>JAPQWS010000093.1:10925538-12241076 GCA_028651295.1 Catharanthus roseus | reverse complement strand
TAAACGCGTTTGGGTGCGTATTGCCTGGCTCCTAACTGATCTATTTGCAAGTCTTTTAAGTTTGGCATGCGAGTCACTAAAAATGATCCTACACATTTGAGGCTTTCTTTGCATTACTTAGTAGAGTGAGCACTCAAGTGAATGTGCTATGTGGCTGATTGCGGTTTCTCCCTCCCCCCCAAAGAAAAGAAAAAAAAAAAAAAGAAGAAATTGGTACCCTTGCTGTTTCTCCCTCCCCCCCCAAAGAAAAGAAAAAAAAGAAAGAAGAAATTGCTACCCTTTTCAAGCAACACAATGGCCTCACTAGTCCTTTTTAGATACTATATCCTTGTCACTTTACTGCTCTGAATACCCTTCGGAGAATGTGTTAGCCATTTCCTAAGTTTTGTTACTTTCCATTGTGCAGATATTTTTTCTTCAGGGCAGATTTATTTTTGGGCCTGACGTAAGATCATTGGCGCTGACCATATTCCTCATTGTCGCTCCCGTTGCAATTTTCTGTGTTTTTGTTGCTAGAAAGCTGATGGATGATTTTTCAAACCACCTTGGAATATCAATAATGGTGGTTGTTGTTGCCTTTACATTATACGTAAGTCTCTATCTCTCTCTCTCTCTCTGTGCATGTCTGTCTGTAGCTTAGTTGCATACTCTATTGTTACTCCACTAATCTTTGCACTATTTCCCAGATTTGAGTGTTGCTTTTGCTGTTCAGCTTATAATATACCATGGAAATCTCGTAACATTTGACACTTTGTGGAATTTAGATGGTTATTTGCAAAGCATGTTATATTTTAAACTTAGTATCATGGTCTCTATTTACGGAACTTTATTGTCCTCATCTTGCTGATGCATTATGAGTGTTCTTATCCTGGTTGAATATCCATATAAATTGGGATTTCAGTTTGATATTCAACTTCATATGTATTTGTGACTACGAAGTCTGGTAGCTTCCAAGGTTTGTCTGTATGATACTTTGTATAGGGAGAAAGGGTTTGGGTAGGAGGGACTGTTATCTGATCATATATTGAAGAGGAGAAGATGTGAAAGCCTGAGTATTCTGCCTTCATTTATTTCTACTTTGATCATACATTGAACAAGAGGATATATGAAAACCTGAATACTGTGTACTTTGTTGTGGATTTCCTGGCTATTAGAAAATCATTGCCATGATTTGTATCTCATAAGTAGGTAGCTAGATAGATAGTCTTTGGGTAATATTTTGCTTCATTCAAGGTTTATATATGACTCGCTGCAAGGTAATCATCGGCACCTATCTGGTATTTAGGCCAACGAACATCTCATGCAATCCGTAAATATTGTTATTGGATGTCATTCCATCTGGGGATGAAGGTTATTTGTTGTGGTTTAGCTAACGGTACATGAAGGATAATAGTTCTAATTTGGGGTAATTTTGATGCAGGTTTTAGTTCTTTTACTTCTAACCTCTGGAAGAGATCCTGGTATAATTCCTCGTAATGCACACCCTCCAGAACCAGAAGGCTATGATGGGAGTGCTGAAGGAGGCGGACAAACCCCACAGCTTAGACTGCCTCGTATCAAGGAAGTTGAGGTTAATGGCATTACGGTGAAGATCAAGTATTGTGACACATGCATGCTCTACAGACCTCCCCGTTGTTCTCATTGTTCAATATGCAACAATTGTGTTGAACGATTTGATCACCACTGCCCTTGGGTTGGGCAGTGCATTGGGCTGGTGAGTAGAAACTATCCTTGATGCTTCAGCAGGAGCTGTTTGTTGGCATCCAAACAATAGTAAAACATTACATTTACTTAATATGTTAGAAATGTATGCATATTGCTTGGATTTGAACATCTGTTAATGTTTTCCATCTTTAAAATTAATGGTCTAGTTGGATTGTTACTCAATCCAGAAAATTTTTCACTTTTTTCACTATAGGTCCCACTTTTTCTCTCACAAAAGTCAACCATATACACCACAAAATTACTCATTTTTTCTTAGTTTAGTTACAATCCAAGTATAACAGGGAAAGACATCTCACAATGTCGTTGTCTAGCTCATATAGTAGAAACTGTCTCATCTTTCATAACATATTCCATGAATGATTAGGATGGTACTCATATGTCATCCACCATAGTAAAGTGAAAAGTTATCTGTAATACGTCGGTTATCTGAAGGAGCATGAGCTCTAACTTGCCGTAGTTACTTGTATAAAGTACTACCCACTCTTGTTTTCCAATGATGATATACCATGTTTATTTTCTCTAATTCCTTGGCACAAGTTTTTTATGTTTTATCCTAGCATAATATGTTCTCGTGAAGTTAGCCATTAAGGTTGGGCGAACTTCAGATATCTTGTAGCTGCTGATGTTGTTTGACCTTCAGACTTGAACAAGTTGATGTACTATTGGATTAATGGGAATTGAATCACTTATTTGAATTGATTCAGCAATTTGCTCTCCTACTTTACTACCTGATGAAACCTATAATAAACCAGGCATTTTACCACAAAAATGATTGTCCTTTTCCCTTCCCTTTTTGTACCCCTTCCCTTGGTGAGACATATCTGATACAGATGATTCTGGATGAGCTTGTTTTTCCCCCCTTCTGGTATGATTCAATGGGGCAGTTTCGTTTCTCCCAGAAAAAGTTGAATAATCTGATAGGCTTTCGTAGTGAGCTTTTGTTCAAGTATTGTAGAGATTTAGACTGCCTTGCACGTTTACATACATGCTTCAATTACATCTTTGTCATTGGTTCTTAAGCATTGAATTGTTTTTGGTTAATCCGAATCTTCTCTCATTGCAACTATTTTGAAAGTCTGAAAGACGAGAATGGTTTTTTTTGTGTGGCTTTAAGAGCTTGTAAATGTGAGATTGTATTTGTAATCTAGACTAACATATGCTTTACCAATGTTGGGTTTTGTTTTAACATGTGTGGATATTCTGTACTGATACTTTGTTGACAACTTTGGGTGCAGCGGAATTACAGATTCTTCTTCATGTTTGTCTTTTCAACGACTCTCCTTTGTATATACGTTTTTAGTTTCTGCTGGGTCTACATCACAAGGATAATGAGAGCTGAGGATACCACCATATGGAAAGCAATGATCAAGACCCCTGCCTCCATTGTTCTGATAGTTTACACTTTCATATCTGTGTGGTTCGTTGGTGGTCTTACTGCATTTCATTTGTATCTCATTAGTACTAATCAGGTTAGGGTTTAATCTTCCTTAAGTTCCTGACATCTGAACTAATGCTCTTGGTTATTAGTTTTCCCCAAAAACTAATAAAAGAAATTATTTGTTCCATCTTATAATTTAATGATAATTTGGTGTTTCCTCTTTGCTTTTGACAGACTACTTATGAGAACTTCAGATATAGGTATGATCGCCGTGCCAACCCCTACAACAAAGGAGTGGTGCAGAACTTCGAGGAGATATTTTGCTCGTCTATCCCTCCATCTAAGAACAATTTTAGGGCAAAGGTTCCTCGAGAACCTGCTTTACCAGCTAGGACAGTAGGTGGGGGTTTTGTAAGTCCAAACATGGGTAAGGCAGCGGAGGACATTGAAATGGGGAGGAAAGCTGTGTGGGGAGAAGTTGGTCCTCTGACAGATCATCACGAGAGTCAATTAAGTGACAATGATGGACTGAACACAAAGGATGGTGGATTTGGTGGGATATCACCGGAGATAAGGACTACTGTGGATGAGGGTGATCGTGCTGGAATTCATCCCAGACGCTCCAGTTGGGGTCGGAAAAGTGGAAGCTGGGAGATGTCACCTGAAGTCCTTGCTCTGGCATCCAGAATGGGAGAAACAAATCGAATAGGTAATGGTAGCAGCAGTAGCTTGCCTGCTTCACGACCAACGTGATAAAGCTGTGATAAGATAAACAAAAGTTTGGGTTTCCATTGGTGAGCTGAAGGGTTATTTGAGGTCTGGTTTGCGGTAATTGGATGGGTTTACACGAGAGTTGTCCTGCGTAACTTGGGAGTTGAGGCAGGTTGTTTAGGAGTGTTTTGTGTGGCCTCTGAGGTTTGGAAAGAATGCTTTGGTTTTCTGCGACGGGTGCTTTCTCTTTTCTAATTCTATTGTTGTATTTGTATGTGGAATGTGTTGATCCTTTAATGGTTAAATTTCCCCCAAACCCCAATTTCTCTCTCTCTCAGTGTGTTTATGGTGTGATGTGGGAGCAAAAGAATACATGTCCAGTTCTCATGTTTCAAGCTTGCCCTTCTTTCATATTTTCCCTTTCTTTCTCTGTAGAGTTCCTTCTTTCTTGTTAGTAGATGACTTGGATCTAATGTTCTTAGGCCCAATATACTTGTCTTTTCTCTTTTCCATGGGGTGTGTAAAAAAACCCCCAATTTATATAACATTACCTGCATATAATATTTTTTTTTTGGGATAAATTTACCTGCATATAGTTGGTGGCTTAGGCCATGATGAATACAGAATTAGTAGAAAAAAATAAACAAAGCTTGCTTTATCTTACACGTGTAGGGTATGATGATGTTGTCCATGTTCCATAAATAAAAAATAAACAAAAATAAGATGATATTGTCCAAGTGAATGTTTATTACATTTATTTTATTTATATTTATATCTTTTTTCATTTATTGTACTTTTATTATTTATTTTTCCTTATTTATTAAGGATATGGAGAGTATTTTGTTTTCAATGTTTTTAATTCTTCCGTACTTTAGTTTAAAATCCTTTATATTTTTGACTGGGAGATAGTAATAATTACATGTGGACTGAATTGAAATGTCGAACAAACATTGAGGGCTAAAAGATGAACTTGGCTCCCTATCTTATTTTATTTTTTAGTATTAAATATCTGAACAGTAGAACGGTCAAAACTTCTCTCCTTTCCAAAGTCTTTATAGTCAGCAGGTCCCCATCCTAGGCATTTATTTTACTTGGTGGTGGTGGTACTGATAGTAAAAGATTTCCTACTATATCATACACATTTGAATTTTGGCACTGTGGGTGATTTTGGTTTTGGCCTTAGTTACTATTACTTACTTGCACCCTCCTCCTCCTATATCTCCTTTTGCACCTTGGTCGAATAGACAATGAGAGAGGGAGATGAGGAAAACAAACTGATGCCAAATAGTAAGTTGAGTAGAGGTGGGTGAGAATCTTCTTCATCTAGTCTGTTATTATATACATGCTAATTTGTAATTTGATGCATTTCTTGTGCTGAAAATGGTGCTTGTATAGTAAGTAGTTTCTTGATAGCATAGGAATATATATATATATATAATAGGATAATAGCAGCAGAGGGCAGAGCAGATGATGTTCAAGAATCAGTTGCAGGAACTAGCTCAAAGAAGTTGCTTCAATCTTCCTTCATATACCAGCACAAGAGAAGGCCCAGATCATGCTCCTAGGTTCAAAGCTTCTGTCAACTTTAATGGTGAAATTTTTGATAGTCCCAGCTACTGCACCACCTTGAGGCAGGCGGAGCATGCTGCTGCTGAAGTTGCCCTTAATGCTCTATCCTCCAGTGGTCCTTCTAGGTCCCTTACCGCTAGAGTTCTGGTTGGTTTAATTCTTTTGCCATCTTGGTTTTGGTTTTGGAACCTTTCAGTCTGTTATTTGTTGATTTTGCTTTTCATCTTGTGTCATTATAGGATGAGACGGGAGTTTATAAGAACCTCTTACAGGAGACAGCCCATAGAGCTGGTCTCAGTCTTCCTATATATACCACTGTGAGATCAGGTCCTGGTCATCTCCCTGTTTTTACCAGCAGTGTGGAGCTTGCTGGGAGGAGTTTTGTTGGGGAGTCGGCAAAGACAAAGAAGCAAGCTGAGAAAAATGCAGCCATAGCAGCTTGGTCTGCTTTGAAAACAAGTAAAAAATTTTCTTCCCTTTTTATTAATCCAATCCTTTTTTAAGGTGGCAAACTAATTTGCAATTCTTTTGGTTTGGGCAGTGCCAAACTTGAATTCGTTGTCCAAAGAATCTGAGGTTCGCGAAGGTCGTGATCAAATGATGACTCTTGCAAGGTCAGTACCTTCTGCTTGGCCGAAAGATGAGAGCAGCAGCAGCAGCAGGGTAATCAGGAAAAAGCATCAAAATCATCAATCAAGAAGAAGATTATGGAGGAATTCTCGAGATAATAATAATAATAATGTTTCTTGTTCTTCTTCTTCTTCCAACAACAAAGATACAGAGCAACAGCAATGGAAACTTATGGACTTATTTATGGATTTTACAAGAGAAGGTTTTTCTACAGAAAAGCACAACTGGTTTGCTTCCTTACTCCCTCCACCTCCACCAAGAACAACCTCTAAGATTTTGCCGCCACCCACTCCGCAAGACCTCTTAAAATCAAAGCAAATTCCATTGGAAACCACAAGCAATTATAGCCAGCTAATTGGTAAAACGCAAGATCACCACCCAAAGCTCCAAGTGAAATGGCTCAACCAGGAGAAGGAGGGTTCAACCAGTTCAATTTCAAGCTTAATTGATAACCCAATTCCTGTCACCACTTCGGAACAAAGAACCAAGGTCAATATCAATATACCCATAGCTCCGCCGCCGATAAAGTTAGGTCCGGTGGGATCAGGAGGCAATCGTACGGCGGTAGGTATGCTTATAATCATAATCCACAGAGGATTGCACCGGCAGTACAAATTAGGTCAGTGATTCCAGTATGTTCAGCACCGCCGCAAACAATGAGTGCTTCTTCATCGTCAATAGGAGGCAGTAGTAGTAGTTCGGCGGTGAAAGAAGTCAGTCTGCCAAGAGCTAATGCTTCATTGCCCAATCAAACAGGACGACCAGATGGTACGCAGCCGCCGGAACTGAGCTCTTCGTTCAGGAAGCTCCGGCTATGAATTAATTAATCAGGAAGTGAATCATATCTCTGTTGTTTCAAAAGGGTTTAATCCATTAAACAACATTTAGTTTGATTAACTGTTAATTAAGATTAGTTTGAGTTGAATTGAGCTGAGCCCAATGGAACAGTGGAGTGGTTGAGACAACAGAAACCGAGCTGCCATATCTGCGGCCGGCGTGTTTGTCACCCTCTCAGAATATAGGTTTAGCTTTGCCACATAAACGTGTCACCGATTTACTAAATACTATCTTCTTTTCATATTAACTGTCGTGTTTGCGTATTTTTTATTTTAAAATATTTATCACTTTAATAAATTAAAAAAATTTATATACTCAAAGAAGGACACTTTAATACCTGTTTAGAAGAATTTTTGCAACTCTAAAAAATGATTTTGAATTGCAAAAATTGTTTTTGAAGTGTTCGCTATCTAAAATAACTTCAACTTATAAAAAATCGAAGCGTTTGACAACCAAAAGTGCTTTAATTTTTAACTCCGCGATTAGAAAAAATTAGAATATATACCTTTTGTCAATCTCGTATTTAAATTTACTTTTCTTTTTTTATTAACATAAATATTAAAATTCTTTAAATATGAACTAGATTATTTTAATAGGGAACACAAAATTATTATAAAATATAACATGTCAGGGGCATATCAGATAATTTGAAATTAAAATCACTTTTAGAATAAAAATTTCCAAACACTTATTCAATCACCTTTTGCTTAAGATTTTTAAAACTTACGATTACTATTAAATCACGTTAATAATTATAATTAGAATAATCACGTTTGACAATCACTACGCCAAACTCATGACCTATCACATGATAAGAGATACTTCTAACTAACTTATCACGTCTATTTAGCTTCACATAAAGACAGTTTATTCATTTTTTTTAATACTTATAAGATATCTTAACGTAACAAATAATATAAAATGAAGAGAATAATTTTACTGGCTACTATGATTATTAGATAAATTATATATATACATATAAAGTATTTTTTCCTTAAAAAAAATCTAAAGTATTTTATCATCACATTTTAAAGCGGAATTTCACATATATATTAAATATATTACAGATTTATTTCTCTTATGTGATGTGACAGTAGAATATTTCTAGACGCAAAAAAATATTTCAAATATATATATAAAAGTAGTGAATATACTTGATAATTTGTGTATATTTAAAAAATTTGTCATATTATTAATAATTTGGTGAGTGGGACCAGAGGGAGGGAGAGAGGGAGGGGCTGAAGAGCATTAATGAGGATGCGGGGGAGAGGGTGGTAGTTGCTGGTTGCAGAGATAGAGAGAGAGCATTGAAGGAAGGGAGGAAGAGAAGGAGAAAGCAGAGACAATTGCAGGAGCGGTTTAGGGAAGGCCATTTAATATATTGGCATCATCGTCAGAAGGGAAATTAATGGCTTCTGTCTTCACCATTTAATGCCTCTCCCCTTATCATCTCCTCTCCTCCTCCTCTCATCACTCTTCAAATTCAATCCCTATAAATAATATTAATGACTAGGAAAAGGGCTTTGGTACCAGCAGATCACAGGCCCAGTACTGCCTCCTCTCTCTCTCTTTTTTATTTCTTGTTTCTTTTTCTCAATAGGTAATTTGATGTATTCAAATAGTACCTATGCTTGGAAGAAAATTGCAAAAGCTTGGAGTTTTGCAGAGAATAGCAATGGGGATTGGATTATTAGCGTTTGATTTTATACTAGTAAATACTATAAGGGAGGGCTAATAAGAGGGGGTGCAGTGCAGTGCAGGTGGGGACTTTTGGAGGTCTTTGGGATACTGCCATGGGGGAGAGCAGATTTGATTATAAATGCTGCACATGGGATTTCGATATGCTTCCATTTATTTACGTAAAAGTATAGTAATGGAGGAAAAATAACGCTAGATTCCGCCCTCTCCCACCTAATCAATTTTCTTTTTTATTCGCCTTTTTAAAAATTATCGAGTAATTTAGAATAGATAGAAAGATATAAAGTTTTAAATAGCGTATTAAATTATGTACAAAATGACTTATTGTTGTGTTTATTACATTGCGCTCTTTGCAATCTCTATTATATCACATGATTTGCTTATTCAGAATAACCTAACGTGTAAAATAGATAATATGTCCTCCGTATGGGGATGAATGCTATCATTCGTCACCTTCCTTTTGAAGTTTTTTTGCTTTCTTGCTCTTGCAATAAGTGAGGGTGTCCTCGCCTAAGAAGGTAAGGTACAATAAAGATAGGGTGGCCGCTAATAAGTGGAATCGAGAGCAGTATCCTTATAGAAATGCTGAGCAAAAGTAACTCGGAAGCACGAACCTAATATCCAAACTTTGGGATAGGATTTCACTCCAAACAAAGAGTATTTTGTTCGCAAAAAACACAGTAACAAACCCAAACGAAACACATACATAATATATCCACACAATATTATAAATATATACCTCGACCATTTTTGTGTAGTTCCAGACCAAAAACTCTCCTCGGTTTGTATATTCGAACCCTTCCTTTCACCATTAGTTAGACTTTCACCACAAATGGAAGCATCTCGACGTGACATGAGCGCGAAAAGGGTTCAAGAATCCGTTTTTTTTTTTTTTTAAGGGCTAAAATAAGCCCATATAAGGCTTTGGTTTGGAGGAAAATAAAAATTGTTTTACCAATCGAAATTGTTTTTTTTAACAAAATGAGTTATAATATATATTTTAACTGTCATATTATCATATTATCATACATGAGCAACTCATTAATATTCTCCGCATAAATTGAGTGTTTGATGATAAAATAATTTATAATAGATTTTTTTTTTCTAATATATATTTTGTAAGTTATTATGGGCTTCATCGTAGAGAAAAAAAGCCCAAGTTTAAGTGGCGGCCCAAAGTTTTTATTGGGCTAGGTGTTGGATATAGTTAGTAGTTGGGAGTAATAGAGATGGGCCATTTAAGGTAATGGGATGGGCCGATAAAGACAAAAAATGTAAATACGGCGACGTTTATCTGCAAATTTGTACTCTTGTTCCCGCGATTGGGTTTCGGCTCCCAGGGGAGGGAAATAGGATCTGCTTTCTCTTTTTACTCCTTACCTAATCTCCATTCTCATTAACGAGTTGAGATGGATTGGAGGCGGGTGAGTATCCGGTTAGACTTGCCCAATTACCATCCCACACCCCACCCCACCTCTAATTGTATTTATCTTGAGGGATTAATAAATTACGTGCTCAAATATAAAATATATACGCGAAAAAAATTTAAATATTTTTAAAAATATTCTCGCTATACATATTTTCTCCACATCCTTTGGTGATTTTTTGAAATTTGAAGATTTTAAAATTATAAATGAATACTTTTAAAGATTAAGTTACAAAAGAATATACAAAAAAATTAAAAAATATACCATCTGTACACTTGAGCTGTCTCGGCATGAGTAGTGATATCCCTGTGCCAAGACTTAGCTCAGGTCCTAATGGTGTAAATTTGAATTTTATTCCATTTTGCTTCGGACTACGCATTATAATATGAAATCAAATAAAAAATTAGTATAATTGAATAAAACATATTAAAAACAATTAATATAAAAATTTAAATAACATTCATATTAAAAAATTTTAAAAATAAAATTACAACATTAGACGAGTAGAGGGTATCCAGCGTCAAGCGTTGGCGCGAGATCTTTCTTGATTCTCTCGTGTATTTTTTTAAAAATTTTAAACTAATAAAAATATAAATAAATATAAAATAGTATACTAATATTTTTTTCAAAATTTTTTTACGCATGACTTTGATATATTCCGTTACGTATCTTTATTTAAAAGATAATTAAGTATAAATATTCAAAATAGAAAAAAAAATATATATATATATAATAATGACGCACCGGTGGCTATGGATAAGGTGCTGGTGTGTGTGGATCCACATCATTCTGTGCTAGACATCACACCCCGAAGCTTCTATACAAATGAATTGAGGACGTAATAATTAATTATTCATCATTAAAAAAAAAGAAAAATAATCAATACGTAAGAAATACGTGGCAGACAACCACCTTCCCTTCTAAATAAGGTATATATTAATATGTTTTATTCATTTTATTTCTTCATTTCATAATAATTATTATTTAGATATATTTTATTTATTTCAAAATATTATTACTTTAATAAATTAAAAAATTATTAAATAAAAATTTTACACATAAACCTTTATTTGGATTTATCACAACAACAAGATAACAATAAAATATAAACCCTATAACCTATAACATAATTAATATAAATAAAATATATATATGATAGTAAAATTTTATAAAATTTAAAAATTTTTAAATTAGTAGTATGTGGGAATTAACTTAGCTTGGGACATTTTAGGTCACCTCCTTGGCTACAAATCATTATTTGTATATTAAAATTAAAATTTTTGTCCATTTTCTTTATTTTATCCTAAGGAGAATAATTCAGATACTCTAAATTAATTAAAATTTAAAATGCTAAATAAATAATGCTGCAAAACGGAGGAAGAATCCGTTAGTGAAAAACAAACGGAATCTTTAGAAACCAAACAGACATCACCGCGTAAAAAATAATTGAAAATAAAAAAAAAAAAGAATATCCAAAAGCATATTATCCAATTCCAGCACAGGACAGAATATTCTCGGCGGGGATCCATCTTCCATGGATGCCATGGCAGACCTTCCTCTCCCTCTGTTTCTTCTCTTTTTCGTAACCAATCTTCCCCTTTAAATACTCAATTCCTTTCCCAAATCTCCCCTCCCTCTGTATTATTATTATTATTATCAATCAAATCATTCTTGGTTTCTTTCAATTAACATAATATACAGAGAGAGAAATGGCTCTCAAGGCAGTTCACGTCTCCGACGTCCCCAATCTCGATCAGATCCCGGAAAATGCTTCCCTCGCGCTCTGTTCTTCTCGCTTCGCCAAAGGTATTTATTTTTCTTAGATTAATATTTGTGTTTTTTCTATTATGTGCATCGGTGGCCTGGCCGCCGTGGATTGCTGGCTCAGCTAATTACGTATAATTTGTGGCTTTTTTTAGGTGTTGAAGTTGGAAAAGCGGCGTTTAAGACACCGAAATTTCTGGTGATCGGACATAGAGGGAGCGGAATGAATCTATTGCAATCGCCGGATCGGAGAATGAAGGCCATTAAAGAGAATACCATTCTCTCTTTCAATTCTGCCGCCAACTACCCCGTCGATTATGTTGAATTTGATGTTCAGGTACCTTTTCCCATCACCTTTTCTTAAAATTGTAATCTTGTAGTTTGGTTTCTTCTTCATTTATCCGTCGCCGGCCGAATCTCGTTTCATTTTCAAGCTAAACTTTCAGTCAGACACGTGACCATGTCTTCCCCGTTGTCCCCTCGCCGCATACGTCCTGTTGTTTCTATCCTTTTCCCCCCAAAAAAAACCTATTTTCCTCTTAAAAAAAATTTAAATGCCCGTAAATACCTTTCACAAAAAAAAAAAAAAATCAACAAAATACCCTATCCCTATGTGGTCTGGTCTAATTAGGGTTCGCCAAATTTGGGAAATTTTGAAATTTTATCTCCCACAAAAGATAGAGGAAAAATGAATTCACCGGCGGCCGTGAAAGAGAGGACGTGAGAATTTTCGTTTACTAAAATTATAAGAAGACGATTTTTGTGAGAGAATTTGAAGGTTGGGGTTATTATATAGGTTAAAGGTAGCATTTTAATCCATTTACTTCAATATTGTGTTTCTCCCGTTCATCACAGACTTCCTCTTCAGAAGGGTACTGATGGTCTATTTTTTTCTGGTTTTTTTTTTTCCGCTTTGGATTTTATCTCTTTAGTTCTTGCTCTTGCTTGGAAAGTACTACTATTGTACTCGAGTACAAGAGCGTTAGACAAAAAAAGTGAAAAGAAAAAATGGAATTGATTTTTGTAGGTCACGAAAGATGGCTGCCCTATCATTTTCCACGACAACTTCATCTTCTCCGAAGAAAATGTAAGCTCTTCCTTTCTTTTCTTTCAAACTCTGCGCTATTTTTGCAATATCTGTGTGTCTGATCTTTGATTTGTTTGTTAACTTTTCAGGGAATGGTTTATGAGAAGAGGGTGACAGAATTAACTCTATCCGAATTCCTAAGCTATGGCCCCCAGAGAGAAGCTGAGAAAGTTGGGAAAAAATTGCTAAGGAAAACTAAAGAAGGCAAGATAGTTAGCTGGAGTGTTGAATCTGATGAATTTATGTGCACTTTGCAAGAAGCTTTCCAAAAAGTTAACCCTCGTTTGGGTTTTAACATCGAATTGAAGTTGGATGATCACATTGTATATCAAGAAGATTGTCTAGTCAAAATTCTTAGGGCCATCTTGCAGATTGTGCTCGACTTTGCCGGAGATAGGCCCGTTCTCTTCTCTTCTTTCCACCCCGATGCTGCTCTTCTAGTGAGGAAATTGCAGAGTACCTATCCCGTAAGTCAAACACCTGCAATAAATCTGACAAGCTTCTTGTTTGAGAAAATTGGTGTTAATATTGATCATTCTTTTCCAGGTGTTCTTTCTTACAAATGGTGGCACTGAGATTTATTACGATGAGAGAAGGAACTCCTTGGAGGAGGCCATGAAGGTATGCCTTGAAGGGGATTTACAAGGTATAGTTTCTGAAGTAAAAGGCATCTTTAGGAATCCAGGAGCCGTAAACAAAATCAAAGAGGCAAAGCTCTCTCTTTTAACATATGGCAAATTAAAGTGAGTATCTTTTTTCCTTTCTCTAATGTGCATTGATCATACAACTTAGGAATTGAATTGAATTTGATGATACTGATCTCGTCAACAGTAATGTGGCTGAGGCAGTGTACATGCAACATTTGATGGGCGTGGAAGGTGTAATCGTTGATTTTGTTGAAGAAATTACAGAGGCAGTTTCAAATTTGACTAAGCCATCAGAGGAAGAGGAGGAGGAGATGGCTGTAACTGAAGGAGGAGGGAAAGAACAAATTGGAAGGAGGTTGGCCAGGCCTCAATTTTCTCAGAGGGAATTGTCATTTTTGCTCAAATTAATCCCTGAATTGATACAATAATAATAACAATAATACCAAGGGAATGATATTATTACATTACTGATATTGAGTTGTACATAATGGAGCAAGAATCATATATTCTACATATTCATATGTATCTCTGTAATGGTAGGTTTTAGTTTTCTTCTGCTTCTTAGTGCAGCTTTCCTTATATTGTTTCTGATGCTATTTGGCATCAAATTCTTTTTAAGGCAAAATTCAGTTATGTTCTACGGCAACAGTTGCCTCAAATTTTCCTATTCCGCTACTTGCCATTGCAGTTGTCTTCTTCTCTCTGTTCAGTCCTTAGTCAAAATATAGGCAATTTGAAGAGGATGTAGACATATAATAAAATGGTAAAAGGAATAGGGAAGGTGTGGTCGGTGGAAAAAGTGTTAGTTTTAACTAGGGGCGGATGGGGATGGAGATCCTAACTCCATATCTCATCTCACTACAAAAAAAAGTAAGTAAATACATATGATCGTGACGTAGTCGCTCGGCTAATCGTCGATATAACGTAAGTACCGACTGACTAAGTGATTGTCGTCCCTTTAATGTCGATAAATCTTGTTTTCGATGACATTATCGATAGTTTTTTATTGTTCCGTGGCGTGTCAGGAACTAACACTTCTCTTCTGTCGATAACAAATAGCGACGACATTTTTTATGGCACCGGTTTTTCGTTGCTAAATTGTATTGACGACATTGCCGATGGTTTTGCTTCTGTTAGTGAGGCCGATGAAATATACTGACAGTCTTTTTCGTCGGTTGCTAGTTTTTTTAAAACTTGTTGCTATGGTCACAGTTTGTCAAAGTATCCCATTGATAAATGTTTTTTTCTTTTTATAATTTGTAAAATAAACCCGAAACTCTTTAAAATGAAAAAACCCTAAAGCATTAGTACATATTCCTAAACTCATGCTCATACATAAAACATCAAACCCATAAAACATCTATAAACTAAAATATTCATAAAACATAAAAAAAAAACATAAAGTGTACAAGTATCAAACATCCTCGGGCTATTGCTTGAAATAAGTAGTTTTTAGCTTATTTTAAACTACAAACTATTTTTGAGCTTTATATATGCTTTTTGTTTAAAAAGAGCTATTTTTTGAAAATTACCCTAATGATGCTTTTTAAAACTACTTCTACTTATTGATGCTATTAAAATTAAAAATAATAGAATAATTATTTTAAAACAACTTTTTAAAAGCATTTTTTTCAACTGTTTAAAAAAAGCAGAAGCAATGAAGAACAGGGCCATAGGGGTATATGGCAAGTGGCTCTACTCGGGAAACCGCCTCATGTGCTCGTCGAAGGTATTGCAGACACTAGAAACAACAGCTTCAACCCTCCTCATGATCCTATGCTCCGCTTCCAAATAGCAAGATGGCAATCCAGCTACGGCTTGATTGATCTCATCGAAATCATTATCGGATGCAACTTCGGAATCAATCTTCGTTGGTCTCTTCATCGGAATCTTCATCGAAATTCCATTATGTTTCGGGTTTCATTATTTTGCATTTCCTCAACTATATCTCGATCGCAATATCTAATTCTTCTCATAAACGAGACTCGTGGGACGAGAGGACCCTACGTCTTCAATCGTCACACCTATTTCGAACCCTCGTGAATGTCCACGTTCTCTTGGAACGCATCATTTTGGTGGGAAATATCTATTAGGCGGGGTCGAAATTTTATAACACTAACCCAATCGGTCCTTGGTCTTTTAGAGCCTTGGGAGGAGAGATAACTCAGTAAGCTGTTCGAGTATTTTGCAAGGAGTTTTGGGGTCAAGACATGCTGTGTAAAGTCATTTTGGGAAAGATATTCGTACTTTTTATGCTCGAACAGTTTGCATTTTTTTTTTTTTGGGTAAAGTATTTCCTATGTTAGAAATGTTATAAGAAGTTTCCCTAGATCTTATGTAATGATCGCTCCACCTGTATTTAGTTCCTTTTTCCGTTGCGCAGTATATGTATATGTTTCTAAGGGTTAGTCACGTTTTGTATTAGTTTAGATATTTGTAGTATCGAGAGACACGTTGGTACCTTACTCAGCCGTAGTTAACCTAGGAGAGGAGTAGGATGTATCACACCCATCCCCGTCCAAATCTACTAGGAAATTAGGGACCTAAGCGATGATTTTTTTTTATTTTAAAGGCCACCAAGTAGGGAATTAGATGTATTATTTTTAATAACCTTGTAAAACACAAAATAGTAATATGTATTTCACAAAATCAAACAAATCAAAACTTAGAAAATAATACAAGTAATAATTCTTTTAGAAGAAGTCTAATCATGTTAAAAATATAGTGCCTCTGGTCCGAAATATATGTCCTTTTAGAGATATTGAGGATGGTCAAATAAATATATAAGTCCTTTTGCATTTCTCTATGAACAATTCAATGTTTTTTTTTTCTAAATATTTCCTCATTTATTTCATTAGAATTAGATAGTTTTTGACTCTTAAGAAGGGGTGAGGAAAAAGATAAAAGGGTAATTTAGGTACTTAAGATTAAAAAACATCTTGATTTTAGAAATATTAATCAGTGACATAAGTTCAAAAAGACTTATATTTTTTACTGGAAGTAGTAATATATATATATATAATAATAATAATGGAAATGGGTGGAGGCTGGGATAGAAGGAACCTGATTCCCACTACCAATCCATCCGAAGCTTAGGTATAAAATTCATCTCATCCTCACTTGAGTCCCCAATCAAACCAAAGTCAAACGAGTACAAATGGGTTGGAGGTGGGTACCCACCACATTGTCATCCCATAGTTTTAACCTTGTGTTTAAATACAACTGTATGTTTTATGTTATGAAATTACTACCTCCGTTTCACTCAGGATTATATTGTACATCTTATAATACAGTCTTTAATACACTTCCATTAGTAGTAACTTTCTTTTATGATTTATCTTTTAGAGTTTAGGATTATTCCCTCCGTGTTAGATATTACACTGTTTAAATTTTTTTTTGTATATTAGAATGTCCTGCATAGTTTCTCTCTCCTATTGTTATTTCCACAAATTTTCATGTTAGAAAAATAAAAATATGTTGGACTTTTTTTATTAATGAGAGAGTATTATAAAAAATAAATAGAGGGAGTATCTTTTATTATATAAGATTTATATTAATAAAACTATTATAAAAAAATATGTACTTAGAGAATGTATTAGAGAACGTACTAATCCATATGAACTGCCTTCGTTTCATATTATGACAAATAATATAAAACCTAGCTAGTATGGTTTAGTACCTCAAAAATAAATATAAAGATATCAGGGTAATAGTTCTTTACCAAGTAAATAAATAAAATGTGATAGTTCAAGAATAATGTGTTTATATATATATATAAAAAGACTTTTCCCATAAAACTTAGTTCATTCAAAGTTCGTTACCCTTATACACGAATTATTGAGTTCTAACCAAACTCGCTTTTTGTCCGAATCTTCACCCTACGAGTGAAAGAAGGATAAAAAATGCTATTTTGACAGAACTGCTCTTTGTCTCCTCCTTTTGGCCACCCTTCTAACAGGACCCTCTTCTTTTGAGAGAAGACTTTTTTCATTGGAGGACCTCGACGCGAGATGGTTATTTTGGTAAGGCTATGATAACTATTAACTAAATTAAATTTACCTTTATAAAAAAAATTAAATTAGGTTTATTCATTTCATAGCAATAAAATTAATCCTATCTTTTTTAAGTTCCATAACCCAGATGGGGGGGGGGCACGTGCTAAATTTCGTATTTCCCGCATGCTTCCTATTGACCGGATTGGGGGGGGGGTGTTTGAACTTTGAAATTTGGAGTCTCTCTCTCTCTCTTACACGTTTTGTTTTGTTATCAGAAGAAACGTTTCCAAAATGATGAGGCAAATTTTACAATTCCAATTTTTCTCACTTACCCATTTCTCACTCTATATATCATCATTATGTATAAATAGGCCAATCTCTCCCTCCCTTTCTTCCCATACAGAGATTGGATTTGATTCGTCTTTACAGAGACAATATTAATAACTCTGTTCTTCTCTCTTCTGTTAAAGGGCTCTGTTTTTTTTCTGGTCTTAATTAGAGATATGGATAGTATAATAAGAGTTCCAATTGGGTTCAGATTTCGTCCTACAGATGAAGAGTTGATCATTCACTACTTGAAAAGAAAGGTTTTGTCTCTGCCTTTTCCTGCTTCCATTATACCTGAATTCCATGTTTTCCAAACCAATCCTCTTCACTTTCCAGGTAATAATCAATGATCCTTTCTTCCTGTTCTTGTTCTCAATTATTAATAAATTTCAAGCTTGATTTATGAATTTCAATCCACCTATTGCTTGTTAAAAAGGTGACCCGAGGGAGAATAGGTATTTCTTCTGCAACAGAAAGGTTTTGCCCATATCTACTATTGTCAGTGTCAGGGATGGTTCTGGGTACTGGAAACCCACCGGCCGCCAACGGAAAATTATATCCCCCGCCGCTAACAACCGAGTAGTGGGTACAAAAAGATCCCTGGCGTTCTACCATTATCAGGGGAAACAAAAACATGGCCATGGTTTAATGACTGATTGGGTTATGGATGAATACTGTCTATTGGCCCCAGATGAACAGCAGCAGGTATAGTATACTTCAATCAATCGATCAATCAAAAAATGGGTTGTAATTAAATTCTTGTTTTACAATTTGATTTTTTTTTTTCCCAGAATGTTCTGCAAATTGGAGACTGGTTTGTGTACTGCATACGCAGGAAGAAGAGGAAAACCAAGAATCAATATTCTTCAAGAAAGGATGAATCTTCTTCATTATGTTTAAGTGAAATAATTGATGTTTCTTGCAATAATGAATTAGATCAGGAAGCTAACAGTGAGTTTTAATTAGATCAGAAATTCTGTTGTTTGGAAACAAATTCTCCAAGTTGCTTAAAGAGTAAGCAGAAACTATGGCCAGTATAATAAAGGCAGAGTAGCAAATGCTTTTGGAACAAAAAGGCTAAATAATTTTCAGAATGTCATAAGATTTTATTATGCAAAGATGAAAGAAATTCAAGAATCCAATTTTTATTTATTCTTTTCTAAAAGATCGAATTAAGAAGCATATATTTTGTAATTATTATAATCTCTTATTATGCGATTCACACTCCTTTCCTCAATGTATTAAACAAAAGAAGAAGCATATATTTCTTATTTAAAATTATAATTTAGATTGGCTTCCTTGAATGGCAAGACAATTGAATTGGCAAAAAAAAAGGGGGTTTAATTTTAAATTTAGTAATTAAATAATTTTATCTTTATTATAAATGATATATGAGTTTCACATAGCACAAATTGACCGAAAGTCATATATCCTTACAAACGATAAAAATATTTTCAATCTTTATGAAAAGATATTAAACATAAATAACTAATAAAATAAATCATGTTGGAGAGTAATAAAAACTTAAATTACACCCATAATGGAGAAAAATCCAGCTGTCAGGACTCTTTAGAGCCTTCACATACTAACTAATTTAACCGTAAAATCGTGATATCAATTCGTCCTTCTGTTTTTTCAAATTCCTAACTTGTAGAATCATCGGCCTGGAGATCTCTCTCCTCCTGACACCTCCGTCTTGCCTCCATATACGATGTGTTCCGATTACGATGGGTTGCAGCGTTTCCAGATTGGAGCTACGGGCGGGACGCGGAAGTACAGAGTCCGGTTTGCGTTCAATCAAGCACAAAATTGTTGACGAGGTATCCAGATGTGATCGTGGAATTGTAACTTGTACTTATAGTTCCGATACTGCGAAATTGCTCGCGAAGGAAAGTGTTGGTCGAAATAGTGTTGTTGCGCCACCAAACGATTATAAAAAGCCGCCGCAGCCGCCGGTAACAGAGAACGTTAGGAGAGGATTGGAGGCAAAATCGATCAAAAGCACAAATTATGAGGAGAATAATTATGATGGAGAATTGGAAGGAGACGGAGGAGGAAAAGGAGGAGGATCTGTAATTTCTGATTTTGATGGTGCATTATGGATGGCATCGCCAAGCTTCCGGGAATATTGCCTTCCGGAGGTTGACGGTGACGACTCCGATGATGATAGCGTCGTCAAGGGTATTGCTACCGTCATTGTCAAAGGTAACTCCAATTTCAGATCTAATCACATCATTTTTTTTCTATCTAATTTCAATAATAGCAGAACTTATTATAAGGAAACTATTTGTACAGATAATTCGGATCTAGAGAATATAAGCAACAAGGAAAATGTTGGTCGGGATATGGAGGTGAGTTTCGATTTACATATGCATTTGCCTAATTGCTTAGAAATTAAGGCCAGGTTATCCACTGTTTATAATTTTTTCTTAAGCAATTATAAAAAATATTTTAGAAAAATTATTTTTAAAAAATTCTTAACATTTTTTATTTTAATTGTATCAATGAGCTTTAACCACATTCAAAAAACATTTTATTCTCCTCTCATTGCTTAAAATAAATAAATTTTAATATACAAGATTGGCACACAATCATGAACTTCTGTTGTTAATTATTTCATCAATAGGAAGAGGATTGCCAAAATTTATTAAGAGTTCATTAATTATTTAATTAGAGATTCTCAATAGCTTCAGGCATGAGTAAATTAGGTGGCTTTGAGGTTCGAAATTTCACTTTAACATCAAAATAAGTAGATTTTAATTTATTTTAAAATATATAAACTATTTTTTGAACTTTTTTTTATTATTTATCATATGTGTTTCTAACTTACAAGTTTAATTGTATTATTATATGTAGAGGTCAAATAAACGATCTTATCATATATCCATTAGGGTCTTGAAATTTATAAGAATGGAAACAGCAACCCTAATAGCCATCTTTATGTCTGGTTTTCTTGTAAGTTTTACTGGGTACGCCTTATATACGGCTTTTGGGCAACCTTCTCAACAACTAAGAGATCCGTTTGAGGAACATGGGGACTAGTTGGGAGGCTCATTACTTCAATTGAGATAATGAAAAATCATTTCACCTTTTCAGTTGGAACTTTAGGCGGTTCACGAAAAAAGATAGAGAAAAAAATTATTCCTAGAGTCGAGACTAAGAGGAATGTATAAACCAGTGCTTCCATAGATTCGATCGCGGTTTACAATTATAGCTTCCATACCTGATTGTTTATTTTGATTTTCTTTTTGTGAGGGGACCAGCTCGCAGATAAACAAAGAAAGACAACTCAGTGATCTATAAGGATATCGCGAAAAAAATTCATTTTTTCTCGCATTTTTCTCTCTCTAACCCTAAAACTCCAATTTTTCACACAGTTTGGCGGGGTAGATATAGATCATTTTGAAGATTTTTTTGCAAAAAATTATTGATTTTGCAAAAAACTCATTACAAATTCTTTTTTTTTGTTACTTGTTAGAGAATTTCATCAATCTGACGAAACTTTAAAAAGAGTTTCTCCCATCCGAAATTCTCTAAGAGTTTGGGAGAAACTCAACAAAGTTGAAAAAAATAATTTGTTTAGAGTTTTTTACCTTTAAATCGATATCACAAATATTTGAGTTTTGATTTAAAGAAAAAAATCAAAATTTTTTATACTATCTTTATAGATTTCCTAATTATCTTTATCGATCCGTATATGTATTGTTGTTTTTGGATATTAATTGATGTTTTTATTAGATTATAAAAGATGGGAATCACCCTCACCACCACGACGGCTCATCTGGGCGATCTATGAAGAGAAGAAGAAATCTTATGCAAGTGCTAACCATGCGTCGCCCAGCTGCCGTTAGAAACCTGTTCCATGTAAATACTTGTTATAATAATAATCATTTAGCAGACTCCCACATCTCAAAATGGTACTAGAAAATCACATTGAAAAAAAAATACTTTAATCAATTTTTTTAAAAATCCTTGTTTGTAATTTATATTTATTTAGAATAATGTTAATGTTTTTTTCATTTTTTGTACATTTTTTTTGTATCCTATAAATAATATAATTGACAAAATAAACGATAAATATTATTATTTATGTGTTTCCGACTCTTTCCCTCGGCTTTTATTTCCTATGGTCAAACAGATTATACAATAATGAAAGAAAGGACTCGAAGAAATATCTTTCTTAACCCTTGAAATTACGAATAGGTCATATATTGAATATGTATCACCACGAGAACTGTTGCCTTTTTTCACTTCGACACATAACATTATAATTCTTTTTTATAGATAATTTCATTGTTGAAAAAATCTCTCTCTAGGAATCCACGTAAATCTCTACTAAATAAATTACTGAATATTTCTTTTTTCTGTTTTTTTTGTAGGGAATGAATTAGGAATAATAAATCTTTCAAGTTGAATCAGGAAAATTCCTTATAATTCAAATTCTAACATAATATATAGCAGATAAACCACAACAGTAGTAGTAGACTCAATATCGTCTAATATATCTTCTAATACACTCACTTTAGTAGCAATTTTTTTTTTAGAGTTTATCTTTTAAACTTTAAGGTCTGTATTTTCTTCTATAAGATTTATATTGATAAAAATTCCCCAAGACTGGAGGGGATCGAGCCCCTTCGGTCGTTTAGCCCCTCTGTAATTTTTTTTAAAATTATAGTTTAAGTCCTTCCAGTAATTTTTCTTTTTAAACAAAATGTTAAAGTTCTATTTCTTTTTTATCTCTTTTATTTATTTTCAAATCTTAATTCTTTAATCTCTATTATATATGAATGCACGTGCACAATACTAGTTCAACAAGCTACTCGTTGCTTTAGTCTATTATAGTTCTACCTCAATATATTTCTTAATTTTATAAAATTCTAAATCTTTTTTACGTCAAAGAGTGTTATACAGAATGTTAGTGAGGATATCTAAAAAGTGAAAAAGAATTATAGTCAAGTAGTTCATTGTTGAACCTTCACAAATATAATTTTTTTTAAAAAATATATTTCAAAGTGAAGTTTTTTTATTTGTTTTTTGTTTTTTTTTTAAAAAAGTCTTTCCCTACTCATAAGTAATCGCCTACATCATTCTTTTCTCAAATAATCATCACCGATATCTGATATATATCGATACGGTCAATTCACCGTTTATTACCTTAAAGTTCATCCCTCCCAATCTTTAAATCCTGATTCCATAACTGAAAGTATACTAGACGATCCAATGATCTAATTATAGAATCTTAATTAGATTGTCAGTAAATTCCTTATTAAGATTTAAATGTGTATGCAAATCATGACGTGAAATTATACGGGACAAGAAATTTATTGAAGAACATATGAAAAAGTTCAATCTTATATATGAATATGATGATAATGATGAAGGAGATCGTTTTAGAATTTCTCAATTTCAATGCCCGAAAATAGATAAAATGTTAATCTTGGAAAGGCGGCTTATGTTAGAATTTAGGTATCTCTGGGCCCAACAATTTGGCTCTGATATTATATTAGAATTTGGGCTTCAGCCTAACTCACTCTAAAAGGTACCTCAAGAGAATGATAATTATCTAAATTTATTTAGGTTATTAATTTTTTAATTAGTCGATGTGCAATTTTCAACAAAACCCTACAAAATTTCTTCTCAAGTTGGGTAGGAATTGAGCTTTTTGTATGGAAATCTCATAAGTTAGCTATGTCGTTTTATGTCTTTATAACGAGCAAGGGATTTGCAACTTGACATCTAAAGCGTCTAGTTTGCAGGATTAGACATCTGCGAAGATGACTCAACGAGGGTAGTCCAATAACCCGGCTTTGATCATCGTATTAAAATTTGAACTTGAGCCTAACTCACCGCAAAAGGTATCTCAAGAGGAGAAGACTGCCAAAGTCTTTATTATAAATAATTATTTCTCAAACACTAACAATGTCAGATTCTCGACCGAAGTTCCCTAATGCTATGCTTGGTAAAACTCAAAAAGTCTTACCATTTTTAGTAGATGTTTAATTTGTATGCATGGTATTTTATGTTTTCAATCTTTAATATAAATATTTACACTTCAATATGATATTTGTTATTTTTTTAGGGTTTTGTTATATGTTAAAATTTATAAAATACATTTTATATTAGAAAAGTATTTAGATCACAATATATAATTTGATTCTATACGAGATATTAAATAATTTTTTTCAAATAAAAAAAAATGAAATAATGTTCCGTTCTAACATGAGTAGTGATAAATAGATCAATATTAAGCTAATTTTAGTGGCCCAACGATGGTGGAATGATATTTTTTATGCGGAAGACCTTTTACCAACAATAAGGGGGTCAAGTATACTTTTTTCTTATTTTTCCAATTTTGTTCCTTATTAAACTACCATATTTGGCACAATATTGATTATCTAAATATTTTTCTTGTAAGAGATTAAATTTAAAAAAAAACTTGTACTAGAATTACTATTTGGATACTGCACTGAATTCTTTATAACACTTTATGTACTCATTTTCATTTTATAATATATTTTTTCTTTAAAAAATTATTTTTTTATTTATTAAATTTTATTAATAAAATACATCAAATTAGAAAATAAGAAATAATTTAATTAAAAAACTGGTAAAGTCCTTTGTTTAAAAAATTGTGCAGTCTTTTTGGATTTTTGAATAAGGTTTGACTTGTTTACTTGTGTGCTGAGTTTTCTATCAGTTTTGGAATAAGATCCAATGATGCAGGCTTTTATTTTTTTCTTTTCGTTTTTTTTTTTTGGCTAAAAAAAGTGAAATAAGAGAAATAAATAATGTAAAATATAATTTAAATTAAATATTTAAATAAGTTAATAATGTTTACTCAATTTATGCCTATGCATTGACGTATGAGAAAGAAAATATTTTTTGCCCCGAAACGCGTCCGGATCACTTTTTCGACGATGCCCTTGCGTTCCTCTTTAAGAGAACTATCAAAATGAGTGGTCATATACGTGAAACGGACATCCGATCGCAAAGTTATTCATGTTTAAAGTTTTCCAAATACTTACAAAAATTCTTTCTTTCTTAAAAAAAAAAAAAAAAAAACCCTTGGATTGCCCGTGCCGGCGACCCGCCCATGTTCGGGCAATCCGAGCTCAGTTTTGAAATTTTTTTTTTAACTTTTCTTACATCTAAATTGATATTTTCTTCTATAAATTGTTCGTAATGATCTATATCTACCTCCAATTCAAATTTAATGTTAAAGATTTTAGTTTTAAAGCGAAGAAAGAGTAGAGAGAAGTTAGAGAGAAATTGTGTAGAGAGAGAAAGATGAGGAAAAATAATAAATTTTTTTACACTATACATTCATATTCCCGAGTTAGGTTTATTATGCCCTTTTATAATTTGGTAAAATTAGGCTTGTATATGGATAAAAAGAAAAAAAATCAGTCAAAAACAATAATTCGGGTAAGTAGATCAGTCAAAGATTAATTACAGAAGCAAATTTCTTCAAAGGAAAAAAAAGAAAAACACCAAAGCAAATCAAAGAGTCGAAGAAACGTTTTCCTTGACCCCCGAAATTACCGAATAGGTCATCAATTGGACACGTGTCGGCACAGGAGCAGTTGCCTTTTTCACTTCGGCGCATAACATTAGAATTTTCCTTACCCTCTCTCTCTCTCTCTTTCTCTCACGAGTCGCGACTCAAAATTTCTCATTTTCTTCAGTAGCAGTATTTTTGTAGTGTACTAAAAAACCAGAATCTACCTCTCTCCCTTCCTCTCCTTTGCTGCTGCTGCTGCTGCATTTGCTTTGATTTTCTCTTGCTTCCTGTGATTGTTTGTTTGTTTCTTCCGTCTTTGTATATAAAGTAGATTTCTATTTGTACATCATAGGCAAATCTGTAGATTATCTAGGGATGAGGTCGTCGCTGGGGAAACAGCTGAAAAGATTTGGAATACACAAGGCTGATGCCAAGGAAAAGAAGGATCATCAAGCTCTTGCCCTTTTGGATGCGCTTGAGCAGGCTTCTCAGGTGGATTTTGATTCTATTTAGTTCCGTATCGTTCTTTTCAATTAGATGTCTTTACTGGATTAGGGTTTAACAGGTTCCCTTTCTTCGCTCTTTGATTCATTTACTCTTCGCTAAAAATTCACTTGCTCGATTACTGTTGTATAGCTCATATAAGTTAAGGACGAAATTCCTTGTTATTTTTCTCTTTTTTCAAGTTCTTCAACTATAATCTGGTCTTCCTATACTGCTGTCTTTCTACTTTTGACCTTCTTTTCTTTTTCTATGTGACGGTTGCACTTAATCTTATGCATTCAAGGGGATAATTCTCTATCCTTAGACATGAATCATATTAGCCAGAGCTGTAATGCTGTAGACATGCTACTTGATATAGGTTGCACCATGAAGTTTCAGCCATCCAAGACGAGAACACTAGATTCGTTTCATGATTTTTAGTGTTTATTTTCCTAATTTCCAAAGCGTCATTTCCACGTGGCTTGAAAATTATTTTCCTTTTGCGTATTACACATTGGATCATGTATATTTAATTTCTCACTTTGCCTCACTCAAATAACTTTTTTAGAGAGATGCTTGAATCTCTTAAGAGGCTGATGTTGTGCTGATATTTCAAAGAAGATTGATATCATGGAAAAGACAGCAAAAAGAGTGTCAACACTGTGCAAGGATTTGCAGTACATGCTTAGGAATTCAAAGATAATTAACTTATTATGTAATGTACTTGGAACTATATTAATTTAGAACGACTAAAAGATGAATGTGTGAAAGATGCATCCCTTCTTATTAAAACTCAAAGAGTTTATTTTCCCCAGAATGTTCTTACATTGTTACATGCTCTCTGAAACCTCTTGAGAGTTGAGACTTCCTTGTTCTTTCTGGTGTGATATAACTGTTAGAAAAATGCAAATATTTCTTCTTTTGGGAATGAGCATCTTCAATTGTGGAGGTAAAAGGGGATGGTGCTGCTTATTATATCTCTTAGGCTTATGTTTTACTATTGTCCTATTGTCATAGCTTTTGGAATTTGGGTAGAAATGCTTTTGCTGTTGTCATTTAAGGCTTGCAACAGATATTATAGAGCATTCTTAAGTCTAGACTGAAAGAGTTTTTTGGATGTAGACAGAAAGGCTGGGAAGAGACTCAATCTACATGCTAAATCATAGGTTTCTTTTGAACAAAAACCTTTAAGGAGCTCAAAAGGCCACAAAGCAAACTCTTTGTTATTGCAAGAATTTTGAGAAACTGCCTCCATATGAGGCAAATTTATGCAGTTTTCTAGTGTTCTACGTAGTTTGAATTTGAGTAACTGAATTGAAACCAAGGGAATCTTCCTATAACAAAGAAATCTTTCCATATCATATAAATGCACTCTAGAGGTGCCCATCCACCCACACAAAGGGAGGTCAATATATTGTGCCAGTATTACCAATTCATCTATTTACAATTTCTGCAGGACATGAAAGACATGAGAAGTTGCTGTGATAGCTTACTTTCTGCAGCTGCTGCTACAACAAATAGTGCTTATGGTACTTGCTCCACTCTACTTGATGAAAAAATTCTCTGTTCTTCTAGTTGCCTCCAGAGATATTAGAAAACTTTAGCTCTTATGAAGTAAACTAGTAGACTTTGAATAATGTAATCTCTCTGCATGCTTGCATATTAGGAATCAATATGTGGAACTGTATCCTGTGATAGCAATTAATAATTAAATGAAAGAACTCCACAATAAAAATATTTGGTCAAAAGGTGACCAATGCAGTTGACAGCTTATGAACTTTGTAAAATTCTGCAGAAACGTTCCTCCTCCTTATTCTAACAATCTTTCTCCTAATCTTGTTATTTGCTAGCAAAGAAACTAATCTTGTTTTCATTAGCTTAAGTTCCATACTGAACATTCAAGTATGATTCTGTTCTTCTGTATTGACTCATTCTCTGTTGGTTATATTGTCTAAAAATAGTTTAACACATGAAAGTCCTCAGAAGTACTTGTCTACTTTCAGAATTTTCAGAGTCACTGCTGGAAATGGGCAACTGTCTTTTGGAGAGAACAACGTTAGATAATAGTGGAGAATGTGGTAAGTAAACCTTCGATCTCTTTGTGGATTACTAAACTACTGTGTTGCATACCCTGAAAGCATAAATGTGGCAGAAGTTGATAATCTTGGAATATGCTGACTGCTATTATCATATACTGTAACTGCTGGGTACAGTTGCAGCTTTGTTAGTTGATCCTGCTTTTATATGGTTCATTTAACTATGGTGATTACCTTCTCTTTTCCCCTCTTTTTGCTTTTTGGTCAGTTATTTTCTAACATTTGTAATGGTAGCAACTAAAATATCAAGTATAGAAGAAAAGGATCACTTAATTTCACTCAGATACTTGTAGTTTTATGTAATGTCTTTCTTGTAGGGAAGGATTTATGTTGTTAGGAAACGGTAATGTCTTTGGAAGACTATATTGTAATATTATTCTTCTGTAAATGAAAAGTAGTTCTTTGTTTGCAAAGTTTTCCTACTTGGACTGCTCAAGATGACGTGGCTAATACACAGAAAGCTATCTGATGTGGGTTTATGTGCTTGTCAATTAGACTGCTTTGGTTTGAGCTTTATATCTTACGACTTCCGTTAATTGTTTGCTCAAAAGCTCATGAAATAGACAGGAAAAGATACTTTGACTTTTAAAGTTCTATTTTATGGGATATAAATTATGATGGACCATGTTTCAGACTAGAGATCCAAAACTTTGCCTCAACTGTAATTAAAAAAGAAAATTGTAGTGGAACCAAATCACCTTTTTGGGTTCTGACTTTGTTGTTATTCATATTGTTTCTGGACTTAATAGATGTTGTAAATTCTCGAAGTGTTACTTTCTCTAAACAAGCAGATTTTACGATGTCTATGCAGGTAAAGCATTGTCAATGCTGGGGAAAGTACAGCTGGAACTACAGAAACTTGTTGATGGTTATGTGGGTACTTTTCTTTTTTTGGGGGGGGGGGGGTGGGGGGGGGGGGGGGGGGAGTGGATGGGGAAAGCAATGGGAGGGTTGTTTTCACTGTTATCTCTGAAGTATCATTTGAATGATTGTGATATTTCTCTGTGTTTCAGCGAGCTCACGTCATCCAGACTATCACTAACCCTTCAGAGTCTCTTCTCTCTGAGCTTCGGAAAGTGGAGGTGTGTCTTAGTATTTATCCAATATGTTCTTTGAATGCTTTATTGAGTATAGTAGTAAATTGTTTTGTTCAACATATTTAGTTAAGGTTTACTCAATAATTTCTGTAAAGTTCAGTCCCCCTATAATACTCTTGTCTGATTCTTTGGGTTTTCCTGAATAGTAAGGCTAATAGTATTAACTGGGCATTTTCTGAATCATGTAATTCAATGGTATATCAATGTCATTGTTTCTCGTTTCTATACTTTTCTTTCCTAGTTTGTTAATTCTGTTGCATGTGCAGGAGATGAAATTGCAGTGCGATGAGAAAAGGTAAATCTTTCCAATATATTTGAATTCTGATGTTTTATAACTTATTGATTTATCATGAGATTGTTTTGATGCATCATCATCAGGGAGATGTATGAGCACATTGTGACTCAGCATAGGGAGAAAGGAAAGTCCAAAAGTGGAAAAGGGGAGAGTTTCACCATGCATCAACTACAAGCAGCTCGTGAAGAGTATGATGATGTAGCAAGTCTATGTGTTTTTCGTGTTGAATCTTTGAAGCAAGGGCAGTGTCGGAGTCTCTTAACACAAGCCTCTCGGCACCATGCAGCACAGGTTTGCTAGTGTTCTTCTGAAATTTATGTGAATTCTCTGCTCTTCTCTTGAATCCTCTGACTATCTGTTTGTCTCTCTATTTTTTCTTCTTCTGCCATGACAAACTCCTTGGAAGCAGTTAATTTTCTTTCGTAAAGGACTTAAATCACTTGAAGCTGTTGAGCCATACATAAGAATCGTTGCTGAAAAGCAACACATTGATTACCAACTCAGTGAATTAGATTATCCAGAAGATCCAGAAGATGGGGAGGTTGGAGGGAACAGTTCTGATGCTGATGATGTTGGAGAATTGAGTTTTGACCACCGAGATTATAAGCAGGAGCAAGAAAATGCTAGCAAATCAAGGAACTCAATGGAGGTGGGGTTGATCTAAGTTTCTTTACATAGTTGTCGTTTTCTTTTACTTGAGGCTTATCTATGAAAATGACATGTTGTAACAAAACAAGTAGCTAGCTTAAGTTTCCATAACATTGACTTTTTTCCATGCCATGGAACTCTTTCTAGCATCACGATGGTTTTGTTAATACTTAGAAATCTCAATTATCGTCCTGCACTGTGCTTGAGATTTGAAAGGAAAAGATGCAAAAGGTTACTTGTCGCTGCCAAACTTTTATCTCTGTGAATTAGGTCGTTTTTTGTTAAAGTTATATGCTGCTCATTGGTCACAATCTCTTTCAGTGGTCTCAGTTGTGTTTTAAAATAGAAAATGGTTCACAAATTTGGAAGGTCTGATCTCCCATCCAGTAAATTGTATAGGCTGTTCTCATCAATTTAAATGTTTGTTGTTGTTTCTGGTCTGATAACTTATTGCATGAGATGGAATACTAATTTTGATTTTATTTTTCATATGGTGCTGATTTTACAGCTGGATCAGATGGACCCCTCAAATGCACAGACTTCAGGTTTGGAAGATGTTGAGGTAAAAGATCTTATTGTGTACAAGTCTAAAAACTCAAAAAAGAAACACCTTCAGGAAATTTTTATGAGAGCAGCAACTGTACTCTCTCTGCTAAAATATGTCAGTTGGATTATCAAGATGAAGTTTATCAGTTAATGTGGTTAGCTGATGATCATTATAAAAGAAGTCATGCTCTTCCTTTGTCCATTTTCTCTTTGAAGATTGTGTGTAACGTGCTTTGTTTGAATGATTGTCTGCAGATAAATTTTGGGAGAAAAAAAGGAGAGCAGGTTCTTAGTCAGAAGCCTCGAGTAAGCAGTTATTCTGCTCCAATATATCCAGATAAATTTGATTTTTCAGAGAAGAATAGAGAAATGCAGACACCAGTACCGAAATTTCATGCTTATGTGCTGCCAACTCCGGCTGATGCAAAGAGTTCAACTTCAAGATCAAGCACTTCGACCATCCAGTCTGGTACAACTAGTGTGAGTGGAAGCACCAATAATCTGTGGCATTCATCACCTCTTGACATTGAGAAGCCGAGGAAACTTTTGGATGATAACACGGCAGCAAGTACTTTCTCCAAAGGACAATCTGTGGTCAAAGACAGTGATAATAACAAACCTTCTGTTCCCCTTCCCTCTCCTTTGGTTGAAGGAATATCACCTCCTCAATCTGATACCCATAATGGATATGATGCGAGGAATGTCAAAAGACAAGCTTTCTCTGGTCCACTATTGGGTAAGCCATCAACAAGCAAACCTTTCCTATCTGCTAGTGGGCCAATTGGCCAGTCTGAAGTACCCCATATAGTTTCTGGGGTGCTTTCTAGAATAACCACATCCCAGACATCTTCAACACCCAGCGTGCCCCAAAGTGTTTCACATCCCCTTGCATCTTCACCCAGAATTAGTGAACTTCATGAGCTCCCTCGTCCTCCTGACTCCTTGGCCTTCAAGCCAGCAACTTCTAGTATTACTGGGCACTCTGCACCTTTAATCAACAGGAATCAGGAAGTGTCTCCCACAAATAGGAGTCCCTTGCTTGTATCAAATGCAGGATCTCCACTTCCACCTCCTCCTCTGACTGTTCCTAGAAGCTTCTCCATACCATCAAGCAGTCATAGAGCAGCAGCAATACATGTGACAAAGCTAATGGAATCTGATATCAAGGACAAGGCTGAAGGAGTACATTCTCCTCCGCTAACGCCAATTTCTCTATCTAGCATGAGTCCAACTGCTATTGCTTCCGAACTAAGCTCAAATCCTGGGCAGATCAGAGGTAATATTGGCTACATTTGATTTGATCAGAATAGCAAATAAGTCGTCATGTTTCCTGCAACTTCATATGTGATGAAATTCGGATTATTAAGATCCCATTTATGTGCTTCCCTTTTTGTCCTTAATGCCGTATTGCCTATTTTGCTTAAACAATGAATCATAATCATGCTTACAAGGGCGTAATGTGGGGTTTGTACATGGGCAAAATGCAGGTAGGAGTTGATGTCTGATGAATGTTAACAAGCACTTGTTGTATCTGTTTATGCTCGCTGGAGGGATTGCGCTTTGCTTGGCACAGGGAAATATGATTGATTAATGGTGGTGTAAATATAATTTGATTGATGCATTTTTATCTGATTATTTCCTTTGGTTATTTCCCCTTTCTGTTTCATAAGCGAAATCTCACTTGGTCACAATTTTGACTACAGCATGTATCAATCAATGTATTGTAGTTGCAGAATGGGGGAAAAAAAGGTTTCACACGTCATGAATGAAAATTTTCGTGTATTCTTTCTGGTAGCAGCTGTTGGTTTTATGGACAAATAAATTGATTCTAAAAGTAGTAGGTTTGTTATGTAACCCAATCCAACAGATCCAAGACAAAAATTGAAAAGATTGATGAGAGCAGAAATGCAAATGCGGAATGAACTCGTTTTCAAGGAATCCTCAATTCAACAACCAACATCATCAAGTCAAGAGCCTGTTTAAATAATATTTTTTTTTTTTAAAAAAAAAGTTATAATACTAATAAATGTAAATGAAAATAAGTAATTATGTATAAAATAACAATACAAAAATAGTTATTTATTGGATACTAATAACTATTTGGCCTTTTTGTGAATGTAAATTTCAAGTTTTGGATTGGACAAAAAGACAATGAAGCTTATAATAAGATACGAAGCCATGAGTTAAGTGCACCCGACCAACGCCTTATTGCTTGCCAGTTCTTGGTACCACGTGAAATTTCTCGCGTCCAATCATGAGACTACTCGATATAAATTTCTTGTAGAAATTAATAGAGATAATAATGTGAGTAATAGTAAAGATTATTACAGTTAAAACAGGTTGGCTCGAATCCTACATAAAGATGGATATGGATTTTCAAAAGTTGGCCTGTCAAAAATTATAAATATATATTGTATAGTGATTATTTAAGGACTTAATTTAAATTACTTATTTTCTTAAGGACCTACATGAAAAACTTTCATGTACAATATAGTCTTCGTCTCTCATTCATTCTCTCGCTCTTATCTTTCTCTCTCAGTTAGACACTTCTTCGGTTCTACTTCTTCCTCACCTCAAGCCGTCGCACCCACCCACCGGCCACCACTCTCCACGACAGTGGACACCTCCGCACCACTGCACTCTGCATGCGCGCCACTCATCAGTCACAGCCACACACCACGTACCACGGTTGTGCTGCTTGTCCACGACACACACACAACACACCACACCAGTCACCAGTAACCACCCACCGTTCACACGAGCACTCCTGCGACGGCACTGGTAGCCGACAAGTCAGACTCCGGTAAGAGTCAGAGATGGATTTTTTTTTTTTAATTTGGTTCTCTTTGAGTTTGTTTGTGTTTGTCCCCTGTTTTTATCAAATGAATTGAAATATTATGTGCTCTGCAATTCCGAACAGCTTATCGGCATCGTTGCAGCACCCGTTCAAATTAAGTATCTCAGCTCCGGAAAGGTTGTAGCTTTGTCCCGCCTTGCTGTCAAGAAATTACAGAACGAAACAGCTTGGTATTCTCCTTTTCTTTTTTGTCTTCCTTCCAGAGAATGATTGATTTGCGTTTTTATTGTTTATGAACAGTTTGAAATGGTGTAGACATTTTGATTGTTTCAGCTAATTTCGTTTGTTTGTTGATGGAATGCTGGAATAATAGGCTAATTTAGGTTTTTTCTTTTTGATGGAATTTTGGAATGATCATTCAGTAGGTCATAGTCCTCACTCCTCACCTGTTATTGCTGTTGATCCTTGTTAGCATCTTCTGTTCTAGCTGGTTTGACAGTTGAATTGAAATTATCTAAGCAATTTTTTGTTTGTATCCCAAACTGCCATAGAATTTTAAATGCAAGTCATTTCAATCACATGCTACTCTGATTTCAAACTCTTCATCAACGACGCCCAAAAGGCTTTTCATGCTATCTATGTGATTGTGTAGTGTGTGCTATGTGAATGTGATTGCAAATTGAAATATTTGGATTTTAAACTAATATTTAGATTTTTTTTTTGTATTTAGATGTTTCAATATAATGATTAGTGGACTAAATTTTAAAGAACATATTTATTTTTGACTTTTTTGGGGGCAAAGCCTGCGGGCTGGCCTGTTTACCCGCGGGGTGGCTGCGGACGGATATGGAATTTTAAAATTAGGCCTGTCAAAAAAATGAGCCCGGACCCGACCGTGTAAGTGCGAGCTTGGCGCGATCCGGTCCGGTTCAGCCCGTTTGACAGTGCTAGTAAAGATAAAAGAGTTGTTGAGGCCCCTAGATATATTCATTGACTAATTGAATTGTGCTGTAAATTGTCGAAAAGTTAATGGAACAAAAAAATGGGTTAATGAGAGGAAGAAATGGATTACACTGCGGCTAAATTGAAGCGGTCAACTAATGAAGATTCCCCTTGAGGCTGAAGGACAAAGGACAAAGATGCAAATTAAAAGAAGGAAATGGTCATAGGATCAAACAAACCGCGGCATTATTAGCAGAGCTATGGCTGCTGCCATCTTGCACATATTTTTATTTTAAACTTTGTATTTGTATAGGGTTTAGTTTTGAGATTTTTGTGTTAGGTTTCGTAAAAGCAGAATTGTTTGTAAGAGAAAACGTAGATCTCAAAATTGAAATTAGAGATTTGAGATGATGTTCAATCTCATTCTTTGTATCAGAGTATTTGAGGGCATGCTCTGCATACATTAAAATGAAGAATTTCCATGTATATTTTCATTTGAAAATAGAGGGATTCTTATATACCATGAAGTGCCTATGAATTTTGAATTAAAGAAGTGCCTATGAAGCCTTTTCCAAGTGGCAAGAGCTATCGGAAGTTGAACTACTTGTGAGTCAAAACTTTCACTACTTAGACAACTAGTTATATTTTCATAACTGGTGAATTTATTTCTCATTAACACTTCACAATTGGGATTCGAAACTATTTAAACCACACAGAATACTAAATGTTGAAAGCATATAAAAAAAAATCTAGAGCAAGAAAATATGTGAGAACTGTAGTATAAAATGATCACATAATCCATATTTTCTTTTTTTTTTTTCTTTTTTTTTTTTGCTGGGTAAAAGAAAAACGCTTCATCTTTGGACTATAGGTCTTGTATGCAATTATATCCTTAATTGTGTGGTTGGGCAATGCTTCATCTTTGTACTGTAGATCTTGTATGCAATTGTATTTTTATTCATCTACCATTTTGCTTTGCAAACATTCTTGTGGCTTATTCCTAACCAACCCTTGCGTCATATTCCATTTTATAAAAAATATTTACCTCTTTTTAGAGGCTGATCTTGGTGGTGCAAAATTACTAAACCCTTGTTTCTTTCTAGCTGCCAAAACACTCCCCTCCTAAACTTTCTCACATCTTCACTTTTTCTATCTACCAAAACGAGGGGAAGAAATGCAAGGCCTCAGCCTCAAGTCTGTCTGTGACTGATGACTTCCCTCTCTCTAAACTTCTCGTCGTCACCACAATCAGGTCTAAATCTCATCTATTTCATGAATTTCTCATTTTTTTACAAGTTTTACTTTGTTTGTGTTTGTATATTCAGTTTTTTTCGCTGAGATTCATGATTGTGGAAGTGAAAGGTTTATTCTGTATGATAGACTACTCGTTGAGCAAGTTTCTGGCTGTTACGATCAGCTTAATTTCTCATTTGGGGATAAATTTATGGTGTTGTGTGAAATTTGTTGATAATATTTTGTGCTTATGATTTATGTTGCTGGTGGTAATCAGATCTGGTTCATATTTCATCACCAGAGACTCCGACATATGATTAATTCTTTGCTAGTAATGGAGTTCAATTCCTAGCTTGGTTGGCTTCGAAAAATAAGGTAATTTTTAAAAGAAAAAATCATGTATTCTTAATTATATAAATTACATTTTTAAAATGTCTATACCTTCAATGTTTTAACTGTAAATCTTTTAGGCCCCGTTTTGGTTCATAGAATACTAATACATCTTGAGTAGATAAATGTATATACTAATGAATGTAAATGAAAATAAGTAATTATGTATAAAATAACAATACAAAAATAGTTATTTATTGGACAAAAAGAGAGAATGAAGAGTAGAATGAGATAAGAAGCCATAAATTAAGTGCACCCGACCAATGTCTCCCTGCCTGCCTGCCCAGTTCTATCTGATCGAAAAATTGGAATTAGTGGGGAGGGAATATGAAGGAGATAATTCAAGCAAGCTGTCTTCATGGGATGCTCCATTTTCGTCTACCTCCACTCTCTGCTTCCGCTTTGAACCACAAGTGTCGCCTTTCTGGGGCTCTTCCTAGTTTGGCTTTATCTATCTCCGAACCAAACATTGCCTGTCGGAACTGCCGCACCACCGCCATCTGCAATAGCTCTCTACTGGACGATGCCGCTTCCGGTAAGCCTTTCTACCAATGATTTTTTGATGTGACGTGAGATTTATTAGCTACCTACTTAGTGTTTGATGTTAGTCCTCTATCAATTCATATATATTTCTTCTCCTTTTCTTCTTTGTTTGGCCTCGTGCTCTGAAGATTCAGCGCCAACGGTGGTTCCTCAAGTTGATCCTTCCTTACCAGTGAAGGTGAGGTTAGATTCATCATGCTTTATTGTTTAGAAGAGGCAGTTACAATTACAGCGCTCTTAATTTGAGATTACTCAAATGGATACTCTTCCTTTGCAATTCAGAATAGGGCAGCGGAAATATCCCCTGGACTAAAAGGAACTTCTGTCTTCCTTGTTGGTTAGTGCTATTTATCTACCATTCATAATTTGTTGTTTCTGTATGGATAGTATTACAATGGTTTCCTCTGCAATTTGATCATCAGGAATAAACAGTTCCATGAAATCCAACCTGGGGAAAGTCCTTGCTGACACACTGAGATATTATTACTTTGACAGGTATCTATCTCTTTGAGCAATTATAACATCCATAGTTTCCCATATTGTTAGAAACTAGTTAGGGTATTTTCATTGACAAGTGGTGTCTCTGAATAAAATATACATGCAGTGACACATTGGTTGAAGAAGCTGCTGGTGGAAAATCCAGTGCCAAACTACTAATAAAAATGGACGAAAGAGGGTTTCGTGACTCAGAGGTGACTTTGTTTGCCATTGTTACTAATTTGAGATAGGATATGGAGTAATAGTTTGTCCCTGCTGTCCTAATAGTTTACTATTTTAATGGATTTTTATTGCTTGAAAATATGAAGCATATGATTGACCAAACTATTGAGTCCAACCACAGACTGAGGTCCTAAAGCAGTTATCATCCATGGGGCGCTTGGTTGTTTCTGCTGGAAATGGTGCTGTTCAGTGTGCAACCAATCTGTAAGACAATTATAATTACTCTTTCCTCTTGAATAATCATACTCGATAAATATCATGATATTTTCTTTTCGAATTTGGTTATTGTGATGCTGATAGGGCACTTCTGAGACATGGGATTTCAATATGGATTGATGTTCCGTTAGAGATGGTAGCCAGGGAGATTGTGGATGAAACAATTCAACTTCCTGCGTCTGAATCCGAAATTTCTGGATCATATTCTGAGGTTGCCAGTTCTTTAATGATCTTGAATAAGCTGATGTATTTTCCTTGGTATTATCGACTTATCTAGATTCTTGGGTAAGTTATACTATGATCCTCTTGGCAGGTTTTAAATCAGCTAACCAAAAAATATGAAGAAAGTCGAAATGGATATGCTACAGCTGATTCAACTGTATCAATTCAGAGTAAATCTATAATTCATATGATCCTCTCTCTCTCTCTCTCTGTCTGTCTCTGCCTTTGTCTCTCTCTGTTTTAATTGCAGAATTTCCTCGGCAGAAGTAGCAAGTACGCTAGGATACGAAGACTTGGATGCGGTCACTGTGGAAGATATGGCCTTGGAGGTATACCTTTTGGTACTAGTATATGGTTTTGGATAATATTCTTGATTCTAGGATATACCAATATCCAGAAGAGTTGTGGGTAAAATAAAACGTTTAAAATCCCATTTCGATGTTAAATTATAGGTTCTTAAGGAGTTAGAGAAGCTGACAAGATTAAAGAAGATGATGGAAGAAGCTGCTAGACCATTTTAATCTCCAGCAGGAGTAGTCCTTTAATTGCATTCATAATCCACCTCCATCTCGCCATTTTTGTTAGCCCTTTTAATCTTGTAAAATGGGCTGCCTACATTTGATTTTGATATTTTGTGCCTGTAAGATTAATTATTGAGGGAACATGGCATGGCATGTTCTGAAATGGGGAAGGAATCCACAGTGGGTCAGCTGGGGGTATTCCCAGGTTAGGGGTGGATGCAGCCGCTTGTTTTGGCAATTGCTGGTATATGATGTTTGACAAATCACAAACCCTGTTAATTGAAGTCGGCTTCTTTTTCTGTGTTTTTATCATATCAAGTTAAATTATTTATATATGTTAGGTATGGAAAGAAAAATAAATAATTAGTGGAGATTATTACATCATTAATTCCTGTCCATAAGAACTTTTGGCTTTTTTCTTCATGGCAGTGTGTTTTTTCTAAATTACTCGTATATTTAGGTACCAGAAAGAAGACTGTCCGATGATTAGATGAAATCAGCACTCTCACCATACTCTTAGATAATAAATTATAATAATCTAGTTAGATTGTGCGATGACTAAATAAAAAGGATGACTAAATAAAAAGGGTAATGGAAATGAAAATGATTATTGATATCAAAAGACGAAGTTGTAAATAATGGTGATTTAATGATCCTGCAGACTGAAAGTCAGGAACTGATGTGCATAAAGAACATTGGAGAGGTTGAAATTTTCACACTATTACTGTAAAAATTTGAATTTTGGTTCTTGATACCAATTTTGTTGCTTTAGAAATAATTGAGTTAACGGAAATAGATATGATTATTAATTTGGGTAAATAAAAAAAAGAGACAATGGCAGAAAAACACACGTTACGAGAAAGGTAACAGAGCCTAAGGGATGATACAAAGACTCCACGTCCACACATCGTATGCCACTGCTTCCCTATACGTGGAAGAAACTCATTAGCTCTAATTTCTAAAAAAACACACCATCATTTTGTCCATTTTCTTGTAAAATTATTTATTTTTCATTCCATAACTTTTGTACTAAAAAATAACAAAATTTCTCGTTCATAAATCTTTCACTAAATTATTCAACGTGCATATTGAGAATGTAAATTATGTTTTTAGTATCAATTCTGCAGTTTAGAATTAGCTACGCTATGTTTATACGAGCATTTTTTCATTCCATAGCTAACATATAAATACCGTAACTTAATCTCTATCATCACTATTATAAAAGTGTGTATTAGAATTTTGAATGATTTATATTTTTTTAATTTCTTACTATTCTGAATTACCTACACTGTCTTTAGTTAATTACATAATGTGATTTTAATTACACGAAGGAATTGGAGAGAATTTCTTAATTAAATAGTAATTTAAAAATTATATAAAAAATAATAAAAATGACATGAAGTAAATAAAGTTTCATAAAAGAATAATAAAAAAATTCATGAAACTTGTAAGTAAAAGAAATAATGACTTTTTGAGGATTTTAAAATACTTTGTTTTAAAAAATTATTAAACAAGTTAAAATTCAAGAAAAATAAAAAATTAATAAAAATATCAGAGTAGTAAAAAAAAAGAAGACTTTTGAAGAAGTAAAATATTTTGTTTACGAAATATAAATTAAAAGATTATTAAACAAGTTAAAATTTAAGAAAATAACAAATTTTATAAAAATTTAAGAATAAATAATTATTAGTAATAATTAATTAAATTTATCCAAAGAATAAAAGTTAATTAATATTAGAGGAGAATAAGAATTATGTAGAGAAAGATTAACTTATAAAAATTATTTCTAAACAATTATTTATTTAGAGTTAATAATTGCATACATAAAATAATGATTGTAAAAGTTATTTATAAAATGTATTTAATACAAATAAGAAAAGAACTTTTTAAAACACTTTTAATTTATAAAAGATAATTTTCTTTAATATGATAGTTTAAATTGATTTTTTTTTATAATTTAATATTTAAGAGTCATCAATTAATTCGAAATGAATTAGAGAGTATAAAATAATTAATTCGAAATGAATTAGAGAGTATAAAATTTTTAAACCGTAATACGAAATAAAAATAATAATTTAAAAAAAAAAAAAGAAGAGGTGAAAGGGGAGAGAGGTCGCAGAGAGAAAGACGAAGCAACCCGCACCTTCCACTTCTCTAGTATTTTCCCAACAGATAATTTTTCAATCTTTTCTTTTTTTTTTTTTTTCCTCCCAATTCCTTTTTTCTTTTTAATTTTAACTCAGATAGATAATCCCTTTCAAATACAACCACTGTATCTGTATACAATCAGAAGATATGGATGATCAGAACCTTGATTCACTCCACGCCATTCCGGGATCGTTACTTTTTTAGCTGCTGCACGTAGCACTGATCAATTTCCTCTCTAACTGGTTTACTGATCGGTGCGTCTCGATTCTCGAGCTTCGATCGGTTTTCACTTTTATCAATTTTCGTTTAGCTCTGGCTGGGAATGCCTGTTGGAATCTGTGTTTATGGTTTCTGATTCTCTTGTTCAATTCATTGCCTGGATTTTTTTTTCCCTTTTTTTTCCTATGGGTCGGTACCCCCCAGGGAAAAGAGGGGTAGTCGGTCTCCTTTTTGGTAGCAGTACTGCTATCTGTTCTTTCCTTTCGGCGAATGTGTGCCGTAGAAGTAAACTTTTGCCTGTTGATCGCTTCAAAGAGTCTCTTTGAATGCCGATGATGGGCTGGGATTCCTTGTGAAGTTAGATGACTGACTCGATTGGACTTTTTTTATAAAAAAAAAAAAAAGCTTTTATTTTTGCTGTTTATCCATTTATTCCCGTCATATCATACAAAGATAGTAATTGTATCACTACCAAACTGGGCGCTTGAATTTAGTTGGTTTAATGGAATGATTAGTATTTTGAAGCTCTACCATGGGAAAAAAGGCTAGATATTGTTTTATATTGGGATTATTAGGAAATCAGAGTACATCTGTGCCTCCTGTAGAGTGCATTTACCTATGAAGTTCCTTGGATTCTAATATGTGTTTTAAAACAAGGTTGTAGTTAAACACACTTTTCTGCAATTTATTCTCATAGATTCTAAGAGAATTGTGTTATTTTCTTCTGGATGAATCCCTCAATCTGTTGATGTAAATAAGGTCATCATTTTTAAAAAATGCTTTTGCCAAACCACGTATTACAGATGTGACTTCAGGTTTATGTATTGAATCTCTTGAGAGCAATTGCATCTCCTTGCAGGTGCAGATTTCATAATTCCCTTAGAACTCATCTCAAGTATGCAGCTGTCTTTTTGGGGGTTTGAGTTTGTGAACTCCAGGCAATGGTGGCCTAGATTTGGATGCTTTTTGTAGATGAACAAATACTTCTCTTTTTTTCTTTCTTCTTGCACTTCTTTTTTTTTGAAGTGCTGAATTTTTTCACATATCAGAACTGTAGCCAATGCAGTGGCTTCCATCCGTTTCTCGTGAGATATATAGTCTTTTATTTAGTCAGTGTGCCTTCATGTTTCCAAGCACTTAGCCCCCAGGAACAAGTCTAGGTTATTGAGAACAAAAAACAAGATTTTCAAGACATTGTAATGGGTTTCTTGCAAGCTTCATCCAATGAAACCTCTGAGGAGGTTGTTACTGGCTCATTGAGTGTATTTCTGTCTAGTTCATCTGGTTTGTCTGGTATAAGAAAATGTGATGTGGATGGAGTGCAAACTGATGGCGTAAGCCAAACATTTGGGGGATTCTATATGTTCTTCTTTGGGAGATTTTCAGCGAAAGACCTCTCTGGAGTCCTCACATTTTTCTGGCGACACATTTAGGCAAGACAACCCAAATTCTATTCATGTATCAGGATATTCTTTCAAGGACAGAATTGACTTGCTAGTTCCTAGTACCATGCGGGATATTCAGACTCCTGCCTCTAGAATTGTTGGTTTTGAATCTACTAAAAAGGATAACCGCTCTGATGGAACAAATGGTGTTTCCGCTGATCATTTTCATGCTGGCATGGCTGCTACCGACTCTAGTGAAACTGAGGCCAGTGGTTCTCTGGTTAGAAAACGAATGCTGTCGCCACTGAACAACATGCTGTTTTCTGAAGAATTTGCTGGTGATTCTATCGACATTGGTAGAAGCAATTTTCAGACTAGTTCTCAGCTCAGCAATTCTCAGGCTAGTGGTCATTGTTATTCTATGCTGCAAGATAGTAAAAAAGCAAATATTGGAAAGAAAAATCATATTATGTCACAAATTCAGCCTTCATTCAATCTCTCAGGGCAGAAGGATATATTTTATGATGACAATAGAGCTGCCTCCATGTGTTTGACGGATGGCCCTTTACTGGAAGAGAAGGACGTAACTCTTAATAGCTTGCCTGGATGTAGACTTGATACCTCAAGAGGGTGCGGTGAACTGAGAACAGAGTCTTGGATGATACCAGTTTCCACAAAGAATGATGTGGTCCCACTTTCTTCCTCCCCTCTCGGTCCAAAATTTTCAGAAAAAACAAGACTTGCCAGTAGGGAAAGGATTACCCAGGAAAAGAGAGAAGTCTTTCAACATGTTGATTATTCATTTAGTGAAAATGTCTCTGCCACATTATCCTCTGCTAAAGAAGAGGATTGTGGGATTGCAAGTACATCATATGAAGATATTGGGTTTCTTCCAAAAGATATTCGATCGTCTTCCCTAGAAAGTAAGACAGAAAGAAGTTGGCCTTTCTGTCATGATTTGGAAACTGCAAACCATTGCCTGAAGTTTTGCAGAAGCTTCAGGGGACTTCCAGTTAGAAGATCGTTGGTTGGTTCATTTGAGGAATCTCTGTTGTCTGGCCGGCTCACAACCGGAAAGCCTGCGCAGGTGCTTTTAAATTTTAATTATTTTATATTGACTACTATTGTTCTTAGTTTACAATATTATCAAGAAGATACTTCTGCAGTTTGTAAGTATTTCTTGATTTTCTGATATATTCAGAAAATAGATGGATTCCTGGCTGTCCTTAGCATAACTGGGGGAAACTTTTCTCCCAAAGCGCAGAAGCTTCCATTTGGAGTATCCAGTGTGGATGGAGATAGTTACTTACTGTACTACGCCTCCATTGATATTGCTGGAAATTCGCAATCAAACAAATGTAGAAACCAAAATCCTGCTAGAGGCCTTGTTGATGATTTTCTCAGTAGCAAGAAACGTTTTCGCATTCCAGTGAAAGGGCGAATACAATTGGTACTATGTTTATATCCCCCTTATTTGTTGAGGTTCTTTTGTTTTACGGGATGGATAGTTGAGTTTGTTTTGGAACACATGCTGATTATAGTGAGCTATTTTGTAATTATTGTTGCATTTATTTGGTTTTGGTAGACCAAATAGATGAAGTCATGTGGTTGCTGTTTGTTGACCCCCTAACAGGTTACTATGGTATAATGGCTTTTTTTCTCGTGAATCATAATTGGATAGAATCCCCAATCGTCCATGCTTGAAGGTTTTCTTTGCTTTACTCGTTGGAAGTTCATTGCTATATTGTTGTCACGCGATCTGTGTTAAACTTGCATATACATATTGAATACATATTTTCAAATAAAATATCAAATTGATATGGGTGTCGAATCTATGATGCACTTCGGAAGCATGATGGCTTAGGCTTTTTGAAATTGAGATTTGGATCTTTGCAATTTAAATAGCTTGTGGTTACTTTTTACTGGGTAGATGAGCAATGTTTTCAAATCCAAAGGTTAATTGTACTCTGGCAACTTTGCATAAGGAGTTTTTCTGGTTTATGGGGTGATAGTGGAAAATTGACCAAAATAAGCCACCCTTACCACCACTCTATGGAACCATACATAAAGAGACTCAATCAGGAACAAAAAAGTAAGATCATGCTTTGGATGGCATAGGTTTGTGTATCATAAATGTTTGTCCATAGGAACGCTGCGAATTTTTTCAATTTTCTTCGTGGTTTGTTAGCAGACATTGAGATAAAGTACTCCATATTTGTTTTAAGTTGATTCAATTGAATATGCATGGCTTTCCTGCTGAATTATTTTTTGGTTTAATCATTGGCTAACCGCTTGTGTTTCGTACTTGGGTTTATCAGGTCTTGAGCAACCCTGAGAAGACACCTATTCACACCTTCTTTTGCAATTATGATTTGAGTGACATGCCTGCTGGTACCAAGGTAACATTTGATGATTGGTCTATTTGCTTCTGTTTCGGTATATTTTTTTTCCTTTGCTGTTCTCTTGCTGATTTTCTACCTAGGAGGAGTTTAGTAAAAGGATAGGGAGGATAAATAATTAGGGATACGAGATTTTTAAATATATATATTACTTTCTTAGTTAATTCTCTGTGTCCATAGGCAAGGAGATGAGAAAAATAACCCTTTAATGCGAAGTGATGGACTAACTTCTTTCATTTGTTTGTTTATATTTTCTTTCTTCATTTTTAGAGTAACATCTAGGAATATTTGGCAGCCTTCCCTTGAATTGCTTGTGAGCCTAAATAGTTTAATAGAACCTTATTTCATTATATCAGACATTCTTGCGGCAGAAGATGACTGTAGCCTCTTCTGGTTCAAATCTTACATGCCAAAGAGAAGGGCAACAAATTATTGATCAGAAGATGACCGGAGCACCAGATCGAAGTCAACTTGACAAAACAGCCAATGAAAAAGATATTACATTCGGGAGTTGTAAGGGCGGATGCAATGAGTTGGACGGGTGCCAGGAAACTGATCGAAAATATATTCATACTTGCTCAAGAATCAATCAAAGCACAGGTGGTTCTGGCTCACTTAGATATGCTCTTCACCTCCATTTTCTGTGTCCACCACCTAAAAAGGCATCAAGACAAGTTCAGATGTGCAAATCAGAACCCCTGTCATTGCCTCAACAACAGAGTAGAGTCAATAACCAAGGGGAACGGAGATTTTATCTATACAATGATCTGAAGGTGGTGTTTCCTCAACGCCATTTAGATTCTGATGAGGGGAAGGTACGTTCGTTATACATTATCGTGTTTCTATTAAAGCGGCTGCCTGAGGTTGAGCATGTTTTGATTGGTTACATTCTACATGATTCATTTGTCTCTAAGCAATGTTTACTGTATAATCTCCTTGGATAAAAGTAATAGTACTAATGTAGAGAGTGTTTGATGAATTTTTGTGTTGGCAGTTGAACGTTGAATACCATTTCCCAGAAGACCCAAAGTACTTCAACATTAGCAGCAGCTGAAAGTGAAGCCCCCCAACCTCAACAACCTCAACCCCATCCCCAGGGTGCCCTTAGCTTTACTCTTACCTGCTGGCTGGCTGTGTACATAATCAATCTTGTAAGATAAAAAAAGCCAACCTGGGGTGGCTGCATTTTGTGTTGTGGCTCTCTCACCTCACCTATTCTTCCTTTTTAAACATTCATTAAAAATAAAAAATTTAATGCAATTCAATTCGTTTCGTCCCTTCTGATCTCCCATCGTTTTATCTCGTTATATATATATATATATATGATTATAACCTTGTTCTTTTAAATGTAGTATGTAAGAAAGCATAAGGGAGAATAATAGAAAGTTATAAGTAGATGGATGGGATGGGAGTGGGCCGGACTAAGGAAAGCCTATTAAGTTCAGATTGGGCCTTCAATTCCTTTTGTATTTATTGGGTAGTCAAGGCGACTGAATAAAGCCCAGAATCTCTCTCTCTCTCTCTCTCTCTCTCTCTCTCTCTCTCTCTCTCTCTCTCTGTGTAAACGCAACGGAATGGAGAGAGAGAGAGAGAGGGGGGGATTGTGTCAGCTGTGCAGACTGCAACCAAAAAGAATGTGGCAGTGAGGGGCAGGGCAGCACTTGGTAGGATAGGTGTCCTTTAAATTTGTCCTTTTTTGTTTATATGATCAGTTGGGAGTAGAGTAGTAGTAGTTTCCCGTGGCCAGCCTTCCTTCCTTGCAACCCTTTTTGCCTATTTCTTGTTTCCCAAGGCATTCATTCTTTGAGTTTGGGTTTAGGTTAGGTTAAGGGCTTTTCGTGTTTGATGCATTTTTGTTTGTGAAATGAACAGAACAGAACATAACCAATTGATTGATTGGGGAAGGAGAGATTGACCTTTATTCCTTAGCTTTGAGAGAGAGAGAGAGAGAGTGAGAGAGAGAGGGATTTATTCTCCTCCTCGTACACGTCTCCACCCTCCCCTCTCTTTCTTTCAATTTCAATTCAATCTCCCTTTCCCCCATCATCCATGTCTTGTCCCCCCAAAACCCATAATCCCAAAACCCCAAACTCTTCCCTTCCTCACTCATTTAAAAAACTCTATAGATACTTGTCCTCCAAGTATATATAAGTAAGGTAATCAATCTCTTTACTATCTCTTCTCTTCTTCTCTCTAAAACCTCAAACATTAATTAATGGCAGACTCTAATATCAAACAACCGCCAGCTAATTATGGGAAGCCAAACCCACCACAAGCCCAAGCAGAACACTCCAGATCCATGATGTTCTCATGCCTATACTGTTCTCGAAAGTTCTGCACTTCACAAGCATTGGGTGGCCACCAAAACGCCCACAAACGAGAAAGAGCCGCCGCTCGCACAACTTTTGTCGGCGACCTCCCTCATCCTCCTCATGATGATCCATATCAGATCAACGATCCCACTTTTTTCGACCTAAATTCCACTTACTGGCTCCATCTCGAACCAGCTCTGCCGCCGCCCCCGCCGCCGCCATCTCTTCTCTATTCCTCCTTCGTTCCCCACCTTGCAGCTGTTGATGATGATGATGCTGCGGCAGTCGAGGTTGAAGCCGCTGCCCTTTCTCAGATTAAAGACGCTGCTGCTGCTGCTGCTGCTACTACTGAACAAGTTAACCACCTTGATCTCACTCTCCGCCTCTGATCCTTCTGCATCATCATCTTCTTCTTCTTCTTCTTCTCATTTCTAGCTAGCCTATCTCCAGTGTTTCTTTAGTATATATATGAAGTATGAAGTTGCTTGTCATTTCTTTATAACTCTAACTCATCATCTATCATGCTTCCGCCTTAATTAATATCAAATGAAACTCATCTTGAATATAATTGCATGAATTACGATCAATTATATTATTATTATGTGAAAATGCATCATGGAAGAGTACAATAATATTCCAAAGCATCTGACTCTGAGACTGAGTGGTGGCCTGGCATGGCTGCTTCTCCAATTTTCCGTTTCAAACAAGACAAATACGTGGGAGGGAGAGACAGGGTATTGCTCCCGTACTTCTGGCCGTACATTTCTTGATTAGTGAGATAATAACTAATTATTCTCCAACTCATAACGTGGCACTACTGTGGATGACTAGCGATGCAAACTACCCGAGTCAAGTCCAACTCTAACTTAATCAAATTAAATTTTATTTTATTAAATTTTTTTAGAATTCGAACTCGAGTCAAGCACTATTGAATCTATCGTTTTAATGTTTCATCTGGAAGTTGATTCGTATAAGAATTTTTTTTAAACTTTTTTTTACTTCATATTATCCAAATTAATTATGAAATGTTTTTGTAAAAAAATATATAAATAGATTATTTTTAAATAATATTTGGATATCAATAAAGAAAGTAAAAGTATACAAAAATAGTTAATTAAAAATATAAGAATAAAAAATAAATAGGAAGTTAATTATAAAGTTTTATTTGAATTATGATAAAAATGTAATTAATTTAAGTTTACTAATTTATAACTTTCTAACTTTCTGTTTATGTTTATATTAGTATATGACTTAAATTTAAATAAATACTTTAATAAGTTTATAAAAATTAAAATTTTATTATTCAATTAAAAATTTAATATTATAAACAATATATAAAAATATAATATTATATTAATTTATTTATTTATCGAGCATTTTCGCTGAGTTTCGAGTCAGAGTTTGAAAATTTTGAACTCAACTTATCACATTACATGAGCTAGCTCGAGCCAAATTCAGTTAACCTGAATTTGAACAGAATGCTGACCAAACATTTTTGCGAATATTATTTATATATATATTATATCTCACGAATTTAGACTTTGTACAGAAAAAATTTAAAAAAAATCATCACCATCAATCTCATTACTTCATATTAATGTTTCCTGAACATTACTTGGGAAACATACAATTTTTTTAAAAAAACTTTTCTTTTTCATATATATATATATATATATATTTGATTTCTAGAGATGATATCAATTGAAAAACTTTGCCCGAGAAATAAGCATCGAAAATTAATTGAATTTTTTTATATATATATGTCTTTAATAGTAGTACGTATTATACTAGTACAAGAAAAAAAAAGTATTATACAAGTATAATACATAGAATGATTTCCTTGTATATTGTTGTTAACTAGAGCTCCTGCGGGATCTTCACCAGTCATAATGCGTTAACCAAGGAAATGAGGAGGCAGCCACACCCACATTAATTAATTTGGCCCAACAGATATGATATTCAATCTGAAGGCACTTTAATTGCTGAAGCCCTGCAAAACCTGCAACTGTGTCTGTGTACACTTTTATACATTCATCATATCCTACTTCCAAGTACAAACTAATTAACCAAATGAGAAACCCAACACCTGTTAACCTCTGAGAAACAAATAATTTCAAGAAGATAATTTAGAGTTCAAATGTTGGCACTTGGCAATCAAAGCCATGCTCTGCTTGGTAAGCCAAGCGAGCCCATATACTCCTGTATGGATCACTCTCTCTCTTCTTTTTCAGGTAACTAATACAATTCTCAACCTCACACTTCACTTCCATGTATAACTCATGAGCTTTCTCTCTACTTCTCAGCTCCTCTTTCCTTCCTGCAAACATAAACGTCCCACATTCATTCTAGACAAAAAAGAAAGCTTTATCCAAATTAATGTTCGCATATATTCACATTATGGATCATAAAACACATAAAAGGTTTGCACATTACTACTTCAGTATATTTGAGATAATTTGCTATCTGCATTGTGAATCAATATTACTTCTTAACAAGCATATATAACATAACTATATGGCCTAGAATACATGTTACGTACATGATGCTCCTGGTGGTGTGGTTAGTATTATACTTAACTAAGCAGAAAATGAAAGGCCAGTTCTTCTGTTTCTCAATACCAGATCAAACCTGTTATTAAAAGTACTTATACCTTCTGTTTCAATAGGCTTTCCAAAATAAAAATAGAAACGCCCAGGAATCTTTGGTAAGATAATTGGAAGGTGTAAATCTTGGTTTGCAGTCTCTCCTTCAATGTCACTCCTGGAATTATAATTGCACACAAATATATGTCAAATGAAGTACCCTAAAGTAAACTGAGCAAACTTGAGACTCAGAAGATGCAACACTGTTATGTTACTAGGAAGCCCAACAGAAACAGAAAACAAATCAGTAGAATTGGGAGACTTGTTCCCTTGGATACACCATGACCGATGAACATGAAAACCCAATCATTAACTGAAATCATCTGCTTTGAATAAGCAGAAGAAAGAGACATTTTCTTGCCCTTTTGAGAAACAGATACTACGTATATGATCAAACATCATTAATTTGACAGAGGGGACGAAGAACAAAGGGAAAGGAAATCAGTTACTGTACCTTAACTTCACCGATTCATCAGTTAGCTTCTCTGTAAAACTCTTAAAATAGGGTAGCTTCATGAGGTCATCATAGTCCAGAAGCAACTGAGAAGAACAAAAAATTCATACTAAAGATAATAAGCCTCAGTCCCCATATAGGAGTAGTAGAACATACATTTTTTCTTTAAAAAAGAAAACAAGAGCCTTAGTATGAATTTTTTTCAAAACCAACGAATTCAGAACTTCAATTGTAGATTGGACATATCGCTATGTTAGAATATAAATCAGTAATTGATACTTCTGAGAAAATTTCATAGAATAACGTCTAGGAGGAAAATCAAAATGCCGTCTAGTTAAGAAGATGAGACTTACTTCCCCGATATCATCTTCTCCAACTGAGCCAAAAGGTATAATTTTGGCTCCAAATCTAGCTGCCATTCTAACAAACTCTGACCTCTCCGGCCATATTAATTTGTGCTCCTCACCCTGTCAATAGAAACAAATCAATTCCAGATAAAATGATGATGCAGCTGTATGCAGGAAAACATCTTACTGAAATCTAATACCAACGAGAAGCAAAATGGACTGTGTTCAGAGAAACAGAAACCAAAGTTTTATTGAGTTAAAATTGTCGAAGAGACATAAATGGACAGATAAAGAACCAAAACAGTTTACCCCCAATAATTTAACCCCTGCTGCCTTTCCATTTCAAATAAGCCTTTTGCTACAAACTACTTAACTATACTTGTGCATAGAAAACACATCAGAGTAATAATATATTGTATTTAGAAGGTGCAGCATCAGATCTAACCTTCCGATGAAGAGCCTCTCTCATACCCCCTGGATATAATAGAATGTGTGATTTTGAAGAGCAAAGCTTATAGAAATTAGTGGCTGATACTGGAACTGCACCCATGAATCTAAATCCATCATATGTTGATAAATCAGGTAAGAGTCCCCGTTTGATTTTTCTAAAGGCGAGTGGATGGGCCATCCCTCGCAAAAGAATCTTTCTCTCTATCCAAAAGCGTGAAACTAGAGGTATTAGTTCAAAAGCTAGCATCATATGATAACCTACAAACAACACTGGTCCTTCAGAAGGTATTCCTGACAGGCCTCGAACAATCTTCCCATCCTCCCCAGTTGAAAGCATCACAGGATTCAGAGCTACTTCAGTCCATCTGAAACACAAAATGGTGGGAATTGGGATGAGAAAGAAATCTTCATTTAGAGCAAGGTATCCTTATTATAATAGAACAACGGAATGCACAAAATTTATACCACAGAGTAGTTGTGGTAATCCTTTTCTCATAAATCAAAATGATAATCTTTGTTCATTTCATAGGGCACCAAAGCACTTCATCTTTCTTTGTTACAATGGAGCTTGATCAGTAAGAACTTTATCAATTTGGTGAAGAAAATGACATCTTTCAGTTTGTTCTGCTGAACTTTAATATGATTACGCCATATATATAGTTACCCAGCCAAATAAAATAAAAAGCTATATCTATAGTTACGTGATCAGAAATCCTTGAGAACACCTTCATGCAATTACTGTTCTACGGGCGAAAAAAAAAAAAAGCCTTGATGCTTATTTTTTAGGGCTCAGAAGAAAAGTAGAAAACAAAAAATAGGAGAAAGTCCATACCTGTGTGGTTCATATATTTGTTTGAACTCAGAAGGTTTAAGAGGCAAGTAGTCTGAAACATAATCAAGGCACCTCCCGCGTTGATAAAACCGTGTAGCTTTTATCACATTCACCAGATCAAACCCATCTTCCTGCACACAGTAGTGAATTACTAGAAAGGGTCAATGACTAGACATATTTTGGCTGCTTAAATCCATTTCATAGAAGTAATACAGAATGCCCTGAGGGCATGGGGTCTTTTGACCTCAGTTTTGCCCGAACAAGCGTACGTCACTAACCAGCCTTCTGTGCATGAGTGAGAGTGAGTCCAAAAATGGAAAGAGGGTGTCTGTGCATGTCTTACCAAGAAGGGGACATGGCCGCTGTTGCTTACTGTACGAATCTCACAATTGGGTAATACTTGACGAAGTCTTTCACCTTCTTCTTTATTTGGTAGAAATGAATCCCTTCCACTGCATTTATATTACAAATCAGCTTCAATATAGGAAACAATAACAAACACAACACTAAAGAATGAAAAGATGCATGTTGGTATGCAATAGAAGGGAGCAACTCTATGCAGTCTGTTTGAACCTGGAGGAGAAAAAAATGTGTTTTGTATTGGAGTACCTACTAGAGGCATGCCTAGTTTGATGAATCGAGTAGTAATCGAGGAGTAACAGTTACTTGGAACTAAATAATCCAATCTCAACAGGGTAATTTTGCTATTAAAACTTCATGAAATCTGAGAGAAAAAAGGCGGTTGCTGCAGAAGTTTTTTTTTCCTGGTGTGTTTGCATAACAGCATGACTCCCATATTTGGTGCTATTTGAATTTGTTGTAATTCGTAGTTATCTTGAATTAAAATGGTTTCGTCATCAAAACAACATATAATTTGACATTTCAAATCCACTTTGTCTTAAATCCTTCCGCAAATTAATATTCACCATTCCAAGCACACATCCAACTAAAGAGAAGGGCTAGAAAGATGAAAGGAGAGACCTCGAAAGAACTAGAGTTCGAGCTTTGACAGCATGAAGACGTGAATTAGCAAATGCTGCTGCTGATTTGAGCATCTTCAGCTTCCAGTTGAGTGTTTCTGTGCTAAAAGCATCAGCCAGGACCTGTGACCATTATCGTCATTTTTTTGGATGAAATAGCTTTTTAAAATGAGCTTATAGTTTGATGATGAATATTTGCAACAGTAATCAGGAAAGATCACTTCCAATCCTTTGCTTATAAGAGAAAGGCAAAGTAATATGTTTTAGATTGCATTATGCCAAGTGGAAAATAACTGCAGGGTTGACAGTCTGAACACACCAATGAGAGAGCACTACAAATGTAAGATTGCACATCTAGCATCAAGAAAGGAACAAAAACCAATTCCATCCAGAAAGATAAAAGTAAAATGAAAACGTATGAAATATTTGAATCTTACAGAGGCATAAGATGATAGGCTCACAGCACTCTGGGATAGTTCTCCAACTGTTTGTTCCAGTGGAAGTCTTTTCTGCAATGTACCTCTGGCCATGCTTGAAGGAATACCTGAACATAGTAATTGTATTGTGATTTCACTACATGATCTATCAAATTACAATTGACTCTTCAATCGGAGAAAAAATAACACAATGAGGCACCAGGACTAGTTCTCTTCACCATTATCACACGTCTTCCAGTGTCGCCATTATGGGATAGTTTATAACGATTGGAATTATATTTCAATGAAAAAAAAAAAAAAAGGAGTTTCAATATAGGACTTCTTTGTCCCTTTTTTGGTTGATAAGAAAGTTACAACCAGGACAAGTTGTAATTATAGCAGCTTTTCAGATACTTTCTTATATACTCCAGGCACAGATTATACCTCAGCATAACCTTTGCATAATAAGTTAATAAGACCGTTAGAACAATAATATACTCTGAAGCAACACACAATTGATTATGTGCATAGTTGGATCCTAAGGAATAGGCAACAGCACCTGACATTAGAGATAGCATGTAAATTAAGCTTGGAGTTGGATGGACCTGCTCTGGCATGATTTCAACTAAGTGTAGAAGTGGTTCCAGCTGGGACTTTTTGAAGCATGTTGCTGCAAAGAATAAAAACAAATTGAAGGATCACAAATTTAATGGCACAGGCTCCAGCAAGATGTGAGACAAGCATGAAAACCTCTTCTCACCTGGATTCGCCAAAATTAGAACCAGATCAATCTGAGGATTACACGCAGCAACTGCTAGTGCAAGGCATGCTCCAAAAAGAATCTCCAACGAGATATATAGGACTATTTGGTTTAGTGGCTTTCTCTGACCTAACTGTTTCTTCAACCAGCTTCACCAAATCTATATGAGAATATGGAAACTCTTTAATCCTAGTTCCTTATCAAGGTCCATTCAGAAAAGGAAACGGAAGTATAACTAGAAAGATCGCTTGGAGGCCAGAAAAAATAAGGAAAAAAAAAAGTTATCAAGTTTGTTAGTAATGTGACAAGCATGTAATGACAGCTCAATATATAACAGTTTAAACAATTGAAAAAGATTTGGTTATTCATTTGCCTGATGCGAGAATAATAACAATTTGGCATCTGTGAGTACATTCAGAGGTCAAGAATGAAAGGCTCAATTCTGATTCTGAGAGAGAGAGAGAGAGAGAGAGAGAGAGAGAGAGAGAGAGAGAGAGAGAGGACCTGTAAATGATGTTCGATCCGCTAGAGGAATGTGCAAGCACCATATGTCAAATATCCTTCATCCAGAGAAAATAGCATTGCAAAAGGATCAAACATAAAATAATTGCAGTGTTTTTCAGTTTTTACATACCACTTGACATTAGATAACAGTCTATGGTTACAAAATTAACAGTAAACTGCAAAATAAGCTTTTTTTAAGGTTTCATGTTTTTTGCTGCTTGTCGACAAGTATTTCGTAGTATCAGATTCATAACAAACTAAACCACCAAAAGAATTTAAAGGCCAACAGTTTTGTTACACAATATAGAAAGGACTTTTAATTGGGATGGCAGGAGTATTTCAAAAGTGGAAGATGCACAGACATACTCTCCAAGATTCTGCCATTGCAGCATAAGTCCAGTTCCAATACCATCCACCCCTGGAAAAACTTAAACCAATTAGTTTTAATACTTGAGAAACGAACCAGGGTGAATTATTAAACAGCATTCTGCTCTAACTTCCGCTCCTAGTAAATATCAAGAAATCAAGGAAATTAAACTGTTTGACAGGAATCATTGTCAATATTGCAAGTACTCCACTGGTTATAGTAATAGTATGTAAACTTCATTGGAGTTTGACATCTCCCTGCAGTTAGAATTCCGGCAGCTCCGCTTAGCGGAGGTTTGTAATTAATTTAATTATGCAAACAAATAACATTTAAAGTATAATTCGCCATAAAAAACTCAAGTTTGGTAAAATTGTTACTAATAACATATACATAACAACTCCTCGTGAAACTGTCCTGGAAAAATCAACTCCAGCCAAAACGACAAGATAAAAGAACAAACAAACAAAAAAAGTAGGATGAGCATTGCGGAACATGGGAAGAGAAAAAGAAAGTTATGATTACCGGGTAAAAAGAGCAGGAGGGGAGAATCGTCGGTACGAGCGCGGCACTCCAACGGAGAAAACCAGCGCGGCGGACCTCCGTCCTTGATAGTTACCAATTCCGTTGACGCTGCAAAATAATCTTCTAAAGTCAGACGTGGCGGAGCTTCGGTATGCGTCTGGGCCGATCCGAGTGGAGTTTTGGTAGTTGACTCGGCAACAGCTGAGTTCTTATGGAGCCTGACGCCTTTGGAGGCTGAACCAGGCTTGGTTTGGCCTTCATGCGGTCGTTCAACTTCAGGGAAGACATGAGATTCTTTAGCGGTTATGGGGCGCAGAAAAGCAGCGGAGTGGCCGCGGAACACGGCTGGCAATAGGCCGAAACTAAAAGCAGCAGACATGGGGATAGATAGAAGTAGAAGGCCAGTTTAGGATTAGGAGAAGATCAGCAATGGCTGCTTACATATACGGAGTTCTCCACCTATGGCTGCCAGCGTCGCGTCAACCACGCTGCTTGCTTTTGGTTCCTTTGGGTTGTGATGTCACGTGTTATTTTATGTCCGCTTACGTCTGGAAATTTGATTTTATATAGTTCCCCGCTTATTTATTATACACATATTAATGTCTTTTAAATCAATTAATTATTTTATTTATATACCTTTCACAAAATTTAATTAAAAAAATGCCCTTTATAAATATAAAAAAAATATTAAGAAAGAGAAATTAAACAATTGATAAACACAAAAGATAGTAAAATAAAAAAATATAATAAATATATTTAAAAAGTTTTAAAGAAATTATGAAATAAAACCAAAATGTTTAAAAGGACTATTAATTTGTTTAACAAATGGAGTATATTATATAAGATACTATGCTTTCTTTCCTAAACAATTCACATTTCATCCTTAAAAAAAATGAACAAAACTACCACTTCTTTTCAAAATAAAAAATAACACAAATTGAGCTTTAGTTTTTTTTTTAAATTTAAGTATAATAAAAAAATATAAATTCTTTTTATAATTTTTTATTTATTTATTTTATTTTTATTGTCTATTTATTTCTTTATTTATAAAGATATAAATACTTATTCAAAAATTATTTTATTTTTAAAATTTATTCATTTCATCTATATGCATAAATTTAAAAATATTTATATTTCTTATCGGTAGTAATATTTTGTAATATGCAAGGAAGGGTAATTATTTTAATTAAAATATATAATATTTCCTCAAATTCTCGTTTCTCAATGGATCATGAGGCAAATCGACTTTTTTTCTTTTTTTTTTTTTTTTTTTGGAAAATATTTTTCTTGTCTCATGTGGCCAAATGAAATCGCCAATTTGGGACACGGCATTGCACAGTTAGAAGAAGAGAATATGGATGGACCACCTTCTAACTTGAAAGTTCAAACTGCTGTCATGCTCATGCATTCCACGTTGCTGTCCCCCTTTTGTGTTTTTCCGTGTATTTCACGGATTAAATTTGTAACACTCTTTATAATATTTTTTAATTTAATATATTTTTAAATAAAAAATAAATTTCATAAAAAGATATATATTATAAAAAATATATTACATGACACCAAACGAATTTGTAAATATAAATTGAATACAATATTACATGACTATTACAAATACTTCTCTCTAATTCATAAATAAAGTTTGGTAATGGTTGGAGCAGCAAACTCGGATTCGGCAAGAATCTCATTTTTTGGTAGTACGAAGGGGGAATTGGCCCAAAAATTTGATGGGGGTCAAGACTCTGTCGGGCGTCGGCGGCTGACTAAAGTGCCCCCCGAACAGCGCGAAACGGTCGCCTATTACACGGCTCACTAACTCTGCCTGGGGTGGGATAACTATTATTCGTCGGCAGTCCGGGAACGAAAGTGAGTTCTCGCTATCATTCTGGCTATACTCTTGATTGATAACTCTAATTTCACTTCGGATGGACATACGGCCCTTGGTCTCATCCTCCGCATTTTGACACGCTCAGGTTAACCGCGTCTTGAGATTCCGAGCGCATTGTTTACGAAAATACTTGCCATATATATATATATTTCTTAGAGGTATATTTATAGATTTTTAGTATATATTTCCTCCATTTTTTTTATTAGTCATATCAAATCAATTATAATTTTTTTATTTGTCACATTGTGAAAATTAATATAACATTGTAAACTTAGATTGGGTTTATTTCTTAGGAAAATCCCAAAATAAGTTACCGTTTTAAAAAAATCCATTTGAATAAAGGATTTAAAGTGAAAATTTTGAACTTAATCAGCTCACGAGTCTTGTTAGAAAGTTGGAAAAGCAAAAAATGGGCAACAACAATCGTGTCCTAAAGAAAAAATTAACAGTCATAGTCGACTCTGATTTTTACATAATCGACTAATGGTTGTATACTAGCCATTTGAAATATCGAAATAGATTACATTAATTAAATTGAAACGCTAATGGTTGTATACTAATCATTTGAAATATCGAATACTATTAATTAAATTGAAACGACAACGAAAATACAAAATTCACTGACAAAGAGTCGAATTTGTACCTTTTAATGGGACAATTAAGCAAAATTTAGCAAAAAAAAAAAAATTTATTATCCAAGTAAACCCACTTTTTAAAAGAAATTCAAACCAAAACTCCAAATAAACTTTTTTTTTTTAGCATGTCACATCAGCATTTCTTGAAAAAAAAAAAAAAAAACTTAATCCAAGTTGAGCAGTCTTATTATACTCCTCAGGTAAAACAAATCTCAACGTCTTTTAATTCTTCTAACATGAAAAAAAAATTGTAAAAATAATAATGAGAAGAGAGATTATTTAGAGGGTAATTTAGTAAAAAATTTTAAAAATTTATATATTTTTTAAAATTGTACTATGTTCGAAATGTGATAAATAAAAAAAACAGAGGAATAACAAATTCAATTTTTATAGAGATTATTCCTTTGTGATCTTTGTAATATATAAGTGCAAATTTCCCTTGCCAAATATAATTGGGGCAAATAAATGGAAGCAAAGGAGAACAAGAAAATAGCAAAATAGATACATCTGCAAAAGATTAATGAAAGGAATTTATATTGTATTAATTGTTTGATAAATATTTTTTTTCTTAGAAGTTGCTATTTAACATTTTCTCTTTCGTACAAATAAAAAATAAATTTTTTTTATTAGTGATTGTATTAAATTTTATTAATATAGAATTTCGCTTCAAAAATCAAGAGGGGAGTTTTAATGTTTAATTTGTCTATCCAAATAGAAATTCTTATAATTTGATTACTTTATTTTTTGTTTTCTGATTTTAGGTTTTTTATTATTCTTTATGGTTGTGATTTTTTCATTAAATTACTGGATTTTTATTATTTTCCTTTTATATGGTTGTTAAATTATAATTATCTATGTGTATCTAATTTAATGAACAATGTTATAATTTTAAAAACCTTTAATTATGGAAGTATTCTATTAATTTAAATAATAATATTCATTTATTTAATAAATATTGTGTCTCTGTGCATAGCAGAACTGGTTGGAAAAGGAAAAGGTAGAATGAGATGATGATTCATTTTATTTGTTTGGAAAAATTATTATTTATATCGAAATACAATGAAATTATATATAATATGACCTAAACGCCCTTCTATAATAAAATAAAATGTATCTTTTATATCCTAACATACATTAAAACTAAAAAAATATCAAATATTTTATTGAAGAGTAAATATTCATATATCAGATTGAAAATAATCATAAAACAACTCATTTTAAAGATTAAAATAAAAGAAAATATGATTATAAAATTAATTGGCGTAATGCATGTAATATATTGAGGGTATAATAGTCCAATATTTTTTAAAATGATTTCCACTTCTTTTAAAAAGACGCTTTTGTAGGTTTTAGTATATAAATGAAAGGTCTTTCCAACTTCTTCTTAGAATACGTTTTCTCGTAAAAAGATTATTCATAATTCTAATTTGAATATCAAATATTAAAATGTGAAAAAAGTAAAAAAAATCATTCCATTTCACTCCATTTTCGTACCAAATATAGTGTTATAAGACTAATAAAAAACGAGTAAGAACCAATTGAGTGTTTCTATATATATATATATATAAATTAACATAATATAATGATTAATTTTTAAAACGATGATAGTACATATGTATGTTAATGGAGTAATGCACAATTTTAGTTATAAAAGTGTCTTAAAAAGTATTTATTTTAAAAGATAAATCATAAATTTCCTTAAACAAATAAAAATCATATATAAACTCAATATTTCCTTAATTGCTCAATTCTATGTAGGAGGATAGTATGACTAATCACTTTATTCCATAAAAAAAAAAAAAAAATGACTCACTTTAATTAAAAAATGACGTAAGTCTAAATTGATCTCAAAACAACAACCTCCTACATATTAATTAAATAAATAAATGATTATATAGCCATAATTTTCATGCAATAATTATATAATTAATAGAATGGTTTTGGTAAGCACTTGCTGTCATCAAGTAGAGTGGACATCACAAAAATTAGCAAGATCGATCCATACCCGAATTTGTCAAATACCACATTTAGGGTCTACTTAGACTTCTTGTTTTAAAAATAAAAATATTTTTGACCGCATGGACGTAACTTAACTGGTATCAATGATCGATAATTAAATTATGACAGCGACTGTGTGGAAATTTTAAGATTTTCTTCTTTATTTAGCCCATTTTTTTGAAAATGGGCACTAAATAGGCTCAGTTTTTTTTTTAAATCCTGAAGAGGCTATAACGCACAATGGTTGTGCGTTATAGCTAACCACCAGATTAATTACATTTTTAACGACGTGGCACAGACTTGGCGGGGTTTGGTGCTGAGGTGGATGATAACGCACAATGGTTGTGCGTTATCTTGATGATAACGTACTTGTTTATATTGATTAGGAAGAAATAATTTTTGTAGGTATTTGGAAAACTTTAAATATGAATAACTCTGCGATCGGATGTCCGTTTCATGCGTATGACCACTCGTTTTGATGGTTCTCGTAAAGAGGAATGCAACGACATCGTTGAAAAAGTGATCCGGACGCGTTCCGGGGCAAAAAATCGTTTCGTATAGTAAAAAACTTTGACGGGGCATAACTTTACACTCGGACGTCCGATTGAGGCGATTCTTATGGGCTTTAGCGGTTTCCCACCCATCGTTTCTACAAAAACATCCTATTTTTGTTTTAACTTACGTTTTTGTAATTTTCTAATACTTTCTCTCTTGTTAACTAAAAAATTACGCCACAAATTTTAAAATTAAACAGAGGATCAGTCTTCTTTTGCTCTAATTAAAAATTTAAATGATTGAAGTTGTTAAATATTGGAATACGTAAGTAAGTTATTAAATAAATCTCATGCCCCTGTTAAATAAGATCCAATAGTGGTCTATTGGTAAGTCTTTTATGTATTTCTCATGAGGTCAAAGGTTCAAATCTTGTTATAAAATTATTTTTAAAAAAAAACATCAGATGTGCGTTATATGCCACCGACTCTTTCTCCATAGAAAAGAAAAAGTGTCACCATAATTAACGAGAGATTTCACTTTTTTGTAAAAAAAAATGAAAATATCTTTATTCTGACTCTATACTTTCTTTTTTTCATTGTATTAAAAAGGAAAAAAAGCTATTAACTACTTCTTTTGTTTATATATCTTAATATGAACAAGATATTAAGAACTCAATCACTATAAAACAAATGAGTTAACTCTTTAATCTTATGGGATCAAACTTTAACAATATACTCAAAAGGTGACAAAGTGCATTAGTAAAGTTTAATAAATATTCACACTTTTTTTTTTAGAAGAAATAAAATATCTTTTTCATTTTTCATTTTTTTCCCCAATTTACACTCTTTGTTCGAATTCAATGAAAGAAAGCATTTTGTTTTCTTCTTTATTTCCAAACAAGTGTGGAATTGACTTTTAATTTCCATCAATTCATTCACTATAATTATCAACAAATGGGGTCTTTTTAGGCAATCGAAAAGGAAAAAAATTCAAAAAATTTGTCTGCAATAATGGTTTAATCGTAGAGTTTGAGACCCAGAAAATTATAGGAGATTTCATTTTCCTTTTTATTGCCACTTAGAATTAAAATGTTTTGTGGAGATTCTTTAATTTTTTTTTCCCTTTTATTAGTGAGAATTTTACATCTAGTAAATTAAAGAAAATAATTACAACTTATAAAGACTTAGGGCAGTCCTCCACTCTTGAGTGCACTTTTTGGGGTGAGTTAGACCCAAACCCAAATTCTAACATGAGTATCGTAGTCGGGTTGGGCGCAAATGTCCAATCCTGCAAAATTCTATGCACCAGATGTCCATTCCTGGGCGTGAGGGGATGTGTTGAGAATCTCACATCGGCTAATTAAAGAAAATAATTACAACTTATAAAGACTTAGGCCCAAGCCTAAATTCTAACATTTATACTTTTCTCGTTGATTTGTATACAATAAAATGCTAATGGTTGGTTTAGAAAATTTATCGACCAATCATTGATTTCTTGACAAAATTTTTTTGTTTCGAAGGACAAAAATGGAGAAGACAGACAATTTGTAGGAAAGAGTTAAAAATACAACGTAAGAAAGAGATAAAGGAGGAGGTTGTTATTTTGTAAGACGCAAAAGAAGTCGTTTGAAAATTTTTTGTTTGGACGAAAAATAGTAGAATAATTATTTTTACTAAAAAGTAAAATTAGATTAATAAAAATATTTATTTCGGATTTAAAATTTTCTACATTAGATATGCTAATTGCCACTTTTTTTTTTAGCAAAAGGAAATAAACGTATTTGGGCCTAACTCACTCCAAAAGGAAGAAGTAATTAGGAATAGACATTTGATACCATGTTAGAATTTTTTGGCTTTGACCTAACTCACCCCAAAAGGTACTTCAAGAGGGGAGGACTGTCCAAGTCTTTATAAATAGTAATTATTTTTTTGACTTAGCCGATGTAGGATTCTTAACACATATACTAATTAATGGGCCCTTAAATTAGATTTACATGAGTGTAGAAGCATCGTAAGTCAATATTTATTTAAATTTTACTTTATACAAATTGATAGTGATAGTTAATCTGTAAAGATTCTAAACAATAAAAATAATCCAATGCTACTTATTTACGATAATATGGGAGTTGAATGATGAATATTCTAGGCGATTACGCTCAGCAAGTAACTGACTTGGGATTTGGTTAATTTTTTAAACTTGTCCAAAATATTTTAAAAAATAAGGTTAATTTATTTTTTTTAAAAAAGTGTCCAAAGTCATGAGAAAGTGTCAATTAAGTACCATATATTTTTTAGTTTTAACAATTAGATACTCAAATCAAATTTTCGTAAGTTGAAAATTTTTAAATTTTATATGTCAATATTTTTTAAAAAATCAAGTAATTTTGCTCGTTTAATATTAGAGCCAAAATTCTTAAAATACATCGTTGATTTTATTAAATGTATTCTTAAATAAGGTCTCAAATCTCAAATTTGAGTTTTAGGACCCACGTATCCTCTCACAAATAATTCTACTTTTTCGAACCCAATTCAAAATCTCAAAATCAAACTCTATTCAATCTTACCCTAACTCAATTTATGGCAAAATTTGATATAAGTACTCAATTGTCCAAATTAAAGGATAAGATACCTAACTGATAATGACTCTGACTCTGGGTATTTTTGTTAAATTAATACTTAAAAAATAAGTATGCTAGTCGAAATATAAGTCTTTTTAAGATCTTTTTTATGATGGTCAAGAATACAAAGACATTTTATACCTTTCCATGAATATTCATTGCATTTTTTTTCCTTCTTAACCGATATCTTTATTATTTATTGCTAGCAGTGTCAAAAATCAACTGGAATTGAACCAACCTGTTTTGCAGTCTGGTCCTTTTTTTTAATTTTTTTAATTTTTTAATTTTATATATTAATTTGTTTATACTTTTAAAAGTTTAGACATTAAATATGTATTATTTATGTGTAATTATTTTGTTTATTATTTAGATATTAGTGTAATTTGATGGTTAGTTAAATATTTTTAAAGAAATTAATTTTTAATATTCTTTTAAGGTTAAAAAATACCGTTATTCACCAAAAAAAAAAAAAAGTCCGCAGGCTAGCCACAAACGGGTATTGATTCAACATATTTTTGGCCTGCCAAAAATCGATCCCGACCAAATCGAATCTGTTTGAGCGCAGGCTAAATACAATCTGGTTCGGCCTGTTTGACAGTGCTATTTAATGCATGTCCTTATCCATCTCCCTCGTAAGAGTGTAACTGGTATTTTATTTTAAAAGTTGTCTTGCTTTTAATACTCGCTTTTGGATAGAGTTTGGTTTTTTAGATTTTGCATTTAGTTTCAAAAAACATAATACTTTGTGAGAGGGGATATGGGTCTCAAAATTAGATCTGATATTTGAAAATGTATCCAATCTCATCGTTAATTCTTGATCAAATGTACTGCCTCTATTTCATATTATAAGACAAATATGTCATATTTGAGTTTCATATTATAACGTAATTTTTCTTTATAATTTTTTTTCTAAAAGATACGTCTATTCAATTAATGCATAACTAACGTTTATTAAAATTAATAGAGGGATATTAGAGATATTTTACTTTAGAAAATATTCTCTCTAATAAAAAAGATAAGGGATTTTTGGGTATTTATTATCAATCCATTTTTATTTATCTCTCCTTATTTATTAAAGATGTAGAGAATATTACCTTCGGTCGAAAATATAAGGTGTGTTGCACTTGAACACAATTTTTGAACTACAATATCCTTTACCTTTCATAAATATGAAAGAAATTGAATAAATATTTATGAAAAGTTATAAAAAATTTTATATTTTTTACGATTTTTAATAGAACTAAAAACTTTATATTTTTACCAGAAATAATATTTAATTTTAAAATTTACATTATTTTTAATATTCTTAATTATGGTGTATAATTTTAAAACTTATAATTTTATCAAGATAGAGTACATAAATTTCAATTTTTTTTTAATGTGAAATAAGAAATTGTCTTCTAATATGAAACATAGACCGTATTACTTCTTACCACGAAAAATTTGCTTCTAAAAAAAAAAAAAAAAAAAGATTTTGGTTCTAAGAGGCAGTGATGGAAGTAAAATTGAGTACAGCTGGCATTTTATGAGTGTTAATGAAATTGAATATTTGTAACCATATTCATCATTGACCATTGTTGGTGTGGTGAGTGAGTGATTATAAGAAGAAGAAGAAGAAAGAAGACGAAGACGAAGAAGACGACTAATTCTTGCTAATTTGTTTGTTTCTAAAAAGAAAACAAAAAATTGGGTTTCGTTTCTTCGATCAGTGAAAGCCATTACTGTGTTCGTCTTCTTGTTCTGCTAGAAACAAGGAAAGAAAAGGAAGAAAGAAAGTGATCCTCCATTTTTTCCTGCCCACCAACTTTTCTTTCTTTGATTCCTTCATTGGAGAGATTGATTGAGTAGTACTTTGATGGAGTTCGATATGACGAAACAGAAGACTGATTATACTGTACAAGTACTTGCACCGAACAAAATGGTGCCGGAATCTCCAACTCCGACAGCCTTTTTAATTCCTCAACTCATCCTTCGATTTTTAGTTCTTGCCTTTACTTTATCTGCGGTTCTCGTCGCCGTCACGGCTCGTCAATCCGCTTCATTTCTCTCTTTTGTTTTTAAAGCCACTTACAAGGATTCCTCTGCAACCAGGTATTTATTATTATTACTAATTTTGAAGATCTTCTGTATCAATCAATCGGCCGGAAAGTTCTATTAATTCTTCTTCTACTTAGGTTAAAATTAATTTTTGTTTTTGTTTTTGTCAGATTCCAAGTCGGAGCAAACGCCGTTGCTTGTTTTTTTACTTTCCTTTCACTGCTATTTCTCTATGGATTTCGTCGTCCCAAATCGGATCCCTCCAGAAACTACTTCCAATTGCTCCTGCATGACATGGTAATTAATTAATTAATTAATTAATACTATTATTCAAATTTCAAATTAATCATCAGCTTCTCCGGTAATCCGCCGACCGTTCCTCCGGTTAACTTTTTTTTTTTCTTTTTAATTTGTATTTCATTCCATTTAATAGCAATTAATTAATGGACGTTATTCATTTAAATTGCTGTCGTTTCCTTCCGGAGGAACGACAATTAATAAATCCTCCTTGTACGATTAAGTGTAGAACCCCAACCAACACCAATTGTAAGTTTTTCATTGGTGAAAAAAAGATAACTTTTTGAATATTTTTGGATTTGGGTGGTGACAGGTTATGAGCATACTGTTGATATCGGGATGTGCAGCGGGGACTGCAGTTGGATATCTAGCAAAATATGGGCAGAAGCAAGGAGGTTGGGGTCCCATCTGCAAATATGTGGACAAATTCTGTGACAAAATCACCTTGTCACTTGCATTATCTTACTTGGCCTTCTTATGCATGTTCATGCTCACTTTAATGGCTGCTTACAAACTCAAATCCCAGACCACTCTCAAGATCAATACTGGAGAGCTCTAGAATGGAATCCTCACATCTTTTCTTGAATTACATATTGCTTGTATTTTAATTAGTTTCAAAACAGGATTTGATCTTGGCATGTTTGATCCATGTTTCTAGTTCTTGTAATAATTTGTAGTAGTAGCTAGTATAATTCTAAAGCCTTTCCCTCCTGGAATTTGCTTGTCCTCTGAGAATATTTTGATGCCAAATTAAGTTCTCTGCTTTATAATATCTTCAAGAATACACAGTACTTTTACATTTGATTATACTTTTATCCATTTTTGCAACAATAAGAATGGCGACGACTCTATATAAGCTCTTTATAAGAATCGCAACAATAAAAATCTTGTTTTCAAGTACCAAAGTCACTCTCCAGAGGATGAACATAAACGTTTTCTTGTTAGTATGAATCATCATGCAGCAGTAGTCATCCCATCTTCACAATCGTTAAGATGTTCTTTGAGGCTCTGACCAGGGATATCCCACTTTTCACTATCCCAAGATGAATCTATACTTGGCAGTTCATAGTCATCTGGTTTCAATGATACTTGAAATTCAGGAAGATCAGGAAGTACTTGAACACCCCTGCATCCATCCAAAAAAAAAAAAATGTTAAGATACTCAACTACTAAAGGAGAAAGAAGCGAAGTTACAAGTGAAGTCGGAGGGAATCCTTACTTCTCTTGATCCAAGAGGTAGCCATACATCTGATACTTCCTGGAAGCAGTTTCAGGGATTTTTTTGTTGAGATGCTTCATAACACCCCAGGGTGGAGGAGCCCTTTTCACAAATATAAAAACAAATGAAAATCTTTACAAGTTTAGGAATGATGTGGTGAAATTTTCACTAGATGGCAGCAAGAGTTGGAGTAGAAATTTTTATCTAACCTGGTCACGGGATCTGCAAGGCAAAAACTTAAACATGCCTTCTTGCTTTCTGCTATAAGTTCTTCGGCAGCAAGGAAACAACACACAGCATTGACATGGCTGGATGGTTCCGTGCCCTTATCAACAATCAGTCCATGGTAGTAGTATGCTGCTGCCTAAATATGTCTTGTTATGTGAATAGATGAATGAAAAAAATATGAAAATGAAGAACTATTGTATGCAGAAGCTTAAATTAGAAAAGAAGGTTTTTGATACAACCTTTGCCTCAAGGTACTTCCATTTGATGAATAGCAAGTGCTTCTTCCCATCTACATAGCTATTGTTACCTTCTGACAAGCAGCAGTGAGCCTGATGACAAGATACACTTTGTTAAAAGCTGTGAACCGGAAAGATATTGGCAATTGACATTGCTGTTTAATCTAGAAAGAAACTATGCAGTTTCTACAGTCAAAAGAAAAGAAAACAAATCTTTCATGGAAGTTTCTGTTCAAGTGGTGAATTTCAGAGTATTATAGAAATGGGGAAAACAAGAGTGTCAATTACCTGCCCCAGGTAGCTTAGCAGTTCACATGCCAATCTCCTTTTCACAGATAGAGTTGCATTTTGACTACTAGCAGCTAATCCAAGCTGAAGTTCAGTTCCCTAAGACAGGCATGAGCATGTTTCATCAGTAAATTGTAACTTTTGACTGTTAAAAGACACTAAATGTTTTTATTAGTATGAACAAAATCTTCAAGAACAAATGTTTCTGAGGCGATTGTTTAGAATATATGATGGATATACATCACAGACTTTACTAAAGCTTCCCAAAACAATGTTCATGTTCTGATTGATGTCTTCTGCTATTCTTGTTGAACTTTACTGCACCTTTCAAAATGTTATGACGGACTTTTCTCTTGCCATTTCTATCCAGTTCTCATCAATTAACTTAATAGCAAAAGTAATTCAATGAGACAAGTGCTTCTCTATTGCTAACATTTTTGGATGCCCCTTATACTGATTTTAAGTAACATTCACGATTATTATGCTTTCGTGTTACTCTTTTCTTCAGTTCCTAGTTGGCAGGTAGTTTGATGAAATTTCACTAGTTAACTTTTGTTGTAACCATATAGTATGTACCTGTGCTAGTGCTTGATTCAAGAGGCCCTCCATTACAGCCTCCTGCAAATCCTCGGGCAAGCTATTCCTAATCAACGAGGGATGAGCCAGGAATTATGGCAAACACGAAATACAAGAAAACGAACTCAGAAGAAAATCAAGGAACAGATTAAAACATACTTTATATCAGGTGGTAAGCGCACAAGAACATCATGGATGCAGAAATCCAAGTATCCTGCTGCTTTTAGCAGCAAATCAATAGCTTCCCTCATGCTATCTGGCCGAACATATATGTTTACTACATAAAGTTTCTTGATGAAATTCAAATTGATGGGGGCAGTGAAATGAATGACAAACCTGCAGAGACAAACTTTTCACTTGTACTACTGCTCTTTGGAATCAGCTTCAAGCTCGCTTCTGATAGTGCCAACATAGCCATCATGTGCAGGACACAAAGTAATTCAAACCAAGAGTTTGCCACACATGTTTCCTGTTTTCCATCTAAAGTCTTCCACTTGAATTCCACCAATTCTTGAAGTCCATGTTCTGCAAATAAGCTATACTCATCAATTTAGAATAGTTGATGCATGTAAGTAATTTCATTTTCATTGTCCAAGATTGCAAACCTTTTTTAGTGAGGCCAAGAACAAGGGAGAGGTACTGTTCAAGTGCATGCTGTAATTCCCCAATAGCCGATCCGCCTACAGGAAATGCAAAAACATCAGATTGCAGAGATGATGGAAGAATTTTAAGGTGTTCAAAGAAACTACCACATACCAGTATCCTCAGCAACTAACACAATCTGATTCCGGAGGGAACTAATTCTATCGGCAAGATTATTGGGTATTAAACCTCGAAGTTTTCTCTGAAGATCGGATTGGAGAGGGACACGGATTGAGGGGACAAAGACGGTGACTTCAGGGATATTTTTCCTCTGCTTTCTGCCAACTGCATAAAAAGAAGCTGCACAGCCCATTGTTGTTTGAGGTAATTGGTTTCAAGACGCATCAGCATCCTACATATTCATTGCCAGCAACCCAAATGCAATCGTGGGAAATGCAAGAAAATGAGGATCAAAGCAACAATCAGAGAAATAGATGTATAAAGATTGGAACTTAAAAGGGGACAGAGCAGGAGCAAGAGGAACAATAATAGAGGGAGCAAGTGAAAAACAAATCTGATGATAAATAAATAAAATGGAGTGACAGTTTAAGAAGCCATACCGGAAGGATCCTGAGCCCTGATAGATGGGGGGAGAGGGGAGAGAACAGTGAAGCTTCCAAATTCTAATTAAGATGGGGCAGATTGATGTGAGGGGGAGGAGACTAGGAAAGAGCTCAGGAATCGAGAAATGGGGTCACATGGCGAATGCGTAGGAAGGGAATACAAATTGCAAGAACAAGCATTAGAAATAGCATAGCAGAAATTTTGGGTTTTTTCATTTTTTAATAGGCATTTTCACTTTTGATAGTACTAGGAAGCGTGAGTTAGTAGAACCAGAAAACAAGCCAGCCCATTCTTCCCTACCCTACCCCATTGATGAATTCTGCAGAGAGAGAGAGAGAAGGATTCATTCATGGAACCATTTTAACTACTACCAAAACAATACAACAAAAGTCCACTTTTATTAAAGAAGCAAGAGAAGAACAAGAAAGGGACTCACTCACTTTACAAAGTCAACCATGAATTGTATGTTTCCCCATTTTTATTTTCTTGATTACATTATTGGAGCTCTTCAAGTTTGTTTGTGGGATTGATGAAGATGCAGAGATATGAGCATGTGATTCCACATTGAAGGCCGTGCAATGACAAAATAAATTGACCATTCATCATCATCATCATCATCAACTACAACTGGATCCAGAGATGACCAAATCCATCCCATCCCCTTCTAAAATGGAAAAACAAAATCTCCCTTCTCACCATTATTGGGCTCCGAAAAAATGAAAAACAAACAAGCAACTATACCACTTAATTATACTAGTAATCGTATTGTGGATCAAATTAAATTAATTAGAAGCAGCTCCATATATAACACCATTAGGAATTTTTCGACCAAAAAAAAAAACTAACAGGAACATGAGAATAAAGTAATGGTTTCGTGAATTACAGTCATGACATCGCGCTGTTCAAATTTTCAATTCTTTGCTACCAAGCTAAATCTTCATGCTTTTTGATTAATTAGCATAAGAGACCGTGGAGGTGATAGTAGAGTTAATGGTCTATTAGGATTGTTTCTCAATCTAAAATTTTTTCAATTTTTTTTATTATGAATATATTTTTTTTATAGAAAAATCAACATATATATACCTATATATATATATTAAAATGAGAAGGTAGCCGATGGTAAAAAGGACTCCTCCCATATATACTTTCATTTAACTTTCATTAAGTAAAAGATATCACTTTCCAATATATAAAATAAAAAATTCCAATGCCTTTAGCTACTATAACCTTCCGGTCGCGATTTTTTATGAATTTCAATGCGAAATAAGAAATTTTATTCATTATATGTGTCAAAAGGATAAAGAAACGGCGGGTTACTTCATTTTTATGACGAATTCTTGAGCGGTTAAGTCTTATTTATATACCGATAATTTGTATAATTCACTCTTTTTGGCTCTATTCGAGTGAGTGTGGGCTAAATAAATCTTTGTCTTATTGAAAATACCAGGTGAAATTGAATATTTGAATAAAAAAAATACAACTAAAAATATTCAGACTTGGAGGATCATTATCAAAAGTTATATTGGAAGCAATTTTATATCGCATTTCTAAATAAAAAAAATAACTTACCTTTCTCTCAGATAAATTACAATTGACTTAGAATCTATAGAATTGAATCTAAAGATTCACTTAGATTTCGTTTAAAAACTCCAATCATTTTATTTTCTTTTCTTTATTTTAGTCCATATAAACAATTCACTTATTACAAACTTTGAATAAAAAATTTTCATGTTTTTTTATTTCTAAATCTAATTCAAGTGGACCTAATTAAATAAAAGTACATATACACAAATAAATATCTGAGTAAAAGCACTCTTGTTAGTAACATATTTAGAGATTTTAGATTTAAATCGTCATCTATTAAAAAAAAAAAATTCAAACCATGCATAACGAACCATATGTATTAAACAAAAACAACCAAGTATTTAAAAATTTTAAATTTTACAATATAATAAAATTATATATACTCAATTGGTTACTATAAATATTTTTATTTTTTAATATTTGTAATTAAAAAAATTTTAGAAATAAATTGGTATAAACAACTTCAATAATCAAAGTACATTAAATACTACACACTTATACTAATAATTTCAACGTAAACACAATAACAAATTACATAAAAGTAAAATACATAATGATTCATATACTAAAATTAAACTCACTGATTGAAAGACTAAAATTAAACTTACGGACACATATATTAAAATTAGATACACCGACAAATAGATTAAAATAAAACTAACTCACACAGACTAAAACGTCTCTCATGATCAATAACATGACGCGTATTAGGGAGTACATTATGTCAATTTCGATGGTGTTATTATCTTTTATGTTTTCTTTTTAACGTTTTAATGTTTTTAATTAGTAATATTTAATAAATTTTGATATTTTATAATATTTATGATTAATTAAATTTAAATATATTTACATGATTTATTTTTTAAATATTTATAACATGCATTAAAAAATAAAATATTTTGATCATGAGGACTCTGGAAGTGAAGGGGAGCCCAATCTTAGCCCAATATAGAGGCTAAATTTTTGGGTTAATTAAAGTAATTAGTCCCCTGCTTTTGCCGGCCCTATTTCAAGCCCAGTCCAGATTGGTCAAGGTCAGCTGGATGGACGACGTCGTGTAAGTGTTGTTGGTTTTTGTCCTTGTGGAAATGTATTTGTAAATGGTTGCAGTGATTCGTTAAAAAAAAAACACAAAAAAGAAGAAAAAAGAAAAATTGGGAGTCAGACTCAGATCTGCAGACGCAAAATTTAGAGTTAAAGAACCCTAGCTCTAGTTGGGATCCTCAGCTAAAATACTTCCTCTCGGATATCATCCGTTTCAATTCAACCATGGTGAATAATCGGATGATGGGAAAATCTCTTCTCTGTTTACTGATAATTGCAGTAGCTCTGGTTTTAGTACCAGTGTCTTCCAGTTCAGATGGACCCTTCATCGTGGCGCACAAGAAGGCAACTCTCACCAGACTCAAATCTGGTGCCGAACGTGTTTCCGTCTCCATCGACATCTACAACCAAGGATCTGCGTATGTTCTTTCCAAATTTTCATTTTTATTCACAAATTCATATTCCTTTTGATTTTAGCTTCATTTCCTTTTATGTAAGTTCTTCAATTGATTGCATGTCTGTTATGATTTGTTCGTCTGCTTGATAGTGATCTCTGCAATTTAATAGAAATCTTATAGAATTTTGAGATATTAATGCTCGGCATGTTCCCCTTATAAGTGCTTGTTGACCGAATCGAGTTGATAGGTGTGCCGATATTGTTTAATGCCTTATATTCTGAGAATTAAGACAACCAGATCGATCTCCTTTTATTCTGTTACTATGTTTGATTGCACTCGTAAGATGCTTTTTGCATTTAATGGTGCGGATGGCCAATTGCAACTGGTCTTCTTTCTCTGCTAATTCTCCCACCCGTGCTTTTACATTAGTGATAGCCATAACAATTAACAAGTAGTGTTTTTTCTTTTTTAGTTTCCCCTTTTCCTTGTTTGTAAAGTGCACAATTTCAACTTGATGGTGATGAACAAATTTTCTGGTTTCTCCTATAGAGATGCAAAGTTTAAGAATTCTAGCTCAGACTCATTTTACAGATTAAAGAGTTAAGACATACGGATTCCCCAATTTTGCAATTTCGAATGTGATGAATATATAAAGAAATTGTCTTCCTTTCCTGGTTCTAGAATTATTTGGCTTGTGTTTCATATCTTATCTACTCGCAATGAACTAATACTATGCAGCTGATGATCTTAAAAATTGATCTCATTTTGAGAGTTTGGATTTGGTGTATTCGGATTGAGTTATAGTTTGATTCTTTTGTCTTGGGCTTTGCAAAAGTAAAAATTTTGTGAGAGAAGAGGTATGATCCATAATGCACTCAAATTTGGAATGAAGTCCCATCCCGATCCATTAATATTCATTCGTGAATCGTTAAAGACCTGTCTCCCAGTGATACATTTTGTCCATCCAGGATTTATTTTGATTTGATCAGAATGATGGCATGGAATTTCTCCTTTTGCTCGCTGTGTTGGGAGATGAAATTGATGATTTCTGCTAGTTCTACTAGTCAATTCTTGGACATCATAAAGCTTTTTCATATTCAACTCTATATCTTTGACATTGTTTGGTCACATAGATATATTAACATCTTTTGTTGTGGACAGCACGGCATATGACGTGAGTCTTACTGATGATAGCTGGTCCCAAGATATTTTTGACGCTGTGACTGGAAACACCTCAATGTCATGGGACAGACTTGATGCGTAAGAAATGTATCTCTCTTTAACTTAATCTAATATTCTTTACTCATGTCCTTTTTTTCTCTTGCAGCGGGGCTCTTCTTTCACATTCCTTTGAATTTGAGGCTAAAGTAAAAACATTATTCTATGGCACACCAGCAGTTATTACTTTCAGGGTCCCAACAAAGGCTGCATTAGAGGTTTATAATTTGATGCTGTTTCATTTGCCTTTTTCTCTACCTAATCCTACTGTGTGTCTAACATGGAATCTGTTATGCTTTGCATTTTTAGGTGGCATACTCAACTCCAATCCTGCCTCTTGACCTTCTCGCAGAGAGACCTCCTGAGAAAAAGTTTGAGTGGGTAAGCCTCATATCAGTTGAAGACCTATCATTTTGTTTCTCATTCGTCCTTCGTCGCGTTGAACTAATTGTTTGATTTTTTGCATGGAATTTGCTGCCTCTCCATGGCTTCATTTCTCAGGCTAAGGTACATTTCCCACTCTTATTTTTTTCATTGTGGAATTTGAAGTGCATTAGCAGTTAATGTGCTCAAAATGAATTTAAACCCTGGACAGTGGTAGAATAATGGAATGAGTGTCTTAGCATTTTGTACTTTTCTTTTGTTTTTGCGGGGAGGGGGTGTTGGGATATGAGGATTTTTTGGACAAGAAATTAAAAAGTACAGAGAACTTTTGCAAAAGAGACTGCAACTTTTACATTATGTAGCTTAGGGCATGTGAAAGTTGGTGTAACCGTAAAATTTGCTAGAATGACTGTTGTAATCCTTTGACTCTACTGCATCGAGATTAATATGCAACTCTATGCAATTTCCTTATTGCAGAGACTGTTGGCAAAATATGGATCCTTGATGTCAGTTATCAGCATTGTTGTTCTGTTCATTTATTTGGTTGCAACCCCATCAAAATCTAGTGCTGCCAAGGCAAGCAAGAAGAAGCGCTAATCTTGGAGAAATGGATCGGAACACTGGATATATGTGCTGGGTGTTTCAGCTTATTCATCCTGCTTCACTGTCCCTAGTCAATAGCTCTTTTTAGTTCATCAGCGGAGACCTACTGTTCTTTTTTTTTTTTCCCCCGAGAGTTGCTATACAGTAGTAATTAACATGAGATTCAATGTTTTTTATTTTGAACAGCTAGTTTCTAGTTGAGTAGTAATCATTTTTGAAGACCTGCTACCGATGCAGTTTTCTAAAAGGCCAGCATAATATATCCTTGAAAGCAACTGTCCAACTTGTTTGAGACTAAATTTTAAGCGTATTGTACAATAGTAATTGCCGGACTTTAGACTCTAGTAAGGCTTGCTTGCTTGTTGATCCTATTAGCCTGCAGTTAATCTGAATAAGGGTCTCATATGAATGCATAAATGGACATGGTTGGCATGCTACTGAAAGTATATTCTTGAAGAGGCAAGCACAGAGAAAAGAGTTCCATTGCTTGGAAATGAAAGGAAAAAAATATGTAAGCACTTGTAATTCAATCAAATGATAAAGATGGTATTTAGGGGTTGTTTCATGCCAAGCAAGAAAAGTATTGATTGTTTGAGAAGACTTTTTTTTTATTCCAGAAAAACAGTCACATCATCTTCTAACATATCTTAGTACTTTTGTTTTAAAAAGATTACACAATATATATTTAATATTTTCACATTCAAAACCAATAATCTCTCCAATCTAAATACACTACAACTCTGGTGGAAGTCTATTAGTCAGTCGGACTACAACTATAACTCCTTTCCTTTTGTGAACGTAATTCTTCATAGCGGTTAGTGCTATCCTCTGGCTTAGAAGGCAAAAATTGACTTCCCTAGATGAGATGATTTATGATTGGGCGATAGGCTAGCTAACTGTGTTCTTTATAGTCGCTGATGGGGCAGCCTATTGGGCTATTCCATTTGAGCTCAACCAACTTGGCCAATACTCTTATTTCAAGAATATCTCTTGATCCACACGCTTAGGCACATGTACTCTCAACCTATTTGGGCATAATCCTTGATTTGCTTCCTGGGTCATTATCACAAGATTTTCATGATGATGTCGTGGGAATTTTCCTTGAGCCATAAGGACATTCACCTTATATATTAAAGATACAATGGGTAATAGATCATTATTCTGTCATTACTTTCTACTTTTCCGCTACTATCTTGGTGAGAATTGATCTAAGCATCGGAGGTGAAACAGGGGGAAAGCCCCTCTCGGTCATCATTTTCTCTTTGTGCAGGGACAAATGGTGAAGATTAGTCTCTCCAGAACCATTATTTGGCGCCCACTGTGTTCTTCTCCTTCGCACACTTATTTTCGAACCTTTCCCTATTCATGGCATTTGATTCTTTAATGTTGGAAGACGTTCCTCATGATCCTGCAAACAACAGCAATGGCAACTACATCTGTCCCCTCGTTTTTTTCTGCTAATGCTGGGTGGTGGATTGCCTTCTTTCATGCTCTCGAATCATCGGTTCCACGATGGTCAATTTGATTCCATATCAAATTTCTCAATTACAAACTCTGTTAGTTTCTTTGTAGACTATGCTAACGTTCAAAGCTAGTGTGTCTGTCTCTCAACCATCTCCACAGGCAATTCCTGCTTTGTCTGTGCCGAAACCGCCGCAATATATCCCTACTACTTTTTCTTCTCCCTCATTCCCATCAGCAGGCATCTCCCCTGCCCCCGACACAAACTATCCACGATCTCGTTAATAGAACTCTCGCACAAATGACTCCCCCTTCGACAATAGATTCTTGTAACTAGGGCTTTCTGTAGCACAATCCCGTTACCTGAACAGTATGCCTGTGCGAAAGTTTCTAGTGATTTATCTCATCTTAAACTTAGCACATACGATGGCTCCAGTGATCCCAAAGAACACATACGATATATTTCTTAAATGTATGTGTACAACACTTCCTATAGTACATGTTGTCGTATCTTCCCGAGTTCTTTAACTGGAAAAGCTTTGTCCTGGTTTGAAAATCTGACATCAAGGAACATCAATAGTTTTCAGGAATTGGGAGAGAAGTTTATCCAAAATTTCCTCCCACAATCTATTTTCAGGCCAACCTAAGATTTCTTAGTGAGCCTACGTCAGTGCCCGAACAAAACGGTCTGAGATTTCACGGCTTGATTCAATCAGGCAGCTCAGGAGATCGTTGATTTATCTAAACGGGAATTTACAAGGATATCGACATGATATAACTAACTAGGATTTCTCTCAGATAGTTGAGTAGGAGCCAACCACCATATCTGATTTATTGAAAAGAATAGAATGATTCATCTATGCAGATGACTACGTTGGTCAGAAACGGGATTTGAACAACGAAGTCAAGGAGATACAAGCTGCAAAGAAATCTAAGTATCCCGATAGCAAGCAAAAACCTGCGGTGCATGACTGGTTGGGACCAAAGAAGTCTGAAACTCCCGATATGATTACATGCCATTTAAAATTCCTCGTTCAGATGTCTTGCAACAAGTGGAGTCTTTAGGAATATTGGAAAGACCTGCAAAAATGCTTTCTCCTCACAATAGGAGGAATAAAGCAAAATACTGCCGGTTCCATAAAGATTATGGGCATGATAAGGAGCAATGCAACAAACTGAAGAAGGATATTTAGCTGGCAATCCGTAATGGGAAGCTAAAAGAGTTCATTGATGACGCTTTCACGAAACGATCTTCCAAGTCAGACAATACAACATTTTTTGTCAGTATATTAAACACATATACACACACATATTAAAAACCGACAAATATTCCTTTCGTCATCCTCCAAATCCTCGACGGTGGCACTTTCAAATTTAGCCATATTGAGCAACACAAGTCTCCATGTCAAAAGTATAGCATCGACAAATCAAATTCAACTCGATATAACATCCAACAATTAGTCAAAATTAAAATAATTATTGCTTAGTTGGTATCCCATCCTAATACTAACTCAGTTCATGAAGGTTGCATTATTCCCGATAATAAAACCCAGTAGTCTTCATTAGTTCTTCACCCTAATTCCCTTCTCTCATAAGCATCTCAAAGATAATTTTCACACATTCCTCTATATAAAGATGTTTAGAGTTGATAGGCAGATTTGAGATTGTCTTGATCCTATTCCAAGGTCTTTTAGGACCATCTCTAACAATAAAAAAACTATTGTCTCTTCCATCAATGAATAGATTGCAGTAATTTCTTCACAAGCACTATCACGCCATTTTTTCCTCTGAAACGTGTGCCACCCGGGTCTATCTCTAACAGGTTTTATGTCAAAAAACCTTGAGAACAACTCTAAGCTGGTAGGAACACCAAAACACTTACACGTCACAATAAGACACGATAGTAGTTCTTATCCCGTTATGAGTTATTTGACCTATGTCGACTCCCCAGTAACTCGTTACATCCAAAAACATGTTATATTAGGAAACCTCAACTTGACTTTTAACTGGTCTCGGTAGACTGCCATCCATTCTCTCGGGAGTACATGGGCCCTCTCCTCGGTGCCCAGTGCACTCATCCTGAAATCATTGGGGATTGCAAACTCCTTCTTTATGCCCCCAAGTTGATTATAACGAATTTCAGAAGGATGTTTGACAGCTACCGATCCACAAACATGTCCTTCACCTTTAGAATCGTAAGAATGAAGCATTTCTGCAGCCCAAAAATATTTTCTCACACAACCCACAGATTCGATCATTCTCATAAGGAAACAAAATAGAATAATCGCCCATAGAATACACCGAACCGCCCAAACCAAGATTATCTTTGGAACAAATAATTCTAACTTCAAAACGAGAAGAACTACCTTGTTTGGAAGTGTTAACCTTCGAACCTTTCTTCGAAGCTGCTTTAGAGGTGTTTGCCCTAGACGTCGAAATCGCGATGAACAAAGTATAAAGCTTTGGAAAATGAAAATAGATCTGCAAAGAGAAATGGAAATTGTGAGTCAAATTTGAAAACTGGAAGTTTTATATAATAATTGAAACGATGGTACCTGAACCAATGCCAATGAAATTTCTCCTCGTTTCGCCCAAATGAAGATGGCCATTTAAAATCAAAGAAGCATAACCCATTTATGGCTTCTTTTCGGGGGTCTTATGACGGGGATAGCCAATGGGACTATTCCATTTGGGCTCAACCCACTTGACCTAATACTCTTTTATTTTAAGAATATGTCTTGGCCCACATGTTTAGGCATATGTTCTCTCAACCTAACTGGGCATAATCCCTGATTTACCCCTTGAGTCATTATCACAAGATCTCCATAATGATATCGTGGAAACCTTTCTTGAGCTATAAGGATATCCACGTACAATGGGTAACAAATCACTATTTTCTCACTCTCTCTACTCTTCCGCTGTTATCTTTGTAAGAATTGATCTAACGTCGTCATTTTCTCTTTGCCCAGGATGAATAGTAAAGATCAACCATTAGTTGGCTTCGAAAATTTTTTTCTCAATTCGAATTGCATTTTTTTTTCCCAATTTATCAGGAAAAAAAAACCATTGGTGGGGGGGGCCCGTCCAGTTAGGACCGTAACACTTCTGCGTGTAAATCTATTCATTTGGACAACGGACCCATAGAAGAAGGAAATCGGAGACATAGAGAGAGATACAGAGGAAGCACAGCACGCAGCAGTGTGTGAAGGGAGTGGGAGATCTTGATCACTTGATCACTTGATCCTGCCCCAGCCTCATCAGAATCAAAGGACAGGGCGGTGAAGAAGAAAAGGAAGCTAAGATGAGCTACCAGAAATTTCCCCATGGCCCTTATCCTCCGCCAGGTACCTCATCTACATCTTCCTCGTTTTGTTTCATTTTCCCCTGATTCTGACCGATCAGATGGAGGTATTGGTTCTTTTCTTGCCCGATTTCATTTCAAATCCTGAATTCTATTATTATTATTTTGATCAGGACAATCCTCTCCGTATCCCCCACCGGGATTCCCGTCAGCACCACCGGGACCTTATGAAGGTTACCCTCCACCAGCATCTTATGAAGGTTATCCTCCACCACCACCGCAGCCTGGCTATCCTTACCCTCCTCCTCGTCCCGCCGACGGTTATCAAGGCTATTTCAACCAAGGCTATCCCCCTCCTTACCAAGTTCACCACGTTGACCATCACCATTCTGACGACGATTCTGGTTGCTCTTTCCTCCGCGGTTGGTATGTATCTCTATCAAGTTCTTCCCTTTTTTGCTTTTCAGGCTTTGGTGGATTAAGCTTTTACGAGTATCGAGCAATTGGTTGTTCATACTGTGTCTTGGATTCTTTAACAAAAGTTTATTTCCCAGGATTTCCATGAGCCCTCTTATCAAAATTGCTTATGTTTCTTGTTAGGATCTTATTGTAAATCCTGTATATTCAGTTGTCTTAAGTTGATCTATTATATTACGCTTGTGTTCTCTTCTCCTATCTGAGCTGCTTCTGTCCATTATTTGCATTTCGACTTTTTGGATCAGATTGCTAACACCCTATCCGTGATCTCTTTCTCATGTCCTCAGGTTTGCTCTTCCTATTCATTTCCTTTTTTCTCTGCCATTGATTTTTAAATCTTGAAGCCATATGAACTTTCAAGTCCTACACCCTTTCCTTGGCCCCTTGTTACTATTCTCAAGCACAATACAAACTTGATGATTCATCTGTGTATGAGTTGGATAATTTACCTGCTTATATTTCGTTCTCATTTAGAATAATCATTTCTTACTGCGAAGTTACTGGCTGAAGATGAACTTTGCATTTGTTGTCTCCAGTCTCCTAGCACTTAAAAAGTATCCTTGGTTTAGTCTGTTCAAACTACAATCTGTGCATCATATTCATGTCGTACAAGTGTCAAACATATGATTTAGCTCCGTAGTCCAAACACTAGAACTTCTCATGTCTTATCATTCTTCAGAAATAGAGTTACTAATAATTATTCAACTTAAAATGGATCTTGACGTTTTGGCCTTCCTTTAATTATTAATTTAGTCCTTAACACCAAAGAAAACACATTCAATTCCTGAAATTTTTGTCACTAGGAGCAAATTCAATTCCTACTAGGAGACCGTCTGCTAATTTGATGTTAAGTCATGACTATATTATTTGGTCTGGATTCTTGACTATATTTAGATAGCTTCTGTTGGTCTGTTTCATAAACATGATCATAAATTTGTCTGGTCATTGGTGGATAGAATAAGGGATGTTTAATTCGAAAGATGTTTGCGTCCATTTATTGTAATAATAAGAAGCATCATTTTATCATCTGTAAGTTGTCGAAAAATCCAAATTGAGTATTTAAACCTGCATGGCTATTCTTTTGACCCTCACTTTAGAACGAGCCATTAGCAGCAGCAAGTGCTTCTTATGACTTGGTTTTCGGTGGTTACTGAGTGAAGGCCGCTTCATTGCAAACATTTCCTGCTGTCTTATGAAGATCACAGGGCTTTTATTGTACTATTATTGTTTGCAACAAATGGGATCACCATTCCACTCAAGCATGTTTCTTGTTTTCCTCTGTCGTTTAGATATGAAGGAAGAGCTATGTGTCCAGCGTCCTGTTTCACATACCCTTCAAACCCCCACCTCATCCGTGGTGGTTAATATTGTTACCATTATTATTATTATTATTTGTCCTAGGTAGATGACCATGATGCTCTATATGCAATAACACTGACAAACAATTGTTGTATATATTGCAGTTTGGCTGCCCTGTGCTGCTGTTGTGTATTAGAAGAATGCTGCTTCTGAAGAAGCTCTTCAGCTCTGAATTTGGGTGGTTGCTCCTTCTGTGTTCAATCCAACTGCTAAAGTTTTTCATGTCATTTCTAGTCTTCGTAATCTGTACCATTTGTTCACGATATACTATATAGTGGGATGTTGTGCTCTCCAAATTGGACTATTGAATCGATGTTGACATACATCTTTGTGAATACCTACTTTGGATTAAGCAATTCATCTTCCTGTGCACCTTTTATGCACTGATCCAAGCTTTTGTATGCTTCTGTGTTGGTTTACTAGTAAAAATTTCCAAACCAAACTTTATTCAAGAACACCCAAAAGCATATGTTCTATTTTTTCGAAACTCGGTGTAAAAATTTTCAAACCAAACTTTATTCAAGAACACCCAAGCTTATGAAAAAAGAATTTAGAGCAAAAGAAGTTGCTGCTCAGAAACATCCCCAGGTAGACACCATGACACATGCTGCAAATATAATGATAAGTGATAGCTTTTGATATGTGATTCTTCCCTAAAGCTAAGATCTGTGTGTTCCATTTAAATCTCTCTCAAGTTTCAACAATAACAACAGCAGTGACTGGAAAATGAAACCTGCCCAAGCATGTACAAGAAAAAAGTATTTTTGATGAATTCCAGAATTGAGAAAGCCTAAAATTGCTTAGAACTCCAAAACCCTAACAACACCAAATACACTGCAAGATAAATTTTCAGTCTGCTTATGAATTAATTAACATAATCCATAATTTAAAAGAAATACATAAAACATTTCATCTTAGCAAAGTACAGCTGATGATCATAGCCCTAACCAGTACCAGATCCATTTACAATGTCCATACAAAGTCTGGTGCATCATTCCTTGGCCCAACCAATGTCCGATACAAATACATCTTATCAACTCTCTGCCTATCATCCGAGCTGCCCTCCATCTGCTCATTCTCATTAATTATCTCAACATTGAGCCTCGGCATCTTCTTTGCAAGAGTCTTGCATGCTCCAAGGGTTACTTCACAGGACGACATCCAAAGGGATCGCATTGTTTCATACTTTCCCACGTCCGCTAGAAGTGCCACATTGCCGAAAGGGCTATCCCTGATCTCAAGCTTCTTGAGCTTCTTGCATCCATTTAGAACATACAGCATTCCCTTGTCACTGTCCCCAGCAAAGGCTATAGAGAGCATTTCCAGCTGCTCAGCATACATTCCTATATAAAGGAATAACTGATCAGTTAGAAGGCCAGAGACTGACAACCGCTTCAGACCCTTGCATGATTGAACAATAGCACCAAAGCCTTCATCAAGTGGCTGCAGAGTAACAGCATCTGGTACGACTGGATTAAGAGTGCATAACCTGAATCTAATAAAATTGGGACAGTTTTTTGCCACAGTAATCAGTGCAGCATTAGTCATCTGCTGGCAGAAATAAAGCAGTGAGTTCAGCTTAGGACAGCCAGCAGATATAGCAACTAAGCCTTCTTCAGTCACAGCTGCATATCCCACTCCATGGAGGTCAGAAGGAAATACCCTCAGTTCCTGCAATTCTTTACAGGCAGAAGCTACAACACCTAGCCCTTTGTCTCCGATGGTGTCTAGAATCTGCAAAACAATTATTATAATTGACATCAACTTTGATTCAAAGAAAACAGCAAATTAGTGGAAAAGAAAAGGTCCAAAAGATCAAACCCAAAGGCGCTCCAGCTTCTTGCAGTGACTAATTAAATTTATAAGCTCGTTGCTATAGATTCCAGGCGCATAGCTCAAGTTCAGGGAGGTCAGATGTAAGCAAATTGGGTAGATTGCAGGCAAGCACCGAGTAGCAACTTCCAAAAACCCTGACAAGCTCCTAATAGCTGTACACTTCTGGATTGCATTCTTCAGTTTATTAAACGTCTCTGAATCTGGATCATGGACAAAAGACCCTGTTCCCAAGTCCACCAATTGAGGTGCCTGTAACAGGATCCTCTGGAGAGCGTCAAGAGGCACAGCATGATTTAACCTCAAACTTCTAAGGTTCCGGCATCTCGCTACCAGTCTCTCTAGAGCTGCCAAATTAACTTCTCCTTTAAGGCAAGCAAAATTCAATGATACAAGAGAGATGCAGCTGTCTGGAAAACAGCTCAGCCACTGTCCCCTTCGATCCTCCACCTCATTTTCTTGTAGGTCAAGTTCCGTAAGAAACCTGTAATCAGCAAATAAGAATTATGAAGAAACATCAGAGGAGCAACACATTTTTTTCACCCCAGCAGTACAAATGAAAAACTGATCGCAATACTAATACAGCCAGCAAAAAATTCCCTCAATATTCTTCACTTGCATTAGCAAGGGAGAGAGCAAAACAGTTGCAAGCTATTAACTTGGATGGATAGAGTTAAGTGGAGGGATTCTTTATCAATATACCTACAATCTAGTAACAGAATAAAATTAATAACACGTTCAATAGATATATTAACTGCCAGTAGGGAACGAAAAGGTTCTCAGTGAGATTCAGAATCAAGGGAAAAATGAAACAGAAAGACATCACCTTGTCATACATATAAAAGATAATTCAACAAATGCACATTGTTCACAATTGAAAAAATGAATAAAGAAAAAAAAGCCAAATTGTTGGAAGAATTGGGCCTTGTACCTGCAGTTGGAAGCTATGGCAGCGAGACCATCAGTGGTGAAGCCTTCACAACTAACTAAGACCAGAGACTTGAAATTGGGAAAGGAGCGGGCAAGGAGCTCAAGACTCTCATCCGAAACAACCATCCTCTTCAGGCGAAGTTCTTCAAGGTTGATGGAGGCCTTGGCCATGGCTTCAATCCAGGGGTACACATAGCCTCCCCAGTCAGGAGGGACCAAATTGAAATCCGCAAAATGGGGCTTCCCCTTAAGTGTCAAGGACCTAAGTCTAGGAAACCTGGCAATCAACCTCTCCGGATTGATGGCATAGCAATTTCCTATGAATACTTTCTCCCTGCTAAAACTCTCCACTCTATACCATGTTTTGCACACCATAGAAACTGCATTCCTGTCCCTGTGCGACGTAAGAAAATCAAAAACGTGTTCTAATACTTCCTCGGGGAAGTAATTCATCATACTCTGAAACAAACACATGGAGACCCGAAAAATCTCCCTTTCCCTCCTTCCACTACTGATAATCTAACTTCTTTTAGAGCATACAAAAGTGCTCCACAGAAATCTTATGATACAACACAACGAATTTATTTGAACCCAAAAAAAAAGGTAAAAAAGACACAAACTTTAAGCTAATTCTAAGAAGATTTTTTTGCTTCTGGCTAGATCTAAGCTAAAATCTCTAAGACCCAGAGCCGGACTAAGCAGACGCTATAGATCTGAAATTTTAATGTAGAAAAACAGCAAGAAATGAAGCTCCTTATAGATCCCTTTGACTTCGAGATGAGATCTGAAAGAAGGGACGAACGGTCGGGGAAAAAAATCCGATAAGAGAAGAAAAAGTGGTTATCGGATAAGATGAGGAAAGAGAATCGGGAGGCAGTCGTGAGGTATGATGATCATCAACAACATCATCCAACTGATGATTAGAGAGTGGAAGGAAGGATTGGTTTGAATTTCTACAGATCTGCGGAAAAAAGAAAAGGGTAGCTGCAGTACAAAGAAACAAAATGATGGTCGGAGCGGAGACGAAGGAGAAAACCCCCAGTCGGAACAAACTTTATTGCCCTTCTCTCTCTCTCTCTCTCTTTCTCTCTCTATCTATCTAGCTATCTTGATGTAAAGAATCGCTCATGATTTTGAGTTATGGCAAAAAGCCTGAAAGGAAATGCTCCTCTTTCTCTCTCTTCTCTCTCGCTCTCAGCATCAATCATCACTGCTGCAGCTCAAAGACTACTGATGAAAGCGCAGCACAGAGAGGAGGGAGAAAGGAAGAGGAAGAGGAAGAGAGAGATCTAATCATGGTGATGTTGGGGGAAGAATTCTTAACCGCGGTTGAGTTTATGATGAGGTGGTGTTTTTGGAAGTGAATCCGACGGCGAGAGCAGCTTCTATGGGAGCTGTGGAAGGAATCTGGTCCGTTGAAAGGCGTAACATGCATGCGTCTTTATCTCTGATTTCGATGTGCCAGAAAAAGCCAATTCTCTCTCTCTCTCTCTCTCTCTACTTTTCCATTGCCAAATTACATTACTGATCACTCACTCACTCTCTCTCTCTCTCTACTAATAATTATTAGTATTAGGACAATTATAATTGGACATCCTTTTGAGCAAGATTTACGGAAATACCACAATGTTGATAAGGTCTAGGCAGTGGCCTACTCGCGAGAGTAGAATGTACTCGCGTCCTACGACGAGAACAGACCCATGTGGAAGGGCATCTTAGTCTTGGGTGGCCCCCCCTCCCATGCTTCTCTTTGCCTTTGCCTCACGCGCCATTCTACACTTTCCACACCCATTTTTCTTTTTTCTTTTTCTTCCACAGATTTTTTTTTTTTTTTTAAACTTTTAAGCTTCAGTAAATAATAATACTATTGTGGATCACTGTTTTTCTTCCAAAATGGTAATGAATAATTAATATAATGATGGATTGGGGTCTTCTAATGATTAAGCAAAGTTTATTTGATAGAAAACAGGTATCTGCCCTTAAAAAAAAAATTAAAAACAAAAGATATATCCGTCTTAAGTATCTAAACTTGGTACTAAAATAGCGAATTTTTTTGTCCATAAAATCTTTACTGGGATATTTAAATGGAGAATGTAAATCGTGATAACGGTCTCGCATTAGTCCGACAAATCAGAATTTGAGCTTTGGTCATTAGTATCAACTCTATAACCTCAAAACTAGCAGAGCTTCATGCTATACGAGCTTTACTTAAGTATCTAAACTTATGGGTCAATAGACATAACTCGAGGATCTATATGTATAAAAAAAATTCATTTTTTTACATCAAATTTCTCGCTCTAAACCATTCTCTACGACTTAATTCTCAAATATTTCACATTCAACACAAATTAAAGATATATATGGATAATTTTAAATATTTTTTTACAATAAAATATCGATTTGAGATAAATAAAAAAAAAACTCCAAAATTACAATTTTTTCAACTGTGCTGAGTTTCTCCTTTATGGGCGAAATTCCTTATAGAATTTCTCCAAAATTCTTTAAGGAGTTTCGCCCATATGGGAGAAACTCGTGGCAGTTTTTTTTTTTTAAAAACCCCCACTGAAATGAATTTCGCTCATTGGGAGAAACTCTGAACAATTGAAAAAATATAATTTTGGGGTTTTTTTCCCTCAAAATCAATATTTTCCTACAAAAAATATTGAAAATTATTCATATCTACTTTAAATTTGTGTTGGATGTGAAAGATTTGAGTTTTGAATTATAAAGAATTGAATTAAAAGAGAGAAATTTTAATCGAAAAAAATAAAATTTTTCGCAGTATATATATAGACTTTCAAGTTATGTTTATTGACCTCTCTAAACGTAATATGAGAAGTAAGGGCGAAGGAAACAGTCTAATGCCACGTGTTAATTATTTATGGTTGTTATGCCAATTGAATTATTATATTTGAATTATTAAAAAAAAAAAAAAAAGGAAAAGGGTGAAGAGAGAGCCCAAGAATGGAGGGAATAGGAATAGGATGGGTCAATTTATGGTATAAGGCTTGGATTTGAGCTTCTCTTATATTATTCAAAGGTCCAATTCCAAATCAAGTGGTCCATTACCCTTTGCCCAAACCTCTTCTTCTATTATTATTATTTTTTTTAAGATATTGATATCAATATCCTCCCCACCAATCAATCCTTTCCTGGCTAATTTTTTTCCTTTTCTTCTACTTATTATTAACTAGTAAATCTCATATACCCAAAAAAAAAAAAAAATCACATAGAAAAATAGAAAAGACGTTAAAAATGGATAAGGACGGTATCCCTTCCTTTTAAATAATCTCACCAAGAAAAAAAGGATATGGATGGTAGCCTTTTTATAAATTTCAAAGCCACTCGGATTTTCTAAACTTGCACGACACTATTTTTCTCCCACCTTAAATTCTACACAAAACACTTTTTATTTTGATTTTAATATATTGATTAAGACGAATTAATATAATTTCAACGCAAGCATGTTTGAAAATATATATATATATATATTATCTACAAAAAATTGTTTGGTAATTGAAAATGGAGTACAGTCGGCCACCCACTCTGTAAGATTTGGACTTTAGGAGCACCACAATATATATATATATATATATGGGTAGAATTTTAAACGATTTTACTTTTTTTTTCGTAAAAATTATTTGGATTTGGTTGCCTTCCAATTCAATATGTAAAAAATTTGCATTGTAGTCTCTTTCATATTATATATCATATTATATATAGATTATATATACTTTTTTTTCGTTTCATATATATATATATATATATAATTTAGTAAATTAAGAAAATATTAAATAATATTTTTTATAAATATTTCTTTCTTATTGAAATTAAATTATTATTTAGAAATATTTACTAAAATTATTAATAACAACTTGTCATAGCTTGGCATCTCACCCTTCTCCTTTAGAGTGTTCCACAGCAAGAAACAAAGTATTTAAAGAAAAGAAGAGGGCTAGGTGGGAGCCCCCGGCCTTCAATCTTTACTATTTATCCCTATCCTCGCTCGGGAAAGATGTCCCAATTTCTCTTCTTTCTTTTTTATTTCAGCTTTCTTTATTTTATCAGGGGCCGTTCTTGTCTTTCGTTCGCTATTCGAATGTCTGGATCAAGAGAAATGTACGAAAGGTGGTCTTGTTATATCATTATGTACTTTACTGCTATGCTAGTCCTAATCAGTCCAAAAGGAATAAATTATGACTCTCAGCTTAGAACACCCGAACTAGGAGATTCATTAACACTTTACCCAGGAAGTCCAATTGTCTAAGGGGATGAGCCAGACGGTTCGATCAAAGAGTGCAGCTGGCTAAGCTGCATCTTCTGCTTTAGCGCGAGTGCTTGAAATGTCTTTACTTAGTCCTGAAGAGGCAAAAAAAGCAAGAAGCGGTTTTCGTTCAGGAAAGTACGATAAAAAATGAATTTAACTAAATTACCCTGATATAATACTTTTCCTGATTAAATTATTTCTCAAATGATAATTTAGTTTATTCTTTTTAATTTAAACAACTCAATCATTTATATATACATGTATGTGCATGTATATAATCTATTCATCTGTATATATTAAATTCCAACTGGTAAAGCAGCTAATCTATATGGGTATTTAAGAGTTCCATTTTTTGCTTCCTCTGAGGATGTACCCCCCCTTATTAGGGCTGGGGAAGAAATCATGGTTACTCACTTCAAGCCAGTCTTATTGTAGATATTCTTTTCATTTCCACTACTATTATCGTTAGACTACAAGAGGACCGCATCTTTTATCTCATGGGGAGAACCACTATTAACCCAGATTACTTATAGCATCGATGCCCTGACTTGTTGCCATTCATTCCAAAGCATATATGATCGTATCAAGAAAGATATTGTATTGTGATTCTCCTAACTTAACAGCTGCTATTATCGCAAATTCAACAAGAATGTTCTGCATTGTAAGTGGTTGTGCTCCTATCTGCTGAGCTTCTTGCTGACTTGGCTGACTCTCCGAGATGATCCTCCCAACCACATAGGTAGGATTGCTCAATCCTAATCATCTTTATAATCTCTCAATCCGTTGACGACTTGTCTCCCAAAAATATAAGATATATAATCTAAATAGAAGGCTAAACTTGCTTTTTGTACTGCATACGGGAATCAGGGCATCAGCAGAGTCAATGACATTAAATTATGAGTGGTAAGTATTGAAGTATTTTAAATCAGAGGTATTCTAAAATTGGAGTTCGAAAATTTATCTTCAATATACTTAAATAAAAAAAAAAAAAATTGCATATATCAAAGTGACTTATTTATATGAGCATAATCATTGGGTCCATTTTCATGCATATGCCTTCTCCCATCATCATCATTATCATCAAAATCAATTGATTCATATAAATTCCATGTAATTATAATAATTGATAATTACAAACCGTGTAGGATCAGTTTGGGTTAAGCATAAATTACTTTACACCAAAAAAAAAAAAAAAAAAAAAAATTTCTAACCCAATCGGATAAAGGCAAGAGTGACGATGATGGGCTATAGAATTATCAACCCAAGATATGCGGCCCAGATTTACACGACTCAAAACCAATCACTTACTTGAAACGGCTAGGCCCAATCATGTAAAAGGATGCACATAAAATAGGCCCAATCAGAAGTTGATATGTGAACATATATAAAAAAAAATTAGGGGGTCAATAAATACAATTCGAGAATCTATAAAGATAACAAAAAAAAAATCATTTTTTCCCTTTTTCTTTCTCTCTAAATAATTTTTCTCTAACTTAAAACTTCAATATTTTATATTTAATATATTTTCGAGGTAGATATGGATTACTTTGAAGATTTTTTGCAAAAAAATATCGATTTTGATGTAAAAAAAGTTCTAAAAAAATTTTTTTGGTCAGTGAAGTAAATTTTGCCCATATGGGCGAAAATCTCTAGGCGAAATTTAGATGGACATAAATCGGCTCAAGTAATTTTTTATATATATATATATATAAGTATAAAACCTCACGTACTTATTAACATGTTGGTCTATTGGTAAATTTTCTATCTTACTTTCATGAGGTCAAGGGTCAAATCTTATATAATATATATATATTTTATATTATATGGGATTTTAACCTTTAACCACATAAAAGTAAGATAGAAGACTTACCAATAGAACAACATAAACTTCATATTAATAAATGCATGAGATTTTATATTTATTTACATATTAAAAAAAAAACACTACAACAAATTTTCGCCCATCTGGACAAAATTTACACAAAATTTCTCGTCCATCTGGGGGAAAACTAACTTCAATGATGAAGAAAATAAAATTAGAACTTTTCTTACCTCAAAATCGATATTTTCTTGTAAAAAATCTTCAAAGTAATCCATATTTATCTCCAAAATGTGTTAAATGCGAAAGATTGAAGTCTTGGGATAGAGAAAAGTTAGAGAAAATTTATTTAGAGAGAGAAAAAAAGAGGGAAAAAATTGACTTTTTTTATGTTATTCTTATAGATTTTCGAGTTGTATTTATTGACTTCTATATATAGATATATATATTTTGTAAATAGATGTGAACATATCTTTCATCATAAACAACAATGACGAAAGAATGTTTTAAAACAACATGGCTTTTTTTCCTTTAAGGGGAAGGGGTGGCTGGGGAGGGTTGTGGTTGAACTTTGAACACCATAATTTTAATGTTTCTGTTGACATTCACATAAAGAGAAATAAATTGGTATGATGTATTTAATTTGATAATTTAACATAATAAATAAATATTTTAAAGGTCAAAGCTTCAAATTTGTTAGAATTTGGACTTGACACTAACTCATCTCTAAACGTACCTCAAGTTATCATGTAGGATACCATGTTAAAATTCGGATCAAGGGGAAAAGACTGCTCAAATCTTTATTTAATTAGCAGATATAGGAGTTAAATTTTATAAATTTGTAATTTAAGTTCAAAGTAGTTATTGCTATTACATACTTTTGGAGACTGAGCATCTTTTAGAAGTATTTAAAAGAAAAAAACTCTTAATTATTAATTAATTTTAAAAAAAGTATATTAACATTTGCTATAGTTACTTCTAGCTAATTAATGAGGATCACGTGTTATTACTAGTTCATAATTGTGTCTGTTTCAGCGTTATAATAATATTTATAAGTTAGGTATTATAATATCTGTTAGTAAGATAACATTATAATTTTTAATGTAGTAACTAACGTAACATTGTTATAATAGTATAACGGTATCCGTTATTTTTTTAATATATAACGGTAAAATAGTAATATATCGTTATCGATAATGACAATATATAGATTGTTTTAAAAATTTTGATACAACCTCATTCAAAATTTGTTAAAAAAAGATTCCCAACCTTATGCAAAAGGACAACAAAGGCCAGCTTGTGTTGCACAGTGGGATAGTGTCACAACACAAGTAAGCTAGCATTGGATCAAATAAAAACAAGGACAGTGCCAAGGGAGAAAAAATATGTGAAAAAAAAAAAATTAGAACCGTAAAATAATAGTTTAATGATAAAATTATAGTCGGATCGTCTAATACATCTTTTAATACATATTTTTAATAATAATTTTATTAATATAAATTTTATAAAATAAAAAATAAATTTTAAACTCTAAAAAATAAATTATAGAGAAAGTTACTACTAAAAGATTTTCAGACGATTTTAAATGAAAAAAGCATACACAATAATTAATAAAAAAAGATAATAAATTATGGGAAATTGTTAGAGGAAATTGTTATACCCGGTAATTCGTATGCAAAATAGAAGTAGGAAAAATGTTTTTACAAAAAAGCTCATTCCATATCATTAATATTTCTAATTTTGTACTACCTCTGATCATAAATATAATGAGTTTTAGATTTATACACAAGAATTAAAGACAATGCAAACAAGACAATTGTTGAGTCAAAGTACTATTAATTATTTCCTGAGTAAATAAGGAGATATAGATAATAAGAATGTAATAAATAGATAAAGATATATATATATATATAAATGAAAAAAATATAATAACTGCCCATTAAAAAGTTCAAAACTCTTTATATTTTTTTATCATCCTTTAACTTCCTAGAAAATCTATTATATTTTTTAACCGAAAATAATATGTTTTATTAATAAAAACTTACCAAATAAAAAATAAATTCTAAAAGAGAAAAATAAACCTAAAAATACACACATATATTTATATATATTAAATAAGAAATTGTTACTGTATAAGCGTAACTGAGTTGGTTTTGAGTTATAAAGTTGGTATCAAGGGAATGCGGGAATTTTAACCTCTCCAATATAGGTAGAACCGCTGAGTTATTATGATTTACATATTTCATTCGAGCGTCGGGCGGTATAATATAGGTCTTGTGGACGAAGAATTTCGTTTTTTTTACCAAAAAATTGTTACATAGCGTTTTTATTAAAGGAAAAAAGAAAAACAAACCTAAAAATACACACATATATATTTATATATATTAAATAAGAAAGTGTTACATAGCATCTATATAAGCGTAACTTAGTTGGTTTTGAGTTATAAAGTTGGTATCAAGGGAATGCGGGAATTTTAACCTCTGCAATATGAGTAGAGCCGTTGAGTCATCATATTTACATTTTTCATTCGAGTGTCGAGCAGTTTAGTAAAGGTCTTGTAGACGAAGAATTTTACTTTTTGGTACAAAAAAAGAGTTACGTGTAGCGTTTTTATTAAAAGAAAAAAGAAAAAAGAAAAAAAGAGCGTACGTGAGGTGATGAGAGGGGGAAAAAAGACGGAAAATTTCGTGAGAGAAAGTCCACAAAGGTGACGAAAAGCAGATACAAACTCCACCCCTTCACCACCGCTAACTCCCTCACTCTCTTACGTAAATATACTCAAATAAGAATAAATAAGCGGTTTCTTTTTCTTTTTTTTTTTTAAAAAAATTGAATGGACTTCAACAGATTATGTTCTTTTCTTCTCCTTTCTAACATCATATGTTCCCCACAAACCGCCTCAATAAAACTAACTCTTCTTCTTCTTCATCATCAGATCAGCCGATATCTGCCGCTTTCTCTTCGTCACATTTGCATGCAAAACTTCATGAGTAAAAAAGAGAGAGGAGCGATTTATAAGAAAGAAAAATAACAAGGGACGAGAGAGGGAAAATTAAAAAAAAGGGAGAGAGAAGGAGAGGGGTACCCAAACAAACTCCATTGATTTCAGTTGCCAGAAATCAGAGCTTTTTCAACACCTGTACATCGCATTCTGCCCCCAGCTCATGACTCCCTCCTTCCCTTCCCTTCACTTCTCTTTGTAATTTTACTCCATCCATCCGTCTTTTCCCACTCACCACTTTTGTCAATATTACTAGCTAGTTTTTTTTTTCTTTTTTCACTCCATTCAATGCAGTGTACATTTTTTTTTTATCATTCTTACAAGTGGCCGTAATATCATCGATGATCATTAAGCTTTTAACTTAATTTGTCTACGCACCACACATTAACCCGAAACCCTCAAAGTTATCTATTAACTTGAAAAAGAATGACATGAGCTTCTTTCTAATATGATATTTTTTCATTTTCTTCTTTCTCACAGGGAATAAGAACAACATTGTTATATATAGTTAGTATGATCATATGTATTTTATATATATAATTAAGCTACATTGTATTGAAAACAAAATTAAACAATGAAAGGATGGATTAATATCATTATTATTGAACAAATGAGGCCGAGGTTGCCAAATCAGGGTTCACCGATATATCCAGCTGCAGCTGCTGCGAGAGCAAGAGATCAGTAGAGAAAGAGAGAGAGAGAGAGAGAGAAGGCTGGTGTGGTGTTTTTTGTCATTATTATCTTATTGATTCACCACCTCCCCAACTTCCCCTTATTCCCATTACTACTTCCTTCCCCCTCCCCTCCCTCACTCACTCACCGAATCCCTCCACTACAAAAGCCACACAATCCCTCAAGGCACCAGAAACCCAAGCCAAGAAAGACTTTTCTCTCTCTCTTCTCTGCTACTGAAAAAGAGAGACTCCTCAGAGAAAGAGAGAGAGAGACCATCTCCCTCTCCCTCTCTCTCACTGGCCCCTCTTTTTCTCTCTCTCACATTCACCACAAGTACCCACAAAATTAAGCGGCCACTGCACTAGTATTACTCTTAAAGCACAGATCTTTTTCCATTATAATCAGAGCTCATGGATAAAACCGAGGCGTATGGTTTTATGGCAGTTGGTAACCGTGAATTGGAAGGTTTCAAAACTCACCTCTTTTCCTCCTTTCCTCCTGCTCCTGCTTTTCATCATGTCAATAACAACAACAACTACTTCAATGCCTCTTCGTCCTCCTCGATGATGGTGCCTCATCAGTCTCCTCCATTGGACCTGGTGGCGGCGACCAACTCATCCAGCTTGAAATTCGGTCAGAGAAAGAAGAGGACTAAGGCCAGACAGAGGCGTAGTCCATCATCGGCTTCGGCTTCTGCCCCGGCTTCTTCTTCTTCAGGTTCCTCAGCTCTGGCTGCTCTGCGTCTGCGTTTCCAAGCTCGGGGCTCCCGAATCCACGTGCCTCATCCTCCTGTCCCACCACCACTACTTCTTCCCGCACGTGTAACTATCTTCTCTCCTTCTCTCTCTCTATCTGCTTTCCCTTTAAAGTTTTTGTTTATTACTTGATTTAGTCATTTTCTGTTATTTTTTATTCATTTTATTTGGATGGTGAGAGAGAAAGAGAGAGAGAGAGATTTCTCTTTCTTCTTCTTTCTTTCTCTACAAAACAAAAGATTTGGATTAGCAGCAGCAGCAAAAAGTAAGTACTATGGAAGTTACAGCCCAGGTCTAGTTTATATACGGCTACCAGGGGGGTGTGGGGGGGCCGTCAATTCTTTAATTAATAAATTATTTATTTATTTATGATCTCTGATCTTGAATTTGTTAGTTTGTTGGTTTGTTTCCAGAAAGAATGATTTTGGTGTTCCAATCCCAGTCAGTCAGATAGTACTTACTTTGACAGAGACTTATACATCCCATTCACACTCATCATCCACACCAGCAAGCAGTCTTTTTTTTTCCAAAAAAAGACCAAGTACGAGGAACACATACCTACATATATGTCTATCAATCATTCCTTTTGTTGATGATTCTTTATTTGACAAAGAATCCGTACATTTCTTGATTCTTGAAGAAATGTGTCGGTCTTGATTCCTTTTACCCAGTCAAAATTTTCTGGATCCAGTTTGAGTTCTAAGCTCATACTCCAGTTCTTGGTCCAACTTTTTTCTCTCTTGTTTAATTTTTTAAAAATATTTTTATTTTGGGTTTCAGACAAAGAGAGAGGGGGCTGTGACGGTGCGTGGGACCCTTGGCTGATGTTAAGGGTTGGGCCGGGGGGGGGGGGGGGGGGCATAACGGAAGCAGGGTTTGTCTTTGCTAAGTAGATATAAATTAATATTTTAGGTTATTCAAAATTATATACATAATTAGGGTGGATGCTACTACATTTTTCTGTTAATTTTGAGAGTCTAATTAATTTGTTACGTTTCTCTTATATCTTGTATACGTCTCTAAACTCTCAAGAACAAGAAATTTTTCAAAAAGAAAAGAAAACAAAATACCTTTGTAATAATAGGTAGGTAGCAGGGTTACTTAATTAGGCACCTCTTATAATTTTCACTAATTACTACTTATTTATACATTATTATTCCTTTCTTAAAACCCAAAAAAAAAAAAAAAAAAAATTCTCAGAAAATACTAGTAATATCCCCTCAAAAAATTGATCACACATGAGCCAAATATACACTCATATCTAATCTCATGATCTAGTTAGTGTCTTACCTTAAACAATCCTTAATTTGTTGCACATTCAAACACCTCTGGCCAGCCCCTTCATCAGTCCATCATACTACATTCTTATAAAACTACACTATAAGATTTCATAATTCAAAAAAAAAAAAGCAATACATTTTAATTTAATGTAAGGTTATGAGAGCCAAGTTAAAGTTAGATGAAGAAATTCTTAATTTCAAGAACAAGAACATTTTTAATACTAATTATCAACTATAATGCTTAATGTTTGCCATTGTTTAATTGCTTCTTGATTGGAAAATTTCATAAGTCCATCAAGTTTCATGCATTGTTGCATGTCCGGTGACGATTACATAGAGGTTAATGACCTCAAGACAGGCGACACCGCCTGCCACCTTGTAGGAGGAATAGAGAAAACAAAACTTTCTTATTTTAAGATACTTGGAAAAAGGAAAGAATGTATATAGCCGCAACAAATTAGAGGGATGCTCATGTAATGGTCGCTTTCTCCATTCGTTAAGGAGGGTAAAAGGGCGGCGTGTAGATCGTTTAACGTCAGCCTCTTTAATTCATCCAAAGCCGGAAAAGTTCAATGACTTTGTTTGGCGCAAAGTTATAGTGTTGGCGTCATTAGATTCTGTCATTGTAACTGCTTCAATGATGATCAAAACAGGAGAGTCATATATATAGTTCAATGCACTTCCACATTCTCATTCAACAACCTACAAAGGAGCTCCCACGTGTCCTAGCGCCACAGCACAGCCGTTTAGTCCTCTTGATCGTGCTTCTTTTTCAGACAATACGTAGGCTGATTCTTATATTAACCAATTAGAACACGGCAATGTATCATCAAATGCTAAAGTTGCAGGTGGCAGCGTAAAGATTTTGTTGCTTCCTGCCGCATTACTTGTAGTGTAACAAATGGTCTTAAAGTCCTTTTTGGCGGTAGGGCTGATATATTGATGCATATCTCATAAGGCGGCTGCTGTAAACGATTGAATTACCAATACTGCATACGCTAGAGATCATTGATTAGTACGACTTTCCCTAGGCGGATAACACTTATTTATCTGCTCATTTTCCTTCTTGGCTTTGAACAGGCGATTGACACAAGTGGACTGAGGTTTCTTTTCAAGAAGCAGCTGAAGAACAGTGATGTGAGCTCTCTTAGAAGAATGGTACTTCCAAAGGTTAGCATCCGAATTTCTCATACCAATATGTGACTTCTTTAATAATAATTAGTCTGTATATTAATTAAATGTGATTATAAATTACAGAAGGCTGCAGAGGAATACCTTCCTATACTCGAGATCAAGGAGGGTATCTACATCAGCATGGCTGATTTAGATGGATTTCATGTTTGGCAATTCAAGTTCAGGTATGTTTTGATCACCAGATCATTTCGGTCCTCATGTCAGCCTCCAGGTTGTTACTTACATGCTAACACTTTTTAAGATTTACTTACACTCACTCACTGCAGGGTCCTTAGACGTTTGAGATGGTCCTCTTCCTTTCTTGGACATTTTTCGATATTTTTTCCAATTTAGATTGTCTTTCTGAAGTGATGAGGCCTAGTGCATAACTGTAGTATTCTTTCCTCCGTGATATATATGTATGCAGGTTTTGGCCCAACAACAATAGCAGAATGTATGTGCTCGAAAACACTGGTACAAATCTCCGGACCATCCTCTTCTTCTTTACATATATAAACATTCCTTTTTTCGTTCTGCTAATTGTCAAGTATTTATCACTTCAACTTGTGTTTAACAACATTGTCGAATCTCTCTCTAGGGGAATTCGTTAACACACACAGTTTGAAATGTGGAGACTACGTTTGCGTGTATCAGGATTATCAGAACCGCCACTATGTATGCCCGTGCTTTTCTTCAATCTACACGATTGTTGAAAAAAATAAGAAAACACTATTATAGGGACGTGATCCATCACTAATAAACTTCCTTTGTATACGTAATTTCTCAGGTTATTGAAGCTAAGAAAAGCATTGTGGCAGAGGAGGAACCAACTAATAATAATAAGGAAACTCAAGAAGCATCCTCAAGTGAAGATGCAAGCAATGTTGTCCAAGGCCAAAGCATGGATATTGAAGTAGACACATCCAACAACCAGCTCTTGTTTGAGAACTTCCCAAAAATTGATGACATGGGCACATCGTTCATCTTTGATTCATGCTTCACAGATGACACCCCCTCGCTTGACTTTCTTGGAGAATCAATGACCGATTTCTCAAGGGTAGAGGAGCTGCCTTCACTCTTTTCACCCCTTGAACTTGATGGCATGTCCTTTGAGGATTTCTTCAAGGGTCTATGAGATGGAGATGGAGATGGTGTAGTAATAAATAATCTTGCCCCAGGTAGAAAGATCAAAATGGTATATATTGATCTTTATGAAGTGGGGTGAGGAGGGCATTGGTTTTTGAAGGAAACTTGTGGCCTTCATGGGAAATATCTTGTTATTATAGTATATATATATGTGTATTCAGTAATCTCTGTGGAAGAAACTTGTAATATTGTTCTTTTATTTCTTTTCTTTGGATCAATGAAACTTGTAATAGTGTTGTTTGTATGTATATAAGTTTTTCTTGCTTAAATATTAATTAAGTGAACTTGTTTTACAAAGGGCTGTAACGGGATAACTTATATGTGCTTAATCATATCATTCTTTTTGGTTCTTCCTTGGGCCCAAAATTGCCTCAGGACACTCACACAGGCCAAAGCATGGCGGCGGATGGAGGATGGAGAGCCTTCGAGCTCTTCCTCTTTACCGGTCGAGTGGAGCGTGGGGTTTTAAAATTCCGATTTAGTTTTTCTAGTTACTTTTGGAAAAATAATAAGATTTATGTCTTGGATCATTTATGATGGAGATTTGGACGATAGATCTATTATATGGTTGATTTTATATGGTTGCTATTGATTTCTTTAGTTTCTTGTTGACAACTGTAGTGGCTTTGCCTTTGGTTGCCATCTGATTGCCCTCCTAATAAGATAGTGGGAGATAGGACATATTTTTTTTGTCGAGTTTTGCTACTGCTGGATCTATTATTCCTGGTTGGCTACTGTTGCTAGTGATATGATGTCGGTAGTGCTGGCTTTGATTTCTTGATTTTATATTTGTATCGTTTTACTCTATGGCACCAGGGTTATTCTGCCCTTTGTTGTGTCTTGTTATTGTAGATATAGCCTCTTTTTCATTTTTTATTTCTCTATTGATGTCGATGATTCGAAACCCTTTAATTAGATTCCATTCCAGTATGAACGCATCAATAAGTATTTCGTTATTGCTAAAATGAAGAAACTTAAAAAGAAAAAAGGTCAAAGCACGAAGAATTAAGGATTTCGAATGCAGAACTAGGCAGAATGTGATTCTATTGACAATACACAATAAAGACACCACCACCACTTCTTCCTGCAATCTATTTGAATAATATTAGATTACTTTATTGTTACTAAAAGGCAAAAGCCCTCGCCTGCAGAGAGGGCCACACCAGACTGCCCGACGTCTAGGTGAAAGATGTAAATCATGGTAACGTAGCGGCTCCGCAGACTGGAGGCCAGACCTTGGTGTAATGTCCACCTAGTAAGCACCTAGCATGACTCTAAAATTGCAGGCGTTATGAAAGTAGAGTTTGAGATATGATGTGTGCAGTATAGTGTTTTCCACACTTCGTGGTATTTTGAAAATACCTAGGAATGAGAGTAAAATTTTATTATATTGAGCTTTTATTAGTAGGATTTATAAGTGCGTTTAAGAGGAAATATTTCTAGAATACCTAGTATGTGTATTTTAAAAATTTAAGTACTTCACATTCTCATATAAAGTTTAAAAAAAAAAAAAATCTTAAGGCTTAAGAAATTGGTGCCACCTCCTGTAGTCACCACCAAATCTTCTTCTTTTTCTTTTCTTTTCTCCCTCCTAACCGCCTCATTTTCTATATATAAGCTAGTAGCATTTTTCTTTTGTTTTATTTTGGTGAGCAGCCATAATTGAGATCCAAATTTGAGGTTAGTTGTTTTTTTTTTTATTTATTTGCTTGTTAGTTAGATTATATGTATAGTATAAGTTTATAATATATACATAGTGTAAGCTTGTGCTTCTTTCGATTTAAAAGTTTTAAATGTGTTTCAGTATATAGTTAATTATAGTTTCTAAGAGAAGATTTTTTTTAAGGACATAGAATTTTCGATCTTTTTAAAAAATTATTATATGTCTATATATATATATATATCCTAAGTTCATTTCGTAGGATCTCAATATTGGGTAAGGAATAGAGTTATTTGATTGGTACCTAAAATGTTAAGTATTTTCTTATTACTATATTTGTAGGATTATAGCACCACATCTGCATCCAGGTGAGTCCACAAACCTCGTTTAATTATATTATTTAAAATGTTACGGGCTATATGTTGGTCATGTGGGCTTCATTTGCTCACATTTTTCATTTTTTTCTTTCAGCCCAATACTCTCTCTGATGATTATGGACTGGGCTCACTAAAGGTATGGGTTGAAATTTATTGGGCCAAGATGCCGGACCGGGCCGGGCCGCCCATGGTGACTTAGGGTTTCTATATTTATACTCTCTATTTTTGGAGGCTGCCCTAATTTAGAAGGCAGCCCCCCTTTCTCTTGTTTATTCTGCTCTGCACCTTCGCCTCTTCCTCCTCCTCCACTGCCTGACCGCTGCTGCTATTACCTCCATGACTTCTCCGTCGCCGACGCAGCGAGTCGGCGTCACTGCCAGACTACTGTCGGTGACTGTGACAGAAAGAGAGAGAGAGAGAGAGAGTGAGCTGTGGGAGAGAGAGAGAGAGAGAGAGAGAGAGAGAGAGAGAGAGAGAGAGAGAGAGAGAGAGAGAGAGACTGTAAGAGACTGTAAGAGAGAGTGAGAGACTCCTTTCCGGTGAAGCTCAGTCCGACTGAGGGGTTGCTGCTGGCCGCTCTGCACCTTGAGCTCGCCGCAGCTCCCGGAGCTCAATCTCAACTTGCCGGTGTCCATTCCTTGCTGCCATTGCTGGACCGGACCTCCCGCTTCGGCCGTAGATCCACACCGCCGAGCTCACAGCCGCGTTCAGGTAAGCCTCTTTCCCTTGTTCTTTTCTTTTCTTCTTGCTAACCATCTCCTGCAGATTCCGGCGATCTACGGTGAGCCGCTGCCGGAGAAGAAGGAGAAAGGAGGTTTCTTTCAGAAGAAGAAGAATAGGGACCATTTTCGGAATAAGAAGAAAAGGAGGACCAATTTGCAAATTTGTAATAGTTTAGGGCCTTTCTGTAATTTCTTATTTTTGAGGGATGTAATAGTAAATAAGAAAGTTGTGTGTAATAGTAAATAGGTTTGTGGATCTAACGATCCTCACAACAGTGGTATCAGAGCCCGAAAACGACTTCAACTTTCCGGTGCTCTTGTGGACCGGCGGCTGCCTCGGGTTGACCTTCCGGACCACGGGAACTGTTGAGTTCCGTGGATCTGGCTCAGGGAAGCATCCTTTAAACCTTCTCTGTTTATTTCAGTCTTTTTTGGTAGATCGTTACTATTATTCTTGCCTATTTTGCTAGATCTGTTTATCTTCTGTTAGATCTGCTTATTTGCTTTAAATCTACCGTCACGGATCTGCTATTTTGTGAATCTAGTTTATTTTCTGGAAAAAAATCTAAAACCCAAGTCTGGCTTGAGTGCAAAGAGACTTCAAGTAGCTGTGCCTTGGTGATTTTCTATAACTGATTACAAATTGTAGTTATTATTCGTGGTTGTTGATTTTATTGTTATTGGTGTTGGAAGGGTCATTTGCTCGTCACCTTACCATTTATTTCTCTGTCTCGGTTATTATTGTGCAAACTGCGCTATCTCTGTTGTGAGATTCTTTGCGTTTCACCTATTTTATTGCGCCGTCTTTCAAAGCAAAAATCCGGGCATTTTATTTGTGTGACAAACTTCCTTTTCAAATCTTTTATTTTTCTAGCCATTGATTACTCTTATTTGCCATTTTTAATCATGTCTGTTCCAAAAATTGAATCCGACAAGTTTGATGGCAAATCTGATTTCGTAATGTGGCGGAGAAAAATGAAAGCAGTTTTAGTCCAAAATAAAATCGCACTCGCAATCTGTAGCCCTGAAAAGTATCCGGAATCTTGGAAGGGTGAAGTGCTTTTTGAAAAACTTGGTGATGCCCACAGTTGCCTCACCTTGCATTTAACCTATAATGTTTTGCAAGAAATAGACGAAAAGGACAACGCTTTTGAAATTTGGACAAAACTCGAAAAATTGTATTTGGGAAAATCCTTATCAAATAAGATTTATCTAAAGGAACAACTTTTCGGTTTTAAAATGAGCGGGTCGAAATCTCTTTCAGAAAACATTGATGATTTAAACAAAATTGTTTTGGAATTGCAAAACGTTGGAGAGAAGATCTCCGATGAAAACGTTGCTATTATTTTATTAAACTCCTTGCCTGAGTCTTTTAATGATGTTAAATCTGCTATCAAGTATGGTAGAGATGATTTGACTCTTGCTGATGTGAAAAACGCTTTAAAATCAAAGGACCTTGATTTGAGAAAAGAAAACAAAACAAACGGAGAGAACCTTTACGTGAGAGGGAGGGTTGACCGGAGAGAATCTTCTATTCACCGTTCTAAAAGTAAAGGGAGGTCGAAATCACGAGATAAGAAAGTGAAGTGTTTTTACTGTGGCAAGGAAGGTCATATGAAAAACAAGTGTTTTAAGAGGATCAAAGATGAAAAACAACGTAAACAAGGTAAAGGGAGTGATAAAAATGACAAAATCCACGATTTTGAATCATATGGTAATTCCTTGTATTCTGAGGTTTTGTGTGTATCCCCTTCTTCTATTTCTGATCATTGGATTCTTGATTCTGGCTACACTTTTCATATGATTCCAAACAAGCATTGGTTTTCAGATTTTAAACCCCTTGAACATGGAAAAGTTTTTATGGGTAATAGTCATGTTTGTGAAATTAAAGGAATTGGAAATGTTTTAATTAAAATGCATGATGGTGTGACCAGGAAATTGACAGAGGTGAGATATGTGCCCGACTTTCTTCGGAATCTAATCTCCCTTGGTGTTTTTGACACAAATGGTTTTTCTTACAAATCAGAAAATGGCATTATGAAAGTTTGCAAAGGAGCACTGGTCATGCTCAAAGGTTTTAAAAGGGATGGTCTTTACCATTTAATTGGAAAAACTGTTTGCGAAGCATCTGCATTGGTTTCAAAAACTGTTCCTGAAAAGACTCTGTTGTGGCACCGTCGAATTGGCCACATCAGTGAAAAAGGACTACATTGCCTTCACAAACAAAATCTTTTGGGTGGTGACAAAATCGAATCTTTGGATTTTTGTGACCACTGTGTTCTTGGAAAACAGCATAAAATTAGTTTTTCAGTTGGCACACACAAGTCCACTTCTGTCCTTGATTATGTGCACTGTGATTTGTGGGGACCTGAAAATGTTCCAACTTATGGTGGGAATGTTTATTTCTTATCTGTTGTTGATGATTTTTCTAGGCATGTATGTGTATTTCTTCTAAAATCAAAAGATCAAACTTTTGAAAAGTTTTCTGAATGGAAACGCCTTGCCGAAAATCAAATCGGAAATAAACTAAAAACAATTAGGACAAATAATGGCCTCGAGTTTTGTAATAAAAAGTTTGTTGATTTATGTGCATTGCATGGCATTCTGCACCATAGGACTGTTAGGCACAATCCTCAGCAAAATGGAGTTGCTGAAAGGATGAATCGTACTATAATGGATAAGGTTAGGTGCCTTATGGTGTCTTCAGGAATCCCAAAACCTTTTTGGGGAGAAGCTATAAGTACAGCTGTCTACCTTATTAATAGATCACCCTCAACAGCCATAAACTTCAAAACTCCCTTAGAGTTGTGGTCCGGAAAACCACCAAACCTGTCAAACCTTAGAGTGTTTGGATATGCTGCATTTGCACATCAAAAAGAGGGTAAGTTAGACCCAAGGTCAAAGAATGAAGTGTTTTTAGGCTACCCTAGTGGGGTAAAAGGGTACAAAGTTTGGCTCAAAGGTGAGCCGGGGGTGAGGGTTATTATGAGTAGGGATGTGGTCTTCAATGAACTTGATATGCCTTGCCTAAAGGCTAAAACCAATCCTGATAGCCCTAGTGACATTCCCATAGGTGGGAATATTCCCGTGGAGGTGGAGGACACCTCCGAACCTGCACAACCCCACGATCAACCTGAAACCAGTGAAGTGTCGGATATACCGACCAGTCAGCAGCCAGAAACCAGCACGCCTGAATCTGAAAATTCAGATGAGGATGATGAGGATCATCCCGAGGCACAAGCCCAAGCTCTAAGAGACTACCAGCTGTCTAGAGATAGGGTTAGGAGAGAGACGAGAAAACCCGCTAGGTATGGTTATTCCTACATCGTCTCATATGCCTTTGCTACTGCATCCTATATTGAAGAAAAGGAACCTCTGTGTTTTTCTGATGTTTTAAAGAGTCCTAACCGTTCTTTGTGGTTGCATGCTATGGAAGAGGAAATGTCCTCACTTCGTAAAAACAAAACCTGGATTCTTGTTCAAAAACCCTCAAAGCAAAAATTAATTGATTGCAAATGGATTTTTAAAATCAAAGAGCCAGAATCTGCCAATGAACCCCCAAGGTTCAAGGCTAGGCTGGTTGCAAAAGATTTTTCTCAAGTTGAGGGCATCGATTTTAATGAAATATTTTCTCCCGTTGTTAAATATAAAATAATTAGGATAATGCTTGCAATTGTTGCCTTTTATGATCTTGATCTTGAACAACTTGATGTAAAAATTGCTTTTTTGCATGGGGAACTTGAAGAGACTATTTACATGCGTCAACCACCAGGTTTTGAGGAAAAGGGCAAGGAAAAAATGGCATGTTTGTTGAAAAAGTCCTTGTACGGACTTAAACAATCACCTAGGCAATGGTATAAATGTTTTGACTCTTTCATGCTTAAAGCTGGTTTTGTTAAAAGCAATTATGATAGCTGTTTATATTTCTGTGGTGATAATGTTGAAACTGCTATTTATCTTTTGTTGTATGTGGATGATATGCTAATTGCCTGTAAGCATAGAGATAAGATTACTCGCTTGAAATCTTTGCTGAAGTCTGAATTTGATATGAAGGACTTAGGTTCTGCGTCTAGAATCCTTGGGATGAACATTAGTAGGGATAGAGCTGATAGATCCTTATTCATATCCCAGAAATCCTTCTTGCAGAAAATTATTTCCAAATTTTCGATGCATTTATGCAAACCAGTTTGTACACCACTTGCGAGCCATTTTTAGCTCTCCGAGAAATCTTGCCCCAAAACCGATAGAGAAAAGAATAACATGGCCAATATACCTTATAGAATGGCTATAGGATTCGTCATGTATTCTATGATATCCACCCAACCTGATATTGCTTATTCCATAAGCCTTCTTAGCCGATTCATGTCTAACCCGGGTAGGGATCATTGGGCAGCTCTTAAGTGGTTGTTGCGTTATATTAATGGGACTATTGATAGGGGTCTTCTTTATCATAATTGGTCTGATAATTTTGAACTGGTTGGATATGTGGATTCTGACTTTGTAGGTGATAAAGATGGTAGGAAATCTACCACTTCTTATTTCTTTACTTTAGCGAGGAATTGCATATCATGGAAATCACAGTTGCAGCCTGTAGTCGCTTTATCAACTACAGAGACTGAATATATTGCTGCCACTGAGGCAATTAAGGAAGCCATTTGGCGTCAAGGCTTACTATCTGAATTGCATGTTTTAAATTCTAAAGCTGTGAGTTATACTGATAGTCAAAGTTGTCTTCATTTGTGTAAAAATCCTGTTTATCATGAAAGAACTAAACATATAGATGTTAACTATCATTTCATAAGGGAAAAGGTTTCAAGTGGCTTAGTTAATATTGAGAAAATTAGTACTAAAGATAATCCTGCAAACTTTGGTACTAAAATTGTGACAACTGATAAATTTTCTTTGTGCAGGGATCTTCTTCACATTGATGGAGGTTGACTCTTTTGAGTCGGTTGTGGCTGGAATTTTCAGGAAAAATGTGTTCAAGGTGGAGTTTGTTGGTCATGTGGGCCTCATTTGCTCACATTTTTAATTTTTTTCTTTCAGCTCAATGCTCCCTATGATGATTGTGGACTGGGCTCACTAAAGGTATGGGTTGAAATTTATTGGGCCAAGATGCCGGGCCGGGCCGGGCCGCCCATGGTGACTTAGGGTTTCTATATTTATACTCTCTATTTTTGGAGGCTGCCCTAATTTAGAAGGCAGCCCCCCTTTCTCTTGTTCATTCTGCTCTGCACCTTCGCCTCTTCCTCCTCTTCTACTGCCTGACCGTTGCTGCTATTACCTCTATGACTTCTCCGTCGCCGACGCAGCGAGTCGGCGTCACTGCCTGACTGCTGTCGGGCGACTGTGACAGAAAGAGAGAGAGAGAGAGTGAGAGAGAGAGAGACTGTAAGAGAGAGTGAGGACGAGAGAGAGTGTGAGAGACTCCTTTCCGGTGAAGCTCAGTCCGACTGAGGGGTTGCTGCTGGCCGCTCTGCACCTTGAGCTCGCCGCAACTCCAGGAGCTCGATCTCAACTTGCCGGTGTCCATTCCTTGCTACTGCTGCATGACCGGACCTCTCGCCGCAGCTCACAGCCGCGTTCAGGTAAGCCTCTTTCCCTTGTTCTTTTCTTTTCTTCTTGCTAACCATCTCCTGCAAATTCCGGCGATCTACGGTGAGCCGCTGCCGGAGAAGAAGGAGAAAGGAGGTTCCTTTCAAAAGAAGAAGAACAGGGACCATTTTTGGAATAAGAAGAAAAGGAGGACCAGTTTGCAAATTTGTAATAGTTTAGGGCCTTTCTGTAATTTCTTATTTTTGAGGGCTGTAATAGTAAATAGGAAAGTTGTGTATAATAGTAAATAGGTTTGTGGATCTAAAGATCCTCACAACACTATATAAATATGATCTTTAAACTTATCATAAAATATTTATTGTTTTTGAAACGGTATAACTTGACATGTTTTTCTTAATTTGAGATGTTCTCCACAATGTGTTACATGTTCATTAGAAATGCATAGGAGCGGTGCTCCACATAGGTGCTGTCTTTTTAAAACAGATTATTATTGTGAAAAGAGTTAGCTTGTACACACGTTTCCTAGAAATAGTTATGAATTAGAAAATGCTTTGGTCTTGAAAAGTTACATAATTTGGAATGCATGAATATAGACCTGGCATCTTTGTAAATATGCATAAGCATGTGCTGACTGGCGGATAGAGATTTTTGCTAATATGAAATATTTATGACCTGATTCTGTTCCAACGGCCAGGCAAGTAGCCTTTCGGTTTGTATACACATATGAAAATCCCATTTCGACCAAGGATAAAGTTTTGGTTATGATCATGTGTACGGAAGCGTCAGAGGATTGCACTGTACGTGGCTAGTCTCCCGTACAAGTGCCTTTTCTAATGATGTGGACGGTTTCAGACTCGGGAGAGTGGATCCATTTGAAGAGGGGCGTAGCATCATGGAGGGTTTGGCCCAATCAGTCTACGTGGACACCACATCATGCTCTGCAGTGGAACGACCGCCTTGTGGAGAGTCAGGAGAGGCTTGAAACTAAAGTTGGTCCCAGGACAGACTTGGTAGGTTCCCCAAGAATCTATAGTCTGTTTTAACCAGTGATATGCGAAGAGCGGTTGTTATGGAATCGAGCGCTCGTATGATATTTGGCTGGATTGACTACGAGATGCAGAAATTTGGTTCCGATGATCTCATTATGTTATAGGATCCAGACATTGTCCGTGGAGCCCGACTGTTGCATTAAATGTTCTTTTAAATTCGGGTGTAGAAGCTGGGCTGATGTGTCTTGATTCGCTAAGACCTCTCAGCTGCACTCGAACCCCTCATGTAGGTTCAAGCATCAGTGGTGTTAAAGCAACAAAAGAAAAATGTTTCCTTATAACATTGCATGAATTGTTTTTGTGAAACTGCATCACCATTGTTTTAAAGAAATCACTAATGCACACACACACACGTGGACTCACTGAGCATTCGTGCTCACGTTTTTTCCATATCATGTTTTCTCCTCAAATGAACTCAGGACGGTCAGAGGTATAATAAGTCGCTGAAGTTTTAGGCTTAGAGTTTTTTGGTTCGAGTCTTTCCAAAAGGATATGTGTCTCTGTTTTGCTTTCTTGTGCTCGAGCCGTTTGTAAAGTATTTCCATCTTTGTATTGGAATGATCACAGGAAGATTTCTTGAACCTTGAGTTTTGAGCGCCCTATTAGTGTTCAAACTATTTAGTTTCCCGTTGCGTATTGTGTATATATATATATACTTCTAAGTATTACCCAGCGGGTTATGCTCTTGCATTTTAGACTTATAGTTTAGTGCCGAGAGGCACACAGATACTCTATTTAGTCGCAGTTGACCTAATGGTAGGGTTGGGGGTATCACGGTAGTATCAGAGCCCTAAGTTTGATTCGTGGATAGAGTCAGTAGATTCTAGACGAGTACTAGGGGCCAATTGGATAGCTTTATTTTGCTAGAAGACTTTTAAGTTCCATTTTCTCTTTCGTTTTTCTCATTGTGTTATTAGTTTTGTGGGAAAAATGCTCCTTTGTATACGATGTCATATCTTTTGCCATAACCACAATGAGAGGACATATAGATACATTAAGTTTTTGAATTGATGATGGTTCAGGTGTGAAAGTACTAAGATTATTTGAGTAATCAAAAGAGGTTATTTGTTCTGAGACTTGTAGCTCGATTGAGGAATTTTGTATGAAATAAGGTATTAGGGGAAAACTCTGATAACTTGCGGTGTATTAACTGCACAAAGAGTGAGTGTGAAATTCTTATTAGGTATAAGATGTAATTCTTATCGATTTTTGTCATTCATTCTTCAGTGATACCAAAGAACTTCATGCACCTTGTAAAGTCAACATTTTTATCGTTGTTGTCACAACAGAAAGAGTACTTTGATCCTTAGTTCTGTATTCGATATATATTATGTAAGTATTACTCCACACTACCGATTGGTGAATGTAAAGTTGGAGGTGAGCCTATTAGGATGGAGCTAATGAGGAGTTCTATTTGATAAGGAGAACCATAAGTGATGACAAGGGTGGATAGACTAGAAGCTAAGCTTCTTAGGATTTGAAATATTAGTATATATTGTGAATAAGAGATCGACAATCTAATATTAGAGCTTGGAACGATTGACATAGTTTTTGAGATCTTTCCTGTTCTCGATATGAACTTCATCCATAGTACTTTTGATAAGCTCAGTGTTAGACCATAGTCTTTAGGAAGAAGATATATTTAAATTGGGCCGGTATACTTGCATTTTGCTAGGATTCTTTAGTTTACACTGCACATGGTATGCGTCAAGTACAAATCTAGTCTTGTGAGTGTGATTCTTTAATACTTGTATATAACCTGGAAGAGCTTAGGATCGTGTCGATCGCAAATTATATTATGTATGGAACATCAATGACTTATTTTGTATGTATGTTCTACCCTGTGCACCAAAAACTATTTTTTATTAATATAGAAGATGTTCCACTCTTTATTTGATGTACAATTCTAGTGTGCGGTATTCTGTATGTAAGTTTTAACCTATAATTGAGGTTTAGGTATTTAACATTGAGTATACTTTTGGAAAGACGCTGGAAGTGCAAGGGGATAATAATTGTTTCAATCATTTGAGAGATAGGTTGTGACAGTAAGAATGGATTAGTTGACTAGACATTTGAGTATATGTGTTGTGGGTGAAATTTAGTTATTTTTAGTCAGTTAATGTTTCTAATCTGTAGAGTTACTCATGATAGAAACTCATAATAGAAGACTGCTAAGGATATCTAACGTACTTGTGTAACTAGTCTGGCGAAAGTTGAAGTTGTAATTTGTATCAGTAATAAACGAGTTACTAGATATCTTTAAAAGAAACTGATGATCTCATCTCCATAATGGGAAGTCGAGCCTAGGATAGAAACAAAAAACAGAGGATGAGTCGATATTTCAAACACGTATCATATGGACTGACCGTAGACACCGAAGCAGAAGTATTTGAAGATACGATCAAATCTTTTCTCAACCAACAAGAGTACTTATTGATCCTAGAGCTACACATTCCTATGTGAGTTTGCATTTCATAAAACATATTCCTTTACTTTATGTTGTCATGTGTTATCAAGTTGATAGTTAGCACTCCTATAAACGTGAGTAAGATAACTGAGGTAAAGTACCTAGATAAGGCTGTAAACGGGGAGGTCTTACCCGTACTCGCGCAGGTCTATACCTATTTTTAGTGGGTAAGGTTTAAATTTTATACTCGCAGACCCAGACCCATACCCTTACCCGTATTTATTCTATTATATGGGTCTGGGCAGGGTATGATAATACCCAGACCCATATACTCGTATACCTGTATTAATAAAATAATAGTATATATTTATATATATTATATTACATAGAGGATATTGAATTTGCTTAAGGAGATATGTCCGAGTGGTTAAGAGACAGACTTGAAATCTGTTGGGATATGTCTGGCGAAGATTCGAAAATGATGTCAAGGGTACCTAGCATATCTACTCAACAAGCATAAGGAAGAAGTAAAATTAGAAACAGTACCCGTAGTGAGGTTATAGACGTTTTTCCTGAGGAGTTAGCAACGCTACCCCTAGATCGGGAAGTGGAGTTCAGTATAGAGTTGGTACCCGGTGCTAAACTAATATCTCGAACCCTATATCATATATCATATAAAGAGTTGAGAGAGTTGAAAAAACAACTACACGAATTGTTGCAATAAATATATATATCCATCCAAGTACATCTCCTTAGGGTGCATCAGGTTTGTTTGTAAAGAAGAAATATGGGACCTTAGGATGTGTGTAGACTAAAGATGACTAAATAGCATGACAATTAAAATCAAATATCCACTTCCACTTATTGATGAGTTATTTGATCAACTCCGAGGAGCGGGATGTTTTTCTAAATTGGACCCCAGACAGGAGTACTATTAAGTCATGATAAGAGAAAAAGATATTCCGATGATGGCTTTCAACACACGATGTAGACATTATAAGTCTGCCTTATGCTATTTTGATTGACAAATGCACCCACGACATTCATGGAATTGATGCATAGGATTTTCTTTCCTTACTTGAATAAATTTGTAGTGATTTCATTGATGATGTTCTCGTGTATTAACCTAACCTCGAAGTACACAAACAACATCTTTGAAGAGTGTTGTAAACCCTACAAGAGCATAAGTTGTACATCAAGTTTAGTGAATGTAAGTTTTGAATGGCGACAGATGACTTTCTTAGGGCATAGGATTTCTCAGGAAGGGCATATGATTCCTCAGTTAAGTTACATGATTTGGCATGCATGAATGTAGACCTGGCATCTTTGTAAATATGCATAAGCATGTGGTGACTGGCAGATGGGGATTTTTACTGATCTAAAATATTTATGACTTGATTCTGTTCCGTCGGCTAGGCAAGTGGCTTTTCAGTCTGTATATATGTATATATATATATATGAAAACCATTCCGACCAGGGATAAAGTTTTGGTTATAATCATATATACGGAAGCGTTGGAGTATTGTATTGTACGTAGCTAGTTCCCTGTACAAGAGCCTCTTCTGATGACGTGGACGGTTTTAGACTCCAGAGAGTGGATCCACTTGAAGAGGGGCGTAGCAACGTGGAGGGTTTGGCCCAATCGGTCTATGTGTACACTGCATCATGCTCTGCGGTGGGATGACCATCTTGTGGAGAGTCAGGAAAGACTTGAAACTAAGGTTGGTCCCATGGCAAACCTAATAGATGCCCCAGGAATCTGTAGCATATTTTGACCAATGATATGGGAAGAGCGGTTGTTATGGAACCGAGCGCTCATATGACTGGTATTGACTACGAGATGCCGGAACTTGGTTCCGATGACTTCGCTATGTTATGGGATCCGAACTTTGTCCGTGGAGCCCGACTGTTGCAGTACATGTTCTTTTGAATTCGGGTGTAGAAGCTGCGCTAATGTGTCTTAATTCGCTCAGACTTCCTAACTGCGCTCGAACCCCTCATGTATGTTCAAGCATCAGTGATGGTAAAGCAATAAAAGAAAAATGTTTTCTTACTTATACATGGACTCACTAAGCGTTCGCGGTCATATTTTTTCCATATCATGTTTTCTCCTCAAATTAACTCATGATAATCAGAGGTACAATAAGCCGCTAAAGTTTTAGGCTTAGATTTTTTTTATTTGAGTCTCTTTGGAAGGACATGTGTTTCTATTTTGCTTTCTTGTACTCAAGCCGTTTGTAAAATATTTCCATCTTTATATTGGAATGATCATAAAAAGATTTCTTGAACCTTGAATTTTGAGCGACCTATTAGTGTTGTATTGTATATATATACTTCTAAGTGTTGCCCAGAGAATTATGCTCTTGTTTACCCTACTCAAGCACAGTTGACTGAATGGCAGGATTAGGGATATCAGAGCTAGTATACACAAGAAACCACTCTAATATTGGAGAAATTAAAATTCTCACACTACCTACGCCTACTTTATTCCACAGTATGATGCAAGTGCTAGCTAGGCATCTAGATTTTACCTCATTTGCATTGTCTACTACACCAAATATTGTTGTAGTTATAGTTATTTAATAAAATAAATCAGCAAAATAAAATGAGGCCTAATGAAACTAAAATTTACAGTATAACAGAATATGAATGTAAAGGAAAGAAACCAAAGGCAACTTCCACGAACCTTAACTTCAGAGAGGCAACTTCCATGCCTACATATGGCAGGCATAGAGAAAGAATCTGCGTACACAAACTCTATTTACCAAATAAATGGCTAAAGCTTGCGCATGCCCGTTATTCTAGTCATAAAGGATAAATTTTTATCTACCCTACAAAAAACTTTGGTGAAGTTCTAAGTTTGAGGAGATGCGAAACCTCCAGGATTACAACAAAATCAGCAGATCTTAAACCATTGTCAGAAGATCTATAAATGCAAAAAAAGAATACTCTTCAAGCACTAAAGAACCCGCTTGAAATGCATGCATCAACTATTCAAAATTTATTGATCTTTGTAAAGAGAACATGTTCTTGGTGCGTTTGAGCAAACTCTCTCAGATTTTGAATTCATCATCTAAGCCTTAGCTAGTTCCAGCAGGAGCAGGGGCAGGGGCAACAGCTGGAGTGACTCCTCCCGTTGTGGGCCTGCAATCCAATCACAAATTCACCATATTAGCTACTTTAGGCGATGTACAAACACTTTGATGTAATCAAACAAGGACAGAATCTTTTACATTCGTGCTACAAAACGCAAAAGAGTAAAAAGATGATTGGGAAAACAACTTACAGTCCAACAAAAACTTTGAAAGCATCATAGATTCCCCACTGAGCTCCAGTCAGAGTTCCAATCATGACAATACGGAGAGGAAGTCCACGGGTGAAAAGACCCCACAGTCCGAGCTTTTGAACAGCCTGTAAAAACAACAGAAAGAAGAAACAAAGGCAACAAGAAGAAAGAGGTTAATAGCTATAACTCAACTACTGGAAAAACTAGCTAAGAGAAACAGCACTTGAAACCTACATCACCAACAGTGGCACCCTTTGCATTATTGAGGAAGGAAACAAGATTATCTGCAGGATGAGAAACGATAGCACAGAAGACACCAGCCACATATCCACCTGCAAAGCTCACACCAAGCTGCAGATTTTTGCTGCACTCATTTTTAGGTGTAGGAATGGCATGCTTGTAGATCATCTCAACAATAGTCTCAAACGATGCAAACTTCATCATTGTATCTGCAAAGGTAGGATATTTGGTCAAACACATCCAATTATTTAGATGAGGGATGTTCAATTGCCAAAGTTCAAGAAAATAGGCAAAACGATCAATCTTGGTCAAGATAATACACTTGCCAACCATGGACAGCATTTCATCTGATGGTTTAATATTCCAAGGAAGGCTGGGAAACATCACTGAGGTTGGGTCTAGCTGATCCCCACTAGGACTGAAAATGGGTCTAAATGGGTCCGGAACAAGGTCTTCCACAACCATATCCAATTATGTACAGGGAGTACCAAATCCAGATCCATCAGGTATCATTTTAATAGACCTGTGTCTTTTCCCAACAAATCCAGATCCAAATCTGGGTATTCTCATTTTTTATACATAATATAATTTTTTCATCTTAATTAAATTTTTTTTAATAGCAATACATTAATGAAATGTACCAAACTTGTAAATACTAAATAAAATTACATAATCCATTACAAAATATGCAAGTTTTAGTAAAGATTTGCGTGAGAATCATCTCCATGATCAGAAATATGATGTATTTTTGGAAACACTAGAGAGACTTAAGGAGATAATGGAGGAGTAAAACCCTAATAAAAAAAATACAATAACTATGAATATATAATTAATAATAATATATATAGGGAAAATGAACTATTTAGTCCCTAAAGTTTAGACCTTGACACAATATGGTTCTCAAAGTCTATTTTTTGCCGTTATGATCCCTAAACAACTTACAACAATCCAATAAGATCCTTTGTCGTCAAATACCTAACTTACGGAGAAATATCACACGAGCTACTCACGTGTGGTAATCTGGAGGGTAAAATAGGCATTATAAGCCAAAAACTCTATTTCTGAGAAGTAGTGCTATGAGGAGGAATTTTTCCTTCTTTCAGTCTTTCTTTTCAATCCTTCTTTCAGTCTTTCGTTTCTTACAACAATCCAATAAGATCTTTTTGTCGTCAAATACCTAACTTACAGAGAAATATCACACAAGCTACTCACGTGTGGTAATCTAGAGGGTAAAATAGGCATTATAAGCCAAAAACTCTAATTTTGAGAAGTAGTGCTATGAGGAGGAATTTTTCCTTCTTTCAGTCTTTCTTTTCATTCCCTCTATCTAGCTCTTGCTTGTGTAAGCAGTCCATTCTACTCACAGGATCCAAGGGTAATGGCAATGCCGGTGGCGGGAGCGAGGAGAAGAAAGGGAAGAAAAAGAAAAGGAGAGATATAGGAGGAACTGTTGGTCGGGGGAACAAGAAGAAAAAGAAAGGAGAGAAAAAGGCTCTAGTCCTTCTAACATAAAAGAAAACATAAAAAAGAGAAAGAAAATGAATAATGTAATCATGCAAAAGGACATTTATACCTTTCCATCATATGCGTACAATTTCCAGCTAAATAATTTGGCTGACGGTGAAATTTGTCACCCAATTGTCACTTGCAAAAGTGTTGGTATTCAATCGACAATAGCACAAACTTACGAGTAACTCTTGGAATTAACCCTATTATATGTGATTTTTTTCAATTTTATGTAATTTTGTCAAAAAATGAAAAAATAATTAATTCTTAGTTTCAATCTATAATTCGATCAGAGAAACCACTTTAACCCAACGTTTATGTGTTGGTTACAAAATTTTTTACCAATTGGTAGTCAAATTAGTATTGGTAAATGAAACCATAATCAGTATCAAATTTGGGATGGCGTTATCTGCTGCCAATCCTGTTAAGGTATTATCAAATTACTAGTGAACCTAAAACTTTTCAACCATAATTAGATATGTGTTTATGATGTTATTCAGTGTCATATGCAGGTTCATGCAACGTTCTCTGATAGGAAATGAAGAGTGGTGGCCAGTGATGGAACTAGAGTTAAAAGATTGGGGGCAAAATTACCATATAGGAAGAATAAATAATTTTCCATTCTATTTTGGGCACCACCGAAATACACCTACTCTACATATTTTTCGGCGAATGGGGGGCGACGGACCCCCTTGAGAAAGGCTCGTCCCATCCATGTTGGTGATAGACGAGAGGAAATATTGAGAAAAAAGGGTTCAACGGAACTCAATAAACCATGATCAGATTGTTTGTTCAATCAGATCAATTGCTTCACCCAGTAGATAATGTGTAAATGCTAATGAGAAAGGCCAGACATATAAGAAAAGAAACAAGAGATGTGGAGCAATAATAAGCACACTAAAGCATCTAGCAGAAAATCTGACTATTAAGGTGCATCACTTACAAGGAATTTGACGCCCCCACAATGGAACCAAGCCCTTGTACAACCTGCAGAACTTCCAACAATTAATATCGGAACAGATCTATTCTTGAATTCAATTAGACAAGAAAACAGCAGAGGACATACCCAAGAGCACCTTCAGATTTGACGAACTTGGGAAATCCATCTGACAGACCCCTAGCAAAACCAGGCTGTGTCTGCACACGAACTTTCACAGCCTCGAAAGGGCAGAGAGCAATATCTGCAATGACCTCTGCAGAAGCTGAGCCAGCAAGGTATATCAGAGTCTTATACTTGGCAGCATACTCTGGTCCAGCAATATCAGAGTAGTACTTCTTGAAGAATTCATAAAACCCAAATTTGCAGGCACCCTGAGCACTATAACCAAGGAGGGTTGGCACCCAACCCCTAAAGAATCCCTTAATGCCCTGCTCTTTCAACAACACTCCAAAGCCTGATGTGATGCTCTTGTACTTGGACGGATCAATCTAATGAATGAAAGAAGTGCAAGGTCAGTGGATACAGGAGATGAACGATAGAAGGAGAAAGGGGAAAATTTTATTCTAAGCCATTAAAAGCATTATCACGGGACAAACACACGAAATGCCTATGGAGAGAAACCTAGGCAACAAATAAGAAGTCCTCAAGCATGCAGAAAATCTTCCCACGAACTCATTTCTCTGCACAATGGCTCTTGGATGCACAATAGAGAAATCCAAGACTAAGTAACTAAAATAACAAGGATTCATAAGAGTAAAGCAACTAGTGGATCATTTGAAACCCACAAAAAACACAAGCACTAAAACTTAAATCCATGACATTCACCTAGGCCAAAGAATGCACGAGCAACTAATAAGATCAAAATGGCTCCGAAATAGATAGAAGCTGGCCATAGATCTAGAGCACATCTACAAACAAAGTTCCAGCAATAAACAGAACTATTAGACCTTCTCTTTTTTTCCTTAGCTAAAGAAAACATAAACAAGTACAAGATCGAATAGTAAGCAAAAGTAATCAAAACATAGACGATCTAGCAAAAGAAGAGCAAAAATCCAATGATAGAATACAAGAAGGCAATGGTGATGGATAAGGAGAGTAGATCAGACAGAGAGACCTGCATATTACACTTGACGAGATCAAGAGGAGTAACGGCCATGTGAGTGAGACCACAACTCAAGATTCCTCCAACAGTGCAGGCAGCGTAGAATTGAGGGGAGTACATCTCGATCTTGCCAGGCTCGGAGGGAGCCGGAATCATTAAGCTCTTGGAGGGGGAGGGGATGGTGTTGAAATTTTTAGGCATGGTGGTGGTGGTGGTGGTGGTAGGGGCGTCAAGAAGACCTCCTAGGGTTTTGGAAGTGAGGGTAGAAGATGAGTAAAGAAATGATGGGAGAAGAGACTGACGGCGGGAGCTATCCATGTCTACGATATAAGGGTGAACGGAAAAGCAAAGATATCGGCGGCGATTGAGCTGAGAAAGGAAAATGAATCAGAGTCTCCCGATTTCTTCCTTCTGTCCGAAGAAGAAGCACTTCGTCTTCGAGTCCGAGAGAGAAGAAAGAAAAGAAAGGCGAGAGATTCCGTTCAACTTCTATTCTATTGGCCAATAATAAATAAGTAAGAATATTTATTATGAGCAGAGCAGACCCTAACGAATGAACCGAACCGAACCAGCCCTGGCCTGGTTTGGTGTGCCCAACCCAACTTCAGCCCGTCTTCCTCCTAATTTTACCATTTTGGACACCCATTGCCTCCCTTGACTTAAGCGCCCCCCACCATTTTCCAGCAAAGAGAAAAAGGAAAAACAAAAATAAAAGAGCTGACCCTCACCGCCGTCCAACTCCAAGTGGTGGGCTGGTGGCGGAGTCGACAACATCGGTAAAGCGACGTCGTAGGAAAGCCTTCAGCACTGACTGACGCCACCGAGCTAACCAATAATATAACCAAAGCAACGTTAGCTTCCTCGAAATCGAAACTTTAGACGGAAGAATATTCTTCATTTTATTCTTGGAATGCCGTATGTGCCCCTGAACTCTTTTGAATTGTAATTTTAAACTTTAAATTTTAAAATTATTAATTTTGAATATCCTTCTTTCTTGGGACCAAAAGGCGAAATCCGTAAATCATGGTGACTCAGCGGTCCTGCAGACTAGAGGCCAGGACCTGGTGCGCACAAGGAACCACCTCCCACATTCCTACACTGCCACTGCCGCTGCCAGGATTCGAATTTTGGCTCTTGGGACCAACTCTGCAGCCCCAGAACCAACTGAGCTACGCCCATGCGGGCTGAATATCCTTCTTTCTAATTCAATTACAAGTTCAGCATGGGCTTCGATCGAGTCGAAGAAGAAGAAAGTTAGATTAGGACTTTTTAAAAGAATTATCTAAATTATACTTAAATCCCTAAAAATTAATAACTAAAAAGTAGGGATCTAATTAAATTAAATTTTAAAAAATTAAAAACGAAGTTAAAATAAATGAAATTTCAAATATATTGATTGACCATTAATAAATGTTTTTCAAGTTTGAGATTCAAAACTAGTCATTTTAAAGTTCAGAATCCAAAACAAAAATTAAAAAAAGTTTAAAATTTTTTTATCCTACATAATATTGGGATTCTTCGTTTTTCTTGTAACATTTCCTTTGTCTACTTTTTTAAAGCAAGAAAGAAAGTCATTGACACAGCATGAACAGTACATATGTGGGGTCAAATTTCCTGTATCGCTACCTGTACTACTTTATAATAGAATGGTACACAGAGTGTTATTGAAATTACGTGCCTCCCCCATTCAGAATCAAGAAAGGAAAAGAGCCACAATGCTATCTGTCCAATGGAATAAATTTATACTATCATGATTGCTTGCCATGATAAAAAATGTAGAGAGAGAGAGAGGTGACGTACTAATAGGAGAATATATTTTGTCTGGCCAAAATCACAACTACATGTATGAGACTCTCTCTAATGCTAAAAACTAAAAAGAATCACTCACTTCAGCACCCATGAATATGAACCCAACTCCACTGACCATTTTACATCTTCCGTAGCCAACCAACTGGGGAAAAGAATTATGAATCTAGCAAAGTTTACAAAGTAGAAGAAGTGTAGCAACAAAAAATGATGCTTTTTCTTGTACAAATACAGTATCAATCTGTGTAATTCTGACATTCACCCAAACCGAGGCCAATCAATCCTTAATCCAATTTGCATTCATGTTGTAAAGCTCATATAACTTCACTACAGAAGCCTAAGATGTGCAGTGTCATTTAATCTCTTTATTTGCCAACCTGTTTTCCATGAATGCTGCAACACTGTGACTGAAGAGTCCTCTATGCAGATTTTATTTGACATTGCCGCACTGCAGCCAAGGATGCCCGTCAGAAGGCACTTTGTTGGTGTCGAGTGAGTGAAAACACCAATGCATGAAGAGACACCAGACGGGGTACTCCTGGCATTAATGTCAGGTATGGAGGCTTGGCTCGTGGGCCCTCGAGGAGACATCTCATCATCGGCTTCATGATCTCCGGTTGAAGTCACAATCTGAAGCCTGCTCTTACCGGACTTCTTCCTTGGAAGAACCTGTCTATGCCTATGGAGCAAATCCCAGTGGGCAGCAGGGAGAGAAGGCCCATCTCTGTCATGAATAGAATTTGGAAATGCATGAGAACTGCGATGTGGAAAGCCCTGGGCCTCATTTTGATCTGGTGGCGAAAAGTCAGATCTGAACTTCTCAGGCAATGCCAAAATTGTGCTGTTAAGGAACTGAACCATTCTGAACTCAACCTGCCTCAGTGATTCTCCGGATGGTGCAGAAAAATCAGGCTGGAATCTTTCCATTAAATTAACTGTTTCGGGTGTAAATATATCTGATCGGTGGCAACCCTCCCAATGTCCTTGACTCATTTCCAGAAGCGCATCTGAAGATTGTATCTGTTCCTCCATAAAATTCATTTCCTGCAATCATTTGATGTGCAGTCTCATTCATTAAATACTAGAAGTAATTCAAAGATTATGACAACAGTCAGGCTTTCACGCAAAAGCAGCATTCTTGACCTTAAAGAAGCATTTGTTGCAAAAAGGGGGGACATATAACAGATGTAATTTTACAGAAGAAAAACTTGGTCAGATATCGAGAATTGATTTCCAGTATAATTTAGTGATCAAGTGCTACTAGTCATATCATCTATTTTTAATCCTCCTATTTAACTACTTCCGCTCCACATGAAAGTAGATAAGAATTCCTTTCTTGACCTAATCACTCATCCTTATATGTTAGATCACTCCTCAAATACGAAATATGCAAAATGCTAATGGCAGAGCTTTTATGCATCAAGAACATAATTCATTGATCTCAAGAATGCCAAGTCTCTCCCTCTAAAAATCGAGTCTAAAAAAGACGGAAGCTTTACTTAGTTTAATATATTTCTTATGTTCAATTATGTATCCAAAGAAGCACAAATGACTGTGTGAAGAAGGTTTCAGTTTTCAGAGAACCACATGAATGTTAATAAAGTAAGATTTACTGTTGTATCCTCATAAAACTTAGCCCAAAGTATTGAAACCAAGTCTTCGACACCTAGGCTATTACAAAGGCTCCATGCTCAATAACATACTCAACAAAATCAGTTCATAACAGAGATAAGCCAAGCTCAAACCAGCTACAAAGGCTCATAATATCAACAAGGCATTGCTAGTAAGCTTAGCCTATGCTCCGTTTTCAAAAACCAAAATACATACACATGTGAGTGTCTGAGTGAACCAAATTTCTTGATGGCCAACTCTCAAAAAAGTGGAGATTGACAAGTAAATGAGAGAAATAGAATGTAATTAATTGAAGCTCAGTGATCTTATGTCTGCCTATCTCGACTTAAATGATTCCTGATGTCTCCAGGAAAAAGATTCCCCCAGAGGTCATCTGTGACTAGTAGATGGAATATGGAAAGCTGAAGCTTTATGATCGATACCACAACTAGTAAGGTGCATATCCATGCAAAATATGTTTCTGAAGCCAAAAACTGCATAGGCACCCAACGGGAAACTCAGCATACTCTTGCTTCCACCGAAAAAAGAAAGAAAGTTTAACATGGTTGAGACAGCAAAGGCCAACTAGGATACCAATGTGAAAATGTGCTACCTAAGCTCATATATGGCTATGAAATTTGAACATCTTAAGTAGTTCAAGTCTCGTATCTGTGATTATTGAGATTAGAAGATGACGAATTCTGCAGCTAAAGTTTAGTAAATAAATGAAGAAAAAATACTATATACTTGGGGACCCAGTCCCCTCCCCTTTTTGGTTTTTCTTTGCAGTCCTTTGTCCAGTCTTGGGTACTCTTTAACTTTCTAGTCCATAATATAAACATAGAAAAGTTTTGCATTTGTGGATCAATGGCAAAGCTGTGATGCACCAAGAAAATAAGCATGAATAACAAAAAGCTCCTCCCTTGAGGATAACAACTAAAACTGATGGCAGAGAATGAACTTAACTAACAATGTTAACATGCAGTGACAAAATGGAGCTTCAGCAGGGATTGTTATGAATCAAACATTTTTTCGTGAAAAAAAATCTAGAATAATCTTGTTCACTCAAAGAACATAACATTACACAATCAAGCAAAGAAGATGGGTGTAGCCAAAGGATAAAAAAGAAAAGTAAATAATATGTAAAGGACTACATGAGGTTAATTTCATCAATGAAGTTCCAATTCGGGCATATTCTTTATTGTAATATTTACTAAATTACAGTACAGTACTCATCACTGGATCTAAACTAAGATCACAACCTTCTAATAATCCAAGTCGTGGTTATTAAAAATTAAACACAGTATGTATAAAAATAAATTTGTGCAAGAGCAATTAGTACACGAGTATGCTGCAGTACCTGGCAAACCAAGAGAGCAGTTGCTCTTGCCCGATCCAAAGGTGATGTATAAACGGCATTGAATCGAACACCTTGCGACTTCAAGAACACCGCCAAAGCTCTGGCCTGGCGCTTCCCATTGGAAGTGAGGGCAGCCTCAGGGCACCTACCGGAAAACAAATCCGGCCTCAACTTCATATGACACTCTCCGTGACAAATCAAATAGACCTCCGTAAGAGAGCGATCATCGTCGAGCACATCGGAGGATGAGGAAAAGGTACGAGGGAAATGGGGAGGAGGCGTGGGAGGAGCGAGGACATTGTAAGGGTCCCAGACCTTGATGGAGGGACCAAGACGGGGAGTGCCAAAGGAGGAGAGCTGAGGGGACAGTGGAGAGGCAGAGGCGTGGCAGGGTAACATTTCAGGCTCTTGTTCAAGAATCTTTTTTACAAGGTTGCCGCCATCTCCCAATTGCCTAATTTGGTCATCCATATTGTGTGGCTCCTCATCTTCTTCCTCTTCTTCTTCTTCTTCAGATTCATCATCTGAGGGCACTTGGACCGATTGGGAAGAGCCCATGTATGTATTATATACACTAGAGGATGGTGATTTGAAAATAAATAGCCGGACAAATGCAAGATCCCTCCGATCTAACTATTTATACCTTCTTTTTTTTTCTGGAATATCTATCTATTTATACCAATCCAATTAGAAACAGGGTCAGCAAGAATTAAGGGGAGCAATAATGCATAGCATATTACAGATAAATATCTGATTCAAGACTCGGGCTTTGGGCAATTTGGCAAAGATAAGATTAATAAAGTATCCGCCTTTGGCGATTTCTACAGGAAGAATTAAGGGGAGCAATAAAGCATAGCATATTACAGATAAATATCTGATTCAAGACTCGGGCTTTGGGCAATTTGGCAAGGAGATGATTAATAAAGTATCCGCCTTTGGCGATTTCTACAGGAAGGGGAAGGGGAGATCTGATGTGAAGTTTGAAGGGTATGGAATGGAACTGCAACTGTGCCTAAGCAAGGCAAGCAAGTAGCCAACGAGACGAGGGAACTGGGAAAGTAGATCCGCTAGTAGTAGTAATTTTCTTTTAGTTGGCTCCCGCTGGGGTGGAGTGTTAGAAGGCAGAATTTAACCGAAAACCCAAAAACAGTGGCAAGATCTCCATGTAAAACGATGTCGTTTTACTAAAAAATCCAGAATCACAACAAATGATAATTTTAATCGCAATAATATTGTGTGTTCGGATTTGATAAAAATACTATACATATTTCATAATTTTTGTTATGATGAAATTATATGAGGTATTTATTAATATTTTAATAAAATATTATAACAATTCCATAGATATAAAATGAATTTTTCATATTTTTTAAATTTTTTCTTCTTGAATTTTAATGCTTTGTTGCGATGAATTTTCATGTAAATATAATGCATGTTCCGTGATTTTTTTGTAAGAGATTCATACAAATATTATTGACATTCTGTGTTTTGTATTGGGCTTACTTTATTGTAATATTATTTCGTAAATTATGTTTAACAAACACGTGTCTCATATTATTAAAACCACAAAAGATATAATAGTTAGATACAATTGAATAAACAAAAATAAACTTTCAAACCATATCAAGGCCAAAATATAAGTCATATTACCGAGATATATCACATAACTTAATCTTTTTTCAATTAAAAACTATCTAAACAAACAAAACTAATTAAAAAAGCAAACATAGTCTCGGTACTGCTAAAAGCAAACACAGTCTTAGTACAATTAAGAAGGAAATACTTGTTATTTTATGTGTAATCTAAATAATTTTCAATTTTGTTTAGAGAGATAGTTAAGTGGACTAAAGCGGTGGATTACTAATCTGTTGTATGAGTCGTTAGTATCTAGCACTAACCACCACAAAGGAGACGTTGCAAAGCATCTATCACTTGTTGCACACGCAAAACGCGAACAAGCAAGGCTTTTGCCACCATCATCATACTGTCTCATTGTTTAAATCAGTTGTCCGACAACATAAATACTCTAAAATTGAATTGGGGAAGAATAACACTATAGGTCACATACTTCTCCGATCAGTAATTAACAGGAACAACAAAGCAAGCTCAAATAGACTACCACTACCACTATAGCTCCTTCCTCTTTCTCCTACTATTTTATCTAGCTTTGGCCGGAGTTTTGACCTCAGTTAGAGAATGCCTTTTACTGTCGTTTCCTATATTTTCTTGTTTTTATTTGTTCACAAACCATATTCATTTTTTTTTTCCGAAATCTTCTAACCAAATTTACAATCTACAAGCACGTTTTTTCCTTTAATCTTTCTAAATCTTAGTTCTTCTCTTCTTTTTGAAGAAGATTTATTGATACCTAATTCATAGTTGAACCATTTATCGGGTTTTCATGTCTATCATAAGAGATCCTTGAGAAAACTGACACGCCATAGGTTTTTGGATTCTCTTTACAAATTAGGGAGAGACTATGTTCGCCATACTCATGATGCAAATAGTTAGTTTTGAAGATGTCGGAAGAATATTATAAATGTGTTTGTTTGTCTTTTATTTTATGTTTTGTACCCATTCATTTGTGAGGTTTAGGTGTTTTTATATTACTATGTATATTGCGAGTTTGTCTCTTATTCATTTATGTAAACTTATTTCTGTGTTTTTTCTTGGAATCATATATTAATCAAATATCAACAAAATTACATCATTGGCTAGTCGGGCCTCTAAAAAAACACCCCAGCTGAGGGGTTAGTCCTACTACTTTGTCTACCATTTACAGGTTTTAGCAAAGCTGATTCTAAAGACTTGATACTATTTAAAATATCATTTACAAAAAATTCATATGGAGAAAAATCTTCAGATTCAGCATGCCCAACTCTATTTCTCCAGTACCAAAAGGTGTTAATAGCTTGTCTAAAGTGAGCTTCCAGTCGGAGTTTGCAATCCATGTCCTCAGCGTTTGTTGTAAGTTGAAATCCACCCACTTTGCCATATTCAATTCGTTTGAAGAACTTGTTCCATTGTTGTGGTTGTAAGAGTATTTCCCTTACACCCAAGCACCATCTGCAGTCTCTAATAGCATGCAATTTTGTATCCACATGAGTCTAAAATATAGTGGAAAAAGGGCTAAATCCATCAATTCTGGATTTTGAATAAGTCCCAAGCAAGCTTAGCAAGAAGGGCTTTATTCATAAGATGGAGGGTTTTAACTCCTAATCCTCCTATCTCCTTATCTCTGCATATAACCTCCCATGCTATCGGGTGGATCTTTCTCTGATTCTCGTCTTCACCCCAAAAGAATTTACGGTTCGACCTTTCCATTTCATCCAACAAAGCACAGGGAAGTTTAATCATACAGACACATAGTCATTGCCACTGTTTGAATCAAAATAAGCCAAGCCACTTTAGAAAGAGTCCTCATTTTCCATCTGCTAAGCCGCTTACGAACTTTGCACAGGATGTATTCATATAATGCATCATTTGCTCTTCCATGAATAATGGGGAGGCCCAGGTACATCCCTAAGTTCTCAATCAACGGAACCCCAAATTGTCGACTGAGATTTGAGGCAGTGCTTTGCAGGTATTCTTGCTTGTGAACATCTTGGATAGAAACTTCTCAGGATTGTTTTCATAGTTTTGGCCTGCTCTTGATTTGCCTCCCAAAAGAATTAAGTCATTTGCAAAGAAAACATGTGAGATTCTGGGCCCTTTGTAGGATGCCTTAATAGACTTCTATTCCCCCAATTCTACTGACCCCTTAATCATTTGACTTGACACTTCTATACACTACACAAAAATGTATGGCGATAAAGGGTCGCCTTGTCGAAGTTCTTTGCTTGGTTCAAAATATTTTAATTTAATTACATTCCAAATGACGAAAGTTGAGCCAAGTGGCCACAAAATATTTTTATTCTTATCCCACAGCCTTGAGAATAATGATCCAAAAATCCCAACTAACTCTATCATAAGCTTTTTCTAAGTCTACTTTGATAGCTATGCATTCCTTATTTCCTGTCTTTCTTTTCATACTATGGATCAGTTCTTACACTATGATCTTGTTGTCCACTTCTTATCTGTCCGGAATAAAACTAGCTTGTTGTTCACTAGTCAGTTTTCCTATAAGTGGTTTGAGTATGCTAGCGATAATCTTAGTTATAACTTTGACCACTACGTTCAGAAAGCGATTGGTCTAAAATGACTATTTTTTCCGGGAGAATCCTGCTTAGGAATCAAAATAATCAAGGTCTCATTCATCCCCTTCGGGAACTCCCCTATCTCAACTGCCTTCTACACAAACTTTACAAAATCTTTACCAACCACAGCCCAGTTCTTCTGGTATGAGGTCGCAGGTAGGTCGTCCGGACCAGGTGCCTTGTTTCATGCCATATCAAAAAATTGTCGCCTTAGCTTCTGGTTCAGAAACCGATCGATTTAATAGTCTCAGCATTGTTCTTGTCCTCTCTGCACAACCAACGCGATAACTTGGTGATGCGTCTTATGGGGTACAACTAAAATTAATGTAACAGGCAAGTGTACATATCACTGTAGTATTAAAAAAACCCGAGTTGTCAAACTCAGGGAACGAAAAGCTCAAGTATTCACTGTTTTGTCTAATGTCTAGTCTAACAAATTTTGATTTTTGAGAAATTATTTTTAAACTACTAAAAACAATTAAATAAAAGCAATAGTTTAAAAGGTATAAAATGCAGGAAAATAGTTTGAATGAAGGAATCCCCCTAACTTTCGTTAACTATTTCAATTGAAAATTTCATAAAAAAAATGTCCCAATCACACAAGCAATTCTAGCCCTGAACCCTACCACGGACGGTAAGGCTCAACCTATCGGATATGGTAGGTCCTGTCAGCAACACAGTTAATGCATTTTTCAGCAATATTTATGTTAATTTTTCCTTATTTTTCATCATTGAACAGTTTTAGGTCTAGAGAGGAGGAATTATGAGTGAACTTTGGCAAGAAAAACCCTCTCAATTCCTCTTCAATTAGGTAGATTCTCAATAATTAACATTAGAATGGAAGCTCTTGAGTAAAGATTAAAGAAATTGTACGGAGTAACTATAGGTTTCATCAAGCGAATCGAGAGACGAACTCGGGTGGCTTTTAGAACTGTGGATTCAACCATTCTTCAGCCTAAGCCGTCTTTTCTTTTGCTAATTATGAATTCCATTATTGAATTGAATATTGTTAGGATATTTACTAGCTAATTTTTCATTTTTTGAATTGAGAATTGAACCCTAACTTTTGGATGTGATGAATTTTGATTGAATTTCATAAAATTGATGCTTGTTTTACTATTGTTTGTTTTTCGATTATTTTTTCATGATAATTGATTTACGCGGAATCGATTATTTCACAAGATTGTTTGAAATTGAAAAAGGAAGATCAATTTAGGGCAACTAATTGAATGATAAAAGTTGGCAATTGAATAGAGATATTCATTACACTTTTAGGTTATTAGATCACTTAAATTATTATTGCATTCATAATCAGTTAGGGAGAGAAGGGATTCTCCTCTAAAGGTTAGTAGTAGAGTGGTTGTTACCTAAAGATAGAGATTATCCGATTTTTGTGTGATAACCCAACCTTAGTTTTCAAACGTCGTTTTATGAATTTTTTAATAGAAATAGTTGACAAAAGTTAGGGGGATTCCTCCATTCAAACTATTTTCCAAAATTTTATACATTTTAAAATTGTTGCTTTCATTTAATTGTTTTTAGTAGTTTAAAAATAATTTCTCAAAAATCAATTTGTTAGACTGGACATTAGAGAAAACGGTGAATACTTGAGTTTTTCCGTTCCCTGAGTTTGACAACTCGGGTGTTTCTCTAATACTACAGTGATAGGTACACAGCGATGGACTCCCAGAAGAAGATCCCAATACGTACATCGGCAATTTCTTGGAGATGTGCAATACATTCAAAATTAAAGTCTCAGAGGATGCCATCAGACTTTCTCTTTTCCCATTCTCTCTGGAGGGGAAGGCGAAATCATGGTTAAAATTATACCTTTCGTCTCAATTACATTATGGGAGAGCCGAGAAGTTCCGAGGGAGGTACTTCCCTCCTGGATGTACACCCAAGCTTCGGAACGAGATCCTATCATTCCACAGATTGATGGAGAGAGCCCGTATAAGGCTTGAGAAAGATGAAAGGAACTACTCAGGAAATGTCCGCACCATGGCCTAGACTTGGGGATCTAAATAAAGTCCTTCTATAATGGAGTCTTATTTGGGGCAAGACAATTGATTGATGCCTCTGTTGGTTGTTCTACAGATCATAAGATCCCCCCAACAGGTATATGACCTCATTGAACAAATAGCTATGAATAGCTATACCTGGGGAGGACAGAGATCCAATCCCAGACCTGCTGGAGTACACAATTGAGATGCTATTGTTGCTATAGAAGCTATATTGGCAATAATGATAGATCAAATGATAGGGTACATGACTATTACGTCGCCTAATATGAATTCTCAATAAGTCATGTTCTATGACTTCTGAAGTGGAGGGCATCTAAATCATGAGTGTCCGAGCATGGGCACCCCTATGGAGCAAGTAGATTTTGTGCAAGGGAACCGACAGGGTGATAACCCATACTCCAACACTTATAATCCGGGATGAAGGAATCACTCAAACTTCTCTTGGGGTGGGCAGAGACAACAGCAACCTCCAGGATTTCTAAGTAGAAGTCCCACTCAACCCCTACCTTACAATACTCCACCTATAAATCCACCACCACCTCCAAAATCTAATCTAGAGGATCTTATTTCTAAGTATATCACTTTGGCGGACGCCAGGATGCAAAGTATGGAAGCTGTCTAACGGAATCAAGAAGCCTCCATACATAATTTGGAGAACCAAACTAGGGAGCTAGTGAAGATGATTTATGAAAGGCCCTTAGGTGCTTTATCTAGTAATACCGAGAAGAACCCACGGGAGCATGTGAAGGCGGTTGATGATGTATGAAAGTTTTTTTTTTTTTTAAAAAAAAGAATGGGATGAACTGCTGAACTAAAGTAACAAGCAAGTGGACTTATCACTATAGTAAACGTGCTACACCCAAGTGTCGAATCTTGAGGAACGATAAAAGCTCAAGTACTAATCAGTTTTTCTAATGTTTAGCCTAAAGAATGGTTTGAAGAAGAGTAAACTAAAAATAGTAAAAATGATTTAATCAACTAAAAAAAGAGAAACTAGTATATTAAGATTTTAAAAACTAAGAGTTTGGATGGTGGAACCCCATAATCCTTGTTACAATTCAATTAGAAAAACTTTATAGAAAATAATGTTGAATTAATTGAGTTAAATCATCATAACTAATCGGGCAATTCCTATCTCTAGGCGAAAGCCACCCTACTCACTAACCCTTAGAGGAAAATCTATTCTCTCCCTAATCAATTATGAGTACCTTAATTATAGGTGCACTTCCTTTATTATATATATTATTTTCATCGTTTTACGATGTTTTTAATGTATAAAATGTATATTTACACAATTTACCTCTATTCTTATCTTATGTGCTTCCCGATGAAGAAGACAAAGAATAAAAGAGAAAACGGGCGAAAACAGAAGCTACCGACACCAAGGAAGAAGACCTATCGCTAACGGTAGGCCAACCTACCGCACGCGGTAGGTAGAAGACTTCCAGCAGAAACGACAGGCTAGACCTACCACGTTCGGTAGGTCCTGATCACATAAGCAATTCTGGAATTGAATCCTACCGTGGACGGTAGGGTTCGACCTACCGGATGCGGTAGGTCCCATTAGCAATGCAGGTAATGCATTTTCGGCTGTATTTACGTTAATTTTTCCCTCTTTTTCATCATTGAACAGTTTTAAATCTAGAGAGGAGGAATTGGGGAAGGGGGGGAGGGGTAAATTTTGGCAAGAAAAACCCTCTTAATTCCTCTTCAATTAATTCTCACTAATTAACATTAAATTGAAGCTCTTGCGTGAAGATTGAAGAGATTGTACAGAGTAATTTCTGGTTTCATCAAGGGAATTGAGAGATGAGCTCGGGTGGCTTTTGGAACCATGGATTCAACCCTTCTTTAGCCTAAGCCTTCTTTTCTTTTGCTAATTATGAATTCTATTGTTAAATGAAAAGAGTTAGGCAAGCCGGTCAAAGGTTTTACTGTTGTTAGGATGTTTACGAGCTAATTTTTCGTTGTTTAAATTGAGGGTTGAACTCTAACTTTTGGATGAGATGAATTTTAATTGAATTTTATAAAATTGATGTTTGTTTTACTATTGGTTGTTGTTCGATTACATTTTCATGATAATTGATTTGCGCAAAATAAATTATTTCGCAAGATCGGTTGAAATTGAAAAAAAAAAGACTAATTTGGAGCAACTAATTGAATAATAAAAGTCGGCAATTAAAAAAATTATTCATTGAACTTTTATGTTATTAGATTACCTAAATTATTATTTCATTCATAATCGGTTAGAGAGATAAAGTCTTTACCTAGAGATAGAAATTGTCGATTTTCGTGTATAACTCAATTAGCTAGTAAACATTCTAACAATATTCAGTTTAACAATAAAATTCATAATACAACTACTTCTTCAGCTAAAAAAAGCTTTTTATCTTTTTATCTAGTAGATAGTTTCAAATGTCAACTTTGTCCTCGTAAAGAATAATAAATTGATTATTGTCAAATGTTATTTCTTTTAACAAAAAAGGTTATTTTGGTAAAAGAATTATTTATTTCACCTCTTCTTTTTATCATTTTCCAATTTCACAAACAAACAAGAAATTCCTCTTTTATTTTCTATAAAAAAAAAAACTAACAAATGAAATTTGAAGTAAATCTGTCACCTTTTTCTCTCTTCTTTTCTATCCTAACTTAAGAATTCTCTCATCTTTTTTTCTCCTAAACTCAGCAAACTAGAGGAAAAAAAAAAACAAAAAATCGGGTTAAAGCTTTCTCCTCCCTTATGGAATTGGAATCATCTTCTATGTCATTGTCCTGCAAACTTTTTTATATATATTGGCTTCATTTTCCTTCACTAATCTTTCCGTGATTCTTCCAAACTTAATTTCCTGGTGATGGTTGATGTTGGGCCTGAGGAATCCATGCAAGTAGAAAATTTAATAGCATACGACTTGTGCTTATAAAGGAAAAAAAAAAAAGTAACGAAAAATATCCATGGTATGATTTTTTTTACTCAGTATTCAAAGTTATTAACACAAGATTAACATACTGTATTAAAACGTTCTCTCATAAGTGACTCGAATTTAAGGCTTCTCACCTTGCATGTCGAGAAGAAAAGAAGCCGCCATGATCAAGAGATGGAAGGCTGTGGAGGCAGATTAGGGTTTGGTTTGGGAGAAAGAAAAAATATATCGAATAATAAGGATAATATTTTTCATATTGTATTTTGGCATAAATATTTTTAATGTGTTAATACTTAACTGTGATAACAAATAGAATTATTAAATTATATCGAAAATATTTTAATTTAAATATCAAAATGAAGAAGATAAAAAAGTTGACAGATTTTTACCCGTTTTGTTGTAAAGGAATCATCCACCGGAATTGAACGCAATGCGCCGCTGGCATTGGATTTCGACGGCAGTGCAGTGCAGTCCTAATCAGATCACACTACTCACTATAGCTGCTGTTTTTGTCTCTTTTTTTTTTTTTTTTTTCTTTGATGAATATTTATTTGTCCTTTTGGTTCATAATGCCAATAAATAGAAAACATTTTCCGTCCAAAAAACAAACGCAAAGAATATGGCAATATTCTTTTATTTATTCTATACATACAAATTAACAATTTATGTATTAATTTATGGATTTATAATAAAATTTTCAAAAAAAGTGTGCTATTCATTCTTTTGTTTGATGAATACAAATAGTTTGATTCTAAAACCGGAGAATCAAATCCCACATTCTTTGGTTTGTTTATCGTGGCGGGCAGTCCAAATCCAACAGAGGCTACATTTTGATTAGATTCCTCTCCAGCTCTAAGATTGAGAATTTCACATCCGTTAATTAAATAAAATAATTACTTTTTATAAATATTTGGACAGTCCTACCTTCTTTAAGTATCTTTTTTGGGTGAGTTAGACTTAAACTCAAAATTCTAATATGGTATCAGAGCCATATGTTAGACCACCCGCTCTTGAAATAAATTAATAAGACGTTACTGTTAGTAGTAGTAGCCCTTTTAATTTTATATGAGGAATTTTTTAGAGCGCGTAATAATAAGAGATGTGTAGTATAATGGCGCGGGCCTCTCATTTAGAAAAAAACGTTTATTATGAATCTGGTTCATATCTGCACTTATATAGGGGTGTGATATGATGGAGCAACCATCTCATTTAGGGAAAATTATGTTATGGACCCAGTGCATATGTCTACCTATATCACCTTTCTAATTAGAAATATAATTAACGTGAATAATGTGGCTTAATATTAATTATATAATTTAAGAGTGAGAACATAGATTAAATTCATATAAAAAGTTTTTCACGTAATATTTTCATTTGACATGTTACGTAACGTAAGAAGTTTTGAGTTTGAATTACTAAGAAAGAAATTTAATATCGAACACTTAATTTTATTGAATTGTTTAAACATTTTCAATATTTCTTGAATAATTCAATAATTTTCGAAAACTGAATTTTTAAGTTTTATTTGAGAAAAAAAAAAGGAAAAAGAAAGAAAACCAGTGATGTGGGCCCGCAGCGGTTGTTAAATAAGTGGTGAATTCATTAGGAAACAGACCAGAATATACAGACAAGGGAAGGGAGGAAAGAAACAAGTTGTTCCCATTTCAAAAGCTGTGTTATTGTTCAGAGAGCTGTGGGGAGCCGCCGCCGAGCTCTCTACTCTGCAAAATTTTCTCTGGCATTCTTCCCATAGCTCTCAATCGATTCTTCCACAGGGATCTCGCCGACAATCTATAGCTCCACATCACTGAAGATTCCGCTTCCATTTTTCTCCCCCGCGAACTCCAGGTTCCGCCGCTTTATTTTTCCTTTCATTTCTTTTGGTGACCGTCCATTTCTCTAACTTGAATTGCATTAGTTGTTTGAGGCTGATGCTGAGGCTTTTTAATTTGGACTTTGGTTTATGTGTAGCTAATGCAATATTCATGTCTATGTTCTATTCCTTTTTGCATCTCATAATGTTAGATGCTATTATTTCTGTTTGTAGTACATAATCATCTTGGATTTTGGAGACGACATATGCACAGGTTTAGATGTTGTTTCGTTTTGATCTCTATCCTACGCTCTTCAAGTTTCTTTTCTTCCTTAAGAATAAAATGTGGACTTGCTTCATCTGAAGTTATTTAGTATGTTTTATTGTTATTATTTCTTATAAGTTCGCTCGTGGACTTTGTATAAATCTTTTCCCCATGAGATTTCTTATCTGATTGAGGCCTTATGTTCTTTGGATGCCATAAATTCCTTGTGATTGAAATTCCAATAAGACTAAATTTTTGTAGTGATTGTTCCGACTCCTATTATTCCTCAATGCTGTCATCTATCATTTCCTTCAAATTTCTGCCAACAGCATCTCTTTAGTTGTCTTTCGTTTCAATTGATTTGATTATTTGTCGTCTCTGCAGGTGTTTGCTGTTCTCTAGTTACATTTCCCCTATTCATAGGGAGAGCTCTGCAATCAGCTCTCCCTGCATATATAGAAGGAACTTGATTTATTAGTCGAAAACACTTGATACTTGGGGATTCTGTTAAGATTTTACCTAGGACTTCATCAGATTCTAAAGCCGATTTGATATGGCAACATCACTGCATATATCTGGAGTTCAAGCTTTTCACTCAACTTTCTCAAAGACGTCTTTTAGCTTCCAGCCTCTGGGTACGCAACAAAGACTTGACTTTGCTGTTCCTTTGGTGTCTGTTCCTGCTCTAAGAGCAACATTGAAGGTGCCAAGCGAGTCACGAGACTTGAGAATCAGCTGTCAAGGAGGAAATGCCAATATTCTTGAACTTTGTGAAACCGAGAATCAAGGATTTGAAGAATTAGCAAATCAGTTAACTTGTGTGATGAAGTTCGGTGGATCTTCAGTTGCCTCAGCTGAAAGGATGAGAGAAGTAGCCGACCTCATATGCAGCTTCCCTGAAGAGAGGCCAGTGATTGTTCTATCTGCCATGGGAAAGACAACTAACAATCTTTTACTGGTACTTTTTCTCTTCTTGTGCTTTTGTGTCTGATCTGTTCACTTTGCACTTTGACACCATTTAGAAAGGTTTTGAAATGGATTTTCTGCCTTTTCTTTGGCAAAATTATTTTAGAACTCTAGAATTGGAGTGAATTTTATATATTTATTTATTTTTGTATCAGGCTGGGGAAAAGGCTGTCAGCTGTGGTGTTTCAAATGTTTTTGAGCTCAAAGAACTGGATTTCGTTAGGAGTTTGCATCTTAGGTAAAAGGGGGTTTGAATTCTATGCTTTCCTTTTCAATGTGATCTTCCTGAACTGCGAAATGGAGGATTTCTTTATTGGAACTCATTTATGTAATGACATCTTTCCTTCCCAGGACTGTGGATGAACTCGGAGTAGATGGGGGTCTCATCTCAAGTAAGTGACTCGTTTGGAATTAATAATATGCTTTCCTGATATCGATTGAATTTTTGCTGTGGAGCGTTGGCAAATAATATTCAATGCATATCACTTTCTGTACTTCCACAGTACTGCTCAATCTTTTTTTTTTCTGAAAGAATATTATTCAGCTGGCTATGCTCCAACTTTGATAGTTTCCATTAAATTATAAATTGTAAAGTCCATGTTTCTTCTGGTTTTCAATTGCATCAACTCAGTCAATTCTTTTAAGCATGCCTTGATCATTCAACTTAGCTTTATTGATACGGTTGGATTATATTAAGTCTTTCATCAGTAAAAAGGTGTTGTCTAGTTCATATTGTCCTGTCAGCTATATACAGTCTAGTGGTTTGTGTTTATATTATTCTGCTTTCACGATTGTGGACCTTCATTCATCTTTTATTATCTACAACAGAGAAAACATAAGAAACACGTATTGAATTCTTCATCAGATGTTTTGTGAGACCAAAAGTATTCTCCTGCATCTTTATCTATTAATAATTAGACTTTTACTGCTGAAAAATGTATTGTAGAACATCTGGATGAGTTGGAGCAACTTTTGAAAGGAATTGCGATGATGAAAGAGATGACTTCTCGTACAAAAGACTACTTAGTCTCATTTGGGGAGTGCATGTCCACGAGGATTTTTGCTGCATATCTGAATAAAATTGGTGTGAAAGCTCGCCAAGTATGTATTTACTGCATATTCTTCTGCACTAAACTCCTTGTTGGCTTCTTTTGGCAGGTGATGACTAACTGTAGCTGTTTTTATCTTCATGCAGTATGATGCTTTTGATATCGGTTTTATAACAACAGATGATTTTACCAATGCGGATATATTAGAAGCAACTTATCCAGCTCTTGCAAAGAGATTGTATGATGATTGGAACAGTGATCCAGCGATTCCTATAGTTACAGGCTTCCTTGGAAAGGTTTGTCGATTTTGTGTACCTCTGACTTGCATGTACTTTTAGATGTTTTGATATGACTTCAGCAATAAAGCATTCTTTTGATATTTCATGCTGCAGGGTTGGAGAACTTGCGCAGTTACGACCTTGGGCAGGGGTGGTAGTGATTTGACTGCCACAACCATTGGAAAAGCATTAGGGTTACGTGAAATACAGGTTAGTCAAATCGATTTCAAATGCATTCTTCCAAGATTGTGTGGATATCTAATGCCAATTGAATTAGTATCTTGCCTTCTTCTGGAAATGTGTGTCTGAATCTTAGATGTCACAGACAACAACATATGTTAAACCTAAAGTATTCTTCCTATTTCATAGACATTTTAGCTTGTGACATTCTATTAGGTTCCATGTATACCATATATCATTGCCAAGGAAAATAATTTTCGATATAATACAGGTATGGAAAGATGTTGATGGTGTTTTGACATGTGACCCTAACATACATCAACACGCAACGCCAGTGCCATACTTGACTTTTGATGAGGCAGCCGAACTTGCATATTTTGGTGCCCAGGTATGATTTGTTTGTGTATCTTTTGGCAGTATTGACGACGAATTCAAATACTTTCTGTGATGGCATGATGAAAGGCGGAGAGCCTAAATTGTGATGCACTTTCAAGTCCAAGACTAGTAGTCAATATACAGTCCAATATGGCCTACAATTTGGGTTCCCATTACGATAAATCCTGCTATAATTTGATTTAGAGATTCCATGAATCATCTTATATATCGTTCTTTGATTGATTCAAAAGTCCATCTTTAGTGGCTCCTATCATCAATGTCTTGTAATTGCATGCTGTCATTTGGCTTTTCATCTAAACCTTATTTTCTCTAAGTTTATAACTTCTTAGGGATAGTTGTCCTCTAATCTACCATATTGTGCAATCACTTGCTCACTTATTGCTTAAACTTGTATTTGCATTCATTTCATAATCTGATTGGTAATAGTCATGATAACTACTTCCTTGCTATGTGCTTTTGTACAATTATATAATAGAAAGTTCAGATCTGGACTTTCATGTTACATAAAATGCCCAAATATACTGCCCCCTTGGATGCCACAATGTGTTTACTGGAATGAACTGGATGTTTTTTGTGATGCTCTACAGGTACTCCATCCACAGTCCATGAGGCCTGCAAGAGAAGCAGATATTCCTGTTAGGGTTAAAAACTCCTACAATCCTAAGGCTCCTGGCACTGTTATCACTAGATCAAGAGATATGAGCAAGGTTATTGTCAAATGCACAGAACAAGTTTCTCTGTTTTAGGAATTTCTCTACAGCTTACATTAGTATTTTCTCCACTTACAGGCTGTACTAACTAGCATTGTCTTGAAAAGAAATGTAACCATGTTAGATATTGTCAGCACTCGCATGCTTGGTCAATATGGGTTCCTTGCCAAGGTAAAATAAGCAGATGAGTTGCTGTTGCTGCTGCCTACTTTTGGCTTATTTAACAACCTATTTTTAAGTCAAGATGCTCTTACCTCAATCAGGTGTTCTCAACCTTTGAAGATTTGGGCATATCTGTTGATGTTGTAGCCACCAGTGAAGTTAGTATATCCTTGACATTGGATCCATCAAAGCTTTGGAGCAGAGAACTGATACAGCAGGCAAGCATAGGTTATAAAGATGTATGCCACTGTTTAGATGCTTAGGTTTGAATATATTGTGCATGCATGGTCTAGTTTTGGGCATTCTTATATCACTGTCATCATGCAACTTCTATCTGTACTGTTGTTCAGTGATGTCAAGTCTAACCTCTACTTGTTCTAAAAGGAACTGGATCATGTTGTGGAAGAGCTTGAGAAGATTGCTGTTGTGAATCTACTTCAGCGCAGATCAATCATTTCTCTGATTGGGAATGTTCAGCGATCCTCGTTAATATTAGAAAAGGTTGGTGAATTGTCTGTGTTTATCATTTTATAGCGCTTTGGTTCTCCCTGTAGCATTCAGTTAAGAGTCCTGTGCCCCTATACAATTAGTAATTTGTATTACTGTTTGTCATCTGTGTGCTGCTTTCTGTATCCTTGGCGTAGAGCATTAACTGTATCCCCACTTATGTTTTTAACCCCGCTTAAGTTTATTTCACTAAGAAATTGGGTTGCCTGTCCTTGATCGGATTGCTGGCTCTGTCGTTTTTTAAAATTGTCTACTTGGACCGAGGGCTGATTCTTGTTACTTTGGTGAATTACACGGCAGGCCTTCCATGTACTTCACACCCTTGGAGTTAATGTTCAAATGATTTCGCAAGGCGCATCTAAGGTAACTATAGTTCATTGCTTCTCTTTTCAGATGCGAAAGATAGTTGGTTATCCTTTCAGTTTCCAAAAATAAATAGGAACACAACATGCGTTGGTTGGTTGCACTTTATCAGGCACATATTGATTAAATTTAGTTTGGGATTTACAGGTGAACATATCACTAATAGTAAATGACAGTGAAGCAGAACAATGTGTGAGGGCTCTTCATTCTGCCTTTTTTGAGAGCAATCTTTCAGAACTTGTATGGGAAAGTAGATCAGGAAATGGTTCTGCTTCAACGTCGCTCAACGGATGTTGAAAGGATCCCTCCTTCCCCCCCTTTTTGGAGTAGCAATTCCTCTCTCAAGACCACCCCTCCCCCACTTTGGTCCAACTTTAATTTGTTTTCTTTGTGTAACTGCTGCAATTATATTTATGAGCTCTGAGTTGAGTAGTAGTAGTAGTAGTAACCTGTCTTCTATAAACAAACTGCTACCGAAATTAGTAGTTAGTTTCCTGTCTTTGCTTCTTGGCAGTGCGGAGATAAGACTTGTTGTTGTAGTGAGGAGCCTTTGAAACACACGGTGTGTGTTTGGGTTTATAGTTTATAGTATAGAATAGAAATAGCTGGGGGCAGCCAGCTTTTTTTGGGCAATTTCTCTATTTATGTTGCTTTACTTATTACAACATGGAATTGCTAATTTTTTTTTTTTTTGGGGGACCATTTGGACCATCTATGTCATTGGAAGCCTTTTGCTTTCCTTGCTTAGTTGTGAAGCCTTTTGCTTTCCTTGCTTAGTTGTGATTCTCTTTCATGTCGCTAGTAAATTTACAAATAAAAAAGATTATTAGTTAATTAGTAAAAAAAATTAATAAAGAATTTGCACCTTACTCTTTGTTCAAATTAAATAAAAAAAGAGAAGATTAACTGTTAATCACCAAAAAAATTATCAGATAATTAGTAAACAATGTTACCTTATTCTCCGTTCAAATCACATAAAGAAGAAAAAACCTGCAATATGAAAAAAAAAAATAACAATAAGAGCTTCACTTAGTTGGGTGTGATTCACTTTAACTTTGCCACAAAAAAGCTAGTCCAGAAAGTATACCTTATCAAAGATTCTTTATTCAAAATAAAAGCAAAATTGAAGATACAATCTTCTCTATCATAAACAATGTATGGATCGGAAAAACAAAAGAGATCTACAATTTATAAAGAAAAATATAATTAGAAAATTATTTTAAAAAATAGTAAATGAATATCAAGAAAAAATAACATATTAAGAACATGAAAAGAAAGGAAAAGAAACCTGAGCAGAACAATGTCAAGGAACAAAGAAGAAAGAAACAAATAAAAAGACGATTAATATCATAGGCAACTATAAACAATAATAAACATTCTTAAACAATTATTATACCCAATAAGCAAAAAACACTCTAAACGAACGAATATCATTAAAATTCTCACTGGAAATGAAGATTTTTTTAGAGAGAAAAGATATAGAAGTATGCATACATGTTTGTCATTGAAGGCAACATCAATAAACTCAATAACCATGGCGAAGATTTTATAAGAGCGATTTTATTATTTTTTTTAGAAAGAGATCAGTAAGGAATTAATGAAGTCTTTATCGTGCGATCTGTAGACAATGGTAAGTGGTTGAAGAAATAATTGGAGAAATTTAGGAGTTAAAATTTAAAAAACTTCAATAATATCTAAACTAGAAACAAATTAAAAGTTCTACAAAATCATGTCCAAAGTAAAAGAGTATCACGATGCACCCAAAGAAACCATAACAATATCTTGATCGTTAATGTTGAGATCATATAAGTTTAGTGGATTGAAAAATTTTAACTTCTAAAGAAAAAAGAATAAAAATAATTTAGTATATGACAACGTGTAACTGCTTCATTAAAACAAAAAAGGTTAATTTTAAAAACATACCCACAAGTCTTAGGTTAGTGTCAATTAGGTACCCTATCCTTTAATTTTGACAATTAGATAACCAAATCAAATTTTCTTCTTTAGAGCAATATTGAAAACTCTTAAATTTGACAAATGAAGTTTAAAATTCTTAACAGTTGTGCTTGTATTTTTTACATTAGAATATCCCATTGATTTTATAAAACTAAGCAATTCAATTTAGACGACAAATTCATTTGGGTGCACAGTTGTCCAAATTAAAAGATAAAGTACCTAATCGATACTAGCCTAGATTTTGCGTAGGTTCATGTTAAAATTTGAGAACATGTACTTCCCATTCGAAGTTTTTGGGTGGCAATCACTTACTCCCGAGGTCAAAGGCGAATTCTGATTCCTGATCTGAACCCCAATCTCCTATTTGATGGTCGGCGTGGCGATAGGCTTCGCTTCTACGACTACGACTGCCTTCCCAGCCGTTGAAAGACTGAGCGAGAACAATAAGGGGCTCACAAACAATGTTGTTGTGCGGGGATGCGATTCGCCCCTGTTTTTTAAATTAACCCAAAAAAAAAAAAAAAAAAAAAAAAAAAAAATTGAAGGAGTTCTCAACCTTTCTTATATAGAGGATTTTTTTAATTCTTTTTGTTCACTTCAAGTATAAAAAAAAGTGACCCAAATTAATATGAACAATAAAGAAAAGTAAAAAGACAGTAAATATCATAGGAAATCATAAACAATTATAAATATTTTAAAACAATTTAATATACCCAATAAAGAAAAAAAATCCAAAACAAATGAATGTCATGAAAATTCTCACCGAGAAGTGAAGATTGTGTAGAGTTGATGAAAAAGTGACTTCACGCATGAATATTGAGGATTAAGAGAAAAGAAAAATCTGCCCGCATAGGCATAGTTCAGTTGGTTTTGGGGTGCAGAGTTGGTATCAAGATTCAATGTTCAAATGCTGGCAGCGGAAGTGTGAAAATTTCAACCTCTCCAATTTGGGGAATGGTTCTTTGTGCACATCCTACCATTATAAAGAATTAAAATGACTAATTCATTCTCAGGAATTACTAATAACCTAACCAATGATCATTCCTCATCATCTAATAAGACTTATAATGGAAAATTTTTATATATAATATAATTATAGAGGCATATATATAAGAAAAAAAAATGAAAATCACATACATGATACATAGAGATTTCTCTAATAGCCCTACAAAATCATCTTACAAAGGTATAAGATTTTTTAGAGAAGAAATTGGTAAAAAAAGAAATAATAATAATAATAAAACACATACAAAAAAAAAGTGATGGAAAGAACCTTTAATCAGGAAAAAGAAGAAAAAACCACACCTGCAATTGTAGAAGAAACAAATACTTCTGAAAGCTTAATGTAGAAAGAATGCATTTACTGCTGGAAAACTACGAATGGAAAATAACGAAAAAAACTGAATGAAATAATGTGTTTAGTGGAGTAAAATTGTGCAGATTCAGTTATCTGATATTTAGTGGGATTTGTTAGTGAAGTTAGTGGAATAATCTATTAATATAATGAATTAAAAAAATGTAAAAATTTAGAATAAAGATTTTTAGGAATGGAGGATGCGCGAAGGGCAGAAATTTTCTCTCTCCTTCTGGAATATATAATATGATGACTAGGGAATTATATTTCTAAGAGTATATATGGTTCTCCAAGATTTATAACTCTCTAAAACCTAGTATTTCTCAGTGGATACGGGAGGAGTTCTAACTTTCAACCGCTAGCTAGTATATAAAGTATATGTTAAAAATGTTACCGCTAGTATATAAAGTATACATCAAGAATATTATAAAGAGAATTATAATAAATGTTATAAATAATTGCAGTTAGAATCGCATGTAATATTAAAATTATAGTAAGATTGTGGTAACATTTGTATTGTAAATAGGGATAGTAATGGGGCAGGTCTAATCGGGTATCCATCTATCCCCAATCCATCTCAACCCGTTTGACTTCGGTTTGATTGGGCATCCGGGTGGGGACGGGAATGAATTTTATACCCAAACTTGGAGATGGGTTGGGGGCGGGGATTAAGTTATCCCCATCCCCAACATCCCCATTTTAAATATATATATACATATACTTTTTAAATTAAAATATTAATTTAAATAGTAAAAAAAGAGCTGAAAAAAATTTCAAACTAAACATCATATTCAATTAATTTCTACTTAAGTCTCTAGACATTAAAAATAATATATATAATCCCTATTTGGATCTCCAGTGTCTCAGTGGGTTTGACAGGGATGAGTTGGGAATGCGACTAAAAAATAGAAAGTTAGATTGAGAATGAAGATAAATTTCATACCCACGAACGAAAATACATTGAAAATGAGAACAAAATAGAGAAGTGAAAAAATAAGGCCGGGATGGTGCCTCCGCCCTCACCCACGCATTGCCACCCCTAGTTTTAGATGTGTCAAAGGATTATTAGGATGAATGTTGATTAGTGGCATTCAGATATTTTGTAACATTTTTTATAATATTTCTTTTCATAATATTTATCTTTTTCCCTTAAGGTTTATCTTTTATTTAATAGATTTTATTAATAAAATATACAAAATTAAAAATATTACAGAGGATGTGAACCAGATTAGTGGGTCCGTTCTATTTGAGCTTCGTAAGAAAATGGGCATCTGCTAATAGTTTTTGGGCCTTTCTTTAAAGCCCATTAAAACGAACAGAGTCGGAGCACAGAGCTACGGCCTGCGATCCAGCCAGCATCGCCCCTATACCCGATATATATAAAGCCTATAAAAGCGAGTGTTCATAATCGTAGGGTTTCTGCAAGACGGAAACTCCACGGATGGCGTGCACTGTTGATTTCAGATGCTTAGACGAAGGCTTCGGCGGGAAAACCTACAAGAGAAAGAGATCTCTTGAGAATGCCGCCGCTCTCTCCGGTGAACACATAGACGATATGGACGTAGAAGATGCCGTTCAGCCTTCAAAGAAGCAGGCAATCTCCTCCTCCAATAATCCCGACAAGCCGGTTGGGAGGCCGACCTACGATGGAGTCATGGCCGGCAAGGTATCCGGACGCAATTGGAAGCAGGTGAGGACGCACCGGGCTTCGGCGTCTAACGCGAGCAAGAAGAAGACGACGTTGGAACAGAGGACGAGGGAGAAGGAGTTAAAGAAGGCTTATCAGGAGAGGAAAAAGGAGCTTAAGGAGGAGATAAGGCAGAACAAAATTGAGAAGAGGAAGAAGAGAGAGGAGAGTGAGAAGAGGAAGCAGGAGAACATCTTGAGGTCTGGAACTAAGCTCCAGAAGATCACTAACCCCAAAACTCTGAAAAAGATTGCCAAGTCGGCCAAGCAGAGGAAGATGCTCAAGGTTGTTTCCGATGATGTACTTCACGGGAACAAGAAGAAATGAGTTGAAGACTCTAAAGAAGATTGCCAAGCATGAACAAGAAGAGATGAGTTCTCAGATTTTTTTCTTTTTCTTGGGCTAATTAGAAGTAAAGATATTATTTTTGTTGTTTACATAGTATAATTCTTGTGAGAGTACCAACTTTTTTTTGACTGTTAAGATCCAACACCCAGCAATTGCAGTTACCAGTTTCCTTTATTGTTTATTCCATCCTGTTCAACTCAAGGTTAATTGCTCTACTCCATCATATGATCATGAATCATGTTCTCCTCTTAAAATAAAAGAGTTTAAGGTATAAGTTATTTTTGAATGGTTATCTATTGCTAATTATATTTGTTTTTATTTTAAAATAAGTTGAAAAAAAGTTATCATTTTTTCCAGCCCTCTCAAAAAAGTATAAGTAATGGAGAACAGGGCCATGATTGTGAGAAGGGAAGGGAGGAGAATTGTTGGTTAATAGGAGAAACAGAATATACATAAGAGCAGGAAGTGCATCTGATATATTCATTATTAGAAAGTACATGGGCTATAGTCTGTATACATATACACACACTGGAGAGTATTATTAAGTGTTATGTGTTTTTCTCTTCCTCTTCTTTTAATAGATTCCCCTTTGGTATGGGCGTTGGCAGAATTCTCCTCCAAGAACATCGCAAGCCTCCCCAAGCAACACTCTGCCAAGAAAGAATTCACACAAGAAAAAGAAAATGACATTTTTATTTAGTTTTGATTCAAAAACCATTAATTGAATTGCATTTGCATATGCTATTTACTAGTCTTACGTCTTTTGATATGCAGTGTAGTCGAGATATTCTCTCTCAGCAGACTCTGACTGGCTTTGGCTTGGAGTATTTCTTCTTCTGTTTTCAGGTTCAAGCTTTGCCTCTGGATATATGTTTGCGAGACAGGCGTCCCCACCAATAGTCTCGCAGGCTTCTGCTGGAAAAACCCTGTTCAGAGAACAGAACAAACCAACTCCTTAAGACTTGAACAAAGTGTCTATTTGGAGCAGCAAGTATATTAAGAGAAGAGAAGACAACTTACGATACTGAGGAGCTATAGTCTATTGTAGGAATTTCATATGCCGTGGTAGCAGCAGCAGCTCTAATAGGAGAGAAGCGCGAAGAAGCTGAGCCGGTTAACTTGGTGGCATGATGAGAGTTTTTGCTGCTGATAGCGGTGGCAGGAACGCAAGAGAAAATAGTTGGTGTTAAGTTCAAAGCTGTCTGCATTTTGATTTGGCTAGGAGACTGATACTTGAGTTGATCCTTGCGAGGGATGAAGCTTTGGCTTCCATTTATAGATCATCACCCAGGCGGGCTCTCTTGGAAGGCCTAGAGATATTTCGGAAGTGGATAAGGTGGAGGCTCTGAGTAGTTTGGTTGGTTGATTGAGGGATAAAGAAGCCCCAGTAGCCCGGGCAGGCACTTTTTACCTCCTGTTCGAGTCTAGAAACTAAAGAAGATATTTTAGTACGAGGCTGGCTGTTTCTCTTTTGTAGTTTGTAAAAATATCTTCAATCATATTCCTTAGTTGTTGCTTCACTTTGAAAACATCATCTCCTGCCTTTTTGGATTCAGTGTCTGGTAGTGTAGTGTTCCAGAGATATTCTCCTTTAGTTGAAAGATCTGCTTTTGTGAGTATTAAAAGACGAAATTGTTCACCTTCAAGAATTCCACCAGTCGCCAAAAGGCGTAATTACTATTAGAAGATGTGTTAGACTATCTTGATCGTACGAACTAGCATAACATGCACCAGCAAGCAAGAAACACATACATACCAAAGGGAGAAAAGAAATAGTGCACTTTAAGAAATCGTTTCTGTTGTATCAAAATGTATATTCCAGAAACAATTCATACAGAAGACCACATATCTAAAAAACTGATAAAAGATTTTGTTGGGATTATCAAACCAAGAAGAAAGCAAGACAAAATTATACTACTTTCATTAGATCACCTATAAATTCCCACTTTCCAACACTCCTCAACATGGGTTCTACCTAGAAAAATCCCAAGCCATAGCAGCTGTTTAAGGAACTACCCGTCTGAATTCCCCGAGTCTTCATTGTTCATCAATCCTTAGGAGAACCAACTGTGAGTGTTATAGTTTACACCAAGAAATTTTCAATTCTACAAGCCCGTTAGTGTAACTTGATTAAAATGACTCCGTGGCGCTGTCCCCATGTTGTAATTCAAAGAATGAACAAACATAATATGAACAGGCTTTCAAGTGGCAATCCCTCATCTCATGATATACAAACAGCAGCAGCAACACTTTTTTGGTCAGGCATCAGATTTCAAAGAATGCCTAACGCAGACCAAGTCTTCCAATTTGTTCCCATCCATTTTGTACAGAGAGACCCCTTCCATCTGCATAAAATGATCCTGTGCTTCTTTTCTTAAGCTCTTGAAAGGCATAACTTCCCATTTGTTGTAATTTGATTTTTTCCGAGTATCACTCATGTCGGGAGATCCAGAAATTGGGCCACTTCCATATGCTCCTGCATTACCCCAAACCTTACAGCTACCAAATTGTCCCAAACCACCATCTTCGCCAGATTGATTTCTCTTCAAGTGCAGAGCTGCTGCGTGAGCATTGCGTATCATTTCTCGACTTGGGACATCCGACCATTCTTGCTTTCTTTCAGCTCTCATGGGAGAATGGATTCTAATAACCTGAGATTTGTGCAAATGTTGACATAGGAAATGCACCAAAAAAGAATTTACAAAAGAAAGGGACAAGACTTACGCCAAGGCACTCTAAGAGTTGGTAGTATGCTCTTCCTTGAAGTGGATTATGCCCTTTCTTGGGCTCAGAAAAATACCGGGTCCTGAAAAGGGTCATTTGGGAAGGGAGTTTGGATGTATTATCAATCTAGAAAGCAAGCACAAAACGAGATTCAATATCTTGAAACATGAACAAACCATTCAGTGTAGCCAGGATCCACAGTGAAACCATAGATGTCAACAATGTCACACATGGAAAGGGCTAATTCTATTGATTTCATCCCAGTTCCTTTAGCACCTCTGCGGAGTACAATACCTTGGAAGAGATATACAGGATTTGGAATCTCCTACAATAACACATGAGTTAGACAATTTCTCAACAGGGCCTTTATAAGATCAAATACTGTTGACTCAAAGGTCAGTCGTATGATAGTTTGATGAGTAATAAACTTAGTTTATCTAACAAAGTGAGTGTGATAAAAAAAAACTGCAGCTAAGCTATTAAACAGTGATACCCGGAGCTAAATCATGAAAGTGAAAGCAAGAGCTAATTGATCTGGACGCAAACACCTAAGACATTTTCAGTTTTGATATCTGGTCCTCATGTACTAGAGTACCGCGGCAACCTTTTTAAATTGCTCTATTTTGCTATAGTGTCTCTTCCTTGTTGGCCATTATTCGAGAGTTGTGGACTGTTGGCTCAAGTTGATGCCCCATGGCACAACAAATATTTGTCGAAGTTATATCTTTCTAGATGTGATGTGATATTTATTTGGAACTTTGTGCGATGAATCTCCACAACAATAAGAACTTATGAAATGCATTTCAGGACTTCTCATGAAAAAATTTTCAGACAAAATTTTAGTCAATAGACATGATGGTTAGCAAACAGATTAAGCTTCACATAGACAAGTTGGAAAAAATCAACTCCATTTCTCATTAGGGTTTAGTTGCCCGCTCATTAGGGATTTTTTCCCATTAATGCCTTGTTAATTATTACGTGAGAGTTTGTGACCGTCAGCTCCGGTTGATGCCCATTGGCACGACCAAAATTTTGTCGAATTTATCTATTTTCTGGATGTGACATGAAACCTCTTCATATATTCTCGGTCATTAGCAAGTTCTTTGAGAGTTCGTAGTAGATTGTTATTTGAAGTTTGTAATAGTTAGTGCTGAAAGTTCTTCTCAGACCTTCTTTATGTTTTCAGGTTATTATGCTCCAACTCAAAAACTTGGTTGAATTCACTCATTGTGAGTTGAGTTAATAGTTGGCTAGGACTATTGAAATCCTAGAATAGATATAGTTGGCACTTGGCTGCACTATTGAAAATCAGTGATTGAGAAAGGATTTATCGAGGAAAGTGGATGTAGGTTTATCACCAAACCACTATAAAAATCCTTTGCCTTCTTTATTTGCGTTTTCTGTTGTTTTCTCTTCATCTTGTGCTGTTTTAAATGATCTTGAATCTTTCAAAGTTTTGAAAGTTTAAGTTCACTCAAAAGTTTTTACATGTACCGCTGCATCACTAAGCCAAGCAAAGACTTGAGTGATAGCCTGTGAGTTCTGACTTAGTTAGCTTCCTTGCAATATAAGCTATTTCAGTCTAAGCTACTGTTGGTCAACTTTTGAAAAATAACTTCTGAAGCAAAAAAATTTGTAAGTCCAATTCCCCTCCCTTCTTGGACTATTTTGGGACCTACAAATACTAATCCTAGTAGTTACACTTTTATTTTAACCCTACTTAATCTTATTCTAAATGCTTTCCAAGAGCAGGAATTCACCAAATAAATTTTGGCATCCATAATTTCTACTACCCAAATGCAATATACTGCATCAAGTTACAAGATTCATCCAACTTAAAACCGTTAGGCTAGGAGCTTTCTTCCATAACAATCGCTAATAGTGATTTCATGTGTCATTAATTAAATATGATTCAGCAACATATGATTGTAAAGCATACATCCAAACCCTATTCAGCATATAATTCATGTACATAATGGCCTCATCACTTCAAGCAGGATTATCCCTTTTCAAGAGAAGCACAAGAGGAGCAGCACTAGCTCAACTCTTTATATCCTGAAAAGCCTAAGGGATGCAAGTAACCAAATGGTGAAATCCATTTTGAATTAGATTTTAAAACTAAAATCCATTTACTTTTTTACTTCGGGGCCCACTTCTTTCCTCACAAACAATTTACCTTTTATGCATCCGAGTAAAAATTCTCCACTTTTTTCATTCTTATTTCTAATCCAAATGGATCGTCAAAATTAACTCTAGTATCAGCAATTGCAATTATAACTATAAATCACAAGACATTTTGTATATCACAAAACACACCTTTATCATTTTGTTGAAGTCTCTATGAGTGACACTTTTGATTATGAGAACCTCATCAACTGCAAGAGAGAAGCAGAAGTCCTGACTAGTTAGCTACTTAGTTGGAAAACTATCAAAACCAGATGTCCTTTTCTTTCTTTGGTTGGGGGGGGGGTATGTAAACAAACACGAATCCCAACGATCCCCAACCGTCTGACAAGAAAAACTGAAAAAAAAAAACTAAATAAGTTTTTCTGATAAACATAAAAAGTTGATATCATCAAGCCACATCTCACTTCAATGAAGTCTTCCAATATCCAGTTTTTCTTAAGAAAACTGAAGCAAAATAATATGATATTGAGATGATAAAAATTGGAAATGAAAAGAAGAGGTCTGGCTCTTTCTTTTCAAAGGTGAGAGAGGGGGAGAAGACAGATGTGTAAAAGTATACTCACACATCAAAGACTGAGAATGTGCATGCAAGTCATGATCCAATGCAGAGACACACAGGTAGTCACAAGATTGCTATTTTGCGTATTGAAAAAAAAAGGAAAAAGAGAGATGAAGAGTTGGAGGAAAGGAATTTGTTTGTCGCAAACAATTGAATAAAGAAAGTGATAATTTAGCTACCAGAAAAAATAAATAAATAAAGAAGAATAAAATCTACCTGATCCCTTGAGAACAGCAATCATGTTACGAGCTGCACCCCGCACTACCAAGCGAAAATCTCTCTTCAGACCAACATACTTAGCATATTTCTGAAAGAGAAGTATATAAAATTGCTAGTGTCTGTTTGGATTAAGCATACTGCTAATATACTGGCAATGGATGGGAAAAAAAATCTATTTTCACGTGAATACAGTTGCAACATGAAATCTATTTAACTAGGATGTTTTACTCTTGAAATAAGAGACAAGGCAAGACTGCTGCATGATGTTCTTAACATTGAACAGAAACCGATATCTTCTAATCAATTAAAAGAACAATACACAAGAAAACTAGAGATGCTGTACAAAAAACTGAGTTAATTGCACATCAAGAGAAAAATGTCCATCCATACGGACTAGTAAATTACTTAAATCAACATGATATTTAAACACACTATCATTGTAACTATCATGAACAGCTGGTACCCCACATATCACCACCTTTTCAATGCAAAAGTGAAAGTATTCCAGAGAAATGACAAACAGCCAAGAAAAAAAAAAAGAAAGTAATAAGCAAAGGACCTATCTCCATATCAAATATCAGGATATGAAGTGTTCTACCTCATTCACTGGGGCTTCATTGTCTCGTATTACAGCATCATGACTATCAATTTCCTCACCAAATTCTGTCTTAAGAAGGTCCCCTGAATTCCCAACAACAGCACAAGTTTTAAACTGGCGAGGATGAAATGGTGGTTTTGCGGGTAAAATTACATTGAGATGTTCCTCGCACAGAGTCCTATTGTAGCATTTGTCAGTGCCTCTGTAGAATTGGTGAAGGGAAAAAGAAATTCCAATTAATTGGGCAAATAAAATCCAAGCAGTAAAAGGAATCGCCCAGGTGAGGATAAAAAGTCACAAGGAAGAAAATAATTCATTTATAGAAAGCTACTTTTAAAAAAAATTATATTGAAAATATAGGGAAGGAGAAAAAGCAAACATACAACTGTGCAAATATAGGGAGGGAGAAAAAGCAAACATACAACTGTGCAATTCTTTTTGCTGCATATTCTAACCAGCCATCAGGCCGAGCATCCAGATATTCTCTTGTTAAAACTGTTGTCATGTTACGGTACTGCATGTGAGATACCCTTAGTTCATTTTATGCACCATGCAAAAGCCGGGAGCTCTAAATGAGAGATAGCAGTATTTCAAACAAACCTGTTCCCAAAGAAGAATTGCTTCACAAACATCATAACTATACTCTAAGGGTTCAAAGACTTTGAATTGCTGATTGAACTGCAAGTGAAATAAGCAAAATGAGTTGCGATCTCTTGAAATGGTTGGATTCAGTTAAGTTAAAAGTAAGAAGATGGTAGTATAAGTGAGAGACCAACCCAGGTGCTATTTGTCCCTGGAGGGAACTTGAGAACCATTTTGCAATGATCAATAATATGGGCCGTGAGACCGAGACCTCGGTTTGCCTACAAGCATGTCTGAAAATTAGGCGTATGCAGTGCATTTTGTAGATGATCCGAACTGATTAGAAAATAAATTCAAGGGAACTTCAACGGAAATTAAAACTGCTGGGAGGTAAAAGATGTAATGAATATTGAAAAAGTAATACAAGAAACAATTAAGAGGCTGAGAAATGAGAAGTACAACCAACCACGCATTGCTGGACGCTAGACTGGAAGTCATTCAAGATGCGAATTTTTTCCCTGTCGACATTATTCAGTCTCCGGTTACCTGCAAAAACAAAATAAATTGAGATGAATAATAGGGAGGGGAAAGGGGAAAGGGGAAGGAAGGCGGAATTAGAGCGAGGGAAAAAGCAAAAAAACAAAAAACAAAAAACAAACCGGTAAACAAAGAGGACTGAAGAGCGAAAAGGGCGAGAGAAAAAATGGCGGCAGCGCAGAGCAGATGAAGAAGTGCTGGCCTCCTCCTGAGGAAATTGATGCTACTGTTGTGGCTGTTTGGGGGCTTCAATGGACGCGTCATGGGAAGGAAGCTTGCGGATCTCAGAGATCAAAGTTAGCAATTGGCAGATCCGCTCGCAAGTAGAAACTGAGATTGAGTTAGGGTTTTGGAATTGGATGATTAGCAGCTGCCTTCCTTCCTTCCTTCCTTCACAGTTCCTTCTCAGTCCTCTCCTCTTCTGAATCTGCTGCAGAACAGAGCTTCAAGTTCATCTCACGGATTCCTTTTTTTTCTTTTCTTTTTTTTTTCCTTTGATGCGTCCCTTTGATTTTCATTACCAAACTGAATGCACTTTTTTTACTCCTCTCTTTTTACCTGGAAAAAATAATAATAATATAGCTATAACTGTCCTTAGCATTTTTTTACTAAAGGACGAAATTAACGATTCTGCAGACTGGATGTCAGAACCTGGTGTGCACAAGAAACTACCTTCCACATTGAAAATATTGAATAATAATATAGCTACAAAAAAATTAATAAAACCAGAAATTACGTATATGATCCTGAAACTGGTGCAGGATATCGTTCAATCGTCGGTACCTATATATTAGAAGGGTTGTACCTGGGGTGATGAGCACAGGAACGAGCATTCACACCAGACAAGAGGAAAGGATTGGCATTTTTCATGGGAGCAACTAAAAACTCGTCTCATGGGGGTGTCGCCAAGGGATGCCGTGGGTCATCCTAACTGGTTCAACATTGTGAGCCGGGACTTTCCTCACGGAAGGAAAACACCCAGAAACCATGAACTAAGGCTCTATATTGCCGCGAAGAAGGTGGCTCCATACCTCAGTAAGGCTCTTAGCATTTTAAATTTTACTAATGGTGTAGGATGGTATTATAAATAAGAATGAAAAAAGTGAAACTTTTGTATTTGGGTTAGCTATAAGGTGAATTGACTGTGAGAAAATATATAGATTCAAAATAAAAAATAATTTTTTTATTTTAAACTCAATTTAAATGCATTCTAATTTTTTTCATCACCACTTGCATCATTTGACTTTTTTTTTAATGACAAAAAATGTCAAATATGGAAGTTTTTAGTGTATTTGTATGAAATTATCATGTAAGCCCTCAATATTTATTCATAAAAGTGTAATATATATGATACTGTATTTATAAAATGACAAAAGAATTGTAGTATAGGTAAAAATAAATAAAGAAAAATTATGCACGTAAAAGATGTATAATTCAAAAATGAGAAGACTACTATATTAATACTTATGTAATCTTCGCAAAAACACTAAAAACCAATGCGTTTTGATCTTTTTGTTATTTGAAAAAAGTAGAGTGAAAATTTGGATAACATAATTGGCAACAAAAAACTAATATACCATGGATTGACAAAATGTAAGAAGGTAAAGGACATTTTTAATTATATTTTTAAAAAATTATTCCTTCTCTTCTCCAATAAATTAATTTAATTTTGAGAAATTATATATGTACAATCATTATTGACTAGTTTCTCATTATATATAGGTTCTTCATTTTACATTTATATATATCATTTATTTTCGAGTCGTATATTATCCGTGTGTATATATATGTATATTATAAGTTTAAAAACATATATGTTTATTATAAGTTTAAAAATATCAAAAGTATATGCTTTCATGATATCATAAAAAACGAACAAGTTTAAGTTAGGCAGACTCTTTAAGCGCTTTATAAGTGTAATTCCTTAGTCATATATACGCTCAATATAAACAATGCTTTCAATTTTAAATGAGCAATTTAATAATGAATAAGGGAATTGGTTGAGTATCCCAATTGAATATAGTTGTAGCGGGCTAACTTTAGAGATTGGAAAATAAATTATGTATATAAGAATAAAATAAAAAAGTATGGGTATTATTATTCGTGTGCATATATATACATATATATATTTATAGTCCTTTTCATTATCTTACATTATTAAGGGAAAATGACTATAAATGTTACTAAATTATTTTCGATATTTTATAAGTAATTATTTTAATTTTTTTTAATCATTCAAATATTTTTGTGCATAATTTAATACCCAATCAACACCTGTAGTTACGTGCCTCACACTTACTAATTTTTAAGGGTAAAATTGTTCTGCTACCCTATTTTTGCTGCATCTTTAAAATTATTATGATAGTTTAATGATTAAGTTTTTTTTTATTTTTTTTTTATAGGAAAATGGATGATAGAATGATTTTTTCACATTTTATTATCAAAAGTTACATAAGTGAGTGTTGGATATTTATATATAACAAAAACAAGATAAGAAAATAATATTTTGATTATTTATTAAGAGAAAATAATGTAATGGCATTTATAGCAAATTTTTCTATTGGATAAACTAGTTATATATCTTGAAATGTTTTATACTTTTCTCTTTATATTTTAATTATTTATGTCTTAAAAAATATAAAATATTTAGCTATTTATACCTTCAAACATTTTTTGATTTTATATATTGTTACAATTATGGTGAAGAACGGCGAAATGTAGTAGCAGTGACTCACCTGCACACAACAAAAGATCAATTTTTTATTTTTTAGTGTACATGTGAATGGAACATTCTTACAGACACATATTATGTCGTCATTCACTATAATTATAATAATTATACGGCTCAAAAAATATTTGAGGGCATAAAATTTATATATAAAAAATCAATTTGATATATGTACGTAAGTGAATTGTGCTTAATGCCATTAGATTCTACCGTCATTCATCATAATTATAATAATAAATAAAAATAGTTAAGTACATAAGCATATAAAATAAAATATTTATGATATAAATAAAAAAATATAAAATATTTTAGGACATTTATACCTAATTTCTCTCCCATGTAATAAACTTTAAAAAATGATGATTTGTTTAGGAAAAAAGAAAGGGTAAATATTTGGAGTTTCCCTTTCATCGAACGGCTGATATTTAAAATTGTCCTCGAAACCGGATAAAAGGGAACGCGTCCCTTCATGTCCTGTCTGTCCTATCGGGTCAACATTTTTTCTTTGTTTTAAAACAAAAAAGAAAAACAGCTCAGCGTGCGCTGCTCGCTCGAGTGGCAGTGGCACACTTCATTTCCGCCGGTGCCACACGCTGCACCTGCAATCTACAAGAGTTCATAAACCCTAGCATTTGCCGTTCCTTCCCCTGACATTCAATTGATCTGCAGCACCCAAAATGGTGGTTCAATGTGCGGACGAGGTCTGTAATGAGAACATCGAGATCCCCGTTGCTGTTCCTGGTACGAGGAGCAGCGCCAGAATCAAGCAGCTGAAGATCAAGGAAGAAGCGAAGAAGGCCTCGCGTTCTAAGACTGTTGGTGATTCCCAAAGTCTTGCGGTGAATAAAACCAAAAAGTCCAATAATAAGAGGAGAAAGTTGGATGCTCCGCTAGAGAATGCCCAGCATCGGAACGAGGGCCCAACTGCTAGCGACCACAAGGATAACGTGGATGCTAATGCTGTCTTCCAGTCGAAAGAGAATGGAAGTCTGAACGACAAAAGCGACTCTGCAAGGGTTACTGAAACTCTTAGGATATTTAACAAACATTACCTTCATTTTGTTCAGGTTCGTTCATTTTCGAGTTTGTTTTATGCAAAACAGCAAGCACTGCCTCATTTTATGGTTTTGGACTTTATTTGACTGGTTCTGTGTCATTGTCGGTAGGAAGAGGAGAAAAGGTGTGGCCGACCGGAAGAGCGCAAAATAGACAAGAGTTCAAAAGCCAAGGTAAGCCGAACTGAGACAATTGCCCCTGGCAATGTTGTCTGACTGGCACACTCTACAATTTTAATAGCTACTAATATTCGATTTGCAACATATGTAGAAGGAGGGCATAGCTGAAGCTGAAGCTAAACGAGGTTCAAAGAGGCCTGATTTGAAGGCATTAACTACGGTGGGTCACTATTGTGTTTAACGTGTGATGCTTGTGTTGCTGATATCAGTGTTTACATTCTGACCGCTGCAGATTTTTCTGTGCCGATCTCATGATAATCCATTGACAAGAACCTTAGATTCTGGATATCCTTTATTATACCTGGGATGTTTAGGAATATCTATACTTTCTGTGAAACATCTTCACCTGTATATTTGTCTTTGCATTGCTCTCTATGAAGATTACTTACCTCAATGGCTGAGATCAATATCAAGATTCAGTAATATAGCTTTATAAAATAAAGAATCTAACAATGCTCCTATTTTTGAAAATGCTTTATAATTGGATTGTTGGGTTGTCTATGCCAGGACAAGGCCTTTTCTTTACAGTGAGAATGTTGTGTCAATTGTGTTTTACTTCTGCTGCAAGGTATTTTTGCTTTTTCTTATTTACAGCAGTATTTATAGTAATTCATGATTTTATTCAATGTTATTTCTGCAGATGAGGCAGGAAAATACTATTTTATATCCTACAAAAACAATTGGCTCCATTCCAGGTTTGTTAAATACTCTTTACATCTGATACATGCCATATGTTTAGTTGTTAATGGGGGATTGCTTGAATTCAAATAAGTCATTGCTTCTCATCATGTTCTGGTTTAACTAATTGAAGTGATGACAAAAATTAATAGGCTTTCTATTTGATTTTGTGACTTATCCCCTTTGATTGAGAATTCAATCTGGATTACGTCACATTGCTTTAATTTATCTCTTCTATATTTAACTTACAATTCCATTGTACTGAATTAATGAAGTAGATTGTTATTTGAGGTTTTACAATCTGCGTTTTCTGTGACAGGTATTGATGTAGGTCATCAATTCTTTTCACGAGCTGAGATGGTTGCAATAGGATTTCACAGCCATTGGCTTAATGGAATTGACTTTATTGGCCAAGGGAAGAAGTCGGTAATATTCTGTTATCTGAACCTTTACATATAGTACAATATTGTTATTATTATTTTTTATGTTGTTATTTATTTTTATTTTAAAGAATGACTGTTTTCTTTTGCTGAAATTGTTTGCAATATGGGAGATTTACTTTTTATTGTAACTTGAGGTACTCAGACATCTATATTTCTAAAATTTTGCTACTAGCTTTTGATGTTGTTAGCTGATGCTGCTGAGGTGTCTAAGTGGATTTAAATTTTCGGGAAATTTTCATTCTACTGGGAAGCATAACTAATCAATCTTGTTTCATAGTGCTGTTTGATGAAGAGTTTCTATGCGTCGCATATTCTTTGTTACACAAATCTGGTCTATACTTCAATCATAAAAGAAACCCAGAAAGTGATCTTGGGTTTACATGTCTTCCTGTTGTTTCCTGAATTTCAAAATGTTTCAATGCTGTATTCTTTTTATCTCTCTATTGAAGTGTGATGGTAAGGCCTCTTGGTAAAAATTTCTGCTATATACTCTTATTGACTGGTCTTCCGAAAGGTTGATGACTGATGTCATATGACTCAAATCCTTGTATCAAGACATACTATCTAAAAAGTATTTCCTTTTGTGAAATGTTACAGGATTATGGTGACAAAAGACTACCAGTTGCAACATCTATTGTTATGTCAGGCCAGTATGAGGATGATTTGGATAAGTATGAGGAGATTGTCTATACTGGTCAAGGCGGCAATAACTTACTTGGTGATAAGCGTCAAATAAAGGATCAAGTAATGCAACTTGGAAATTTGGGGCTAAAGGCGAGTTGTTTTCTCCTCTCTCCACAATTCTTTTATTTCCCACTATAAGAACTAATCTGTATATGTAATGGCCTAGTGTGGTTGGTGTTACCTTGCTTTTTGTATCTTAAACATATTTTTCTGGATGGCATATGTTGACTTCATTGTTAATATGTTGATTGTTTTCTCATTTTATGTCGGTGGTGAGCTGCTTTGCATGATATTGAAAATGAATCCTTCTGCCGGAAGTTTTGTTTCAGTATTGATTATGCAGGTAGGTCAATCTTCTGATTGTATGACAGCTCGATGGATGCACTTAAATATGTGGCAGACATAGGAAAAGGCAAACCTTGTTCATATGACTCCATTTAGTACTGGTTCATTTAACCTGTGGTTGTGTGATACTCATTCTTTTGACTTATTTAAAATTCTAGACAACTGACGATCCAGAAATAATGTCTGAAAGAAGTCAGGAATTCATGGCTCGGATGTAGCAATTGTACATTGTTTGGGTGTGCATAAGACATTCTTTTTGTTTGCCCAACAAGATTTCTGAATGCATTTCGGTATACTAACATGTTCGAAGCTAATATTTGCAAGAAGGGAATTGAGACATTCTTAGTGGATCCTGATGCTTTCTATTGTTGGTTTGTTTAACGGCCATATGTACTTTTGACACATCAAAACCGCAGCTAGTGGTGCTGAATGATGGCAATCTGATTTATGTACCTGACTAGCATGTTCAGAAAGTTTATAGAGCTCTAGAAAATATAGCTCGTTTTGTCCATGGTAGTTTTAGTGAAAATATTTCTGATGTTCCATGTGGTTTACATAATGAGACAGAGATGGTTTTTTGTGGCAGAATTGCATGGAGCAGGACGTACCTGTAAGAGTTGTTCGTGGCCATAAATGCGCAAATAGCTATGTGGGAAAGGTTTACACATATGATGGGCTGTACAAGGTAGTTGACTTGAGAGTATTATTGACTTGTCTTATGCTCTTTTTAGCGAAGCCATATTGACTTCGTTTTCATTGTATGAACATATACTTTCAGCAGCATTTTTTTTGGGGTAGCCTCTTTTATACCTTGTTTTTTTTTCTATGGCAATCTTAAGAAAGTCTTTCTATGGGAATGATGGAGGATGCAGGACTATTCTCTTGTTTTAAAGTAAAAATCTGTATGGCTTCACAATGGCAATGTCCAAAAACGTTTATTAATGGTCCATTGTCTGCTTTTACTCATTCTTTTTGTTATCCTCTGAGTTCTTATTGTGGCTTCACATATTTTGCAGGTTGATAGCTACTGGGCAGAAAAGGGTGTTTCTGGGTTTACAGTGTACAAATTTAAACTGAAACGGCTTTCCGGACAGCCTCCTTTGACCACTAATCAGGTTATGCTTCCATGCTGATATATTCTGGTATTTTCATGCCCTTACTGTTATGAGATGAGTTTGAACTCCAACTTCTGAACTGCTATTTCCCAAGTCACAAAAAGGAATAAGAACTTAGGAGTGCAATGTGTGCAAGTGTTAAATATCTTTGCTCGGAAAATTTTGAGCTTGCCTTGTCTCTAGCTTCTCAGGCAAGAGAAATCAGCTATGTGCTCAGCTTTTACTGTTTATTATCATTGTTTCATCTGCTCCTCTTGATACTGGTTGGAAACTGCTAGATGATAGGTATACTTTGGCTACACCTTTACCAAAAGGTCTCGTAGTTTGGTAAAATAAAGAATCAGTCAATCAAGCTGGAACTATAAAGAAAGAAGTCGGGTTCTGTCTTTCCTGTAGGGCAATACCTAGTTCATTTTGTAGCCATAATATGATAATGGTTGAAACTTTCTTCAACAGGCTCATTTTAAGCTAGATAAACAGGGTGAAGTTAATTTATAACTGAGTATCAGGAGACCTCTGTTCTCCCTACCCTCTCTTAAAAGAGACAAGTCACTGCTTCTCTACTCATGTGAAACAGTACTGCCTAGCCTTCATTTCATTGAATGTGACATGGTCACATTAACCTAGTTTGAGAACCATCATAATGCTTCTTATGAATGATTTTCATCATTATTTTATCCTTATCTCAGGTTCATTATGCTCGGGGTCCTGTTCCTAACTCGATCGGTGAATTACATGGGTACAAGATAGACTCAAATAGCACTCCAATGTCATCAATTTTATACTTCACAGAAAATGAAGTTCTTAACCTGATTTAAATTTTAGGCTGGTCTGTGATGATATTTCTGGAGGCCAGGAGGATATTCCAATTCCTGCTACTAATTTGGTTGATGATCCTCCAGTTGCACCTACAGGTAGGTTCCTTAATCCCTTCCAGTTGCAAATAACTTCTCGGTGCAATGATCTACTTCCAAATTTATTTTTTTCCCCTCTTAATCCGTGTATTTCCAATGTAGTGAGTTGAATCCTGTTGTTTTGGTCCTTATCTCTTGCTTGTTTTTTATCATTCCACATACTGAGTCATTTATCTAATCTCTCTTCTTTCCTAATCCTACAAAAAGCTTCCAAACAAGGGAATATGCAGCCCTCTTTTTTCTCTATCCACTCTGACATTTTATAGGAGAAAATTCTGACAAACTTCAATACATTTATACGCAGCAAAATTTAAAGTCTTAAATTAAAAGACAAGAAAAATATAGCGACAAAGTGATTTGATTAATATATGAAGTGGTTACAAGATCTCTGGAGAAGCTTCTAATTTGTAGGAGAATCTTTCGATTCTTCTCTTCAGAGAAACGTTGATTCAAGGGCTTGGAAGCTTGATCTCGTATCAAACGAAATTTGATGATGAACTCGACGGCTTACAAGCTTGATCTCGAGAGGGATGAACTATAACTGTGATTCAAGGGCTTGAAAGCTTAATCTTGAATGGGATAAATTTCGATCATGAATTCGATGGTTTGAAAGCTTGATGTCGAGTTGGACGAACATTGATTTTGAACTCGGCCACATGGAAGCTTGACGTTGAGTTGGATGAACTTCGATTTTCAACTCGACGATTTGGAAGCTTGATGTCGAGTCGGACGACATCTGATGATGAACTCGAGTGCTTGGAAGCTTGATATCGAATCACACAGCTATTGAAGCTTTGTTCACTCCTTCAGACAAAGAACGCTTGATAATTCGAAGATCTTTGTTGGAGAGCCTTTGGGGAGCTTTCACTCTGAAGCTTGAGTCTCTTTTGAATCTCTTCTTTTGAATGATTTCTTAACCCTGGGAAAGACCCTTATTTATAGATGTGGATTTTATTTAGTCTTTGATTAAATAAATTAATTAAAATTTTATTGTGTACAACATTGTCTAAGCCCATGATTTCTGCCCATGATGCTCTCATTTGATCTTTGCGATGCAAAAGCAACATGCCCTATGGAATCTATTCTGTCTTGATTTTTGTATTTGTATGCATATGCATTGTTTGTGAACCTGAATGACGTGCTTGGACTTTTTCTTTGATCAAAATTCCCATACATATTCTCTCTCTCTCTCTCTCTCTCTCTCTCTCTCTCTCTCTACTATATGTTTGTCACATGCAAAGTTTGGACTATTTTGGGCATGTTATGAAACTTTGAGTTAAACAATATCTTTCTCTTTATTTATTTTTTTAAAATAACAACTAGCTATGTGTATGCTTGCCAACTTCTGTTCTCGTTATTTTGCTTTAATTTTGCTGCAGGCTTCACGTATTGTAAGAAGATGAAATTTGCCAAAAGCATAAAGCTTCCTCCCAAGGCTTCTGGATGCAGCTGTGATGGTTCATGTGTTGATCCAAGAGTTTGTGCCTGTGCTAAACTGAATGGGTCAGACTTTCCCTATGTTATGCGGGATGGTGGTAGGTGAGAATCTTATTCTTCCACATCTCTTGAGAGCATTTCCATGTGTGGTTTGATTGTGGTATCTATGTGAGAATGGTTTTTTAAAGCAGCGTATAACTGTATTTGCATCTCAGGACAATGCGATGGTTTTGACACTAGAGTTTTTTTATTTTTTTTGGTTGTTGTGGGGGGGGGGGGGGGGGGGTGGCAAAAGCAATTAGGTTTGCCTTTTATATGGTGTATCCACCACTTACTTGATTGGTCTCTCTCTCTCTCACTCTCTCGCAGATTGATTGAGCCCAAGGCAATTATTTTTGAATGCAATGCCAATTGTGGCTGTGGACCTGATTGTGTTAACCGAACTTCACAAAGAGGCTTGAAGTATCGATTTGAGGTTATCTGATTACGATCTTGCTGCATTAAATAGCCTTCTTATTTATTTCTTAGTGATCATGAACCTTACATCATCATACATGCTGAAAATAATAACAGGTTTTTCGTACTCCCAACAAGGGGTGGGCTGTCAGATCTTGGGATTATATACCTTCTGGGGCCCCTATTTGTGAATACATTGGGATTCTTAAAAAGACAGATGATATAGACTCTGCTGCTGGAAACAGCTATATTTTTGACATTGACTGTTTACAGACAATGAAGGGCCTGGATGGAAGAGAGGTACATTTGTGCAACTGAAACTCCCTTTACCAAATATGTAAAGAATATCGCTTTTGGTATTACTCATTTGCCCATTTTTCTTACCCCCCTGTTGTTTCTACTTTAATAACTGAGTATTTCGCTTCTGTCCAGAGGCGATTGCGAGATGTATCTTTACCTACTTTGGAGAAGGATGATGACAAGACTAGTGATAGTGTGCCAGAGTTCTGCATCGATGCTGGTTCCACCGGTAACATTGCAAGGTTCATTAATCACAGCTGTCAACCAAATCTCTTTGTTCAATGTGTGTTAAGTGTCCACCATGATGTGAAGCTGGCACGAGTTATGCTAATTGCGGCTGACAATATACCACCACTGAAGGTTCTTTCCTCTCCTGTTATCTCAATCATGCATGTGCATGCACAATTTTGTTACATTTTTCTTCCAGAAACTTATACCTGACCTGCATTTTTGTTTGCAACAATAGCAATTTATACAGATCGACTTCATTAAGCTGAGGTTTGGATACTGAGATAAAATGGATGACAAAAATTTGTCTTGTCTATTTGAGAATCACTTCCCATTCTTGGACAGTAAGACTGCTTTGAAGGAACTAGACTTCGAGCTTTCTATTGTTATTTGTTATCCATCTATGCTGAAGGTTGCCTCTGTTGATTAACTAATTTTCTTTTTTCAATGCAAGGAGAATAACCTAGGCTTGAGTTTAACTATTGAACTGCTAATTCAAGGTTTTCAATAGCAATTATCTAAATAGTCAAGCTCAACAAAGTGTAATTTCTAGACAAGTTCTGAATATGCAACCTGTTGTTTGTTATGTAGCACTTGAATAAGAGTCTCATGCTGGTTACTATGACTTACTTGCATAATTGTTGGAGTTATTGGTGATTTGTTCTTGGTGATACTGTCATCATTTTTGGATGATTGGGCCTTCTGATAAGCATTCTGATTGTTGATAGATATGTTGAAATTAAACTAATAACTGCATTTTGTTTATTAAATGTTTAGGAACTCACATATGACTATGGATACGTCCTTAATAGTGTCGTGGGCCCTGATGGCAAGATAAAAAAGATGGCCTGCTATTGTGGTGCAGCAGATTGTAGGAAGCGTTTGTTTTAGTTGTTTGGCTGAATTCTTCAAATTGTACAAAGAAATGAAAAGCGAGTTCTTATCATCGGAGCAGACAGAGCGGAGCCAGTGCATATTTGTAGTCCTAAATCTCCTGCCTTATGGTTTTTGGATTTTCAAAGAAAGGGGATGGAGTTTTTGGTTTTTTACTGACTCAGAGAGAAATTCCATTTACATGTTCCTTTTGTTGCAAAATTATTTGTCTGTTCATGGAGAAGTTTTTATTTCAGCAGCTTCTTAGACTGTTCTATTAATGGTACCATTTCTATTATTTTTCTTTTTCAGCATCCAAAGCAGATGGAATGTTTCCAATTGTGCTTAGTATACATCTGATCACATTTGTCTTATTAGAGTTACATAACTTACTTGAGCACCCCTTTCTCTCCTGCCAAGGCGCCTTGGCGATTCAAGGTGAGGTGGGTTGCCAATTTGCCTTGGCTTGGCATAGGGCATATCTTGCCATCGATATTTTGCTGCTTGGGTCTAGTGGTGCGATTCTAAATAGGTAAGATTTTGAGGTATTTATAGTTAGATGGGGTCTCTTCGGATGGTGAGTCCCTTGCCAAGGCCTGTCCTCACCGGTGGGTGAGGGTGCCATTTTGGCGGGGTTTTTGTTTTGTAAATGGTGTGTGGTTGGTTGCCTTTGCCCATGTGTGTGTCGTCAAGGGAGTCACCGTCTTTCTTTTGAGTTGTGTTCTTTTACAGTATTAAGACGCATTATGGTAATATAGTTTTCTTGTATAGTTGTTTAGTATATTATTTGACATAAATGATTTTTAATCGTAGTCTAGAGTGTATATAAATGACATAAATGTTTTCTCGCAAGCACTCAACTAAAGTAAAACACAGACAATTTTCAAGGCAAAATTATAGTAAAATTCACGTCTCAAACAAAAAATTCTTCAATTTTCTTTGTTCTACATTTCAATTCCATACTAAAAATTGAATTTTTTTTATCAAAAAATACTTCAACAAAGTAGATTATTGAGTCTTTTATGTTTCATTTATGTATTTTGTACTTCGAAGTTGAAGTTCTTGTGTAAATAAAAGCTTTACTTGTTCAATTTTTCATATATTTTTGGACTTTTTGTCGCAATAACTGTGCCTTTGTATAAAAAATTATTTTATAGCATTTTTTTTACTTGTGTGATGTAAAGTAGGCACAAGTAGTTTATAAATTAGACACACCTAACTATAAAATTAGGCACATTACTTTCTGTACATTATTTCTCACGTTTGGTGCCATATTCCGCCCTATATATGCAATAATTGTATACATTGCACGTAAAATTAGGCACAAATCGTTGTCACAAGGAACAAATGCTGATGTAATTCAATCTATGTGTGATATAGTATACTTCGCATGTAAAATTAGGAACAAATCGTTGTCACAAGGAACAAATGCTAATGTAATTCAACCTATGTGTGATATAGTGTAGGCAGAAATGATTTCGAGAAATGATTTCGAAAGTAAGCATAATCAACTTCAGAATTAGTTACACAAGTGTACAAAATTAGGTACATCATCTTTAGTAGATCATTTTGCATGTTTGATATCATATTCACATTTGGACATGCAACAATTGTACCCCTGTACAAAAATATGAGCACAAACAATTGTAAAAAAGGGTACAAACGCATAAATTAATTAAATATGAGTATGATATAATGTAGGCACAAATAATTTACAAAATAGACACACAAAACTATAAAATTATGCACAAACTACTGTAAAAAATGGTACAAATGTATAAAGTAATTCAACCTATATAATGTAGGCATAAATAATGTAAAATGTAAGCACAATCAACTGTATAATTATAATTAGGCACATTGGTGTAGAAAAGTAAGCCACCTACCTTTAATGGACCATTTTTCATATTTGGAAAGTTGGTAATTTAACCTTTAGCATCATTCATGTTAGATAAAAAAATAGTTTTGAACATAGACAGACAGACAACTTAGAATTAGACAAATAAGTTTATAAAAATTGGCACATTCTATTATAAAATTAGACACACATGGTTATAAAAGCGAGCACACTCTTAAACAACCTAAAAAATACGTAATAAAATCAATATAAGTTTAAAATATACAACATAAAACATACCAGAATTTCAATATTTAACTTATATATATTGTTTGATGTAAAAGTTCCAATAATGTAGGCACACATAGTTAAAAAGTAAGCACACTGCATTAGATCACTGAACTTAAAAAATATGTAATAAAATCAATATTCAACTTATATATAAAAGTAGACACATTCAATTTCAAAAGTAAGCACACGTAATTAAAAAAAATGCATATTTGGCTATAAAAATAGACGCGCTAACTACAAAAGTCCAAATACGTAATACAAAATAAATAAAACAATCCACAACTATAATAAAATTAACATAAGGTCGAAAGTACATCAAACATTATATTACAACCAACAAACAAGTCTAAACATAACAGAATTTCAATATTCCACTTATACATAAACATAGGTACATTTTGTTTCAAAAGTAGGCACACGTAGTTAAAAAAATAGGCACATTTTGTTATAAAAGTAGGTACACTAATTACTGAAGTTCAAATACATAATACAAATAAAATGAAACAATCTCCAACCATATTAAAATTAAAATAAGCTTGAAATTACAACAACCATTACATTAAAACCAACAATAAAGTCTAAAACTAGAAACAAAATAAAAATTCGTTGTTATAAAACATAGGTACAGCTAATTATAAAACTAAACACATAAATGTACATTAACATAACATCTCGAAAACAATAGCCAAATTGAAAAAAAACAATATCTCACATGAAATTTCTTCCTCCAATGTCTTGCCTGTAAATTTCTTCTTCAACTGATTCCAGAATCATCGAATCGACATCTATACACGTAAAATAATTGAAAATACCACCAATCAAATGCTCCATATTAACAAACAACATAATATTAGTTTTTTTCACAATTCTCCTTTGAAAAACAAACATTGCACATGATTAACGATGATTAATTAAAGGAAAATCAAAGAAAAATACAAAAATCTAGCGAATTGATGAGGCTGCACAATAGAGATTCGTAAGAGTATAAGAGATCGCAGAAAGCAAAAAGAAAAGAATTTAATTTTCTTTAGATACTAAAATTAAAGATGATTTAAGGATACATGGTATAAATTGCCATAATCTAGATTGTATCATTTATACGTTATTGATGTAATCCTCACTTAATATCAATATTGAGAAATACTATTTCCGTTTTATATTAAATTACGCTTTGATTATCAATAATAGTTCTAGTAAAATTTGTAAACAATTATTTATTCTAATAAAATTAAGATATCCTTTCAGAAAGAAAAAAAAAGAATATTAGGACACATATGGAAAAATGTCATTTAATGGCAACCAAGCACAAAATGGGATATGACAGAACTTCCCCAGAATTGGTCATATACTACTCTAACTAGTACAGGGCTACCATAGAAGATGGTTTTGCACACATACAGCGACGACTTGTCCAAAAGAAATCTGGTGAAAAGGGAAACACATTGCCATTGCCAAACCAATGACTTCTGGCTCAATGTTTATGTAATTAACATCAAGTTACAACATGATCATCGTAATTAACATTGTTTCTTGTGCGATATCGGCGACCAGGTTTCTGTGAGCTAAAGCTCTTATCGTCGTCCCTAGTATCATCTGCCTTGTCTTCGTCCATCGGCCATACTTCATTGCCACCGTATTCAGCATCCTCGGCTGCAATAGCAACAGGAAAAGCTTTTTCCTTAGAGACATCCGTCTGATTTTGCTTCAACTCATTGTGCTTCCTAACAACTGAAGTATCATTTGCCTTCTTTTTTGGGGTGAATATCAGTGATTTTGGAGAACAAACTGAGGACTCAAATGTCTCTTCTGCTGCATTTGGTTTCTTCAGAAGATTCAATAAGTCCATACAAGCTTTTCGATTAGATTCTTCATCCATATCATCAGATGAGTCAAGGGTATAACGTGTATACCTTGACGGGTTTTTCACATAGTCTGGAACAGAAGAATAAGAACCTTTCTCCAGACTAGCAGCAGCCTCATCTGCTGAATTAGAATTCTGTGGCAGACTAAATACCTCCCTGGCTACTTTAGCTTCTCCCATTGAATACTCGTCCTGAGACAAATTACCTTCCTCCCTTTGTGAAGTAGTAGTTCCTCCAGTGGGAGTTGGACTACTTTGTTCCCTTGTGTCATTTGTTCCTACTAACTCTCCCTGAAAACGGACACGTTTTGAAGACTTTCCGTCAGGAAGGATTTCCCTCCTCTTCAAGATTGGTTTGGGCGCATTTCCATTGCTCAATTGGTTAACCTGTTCATCCTTCGCAGGTGGCATAGAAACATCAGAAAGTTTCAAAGAATCAAAAGTTCCAGCAGTCTCTGCATCTTCTTTCAGTCTAAGTTTAGCAGCCATGTGATTTGCACGAGGATCTCTGGGTACATTCCTAAATGAACTAGGCAGCTGATGATGAGAATTGGTCTCAATCCCATAATCAACAATGTCCTTCATATATAAGCGGTCTCCGGCTTTCTCCCTGCCCACGGCCACCTTATCATATTCATCTTCCTCCTCCTAACCACCAAAATCCACAAGTAAGAAAATTTAATTCGAATGAAAATATCTGAGGCAAGTTACACAACAGCTAAGCTACTTGGTTCAGAAACCAGACAAAGACAGCATATTAGACAGAAAGTCGTTTAAAAAGATTTCACAGTAGAATTATCACCTAGGATCCTAAAACCTAATAGAAGACCGAAGGGAACAAAAGAACTCATTCCATAGTATGCCTGCTGTTAATTTAGGATACCATAACATTTCTTGAATCACAACAACAGAATTATTACTATTCTACAACATTATTAGTTAGTACAACAAACAAGCAATTGAACGGAAACGGCCTAGTCTGTTAACGATTGAACTCCAATACTAAGAAAGAATCATTCTTTTTATTAAATGCGTCTTAAACTTTCTTCTGGTTACACAAAAGTATAAGCTAAAAATTGTCATTATTCTTGAATATCCAGAGCCCTTTCACTTAACTTCAAGCATAGAAAATAAATTAGTGAATGAAAGGAGATTCAATTACTAAGAAGGATAAGGCCAGTATTTGTTATAACCATATAAGAGTGGAATTGCATTACCTCAAAATCGAGAGTACAGTCAAGACCGATGGAGGAGCGAATATCAAAATCTTCGTCATCGGCCGCACGAAGATTAGGTTTCTTCCTCTTAACATCATCATTGCAATTGTCACTGTAGTCGTCGTCGTCCTCATCATCAGAGCGGCGCTGGTCATGGAAATCAGCAAGTTTGGGGGTTTGTAAAAACGGAGGGGCACAGAATCCGTCGAGATTGGAAGGGTAAGGGTGGGAAGGGCTGGTGTCTTGAGGAGGGGGATCTGATTCTCTGTTCCATTCTCTTCTTTGAACCTCTTCGTCGGTTAATGACCAGAGAGAAGAGAGCGGCGTAGAAGAAGAAGAAGAAGAAGAAGAAGAAGAAAGCGACCCAAACGCCTTATCCACTCTAGCTCTGAAACTGTCTTCTTCCATGGAATTCGAGTTGGAGACCTGAAATCAAAAACTAGTCTTTGAGCAGAGCAGTGGATTTGGATTTATCTAGAAGACAATCAATCCGATTATCCTTCTTTTCCTTTTCAAAAACACAAAATTGGGGAAGATATAATATAAGGCAACGCTGAAGAGAGGCGGTGCAACGGCGGTTATCGTCTGAACAACGTCGTCGACCTATCATAGTAGTAGAACAGACGGCCCATCACATTAGCCTCATATACTTGGGCTCATCAGATCAGCCCAATAAAAATATTTATTTATTTTTTATTTGTTCCAATTTTACTGGGTTTCCCGCATTTGGGTTGGGTCATGGGTGTCCGTGTCCAGCCCAAACGGTTTTATTTCGGACAAGAAAGGTTAAATGAATAATAAAAGAACAATAAAGACTCACTTATGCTATTGCATCTTTTTGATAAATTTTTTACTTTTTTAGTTCACTCTTTTTATATTAATATAAATTTGTGGGTCAATAAACATAACTGGAGAATTTATATATAACGCGAAAAACTTCATTTTTTCTCGTCAAACTTTCTCTCTCTAATTCAATTTTCTCTAACTCAAAATTCAAATATTTCATATTCAACACAAATTCATGATAGATATGGATTATTTTGAATATTTTTTACAAAGAATATCGATTTTGAGGTAAAAAACTCATAAAATTACATTTTTTTCAACTATCCAGAGTTTCTCATATATTGGCGAAATTCCTTAGAGAATTTCTCTCGACCTAGCAAAAATTTTGAAGGAATTTCGCCCTCATTTCAGTGGGTTTTTTTTTTTTTAAAAAAAAAACAACTGCCACGAGTTTCTCTCAAATGGGTGAAATTCTTTAGAGAATTTCGTGAGTTTTGCCAGATGGGAGAAATTCTCTAAGGAATTTTACCCATATGGGAGAAACTCAACACAGTTATAAAAAATTTAATTTTTAAGGTATTTTACCTCAAAATTGATAATTTTCTTAAAAAAAAATATTCAAAATTATTCATACCTATATTCAATTTATGATGAGAAAAAATAAATACTTTTACGTTATATTTATAAATTTTTAAGTTATATTTATTGAATTTCATAAATTTTATATCCCATATACACGCCTCCCTTCTTATCCGTATTTATATTTAAACATAAAAAGAAGTAACTTTTACTATACCCCACCTTCTTATCCGCATTTGTATTTAAACATAAAAGTGGAAATAAATTATTATTTATAACCAGAACCGGATAATACCATTAGTATTTTTTTTTTCTTTCAAAAGGGATAAAAAATCATGAGTAGTAGTAATGTGGCGTGTGGGAAAAGCAAGAGAGGTCCACTCTACTGTCCCCTATTCCCATCATAGTTTTTTTTTTTTTTACTAATCTAGAATTTATATTTTTCCCTAAAAAAAAAAAATAATAATTCTGTCCCTCCCGGCATCGGCTGGTGCGGTCTTCCTCCCTCCCACTGCTGCTGTCAAAGTGTCCAAGTGTCAGCTCCTCTTCACACTCCCGCGGCGGCGGCAATCCTTTCTCAATAACTGCGACTTGCCGGACGATATAAAAAATCCACTATCATCACTCTTCGCGGCTGACGGACCACCGCTACTACCAGCGCAATGAAATCTTCATCCCTGCTCCGTCCACCTCCCTCCTCCTCAGCCTCAGCTACTCTCTACTAGGAGGAGCTCATTTCGTTTCAAGTCATCGATCGCATCGCAACGACGCTCGAGAAGAAGATGTTTACTTTTAATTCTTTAGTCGCGGCGGCGATATGCTGTTTCTGTCTCCTTGCCGTTTCAGTCTCAGTTCAGGCCAAGTACATGGTTTACAATACTACCATGAATATAGTGCCTGATAAAATCAACGTCCATCTGGTTCCTCACTCTCATGACGACGTTGGTTGGCTCAAGACCGTTGATCAGTACTATGCCGGTGCTAACAATTCCATTCGGGTAAGCCAAAGATTATATTCCCCTTTTTAAATTTTTTTTCTTTCTTCTTTGTTATTGTCTTCTCCAATCCAATATGTCCTGGTATCTGGATTGGATTTCCTCCTAATCGTGGACTTTTAGGGAGCATGCGTGCAGAACATCTTGGACTCCGTCATCCCGGCTCTTCTGGATGACAAGAATAGGAGGTTCATTTATGTTGAAATGGCACGTCTCTTCCCTTACCTTCCCTTATTCATTGAACCTCTAGCTCTTTCTTCCCAACTGCTTACCCTTTATTGGCCTGCTCGATTCTGTTTTCAGGCCTTCTTTCAGCGATGGTGGAGGCAGCAGAGTCCGATGCTGAAGGCCAAAGTCAAGGACCTTGTCAACTCCGGTCAACTTGAATTCATGTAAAGCATCTTGAATACAATACGAGCTTCTTATTTTCAAGTTTGTTGCTGTTGCATAAATTAATTAAGTGACCTTTTCTCCCCCTTCCTTCCTCTTTCTTTTTAATTGGGGTATTACTATTAGAAATGGCGGGATGTGTATGCATGATGAGGCAACCCCACACTACATTGACATGATCGACCAGACAACCTTAGGACATCGTTTTATCCATGATGAATTTGGACAGAAACCACGAGTTGGATGGCAGATTGATCCTTTTGGACATTCTGCTGTTCAGGCTTATTTGCTTGGCGCGGAGGTATCTACAATTTCCTATCCTTTTGGACATTCTTCAGATTGTGCATTCATATTTTCTTATCAGTTCGATTGTGGCTCATGCCAAGATCTGCTGCACTACTTATCTCCGTGCATCTGAGTCTTGCGGAAAAAGAGATAATGGTTCATTTGTACCTCACTTGTGACTAATGATCTTGTTGCTTCTTTGCAGTTAGGTTTTGACTCACTTTTCTTTGCAAGGATTGACTACCAAGATAGAGCCAAACGGAAGTATGACAAGTCACTCGAGGTTGTATGGCAGGGTTCAAAGTCCCTTGGTTCATCATCGCAGGTCATGGGTTTTTTCTTTTTTTTTGGTTGTTGTTGTTGTTGTTGTCGGAATTCAGTCACTTCTTTGCTTACTTGGATCTTGTGGTGAATACTGTGTCTGTTTCCTGGTACTAAAGTATTATTATCTTTCAAAATTATATGCTTTGAATTACATGCAATGGAGATTAAAAGAGAAACTAGCAGAATAAGATCTTCTGTTTGGATTTTCATCTAATATAGGCAAGCCTTTCTGATTCCTTTTGTTAAGTCACTCCAGATTTGGACTGGAATATTTCCCATCCATTATGATCCTCCTGCTGGTTTTGCATTTGAAGTTAATGATGTGTCTGCACCGGTTCAGGTATCTTTTCCTGTTTCCAGATGTTTGTGACATGTTGAATAGCTGCTGAGGAATCTTAATTAGATGCATATGTTCTATGCAGGACGATATCACCCTATTTGACTATAATGTTGCAGAGCGAGTAAATGATTTTGTGGCTGCTGCTCAAGCACAGGTATAATTTGTCCATTTTGCTAGGTTATTGGCTTGGAAGTTCTAATTTTCCTGCTGCCTATTGGCCTTAAACATAAGTAGCGAACAGTTCCAGTTAATATCTCTCTACCATTTGTTAGAGGGATTCTAATTTGGAAAACAGATTAAGGGTCATCACCTGAAAGATCTCAACACATAAGTGTTTAAATGCATATCTTTGAGGCGTGTACTTCCTCGGTAGGTTGCATTGTTTGCATATTACATAGTAAATACAGTTGCACGAAGCATCACGATTGTGGTTTCCTATTTCTTCAGGCTAATGTAACCAGAACAAACCATATAATGTGGACCATGGGGGAAGATTTTCGGTACCAGTATGCACTTTCTTGGTTCAGGCAGATGGACAAGTTAATTCATTATGTGAATATGGTACTCATTTTTACCTATGGATCAGTAAATGTAAATCAGATGCAAGTGTTTAAATTTCTGTGTCCCGAATTTCATGGTGCAATCTTTTCCTTGCCCCACCTTTCTATTGGCAGCTATTTCCCATAATAAATTGCAACCTTTGGTATATTCTTAGGATGGTCGTGTCAATGCATTATATTCTACCCCGTCCATTTATACAGAAGCAAAACACGCAACAAAAGAGAAATGGCCACTCAAAACTGGTGACTTCTTCCCGTGAGTAGAATGTTGAAATTACGAGATGAAACAGATAAGCCCAAATTTAGAACTTTTCCCGATTTTTATGAATATTTCTGCATCTTGTAGGTATGCGGATCATGAAAATGCATATTGGACAGGTTACTTTACAAGTAGACCAGCCTTAAAAGGTTATGTGAGAATGTTGAGCGGTTATTACTTGGTAAACTCTTTTCCTCTTTATTTTATCTCAGTCTGTTTGCTTATTGTTCTTGTGGGATGTCGCAGTTTTACACAATTTCTTGTTTGTTTATTGCTTTTTTTTTTTTTTGGTGTAATTAGGCAGCCAGACAACTGGAATTCTATAGAGGGAGGAACAGTTCAGGACCCAGCACAGATGCATTGGCTGATGCTCTGGCAATTGCTCAACACCATGATGCCGTTAGTGGTACTGAAAGACAGCATGTAGCTTCTGACTATGCAATGCGTCTTTCAATAGGCTATACAGAGGTGCCTATTGTTTGATGAGAATTTCTTACACTGCATAGTCAATTATTTTGTTATCACATTTTAGCTTTATCAAGTCTTCGCTATCTAGTTTCTTACCACTATTCTTACAACTTAGATGTGGCTCTTTTATTATGGATCAAGTACTTTTATTCTTTAGGTCCTAACTGCTCCAAGAAACTATCTTGCAGGCTGAGAAAGTGGTTGCATCTTCACTGGCTATGTTGGCGGAATCAAAATTGAGTGGTAAACCGAATGAGTCTGTCACCAAGTTTGAACAGGTAATATATTCTCTCACATCTGTTGCTGCATTTTTCTTCAGTATATTGAGTTTTAAATTTAATTAGCAAAATTGGCAATCCTAATTATGGACTCTGCACTTATGTCAGTGCCCTCTGCTCAATATAAGTTATTGCCCTCCATCAGAAGCTGGCTTATCTAATGGAAAAAGTTTGGTGAGGATGCAATAGTTTTGCTTATTTATCTTTTTTTTTAATCGTCTTTTGGCCACTGTGAGAAGTGGATTTATATGATTTAATACATTTATTGACCTCATTTCTCTTTCTGGTAATCATGTTAGGTTGTTGTGGCCTATAACCCTCTAGGATGGGAAAGAGAGGACGTTATCCGAATTCCAGTTAGTGTTTCTACTTTTTGTCCTCTTCAGTTCTCTATTTGTCTTGATGAGGTTTTGCTTGTCATTTCTGTTTTTCTTCTCCTCCTTTTCTCTTTCGGGGTGATATCATGAAAGAAAAACTCTTCTACCGTGGAATTGTAGTGTCCAAGAAGAACACTGGACATAAAAAAAGTTAGCATGCATTAACTTAAAAAATCAGATGAACTCTTTTAAGATTAAGCAGCAGTTCCAAATTCTCATCCCTTAGGATTTTTGAATTTTTTTAAGAGAATCCTTATAATGCCTATAAATAATCAAGACTGAAGCCATTCTACTAAGTTTACAGCCTACGAATTCTATATTGGCAGAGTGGGTTTTGGTTGTTTCATATATTGCTGATGTTTATAATTTAATCAATTCCTCTCGGACAGAAGCCATTCTACTAAGTTTACAGCCTACGAATTCTATATTAGCAGAGTGGGTTTTGGTTGTTTCATATATTACTGATGTTTATAATTTAATCAATTCCTCTTGAACAGAATTTGATGATTAATAGTTTGTCTTGGAGACTTCGTAATATTGTTCAAATAATTTGTCGCAGGTTTCTTCTGCTGAGTTAATTGTTAAGGATTCTGATGGAAGAGAAATTGAATCTCAGCTAATTCCGATGCCCAATGCCTCTCTGATCTCCAGAAATTATCATGTTAAAGCATACATGGGTAGATCAGCTAGTAGCTCAACCACATATTGGCTTGCCTTCCCTGTGTCTTTACCACCCCTTGGTTTCAATACTTATTTCGTGTCGTCGAGTTCTAAAAGAACAGGTCAGCAATTGAGTGTATTCTGAAATTTTATTACTTTTATTCGGGAAACAAAGATTATCAGTTACTGGGTGGTGAAAGTTATTTGATGTGATTTTCCTTCTCTTATGTTTGATGGCAGGCTCAGAGGTAGCCATCTCTAATTGGTATCTGTCAGAAAGAAATGCTAATAAAACTTTTGAAGTTGGCCAAGGAAATCTGAAATTGCTCTACACTGGAAATGAAGGAAAGCTTACAAGTTACATTAATAGCAGAAATTTGGTATTCCATTTCCAGATCTCCTAATTTGGTTGTGAGCTTGCAATTTTTCTATCTATTGCTCTGTTTATGACAGAACATGCTTTCCTCTCTGAACGCTCCCTCACTGTCACAATAAGAATGCTCTTACCTCTTGAATAAATTTAATAAATGAAAAATATTAGTTAGCAACTTTTACTTTCATTCAGCAGACCTGGACACAATTTTACAAAAAAGCCCTTGAATTCTTATATCTGGTGGGCCCCTCTGCTCCTGCGGGGGGGGGGTGTTGTGTGTGTTGGGGGAAGGGGAGTATGCAAAGCATAAATTCTCTGCGCATGAAGGCTAATATATTTTCTGGTTTGCTTCACAAATGAAGGTCACAGCATCTGCTGAACAATCGTACAGCTATTACTCTGCTTATAATGGTACTGACAGAGTTAATCAGGTATTCTCCTGCTCATATTTTAACATAAACATAAAAAGCTAATGTCACTTTGTTCTTGGCATATCTTTCTGCTCACTTTTAATCGAGCAAGCCTTAGGTTACTTATGTGCATTATTTTCTTTATTGGTCAATAACTACTGCTGATTCTCCTCATTTTTTGAAGGCATCAGGGGCATACATATTCCGCCCAAATGGTTCATTTCCCCTAAAACCTGACATCCAGGTAATGCATATTCTCCTACATCTCACAGGGAATGTGATATTAATTAATCAATAGAGGTATAGAAAATAATGGACAGCTTTCTTTCTGCCAGGTTCCCCTGACAGTTGTCCGAGGTCCCGTCCTGGATGAAGTGCATCAACAACTTAATTCATGGTTGCATCAGGTTGCGTGCTTCTGAAAACTCTCCATTTGTTTAGATCTTCATTATCATAACTTTTTTGTATTTTAAGGTGCTTTCAAAGCTAAACACTTCTATGTAATAATTAATGAGGTTTCCACTTTCACGAGTTCTTGGAGTCATATTCTTATTTTTGATGCTTAGATGAGTGGAGATGGCTCCATTGTTCTTAAAAAAATGGAGAAATACTATAACCAGATGACTATGTAGCAAATGAATGAGATGCATAAAATGGTAGGTATATAGGCACATATATCAAACACTACTGCATTTTTGGCAGATTGCTTTTCCAGAATGTGAGAAAATGTCACTTTGAGTCAAAGAAGTTCACAACCCAGTCCAAGTAAACTGCAATGGTTTCTTATTAGAAACTTATTTATCTGAATTCTAGTAGGGTCCATGGTCCTGTATTTTAGCTAATTAAGTACATTTGCCCAGGTCACAAGGATATACAAGGGGAAGGAACATGCTGAAGTTGAATTCACTGTAAGTGTACACTGATCCTAATATTTGTTTGTCTGATAGATTTATTTTCTGACATCATATTTGATACTAGATTGGTCCCATACCCGTGGAAGATGCAGTGGGAAAAGAAGTGACAGTTCAAATTGGAACTATCTTGAAGAGCAACAAAACTTTCTATACTGATTCCAATGGGCGAGATTTCATCAAAAGAGTATGCTAATGCTTGATTTTTACTGTTTGTCTGCTTATTTTGTGATCCTTGATTTGCTGAAATGGGATATGGAACTGTTAATGTAAGACCCAAAAAAAATAAAATAAAATAAAATAAAAAGAAAAAGAAGAAGAAGCTTCAGTGGTTTATACTAAACCTATCAGAATTTTTTTCCCCTTGAATTTCATTGAAAGTTATGTGTTGCAGATACGAGACTTCAGAGATGATTGGGATCTGCAAGTATACCAACCAATAGCAGGAAATTACTATCCTGTACGCATTCTTATGAGCACTATTTTTCTGATATTTCTATTTACCATTGTTTTGCCATCAGTTAGGTAATTTTAAAAGATTTGCTTTAAACTTTTATCCTTTGGACTTGTTTCTATATATTGTACCCGGACGAGATCACTAATTCTTTCCTACTTAGGTAAATCTAGGAATTTATTTGGAGGATGAAAATTTGGAACTTTCAGTCTTGGTAGACCGTGCAGTCGGTGGATCCAGTCTTGTTGACGGTCAGATAGAACTCATGCTTCACAGGTTTGGCTCATAGGAGTGTGCCTCTTACTGTCAGTTATTTCTAACTGCTAAATCATTTGTCATGGTATATTTTACACTTTCTAAGCAACTGCTATTGATATGTGATACTGGTTGATTTGTCCTGCTGTACAGGAGGTTGCTTCACGATGATACTAGAGGTGTTGGTGAGGCACTGAATGAAGAAGTTTGTCTTGATGAGACTTGCAAAGGTTTGATGGTAGGAACTCATGATTAACCTTTTGGTTTTAGTTTTATATTGGCTTTATAATCTTTGAGTTTATCTAGCATGTCAGTTAAACTGATATATGTATATATATTTATCATTTCTGGCCCATTCTCCCTCTTCCTTCTCTGATTGTGTGTCCAATTTTGATTTGTTATTCCCTCCTCTTTATAAGTATTCTTTCATCCCAAATCCAAATTCACAAGTAATGCTTCGGGTTTCATCTCTAGATCTTCTTTTGCATTTGTTGATGGTCATTCACTGAGAGGTTGTATTTATTTCATTCTCCCTCCTATTCACGAAATAGGATGCTATTGCCATTTTTGAGTTTCATAAGATACCTTACACTTTTCCGAGACAAGTTTTCCTATTATACTCATTTCTCTCTCCCTCTATCTCTCTATCTCTCTCTCCTTATTAATGAAGGGTATCATGTGACATAGTTTTTTGTTCCAAGTCTCCCTGTTTTTAGAATTCTTAACATGTGTGAAATCTCTAAAGTATCTTGTATTATGAACAACGGGAGTATATTTCTCATCAAGTATTTCCCTTTTGAAGGGTTAATATATAGGAAAATTGAGAGGATGAAAGCTAGGCGGGTGAATCATATTCGTTTAAAATGAGGGAGGGAGGCATCAACGGTTATATTTTCAATATTTTCTCTTTTTTACCTCAAGCTTTGTCCAATAACAGATGTCTGGCAACCCAATCTCTTTTGTGATCTTCCCGTTTTTGGAAATTTAACTTATACTTGTCGCAGATTAAAGGGAAATTCTATTTCAGAATTGATCCTCGAGGAGAAGGGGCAAAATGGCGCCGTACGTTTGGTCAAGAGGTTTATTCTCCACTGCTTCTAGCATTTGCCGAACAGGTAAATTTTGTATCTGGAGTTGACATATGGAAGTTGCCACCGCACTCTAACTGTGTCTGTGCAGGATGGGAGTGACTGGATGGGTGCCCATGTAGCTACTTTTTCAGCTGTTGATCCTTCGTATAGTTTGCCCAATAATGTTGCAATAATCACCCTCCAGGTACGCTTGGAAAGCTCTTCGATGTGCAAAGATACTGATTTTTTCTAGAGTAAAAAGTATATATGGCATATATTGTTAACTTGAAAGACTTCTATTAACCTTGAAGCTTTGTGCGGTTCAATTTCAGGAACTTGACAGTGGCAAAGTATTACTTCGGTTGGCTCATCTATATGAGGTGCTAATTTCTAACTTTCATCACATTCTTTCAAACTGTAGGAGTGCTTCATTCTTGACGTTTACATTAATTGTTGCATAATGTTCCAATCATCCTTTTTAGATACTTGCATTGCAGTTAATCTAAGGTTTTGTGATTCAGCATGATTAAGTTCTTTTCTTTTTGCGCTTAAGACGATATTTGACTATTGGAGCTCAACTTTTTCACATTTTAGTTCTTTGGGTCCACATTTATTCAATCATAGCTTCTGATTTGGGTGTTTGATACATGCAAGACTGGGGAGGATAAGGAATTGTCTGTCATGACATATGTGGAGCTGAAGAAACTTTTTCATGACAAGACTATTAGCAAGGTGACAGAAATGAATTTGTCAGCCAATCAAGAGAGAAGTGAGATGGAGAAGAAGAGATTAGAATGGGAGGTAGAAGGCACCCCTCCTACAGGTGATGAAGCTATGAGAGGAGGACCCATTGATCCTGCAAAGCTTGTTGTAGAACTTGCCCCCATGGAGATCCGTACATTTTTGCTTGATTTTGATCATCTGAAGTTGTTTGGCACTTGAAATGAAAGAGGGATATTTGGGTTAAGAGCAGACACCTTATCCAAATCTGGTTTCTTTTCCTGTTCTCCCCAGGCTATGCTTTCTTTTGCACCTTTGTTATATATCAGTTGAGTGGGCAACATAATTTGAAGTGATTACCTTTTCTTCTGGAGAATTTTTCGACATTTGCACATTTGGTTTCTTCACGTCTGTGGATTACATCTTTGGAATACAATTGGAGAAAACTGAATTTATTCGAAAATCAATGACTGGCAAGTCTAGTAAATTTTTGGGTTAATTCAAAAAACACTCCTTTACTTGTAGTAAATTGAGTATCTGACTTTTTAATTATGACAATCAAGTACTTAAATTAGGATTCAATCGTTATTTTTGTTGGTGGAACATTTATTTAGGTACTTGATTATCAAAATTAAAAGTTCAGGTACTCAATTGATAATTGACTACAAGTATAGGGGTGTTTTTGGAATTAACCCTAAATTTTTTGTCTCCAAACTAGACGTATTTTCTTGCCTATAAGAATATTTTGTTAATTTCTACTGTTGAGAATCTTACATCGGCTAATTAAAGAAAATGATTACTCCTAAGCCTAAAAATTCTAGCATTGTATCAAAACCATGATGTTGGGCCACGCACAGATGTCCAATCTTACAAATTTCACATTTTTTAGGTAGCTTTTGGGGTGAGTGGATGAAAAAGATTTTATATTTCTATTTTTTTTTATTAAAAGATAGGCATAGCCTTTTTTATTCCAATAAATTTGAGACATAACTTTAGCAAATCAATGCCCGCCAATAAACTTTTCCAAACATATGAAGACGAGGAGGTATGATGCACATCAAGGATATTTTGACCCTTATAGTACTTTGCTAGCAGGGACTGTGCTAATAAAGAGTCCGGTGCTGAGATGAGTTTCCATCCTTCCTTAGCCAACAATGCTAAATTAAAAGCTTCCAAATCTCGAAAATTTATACTATCCTAACACTTAGGTTTGCATGGTGAACCCCAACTAAGCCAACGCATGGATCTATTCTTGGCGGAGTTCCACCAAAATTTGGCAATGAGGGAATGGAGATGTTGAACCAGAGTCCGTGGTAAAAGGAAACAGGACACAGTGTATAGTGGAATAACTTGCAAAGTAGATTTAATCATAATTTACCAGCTTGAGATAGAAAAGTCGCACTCCATTCATGGACTTTCTTAGATATCCTGTCACATAAAATATGCAAAGATAGCATTTTTTTTCTTACCAATATTGTATGGGAGCCCAAAATAAGTACGTGAATCAGACACAATGTGAGGTATACCTAAAATAGAAAGGAGACATTACTAAGCAGGGGAGATTCTTGGAGGAAAGGAAACTGTCAACTTCTGGAAATTCATTTGTTGACCAAATAATGCTTCAAAATGTTGGAGTACTTGTCTTATCATTTCTGCAGCTGGCAAGGAAGCCTCAAGGAAGATGAGACTATCATCAACAACAACAAAGAAATGAGAAATCTCCAGACCGTGCCTTCCTAAACGAATACCTCGCCATAAGCCTATTGCTGGGCTTGGTGAATAAGAGCATAGAAATCCTAATTACAAAGTATAAATCAAAATAGAGATAGAAGGATAACGTAATGTGACACGGATATGAGCCAGTGGCGAAACTAGGACAGAAAACTTGGACGGGCTAATTAACATTAAAAATTTTGCCATAATTTCTGCTATAAAATAGATGTATTCTAAGTACAAAAACATTCAAAATTTGAGGGGCTTAATTGTAAAAACATCAAAATTCCTAAATTTTTTTTTTTTTGGGCTCGAGCTCACCCGAACCCCCAATAGTTTCGCCCCTGCGGATATCTATTTACCAGTACTCTGAAAAAGACAGTTCAGATACAGGTCATAACAAGGGAAACAAATAATGGTGGGAAGGTCATATGAAGCGTCATACATTCAAAAAAGTCCCATTCCACCTTGTCATATGCCTTGGTGAGGTCAAGCTTGAGAGCCATAGCCTGCCATCCTATGGGACGATGACGACGAAGTTAATGGAAGAGTTCGAAATCCAAAAATCACATTATCAGAGATATATTTTCTTGTTAAAAAAAAGCGCCCTGTTCTGACATGATGACGGTGGGCAAAACTCTCTTTAGTATATTTACTAGAACAACTGACATAATTTTACAACTAATATTGAACCGATGGGCAATAATCCGCAGCCATTTGGGGATATGGAATTTTTGGGATCAAGGAAATAAGAGCAGCAGCATTGAGGGAATCCAGTCACTGTGATCCTTGAAAAATTTCCCAGGCAAGCACAATTACAGAGGGGCCAAGGATATGCCCATATTGTTGATAAAAACTAGCATGAAAACCATCTGGACTTGGAACCATCTAGACCTGGAGCCTTGGATAACGATTACGCACATACTGTTGTCAATACTTCTTGATCAGAAACAGGAGCACTTAATTCACTGTCCATGACTGGAGGCATGGTGGTGAAAGAACTTAGTATTTATGTCTCCCACACTAAGCCAGTTGACCCCGCAACGTTATCTCCAATATTCTGATTGCGCAGAAATAAAGCTTTCAAGTTATGTTCGAGTTTTTAGAATGGAGACAAAATCGGCAGTAGACTGATATAACGTCAAAAGATGATGTTGAGTGTTTTTTATTCAAGAAGAAAACTTAACTTGGTGCCATGCGGACAATATTGATTGTACAGAATTAAGGGATTGTTAAAACTCAAGAAGAGGATATCATGTCGGACGAATCCATGAGGACGATACTCGGCTTCTAATTCATGCAACCAAAGAGGTTCAAAACAGAAGCAATATGCTGGCCTTGCGAACAATGAATAGCAGGAGGCTTAAGATCAACAAACAAATGAAGATGATATGAGGAGCAAGAAGCACCATGCATCGAAAAATAGTCAGCCATGCCTCATTTGTAAAAACCCGATCAAGTCTTTCCCCCACACGATCACACCAGGTAAACTTAGGCCTTCGGTATCCAATATTTTTTAAAGCAACAGAGAATAGTGCATCATGGAAGGCTTCCATCTGAGCAGAATTACAGAGTGCTATTCCTCCCGTTTTTTCATGTTGAAATAATATATCATTAAAGTCTCCTAAACAAAGCCATGGTTCTAGCCGATTCAGCCAATGTATTTGAGTAATTGCCATAAGAAATACCTTAAATCCGTAACAAGATGACCATAAAACGTAGTCAAATAAACTAGAAAGAAATCACTATTAAATACAAATTTTAAAATAAAAATTTATTGACAAAATAAGAAAAAGATAAATTAATGAGTATTATTGCATGACTTTCACGTTGCAAATGAGCTAGCATTGCAACCTCAGTAGAATGTTTCACTAACGCCACCATCGATTGCTTGGCAGCATATTCTCGAAGCTATTGTCAGCTAATTGGCATCATCCTCTGTAAATTTATTCGAAGATTAATACTGATGCTAGTCTTAAATTATAACTGTTGCAACGAGAGTTATTATTGGTGACTCTATATGCCATGTTTTGATGTGTACCATATAGCCTTTGTCATCTGCTTATGATATAACAGTTTTGAAAGCTCAATTTCTCATGAGTTATCACCAATACTTTCGGAAACAAATTGCACTTCTCTTCTTTGACATTCTTCTTTCAATCCTCACAATACCTTTTTATTTGAACGGGGATAGATCTCAACTCATATCCAAACTAGGAGTGTAAATGAGTCAAGTCGTTACTGTTTGTAAGTTATTTGGTCAAAGTTCGATTCGAGCTTGCTATTTATTGAGCTTGAACTGACTCACTAAGTAAATGAGTCGAATTCAAACCTTATTAACAGTTATCGAGTTAGAATATATAAATTTTTTATTTTATTTTAATTATTATATGTAATATCTCTTTTTAAAAAATTGAATTGGAACTTAAACTCGATACAAATAATTAAACTTGAACTCAAAAAAAAAATGTTAAAATTCAATCGAACAACTATAGTCGAGAAAAAAAGCTCGTTTACGCCCCTAATCCAAACTAAGCCGCGGACAGGCTTGGCTTATTAGTATTAAAACAGACGGTAAAATAGATCCCATTCGCATGCTAACCGCGAAATCAACGAAGCTACCCCGCCTTCCCCTCTCTCTCTCTCTGCGAAAATTTCATGTCCATCTTGCCTTCCGAGAATCTAGTCGGTTCAACTTCTTCGTCTCAGCGCTCCTCTCCAAATTCCAGTTTTAATCATGGCTGCCACTCTCCCGATCGCTATAGCCCCTCGCCTTCCTCCTTTCGATCTCTTCGAATCTCCGACGACGCTACTTCTTCCTCCAATCCCTCCCACAGCTTCTCAGGTGATTTCTGTTTTCATTTTTTTAATAATTGTTTTTCGTTTAGCAATTTACTGAAAAAATTCGTGCGTAGTTTGTAAGCACTTTCTGTATTATTGTAGCAGTACTTCCGTGCAGGCTTAGGGGACAAACCCTAGACTGCTTCCTTATTTCTAGGTTATGTGTTTCCTCATTACCTTAGCTTCCGCCAGAAATTGGACCTTGAGCGACTCCACCTCTAGGGAGTTTTCTGGCTTTCAAAGTTTATTTTCATTGTGGCATTCATGATATAAAGGTCTTCTGGAGCTCCATCTCCTTCTTATTGCTTATTCATATTGTGGTTGGATGTCCAGTTCGTCCTTCTATGATTCCGCAATTGGGTGGTTAGGCACCCTTGCTTTCTGCTGTGCATTGCTTTTGTGCATCCTGGGTATGTTTGTTTGCTGATGCTAAACTTTTGATCTTCCAGGTCCTGTGGCTCCAGCTGCAGATAATTCTGATGGATCTTGCAAAGAGGTGTAGTTTTCTGCTCATCTTTACTTATGAAAACTAATTTGTTTTCTTTGCTTCTTCTGAACTCTTAGTCATCATCATGCATAGCGTCAACTATTGGTCGGGCTTGTTTTATTTGGCAGAAGCTTTTTAACTTTTCCGTCCACAATACATATAATTTCATGTTTTGTTCATTGCCCCCATTAGGTAAGTGGGCGGGAAATGCCAAGCACTGAGAGTATTTTAGCTCACCATTCCGGTGGTAAGAATCTGCAGCATGAAGCTGCTGGTCAAGCAGCGGTTGCATCTGATCAAAGTCGAAGCAAATTATCTGGATCCCCTAATGACCATCAGATTTCCGCGTCAACTGGTTCTCATGGGAATTCTGCTCATTCATCAGGGAAAAAAACACAGATGGTTAGTGGAAATCATTTGCTAAATTTCCATTACGACCCCATTTCTAGATCGCAGCCTAGGCCTAGGGCTCCACCTCTTAGAAGATCCCAGAGGAGAAAGCCTTACAACAAAGATTTGTTTCTTCAAGCAAATTACAAGTTTGTTGTGTTAGACTCGGGGAACTATGCGCCTGAATACATTGATCCGGACAAAATGCTATTGTGGGAAGACATAATCTGTGTGAAGTACTTGACTCCGTTCCAAGTCCAATGTCCGATATGTCTGGAAGATCCTCTATGTCCACAGATAACCTCCTGTGGTCACATATTTTGTTTCCCATGCATTATGCAGTATCTAATGTTGGGTGAAGACGATTGCAAAAGTGAATATAGTAAGAAGTGTCCTTTATGTTTTTTGATGATATCTTCGAAGGATATGTATACCATCCAAATTGAGAATGTTAAGCAATATCATTTGGGTGACGTCATAGGGTTTTTGCTGTTGACTCGTCGAAAAGATTCATTTCTTTTGTTTCAAAAAGACAAATGTCAAGCTGCAAATGATAAAATCCAAGATACCTTTTCAAAGTTCATCTTTACTTCAGATGTGGACCTATCATTTAGAGAAGCTATGTCAGATCTGGACAGCTGGTTGGCCAAGGCAGATTCAGGTCTAGTAGATGACCTGGAAAAGCTTCCATATGTATGTGCTGCAATAAAACAGTTAGACCAGAGAAAGAAATATTGGAATGAACGGCAGGTTTCTAACAGTTTTAACCATGAGGCTGGGGAAGTTCTAGGAGCAAATTCCTCTGGTTCTATTCATGATAAGTCAGCAAGGTTGGGAAGCTCACCCCCAGATTGGTCACAAACGACTGATACGGCTGAAATATTGGAGGACACTGATGGAATTTTATCTTCTTCATTTGATGACCATAAGAATGTACCTGCACACTTTAATGGCTTTGGTGACAGAAAAGACAGGGATTCGTACAGTTTTTACCAGGTGATTTATTTCTGTGCAGCTGCTTTTATTCCAAAATTGGTCATAAGATACCTTACTTTTATGGAAACCAATTGCTTTTAATATCTTCATTTTTCTGACCCTTGTTGTTAAGTGCATGAGTCAATGGTCTGTTTGGATGTTCCAGGCAGTTGACGGGCAGCACCTTATCCTTCACCCATTGAACATGAAGTGTCTTCTACATCACTATGGGCACTATGATAAACTTCCTAGCAGGTTTGGAATCCTTACAGTTCATGCTTCCATTGTTACTGAACCTACAAGTTACTGAAAATAGATATAGAATCCGACCACGTCTGCCCGCATGGTTGTCTTCCTCAACAATTTCAATTTTCAATGTATAATCGGAAACTTGGAATCCGATATTTTTTACCTTCGGGGTCCTTTCTAGATAACTCCATGGAGAGTTCCTAGATGTATATGAGGCTATTTGACATTTCCATGTGAGAAGTAGAGAAGTTTATTTCCATATAAGATCTTGGGAGCTTTATGACTGCTTTTCCAAAAAAGGTTCCAGGAAATGCTCAAGTATTCAATACTTAATATACATAAGCTCCTGTTACATTTGGAGAATATTTTGAATTACAGGATTAGTGGAAAGATTTTGCAATTGGAATCAATTACACAGTCGGAAGCAATGAGGAGACGGTATCGCTATTTGAGCCATTTTTCTTTGACAACAACATTTCAGGTACTTGCTATTTAATTTTTCCTTGCTGCCCCGGCTACTTCAAGAGAGGATGAAAATCATGCCATTGCTAACAAGCGTAATAGTAAGGAACCAAACAATATAACAGGAAAAAGAGAAGTTGGCTGGATATAAGAATATTGAGGAAATATGAATAATATCGCAGATTCTCATATTCTTTGTCATTTAGAAAACTTCCTGGGATAACTTGCTTCTTTATTTTTAAGCTTTGCGAGATTGATCTTAGTGATGCATTGCCTGCTGATGCCCTCACTCCATTCATGGAAGAAATCAAGAACAGAGAAAAGCAAAGAAAGCGGCTTGCTAGAAAGGTATCAGATTTAAGAATCTGGAAAATATGGAATTGTTTGTCATCTGATGTATTATAGTCTGTCATCCGCCTTGATGATGTCTTCAGCTCGTACATTTTCTTTGTCACTCTATCTGATTATAATTTGCTGCAACTCTGTATCCGTGTAATGTAGTTGACTTCCTTGCGCTTCCTCCACCCCACCCCCTCCCCCCACCCCCACAAAAAAAAAAGGCGGTAAAAGGATTCTCTACTTTTTTCTGTAAAAAAAACTCTTCTGTCTGCTTTTGTTGCTTATTGGTGGTGGAACATGGCGTGCCAATTATCTGGACAAGTTTCCTGCTTAAATAAATATGTTACTCTTTGTATTTTTCTACAGCATAATGGTGTTATGGATGATGATAAAGGGGGAGGGGGCTTCAATAATACTTTGTTCAAATAATGCTCTTATTATTCTCCCATTTCCTTGCTTTAGTTTGTGCCTAAATGATTACATTTGGCTATGAATTTAACCTTGCTTACAATGCTAATATTTATTCACAAATGTATTATTTGAGATAGCTGAATTCACCAACAATACACAGTTTACTGAAGATTGAAGCTCTCCTGCTCTTAAGAGAGCAAAGAGGAAAAAGAATGGCTCTTTCACTCTCTTAATGCTCATGAGCATTGCTCTGCCCTACCTTTATTTTTAATAATTATTTTTATTGGATAGATTTACATGCTACAAGCCATTTCTTTCTAATCTTTCATCTAGTATTTTCTACTATTTCAACCTTTCTTCTTTTGGAGTGTGTGTGTTGGGGGGGGGGTGTTTGAAATCTGTCAATTTCCTAGATTGTTTGGACAGACGATGAAGTAATTGATCTGTTTCATCTAATACCCTGCATTTTGAAATGCAAAATTTTCCATTGCTGCTAAGTTAAGATTGTTACATTCTGCATTGTTTGTGAATAATGTCTACATGTGTTCAATTTGGTGTTCTTATCTCCAGGAACACCGGGAGAAAATAAAGGCCGAAGCTGTTGGGCTACAGTTTGCAACTGTTCCTGTTAGTTTGGAGCGAACATCTTTTGATGAATCACCTACTTTCTCCATGGATGACTTTGAAGGTGAGACATTATGCAGAGGAAATGCTTAAATAATGGCTAACATGAAGAAAATGAACAATTTCAATGAAGGTTCTACCTTGGGTACTTTGATGTGCTGAGTTAATTTGTTTTTACGCCTTCTGTGTATTTTCCTGGTATAGACATCTTTTTGAGATTTAGGACTTCTAACAATTAATATGATCTTCGTCTATAATATAGGGTCCATTTGGATTGGAAATAAGAATGAAAAAGTGGAGTTTTTTTACTCGAATTATGTTAAAGGTGAATTGATTGCGAGAGAAGAGGTGGGGTCTAAAATAAAAAAAGTAAAAGTTTTTTGGGTTTTAAACCCAATCCAAATGCACCCTTAGTCTTCAAATATAAGTGGCATAGCAGTGTTAGGCATAATCAAAACATAGGGGAAGAAAAGGACAGAATTTCTGTGGTGTTTTAATTTGTGATCATGCTTGTTGACACATTTCCTCGTTTCCTTTTGTGTCATAGTTACTTCCATCTCGATGCCGGCTAGCATTTCTAGTGTTTCTGATGTTTACTGGTTTATTTCCTCCCTTTTTGTTTGTGCTCGCCAATGGAAGCTTTGGGAAGTTCAACTGCCACATCAACTAGCCCTCCAGACATAGTGGAAAGGCCGTCATTTTCAAACGTTGCTAGACTGGGTTTTGCTGCTGGGCGTGATTCTCCAGTTTTAAAGACTGAGGGAACTCATTCTATTCCTAAGATACAAATGATACGTGATTCGTTTGCTGCCACTGGTATAAATCCCTTTTCCGCTTTCCAATTTTCTGTGTATTTGGGGGGAGTGTTCAAATGCTGGTATGCTAATGGCTCTGCCATGTATGCTGAATCATTTCCCTAAAGTCTGCTTAGCCATCACATGGTTGATTCATATAGGATAAATCCCAATTCTAATGTTGAATATTTGATAGTTTTTATTTTATTTGAAGGTACATTTTCGTGTTCCCTTTTTTCCCCCCTTGTTTCTTGGCACTTGGAAGTATAACACTAGGATTTAAAAGAAGCAATAGAAGTTTGTCTGGTTTGGTAAATGATTGCTATTCTAATTGGACTAGAATTTGTTGATAGGAGGAACAAGGGATAATGGCAGTCCATCATTTGCCAATGTAGCATCTAGAGGGAAACCTCCCGAAAGACAAGATGATCCTCCAAAGGTGAATGAAATGGGAAAGAAAGGGAAGAAGTCAAGTCGAGTGCTGCTATCAACAGCTGGGGGACGGCGCTACTGAAGTTGAACTTGGATTTGCACTTATTATATAACCTGTATAGACTGCAAAATTTACCTAGTACTATCAGATGCCTTATTGTCTGGTACTATTGTGATAAGTAAATTTGTATTGGCTTTAAGGTGGCTATGGCATTGCTGTTGTTTGAGCCACTTACAGGCAACGAACCCGGGGGGAGGGGGGCGTCTCTCTTGTTTGCGAAACATTGATGTTAGCCTTTCGGGGTATGTGAATAAGCATTTTGTTGCGTTTGTTTCTATGTTTAAAGATCTTTGAGGGATTATGCTGTGCAGGCGCAGCCAGGCAGTGCACCTTACTTACATAGGGTCATTCTTGAGAACTTGTTTGAACAACCCATAAGCTACTGTAGTTGTCTGAGGAGGCTGTGAATGGAATTTACGTTATTCAAGAGCACACATGAAAGAAGCATTGGGTTTTTTCATCCACAATATGTCAAAAACGGCAGCGCATCATTAACTCTTTTAATTGGAAGGTATTTTGTATTGATTCTGGAAATTTGTAGGTTAGATGATTTTTCTCAACAAGTATGTCTGTGCACTGAATTTCTTTCGCGAATTTTTATATATTTTTATTTTGACAGAGAAAAAAATAAAGGGAAATTGTCTATATATTGACTATTTTTTATTATATACATATTCTTTTTTTTTATTTTTTCATGTAAAATTATTTATTTTTGTGTCTGCCATGGTACCAGACGCCTCATTAGTCATGAGAGACCCGTGAGGTTGGATGTTAGATTCCAGTGTATATATATATATATAAATAAGAGAAATTGTCAAAAATATTTTTATATAATTTATCTTTCGTCGTTTGAGGATATTATTATCTCGTTAGACATTTATACTCAATAACTTTTTATGAGGGTTGAAAATATCTTTATACGACAGTTATGTGTAGTTTTTGATCAATTTATGTTATGTGATATTTACATATCATCCTTAGAAAAAGTAAAATTGTCCGACCATTTATTTAAGTACTAACTAATAACTAGAACGGTTTATGAACTTATTCGAACCATTGTCCATTCTAGCCATGAATTGACTATTATATTAGTAGTTAAACAATTTTATCTTTTTTAAGATGATATGTGAGTGTTAGGTGACAGAAAATGGCCGAAAACAATGATCATCATTGAACAGGAGCATTTTCAGCTCTCGTAAAAGGTTATTGAGAAGAAGTAGCTCATGGAATAAATAATATTCTCAAGTGACTAACGTAAATTATTAAGGGACATTTTTTTATCTCTATATATAAGGAAAATTTAGTCTATAATTTACGTATATTCTAAAGATATACATAGTCTAGGTTTAAATATGTTCATAAGGAGATTCATATGTGATTCTTAAGTTCTATTTTCTTTCTTGTATTATTTATTTATCTCTATTCTTCTTCTATTTATATTTTATTTTTATTTCGAGTAATTTATCCTATTACGTTAATAACAATTAGCACAAAGTCAAAGTTAGTCGGTTCACGCAAGAAAACTAATATAACAATTAATGGACTTACATATATATATATTAAGAACAATTAATATAACATAAATAAATTTATTCATTAAAAAATATCAAAATTGGAAAAACAGGTTCACTAGTTAAGTGCATAATCCCTCAAATGAGATCCGATCGTGATTTTTTTCTTGCTCAAAATGTCAATAAACGAGTAAAATATTGTATTAAATTTTTTTTAGCTTTTTAACTATTGGATTTGCCTAAATCTTCTATAGAAACTAGAGAGAGTTGTTTGGTGAAAATAAAAGTGAAATTTTTATAATTTTGTCGTAAAATTTATAAAATTGATGTTCACCTCACATTTTTAAATTCGAGGATGGGAGATGGGCCTGCAGATGATCGAAAGCCCAATCCATTGAATCTCGCGTGGTGCCAGGCCCAGACCATATGGACATGAGTGAATCAAGGCTGGCGGAAGAGAAGAAGAGCGAAGAAGCAGCAGCTGCTGCAGCTGCAGCTGCAGTGAATGAGATGGAAGCAACAATCGAGGAAGGAGGGAAAATTGAATACGTGAGCTATGGAGGAGAAGATCACCTGCCCCTTATTATGAACCTGGTTGATCAAGAACTCAGCGAGCCTTATTCCATCTTCACCTACCGCTACTTCGTCTATCTCTGGCCACAACTCTCTTTTCTCGTACTTTTCTTTTCTTTTTTATTTTCATTTCCAGTTTAGGGATTTTAATTTTATTTTGGCGCCACCTGAGGATAGTAGCTAATTTAATTTCAATTCTTTTATATGAACGATTCGATTGGATATGGTTGAATCAATTGATATGATGACAGGCATTCCATGAGGGGAAATGTGTCGGGACGGTGGTTTGCAAGATGGGAGACCACCGAAATACTTTGAGAGGTTACATTGCTATGCTTGTCGTACTTAAACCTTACAGAGGAAGAGGCATCGGTGTGTTCTTTCTTTCATTCTATCTTATACTATTGTTTAAAGATGCCTTGTTTGTATTCATCCACTCCACAGCAAATATTCTTATTACTAGATTTTTCTTTTTTCCCTTTCCTGTGAATTTAACTTCTGCGTGTAGAATTTTGAATCTTTGCATCAAGAATGATATTGATCTGTCGCATTGTAAGAGATTGAAAAAGCTGGATTTACCTGTGAAAACATGGTTCCCTCGGCCAATGCATACACATATGCACAGTTTATGTCCTCTTTTAATTCGTTTTCATGCCACATAATATGTGGAATACCACATCTGATAGAATATCTAAAATATAAAATGTCTATGATGGTTGGAAACATAGAGAGATTCCACTTAGCTTGTTAGATCGCTGCTTGTGTTGTTTATGTACTATTTACAGTTTTTCTTTGGTAAATGTCATCTCAAACCTTCTGTTGAATACTCTTTCATTGCAGCAACTGAACTTGTTTCACGGTCTATTGCGGTAATGATGCAATCAGGTTGCGAAGAGGTATTTACCAACCCTCCTATCTTGAAGCAATTTAGCTTTGTTTTCCATTCCAATCATGCATCGTCAAAATCCTGTATTTGAGAGCAAATGAAGCGATCTAATAGATAATGTGATAAGACATTAACTTCTGTAGCTAGAAGAGTTAAAAAATAAATTGGAGATTATTGAACCAAGGAAATTTACTTTGGCTTGTCCGGTGCTCTATTGCTGAAGGAAAGGAGTGAGGAGTGGCAATCTAGTTCCAAAAAGGCAATCCCCTCTGGCAAGCCCCTTAGCCAGCAGAATGCCTATCCTGTCTTCTGTAATTATTGGATCCTTGAGGCTCATGGTAATCAACAATATTAGCTTATACATACCAAATACTGAACACATGCTTGAGATGGCGTGCCTTTCTTTTACTCTGTAGTCAAGCCCTCATGTTTTTCATACTCTACTATGCATGTAAGATGCCCGACTTTGCTCCTTTTGCCGGAGAATGTTCAGGTAATACCCGGAGGTCCATGCATTCTGTTGAATGGGCATACTGGTGCCCTGATCAGCCTCCCCATTATTCTCCTCCTCATTGGGATCACTAGTTTGTTTCTGTTAAGATTTCTTCGGCCTCTGGCCGAGCAAATCAGCCTCATCCGTAGAGAGCGTTTCCGTCATCTTTTGTGAAGATTCAATATATTGCCATGCACTGTAAGCTAATGAAAAGCACCACAGAATGCAAGAAAATGGAAAAAATCTTCAGACCTGAACTTCAAGAACTGGCAGTGTAAATGACTACAAGAATTCTACACAAGTAGCGGAACCTATAGCCTTTTGTGCCTTATCCTTTTCACAGTTAAGGGCTGCTGTTGGAGGCCTTTGACTGTGAAAGCATAAATTACGTTAAAACTTTATTGGCTGTTTGTTGAATACAAATACATGGAATTCCTCTTTTGGGGGTTCGGTTGGATTGGAGGATGAAAAATGAATTAGCATGTCATATGATTATGTTCTTTTATGTTTATTTTGTCTAGTTTCTGCATATGGACTATTTATTACAGGTGGAGATCTTTTCTTTTTGCTGATAATACATGCTTTTCCTTTGAAGGTGACTTTAGAAGCTGAAGTTACAAATAAAGGAGCACTTGCATTGTATGGCCGTCTTGGTTTTATCAGATCAAAGAGACTTTTCAGATATTATCTGAATGGAGTGGATGCTTTCCGACTCAAGCTATTGTTTCCCCGTCCAGAGCCCTACACTTCACAGTCAATGATTCCAACAAATGCTCAGATCCAGAGGCATAATTCTGAGAAACAGAATGTTGAAGATTCCCTTGAGCATTGCCTGTAATCAACCAGAGAGAGCTGTATGTCAAGAGAATCTCACCAGGTGTAAATACATAAGTGCCTTTTGAGGCCTCAACTATACTTGATCTTGGTGCTCAACATTTTTTAAGATAGCTCTAACTTGACTATCTTGGTAGAGATTTAATTGCTCTGTTGGGAAGAATTGTGTATCATTGGTGCATTTGAATTTTGAAAGCCATTCCGTTATTGTAAACTTTTTTTTTTTTTTTAAATATTTAGGTTTTTCCAGTTGATTCCAAAACAAACCAGAATATGTCATCTTCAGCTGATGCAATGCACATTGCAATTGCATTTGCTTTCTAGATCAGTAATCGAAGGCATCCTTGCTTCTGTACAGGTTAAAATAAACGCTGATTTACAAACACAAAATGTGCAAGAATGTATCAAATTGATAGCTGGTTTCCTCTGAAAAGAGTTCGTAAACTGCATCAGAGTGGCACTCTCAAACAGCAATCCTCCATCATCTGGTATATCAGCCAAAAACCTAATTTAGTTTTTGGGAGCCATAGTTGCTGCTATCCCAGAAATGTTTGCTCCATTTGAATAATTCAAGTATGCTGCTGTATTCAATGATGATGATGGGAACTGTGGCGGCACCTGACAATACGCTCTTGACATTTCTTTAGCAACTGAAGCACCATTGCCGTAGTAACCATAGCCAATACCATTTTGGGATGACAATTGATGAACAGATGAGCTAACCCGATTAAGGCCTTGAAAAGCTATTTGCACGCCGTTTGCTATTGACCTTTCATTAGTGACTGATGCTCCTTCACTGTAGTTGTAACGATATTGCACACCGTTCCAGTGGGCAGATGAAATCTGTTGTGGCACTAATGAAGCTTCAGCAGTTGAATGGAAACCATACATGGGAGCTACATGTGTATTGACTTCATTCTCATTCCTCTCTGGAACAGACATGTGACTTACAGTTGGAGCTGAATAAGGAAGGGCAAGGCTTTCCGCTCCCAATCCAGCACTTCTTGGTAGTAACCCTTGATGAGGTCCAAAATACACATGCTGTATGTCATCAGAAAAATTGACAGCTGGTGACAGAGGATGACGCGTTTCTCCATAAGAGGGCACTTGATAGTTTAATTGTACGCTATCACATAAAGTATTAGAAGTTTTAACTACGAAATGAGAAGTTCCTGTTCCACTATTTTCTTGCATAGAAGGAAAAGGTAACGCTGACTTTGTTGAAACTGAGGCATATAATGTGGAAGGCATCCTTTCCTTACGAGACCCAACAACTTCCCGATCCTCAGATGCCAATGCAACCCAATAAGCAGCACTTCGAGATGTAGCAACATGGGAATGTGTAGCCAGCCTGCCCTCCCTATCAATCAGTAAACAGAATATTTTAGGACACCATGCGGGAACAATTAAGCAAATAGAAGAGGCAAGATTAGCATAGTTACAATTATAAACAACAGGATGTGGCAAATGTTTTCATTTGTTTCAAGCTTCCCCCATCTTTAGGGCTGAATCAAGGACAGTTCATAATTTATTATGTTAACATATGAAACTATAGCATTACTTCCAACAACAATGTAGAGACGAATTCAAATCATCCTTATCAATTCAACACAACTCAATATCAAGTTTTTATATCCTGGGACTGGAATATGGTTAAAGTGCATATAAGAGTTGCAGCTGAAAAGTTACTCACAGTATACATACTTGTGCAATGGAAACCCCTGGAATAGAATAATCTAAGTAGTAAACATATCGCAAGGGAAGCATTAGCAATTGAATTGAACACAGTATGTGATAGCCCCATGGCTAACATTCAAATTAAGTTGAAATAAGAAAACTATTTATTGTCTTCTCCAAATAAACTCATATAAGCCATGGGGGAAGGACCAAAAGGAATACTTTTTTCTTTTTTTAAAGGGACCTAAAAAAAATGCTTTCACATGAATGAGAATGTATGTGAGTCATAAATCACCTAACATGTGAATCTTTTGAAATGTAGCTATACTGGAACACATATTTGATGACTTTGCTCTGGATTATATGAAATACATTGGTGCTTGGAGACAATAGTTCAGAGATGACACAACTGCACTTCCATTAATTCACAAACCGTTTGTGCATCCAACCCAAAGAAAAAAAATTAAACTAAAACTAAAAAACAGAACCAAACAACAAAGTTTGTGCAACTAAGGCATGAGGCACATGCTATTTAGCTCGGCGATTATACCTTGAGCTGCTAGGCATTCCAGAACGAGTAGTTTTAAGCTCTGTTAAATATTGATCATATGAAGCAGAAAGTTCAGCAGCAGGCCTTGTCTTAGAAAATAGGAGGGGTGGAATAGTTATTGGATGAAACAATGATGTCAAATTAGTTACCTGAAAAGCATTGATCAGGAGGAAGTTAGATGACAAATTGTAATCCGCGTACATTCTTTATAAGAATGCAGAAGTCTCACCTGTTCATTACTCAGTTCTTGCCTAAATTTAGAACCTCCACAATAGTTATCTCTAATGGCGTGCTTAAACACCCTCTCAGGCAATGGTAAGCAGTCTTTAGATATCTCGAACTTTACCTAGAAAGGGCAACAACTTAATGGTAATATAGAACACAATAAAACAAGAGCTAAATTTATCCAAGGAGTGTATACTCAATATCAAACATATTGTGATAGTCAGGCTGTCATGCATATCACTGCCCATCCAGCCCATCACGAGAGGACCAACCATATTAAGATCAATTGTTACTTTGTCTGCAATGAGTTTAAGGCAAATCGGATCTCTCTTACGTATGTTCCCTGACAATCTCAACTTGTCAACATAGTCACCCAAGCTCTTGGTCATTGCCAGTTTCATGAACTTCTTCGCAAGTTGGACATTTGCAGCTTTCAGACTACAATTGGAGGGGGAGGGTTGGAGATTTCCTTATTACACATGTTTATTTGTATACAAGTCGAGTCTTAATATATATTCTACTTAGCTAATCTGTGATTGATTTGATCGACCTAGCTTTAGTTAGTTTCCTTAGTGGAGTTGATCTCTATTCATTATCCTTAGTAGCTAGGATTCTCTTTGTACAGCATCTTGTCTCAACTTTTGCACAACAAACTCGTAGAACCATATACAGAAACCATATTGAATATCTATAGGAGCTGATTGCAAAAAAATCCTCTCCCTCCCCCACTGGGCTAATGCAGTTAAGACACAATCATTTTCCCTTTTGATGATTCACCAGGACTTAGTTTGTGAATATAAGCTCTTTAAAATGAAAATTAAACTGACAGGAAGTATGAGTGCGAAGCAGAAGCTGGGATAGAACTAACTCAGGTTGACCCTGACCACAAAATGAACGCAACAAAGGTATGTAATAGCTGAAAGAAATTGTTGAATTTATAATCATGAATTGCAATCGAGCTACAGAATCACTGGACTAAAAGGTAAGAGAAGAAAATCAGTTTCTCAAAAAAAATACGACAGAGAAAATTATACCTGTGCTGAGAACTTGCCTCCGAATGCAGTTGGCTCAATTCCAAGTCCTCCACTAGAGGTTGCAGCGTAAACGCCATACAGAAGTTTCAAATCGAAGTCAAACAAGAAAAGCGTCATGCGCGGTCTGATTTTCTCAACAACATTCATCCTTGCAGCAGGAACCCCAAAAACTCTGTATCTGTAGCAATCAGCTTTTGTGTTTCCATTGCACATAAAAATATATCCGGATATTCGATTCTTGGAGTGAATTTTTTCTTCTCCCCCATCAGCAGTAAATGTGCAAGCGAGAGTGGGAGAGGATGCGAATGCTGCAGCGCCACCAAAGAGTATAAGCAGAAACAAAAGTTTAACAAGTAACATACATGGAAAAAGAGGTGTTTCTGACTCAGTACCTGATTCCTTCTGCTTCTTTTGAATTCCAGCATTTTCTTCCATAAACGCATTGCTGATCGCCTGAGAAACTGAAGGATCGATGATGCGCTCTCTTTTAATCCCCATTGTTAGGATCTTGCTCCTTCTGTGAGTGTGGAGTGGAGTCGCTCAAGAAACCCTTGTCTCGTCGTCGTCGTCGGCCTAATTAAACTTTTGAGACCCACTAAAATAACTACTGTGCTGTACTTGGTTTCTTCTTCCTTCTTGTTCGTCGTCGTACCGTAAGGGCGCACGTACGCATTCCGGCGCGTAGCTCTGCTGGATCACCTTGTTGATTATGTCTCCAGACAAGATCAATTTATGTCTCCAGACAATAGGCATTGATGTGATTTAATATAGACAATATAATGTAAGAATGGGACAACACTATGTCCATCATATAATTTTTTGAATTTTAAAAATTTTATAATAAAATTACAAAAATTTCACGACAAATTTAATTTTTTTCTAGGCACTCTCTCTCTCTCTTACTCTTTTTTTCTTTCAAACATTCTTTAGCTTTCCAATAATTAGTACATTATTTTACGTTTGTTTATTTACATTTTGAACAGAAAAAAATACGATCAAATCTCATTTGGGAGTTATGTACCCAACTGATGCACTAGTAGGAGTGGTGCGCCACTCACCTCAGAGCATATGTCTTCTTATGCACATGGGTCGGCACAACATTTTGATCAGCGTCATGGTTGTGTAGGTGATGAGGGTGATGAACCGACAGTTCAGGCAGGGAGAGATGGTGAGGGGGGATGTTGAAGGTGAGGTACAGGGTAGGGATGTTCAAGGAGATGATAAGGATGAGGCGGATGAGGAGGAGATAGCTGAGGAGAGAGAGGTTGTACATGTATCATCTCCAGGCATACGGGGAGAGGAGGTGGGCTTATTGAACGTGCGAAGAGAGTAGTGAAATTCGTTAGTCAAAGATGGTCAACGACGGGAGGCAAGTGTTTACAGATTCTTGAGAACCGACCTTCTGTTTTGAAATTACATAGTTTTTATATATGATCTTTACAGAGTTTTTAAAATGATATTTAAAATGCAAGATCGAATTGTTTTGAGATTACATGGTCGTCATGCGGCACTTACCGAGTATACGCCGAGTGATGGAGATGTTAAACAGATAGCAGCTACATCCGGACTGATTCATCCACAATCATGCATGTTCAATACGGGCACAAACTCTTATATGCATTTATGGAGAGGTGGCAACCATATACGAACCCATTTCATATACTATTTGGAGAGATGATGATCACATTATATGATGTGGAGCTTATCCTTGGGATACCTGCATATGGTGAGCCATTAGACGAGGTTTTGTTAGCATCAGATAATCCAGATTATTAATAAGGATTTGGGGTCACTTTTTTGTTTCTAAGGGCAGCGATGCACAATGTGAGATTCATATGTCAATTATATCTAGTATCGATGATAGTGCACGTTTGTCCACGGAGATGAGGGCATTCTGTTACTTGCTTTCAATTCTCAGGAATTTTCTCTTCCTTGACAAACAAGATTGATCTACATATTTTGAGTTACGAGTTGGGACCTGACTGTTGCGAGTTACGAGCTGTGGCCTATAGTGAAGAATCTACATGGGTGCAAGAAGATTATGTGGGGTACTGCAGCATTACAACCAGGAATATTGGACAGGGCTCACGTTCGGACACGAGAGAGTTAGAGGTTTCTCATAATTGTTGGAAGTATTCTTCACTATACTTAAATAGTTAAATTCTTATATTATTTGAATTTATAGTTTTATATATTCTTATATGTATGCTTTTTTGTTATGGACTTAGATATATCTATACTTTCCTATGCCTGCACAGCCTATGAGGCCCGAAGCATCCATATATCCAGCAGTTTGTGATGACGGGACATGGAGCTGGTACGGTTGCATCATTCGACTATCAGATGAGGTTAGAAGTCATGACTGCGAATGAGGTTTGACGGCATCTTATAGGCCATCAGAGATACACGGAGTATATTTTTCTACATACCACAACCTTTTAACTTACTTTTCTTGTGTAGAACTGTACATGCTTGAGAGAACTGTACGACAGTTCGGTCAAACTCATGGTATTCCACATGACCTATTAGTCCGCGAGCACTCTAGGCCGGTTTCAACTAAATCATACGTCGTGAGGCACACTTTCACCAGGGCCTTATGGGATGATGTTGCGAGTCATTGTGTACATGTTGATCATATGCGACATATTGCTATGTACTTGTACATTGTGTACTTGTGATGTGTTTTTATGCAAAAAAAAGAAAGAAAAAGAATTAAATATCGTATGTCATCCTGAAACTGTGTTGAAGTGGGTTGAGGATTCAATAGCCATATAATATTAATATATGATGGGGTCATCCTTTGCACCAAACAAAAAGACAAGGATTGGGCAAGAGTGCTGGTTAGGAACTAAAACTCTAGGGCGCGACTGTTCGTCAGAGGAGTACGTGGTGAGGATTCCTTAATCCAAGAAACTCTATCGCCTACTTGCTCGTTCGTTTTTAGGCGAAGTAAGCCATCTACAGTAAGTACATCTTCGATTATTCCAACCAATACATCATAAGCTTAGACAATGGCACGCGTGCGAAGAAACCTACTCCATGCCCATAATTACAGTATGAGTTAAGGATAGATGACTAGAAACTCTTTTATTCACTAAACACTATTCGAATACATCTTCTAGTACACTTTATAATATAATACACATCATTTACAGAACAAAAGACAAATCTTAAATCTTTAGAAGATAAACCTGAAACGATTTATTAAGCTGTCCTAAATGCCACTTAAAGGTCAATATGAATCTTATGTAATATCAACGGAAAGGTTACAAGAAGAGTTTTAGATAATGTTATAAAATTTTACTTTTATAATAGTTCTATGTCTTAGCTATAATATATATATATATATTTACATATTTTTCATTTTTTGACTGGTCATCTGCTAGACTTGGCCTTAGAGATATGTGGTTAATACAAGCTGGATCAATTCACATTGCACAATTCTACTATTTGGCCTCATAGGATCTCAGTCAATTATACAAAAATAAATCTGAAAAAAAATATTCCATTAGAAATTTATGTATGTATATCGTTCAAATTTCGTTCTTTTTTTTTTTTAATGAGTAGTTAGTTAGTTCAAACATGGAAAAATATTACCGATAAACAAATACAAATGATGTAAAATGAAAAAATAAATCAAACCCAGAAAAGAATTTCTAAGTACCAAAAGTTCTCTTCTCCAATCCTGCAGCACTCTTCCATGTATATTAGTGGTGATTATCTTTCAAAAATGCCTTTAACATAGACCATGCCCTTTTCGCTAAGCTGGAGATCCCTTCTCATTTGATCTACTTGTTGATCATCTCCTTGAACTATTATCTCCGACAGTGTCCCATCTTCTCCGACCGTCATTTTCACTTTGATCTGTTCCTTTCTTGATGCCTTTCTCCAGTAGTATACTCCTCTGTTCATGGATGGATTCAATTTTCCAATTTTATTCATTTTCATCAATTACACAACAAACTGAAATAACAACAGAAATACAAAAAAAAAAACAGATTATTGCAGTTGTTGCACTTACGCCAAGGGGCTTAATGCAGTGAGCCAGAACCAATTATTGCCTACTTCCGGTAAAGTAATTGTAAGAACAAGCGCAACGCTTGCCAGACTTATGGCGGTGCAGAAAGTGAGGAGTGCTGCTTGGCTTCGGTTTGGAACCATCATCCCCTCAAACCTGATCAATGCCATTCATTTAAAAGAGATCATGATTCATGAGAGAATGTCTCTATAATTCACTTTTGATTCCGATGGTTTTTTTTGGGGGGAACTTACGTGATGGTCTCGCCTCTATCTAACACAGCAAAATTGTTTCGAGTGAAGAAGGAAAGAATTTCTCCGGCCACCTGGTTCGGCACATTCTTCCCCTCCCCTTCCTTGATAAAAGTCTTCTGAACAATCTGTATTAATTAATTCATTATTGAAACAAATTAATTAAGCAGAAATTTCACACATCAACCGAAAATATGAAGAATTATTAAAAATATACTACTCCTGCTGTGCGAGTGAAAACTGCTGATTGATTGTAATTGTATCCTAATTTCCTTGACTGCACAAAAAATCGAGTGGAGATCGAAGAAGCGTGCGGTGCGGTGAGTAACTTACCTTAGATTTGACAGAACGCTTGATAAGAGACCAAAGGCCAGGAACGGAGATGACAAAGAGACCCAGGGAAGTATAGTAGCTGGCCTGCGAATAGGGCAAGGCGTCTGCAAGTAACATTAGATGAGACGACGACATAAGGTTTTCTCGGAGATGGTGGATTAACAGATCAGCTGAAGATGTGGCTGCCTCCTGATCTTCAAGGAAAGACGCTCCAACCACCAGTCGTTTGGGTCTCGAAGCAGGTCTTCCACCGGTACCAAGCCATGGATGATATTGCCTTGATAATCTGGTGAAGGTGATGGTGGTGGTGGCGGAGGCGGCGGCATAGGATCCTGTTGAACTTGAAGTAGGACGACGACGAGTTCCGGCAGGAGAGAACAACATCAGCACCTTTGCTGCCATACTGGTTTCAGCTCGTCCGATGGACGGACACACTGAGGCCTCTCCTTAGGATAATGATTTTTTAGATTTCTTTATTATTTATGATCCTCGTGCCTTCCAACATTTTTAAAAAAAAAAAAAGAAAAGAAAAGACAAGTCCTTCGTATTATTATTAAAAATAATCACAAAATAAACTACTATTTTTCAACAAAATCACTTTTATTAAGCAAATATACATATATATATATATAAGAAAAATAAAGAAAACCTTGAAGAATATTTTTTTTTTAAGGGAAATTTCTTTTCCAAGTTATAAGCAGAGATATCATCTTTATAAAAGATAGGATTCAATTAATGACATTAAAAACAAAATAGCCTCTTCAAGTTAATGAAAAATAAATTAGAATTATACAAATTATACAAAACGGAAATAAAGTACATACATAAAAATTTAATATTTGTACTAAAACATTTTTTTCTAATGTAATTTAAAATAAAATTATAATTTAAAATTGTAATTTATAATAATATATAAAATTATATTCTATAATTTATAGTATGTTTAAAATAAATGACGCATGAAAAATGTGTTCTAGCCAAAGTACAATTACTAAACAAACCATGCAACTTTCAAAAGAATACAAGTCTCATCATCACTTGACCTTTTTTAGCCATATGTGATCCTTCTTCTCCTCTCTGGAGAATTTTGAAGACTCCATACCATATAATTTTAAAAGTATACACTAATATGGTATTTTTTTAATTTTTTTTTTATAGATTCTCAATAAAATATGCCGAGTTTTGAATATTAGGGAAGATATGTGGTTGCTTCAATTATGTATATACCCTTAAACATGTTGATATTGGAAGACCTCAACTGTTGTCACTCACACAATGTCTCACGAATACTATTAATGTAAAATATTATTTGACAATAATCTAAAATCTCAAATCATATTTGATTATAAAGTTTTTCTAAAAAAATTTCAAATCTAAAATCTAAAAGAAAAAGTTCAAATCTAAAATCTCTCTTTGGATTATTTGTTCTTTTTCTTTTTAGTTTTTATTGAAATTTTAAATAGGAGTGTAAATGAGACAAGCTACTCGTGAGCCACTTGTGAGCCGCTCGGTCAAAACTCGATTCGAATTCATTGTTTACTGAGTTGAGCTTACTTGTTAAGTAATCGGACCGAATTCGAACTTCTATAAGACTGATTCAGTGACTCGTCAAGTCTATTAATCCGATATATATTTGTTTTATTTTTTATATATACCAATATTTTTTTTTAAAAAAAATATGTAAGTAAAAATCGAGTCTCATCTATCCTCTCACAAAAGTTTTTATTTTCAGAACTCCAAAAAGAAAATTCTACCTTCGTTTCATAATATAATATATAATATTAAGTTATTTTTCATACAAATTAAAAAAATATGAAATAAACGTGTTTTTTATAGTAAAATACCTATAATACTCCTTTATTAATTTTAAATTTTGTAACATTTTTCTGATTTTTTTTTATAATCACCGATTGAATCTTTCTTTTTTCGGTATGCCGCTCCGCGAGCAAGGAGTGCCACGCACGAGCGGAGCAAAAATGCATTCGCTGGAAGATTATCTGACGGTCCGCTTGTACTGTCCAGAGTTATGCAATTTCTTGCTCTTACTTATGGTAAGTCTCATCCTTTCTTATCCTTGTATTCGCTTTTTCGGCGATTAAATTTTTTATTTTACGATTTTTGTTTTCTCTCTATATTTTAAGACTTTATCAAATGTGAATATATTTAGATTTTAAGAATTATAAATAATGATACATTACATGAATAAAGATATTTTTAAAAAATAATATTTATAAAAAAATTATTTTATAATATGAAATTTTAAATCTGACACTTATATTATATTATGAAAAACGAAGTAATATATTTTACTAAAAAACAGAAATTCAATTAGAGCTGAAGATTTCTTTAAAAGAAAAAAAAAAAGGAGCTTCAAAGGGCGGAAGATATTGTAATTTTGTTTTAATTTATAAAATAAAATAAAATCCGCTGCACACTGCCTTGACTTACTAATATTGCGTCTGTCTTTCCTCTCTCTCTCTCTCTCTCTCTCTCGTCCGTCTGTCCTCTCCTCCTCCTCTTTTGCTTTGGCCTCTGTCCATTCTTTGCCTCTATCCCTCCCAGACTCCCAGATAACGCAATCTTTCCTCCTCAATTTCTCAATTACCTTCCCAATTTTTCTTAATTTTTTAATACTCAATCCAGGACTTTTCTCTGGATTTAGGCTTTCCAGACCCTCTCCTTTCTCACTCAGCCTTGAACTGCTTTGGCTGCGCTACAGGTATTTCTCTACAATTCCTTTAGGGTTGTTTTCTATCGGACGTAAGATTGACGTCTATGGTTGATTGAGAAATTTCAATTTCTGTTTTTGTGTTTCTCCATTCCCCTTTGTCTGAATACGTATTTTTTTGTTGCTTTTTTATTATACGTTCTCAATCTCTTCTGCTATGTGTTCTGGACTGCTTCTATTTTTACGTTCATGTGTACATTTAGGATTGCTATAATAAAGTGCCTCTGAATGCATTGTTTGATGTTTTATTCCCCTGCAAATACTGACTTTTCATCTTTAACTGTCAATATGGAGTGTTTTAGTGCAAAAAATGGAGTTTTATGCGTGTCTACTCTATTTTCTTTCTGTGTAGTTTCTGCAGCTCCAATTTGTTTTTCATTAACTGACTACGAACGGGCTATTCTGTTTTTAATGTCATTAATTGAAAGCGGGCTATCTAGATGATATATCTGGTTAATGACTTCAAAAAGTACTTCTTCAAGGTTTTCTATATTTGTTTTTGCTCTGGAAATTGGCATTGTTTCCCCTTAGCAATTACCCAAAATCTTATGAAGACACTCTCCTGGACTTACCTCTATGGCTGCAATGAATAGCAAAGTCAGGCCCGTCTTCTCAAGTGTTTTTTATTCCAAATCAATATACTTGAGGTTACCAGCATTAGCTGCTTCCGAATCTCAAGGAGATGACTGACTTATGACTGATATGTTCTTTATTTGTGTTTTTAATGCATGTTTCTGAAAGTATGCTTGATCCACTGATATGATAAACTTATGAGTTTGTCACAATATTCTAAACATAGAATCATCTAAGTAAAGATTTGTCTGTCTGCACACTCAGGCTGCAGTTTCACATTGGAAGGAGTTTTGTTGATTAAATTCAAGACAATCTTTTTGTACAATGAGATTGGGTTTCTTTTGATATTTTTTATTACATGGCGGCTGATCAACGGAGGAAGCCTTTGAGTCGTAGCAATCTTATTGGTTGCACTTCTCAAGAGCAACGCAGAGCAAAAAAGAAGAAAGTGGGATTCGTACAGGGGAACTTGAATATTAGAGCTAATATTTCTCTCAATTGGGATGACAAGAGCAAGTCTGTTGTTGCCAAGAAGGAGCAGATAGGCATTTCAAGGAGAGATTTAGGCCCCTTTTTGGATGTTGTTCCTCACTGCTACAGCCGGTTGGCTGATGTTTTTGCTGTCCCTCAGGAAATCTTTCAGCTGGAGAATTTAGCAGACATTCTATCATATCAGGTAATATTACCATCTACTATGTTCTCACTTTATTTATTCTTGTAAAATCCTCACTTACATGGAGTGGCCTGGCCTTCCAATGGAGATCTTTTTGTAGGTTTGGCAGAACCATTTATCAGAAAGCCAGAAAAGCATGCTGAGGCAATTCTTGCCTAAAGGAGCCGAGCATGAGTGTGTTATTCAAGAACTGCTTTCAGGGGATAATTTTCACTTTGGAAATCCTTGTCTTGAGTGGTAGGTTTGATGATGCATATCGCTTGCTAATCATGAACTAGATTCTTTGGCTTTAAATAACTAGCACATCAGTGATAAAGAGTTCTTTTTCGGTATTTCTACTTACTAGTTGAAGAAAATATTTATTTGCATGTTTTCAAATGTGTTTAAGCTGTAAGGCTTAAGAAAAGAGAAGAGATTGTGGATGGTATTCATCCTTTTCTTCTTACTTATGCATTGTGATTTTTGCTGATGTGTTTAATGGTTTTATATGTTCGGTTCAATTTCATTAGAATACTGAAAGTGTTAAATATGAATGCTGAGGCAAACAAAAGAATTCTGCTTGATCTCCTCATTAATTTATATTTCGACTCTCAAATTCTTGTTGCTTCTTTCTTCCGTAATTGTTCCAATGCAAGCTTCTAACCATTATTTTTGTCTAACCTCATTTACTTCTGCTTTAGCATTTGATGCTTTCAAATCCTTTGGCTATTGCGATGCTGGAATTATGATTCCGTTTCAGATATATGAAGCTCTTGTGCTACACGTCCAAGTCTGAGTCATCAATGATCTTGAATTAGCTAATGCCTTTGCAGGGGTGCTTCAGTTTGTTCTGGTAAATTTCATCCTGATGAGGTTCTTCTGCGGGAACAATCTATCAAGGCTAACAAGGACACCTATTATGCGGAACTACAAAAATATCATAATGAGTTTGTATCCTTTGAAACTGCCTAGTTTCTGTTTCAAATTATGTTGTTATGTGAAGTTTGTTTCTCCTTCCACCCACTTCCCTATCTTGGATTAGTTCTTGTTAAGTAAAGTGTTTACTTACTGGTTTTTGTCGCAGTATGATCAAGAATTTACAGACATGGAAAGAAAGATGGGATAGATGCCAGGATCCTGAAGAGGAAATTGTGCAGAAGATGTGGAGGTTTATTTATTTCCTAGTGTTTTCTTACTTTTCATATTATTTTTATCTGGTTGGCTCTGAATAAGCTCCTGTTCTTCTGCATTGATGTGATACTAGTCATCATTTACATGTAGACCTAGTACCTCCTATGAAATCTTACCAAGTACATGAAACAAGTATTTGGGCTTTATTTTATTCTTTCTTCCTTATTCTTTATCTCGTTTGATGAATGAGAAAATGTGGAAGCAGGTCTAGGATACAAGCTGGAAAAGGTATACAATTATCTGAAACTACATATCATGATTCTGAGGAGAACCAGGCTGCCACCCCTGAATCTGGCTCTTGGGCTACTTCGGAGAAAGCATTCAGTATTGAAAACAATCCCAGTTTAGTAGTGGTGGGTGGGGAACCTCAGAGAAGGTAACTTAGTCCTTAATTATTGAATGAAACTCTTCTTGTTCATTCAATTGTAAATATGCAATTGGTTGTTTTGGTCGGTTCTCCAGCTACAGGAAAGGATTCCCAGGCAGCAAAGTTGAAAACTCAAGAGATGGGCTGAAGTCAACTCCAAAACAGAAAAAAGTGGAAAAAGTGCATAAACGCAATATCCAGCGTACCGATGGTGCTAAATACATGTCTTATATAAAGGTCAATATAATGTAGTCAAATTTATGCTACTAGTAGTTGTAATTGTGTTTGCTTGCTACTATGATTTATATGTTTGATATTTCTTAACCATTAGTTTGCCTTTCAAGACTTCTTTATGTTAATTGCTTTACATTTATCAATAACGTACCCATCTTCTTTGTGTGCTTGCCAAGAATTGCCAGTATACATCTGCCTGTGTATATGATGTTTAAGAAATTTCCATGGGTGATAGATGCTTGAGCTATTATGGCCTTTTTTGACACAGAACTGATAGGCTACCAATTTGACAATCTTCCTCATTTCCAGGTAAGCAGAGAACAGCATCAGCGTGTCAAGAGCACCATGAAGCACACAAGCAACAGCATCCAACCGAGGTCTCTGAATAATGTGCTTGGTAACCTTGATGCTCTTCACGTGCAGCCATTTGAAATATTTGAAGAAGAGGAGAGGCAGAAGTTGAATGCCTATTGGTTAGTATTCTATTCTCTTAAATTTTGCTACACATTTTCATTTGCTGTGATTAAAGTTTTAGTATTTCTTTGCCAGGTTGCAATTGGCAAATAGAGATATTCCAGCAGGCTTTGCAAGCTGGTCTAAGAGGAAGTTGAAGATATGGGAGTTGACACAGTGTTTGGGTCAAGAGATGGAAGAAAAATGGAAATTTCAGCAGGAGGTTCATTATATTTTCTTTCTTGTAGCTTTTTCTTTGGTTAATGGTGTTTCAAAATGTAGCAGTGTACCTTTTTAGATGTCCCACGGCTTCTGAATCACCTAGATACTTTTGTCAGGATGCTGACACTGGTTTTTCTGTTGGCTATTCAGGAAAAAGAGAAGACGATTTCCCATGATGTACCACCAGAGATTCCGGAAAATAGAGAAGTAGGACTTTCACCCTCAACTGCAGGAGAGGTTCGTTGTTGATCCTGGTTTCCCCCTTTCCTCTAGGATTTAACTTCGGTTTTTAGAGCCTGTTGCAAATCTTTATTCTGACACTAGATGGTGACTTTAGAACAAGGGGTTCTTTCATGACTATCATTCTTTTGTTGTGCAACATCATTCTCACTCATTGCTTGGTCAGGATGAGAGTTCTGCTTCCTTAATCAATCAAATGGATACCGAAGGCTCAGATGAAATTGCCATAGCATCAGAGGTTTGTTTTAATACCTTCATCATTATTTTTATTACATTTTCCCCTCGTGTTCTGTCTTCTTTTTCCTGCAGCAAAAAAAGGTTATGACTCATACCTTTACAGTGTCTACCTTACTCTAATTCTGAAGAGGTGGGATACCTCATTCTGTTTGTTGCTTGATTATTGTCAGGATAACGAGAAAAACAAGACCGATTGCATGCCTCAGGAGCAACTGCTTGATGTCACGGAAGACATTGAAGAAGATGACCAATCTGTCTCCCTTCCGGAAGATCAACATCTAGAAAAGATTGTGTCAATAAGCAGTATCCCTGAGGGCAATGGGGTGAACCTTGATTGTCAGGACAATGATCTGATTGGTAAAGCAGATAAGCTTCCTACAATGGTGTCAGAGTACCCAAGAAATCTGAACCATGTGGATGTAACTTCCAGTCAAAGGAATCCTCGTGAGCCTGCTGCTGATGATGTGTGGTCAGGAGTTGGTGTTCCTGGACCTTATTATCATTCTACTGCCACTACTTTAAGTCATGGATATGTCTCTTCGAGCAATGTATCACTCTCTCATCCACATGTCATAGAGAATCAACACGTTCGGATGATTGATTTGGAAATGGACACTCGAGGAAAACCCCACGGACCGGAATTCTTGCAGAGACAACCGGATGATCTATCATTCTATAGTTCTTACCATAATCAAGGACCAAGTGACCTGCAGGAAAAAGATGCAGGGAAGGAGGTATTGCAGCATAGACAACCTGATAATGTGTCTTTGTTTAGTTCATATCCTACTCAAGATAGGAATGAGCTGTTTGAGGCATTCCTGAAGAGCCAGAATGGTTTACCTTACCATCATGAGCAGAAGAGAATGGGATTGGATTTTCTGAACTCGGACAATCTAATGATGGAGAGTGGTCAATATACTGGTCATTTCAGGGATCAGGTGGATATTTCTCATCCATTAGAGGCCAGACAGAAGAGAATGAACGAACTTTATTTGAGTCAGAACATTCACCAAAGTATGTACCCTGATGAAGGAAGATACTCTATGCCAAAGGACTTGCCAGTAAATGTTCAGGATTGGGGTGCAAATAGCAACCGCAGCACCTTAGCACCTAGCCAATCTCACTTAACCAACGGTGATTTGATAAGTCAGAATTGGTTTCCTGTTGAAGCTCGAAGCAGAGGTAGCTGGTCTGGTTTAGAAGGTGGGGTGGGTCCAAGCAGCAGGAGCATTGGAAGCCAAAGTAACTCAGACCAGAACTTGTTTAGTGTTCTATCTGAATGTAACGAGTTAAGGTCCAGTGGTGCTCCTTATGATAATTCAATGGGTTCTGCAGAGAGGTTCATGCAGTCTGGTTCCTACAGTGCATTGGGTGGAGTAATTCCTGCTACTAGCAACATTTTACAACAGCAGCCTGCTGCAAATCCACTTAACTACTTGAACCATCATGAAACTCCTCTTGCCGTTCGAAGAGCTGCTAACAACTTAGGATGGATAGGGGGAATGTCACATCAGAATTCTGGAATACAGGAGTCATTGAATAAACCCCCATATGTGAGATCCTGGAATCAATAATAACGGCCCTCCTCATTCATTTTGGGGAAGGTTGCAGGAGATGGGGTTTGGAAGATAAAGACCGACAACAGAAGCAGGTTGCTGTACCTTATTTATTTGTTTTGGGAATTATTATACTTAAAAAAAAAAAAGAAGGGATATCAATTTGTGGATGGCACATTGTATATACGAACAGGGGAGGAGGAGGAGGAGGAAGAAAGCAATTGCAGTGTATATAATTGAGACACATAGGGAGGGGAGGGTATTTTGTTGGGGAGGATAGAAAAATATTGTCTTGCTCCATAAGGTAGTCACAGAATTTTGCTATTGTGCTCATTTTTTTTTAATTTAAAAAAAATTAATTATAAAATGACTCTTAGTTGTGGAGGCATCATTTTTCACTTGATTTTTTTTTCCATTTCGAAAAGAGATTTCTTTTTTTTTTTTTTATAAGAGATCAATAATTCCTAAAAGTGGAAACGGTTACGAAGAGGGGGTAGTACAGAAAAGTGCTAAAAATGACCTGGCAAAATTACCCATCAAAATTTCGCTATTCTTATAAAATTTCGCTATTTTATATTAATTATTTTAAAATTAATAGACGATTTATAGTTTATTTGAGAGGTAACCAGGGAAATAAATAATGCAGGGCGGTTACTTGTGAGAGGGCAGCTGTTTAGATGAAGAATTATTACAAGAAGGAAAGAAGAAGGGGAAGAATGGTTCGTTCGTGGATCCTGTGTGAGGTTTCGTGAAAATAGAGGAGTTTGTGGACGGACAGAGGAATTCGAATTAGAATGATAATCTGAGGAAGGAAGAAATCCCCTATACCTCTTTTTTGGCCTTTTCCTCTTCTTCACTTCACTTGGCATCATCATCGGTTTGATCTCCCTCCGTATCTTTGCCTTTCCTCCGTAACGCCCTTCTCTCTCTCTCTCTCTCTCTCTCTCTCTCTCTCTCTTGGTGGTGGTTTCGCCGTCGTCGGGGAAAATGGGCGACGAACACAAAAAGAAAGAAGTGATTCGGTTGGAACGGGAGTCCGTCATTCCGGTACTCAAGCCCAAGCTTATCATGACCTTGGCCAACCTTATTGGTATGATATAAATCTCTACCTTCCTGCTATTACTCCCACCTCGATTTACACTGCCATTCACTTTCACTCTTTCTTAATTTCACATGCAGAACATACTTCTGACCGCTCTGAATTTTTAAAGCTCTGCAAGAGGGTTGAGTACACAATTCGAGCTTGGTATCTTCTACAGTTTGAGGATCTCATGGTAACTCTTGTGTTTCTTTATATGATACTGCTCGCTCATTCTTATGTCTACTCCAAAATCCTCCTCTTCGATTAAATTATGTATTAGCATTTCCTGCATATCCTTATATATATTCTCTAAGTAGGAAAATAAAAAAAATTTAAAAAATGGGGACTTAATTCCGCTGTTGTTCTTTTGATTTCTCTTGGTGCACCCAGCAATTGTATTCTCTTTTTGATCCTGTCCATGGGGCACAGAAGTTGGCGCAGCAGAATCTGTCTCCTGATGAAATTGACGTTCTCGAGCAGAACTTTTTGACATATTTATTTCAGGTATTGAGCCTCCAACTTTTTTGACATCTGATAGGGCAGACCTTTATTTCTGTCACTTAATTTGTTTCTTGGTCGCTATTTTTATGCCTTTCAGTTCTCTTTTGTCTGTCTATGCAGGTAATGGAAAAGAGCAACTTCAAGATAGCCACTGATGATGAAATTGAAGTTGCACGTTCAGGGCAATATCTCCTAAATCTTCCTATTACTGTTGATGAATCTAAGGTATGCAACTGCGTACAACACTTGAGTAAAAAACCATATGCATCTTAGAAATGACTTATTCTGGTAAGTAGTGCCCTTGCGTAATTATTATGCTTGTTGTGCAATGTTTTGCTAAATGCAGCTTGATAAGAAGCTTTTGAAGAGGTATTTCACTGACCATACTCATAACGACCTTCCCGACTTTGCTGATAAGGTACGCATCCATCTTACATCGAAAATGTTACATATACTATCTTCATCTTTTTACGGTTTATTTTATGTATTTTGCTGTTATATAGGATTTTCTCGTCTCATGCTCATAAAATGTCTTGTTGCTGGGGGACTCTAAGGGTTTTTGTCTGCCTTTTGATCTGTGTTTTAAATCATCTCTTAGACACAGTTGTCAAAGACGCCAAGGTCAGTCAGAGGATGAGGTGAGAGTGCTGAATAGTTGTCAGATGTGTCAGCAGTAGAAGAGAAAGATATTCAATTGCACTAAGAGCTTTAAATTTTCATACCGAAGCTCAAAACTTTTTTGATGAGAAGCCTTTCTCCTTTTAAACATTGATGCTTCAGGGGAGATGGGTTGTTTGAGAAGTTATCAGTGATAAGTTGGGAGGATAATGTAACCTCTTTAGAGTGCATTCTTCATTCGTCATTCTGAATTCCTGGAGTAACTGAGTATAAGGTGGGAGGGACAAAACTGTTGAAGAGACCAAAAAGTTGGCACTTGTGCACCTATATTTGCTGACATACAGAAAGCTCATGTTGCATGCGAAATCTTTTAGCTTTTCTTATTCAAAGATTATTAGTTGGTATGCGCTTTGAGTTTTGTTAATCTGATATTTGTTTATTTTGTTTCTCTTGAAATTATGATGAATGATGGGTTTGAACTTCTGATTGCAACAGTGCACTTCTTTTCTTTTCTTGTCAGTTTGTGATATTCCGACGCGGGATTGGAATTGATAGGACAACTGATTTTTTTTTCTTGGAGAAAGTTGACATGTTGATTGCCCGACTGTGGGCATGGATTATGAGAAAGACCAGGTGAGCTTCTTGCTTCACTTGCTTGCATGGATAATTAAGGAGCTTGATTTCAAGAATCAAGTGATTATACTCTTGTAAATAGAAGCTCTCACTCAGTGGCAAGGTGTGAGGGCCAGGAGGCTGGAGACTCTCCTGCACGGTTTTCCCCATTTGTACTTAAATCAACTAAAATTTTGGGGCATCAACTTTTAAGATGATTCTTGAGTTGTATCTGTAGCTCTCGTCGTAGCTGTTCAGGATGCAGCCATTTACAATTCAGCCTTTTATTTTAATGGGAAATATTATGATGCTTATAGATATTTAGTTTTATCTTTTAAAGCGATGATGTCGACAGGTTAGAAAGCTTATTATCAAGGAGATCAAATTCACGACGCAAAAAGGATCAGAAGAAAGATGATGAAATTACTTCTGAAGAACAGACGGATGACATATATGTTGAACGCATTCGTCTCGAGAACATGCAACTCAGGTTTTTTAACCATCATTTCTTAAATTGGTTTAGAGATTACATGCAAAACTCCATCTTTTAGCTTGCCATTTTACTTGCTCAAAGAAAACTTTACGCTTCTATTGATATCTTGGACAGTTGGACGACCTGCCTTTGATCTCTTAGACTACATAACAGCTTTTCTTCAAATTCTGTTTGGCATAATATATCAACCTGGCAAAGAAGCAATTCAATAACTAGTATGTAAAACACAATAGGTAATCTGTAAGTCTTACGTAAGTGATCTTCAGACCATGCTCATCCTTCCAGTGAACTGCGTGCTTGCTAAAATTAATTATGTGGTTCTCTAACCCTTCTTCCTACCCGTCTCTATTTGTAAATCTCTCTTTATGTGCACAAATAGAGGGGGGGTGGGGGTGGGGGTGGGAGAAGGTGTGGAAGTCGCAATTGTAAATTGATCATGCATTTTCAACTTGATTGCAGACGCTTGAAGCTTCACCTGCATGTATGACTCTGGTGGAGCTTTCACTGCTCCATTTTAGTAATTTACTTACCTGTCTTGACTTGTGCGGTTTCTAACCCTTTGTGTTCTTTTCATCTAGTTTACGCAATCTGCTTGGCAGAATCACCATTCAAGAACCAACGTTTGATAGGATAATCGTTGTCTATCGGTATTAATTCTGAATTCTTGTGTTTCCATCACCATTACTTTTCTTTCAAGCATATCAGTGGATATTAATAGTCTTGTACATTTATTAGTTGTATTGCTTTCTCTCCAGAGATGTATCTCTCATGAACCACCTTCTTTTTTAATTAAAATTTTATCATCCACTAGCTTTATACATGATTTATATATATATGTATACATATATATACATACATACATATACATATATATACATATATATACATATATACATATTTATATATACATATATATACACATGATTTATACATAAGTACATATTTATATATATACATACATATTTATACATACATATATATTCAAATCAGTGATGAATGCGCAAATGCAAATTGGCTGTGAAGAAAACTGCACAAGTGTAATCAATAAGAAAAAAAGATCTCATGTATTAGTCTTTATATCGTAGTCAATTTCATCTCTTACTGACAAAATGATGACCGTGCAGGCGAGCAAGTACCCAAGTAAAGCCAGATCGTGGGATATATGTGAAACATTTCAAGAATATCCCTATGGCTGATATGGAAATTGTCCTGGTGAGTTCTTCCCAACATTAGCTTCATTCATATTGCATCATTCTTTTCTCCCTCTTCCACCAATAATTTATCCAATGATAATTGCTCTTTTGACAGCCTGAGAAGAAAAATCCTGGGTTAACTCCCATGGATTGGGTCAAATTCCTTATATCTGCTGTAGTTGGGCTGGTCAGTTATCTGTATTAGTCTTTTTCAATTGATTACACTTTATTTATACACACTGTTCAGCTGCAGCTGTATTTTTTTTCTCAGGTTGCAGTTGTTGGTTCTGTTGATATGCCTCAAGCTGATCTCTGGGTCATATTTGCAATCCTCTCTACAGTCATTGGTTATTGTGCAAAGACATATTTCACGTGAGTCTGCTGTGCATTACAATATACTTATCAAATTACGTAACTGAATTTCTTTGATTGAATTTTATTAGATCTATTGAATAGGACAGAAGTTTTACAGCCCTTACTAAGCCAGAAGTTTTGCTAAATGTGTTTGAGTTTTGAGCCTGAATGCAAATGGTTTCAGTTTTATAATGAATCAAATCATACAGGCTTATTTATTGTCCGCAGGTTTCAACAGAACATGGCTACATACCAGAACTTAATTACCCAATCAATGTATGACAAACAATTGGATAGTGGAAAGGGAACACTTCTTCATTTGTGCGATGATGTAATCCAACAAGAAGTGAGTTAAAAGTTTTTGGTTTTTACTTTCTATATTGCTTAAGAAGTGGGACGAAGAAAATGTTTTGAGTGTTTCTTAAAACCGCTAGTTGTACTGGCTCCCTGTTTAATCATTTCAAATGCAATCAGCCAATTGGTTCTATTGCTCTTATAAGCATATGTATTTTGTGTCAAATTTAATCGATTAAAGATTCCAAGTAAAATTGTTAGTTAATGACTGCTGTCATATCAGATGAAGAGGTCTGAGATTTTGCCTTGAGAATATTGCCTTCTTGACCTAGTATTCTGTTGTTTCTAAAGGAAATAAAGCCAGAGCCTTTTCTATTCCAGCCATTAGGTGACAGAAAATGTTTGCTTTGCTATGTGTCTCAGCTCTTGCATGCCTCAGACCTTTACGACTGCAGAGATGAGAATCATAATCAAGGTTCTTAAGTTTTTCTCAAATGTGCAGGTAAAGGAGGTGATAGTTTCATTCTTCATATTGATGGAACAGGGAAAAGCTACATTGCAGGTTAGCTTCTCTCAGTCCTCTATCTGCTTGAATATTTAATTGTTTTCTTCCCTTCTTTGACTCCTGCTTGTGTTGAGCACAAAATAGGATCTTGATCTACGTTGTGAGGAGCTAATAAAAGAAGAATTCGGCGAAAGCTGCAATTTCGATGTTGATGATGCTGTAGAGAAGTTAGAGAAGTTAGGAATTGTTTCTCGGGTGAGTTTGTGTCCTCCCTAGACTCCTGCTTTACTGCTTAAATTGATTTCAGATGTCACCTATGCTATACAAGTTTGAGGTTCAGATACATAGGGTGTATTTGGATCCACTTTTATTCCAAACAAATTTCGCTTTTTTCTCTTTGGGTCCCACTTCTCTTCTCACAAAAAATTCAACTTTCATGAACTGAAATTTTTTTCCAAACTAAAAATAAATCCAAATACACCATGTCCAATACGGTATATATAGAACCTTTTGTGCAGTTCTTTGGGACAATTCATGGGCACACTTATCCTTGGCGGAGATGTGTGTGCAGGATTCAGTTTACATAAGGGATAGATATTGGTAGAAGCATAACGTTGCATGTCGACTCTTTCTGCTTTTTACTAGGGTTAAAGCTATAGCTGGTCGGTTTATGAGAAATTATCCCTGTTATGTCTGGATAAGTATTTTATTTGTTGGTTCGTCATTCTTGACCTTGTGTGATGAGTTAATTTTGTTATAATCTCAAGTAGAATTGCATATGTTTTGCTGTATATTGGAAAACTAGAACAATCTGACTTTGGTTAATCCATGCTGCCAATTTAGGATACAATTGGAAGATATTATTGCGTAGGGCTCAAGCGTGCCAATGAGATTATTGGTACCACTACAGAAGAACTGGTCATTAAAGCAAGGCAAGGCGGGGGCACCCCTTGAGTTTCCTCGGAAATATAAGCTACAAGCCGTATGTGTCAGTTGGTTCTACTTCTCCTCCCCCTTTTTCCCCACAAAAAAAAAAAAAAGAAAATCCAATCATTCTTTTTGGATTGTGCAGGAAGAAACTGTTGCTGTTCTTATTTGGCATAAATTCTAGTTTTCATTCATTCATCTGTTTTTGCATGTTGCATTAAATGCATGGAGACGGAAGAATATAGAATAAATGTCTTCAGGGATTTTTTTTGGTCCTGCTCAATTAATACATAGGAAGCATTCTGTTATGGTTATTAATGGCAGCTTACTAGGAAAGCATAGAACCATAACCCAAATTATTTGGAAAGGAAGGGTGAGTTCCCATCTTCAAAAGGCCTGCTGCCCCCTTTATTGAGGAAGGATGCGTCTCTGACTGTTCCCTCCCCGGGCAGGCGAATCGGTTCGGCAGGTTTGGGAATCTCTTTACGGTTAGGGCCTTGATTTCCGGTTGAAATTTTAAGATTTGAAGATGTGAAATTAGTTATAAATGTCTTAAAACATTTTACACTTTTCGCGTTATGTCTTAAATGTTTTATTTTCGTGCCTTATACTTTCACACATTTTTCAATTTGTTTATTGTTATAAGTTTGGTGAAGGACGGCGGATCCAATGGCAGTAGCTTGCCCCATTACTTGCACACTAAAGAAAAGAAGTAAAAAATTGCTTTTTAGTGTGCAGATGAATGGGATATTCTCACCATCACCGGATTCTACTGCTCTTCACCATAATAATAGCAATATGCAAATCGGAAAATGGTTGAGGGTACAAAGAGTTAAATTTTTTATGTTTGGAGGTATAAAATATTAAAAAAGAAACATATATGGTATATGGAGAAAAATAATCTCTTTAAGATCATACTAGGATTTTTTTTTTTTTTGGTGCTGGATTGTTTTCCATGTGGCTTGGCGGTGTCTCTGCTTGGGTTAATTTGTGGGGCCGATGATGGCCGGATTTTACTTGAGTGGGGTGGTTTGGTTTTGGCAGTAGTCATGGTCATGTGTGTGCAGCTCTTTGGCCTACCCTAGTGGGTGGTCTCGAACTCTCGGCGGCGGTGGTGGATTGTACTGTGGTTGCCCTAGCAATGTAGGCTCCCTTTGTTTCTGAGCCAGTGGGTTGGACTTGTTCTTGGGCTCTTCGGGTTGGTTCTGGATGAGTAGTGAGTTGGCTTTTTGTATGTGGTTTGGATGTTTCCAGCAGCATGGCTTAGGCATTATCTATAGCTGGTTTTTTACTATATTTGCCCTTTTTTTAAAAAAAGTCACTGAAGTGGCCACTAATTTTTTTAATCTCAGTATGGTCGGAAAGCACGTGTTGTATGCGTTATCTTTAATGATAACGCATATAGCGTGTGTTGTCGCTAATTAATAATTAAATATCGTGATTATGCAAGACGTGGTACTGTGGCTGTGGACGTAGATGATAATGTATCTAGTGTATGTGTTATTAGTGGTAATAACGTATACGACGTATGTGTTATACTTACTGATAATGCACATGTTGTGTGCGTTATCAATATCCAGAATATCAAATCTTCTAAACCCTCGCTGTCGTCTTCTTCCTCCAAAATATTTCGCCGGTGTATTCTTCTTCCTTCTCCGCTACTGTGTCTTGCTTCTCTTCTTCTCTTTCTCTTTTCCTGGCTTCTTTCTCTCCTTCTCCTTGCTCCCTATATACTTGAAGTAGCCGTGGAGTCTGAAGAACATTAAAAAGAGCACAAGAATGGTAGGGAAGCTCCAATATTCTATCAAAGAACGACATTCGATCCCAATTTATTTTGACCTTTGACTCATACGGTAAATTTCTCATTGTTAAGTTTTTCCCTGTAATCCATTTAATTTTTTGCGTTCTGTGTTGATTTTTATTGTCTATATGAAAATTGCTTATTGTTGTGACTATGAATGTTCTTGATGAATTTTATGAGTTATTTCTCAATTTCTTCATGAATATAATCTTTTTAATCCACAGCAATCGATGAACTGAGTCTGAGCCCACTTGCTGCTACTGATAAGCTTTCATCCAAATCTATTCCAGGAATATTTCGTCTATTAAGAAGGATTCCCCGAATACCTGAAATAGAGATGATCATAGAAAATGTGAAATATTTGATATGATCCATTTCGGGAACGTAGAATGTAAGAGAAATTCAAATGAATTTATTTTTTTAGAGGTGGGTTTTGGGGTTATTGTCACTGCTTTGTTATTCTTGACAGATTTGTGCATATTTGACCATTTTGTTAGACTAGTTCTGTTTTTCTATTGGAAATGTGATTTCATGAAATCAGTTTTTAATAATTTTGCAATTAAGATGAAATGAGTTCTATAATTTTATTTTGTGTGTCTTAAACCCTAATTGTTTATTTTTTGTGAATATTTATGAGCATTTATATTGTTCATTTAATTTCATATAAATGTATATTCCAAGAAAACTGTATTGTTTCGATTTTTTTTGTTAGAAAAAAAGGAGAATATACATTCTCTAAAACTATAAACCTTAAACTCAGGAATCCTAATCTCAAAAGCTCTAAATCGTAAACTTGGTAAAGTGTGTAATTAAAAAGAAAATTGTACTATTCAAATCAAGCGCATATGAGACAATAATTAGTTATAAGAGACTAAAAATTATATACGTTTTTCTCTAAAATTGAATGCTCATTCTTATATATTAATATGAAAAATGACTATTATGGCCCTCAAAAGTTATAACTACATTGTGTAATGATAAAAAGTATTGTGTAATGATAAAAATTAAACCCTAAAACCCTAAACTATAACATTAGAAAGTGTGTAATACTAATCTTAATCCTAAAACTTTAAATCCTAAGACCCTAAACCCTAAAATTTATGAAGTGTGTAATGATTAAAAACATTTTACTTTAAATTCTAAACCCGTAAAGATTTAAATTTAGAAAGTATATAATACTAGACCTTAATTCTAAAACCTTGTGATGCAATATAGACGGAGGAAGTCCTAGCATATGTACATCCGGGTGCCATAAACCCTGATATATCGACGAGGCATCATGAAGTCTAGCTTGATATGGAGTGGGGATTACGAATAGAGGGGTTACCTGTTACAGGTCCTAGTTGTAGTATATATCATAAGTAGTATTGGATTGATATGATCGAGAGATTTATTGGTATTCGGCTGTTGCTTACTTACTTTTTCGAATAATAAGGTAAAGAAGGAACCTTTAGAGGTTTGAGTCTTAAGAGACTTCATCGGATCAGAGACTGATGATGACATCGTCAAGCGTGTTTGGGATTCTATTTTGTTACTTCTTGAAGGTCATATGCTCCCTGATATGTCGGCAACTCATTCACACGTGAAACATCAGTCTCTTAGAGGATTTTGATGCCATCCACACTTACAATTAGGGGAGTTGTGTATTAGGGTTTTTGTTTAGATGCTTATGTGGGATAGCTTTAAGCGGGTACAACAGGGAGAGCTCGTGTTAGTTCAGATTTGAGTTTGGTCGCATATTCTTATACTGTATCCTCAATTATATAGGCACGTGGAGCAAGACCCTCGTGCTCCATTTGGTGTTATGTGGTGCACATCATTTGATCTCAGCCAGCTTTATACGCTTGTTTTGCTTACTTGTAGAGATCTATTGGATTGCATGCCATCCAACCAAGTAAGACTTTAAATTATATTTTTATTTTTTAATATATTTTAAATGTGATTATTATTTAAATATTTAAATTTGTTGCATGGTTTGTTTGCCTATCGTATCTTGAGCGTGGTCTGGTATCGTTTAACTTGTAGTGGGCAGATGTGCCGTTGATATGTTACGAGATAGATGAGTATTACAATGGAAGCTATGTAATGAGACAGTTTGGGAAGGATAAGCCTATAACTGCTGCATGTGATTCTCTTATAGTTCAGAGGAAATGATTACACTTATTAGTCGTCAGAGCATGCTACTAATGTGGAAGTCTGGCATGAACGGAGACAATGCATTAGGTTGGATTTCTAATACCCTACCCCATAAGCATTAGCATGACTTTAAAAGCACGGACGTTATGAAAATAGAGTTTGGATTTATATTGGTGGGATGTAGTGTTTTTGACACTTAGTGGTATTTGGGGATACATAGGAATAAGAATAAAATTTTATTATATTGAGGTTTTATTATTAAGGTTTACAAGTGTCTTTAAGTGGATTTTATTTTTAATACAGTATGTGCATTTTAGAAATTTAAATACTTGACATTTTCATATAATGATTTAAAAAAAAAAAAACAACTTAGCAATTAAGAAAACCTGCCGCCACCTCCCTAGCCACCCGTAACCCCACCAATTTCTTCCGTTTCTTTTTCTTTTATTTCTCCCTCCACTAACCGCCATAATGTTGTAGATATATATGGTTTGCATGCCATTTTGTTTTGGTAACAAAAAAAAAAAAAAGGGAAAAGAGGAAGTAGACTTCAACCTCAGGTTAGTATTTTCTTTTTCTTTTTTTTATTTTATTTCCCTTCCCATTAAGATTATATAAGTATATATATATATTAAAAATTGGTTACTTATTTTAGGATTTAAATGTTCTAAATGAATTTTTAGTATATAGTATACAGTTAATTATGGCTTCTTGGGAGAGTATATATATCTTTTTAAGAGTATATGGTTTTCGATATTTTAAAGAATTTTGATATATATATATATATCATTATATAGGTATATATGTACATCCCAAGTTCATTTCGTAGGATCTCGATGTTATTTAGGGATTATGACAATTTGATTGGTACCAAGGTATTAAGTATTTCCATATTATTTTGTAGAATCTTAACACCAGATCTGCATTTAGGTGAGTCCACAAACTCCATTTTATTATGTTATTTTAAATATTACGAGCCGTATAAATATGTTTTTCCAAACCATCACAAAATTTTGCTATTTTTGGAACGATATCACTCAGCGTGTTTTTGGAGATGTTCTCCACAATGTGTTACGTGTTCCCTAGAAAAATGCATAGGAGTGGTGCTCCATATAGGTGTTTCATTTAAAACAGACTATTACAGTGGTGAATAAGAAGTTTCTTGTATGCAGGTTTTTCTGAAAATATTTATTCGTTGGAAAATGTTCTAGCTTGAAAAGTTACATGTTTTGACATGCATGAATATAGATCTGGCATTGACATAATTGTAAAATTTGCATAAGCATGTGATGACTGGCGGATGAGGATTTTTCCTACTCTGTAATGTTTATGACTTGAATCTGTCCGACGGCCAGACAAATGGCCCTTCGGTTTGTAAATACATATGAAAACCTCATACGATCAGATTAAAGTTTGGTGAAAAATCAAGTGAATGGACGCGTTAGCGGATTGCACTGTACATGGCTAGTCCCCCGTACTAGGGCCTCTTCCGATAACATAGATGAGTTTTTGACTCTGATGGTGGATCCACTTGAAGATGAACATAGTACCTTGAGGGCGTGGCCCAATCGGTATTTACGTGGACATCGAATCATGCTCTGCGGTGGGACGGACGCCTAGTAGAGAGTCAGGAGGGACTTGAAACTGAGGTTGGTTCTAGGGCAGACCTGGTAGGTGCCCCAAGAGTCTGTGGCCTGTTTTGACCGGTGATATGGAAGTGCAATTGTTTTGTAATCGAGCGCTCTAATGGTGTTTGGCTGGTATCGACTACGAGATACCGAAACTTAGTTCCGATGGCCTCATTTTGGGGATCCGGATTTTGTTTGTGGAGCCCCACTGTTACATTACATATTCTTTTAAATTTGGGGCGTAGAAGCTGCTCTGATGTGTCTTGATTCGCTCAGATTTCTCAACTGCGCTAGAAACCCTCATGTAGGTTCAAACATCAGTTTTGTTAAAATAATAAAAGAGAATGTTTTCTTATAACATTGCATGAATTGCTTTGTGAAACTGCATCATCATTGTTTTAAAGAAATCACTACAGCACATACACATGGACTCACTGAGTGTTCGCGTTTTCTTCCCAGATTAGTTCAGGACGACCATGGACAAGCCACTGAAGTTGCCAGGAGTTTTTGGATCAAATCTCTCCAGAAGGGCATATGTTTATGTTTTATCTTTCCTAAACTCGAACCGTTTGTAAAGTTTTTCTTTTTATGTTGTCGTGTAAAGTTGTTGATATACAATACTTTTGTTTTTATATTGAAACGATCATGAGAAATTTTTTTAAATCTTGTGTTCTAAGCGCACTAGTAGTATCTAATTTAGTTAAGTTTTTTGCGTACTTTGTGTATATACCTGTTAGTGTTGTTCTAGGGTTGTGTTTTATTGTGGAACTTATAATTTAGTGCTGAGAGGAACGCAAATGCCCTACTCAGTCGCGGTTGACCTAGTGGTAGGGTTGGGGTATCACAAGATTTTTTTTACCCGTGGAGTAGTTATAATCACCCAAGATGATTATATTAGATGTTATTGGGATATCACACGAGTCTACATCGGCAATCCAGCACGTCATGATGCTCGGACATATGGATGCCAACCAGTTAGGGTCGACAGACGAATGATGGTAACTAAATATTTATTTGTATCTTTTCATGTATATTATTTTTTTATAAGTTTTTCCTAACTATTCTTTTTAGATATCCATGCTGGAGGAGGTAGATGACATGACAACAGGGGTATACTAGTGTTGGAGGGATCACCATCGTCTCCGACAAGGTATACTAGTATTAGAGGAAAGCTCAGACCATCATTTGTCGGCGTATGGTTTCTATTGTTGGTATGTTGGGTTGCACCCCATCTCAGCATGATGTTCAGCAGAAGTTTGCGGTACAACTATCACGTAATTGTCCTCGGGAGCTACTACCTGAGCGGGGCCTGTGGAGGACATGCTCCAGTCCCTCCACCTTTGAGCACTGTATTTGATCATGGAGGACGAAAAGGAGGAGGATCTAGCAGATGGGACAAGCAGATCTCGAATCATATGTTCCACATGACCCATTCGATAGTCTAGGTAGAGGTGCTCCAACATTTACTTTGGGTTTGACGCCAGATGCTCCGTCACATCCGAGTAGAGCAGGCACATCATATGTTCCACATGACCCGTTCGACAGTCCAAACGCGTTATACGTTCCGTCACCTCTGAGTACAGTAGGATTGTTATTTGATGTACTTTCACCTTCGAGTGCAACAAGTTCATTTGTGCCTCATATGTTTATATTTGGGACATCTGTTTCAGAGGAGCATGATGATAACATTATACCAGCATGACGACTTGACTTTGGACATCGTGTTAGGAATAAGACGACTAAATTTACTCCATGTGATCATCGTTAAGGTTTAGGGTTAGAATATTATTTATAATGCTTTGTTATATTTCTTTATATTATTTTCCATCATGTCATCCGACAAACTCATGTGGTTACTTTATTTGACAACTTGAGAAAATTGTCAAATTTGAATGCTTCACGAGCTGCTTTTGGCCCTTCTGAGTTACACTGAAGGCCTCATTGAACGGGACCAACAAAATCTCTGCATTCAATCTCTCGACACTTCAATTTCTGATGAATGTACATAATTAGTGGGGTTGGGTTGAGTGTGAGTTTCAACTATATAAAATCTAATCAAAACTATCTAGTTCCACTATGATATATTCAGATACATGATATAACCACCTCCTTAACAGAGCATAAAATCAGTGGCCAAGGCACCGCGGCCACTCGCAAGCCAAGCTGTGAGAGAGCACAAAGGAAGCCTCCCGACACAGTACCGCAACAATGACCTGTGAACTCCATCGAAAACAACCAGAAGATGGCGGTATCACTCTGATTGGACAACTCCAGACAGCGGCCGCCGGAGTTACCGCATTACTCTCACAACTCAACCCAAGCAAAAGAAAGGAAAAAACCACAATATTTACATATGGAAGACCTAGCAACCAAGCCAAACCCACACCACCGCTGCCGGACAATACCCAAACCACAAACCATATTTACAACAACCACACACCCGAACAAACCAAATAAATCAAAGAAAGAAAGCAAAACAAACCTCAATTACAGAATTTGCATCCCCAAAAAAAAAATAAAAGAATAAAAAAACTCTAGAACTCTATTACCTAAAATCGTAAAATATTTAAGCAGATCAGAACTCAAACTTCCTGAAGTTTGTTACCGAAATGATGCTTTTTAAAAAAATGAGTTATAGGACAGAATTACAAATTCTATAGCAGTTTTCAACTGTTAAAAGAAAAAAAAAAAAAGGAGGAATTCTTTACAAAAGTTACTCTACAGAAGTGAGGAGTGATTTGGCAGGAATGGTTTCATGTGGGTGCTTCCCCACACCTCCACTCTTTGCCAAGGGTTGAAAACATGCCCCAATATACGAAAATCCAGATACGCATCCAAAAAAGCTCAGATTCATCTCTGATATGCTGAGGCATTGTAGCGGAAAATTAAGCAGCAGCAGCAAACGGAAATATTCAAGGAAGATTCGGGGTGTTGCGGTGGCTGTCAGCAAATTCTCGAACTAAACGCTTTAAAATTCTTCCACCTTTCCCTTCTAGCAACCCGTGACCACCCTTCCCATCATTAAACTGTCTGGTCTCCAGATAGTCTGAAGCCGCAGCAGAGAGGGCCTTCAACCAAACCGGAACAAGAGATTCAGCTTCTCCCTGCTTCAGGTACTCACTTGGCAAAGACTGAACCTGGAAAAAATCATGGCATTCAGATAACTTAACAGAATAAAGTAGGATAAGAAAATTAAAAAAGGAGCATAAAACACTTCTCCAAGACCAAAGAAGTACAATCAATAGCCAATAAGCCAACTTGTAAATATGGTTATCTATAGTTTGAGGTCATTTGACTCTTGTTCAAGAAAATTAGGATTAATCAATTTTTCACTATTCTTCTTCGACGTCCCTACCAAAAATCCTCTTAACTTTAAGGTGCCCCTTCTTCTACATACTTCAAACTAAACGGCGATATTAATGGAGAAATCCAAGTAAAATAGGTTTCCAAGTAAATAAGCCAATACTCTACAAGTCAACCAGTCACTTTACCCTAATTTGGAAGGGAAATGAGAAATTCTAACTAAACACGCTTGCACTTTCTATTTGTGGTTGTCATTCCTTTGAGTGGGTAAACTCAACACGAAACGCCATAATGTTTACACTTACTATCACAATGTTCATATTGATCTTTGTCTGAATAGGAAAATGCTTGTTATTGCAGCAAGAAGTATTAATCCGAATGGGGATGTCAGCGTCATTTGTAATCTCTCTATCCACACTTAAATTGAATGTCCGTATTTTTATTTTATGATATCCCAAATTGAAGGTTTACTTTCTTAGAATGGTCATATTTTTTTTTAAATCTAAACTTCCACCATTAATCCCCTTTATTTTAAGAATTAAGTTCCACTGACATATGGTCATACCAATAACCCTATCTAATTCCCTTGATTTTTAAGATAATTAATCCAGTACCACAAGATTCTACCATCAAATTTCTTAATCAATCAAAGCAAGATGATATTTGATTAAACTCGATTGCTCTCTTAAATTTTCGTGCCAAATAAAAATAGGACATTCAATTCCAAGCTGATAGGTTATCATATCTTGAACTTTCCAATCTTAATTATCAGTCTAAAGAACAGGGGGACAAAAGGCAGATTCTCAAAAAGTTTGTGGGAAATTTGTTTGGATGCTGAGTCACCCCAGCAAAGGGTCGGGGAACAGCAAAAACGTAATCTTTCTGTTCAGATAAAAGGTGCAAAAGTAAATAATGCTAAGAATTAATCTACCAAGTAAAAAGTCATGTATGTAGGATAAAGTTTGAGAATCTACCAAGTACAAAATGGTTAAATATTTTATTCTTATCCCACTCATCCGTTACCCAAGAGACATAATTCAACCAGTCCAAGCCTCCCACTAGAACATTTGATTCTATTGATACGGGATACCTAATACGAGTGGATAAATCATCCTGTGTCAAGAAATAAATGAAACAAGTGATACACTAATTGTCAATCCACTTTAATGTTATCCCACATGAAAAACAAATCCTGGTGTTCTGCATTAATTAAAAATTTTAATTATAGGATGACCATTTTTCCGACAAAATAGCATTTGGGAGGGAACTCATTTAGTTAATTTAACCCTTCAACATGTGGATGCACACACACACACACACAACCAAACCCACACATAGAGAGGTAAAGAGACTAACTGCAAAGCGTAGCCATCCTTGTAAAGACTCCCAAGATAGAACAGCTTTCCACATCATTCTTTCACTTAAGCTACACATTGCAGCCAATTGTTGCAAGATTGTTGCAGATTTGTGAACCTGAGGAAGGATATCCGAGATACAGTTTAAGATGCATAAAAATATTAGAAAAGTATCATTGGTAACGGTTCATCAAATAGAGCACTGTAATAAAATAGATAGGCATCCATTTGATCCCATTTATTCAGAAATATCAATTTGAAGACACATTTACTCAAACGGGGGTGGCAACATTGAAAAGGCACCTGCCCCCTTCGGATTATACAAGAAGTTCATTGAACAAAACCATAAGCTGTGATTAATGTGCGCCACAAACAATCAAGTGGCAGAATATAATTTCAGCTCTTTCTGTAAGACGCCATAATATACACAGATAGGTAAGGTCCTCATGAAGCCATCAGATGGACATGAACCTCATGCAGAATATTGTGGAAGGGAGCAGATAATATTCACTCAAGGTTAAAGCAGAGCGAGAAAATGTTAAAGCATGAATAACTCAGTAAAGTTGAAAAAAATACTTATGATATAAGGTTATCATAATCTTTCTTTCTCTACTTGGACAAAGAAATTTAGGCTTGTGTTTACCCTCGACATTGCTGAAATACCAAGCAAAGCATACACCAGATTTGATACAAGGCCCTCTCCAGTGTGAGATATGACATGTATTGCCATGGCCTCAACCGATCCTTCAACAATACATACTTTAGTTTCCAGCAAATAAGTCAGGCCAACCTCCAAAAAGCCTGAGAAGCTCCAGTATGAGTTAGCAATACATCTAAATCTGAACATGAGAACAAAAAACGTATAATGCAGCAAAGGTAGAAATTTATAAAAGCAACTTGACTAATGTATTAAAGTTTATCCTACATTCCTAAAACCAAATTGGATGGATAGCCAATCGAGCTGTCATGTCCGCCAATTTATCCATTAATATTAGCAGGCTACATTTTCTAGGTGAAACCCTTACAAATGAACATAAATGTGGAATGGCATATGAAGAGTAGGTTTTTCTTGTTAAGAAGTTGCTGAGGATAATTCTGCTTAAAAATGCGCAAGCATTACCTTAAAGGTTTGAGAAATGTCTTAATTACAAAGTGGAAAATCCATTACTGCAGTCTTGCAAATACAAATAGATAACCCTTTTTTATGCCAATGACAACCAGCAGAAAGTATATCTGGTTCAAGGCTTTTGCTGCTTTGAACTTTCCTTGAAAAGATACTAGCATATTTAAATCATTATGTGGAGGCCACATGTTAAGAAAGAGGTGAACTAGTAGTAAAAGAAGAATAAAGGAGGACAGGGGAGAAAATACTTAAACCATGTAACAAGAAGACAGAAACATGACTGATCAAAACCCTAAACCCCCCCAAAAGACAGAAACATGTAGAGTAAAAGTACATGGTTATTTTTTTCATGAGCACCATGCTGAACAAAGGTAATTATATCTATCCACAAGGCTTACAGGACATATATGACATTGCTGATAAGGCTGCACCACGATGCATAGCTGTACAGCATATAGCAGCCTTCTGTAGAGATGTTTCAACAATTGAGGAAGCTGCAGCTAATACGGCCTGGGATATATTAAAAAGCTAGACTCGTCAACAGATTTGCACGAATTCACGAATCTTCAAAAACCTTGAAAATCAGAATCTGGAAAAAGCATAAAGAGAACCCTTTAGGGGAGGGGACAATAGCACCTTTGGGGAACTTCGGACAAATGCAGATGCAAAATTAGTATAAGCCTCCACCAAATCAGGCTCTTGGTCACATACATATGAAGAAGTAAGAGCCATTATTGAAGTTGCACATGTAAATCTCTCAAAAGTGCTGACATATATTGATCCGTATTCTTCCTTACTCCCAAACTCTTCAATGATAACAGAAGCTGAAAAAGATTTGCTGTTGAATCAGATGGAAAATCTTGGAAGCACCTAAACTCACAGATCATTTCCTCGATTAAACAAATACCAAGACAATATGCACACGGCAATGACAATCTCAATATATGTCAAAACTTGTATAGGGCACTGCTGAATTGTGTGGAATTAACTCTTGCATATTAAACAGTTCTATGGTCCTCAAAAGTTAAGTTAAATGCCCATATATATATATATATATAATCAACTCGTCTAAGAGCATGAAAACTGCAACAATTTTAACAAGCAGGCATCGTCAAGACAAAAATATAGGACTTCCTATTCTGGTTGATGAGAGTTCAAGTTCACAGCATGACTTCATCCAGAAGTAGGGGGGGGGAAGGGAAGGGGGGGGGGACATGATTGCAAAATTCATACCCATCACTGCAAGAGCAATTCAAGATTAATCTATAACAATCCAAGAGCAGAAGCACAGCAAGAATGCCAATAATATTTCAGCAACTCAGTATAGACATTTACCTGCTTTAATATAGCATTCATGACTATGGAATGCCGTAAAATTTGTTGATAGACAATCCAATACTTTGGGCAATATTGTCACAAAGTGATGAGCTGCAAATAAACAAAATCAGGAGAAGAAGCAGACGGGTTTTCAAAATTTCATTTTCATCAACAATAAGAGAAGAAATATATGCACTGGATATTTAGTTGCAAGGAAAAAGCAGCAGTAAAGGTTTGTTTAAGGATACAGCAACTGGTATTTATTTAGGTGAAACGAAATCATTCTATTCGAGAAATCGAGACTACATCGTATAAGCCTCAAGAAAGATGACTAATAACTACATCAGATCTGCCTTCCAATGGTTTTGTATATTAAACCAATATCTGCAAACATAGGGGTCACCATGTCATTGCCGACACTATGCAGTCAATCTCACAGAAGCACAAAGATCTTCAGATTCTTCATTTCCAGTTTCAAGTGGATGTGGCAAATATAGTTGAACTTAACCAAATTATTACCAGGATCTCTCTAAAAGTCATCCAGCAATTGGTTACCAAGACATTAGGAAGAATGACGTTGTGACCAAAATAGACATTGCTCACCTTCTACCAGCCATCACACTCGTCATGGAGGATATATTCAAGCAAATCAGTAATAACTTGAACAATCCTTAACATTTTCATTGTCATGATTCTCGTTACCAGTTTAATATTGAGGCTGTATTGGTACTTCTTTACAAAGTGTCAAACATAAAAGTAACTGTCAGTATTTCTTATTTTTCGTGGTTGTGAGGGCACAGTTACATCAATACAAGTACAATTATTTTAGCAGGAACTTTATGATTTGATATGTCACTGCTTTTTCCAGTTGGGTTTTGTTAAGCTTTTAGCAGGTGTTATATGCTTGTTTCTTTTGACAAATTATTGTTAGGAGAACGTTTTTGAAGAGTGGGAGTGTCTAAATTTCATACCAACATTGAGTGCAGAGAAAATTTGAAAACAGATAATTTTATCATGATTCTCATGAAAAGAAAAAAAAATTAAGGGTCTATTTGGATTGATTTTAACTCAAAAACTTTTTTTGACTTTTTCCACCATGGGACCCACATCTTCTTTCACAAATATTTTAACTTTCACAAAATTCAAGAATAAATAAAAAAACTCACTTTTCTCAAACTAAAAACCAATCCAAATAAAGCCTAACAATTTTCTTAAATGTAACCAACTTATGTTTTTGTTTTCCATACTGTTCATGTATCATATACTACTTACACAGTACCCGAAGGGTAATCCAAAACTCCGCCGATATCTATTAAAGGTACCAAAACTTCCGATTCCTGACACCTTTTGACAACAACCATCAAATTGGCCTGCAGAGAGCATGTAGAGTTCTGAGCAGAGAGCATGTAAGATAAAGTAGAAGTACCCGATGAATTAATCGCTTGTGAAAGGGCCCTGCAGGCCGCAGAAGATAAACTTGCATGCTCAATGGCTTCAGACTGAAAAAGTTTCTCAAGCATTGGCCAGAAGACCCCCAGCAGCACCAGTATTGAATCATCCAAAGCTAGGCCACTTGATATGTGTGTTGCAAGATGATTGAAAACCGTACCCATTCTAAAGCAGAAACATAGACATCAGTTAAGTTTAAGCCCACCAATGAAGTTAATGTGAAGCACAAAAAGAACTAACTTCCTAGCTAACCCCCCTCTGGCCATTTTGGGTTGGCACAAATTAAAATCCCTGATTCTTGAACAACAGCTTCCACAAGGACATTAATGAATTCACCCTCTTGTGATGCCCTATAATTCACTTTTTAAATGCTCAGCAACTGAAAAACTTACACTGACATACTCATGGACATTTACATATTTCTGCTACTTTAGAGGAGGACATTCAATTCATGATGGAGGGAATTATATCTTTAACCAATTCTTTACCACTATATCTTATATGTTTTCAATAGAAAAACAGTTTGAACGATCACCATGATACGGAGCTTAAAGAAACTGTCAATTATTTTGGTAGAGAAAGATAGCCTAGGTTTAAATCTTCATCTCATTTGTATTAGAAATATCCATAAATTGCGAAATTAGAGAACAAAAATTATAATTAGCAAAAGGTCAGATAAGGATTCGAAATTTACAGCAGAAAATATAGTTCACAACTTTGATTGGGGGACAAGAGGAGAGAAGACAATTGTACCTAATAGCTACTGACACACTAAAGACATAAAAACGCTGCAGAATTATTCTACCTCCATCTAGAATTGAATGTCCAATTACCTGTTCAGAATGAATAGGAAAGTGGATGTTTAATTTTGGATCTATGGAGAATCTTTCAAGATATCAGTGAGGCTTCAAGTATCTTTGCATAGACAAACATGTTGGAGGTTTTCATTGATTCTAAGAAGGCCAGTTCCTTGACAATAGTCGATATCTTAACTAAGAGATTAGATAGTCTGCAGTCCTTTGTCCTACTAGGGGTATGATTTTTGATATCCAACTGCATGTGAGATTTATGATTGATGCAGCACATTTAAGTTATAGATATAAAGTTGTGCTTTTCGCCAAAAACAGAAGTCAGGCTAAAAGAATTAAGAAACAAACCCAGAAATAAACATCAATCAATTGCAACAAGACCACACCTATATAGCCCTCTTCTGGCACTGTTTATGAGCTGTGTGTATGTAGCTGGATCTTGCCGTATAGAATGCTTGAGACTGTCATCAATCTGGCAAGAGAGGGAGAGAGAGAGAGAGAGAGAAGTATTATCAGACAAGCAGCAAAAGAGCAAGGACGTTCTCTTTCAACTGACTTCACTGATTCAAGAAAATAGCTTAGTTATATTAAACCGCCATATCAATAAAAGCAACTTCAAAACAACGACCCCAGCTACTAAGCTATGACTTATTTTGTCGAGTTCTGCGGTTGAATAAATCTTCCCTATGAAGAGGCTATCACTTCCACAAATGAAACAAACATGAAATTCTAGGAACAGGCTTGGATATTTAAGCATAAGTACCTACACCAGGATTATCTAGTTACAGATGATTCCAGATGTTCTAGTAATGATGGTAAATTCATGTCTAGGCTTGAATTCCTGCAGGATAAATATACACCTGGAAAGTATTTTTTTTTCTGCAGATGTTTCCTAAAAGGTGTATCACTTTCCTGATCTAAAGAAAAATCTCAATCTAGATATCTCTAATCCTAGACAATCTTTCACTAGGTTACTGTTTTAAGTGATTGATTTGTCATCTAGAGCTCTACAAATTACAACGCCAAATTCAAACTTCAGGTTCATCAAAAGTAGCTATCGAAAGGCCAAGACCACACATTCTTTGAGCATTCTTCAGTGAACAAAAGGAGAGTGAAATAACTAGTAAAATCAATGCACAAAAATTTAAGATGAAAGATGCTTCTAATAGGTCTGTCAGATAGGAAAGTATAGCAAGTGGCATGTTGAAATTATAGAGATCGCTGACAATTAAAAGTAATAAATGGTTAGAGACTGTTAAAAACGAAAGAGTTAACTTACAAGTTTTCCAATTGCTTCATAGCTTGGAGAAAGTAATCTAACTAACAAACTATTTTTCAGCTCCTTGTTAGGAACAGAGCCAACTACCAAAGTGATAGCACCAACCACTTCTTCCTCATCCTCTGGAGAAAAATGTTTCTCTTCCGATTTCTAAAAATTATATATTTAAGAACATCAGGGCAATATCAAAAACTGGAAAAGGAATGGAAGTATATCTTTTTTTATTAAAAAGGTCAGTTGTAGGAATTTGCCACATTCTACTACTGATCTACTCCACATAGAAATAAGTGGAGTCTGATATGTAAACATAACATATAAGTAACTTCAAGCGCGGTCTGGTTTGCATTTCACCTGTGTAATCTATACAATAACTGAGAGGTTAGTTTAACAATGAAAAAGGAAATGATCATTATCCTTCATCAGCATTCCAGAGGCTTGCTATGCTTGGTCATAAAAGATCTTCCCATAGCAATTAATTGATAGTGACAGCGTTTTTCCCCCTCCATATTGTTGTTGTTGTTATTTATAATCTGATTGTTATTATTCTAGTTGTTGTTCTTGTCATCGTTGAGAATAGTTTATTATCAGGCTATCCTGACATAATATCGGAGTAACACATGAACAGAAATACTTATAACAGAACATTTACCGAAAGAAGGATCATTGAGTAAAATTTTCAGGTTCATACTATGGCTAACCTCTCCAATCCAAATCAATATTTCCAAGTATGAAGGATCATGCATAAGTGCGATAGACTCCTCACATAACTTGCGCAAAGCACATGAACAAGCATTTGAACAGAAGGATTTTGAAATGCCTGTTGCAAGAAATAATCTGAAAATAGCAAATTAGTTGAAGACTTGAATGGAAGCACATGTAAGTCCAAAGTGAGAGAAAAAGAAAGAGAAATAAGAAGATGACTGTAATATTACAAAAATCAGATCCGTTTTTTTATCCCTGTTTGTCAACAAGAGACTCTCCATTTCAAAGCTAAAGCAACAATAGCTTGAAACTTTCCCAGGTTGATGATAAATGGGTTTCAGTTTTCTGGGTTTTTTGCCCAGATAACAGATCACAAAACAAGGAACATCGAGGGTCACAACAGAAAAACTAAACTGTATAAATCATTATCATACATGTTTTTGTCACCAATGAAGCCTATGAACCCGAAAGAAAGTCACATTAATAGAATTTAGAACAACACAGTTTGTTCTTGTTTAAATTGTATGTCATACTTGCCACTCGGAAACTTATAATAATTTATATGATTGTCCTGCATTCTCAATTTTCTACTGTGGAAAATAATACAAACTAAACCATGCAAGCAGAGACATAAGATTGGCATAATGATTCCAGAGTTACATCCCCACATTATCGGCTAACTATCTGCCAATTAATTTTTACAAAGATTATCAGATAATTTTCAAACTTAAAATGCTTCTCATGCTTTGTGCAGCAGTACTGTCTGCATATCAGGTACAAGACAAAGAACAAAACTTACAATAATGATCTGGCATTTGTCTGATTTGCAGAAATCCACTTGGAATAGGAACTAACAACATCGGCAAGCGTTCTGTATACCTGAAAATGTGTAAGCAATAATAGGAAAAAAGCAGTTAGATTAAGTTAGCATCAGTTCCCATGACAGGATAGGCTAGAAACTATGTCAATTAAATTCTTTGTTCAGCTAATTTTTCTTGCATCTTTGCTTTTGAGATAACTTCCCCATCTCTGAACTGAACAAGGTAAACAGGTAGCATATAGTGTACCAGAAGCATAAATCCCTGGGGTTCCTCAGTACTATTTGACAAGATAGTGATCAACGTATTAATATCAGAGAAACCAAAACTTGGGCCTTCTCTGAGAATAACTTCAGCAACCTGAGACAAGAAACCTGTAAAACATTAAATCCCTTAAAGAAGAAATTGAAACAAAATAATGAAGCTGAATAATTGTGCAAAATATTTGTCAAACACAGTAAATTTATCCAATAGATGACTACAGGACAGAAATAATATCAAATGACTAGCTCTCGGAGTTGAAAAAAATGAGTTAGTTGACTTTTCTCATCATCTATAGATTTTTTTTTCCTTTTGCTGAATAAAATCTGGTACTGTTGCATGTTAAAGAAATTACAAGTTTAACACAAAAGCAGTACTAAAGGTTTGTGCAAGTTAATCAGAAACATGTGAATACTCAATTTCATACTTCAAACAATGCAATTAAATAAGGTTTGAGTTTGGAACATTAATAGACTCCTAGATTAGTCTTGAAGTGGGTTTGCAATACCAGAAGCAGAATCTAAGATTTTTGGTGAAAGGACTAAGATATTTAAATCAAAGCATTCTGTCCAGATGAGGACATAAATCTTCCTTTGAAGAGTTAAATCTACACATACATAACATACCTTTCAGGAATCAGATATAAAAATATATCTCCTTCTACAGGGAAGCTATCCTCAGGTATACTCAAAGTAGCACCAATAAATATAGATAAAACTACCTTGGTCACCATACAACGTTGGGAGACATTTGAAACTGGATTATAACACCTAAAAATGAGAATCGGTTATGTAACCCACATACCACATTGAGAGAGAACATTTTAGCTTCGGCCTCTTTCCAAGAAATATGTGCATCGGGAGACATACGCCCACCAGGAAAGATCTGATATGCCATTCTATAATCAGAAAATGAAAGGAAGACAAAATTGTAATAATAAAAGCTGAAGTAAAGCATCTCCAGCAAGAATAAAAGTGCTTAGAGAACCTCTCATTTTTCAGAGTGAGAGCAAAAACGAAGCCCCTAACACAGCTAATAAAGAAAATAATTACTTTTTTAACATTTTTTCTTGCATCACCATTAACCAAACCATTCATTTGGCTTCAGTAGACTGGAGTGACTTTATTAGAAAGTTGCACATGAAGGGCAAAGTAAAAGGTAATGTCTAGTATGCACATCTCAAATGTAAGAACACGATGTTGAAAGTTCAATATTTACATGATATAACAGGAAAAAGGGGGGGGAAGGTTCACAAAGTTATGTTTCAAGAAAGCTACCTAGATAAGTCCTCGTAAGTTAAGTTGTAAGTAATATTCAAATAAAAGAACCATAGACTACAACAGGAGAGAAGTTACTAACTTATTCCAAATTTTCCACTTCTAAGGCATATTCTCATGCAGAAAAAACAATACAAGTATGGGTAGGGGACACAAATTTGAAAGGTTACTAACAATTTTGCAAAAAGTAGAAGTATTGGGACGCGAGAAAAGCAAAAAGGTCAAGTTACAGATATAACATTAGGCACAAATTGGTTATGCTTACTTTGGAAACAACATGTTAATCGTGACCCAGAATCTCCTGTTACTGCACTTAAAGTAAAAAATAACCAAGCTTGATATTTCTAAATTAAGCTCTAAGAAGTGCAAATGACTTAGCAGTCAACAAATTCCGTCCTAAAGCAGGGTTTTTCTATTTTTTTTAATAGAAAATCTGTGACTCTGCTATTTACTCATACACAGGAGTAAAATAACCACAATGGTTAAAAGAGGACATTTGCATGCTCATTCTGTGAATCTCCATGGACGGGTACCTGTTTGATGTATACAACAGATCCTAAAAGCTGGCAAATATCTACCAAAAGTTCCACTAAATTCGTTCTGAATTGCACAAGGCCATCAGGCAGGTCAAGTGTTGCTCCCTTATGATTTAATGTAGAATTGTCGACCTGTGAAAGACGCTTTCGGATTTAATCCACGCGCAACAATAAGAAAAGAAAAAAGAAACAGATAAACACAGGAAACTTTAATGGTCTTGGTAAAGATGTGATTCCCAAAAGATTACAAGTAAAAATGATGAGCCTGAACAGAAAATTCCTAGAGTGCGAGAGAGTTCTTTATTGCGAGACAGAAAATTCTCTTAATCCAATATATTTACTTGAAATTCGGAGGAGTCCTGCGAATATCATCAGATTGTTTGGAATTTATTTGAACCATAAGATTTTATAGGTTAGAATTTGACAAAACAATATCATCATCTTTTATTAAACCACAAGTCAGGCAAGAGTCCTCATAATCTGCATAAGTTAACCCTTCTTCTTTTTTTTGGGGAGGGGCGGGGTAAACCTGTGCGCGCAGGATGAGAGTGTCAAGCAATGCTGAGTAAACAGGAAAAAATAACTCTCGTATACTCATTCTATCTCCATCACTTATATCAAGCCCAAGAATGCAGCCAGCAAGAGTAGACCTGACATGTGTAGGGAGAAATAGCTATAAAGATGACGAGAGAAGCTTTAAGGTATGGAGTTAAACTTCTAATATCCATAGAGAGCAACAAATTTTTACTAGGCATTTGCTAGAGAAAAAACTGCACCTAGAATCTCATAAAAAATAAAGAAAGTGAAAGACCAGGAGGGGAAACAGTCTGTACCAGAACTGCAATGTTAAATCTGCAACTTCCCAATCGTCACCAGGAAACGCCACACAGCTGCAAACACATGAGTCATGCATGGAGCAAAAGGGTAGCATGAAGGGACTGAGTAAAAGTTTATGCAAGTCTTAATACTTGTTATCATGGGGTGTGAGAACATGGCAATATAAGGATATAAGCAAAAACCTCAAGCCCGTACAACTGTTTGGTGTCTTTGTTGTTCCTAAGGAATGGTATCCTTCATTCCAGGGGGCAGATGTTGTTTCATTCAAAAACAATGACTTAATCCAAACAAATTATCATGTTGATAAGCTGAAAATTCACAAAAAGCTGAGGAACATGAAGGTATTAGGTACTTGTACTGGAGCATCTTAAACAAATTCTTTCCTACATGTACATGCATGTCCCTTATCTGGTGAGGTACATTACGATCAAAGATCAGAATTTAACCTCAATAGAGCATCCACGAGCACAAGTGCCTCAGGACTTGCTTTGACAATCAAAGAGGGTGCCTAGAGTGCATCATAATGAGAATTCAGTTCAGTTCACCATAAATTCTAGCATCATATCAGGTTATCATATTATAATTCTATGAAAGATTAAACACTTACAGCTTGACCAATTTCCGACATCAAGCTTGCGATTCCACTAATCACTTTCTCATCTCCAGTACTAAGAGCAGGAAGAAGAAGTACTTCCTTTAGAAATCCAATTCTGCATAACAAAGCTTGTGGCAAACCCTAAACAAACAAGTACAAAAACTATGAAAAAAATACGTCCAGATGGTCTTGTTGTAAGCAATACACAGCAAATGTATAAATTTTCCATATTACTTCCAATGTATCAAATTGACTGCCCATGCCTGACTTGGAAACAAAATTTAACAAAGTATTTGACCATCTTTACCTTACCACCTTAGCCTAATAAATCATCGCACGCCCCATATATCATACTAGCCTCACATCCACTTTTCCTCTTAAATGAGGTTAAGGCAAGAAAACTGTGTTTATTTTGGAAAGTGACATCCATATTTTGCGACAACCCAAACCTAAAATGAATTTTCCAGCTAATAACAAAAAGATTTCCCTTTTATCTTTTTAGGGCCTCCTAGAAGATAATTTAACCCATTTCAAGGGCAACTATTTGTCACTTATTATTTTCTCTTTTCTCTTTCCATCTTTCCCTCCTATCAATCAATTTCTTAAAACCCCTCAAATAAACACAACCCATCATCCAGCTAATTAAGAAGGGAGTATGACAAGGAAGTGGAGAAAGACAAGGAAGTGTAGAAAGATGAGAACATACAAAGAGGAAATATGAAAGATGCTGTATTCATTTATTTGATGGGTTAAAGTTGGCTTTTTCAGCATTTAACTTATTCAACTAATAATTCAAGGGGTACATCTGATACCATGCTTCCCAAGAGAAAATTTTGGCAGTTCAAAAAGCCTTTTCTCTCACATAGTTCAACTGAAAAGAACAACACATATCTTAAGCAGCATCGTACCTCATGTCTACTGATGAATTCAACAAGAACTTCTATAGCCAAGTCAAAGGAAGATGAAACCTACAGATAGGAAAGCAGTGGGTTAATAAATTAAAAGTACTTCAAGAAAGGGCTACAAGCAAGTCAAAAGGTAAGATGATATTACTTGCAGTGCATTGAAAACAAAATTAAGAAGAGGATGTGACGGCAATGAAGTAGTTGGAATCTCTGAAAAGCACCCTGCTCGAACCTAAATGCACAAAAGAATTTATAAGAAAAGATCAAAGGGAATATTTCCACTTGTAGAATTTTCTTGAACATTGTCAGATGAATTGTTAAAATTACATTCATCCTCCTACTCGTTCCTTCATTTCTTCTCTTCTTATTCTTTTCTAAAGTACATCATCATTGATGAAGTCCACTTACATGATCCAGTCAATACACTTAACAAATTGGAAAATCAGTTCTCTGACTATGTTTCGTAAACAACTTATGTGCCTTAAGTAGCAGCAGTAGTAATAATAATAATAATAATAATAATAATAATAATAATAATAATAATAATAATGACAAGGACAATGACAACGACAATAACAATAACGATAACAATAACAATAATAAATAAGAATAACAATAATGACGACGACGACAATAACAATAACAAAAATAATAACCCCTCCTAATGGAAGAGGAGTAGTAAAAGAATATCCTTCTCCTCTACAACATTCATAATCAGATAGCTTACCCAACTCAACAAGCAACGCAAGATCTTCCTATTTGTGTCGGGAAGTTGACCACCAGCATCATTCATTCTCTCAGATTGCTGTAGGAGGAACTCAATGACTGCCGGTGTATGCAAGAGAAGCTGCTTACAGAATAATGCAAGTATGAGAAGCAAAATCAGGACCTCAATCAGACATTCAAAATCACAAATACAAAAAGATGACAAAGGATAAGCTCAAGACCTCTTGCTCGTACTCATATCTGTGCTTCAAACTTTTGCAACAATTGGAAATGTGATCCTCAACAACCTCTGGCAAGACCGTGAGCATCTCTAACACAGCAATGTTTCCATTATCTGCGCTTTGCAAATTTTGAAGACTGTAAAACAGCTTTTCTATAGGTTTGTCACGCTCTATAGCATGAAGCAGCAACGTTGAGAGAGCAAGACAGATTTGTGTTAAGAGCTGCTTGAAAAATAGGACAAACATGTTAACCAAACTGACTTTATTAATGCGCCATGAACTAGAAAACTAAGAAGATCGCTGGTCTGTTTAGAGTACCAGCTGACCATGGTGCAAATGAAATTAGAATAACCTGGGGAGGACCAGAACTAAATCTTTTAGCAGCTACTAGAAGAGAATTCAACAAAGCATCTTTTGCTCCTGATTGCAGATAGCAGCCTTCGTTTTGAATCTATCGAGCAGAAAAATGGCAAACTTATGCAAAAGATGCATACCAAAAACCAAAAGAGACAGCACGGTGCATCACACTCAGGTAACAAATTTTGAAATATGTGTCCCGGATCACGTGTAGAAGGACATCAAAACCCAAATAATTCAAGAACAGGAGTGAGAGTAGGCTTTCTTCTTTCCTTATTGTTGATAAGTAGAACTCAATATTTGCGAGCTCTCTTGATTGATTTCAGTTAGTAGTTTATAGTTATAGATTAACCATCTTGTGCACCCAAACGACTTAGTTTGGTACTTCCGATTTCCCTGACAAATTGATTCACAGAATTTCTTTTTTCTATTTGGCAAATGGCTACATTTCAATTTGTAATAATAGATGATTACAGGTTGAACTAGATGAACTCAAAGCCTATAAACGTACACCAACTATAATATATGAACTCAATTGTGCTAGTTACTTGTTTGGAAGTCAGAATTGATTAAACTATCCTCTAAGAAACCATTAACAATATTATGAATAGAAAGTCGGCTGCATGTTCGTACACAGAGGAGGCGCAGCAGAAGAAGAAGTGAAGTACATACAGACCTTTCGCTTGAGAATTTGGGCGGCGAAGAACTCGACCTCGTAGTGTGAAGCGAATTGTTGGTGGTGGTCAGAGGTGAGAATAGAGGTGGCAACCTCCCAAGCGGCATCGCTTTGCTGAAATTGAACCAGCCACTGATTTGCTGCGACACGGTTACACGATTGGGTGTCATGATTTAGAAGGTGAACCGCCTGAGCAACCTTGATTTGCAGCTCCATTTTTACCCAATCCAATTAAACCAACCAATCATCCAAAAGGATCAACGAGTAAATGACGCCTGTAGGCCGTAATTCCCACTCACTCCCCCCTTCTCTTCTCTTTGGCCTCTGCTTTAGTGCTTAGCTCCTTCTCATTTTCATCAAACGATTAACCCCCCAAATGCCGCAGTTTTTTTTTTATATTATTTTTATAAATTAGGGTGATAATGTGGTTCAAACCAACATTTTCTTCCCTTATAGGAAAGTTTCCATTGAGTTAATATCTTATTTTGAATATCATTGAGTTAGTATCTTATTTTTTAAATAGCATGGTTAATTGAATCGTTTTTTTGAGATGATAGAATACTTCGAGAAAATAATTCTTTACTAAAAGTGGGACACTACTTTTTTCAAATTATACAATTTGTTCAACCAATCACTCAAATTTATCCATGAAACTGCGAAATCAATATTACTTTTTTTATAATAAACTGAAATAAAAGTCACATTCACTTTCTTTTCTCCACCTAAAAATCTGTGTAAGTAAATTCGCATTCCCACCATCAAAATTGTTTGGTCGTAAGCTATTGTACGCATTCCTCGTTATAAAGTCAACAAATGACGAACCTCCAATCAGTTTCTTCAAAACCCTTAATCCAATAGCAATGAAGACAGCGCTATCCTTCAACAATGAATATAACCAGCATTATTCCTTGTCACTCGTCTTTGAGAATGCATGAAATGCCTCTGGTTCGCAGGACAAATTCAATGATTGAGACTGACCTTATGCCTGATAATCGACCAACGACCCTCATCATTCATCGAAATTCTATCATCACTTTACAACTCGTACGAACATCAACTTTCGTATATGTCTTATCTCTTTTTCCTTTATCACATTTTTTCCCCTGTTTGTAGTAATAAAACTGCTTCATATTCACCATACTTTAAACTTTTGATTCCCCTTACGAACACTAAATTCCATTATGAATGCATGATAAATTTGAATGCATCTTCTTCATATAAAACAACAATCCCAATCAATGAATCACCATTCCATATTCAGTCATAGTTGTATTGAACACAAAGAAATAAAAAATAAAAAAAAAAGAGGGTTGAAGATATAAATAAATCCAATAAAATGCATCAAATAAATGTAAGCCCAAAGACAGAAAACTTCAAATAAACTAGGCACACATAGTTAATAAAGTGGGCGCACTACTACAAGAGTATGCACACCTTGCAATTAACAACTAAACTGCAAAAATATATAAATAAAATCATATATAGGTTTAAAAAACACAACATTGCTCTTGACAATAGTTTACAAAGTAGGCACATTTAATAGAAAAAGTGGGCACATTAATTTTTTATGACAATTTTACATGTTTATTTCCCATATTCAACTTTGTTCATCAGCCCATTGTAATCTCTACAAAAAGAATTGGGACAAAAGATTGTAAAAAATACACAAAATTCATAATGAATATAAACTATGTATTGTATAATGTAGGCACAAATTGTTTGAATAGTAGGCACACTCAAAAGAAAAAGTTGGCACATAATTGCTCTAAAGTAGGCACACTACTTTCTGTGTACCCCTTCACGTAAAAATTATGCACAAAATATTAGAAAAGAGGCACGAAACGTATGAATGATACAAATTGTGTATTATGCATACACAAATGGTTTACAAAGTATGTGCACTCAATAGAAAAGTGGACACATTCTGTTTGAAAAGTAAATACACACGGTCAAAAAATTAGGTCAATGTTTTATAAAAGTAGGACACAAAAGCAGCATAAATATATAATACAAATAAAATAAAACAATTCACAAACTAAAAATAAATTAAAATTCGATTAAATCACAACAAACATTGCATTGAAACTAACAAAAATGTCTAAAGATAGAAATAAAACAAAAATTCAATATTACACTTATGCATAAAAATATGCACAATCTATTTCAAAAGTAAGTACACACACTTTAAAAACTAGACACAATTATTTATAATATTAGGCACACTAACTATTGTAATACAACTAAAACGAAATGATAGCAAACCATATTAAAATTGAAATACACTTGAAAGTAAATAAACATTACATTAAAACCAATAAAAAAAATATAGAAAATAGAAAATAACAAAAATTCGAAATTTACACTGATCATAAAACAAATACACAATTAATCGCAAAACTAGGTACACTCATTTATCAAATTGGACACACTGTGTAATAAAACTAGGCACACATATATACAGCAATATAACAACTAAAAAATAACCACCAAAATTGAATGTTCACAATTCAAAGTGTTTGAAGGACCACAATTTTCATCCTCAATACCTTGATCGGAAAATGAGTTCATTATGGGCTTCTAACATTTAAAAAAAAAAACACACAAAACACAAAAAACAACAAAAACGAACAAAAAAATAAGCAATGTATTGCCTATAAAATCTTCTTCAACAAATTCCGGCAGCACTGAAATGTCTTTGCACGACGAAGGGGTTAAAACATCACAATTGATCTCATCCACATCAACAACATGCACAATATTAGGTTCTTCATAATTCTCAATGTGTTGCAAACAATTAACGACGAATAATTGAATGAAATCACACCAAATCCGGTGAAATCGACAACTTTAAGCAACGTAGAATTGTGAGGGGAGAAGAAGACCATGGAAAATATGGAAAAATACGTAAAATGACGACGTTTAAATAAGTGAATATAACTTACATGGTGTACTTGGACACATAGTATAAATTATAGTAGAGCCCCTCTTCGGACCCAAATTCAAACTACAAAAACCATTAATTTAATTATATTTCAACATGCATTGGACCATTAATTGAAGAAATACAATTGCCAATCTCAAACGACATTTCCACACTCAACTTTTTAGTTTTTTTTTAAGTTGTAGAACAAAGTTGATAGAGCACTTTGTAATAATTTATTTAATCAAGCATTTGTGGCGATAATAGTAGGTGAATTAGGTTTTTGTGAGAGATTGGTAAACAACTGCCAATAATAGAATGAAAATAGTTGAATATTTTTAGCGACGGAATTTGTTCCCAATCCACTAAAAAGACTACTTAACAGACCCGTTAGTTTTTGTTCCCAATCCACTAAAAAGCCGTTAGTTTAGAAAACTCTGTTAGTGAGTCAGCCCTCTTATGATGAGAAGATGGCTTTCTCTTATCCAAGTTTCTAAATTCCATTGAATATTATGTAATTTATGTGTTAGTACTTACTAACATGAGAGTTTAGAGATAACAGAGAAATGGTATTTAACTTCAAAACATTAGGATCCATATGGATTGAGCTTTTAACTCACTTCACTTTCCTTTTTTGCCTTTTAAGATCCCGCATATTTTCTGACAAACATTTTAATTTTTACGAATTTTAATAACAAAAAAGCTTACTTTTTTCAAACTAACACAAACACAAATTTTAAACCTTAAATCCTAAAATTAGAAAGAAATCTACCTTAGATTTGGAAAAAAGAAAGTAAATACATAGATGTTTTAGCTTTTAATTACTTTATATAAATAACTTTTTTATACAACTTCATATAATTAGAACCTTACTAAAATCATGCCCAAAAAAAAAAAAGAGGACTGATCTTACAAACTCAGGAGCTTTCTATCCAAACAATAACCCTCAAAAGAGCACCTCAATTTAGCCAACAAATGAGCTAGAACATCAAATTTTATAGGCAAAGATCCGCACTCTCACCCCCCCATACTGCTCTAGTTCATCCCTTAATTCGCCAAGAAAGGTCCCAGTGATCACCCGCGGGAGATGTAGGTCCTTCCTTGGCCAGCTACAAGCCTTTCCACACTGCCAGTATCTCTGCCGGAGCTGAATCACATACACCTTCCAATCTGAATGCCATGGTCGCCAACACATCCCTGACATAATCACGCACGACAGCACTTGTTGCTGCCTCCTCCTTATATGCTCCATCCACCATTAACGAGGAAGTGGTAGCCATTCTTCCAGCTTTGATGATCGCTGACACAGGACAAGGGCGCTACCAGCTTCATTGGGCAATAAAATTCCTGCATGTAAGACATTGTAAACTCCACCAGCCCCTCAGGTGACAGGTTTTTATCCTCACAGACCAATTCATTCCTGGCTCCCCCATATTCTCCATAAAATCTTCAGGACCTCTTCTAACAGATCCTCCCATCCCCTTCTCTGGCCTTCCAATGATCAGATTTCACAAGAATCTCTTGCATCCTACTGAGTTCTTTTTTGTCCATCTTATCTCCTTCCCGCACTTATTCCATACTGATCTTGCCCACTGACAAGCATTATTGTCTCTGGTTCACTGAGGCAGCACAGATATCTATCATACTCCAAAATCCTCCTCCTCTGCAGGTTTCTGTTGGTGGGAATTATCTCATGGCAAAATCTCCATCCCATCAGTTTCACTTTAGGTGGGAATGTGATCTTAAAGGCTATTTCGGAAGATTAGGAAATAAGGAGTATTAACTTTCTTACGAAGGGGCTCTACTGAACCCTTTTATGTCCTTAGTAGTCGACCTATGATCCTGTCCGGTCTCCCAGACTAGATTCAATTACAAAATTATGCCTACCCAGCAGTAATATAATAAAGACTTCACAACATAAATATAATACAGCTAATTTAAGGAAGATATGTATGTTTCTTAAACCATTCACAGAGGATGTGGATTTCCTCCACAAATTCACTTTCAACTTCTTCAACTTTCGACTATACTATAATTCCACGTCTTCAGTATGAGATGGCAAGAACTACTTGATCACCTTCTTTAGATCCCTGATAAAGCGAGTTGTCTTTATGCTTGCTTTCACATCATCAGTACAAGAACAAAAAGGAAACTAATCTACTCAAACATTTCAAATTCAAGTGTTTTTAGCACAATCAATCCTTGACCAGAAATACTGAACCTATCATTGTTTCAAGAGAACTGCTCAAAATTTGCTCTTCCTATTCTTCTCCATTTTTAAGAGAAAACGGGATACAAAGAGATGCAAACAAGGGGAGACAACTGACTCAAGGAAGAAAAATTACCATGATTTATGTCACCAAAAACTTGTCAAGTTTCTTCCTTCGCACTTCATGTTACAAGAGACATAATGCGTAAAACCAGAAAGATTTAGGCAATATGCAATCTTAATGTTTCCTTAAGAAATAATTAAATTAATCAATTTGCATCTAATGCTGATACTATATCTGGAAAACACTATTAACACAACAACTTTCTAACAGAGCCCCGTATAGAATTAAAGCTTGAGCTATCCATTATGAAGGGACATTTTTCACAAAGAATCCAGAAATCAGCTAAGTTGAAGTCGAGGAAGACATGGCAAGGCACAAATTCAATTTACAGAATATAGTCCTCGACAAATCCAACAAAAAGGAGCAGCAACATTAACAATTTAACTATCATAACTAAACACACACACACCTAGTGAGTGAGACGACTGCAAGAACAGGTTAATCAAGCATTTGTATTTACTGCAGCAACTTCACAGTCGGCAGAATTTAAGATTCAGTCATACCCTTAGAATCTGAAGCTTATTGGAGAAGGCAATAGCAACCCAATCAGGCTGCGAGGAGGACCACTGCAGCTGCTCAATTTCCGCTCCAGCAGTATAAGCTAGGATGGGATCCAATCCCCCCTCGACTGGCTGGCTCATGGACGAAAGATCCCAAATAAGGGCCTGGGAATCATCGCCTGCAGTGCAAATGTGGCAAGAGCTGTGGGGGGCCCAGGCGATGGCATTGACGCTAGCCTGATGTCTCTGCAGCTCCACCACTGGGAGTGTAGGAAAGCGAATGTCGAGGACGACCACCTTGGCACTGTCCATTATGATGGTGGCCATGTACCTAGGGTCCTGTTTATTCCACCCAAGGCGGACAAGCGGAGTGTCAGGCTCAGAGCTCTCGTATATGATAGTGGAGTGCTCCTTGTCACGGAGGTCAAAAACCCTAACCGAGCCGTCTGCGGAGACAGATGCAAAGACTCCAACACCGCCCCAGGCGATGTCATAGACCTCCTTGTCATGCGCGATGAGCTGGGTGTCGACAGTCTCGCGCTCAATGTCCCAGATGGTACAGGTGGTGTCGATGCTGGAGGTGCCAATACGCTTGGGCTCTGCCTCATTCCAGTCAAAGGAGGTGAGAGGTCCGGAGAACTCGCTATTGCGATTATTGTTGAGGATGCTCTTAACTTCAACGCGGCTACCATCATCGGCAACGCGCCAAACGCGGAGGTAGTCGCTGGAGGTCGCGAGGAGGTCGGGCTTCTGGCACTCCTTATCAGGAACGAAAATGACCTTGGTAGGGGGATAAGGATGCTCGAAACAGAGATTTGAATCGGAGCGGATCTCGCCGTTGGAATCGTCGAGCTGAACAATCTCGACACGGTTAGAGTACTGCTCCATGAGGCTGGCGATGGCGAGTCGATACTTCTTGTCTCTGCGAACACTCCAGTTCATGGCGTATATGTGCCACGGAGCTTCGTAGGTGTAGATCTCCGAACGTCTCTGCTGTTCATCCGAGCCGTCCTGAGTGGGATCGCTGCTAGCACCCATCTGCGGCAGTCCCCTTCTTTCTGTTCGAATTTCAAAGGCTAGGGCTTGAAACGGGATTCCCAATTAATAACTTTCAATTTTCAGCACACCGGCCGCCTCGCATGTCTTGCAAATGGCTCAAGACAGTAATGTCTTTTTAAGGATCAAAACCGTGAAATTTTTTTCAGAATCTCGAAAATCGTACATTGGGCCCATCAAAACACTGGACAAATATCACAATTCAATTTCATTATGCGCAATCGTACATGACGCATCTTTTCTACTAAAAATTATTTAATTTTTAAAAATTAATTGTGCTTGCAGTTTTTTTTAAGATTTTAAATCGATTTTTAAGTTTTTATCACGTATTTATTCTTTTATATTACAATTCTTTGATTACTTCAATATCTTTCTAATTCTCTTCACTTTCGCAACAAAAAAATATGAGAATAATGAGTTCTTCAAGTTACAATTCCTGAAGGAGTTCTTCAAGTCATTCTTCAAGCACTAATAGATAGTAATACTAATTATAAATTGTATATTAGTTGTTTTATCGTATGTTTTCCATGATTTAAATATATAAAATTATAAAAATTACTTGAATTATGCAATATTAGTTAATAAAAATTTCAAATGCCTATTTTTTACATTGAGAAGGCCGAGTTTTTTTAACTAGGAAGCTTAAGAAAGCCTAGTTTTTAAGCTAGTTACGCATAGTTTTAAAGCTTAGAATATCTAGTTTTAGAATTGGAAATATCTAGTTTTAATTATAATAATGCCGAGTTTTAAAATTTAAAATGTCTACTTTTTAATTGAAGAATGCAAAGTTTTAAAGTTAGGAATGTATAGTTTATAATCTAGGAATGCCTACTTTTTAATTGAAAAATGTCAAGTTTTAAAGCTATGAATGCCTAATTTATAATATAGGAATGCCTAGTTAATAATGCATATTTTAATACTAGGAATGCGTAGTTTTAATATTAAGAACGTCAAATTATAAAAATTAGGTGTTTCTAATTTTAAAACTTTGTAATGTCAAAGTTTAAAACTGGAAATGCCTAGTTTTAAATATAAGAATGCCAAAATTTATAACTATGAATGACTAGTTTTTAAAAATTGGAATACTTAGTTTTAGAGTTAGGAATGTCTAGTTTTAAAACTTTGTAATACCAAATTTAAAAACTAGGAATACCTAGTTTTAATTCTAATAATGCTAAGTTTTACACCTAGAAAAGCCTACTGTTAAATTAAATAATGCAAAGTTTTAAAGTTTGGAATGTCTAGTTTTATAACTCATAATGCCTAATTCTAAAAACTAGTTATTTTTAGTTTAAAAACTTTGGAATGTGAAAGATTGAAAACTGGAAATACAAATTTTTAAATCTAATAATGCCAAATTTTAAAATAGAGAATGTTTAGTTTTAAATCTAAAAATGACAAGTTTTAGAACTATAAATGCCTGGTTTTTAGGAATGGGAATGCATAGTTTTAAAACTTTGCACTATCAAAGTTTAAAAACTTGGAATACCTAATTTTAATTCTAATAATGCCAGTTTTAAAACTGATAATACCTAATTTTAAATTTAAGAATGTTTAGTTTTAATTATAATAATGCCTAGTTTTAAATTTGATAATGCCTAGTTTTAAATTTTAGAATTCATAGTTTTAACACTATAAATGCTTAGTTCTAAAAGTTACTCATTTCTAGTTTTAAAACTTTGCAATGCCAAAGTTTAAAATGTCTAGTTTTAAATATAAGAATACATAGTTTTAAATCTAATAATGTCAAGTTTTAGAAATAGGAATGCCTAGTTTTTAAGAATGGAAATGCCTAGTTTTTAAAAATTTGCAATGCCAAAGTTTAAAAACTGGGAATGCCTGGGTTTAATTCCAATAATGCTAGGTTTTAAAATTGATAATGCCTAGTTTTAAAATAAAGAATGCCTAATTTTAAAGTTAAGAATGCCTAGTTTTAATATTAACAATGTCTAATTTCAAAGTTAAGAATACCAAGTTTTAAACCTAGTATTAAAACTTTGCAATGCCTAGTTTTTATTATAATAATGCCTTGTTTTTTAGCTATGAATGCCTAGTTTTTAATTTACAAACGCTTAACAGTGACAAAGGAGACAAAACAAGAAACAAAAATGAAGATTATGACCCAACTGATGAAGACACATTGACCACTTTAATTGCGAAGTAAATATACGAACAAACACAATACAATTGCGAGGCAAAGAGCAAGACTTCAAGTTCTGCTACAAATGCATTAGCTACCATATCTCTTCAAGCCCATATGCATCACCTACATACATTGGAACCCTATAGAGCTTAACCCATTATCCAGTTCCCCACCCTCGGTCTCTTCCCTTTCTCTCTGTGAAGAAACTCTTTTACATATCTATAACTTTTATGTCGGCCAGATCCAGCTAATTTCTTTGGCTGGCTGCCGGATCTCTCTAGCTATCTTTATTTTGTTTCTCACCCCTGTTTTTGGCTGCAAATCTTAATAGATCTTTTGCGATGCTTCTTTCATCAAAGTTCCAAAACTTAGAGATGGTTTCTTTTATATATTTGAAAATCAATATTTTTCTTTCCTCCTTTGGGGAGGGATCTATTTATTCCAACTAGACCTAAACTCTTTATTAGCTTTTTACTCATTTTTTAGGCAGTTTTTAAAACTGTTGACTTACTCGTGATTTTTAAATTGTTGTCTATAAAGGGAGGAGTTGAAAATAAGTTGTTCAAGCTCTTCAGATATATAGAAAGTGTGCAGTGAGGTGACCGAAGGGAGGACTCTTTTTACGAATCCAACTGACATATCGGATCTTGCCATTGCCAGCAGTTGAAGAATGGCGATAGGGTTGGTATGAAAAAGACTATTATATATTTACTTTTAATCTTGCTAATATTAGCATTAGTGTATTTTACCCACTTAGGATTTCTGAGGTGTGGGGTTATTTCTGTTACCTTATGTAATATATACATTTGTTGTTAGGTTATCCCAATTCCTATCTTCTCTCTATGGAGCTTGGGAATTATTTTTATTATAATGACTTTGACCATTTTATCGACAATCTATTATTCATAAAAAAAAAAAAAAAGGGGTGTAAGCATTTTTTAAAGCAAAGTATTTTTTGTTAATGAAGGAGTTGGCCGCCAACTTCTTATTAACACTTGTCACTCTACAAAGTTTCACAAGGTTGATGAGTATAATAAATTTAAAATGAGACAAAAGTTCCTTTTTTTAGGGTGAAGAAAGAAAATGAAAGTTATTAAAAATAAAAGTTGGAAAAAATTGTAATAATAGACGAATTTTATTACTTCAATTTTAAATTGTTAAAAATGATTTATCGAAAAAAGTTGATAAGTATAATAACTTGAAAAAAATGAAATCTCATTTTTCAGTAAAAAAAACGGTTTGAATTACTGTAACATTTTATTTAACAATCTCTGTAATATTTATAATTTGATATATATTTTATTAATAAAAGTTATAAAATAAAAGATAAACACTAAAGGAAAAAGATAAACCCAGTGAGAAATATATTATAAAAGAAAATATTATCGGAGATGTTATATGAAATGAAATATTACAAAAAATGTTACAGATGGTCCTCATCCTGGGTGGAAAAAAATCGAAAGCTCCTAAAAAATGTAAAAAGTTTTTTTTTTAAAGAAAAGAATGTAAAGTTGGAAAAAATTCTATATTATGTATATATATTAAAGTTGAGAATAAGGATAACATTGTCAAAATGGGCTTCAATATTATATTATATTATATATATTAAAGTTGAAAATAAGGATAGCATTATAAATAACGGCCTAAAACCTGCAAATCAATATGCATTGTCCGTGTTTTATACGAATATGCATTTTTAAATATAGCACCGTTTAAGATGCAGACTTTTTGGCCTGCACCGTTTAACTCGTGGTTTATGCGGATCGGTTGCAGATGGGCCGCAGGCCGGCCCGTATTTTTTAAAAATATTAAATTTATATTTTATTATATATATGTTTTATGTATGTTTTAATTTTAAACGTAAATAAGAAAATTTTGAGTTGCACATTTAATCGTGCTTTTACTGTTAATTGTTTATTAAAAAAATAGTATGAAATAGCAAATAATAATTATGAAAATAACTTGGTTGAAACTTTTTATATTAATAAATAGGGAGAAAAGAAATCATTTTCATGGCCCGCGATCCGAATTTATAGTGCGGTGCGATTATGATTCTTATTTTTTTATCCACAAAAATGCAGGCTAGCTCGTACTGTACCATTTAACATGCGGGCTTATGCAATGCAAATGCAATGCAGTTCGGCCCATTTGATATTACTAAGGAAGGATGAGAAGTTCACACCTAGGCACTTTTGAGAAGAATATTTCATCAACTTATTAAGTGGCTCAATTTGATTAGTTTTGTTTATCGTAAATGCATCTCCTAAATAGCTAATATCATATCAAGTGTACTATTTTGAAATTCATAACATCTTTTGAAAACTTTTTAAAGTTTGACATTCACTTCTAATTCATTTAGATATCTATATAGATAGAGTGTTTTATAAAGTTTTATAATTTGTACTTTTATAATGGTTTGAAATCGTTTAAATATGCTTTTATTTATTTATTTCTTTGTATTATCATATATAACCCTAAATTTGTGAGGTTTTAGATTTAATGTTTTAGAATCATTATTCCTATGAATAAAATATACTTTTACAATAAATTCCTTCATATCTATCTTTCCTCATGTACTGTCATTCGAAATTCATTATAAAACTATTACTATTATCACTATCGTTCAAAGCTTCACATCAAGTAAAAAACCATTTGAGCAAAGTTGCACATAAAAATATTATGATTAATTTAACAAATTCCTGCAGTTGAAGAACAACGAGAGAGTTGTTGTGAATAAGATTATTATGTATTTACTTTTTATGATTTCTGATGTGTGGGGCTATTTCTATTACCTTGTGTAACGATAACTTAATTCCTATATTCTCCTATATGGAGTTTATAAATTGTTTTGATTGTAATGATTTTAACCATTTTATCAATGAATAATATATTATTCATTAAAAGACGTTTTTTTTTTTTTTTTGTTAATGTAGGAGTTGGCCGCGAACTTCTTCTTCAACACTTCTTCAACACTTGTCACCTGCGCAAAGTTTCACGGGATTGATGAGTATAGTAAGTTTAAAAAGAGAACAAAATTTCATTTTCTTTAGGGAAAGAACTAAAGAAAATGAAAGTTACTTAAAAATAAAAGTTGGAAAAATTTTGTAATAATAGTCTAATTTTATTACTTCAATTTTACATCGTTAAAAATGATTTATCAAAAAAATTGATGAGTATAATAAGTTGAAAAAAAAAATGAAAGCTCCCATTTAGTAAGAAAAATAAAAAAGTTCGAATTATCTATAACATTTTGATATATTTTATTAATAAAAATTACTAAAGGAAAAAGATAAACTCAATGAGAAATATATTATCGTTGATGTTATATGAAATGAAAAGTTATTGAAAATGTTACAGACGATATGATCTTAGGTTGGAAAAAAATTTAAAACTCCTAAAAATATAAAAAGTTTTTTTAAAATAAAAAGAATAACTCATTAACTTATCAAGTGTTTCAATTTGATTAATTTTGTTTATCCTATACGCATCTCATAATTAACTAATATCATATCAAGTTTTGTACTATTTTAAAATTCAAAACCTCTAAATTAGTAAAGTTTTAGATACAATGTCTTCTTATGATTATTACTTTAGAATATGTTATTGAAATGTTATAGCTGCAAGATCATTGCGCAAAGATGTTCATACTTATTACGATTAATTTAGAAAAAATTATGATTAATTTAAAAGAAAGGATAGGATAAATTGTTTATGGATGACTTTCTCAAAACTCAATTGAATTGCTATCAGACAAAATTCTCCGGCTTCAAGCTGAGCATTTATGAGCTCCTCTTGCAACCCCACGATACAAGAAGAAGAAGAAGTGAGTTGAGACTGCGAGAATTCAGCAAAAAAAGTTAGTGAGACTGCGAGAATTCATAGCAGTGGGAATTCGTAGCAGTGGGCATACGAGAATTCATAGCAGTGGGGAATAGTATACTGAGAATAGAATAAGCAGCAGAATTATTAAGAGAGGAGTGGGGGGAGTGCTGGTGTACATGGTAGTATAAAATTAATTAAATAAGAAAAAATCGGTAGAGTTTGGCTGAAGTAAGGAAAGGATGATGCTGGCCCTTCAAATTCAATGTTTGAATATTATTAATATTAGTGCTAGTAATAGAATCAAAGACGACATCAATAATAAAAGTTCATCTACCAGCCCCATCATTTCTTTACTCTGGAATTCAGAGTACAAAAAGTATCAATTTTCATCGGAAGTCAACTCCAAGTTGCCGTTGTCCGTTTTTCATCGGTCGCCATCGGCATTTTTGCGCCGTCGACGTAACCATCATCATCGCCGATTTCACCTTCCTTGTCGTTGCAGCAGGGCAATGGAAGAAGATCTCCGATCCGCTTCTTCTTCGTTTTCTACGACGAGTCCTATGAAATCATTGAAAACATCGGATCACCTTCGCCATGTTGAGTCAATGTCCACCCTGCCCAGCGGTGCCGGCCGGATATCCAGATTGAACGCCGTTATCCTAGGAGACTCGCTCGCTTCTGAGGAGGATGATCTTGTTTTCCCCAGCCAAGCTTTCTCAGATCAGGCTCACGTTCCCTCTCCCCAGAAGGTTCAGTTTTTATTTTCATTTTTTTCTCGCGGCTATCCTGCTTTGGTGTTGCATTATTGTCATAATTCCTTCCTCTTTTTTGTTGGACAAAATTCATTCATCAAATACTGCACTGTAGTATTTGGAGATGTATACTAGGTCAATTCAGGACCCGGCTGGATTTTGGTCGGAGATTGCTTCCCAATTCTACTGGAAAGAGAGATGGAGCCAGCAGGTTTATTCTGAGAATCTAGATATTCGAAAAGGGAACGTCAGGATTGAGGTCATTTATTTTCTTCTTTCTTTTGTAATTTATTTATTTATCAGATAAATCTTACACTGCTCTCCAATATACTTGGACACACATCATTCCCCGAGTATTGCATCTTTCCATTAGTAGTTTCCGTGTATTTGAAAAGAAAAAAAAAGAACTTGGTTGATTTCTCATGTGCAATAACATCTCCTAGGTTTGAAAAGTGATTATGTGGCTGACACACATGCGATGGATTGTTTTGCCTTTTCAGCTAGTTATGCTAAGAAACATTTTCTATCTCTATGTCACTTACTTCCTCCACTTTGCTTTCCGGATAATAGTGGTTTAAAGGTGGTGTAACCAACATATGCTACAACTGTTTGGATAGAAACATTGATTCTGGTAGCGGTGATAGAGTGGCCATTTATTGGGAAGGAAATGAGCCTGGTTCCGACGGCATGTTAACTTACAATCAACTGCTTGCTAGAGTTTGCCAGGTGTTTTTCTTTTCCCCATTACATCATGCACTTATGCTATTCTATTGCAAACATTTCCAGAGTGTAACTAAGTGCTCTTTGGATTGATTACACTTCCAACAGCTTGCAAATTACTTGAAAGATGTAGGCGTACAAAAGGGGGATGCAGTTGTGATTTATTTACCCATGCTTATGGAGCTGCCAATGGCCATGCTGGCTTGTGCTCGCATTGGTGCTGTGCACTCGGTAATTGATCCTTTTTCCTGATGACTTGTTACCATAAGACTTCTAATATGAAAAGCATACTTTATGAATATCCCATTAATTGCCCTTAGGTGGTTTTTGCTGGATTCTCTGCTGAATCTCTAGCCCAGAGAATTATGGATTGCAAACCAAAGGTTGTAATATCTTGTAATGCTGTTAGGAGAGGATCCAAGGTCATCTATCTCAAGGAAATAGTTGATGCTGCTCTCGCAGAGTCTGCCAAAAATGGCATAATCATAGGTGAGGAAATAAATCGTGCGATTTCAAATTTGCGACATTTGTTTTCTTTGTTCATTTGTGATTCTGCATAAATTTCACTCTTTTGGCAACTCACACTCCCCTTGTAGGAAAGAAAATAAAAAGTAACTTTAGATCAAAAGCACCATAAGTTCTTCCACATAATTGGCCGCTCACAAAGGAAAAGAAAAGCATGTATGATTTAATGACCACTACCTTTGGTTGAAAATTGTGGACAGAACTTTAGAAAAGAATAACTATCTCTAGAGGGAAGAGGCCGAGGCTTTTTCAAGGCTATGAACAATAGCAGTGAACAGTAATTTATGCAGGAAAGAAGTAGGAAGGGGGGGGGGGGGGAGATTATCTGTCACTGGACATACTTTTTCTTTCGAAATTTCAGTCACTTTAGTAAGTATATCAAGAGGGTATTAAGTGATACTTTTCTGTATATACCCATATCTTGTTGGAATTAAATAATTGTCTTAAAACTTTTATTAGAGCTATTAATGACAATCAAAGGGTAAGGGTATTTAGGACATTCTCTTTTGAATCTAGACAGCTTAATTATTTCCTTAATTCTTGTTCCATGTTTTAATGCAATGAATAATATGAAATGGATGGAGTATTACATAGTATTAGAACGTAAACAATCCCTAATAATCAAAGCCTAGAAGAAATAGAATTCCTTCTAAAGATATAAGATTCTTTACTTCCCTAAGACAATAAGAAATCTAATAAATAAGACAACAAATTAAATAAGGACTCTAAAATTAATTCTTTGGCAAATTCCAGCAATAAACTAAATGACCAAAATATCCTTGACTCCTAAAAACACTAAATAACTCAATTGCAGACCTGATGTTGCTTCTAATTACCATGAGCATCTTTCTTTAGATGGAAATTTCTTCTTCTTTTCACAAGAATGATCAATCATATAAGCATAAAGTTTTTCATACTTAGATTTCCACTACAAGTAATATAACCTCGGGATTATTAAACAATCATATAAGCTTAACTTTCATGAATACGAACACTTATAAAGCTAAGAACTTGAAGTATGCTAATCACGTAAACATTCAAGCATATCAACAATTCATCCAAGTTAACACACAGGTTCAAGGTTCAACAATTTTACCAAGCAATAATCAAATCACGGACAAGTTCTATACTTTGGCCAAATAACCAAACATGATCAAGAACTTGAAATGTAAATAGAGTAGAGAGAGAAATCATACGTATTAAATTATAGTGGTTCGACTCTGAAAACCTACATCTACTAACTAAAGGAGATCGTTAGGATTTCCAATCTTCAACTATTGTTCCAAGTGAGCGAATACGCCAAAGGATCACCACCAAGTGATTTTATGCCTCTTGCAACCCTTGTTACAACTCTGAGATCTTTCTTCAAGCTTTAAAACTCTCAAGAGTGTTTTTTCACCTTTCCTCGCAACATAATCCTTCTCAGTGTGGATTCTTCCTTAAGCATATGAGTTAATGATGTTTCACCTATAAATTACTCCTCAATGTTTTGTTATTATCAAAATCATCAAGGCTGCTCAAGTGCTAACAGTAGAAATACCGAAAAAAAAAATGGTGATTACAGTTGAATTAAACAGTATTTGGAGCTTGAACTTTGTTTTGCATCTGAACTTGCAAGATGTAACTGCAAAGGAAAGCTGAAAGAAAAGGAGAAAACCTATGTTTTCTAATTCTTTGAGTCTATCCGCAGAGGAGGAAGCGAGCACTCTAATGGTTGAACAACAAACAAGAAAATCCTAAAGATCTGAAAGGCGAAAGAAAGTGAAAGTAGTGAGTTCTATCAATTTGTACCATGTAGCAAATATGCGCATACTTGTATAGACATTCATGTAATGTAAATTATAATTTTCTAATGAACCTGAGTTAGTTCCCCCGTATCACTCTGGTTTCACAAATACTTTGTATTTGCTCCAAATTATCATAGAATTTCACTCTACTTTCTTTCTTTTGCCTCAAGTTAAGTTAATGTTTTCATTTGAAAGTTTCTGGTTATAGATGAGTGCTTTCTTACTTGCAGATGTATGCCTGACATATGAAAATGAATCTGCTATGAAGAGGGAAACTACGAAGTGGCAGAAGGGAAGAGATATTTGGTGGCAGGTCAGGAGGCTAACTAGCAGCAAGAACTGAGATTTTTAATGATTGATAGATAAAGAGTATAGCATTATATGATAGCTATATTGTTATTACATGTTCTTCCTGTCTTTTCCTGTTGGTTGGTTAAATAAATTAAAATTGCATTTTCTGTGCTAATCTGTTGACTGACTACTGGAGAAATAATTGGCCCTCTTTAATTTACCTTTATATTAGGAGGGAAGCGTATATCATGATAAATCTATAGGTTGTTCTTTGTTCCATATTATTTGGATCAGAGATCTTAGAGGATCATATCTTTGTGAATTTTTACTCGTTCTGTTAATTGATTTTAAATAAAATCCTGAAGGATGTAGTTCCCAAGTATCCAACTACATGTGCTGTGGAGTGGGTTGATGCAGAGGATGCACTCTTTCTACTCTATACTAGTGGGAGTACTGGAAAGCCAAAGGTACAGACGTTTATCGAATCAACAGAACACCATCTCCTTTTCTGTATGGTTTCAATTCATTTTTTAAGATATTCTTAATCTGAAAGGGGGTCCTGCATACAACTGGAGGATACATGGTATACACTGCAACAACTTTCAAATATGCATTTGACTACAAGCCATCTGATGTTTACTGGTATCTTGAAATTATAAGTTTTCCTTTCCTATGCTCTTCTCGTCCTGTTTCTCAGGGACTGTATTGGAATTATTTATGATATGTTCTCCTGTGGCATCTTTGATTCAGGTGTACAGCCGACTGTGGTTGGATTACTGGGCACAGCTATGTCACGTATGGACCTCTCCTAAATGCAGCAACAGTCGTGGTTTATGAAGGGGTAACCTCTTGGGAACTACTAATTTTTTTGCTTGATAATTGCGTGTCGAGGATTGAAAAGATATACAGAAGCATGGAACAACAAAATGAATGTATAGCTGCACAACCCTTGTGTTGACTTCCGACTTTACTATGTGCTTTCATTTCTGAAACCAGCAGCTAACATCATCACATCACATCACAGCTAAGAGAGAGAGGCATTTTAAGGCATGATCAATGTTGAATTAGGGAAAATAGCTGCAAGTTTGAAAGACTTCTACAGAAATATATGTGAATTGAAGAAAATAACTCAAATGTAAATTTGTCAACTAATCAAAATAAGTTTCTTCAGTGAGTTCATCTCTTTCTTCCAATAACTTTACAATAGAATCTAATGTAGATGTCAGCACTTCTCTGAACAAAACACAGAGGGAGCCAAGACAGGATTTTGCATTACTAATGTTTATTAGTTCACGGGTCCTTAAAATATTTGCAAGAGAGAATGCTTGAATAGTCATTGCATACATCCAAACGTATACAGATAGGCATTTTGACTAGCTGGGCTTCTGAAGGTGAATCTGTCATGCTTTAGTTTTGCAAAACCAATGATGAGCAAGTTTTGTGATCTAACACCTCCCTGTTTCCCATAGGCTCCAAATTATCCAAATCCTGGTCGCTGTTGGGAGATTGTTGATAAATATAAGGTGTCAATATTCTACACTGCCCCCACTTTGGTGCGCTCACTTATGCGTGATGGAGATGATGTAAGGATATAATAAGCTGTGTTGTATCAATATTCAAGTTGCTGGGTCTCCCGGTTTTTTTGTTTGCTTCTGACCTGGTGGATGTTAATTACTTATCTGATGATTGTACAGTTTGTTACCCGCTATTCACGTAAATCTTTACGAGTTCTTGGAAGTGTGGGTGAGCCTATTAATCCCAGCGCATGGAGGTCTTTGTCTTTGCAACTTGATATCCTTTTTTCTTTTTGAAATGATTCAAAAGCTGTAGACCTATATCCCATTTATTTGTTTGCACCAGGTGGTTTTTCAATATAGTTGGTGATTCAAGGTGCCCTATATCTGACACTTGGTGGCAAACAGAAACTGGCGGTTTCATGGTAGCTTTCTTCATATTTCTTCTTTATTTTATTATCAGAAAATTAACTAATTGGGAACACAAGTTGCTGCTATTAATCTCTTGCAGATTACTCCTCTACCTGGTGCTTGGCCACAGAAACCTGGTTCTGCAACTTTTCCTTTCTTCGGGGTTCAGGTATTTACCTCTACAGACTAGGGTCTTGGGATATAATTCTCCTCTAAGATGATGGCCCCTCTCATTAAGGCAGAGAAGAAGACAATATAAAGAAAGTACATGCAAGAAAATATGAAAAAAATACAAGGGAAAATGGATATTAATATACAAAAACTCTTTTAGGATTGTTATTTTTATACATCATTTTTACTTTTATTTATATACATAAACTTTTTTTGAAAAGCTATTTCTACCCGCCACTGGTCTTCACGGCGGATTCTTGCGGATTGAGTCAGGTTCTTCTCACGTGGGACTTAATTAAAAGTTACCACAATCCTTTTCCTCAATCTAACCTTATATAGAAAATATTATTTAAGTTACTATTGGTTCGTTTTGGTAACCCTAATATTTGTGTCGGGTCATTGTTTCGGTTAGGTTAAATGGAGGGAATGGATTGTGGGATCTTGCACCTAAAATGAGTCATATGAGAAGAGCATGAGTGATCCACCTTAATTTGTCGTGAAGACCAGTGCGGATAGAAATAGCGTTATGAAAAAAGTAGATGTATATGAATAAACGAAACTAAAGATGATGTATGAAAATAGCAATGCAAAAATAGTTTCTGTATATTAATAGCATTTTTTCCAAAATAAAAAAGATGTAAGCAATCCTAATTTTCTTCATCTTGTCTCTTCTCAATGTTTGATCCTGCAAGCTAATGATAGCTTACTAGTTTAACTAGACCATTTGTACGCATTCGGAAATTATCTGCTATTATTATCTGATATAATCATCCTGTAATCTGGATGTAGCCCGTAATTGTAGACGAAAAAGGTGGTGAAATTGAAGGGGAATGCAATGGATACTTGTGTGTGAAAAGCTCATGGCCTGGAGCATTTCGAACACTTTATGGGGATCATGAAAGATACGAGACGACATACTTCAGTGCCTTTCCGGGCTATTACTTTAGTGGGGATGGCTGCAGCAGGTAGATAAATGTATTATGTGCATTTCCTGCTTCATAATGATCTTCATTGGCTGAAATAAATGTATTTTGAAAGATTAGTATTACTTTCTGATCTCTGGAAGCTGTACTGTACTTTCCATGTGTACTTATATCATCATATGGTAACATATCAGGGACAAGGATGGTTACTACTGGCTTACTGGAAGAGTTGATGATGTAATTAATGTCAGGTACCAAGTTTGTCATCTCTTTCATGTTCATTTTATTGTCTTAAACACTCCTTTTTAAATTTTATTTTTTTACCACGCATAGTGGACATCGCATTGGGACAGCTGAAGTGGAATCTGCTCTAGTTTCACATCCTCAATGTGCTGAAGCTGCTGTAGTTGGCGTTGAGCACGAGGTACCTTAAGATACCCAAAACGCATTCGTGTTTGCTCTATCTTACATTGAAATCATTTTCATTATCTCTTAGGTTAAGGGACAAGGCATATATGCATTTGTCACTCTGGTGGAAGGTGTTCCATACAGTGAAGAACTCCGGAGGAGTCTTATTATGACAGTGAGAAACCAGGTACTCTTCTGTGTGGATTTCTGTTTAGTCTAGACACACCTGAAAAACAATTTCATAACGAACTCTTCCGATTAAATGTTAAAAATTGGAGTAAATGATAAGTTTTATAAGCTCTTTCTGGAGAACGAATTCCATGTTTAATTTGTGTTCTTCATTCTTATCATGTTAAATGGTTTCTTAGACTGGGAACAGAGCGAAAGCTTCGCTTCCGGAGTAGTTTGTTCTTTTAACTTTTTCCATAATTTAACCAGAGAGCAACAGTTATTGAATACTTGTGAAAAGCATGTGCTTGATGATGTTCTGAAACTCCAAAATCTCATGTATCAGATTGGAGCATTCGCAGCACCTGACAAGATACACTGGGCTCCTGCTCTCCCAAAGACCAGGAGTGGAAAGATTATGAGAAGAATTTTAAGGAAAATTGCTTCCAGACAACTAGATGAGCTTGGAGACATTAGCACGCTTGCGGAACCTGGTGTTGTTGATCAGCTTATTTCTCTTGCTGATTGCTGATCCTTCTATTCTGTAACCCTTTTTACAAGCACCTGGTTTTCCTCAGTTCCCTTTTTTAGGACAAATTTTGTTTATTTATACAACAGGAGAGTCGAGATATAAGTATTGTTGTGCTGGGTCTTTGTTCCATTACATGATTGATGTATTTATGTCTTCAAGGAATAATAAGTTTTGCAAATAGCTCAACCGAGAGTTTTCAGTCTAGAACTTGTAACTTTTTGCAGGAATGCAAGAATAAGATAACTGCTCCGATTCTTTCACAGTTTAACGAATTCGTTTGTAAATCTTGATCTATACATCTTAATAAAATGCTTATCCATGTGGTGTTTTGGGAAGGTAAGAATATAATAGATCCTTTAAAGATTAGTGGCTAAAGAAATTCACACATGGTCACATCTTTCCCCATGAATGAACAGAGACACACCATTCATGGCTGACTGCAAAACGATCAGTTTTTGAAAATACATCCCTGTTACCAATGGAGGAGAGGGTATTCAACTATAGATTATGCCAGGCAGTTATGCGGAAGGAGCTTTGAAGTCTGTCAGGAACACAGTGTCTTTTCCAAGAGTTCCTGCAACTGTCCGCTTTTGTAAGCCTCTGCAACCAAATTGCCACACACCATTAAAGAAATTGGGTGAAGAAAGCAATAGAGACAACTTTCATACAACAATTCCTAGTTAAGAAGGAAATTGATTTGGCTGAACAGAATTCAACTGGGAGTGGTAACTGATAAACTGATGGCTTGTGTTAGCCCCCACCACTAAGTTGTGCAGTACAGTAAGGAGTTTCTTAACCAGGAAATTTCTGCTTTCCGCCAAGCTTGAGAATGGCAAGAGCCAAGTTAATTCTAAATTGACATTGTCTTTTTATTAACCATGGAATCTGCAACAAGAACGGAGGCAGAGAACAATACAAAGTAAAACACATCTCCAACCAAGCTCCAACACTAAGAGTAGGAAGTAGCTATTTTACTTGCCTTACCAGATTAACCAGGGGATAAACCATAAAATTTTAAAATATTAACACAAACTATGGGTTCTGATCTGAAAATAATGAGCAACAGTTATCATTCCATGAAAAGTTAAAGACACTATGTAAAGTCAATTGCATGCAGCCTTCGAGTTTTCATGCCTCTGATCTCGGGTAGGAATCAAAGTCCCAAGTTGAACAGCTAAACACATATCCCAAAAGAAGAATACTGGCACATCCTAAATGCACATTAGCATCTGACATATATTGTCTGTCCTACCATGAGAGCTGTATTACAAGATACAAAGTCAATTGAATGCCAGAGATGTTATTGCTTCTGGGGATCATATTCCAGATATCAAATTAACCGTAATACCCGAAACCCATTATCATTTTTATGTGAACTGAAAGCAGATATGAAATGTATGGAACTCTAACAGCAAACCACTAATAGTTCTGTTAGATATGAAAGGTTGAGTTTGCAATTCATCTCAACATCTTTTGGTTTCACGATTTCAGAGATGCAACTGTAAACATTAGAGTGTTTTTGGATAGCTACTCAACGAAAGTAAGAAAATCAACAGCATCTGTTTCAAGAGCTTTGAGATGAGAGATACTAGTTTAAAAGGCCTTGGATAGTATAAACAGTGGTCAAAGTCAAGAATTGCAGCGGTCAAAGACCAATGACAGGGTTGATTATCACTTAGTTGCAGCGATGAAGCACTACTCACAAGTATGCTCATCTGGCAGACCGGTAAAGAGAGGATCCACCAGGAGGGAGAACAGGGTCAGATGCAGAGAAATTATAATCATCAAAAGCTTTTCGACAAACAGTCCTAAAAGCTGTTAACATAGTCTTCGGTGCAAGCATTTATCATGTTCTCATTCAACCTATTGCTTATATAACACATAAAATGAGATTTCACCAATAAACTATCTCATGAGGCATTTTCAATAAGATTATCAATTTTCTCCACCTGTTAAACATTGCAGTCAAAGCTTTCATAAACAACTTTTAAGCAGTCTTTCAGTTTGGAGCTGTGTACATCAAGGGATAGTTATACATACAAGAGGTAGTCTGGCATTGACATTTCACCTATGTATAGAAGATGACATAAATTGTAGCACATGAACATTATTAAGTTACCTTATTTGGCTTAATCAAGTATGTAAACTTGGAATGAAAACGCTAACAAAAGGAAAAAAAATGCACAGAAAAGGCTAGAGAGAAGATTTACGGGGACAATGTAAACTTACCGACAGTAATATCACAGCCACCAAAGAATTCGCCATCAATGTAGAGCTGTGGAAAGGTAGGCCAGGTAGAATACTCCTTCAATGCCTGACGCAAGAGATCATTTTCAAGGATATTAATAGTCTCGAAAGGGACCTTTAGTGACATCAAAATCTGAACGACTGTGTGAGAAAATCCACACTGCGGAAATTCCTTGGTTCCCTTCATGAAAAGAACCACTTTTTGTGATGTCACAACTTTATCTATGGTAGTTTTCAGCTCAGGAGTAAGAGCTGCATAAATAACACAAGGTCAGTCGGACAAATGTCCCGATAAAGAAAGGAAAATTCTATTATTGACCAATAGATGCTTGTATTAAGCTACATCACTGGAGACATAAAGACCGTGGTGCATAAGTGAGCATATGCTCCTCTCCATTACAGAATTTTCCATACAGAAATGAATCATAAGTACTCCAGATGAGGAATTGATGATGAGGAGAATGATGAGTAAAAGATAGATATCAATCTACTGCTACAGGAACAAATGAAACGAACTAGTCACAAACTCGAAAGCCCTCTTATCTATTCGCCTCTAGATTTGGTTGTACAGATAAACTCAAACAGCTTTAAACACACACGAGTTCGAGCTGGAAACAGAAACGAAGTTCGTTCCAGTAAAACAGAGGATACACATGTATTATATGTGCAGGAATTACCAGAAAAGCATACAGTAGAACGCATCTTTCGTCGTCGTGAGCTGGATTCATCAACTGGAGAAAAGCGTCGGCGAATAATCAAAGAGTTGTGGGAATTGCCGGACGGAGCAGAGTAGTGTTTCGACGGAGGAGATACCTCGCATGTGGCTCGTACAGTGGTTGGGGGGAAGATTAAGAAATAATTAGGTCTGAAAAAGGAATCTAGCATTAATCGCGACTGAAAGGCCATCATCGCTTCGGATCTCCTCTGGATAGACGGCCGGAGACGGACGGAGCTTTATATTTGGAATATTTTCCTGCTAGCTGAGGACCGTGCTGCACGGGAGACATATATAATATTTTTCGGTCAAGAAAATAATAAAAAAGTTTAAAAGGAAATAAAAATAAATGAATCAATACAAATAACTCCCAATGTTTTTAACTATCTAATACTTTAAAAAAAGAAAATTAAAAAAAAAAATCAACAATAATTGGAAATTGAAGGGTTCAATAATTTGTTATTAATAATATTTTGAGCATTCTCTTTTCCAAGCCTTTCTTGAAAGGCGGCTGGTCTTTTCGGGTGGAAAAAAGTTTTATCCGTATTACTTGTAAATGGGTACTGTCCGAGAGCTATAGTTCCATTCCTTCAGATTCCATTGGACTGGAATCCTCAACCCTATGCTTGCTGTGAAAAACTAAGATTTCTCCAAATTCCAGAGTACTGAAAGACCGCGCGGAATCTCCAAAGCCAATTTTCCATTTACTACGAGCCCTCTGCTCCATGCATCTAACCAGCTCGCAACGAAGACGACTTTACGCGCAAAAAATTTGAAATGAAATTTTTTGAAGATTTGAAGTGAAATATTGATAGCTTTAAAAATTATCAACTCATACAATAAAAATTTGACTTTGCTAGAGCTATGACCTGACGTGAATAAAAGCACCTCGTGTCAAGTATTAGCGCGACTATTTGATGGTCTAAGTCAATGCCTGATAAGAAATGTCCATTATTCGCGCCAAGTTATGGTTCGAACAAGTCAATTATGTTTTTTATATTTTTATTTTATTTTTCGCTCGTAAATTTTATATTATAACCCTTATTTTATTTTTCGCTCGTAATTTATATCGTGGGTCAGAACTCTTATATAGTTGTTCGGTTGATACAGTCACCGTTTAAACCCTCGGTTGCCTTTTTCGTGCTCTGGAGATCCAAGCCCTCCTCCCGGCGTCGTGTCCGCTTTGCACCACCATTTACAATTATGTAATCGCCCTCGTTGAACTAAAGGCGGCGATGGTTCCGTATCTCTCAAGGTCATCTCCCAAGAGTCTCCACATCTTTAGACCATTTTTGCCCCCTTTTTTGATGAGTTCTTTAGACCAGTAGCAAGAAGGTAACTAGTTCTGTTCTTGTGTAGTCTGTAGTAGTCATACTTTCATTTTGTTTTAAAGGATGGAATGCTAGTCCCTTTAGCGGTCGTCAATCTTCTTGACGAATTCGGATGATTTTGAAAATTTAAACACACCCCTTTTTTTAAATCCGACATTTGGTTCTGACATTGTCCTCTTAGGAGCGAGGTAGTCTCTGTTACCCTATCCCTTTAAGCTTATTGTTGTTGAACTCTTGAAATATCAATGAATAGAAATGACAGCAACTCTCTTCCGATGAAAAATGCCACAGCATTTGGTAATCCAACCCCAGTTGGAATAGCTCAAATGCAAACTCCCATAAGTCATAGCCAAACGAATAGAGGTCATCTTCTCTCTCAGCAACCCCATTTGCAATCTGGGATTCACTTTCCTGGCCATTTCCAGTTGTCTGAACCCCAAGCTCAGGCTCAGACGGCCAGTGGCAACCTTCAGAATAGCGCAAGTAAGAACAACGCAGGAGGTTTAACTTCACCTGCTATTTCCACCCCTGCTACTGCAGTGAATAGCGTTAAGCGTACCCCATCTTATAAACCCCCATCGCGGACATCTGGGAGTTCCTCTGGTGGCCAAGGACAGGGTGGCACGGCGTCCCCTTTGAAGACAATGGAACTAACCCCCGCTGTAAGGAGGAAAAAGCAGAAGATCTCTGAAAAAAAAATACCTGATAAGGTGGCCATATCATTTCCCGAATCTACTTTTTATGCTCAGATGCTGGAATTGGAATCTCGTATTAATGCTGTTCTTACCAGAAAGAAGATAGCCATACTCGAGTCTATTAAGCATCCTCTGCATATTCAGAAAATACTTCGGATATATGTGTTTAACACACATGCTAACCAGGTTGGAGCTCCTCCTCAGATAACCAGTGCTGAGCCTCCCTCATGGTCGCTTAAAATTACTGGAAGGATATTGGAAGGTGGGATTGATCCTGCTATACTTGGTTTGCAGCACAGAAGTAGCTACTCGTACCCAAAGTTCTCCTCTTTCTTCAAGAAAATCACTGTATATTTGGACCAGAATCTGTATCCAGATAACCATGTGGTTTTGTGGGAGAGTTCTAGATCAGCTGCTGCTCATGAGGGCTTTGAGGTGAAGAGAAAAGGGGATAGTGAGTTCACAGCAATGGTTAGATTAGAAATGAATTTTGTGCCAGAAAAGTTCAAACTTGCCCCAGCTTTGCAAGAAGTTCTTGGTATCGAGGTTGAAACAAGGCCTAGGATTATATCTGCACTTTGGCACTATATAAAAACTAGGAAATTGCAAATACCAGGTGACACCTCATCTTTTATGTGTGATCCTCCTCTGAGAAAAGTTTTTGGAGAAGAGAAGCTGAAATTCGTTGCAGTTATTCAGAAGATAACAGAGCATTTAACGCCACTTAAACCTATACATTTGGAGCACAAGATTAAGCTTTCTGGGAATTCTCCAGTTGGCAATACTTGTTATGATGTTTTGGTTGATGTTCCTTTTGTATTGGAGGAGGAAATGCCTAGATTTTTGTCTACCATAGAGAAGAACAAGGAGATTGAGGCTTTCAATGGAGTTATTTCTACAGCTAATCATGAACTCCACGAATATTGTCAGAGACGAGATTTCTTCCTAGCTTTTAGTCAGTCTCCAGCTGAGTTTATTAATGCTTTCCTTGCTTCACAAGCCAGAGACTTAAAGCTTCTTGGTACAGATACCAATCGAGATAAGGAGAGAGAGCATCAATCTCAATTCTACGATCAACCCTGGTACTGATGTTTCTTATCAAACTCAATATAACATTGACCATTTTTTTAGACATTTGTGTTAATGAATGAAATAATAGTAGAATTAGGGATAAAAAATCATCCAGGAGTTTTAAGTCGGGTTACGTTAGCAGCTTGTCTAATCTTTCATCCTATGTTGGTGCTCATGATAATTTCTTCATTTATATAATAAATGTGACCGTGCACTGGAGAAAGAATATGAAGTAAATGGATGTTGAACTTTAGTCCTCTAATAATAATATTTCTATATAGGAGCCTTGAACTTTTGCTATAGTGACAGGGTACTTGTTTGTTTCTTTTTGTTGCATCTGTTAGCTTGTATTCTAAAGGCAACAGAAACCTGCGTGATTGATTTGTTTGCTAGTGGTACATATCATACTTGCATCTACTACTTACGAAAAAAATTGACTTACCAGTGCTGAATTATTGTTTCCTTTTCTGTTATTATTTAATAGAAATGTCTGAGGAAACATTAAATGCCTTTAGGTGCTAACCAGTGCTGAATTATTGTTTCCTTTCCTGTTATTATTTAATAGAAATGTCTGAGGAAACATTAAATGCCTTTAGGTGCTAATAAGTAAAGGATTGAACTTTTGCTATAGTGACAAGGTACTTGTTTGTTTCTTTTTGTTGCATCCATTAGCTTGTATTCTGAAGGCAACAGAAACCTGCGTGATCTATTTGCTTGCTTGTGCTACATATCAGACTCTACTACTTACGAAGAAAATTGACTTACCAGTGCGGAATTATTGTTTCCTTTCCTTTATTATTTAATAGAAATCAGATGTCTGAGGAAACATTACATGCCTTTAGGTGCAAATAAGTAAGGTATTGAACTTTTGCTATAGTGACAGGATACTTGTTTGTTTCTTTTTGTTGCATCTATTAGCTTGTATTCTAAAGGATATAGTAACCTGTGTGATTTATTTGCTTGCTAGTGCTAAATATCCTACTTGACTCTGTGACTTACTGAGAAGCTTGATTTACCAGTGCTAAATTAATGTTTCCTTTCCTGCTATTATTTAATAGAAATAAGATATCTGAGGAAACATTACATGCCTTTAGGTGCAAATATGTAAGGGATTCGGGGAAAGGTACTTGCTTTAAATCCCTAAACTAAGGAAAAGATCTCCCTGTCTTCCTTGGACCTCCATTGATGTTCCTTGATGGGATCAACCCATTTGCTGACAAAATAGCCTCATTTATCTAATGGGTTCAACCCATTAGAAAGTGAAGAAGCCCAAGATATTAATTGGATCACATACTTAATTTGACCTCACAGCTCAATTAGCTATAGCCCATGCGTAAGAAAGGGTTCAAATAGGTGACTTACCCTAATTTGGAATAATCTCTTGAGACTTACCCACTATAAAAGGTATGCATTCATTCATTGACGGACTCTATAGTTCTTTCCTCTCTAAGTTTGAGCTCAACTTAGGCATCAGAGGTTTTTTCCCCATTGTTTAGCACCCACCGTGTTCTTATTTTCTTTAGCTTTCCTTATTTTCTTTCAAACTCAATAAGATGGAGAATGCTTCTAACTTAGATCCTATTGATCCCGTTCAAACTACTGAGAACCCTGTTGTTCTCTCTGACAACACAAAATCTCCATTGGAGATTCCAACAACAACTTAGGCTATTGCCAATGTTGCGATTACATCACTTGCTGTGACTCTTGGACAGATACAACATTTGCATACTCTCTTCCTTATGGGATCTATGTTGTTTCAAGGTGGCAGAAATACTTTCTAGCCACCACCAGCTCTCCCTAGTTCTCATACTACTCCGGCACCACTCCTAACCCACTGAGCGTTCATTAGGTCGTTAATAACGATATGGAAGAAATGTGCCTTGCAAATCGCCCTCAACGTCCTATTTGGGATTTCCTCAAAAGACAACCTTCGCTTGGATGGTTTTGATGTAACCATAGATCCGCATCACCACATGGAGAAATTCTTGCCTCTGATGTACATCCACGATGCATTGGACGCTACCAAATTTCCATTGCTCCCTAATTCTCTAATTGGCGGGGCATTATCTTGGGTTTGTAAATCTTCTTGCATGATGCATTTCTTCTTTCAATGAGTTGGGAGATAAGTCATTTTAGGATTTTGAGCCATAGGCTATTTTTAAGCCCACATGACTTCTCGAGCATTCGCCAACAAGTTCATGAGTCTGTTCAGGATTAGACATCCCATTTTATCAAGCTTCTCCAGATATTCATGACCTTAAGGAAAAGGAATTCGTTCAGGCTTATAGACATGGTATTACCAAACGGATTTTTTTTTCTATAAAATGGGCTTATAATGAACCAAAAACCATTAAAGAGCTCATAGATCGTGTAAAAAAGTTCATACAAGGAGATGATTATGTTCGCCATAAACGGGAAATTGAAAACATGACAAAAGACTTCCAAAGTCCTAAAAAAAATAAAAGCAAATTGCCAACAGAGGTAAATCTCGGTCATAAGCCTGGTACCAGTCAAAACAGGAAAACAATTCCCGATATCCAAACTGGATTTCTCTGAAAGTTGCTCGGGCAGATATTCTCAATCAAGTGGAAGCTCTAGGAATACTATGTGCTCCCAACAAGATGAATTACTCCTCGAGAAGCGAAATAAACAATGATATTGCCATTTTCACAAGGATCATGGTCATGAGACCAAAAGTTGGGTAGAGTTAACGAAAGAAATTGAGAGTGCTATTTTCCGGGGACTCCTTAAAGAGTTCATCGTTGAGTGTGCACAAAAACGTGTCGAGAATAACAAGAACAATGCTGATTAGAAGCTCCCCTCAAAAGCTTATGAAATATTGGGGTCGGGATCTATCAAAACCATTAATATGATTCAAGATGTTGCTCTCACATCTTCGAGGAAAAGAATCAGAGATGGGTCATAAATGAACCTATGATCATCACTTAGACCATTGATAAATGTTTTGTCAAACACACTTTAGTTGACACTGGACACTGGCAGTTGGACAAATATTCTTTTAAAAAACACTTTTAAACAAATGGGTATTTTGTGGGATCTTGTTTCACCATACACTATCCCTTTAGTCGAGTTTACTAGTCAGATAGTTAAATCTGAAGGGATCATTTCTTTGCCAGTCACAATTGGTCCTAACACATGTACCACTGAGTTTCTCGTTGTTGCAACTCCCTCCCCATATAATTGTATCATGGGGCATCTTGCACTTAACAAGCTTCGAGCTTGGATCTAGGCGTATGACATGGCCCAAAAGACAAAGATGGAGATGAAATGAAGATGGCTTCTTCACTGTCTAAGGAGACAAAGAGGCAGCACAAGAGTGCTACTTCACTTGGAAATGTTGAAGAACATGAGGAGGACGAAGAGCAGAAAACAACTCGTCCTAAATTGGAACAAAAAGGTGATTACAAACTCTTTCTTCTAGACAAAGCCTTTCTCTACCACGTGGTTATAATAGGTAGGGATTTGCCAATATCAATAAGTATGCGTTTAGTAGGACTTCCGTTGGAATTTAAAGATATTTTCACATGGGAGTCCTCTGACTTGGGAGTTTATCATAGACATATTTGTGAGCATAAGTTGGGTATACCATCAACAACTAACCTTTTGTGTGCTGAAAAAGCGCTTTTGGTCGTGCTTATCAAGATAACCAAGAAGGAGACTTATGAGTTATCGGTTGTAGAGATAATCAAGTAAATTGATTTTTTGATCTGGTTGTCTAATCTTGTTGTTGTGTCTAAAGCTGGAGGGTGTTGGTGTATGTGTATTGATTTCACGGACTTAAACAAGGCTATCTCAAAAAACCCTTACCCACTTCCTAAGATTAATCAATATGTAGATTCTGTAGCAGGCCATGGGAATGTCCTTTTTGGATGTGCACAAAGGATGCCAACAAGTCCCGTTGGTTGAGGAAGATACGGCAAAAACAAATTTTCTTATAGACGATGGCATATACTTCTACGCGCGAATGCCATTTGTACGATAAAATGCTGGAGCTGGCTTCCAACAATTCGCGAATCGAGTGTTTGCTGGCCTCAATCTATGTGGATGACATCATTGTCAAATCCAAAAGGAAGGAATTAATTGTTGATGACCTTTGTATGTTTGTCTTGAGGCTACGACGCTACGCAAAGTGGGGATGACGCTAAACCCCAAGAAGTGTACATATGTTGTACCATCGAGGAAATGTTTGAGTTTTACTTGGTGTCGAAGTGAGGGATTGAAGTCAACCCATTTAAATTCAAGGCAATTCATTAAATGCCTAAGCCTACTAGCATAAAAAGTCCAGCGACTTGTTGGCAGTCTTGGCTTCTTTCGGACTTTTCCTATCTCGAGTTGGGAAGAAAGGGCTTGCATTCTATCAAATTCTAAAGAACCGACCAACTTCATATGGAATAAGGTTGCCAGAGATGCCTTAGTTGATCCAAAAAGGTACTTGACTTCCCCTTCCCTCTTGGTCCAACGAATGGCTAATGCGATTCTCTATTTGTATCTTTCAAACAAGTGACTCTTCACTTCTCCCTCTAAAGAGATTTTTCAAATCTCAATGTCAGAATCTACATCTTGGAACTTTAATAGGTGGCTGATAATTATGGCCCCTTAAACGCCTCATGTCAGACCTAGAATGTGAGAGGTCCTGATGGTTCAAATAGGGGTACATACTCGTTGCAATTTTAATATGATTTTTTTTTATTTTACAAAAATTGAAACTGAAATTGCTTTTATTATTCATAAAGGAAAATCTTATATGAAATTTTCTTTTGAAAAAGTAAAGCTTCTGCAAATTTCTTTTGAAATCTACAAATGAAATAATTCACAATGTGAGCAAAATTTGCATATCCCATAAATATAGGGATACCATCTAATAGGCCTAATGGGTTTGCAGAACCCGAGTGAGTTGGGAAAAGCCCAAACTTTCACCATTACGTTATATCCCACCACACTTCCCCTCTGGGAGGATTGCTAGCTCTATCATTGTGACCTTGAGCTGTAATTTCATAATCATCTAGAATTTTGTAAGTCTTCCTTATACCATTGACTAGCCTTAATATAGAGGTATAAAGGGCTGCTTTCGGCTTTTCAAAAGCTGAGGCAGACCCTGTATAAACAAGAGGTGCATTAGTATTTTTAAGATGCCTCGGTTACCAACCTAGGATCAACATTATGATTCACTAGAGGAAAAAGAATGGTTCACCCAATTCATACTTTCCCCACATATCTTTGCCGTTGGACCCCCTAATTATAGTTTCAACAGAAAAAGAGTTCCTCTTTTTTTAATCTGAGAAAAGGTTTCGGAAGAAGACATTTTGTGCTCACTAACTCGACTTGAGAAACTTAGCTATATAAGAAACAAAGAAGCGTTACGTGATAACGAGGAATCTAAAAGATTGAAGCTTTAACTTAGGAAGTTTGAGAGAACTTACAGATTATAGCCGCTTTGGTTGCTTTAAATGACCCAAACTATTTTTGAAATGATAAAAGCCCCATAAGCTATTTGTGGATCTTTTTAGAAGGGTTAATGATGGGATAAACCCACTGGCCGGTAAAAGGGCCTATTTATCTAATGGGTTGAACCCATTAGAAAGTAAAGAAGCCTACTCTATTAATTGTTACATACTTAATTTAGCCAATATATATATAGATATAGTCACATACTTAATTTGACCTTATAGCCCGATTAGCTATAGCCCGTGCCTGGGAAAGGGTTCAAATAGGTAACTTACCCTAATTTTGAAGAATCTTTTGAGACTTCCCCATTAGAAAAGGAATGCATGCACTCTTTGAGGTACAAGACAATTATTCTTTTCTCTCTCTCTCTCTCTCTCTCTCTCTCCCTCTCTCTCTCTCTCTCTCTCTCTCTCTCTCTCTCTCTCTCTCTCCATTTTAGAAGGAAATTTATGTATATCTTTGATTAAGTTTCAATATTTTAAATTGGGTTTTGAATTTGTCTTTTTTTTGTCCCTTTTTTTTTTCTTTTTTTGGCATAGTTGGTTTTTTAAATTTGTCTAGTGGCTATTCGGCAGCTTCAGGTAATGCTGTTCTGATTCAATCTAGAACATAAGATGGAAAAAGAAAAGTTGAGGGCTGTATTTCCATGATGGCAAAAGCCCGTTGTTCTGATAAATTACCTTCACTATACAGTCTCGTGCGTAATAATATCATAGTTGACCTTTTGCTGGTGGTCTGAACTTGGTTTATGTATTTTGATTTAACGCATTCTTTTATCACCCATTCATTAAACCGTAGATACTTTCCTCATGTTGCTCTTCTATTGAACTTGTCTTTTTAATAACCTTGTCGAGAACTCATCGACTGTATTCTGATTTTGGTAATTCCTGTGCATTGTATAGGATTGAGGATGCTGTTTACAAGTATCTAAATCGCAAGCTTACCACAAGTAATCCTTCTGGAAGCAAATAATTATAAGAACCCTCTGAACTTTTGATATGCTGCAAGTGAATTGGCTTTCTGTCTGAAAATATTGAGTCTTCCAGATATACCAGCCTTTCTAGTATACAATCATTACAGGTGTATCTTACAGGTGATGGATGTTGTATTTTTGCAGTATGCCGGAACTCCTAAGCTCTTAATGTAAAAAACTTTACTGGTACCCAGTCCTGGGTCACTCGGAATGTTGTGGTACCATTAGAACTGCAGTTATCTTGTACTAGCCGCAATGATAAAAATGATTCGATAATATATGTAGTTTGCAGATCAGATGATCAAATATGTTCAGCTACTTCACTTACCTATGTAATAATATTTGAGTTCAGTGCAATATGATATACTTACTAGAAAGAATTGTAGTTAGTTGCTTAAAGATCTATCTTTGGTGTTTCAATTCTGGTTTTCTTGTAGATTATATTGCCTATGTTTCAGCTTCATTGTGCTATCATGCTGGCTGGCTGGCCGGCCTGCCGGCCAGGGGTGATTACCACCCAACTTTGGCGTTCCTCTTCTGATTTTCTTGTAAATGAAGTGCCAACGTTGCCAGCCGATTTCATAAATGGGCAACATGGATTCGGATCAGGGAACATTACTGATATAGACCATGCCTGATCCCTAACAGATTCATTCAATGCAACAGGTAAACAAGGGTAAAGTGAGTGCAGGAACCAAAAAATAACATTGGGTACAAATTCAGCAGCTGTAAACATGTATTTCACCTCTCCCAAGCTCAAAATGGACAAAAGAATGGCGTGTGATATCATTTTTTCTCCCTTGACGCTATGTAGGGATATATTGTATTGTTCGACAAAAGAATGGCGTGTGATATCAATTTCTGTCCCTGGATACAACATCTTACACAAAACAATGCAAGAAATATACATAATAGCAAGCTAATGTAAACCCTAGAAAAAATGCATGCCCGCCCGGAAGGTATGGATAACATTGCACTTCGGTCCATTTTCTTCAAGATACTATCAATCAACTGCATTTAATCAATGCTGATGCCCTGCTGTAGCATTGAAGTGGTCTCCAAAATATCTTCTCCATCCTCCTCATCAACTGAGATCTTATTCCAGCCCGAGTTTCGTAAAGAGAATAACTTATTCTTATCAAAAGCATTTCCTCTAAACCCTGTTATCTTAGATGAAACCATTGGCATTACGAGTACTGAAGATGCATGAATTGAGTCTTCTCCTAAGCCAAGCGATATTGAGCAAGCAGCCTGCAGGCAAACCAAGTTCCCACGAGTCAAAACAGGAAATCTACTCATTTTCAAAGAAGAGATAATAGGTCTATTTATACAACCTTAGCCTTGACAATCAGATTTGTAGCTTTAATCTTCAGGGCTTGTCTAAAAGAACTCATATCTTTAATCTGAGAAACTTCAGATTGAACTTCCGCCCTGTGGCAAGTTCACATGGCATAAATGAGCACGATTTCGGGTATAATTGAGAAACAAGTTCCATGATATGATTAACCCAATAATTCTAGTTAATATGTTAAATGCTCTACTGGGTAGTCTAATTAATAACCTCTGGAACAAGCAGGATTAAGATTTACTGTATACCTGTCCACATCACTCTGGAGATTTGTAGCTGCAGAAATAAATGGCGTACCCTTGACTTCACCTCCTGAAAAGGTACTCAATTAAGTCCCTATGTGCATTATATGAATGTTAGAATCATTATAATGTAGTTTCATACCTTTTGAATCATCAGGTGCCAACAAAGAAATCCCAACAAACACAGAGAGCATCCCAAGTACAAACATCGTTGTCCGTAATGCGTCAAACACCTGCTTGGAAGGAGATTCACTAAGTTTGTATATTTCCCCAACATAGACAGAAGTCAAAACATGAGTCTGGTAACATTAACAGGTTAAGAGCAAATCCTACTTACATTTGTGTAACCGAAAATAGTATTTGAATAAATAGTAAATAAAGAAGAATGAAAACTTTAGAATTTTCCTGCATGCTTACTGGGCCACAGCTATCAATTAATTTCTTTTAAGAGAGATGAGGGACTCTTTGGTGTCCTCTGGGTCCTACACGATTTACCAATTCTATAGGAAAAGATATCATTAACACAAACTGGAAAACTACCAACCATCTTAGGGGTGCATACTGTTTTTCCCTTTTTCTTTGGGAAAAAAAGACCTTCCTTCTAAGAAATTGCATAAGCAAAAAAATTTCATTGAGCCAAAAAAAAAAGAAAAAAGGCATAGCTTATTTTAAATTCTTCTACCATAGCATTTCATCCTCAAATCCCAAATGAAATAACTTCTACATATTAGTACATCAAATGAAGGCGTCAACAAAGTTAATCTCCCACCAAGGGAATAAACCAAAAGTTTACTGGCTTGGAACTTTTATCAACATATGGTTGGTAAGTTCAAATATGACAGCCAAGGTTTTGTTACCAAGACAACTGCCAAAACCCATTCTCTCCCTATGGAGTCTTGATCTAAAACCAAACTCTAAATTAGTTCACAAGACATTGGCAACATTCTGTGCCTGGAACACTAAACATGCAATGGTCTATTTTCACGTCTGCTGGACACTAATCAAGCAAACAGCTGAAAACATTCCCGAAACTGAAAAGGTGCAATTTATTATTGAAAAAAAAAAAAAATGGCAAGGGAATAAGGAAAGAGGAAACAAGGAAAAAATGGAGGGAGATGGGGTTGACCTGATATTCTTGGAAGTACACAAATCCTGTACAAATGGAGAAAAAGGTCCAGGCTATCTGAAACATTGGGACAATTAGAATTGCATCAAACAATGATAATCCTTCATTGAGTCTGGCCATCTGCAGCAAGAATTTGGAAAGTAGCACATTTCTTCAGTTCAAGTGGCGGTGAATTCAATTTCTAAAGATCTAATCATGAGATATAAAATTAGAATTTTACCCAAAATCCCGCTGTACTAAGAAACAATAGAAGCATGGAGTATGTGAACCAGCTATGCAACTCATAGCCACTTGAAATGGAAAGCCTCAAAAGGTTTGAGCTGGAAAATTGACGATAGAGTATAAGATAAGAAAATTCAAAGAATTATACAGCCAATATTCAGGAATTTCAGATGGAATTACTCACAGAGATTTGGCAAATAATACTGAACAGGATCCAACAGCACCAGAAACAATAGCATAAGAAAAAGGCAGCAGCATTTTCCAGTAAGTTTTAAGCTCCTCTCCAGGGACAGCAAGTAGCAACTCCGCTCTCCTGGATTATTACCAAGTTCAAAGCAAGCAGAATTAAACGATATCAATTCATTTCATCTACTTAGCCCTGTAGAGGTGATGGGCAAAAAAAAGGCAGGAAAATAGAGGCTTAATGAATCATTCAGCTCTTTACAAATACAGACAAATTGCTTCCGAATTACCTTACCTGTAAATCAGTTGATGAAGCGCAACAACAATGGCTAAAATCAAACAGTAAAGAAGAAAAGCAATGTTGCTATACTTCTCCGCCAACTGCTCTGGTGTGTAAACTGTATGGGAAAATAATGGAGAAACTTGTTGAAAAGCCAGATACAAACCTATAGGATAGTAAATAGTGCAGAATGGCCAGCAAAAGGTGCAGAAAATGGCATTTCTTTTTAGTTCCAAGTAATTTTCTTATACATTTCTTAACAGCAATCCTGAATTCAACTGTATTCCTGGACGTCAAATCAATCAGCAGTGCATTCTATGTTTTATATTTCCTTTGCTTTGCATTGCAACAAAAAAGAATGCTACACATAATGCAAACTCAAGGATGAGATACATAATGCAAAAAGTGTTAACAGAAAACATATGAACATTTTTATATGATCTAACCCAACCGGTGAACCTCCCTAGCCCCAAGAACTAAGTACTTCTAGCCTTATATGTGCTTTTCCAAATTTGGGTAGAGTTCTTGATAATTTAACAAAAGATAATTAGTGACTTATACATGTATAATATAAGGTTATATGAAAAGAGTTATTCCTGCTTCCTAGTCTATTCTTTATAGATATGGTCTAAGCGATGTCTGGTGAAATTGGTTAGACTTTTGGTTAGTTGCAAATGGATCCGGAGTTCTCAGAAATGATCAATGCCAGATAAATAAAAGAAATTCTAAACCTAACACACTCAAATTTATCCTTTTCTGTAGCCTGCAAGCAAAGGGATATTGTTTTAAATCTGAAATCTATATATTACCAGAAGTATACAGATATTCTTGTTTTAATCACTCCAACAATTGACTGGTGACACTCTTTCCTTCTCTATTTTTACAGCACAACCAACCATAATTTTATTTTCAGGAACCAATAGACCTTTAGAGGAAAATTTAAAAATTAAACCAAACATTAACATAACTGTAGTTTGATATTACTGGTACATTTTTGCTTCTTATATTACTCTATTAATCAAATAAACTTTATGCTGATGTTGCAACAAATTCCAATCACCAGAATGTTGATAAAAGTTTAGGCAATTGCTATTTGCAGTTGACGTTTTACTATTGCAGTCCATGGAACCTCATTTTCCTCTTTCACTTTCTCTCTCTAACTCGCAATTCTCTCTAACTTCTTTTTAAAAAGTCTAACACAAAGTAATGATTTGAAGTATTTTAGATAATATGAACAATAATATAGACATAAACAATTGAAAATACATATTTTGATATGAAAAACATTAAAAAAAAATTGGCACCAGCTGCCCGGTACGGTGTGCACTGATACCTGATGCACCACCCGGGTGTGTGCGAAAATTTATTTATTTATTTATTTTTTGGAAAAAGTGTACCACCGGATGAACCACTCGGTGCCCATGCAAAAGGCACCAGGCGTGGTTCATCCGGTTGTGTACTTTTTTTTAAAAAAAATTGAATTTTGTAAAATGTTTTCTAATCTCAAAATTGATGTTTTTCAATGTTTATGTTTATACTTTTATCCACACTAACTCAAACTATTTCAAATCATTAGTTTTAGTTAGATTTTTTAGAGAGAAAATAGAGAGAATTTTTGAGCTAGAGAGAGAAATTGAAAGGAGGAAAGGAGGTTCTCATCGACTGCAGTAGTAATAAAACGTGACCGCAAATAGAAAAAGCCAAAATTTATTTCAAAAAGAAAGTAAAACTGTCCTAGACTGAAGTTCCATCCCTTGAGGCACAAGCTGCATAATTAACAATCAATCGCAAATCACAAAATTGGTTCAGTAGATTTACCAGGTGACTGGTGGTTACCAAAAGCAACCAGGAAGATGTTTCCAAGAACAATAAATGCTGTGGCAACCAGTACCCTGTAACGCAAACAGATTTACAAAGCCGGAACATATGTAGCAAACAAAAGAATCCTGATTATTTAAAACAATTGATCTTATGTAAAAGTTTCGACCATAACATACTTAACCGTCACTGTTTTCTTCAACACGAAGTAGGCAAATGCAATATTTGAGACAAACTGAACAGATCCCAGAGCTGCAAGAAGTGACTGCCGCAATAAAAAGGGAGAAGAAAATTAAACATAATTAGACAATCTAAAATCCACAAGATTCCATTGTCCCTGAGGATGAGTACGGCTAAAAATGTGCCTAGATAAATCATTGTACCCAGAGTCAGATGCTAAAGTAGAAGCCTTTCATACTGACCTGTGCAGCATAGCCAAAAGAGATGAAATTGAGACAGTTGCCAAGACCAAAAAAAAGAATACCTGTACGGTTATTATACTATCAAAAGGCATTAATCAGTAGGAAGAATACTTCTAACTAGGATGGTGTCCAGGCATACCTACTCTCCAAGTGTGGAAGTATATTATAGGCTTTGTAACCGCTTTCCCATTTGTTCCGTTGCTACCTAACCCTGATTGCCTTCCTCTCTGCAAATACTTCAGTCAATTTACATAACTTGCAGTTACAAATATCAATCTGGAACAAAGAAGACTCATGAAGGAGGATCCAAAATGAAATGTTAAATCAAGTACAGCAATTAACTGTCATCCTAATATCCTCTAGGACACGTACACCAAGGAAAACTTAAAATCTTGAGCATGATCTCACAAAGAGAAAGATCATGAAACTATCAAAAGGAAATAAGAGCAACACAAGCCCGTCGGCATGTTTCTGAAGCCCCTAGAGATCCCTCAACATTTAGAACAGCATCACTAAGGTAAATTAAAGGATGATCAGTGTAAGCAGCAACAAACAGATAGAAGATGTGCATTCTCTTCTATATTCTTCTTACTCACAATAGATAACTTTGGCATGACAGGTATATTACATATAGAGAAATTGGCTATATATAGCCTTAAACTATATTTACTTTTCTGATTATAGCCATGAACTTTTATTTTATATTTTTATAGGCATGAACTATTTTCACATTGCAAGAATAGCAATTTAAAAATTTCACGATGGAATTCCATGCATTTTGACACATGGATCCAATAGAATGGTAAAAAAGAACTAAATCTTTTAAGTTAGGTTATAAAAGCGTGCAAAAAAAAAACTTGCCATGTTACTAATAGTTTATGACTAAGAAAAAGATAAAAATAAAAGTTCTTGGCTATAAACAACTAAAATAAAAGTTCATTAGCTACAAAACATAAAAGTAAAAATAGTTTAAGGCTGTATATAACCAATTTGTCTATTACATATTGAAGCACTAGAACAATATAGACAAACTTTAGAAAGAAGCAAAAAAAAAAAAAAAAAACACAAAGACAAAAAGAAAAAAGAAAACCTCTAAAAGTTAATGTTAAGAACTAATGCAATAAGATAAGGCCTACGAGAGCATATCCCTTGACACTAATGCAAGAAAAAGATTTCCGGGTAGAGAGATGGAATCAGAGGATACCTCATCATGACCCAATTTTAGAAGGTTGGTGCCAAAATTTATGGCAATGCTGCCAAAAAGATTGATGATGGCTCCAATCACCCACTGCCCCATGGGAGAAAAGCTAGCAATAACCCACCTTACTAACTGTTACCAAGTAAAGAAGCTATCTGTGTGCTGTTGCCCATTCTCAAAAAGCAAGGATGTGAATACAGAAAGAGAATTCTTGTATCTGAAAGCCGAGGTCAAACATACATCTGCATCCGTGATAAAGATACTTCTATTTAGTTACTTCAAAGGCAATTTCGAGTTCAGCAGAAGTTTATACCTTTTTGCTATTAACAGTGTAAGAACTAAAACAAAAATTCGATCTGTAATCCCTTTTGAAATAATGAGGATATTATAAAGGGAAATGGAACTAGCAGTCAATATCTCGGAGAAAGATAAATACAAATTAGATTGAAACATCATCGGGGGATTCTCTTGATCCGATCAGGTCCCTTCTTGAAGGAAATGAAATTCTTGCAAAATGGACGAGAAGAATTATGAAGAGAGCTGAGGGAGGAGGAAAGTCTACCTGGAAAGCCTGCACCGAAAGAGAATCCTGTGAATCCTTTGAATAAACAGGGTCCCCTCTTCTTCGCTGAAGGCAGATGGATTGATGAGGAAACTGGAGTGGAAGCCTTTGCGAGTGGATCGAAAAAAGGGGACGGTTTGTATTTGGAATTCCAATCTAATGGGGTCAGGGAGACAAATGGAAATGCGATGAAAATGAAAAATCTGAGTCTGTAAATCAAAATTCAAGCAATTTTAATTAACATCAAAGAAAGGTAGCTTGTTTGGTAGGTTAGAGACTCGGGATGGAGTGAATCATAAGAGGATTTCTTCGTTTCCGAGAATTATTGGAGAGGGAATAAGAAGAGAATTTGTTGCAACAACAAGAGGAAGAGGAACACGACGTGGCTTTGGCTGCTGCTCTGCGCCTCCAACATAGAATTTTCCCCTCACTATTTTTTTTTTTATTTTAATTAACCTTCAGATTCATTGTTAACGATCGTTAACGATCTCTTCTAGGTTGTGCTCTCCACCTTTTGTACTAATTAATTCTCGTTTTTCAATAATTCATTAAAAAAAATCTGGTTTTCAAATATTGAGCTAAATTTCGATTAGAAAATTTATATTAATTAAGGATTTTTAGATATTAAGGTATATTAAGTTTTTAATTCAAACAATTTTAGGATTAATACATCTTATTCATATTAATACACTCAAAGATAACGTGTATATATTAATGTATATCAATGTACAATAGTAGGCTCTTGACTTTATAAAAAACTATTTAGAACAGTATAATATAAGGATATGTGTTTGGCATATAAGTGATCTATCTTATAAAATTGAGAGATAATATCATTAGTTTAGTGCTATACAAAATATTGTTTACTACCAACTTTACTGGGATTTACCGAATTCGGATTATGAGATAGATGGTTTCTCTAATACTACAATCAGGGGCGGAACTACTTGGGGGCTCAAGGAAAAAAAAAAAAACTTAGAAATTTTGATATCTTTACAATCAAGTCTCCCTAATTTTGTTTTTTTCAATAGAGCCCCAAAACTTTGCTGTGCTGGGCTGCTGATTAAAAAAAAAAAAAAAGTTTCTTTCTCTGTCACTCGCGCAGCGCCTGAAACAAAAAATCTTCACTCCCTCTCGGTTCTCCCTCCCTCGACTCTCCTTCTTCCCTCCCTCCCTCTCCCTTCCTCTTTTCTTCTTGGCGAGTGCGACCGGCGGCGACCAGACTCCAGACAGACGAAGACTTCTGCTCTGCTGCTGCTGCTGCTGTGCGCTGCCTCCCTCTCCCTTCCTGTTCTCTTCTCGGCGACCGACGGCGACTGCACACGACGTGCTCCTCTGCTGCTCCTTCTTGCTGCTGCTGCTGCAGTGCTGCCTGCTGCTTCTGCTTCTGTACTGTACCTGTTCCTGCCTCTGCTGTTCTGTTCAGCTTCAGCTGTGTTTAAATTTGAAGAAAAGGTAAGCTTTTAAATTAATCTATTTTATGAAATTTCTTGAATCCTGCTCCTGTTGTGTGCTGCTAGTTGCTTCTGCTGTGATGGTCATGTTCTTTTGGTTGTTTCTAAGGGTTTTGGTAAAAATATGATTGCTCATTTAATTTATATTCTAATTAATGATTATGTCAACAATGAAATGTGTTAAATTTATTTAAATATTTATTATACAGGGTTTGACTATGGATAAATGTTTTGAAAAGTGAAAGAAGGGTTCTAAACTTGTTGAAGAAACATCATCTAAAAAAGCCTCAAGTAGGGATAGAGTATTATTTGTATGAATGTTATTTGTTTTTATATTGATCTTCTAATCTTCTAAATTCATTGCAGCTCATATTGGATTTCGTGTTCTGATCGTGCTTATTGATTATCTCAAGATTCTGATCAAGCTTCTCAGCTTTTGATAGAGGTATTTATCCAGTGAGTGATGGGTAATCATTCCTCGTGAGTGATGGGTGATCACTCCTCATTGGTAATGGGCGATTACCTATTTTTTGCTATTTCATTTGTAAATTTAGAATTGTAATGCTTATCCCGTGAGTGATGAGTAATCATTCCTCGTGAGTGATGGGTGATCACTCCTCATTGGTAATGGGCGATTATCTATTTTTTTCTATTTCATTTGTGAATTTAGAATTAATGCTTATCCCGTGAGTGATGGGTAATCATTCCTCGTGAGTGATGGGTGATCACTCCTCATTGGTAATGGGTGATTACCTATTTTTTTGCTATCTTATTTGTAAATTTGGAATTGTTTGAATAGTTTTGTACTTAAAATGCATATATTTTATAGACGAAATTCTAGAAAATTTTTTATTGTTATTCAGCTCTCAACATTTTTATCCTGGTTCCGCTACTGACTACAGCTAATTAATTCCTTCATGGATGATTAGCTTCCAAGCAAGAAAGTTATTCATCTTTCCCATGCCCTCATTTAGGACGATATGCAACCACTCGTCTGGTTTTTGTTTCTTACAAAATTTCTACCAGTTTTTCCGTCGAACAAGCCATTTCTAAATCTCCAAACTCCATTTGCAATTTCTAAGTGAATTCATAGTTGTTTCCATAGCATGGCCACATATTTTGCAGCCGGGGTCATCAAGTCCTCTTCTAGCAAACAATAGTGTCTTACAAGGCAAAGGATCATGCTTGGTGAACCATAACGAGAGGTTAAGTCTTAGGGGTCCTTTGAGTTCCCAGATTAGTCTCCAATCTTTATCTTTAGTTGCAGGTTGTGTTTGAATCATCAAGGCTTGATAAATCTCCTTCAATGTGATTGTGTTTTTGCCTGAGGGATACCATCCCTGTTTTAAGTGCATTAACCTCAATTTAGCTACCCTACCATCCCTCCATTGATACTTCTCCAAATTTGAGAACAGCCAGTAAGCTTCTTTTGAGGCGGTAATGGCACCCATACTTCGCCCGAAGTACTCTTGACCATAATGCTTCCAGATTTGTCAAGAATCGCCATGCCAACTTAGTGAGATAGTCTTGATCGATTCATTGTAGACAAATTTTTTATCCCCAATCCGCCGATCTCCTTATCTTTGCAGATGAGGTCCCAAGATACTACATGGATTTTCCTCTTGGTGTTGTAATCCCCCAAAAAGAATTGCCTACTTGGGCATTCCAGTTCTCTCACCACTCCATCTGGTAAAATCACTGTTTGCATGGCATAAAAGTTATGTGCGAAAAAATTCAAAAATCTTTTACGTTTCTCAGAGGCTCTCTCTCTCTCTCTCTCTCCTCTCTCTCTATCTCTACACGCTCATTTTCTCCATTTTTCTTTTGTTGAATTTTTAAAGATTTCAAAGTTAAACATGGATAATTTTGAAGATTTTGTGCATTAAAACATCGATTTTGATATAAAAATCGTACAAAAAATGATCAAAAATTCGAAAAAAATGGACTAGTTCACATAGTACATATGTGCGCCGAGCACCCCTTTTTTAAAATTTTGGTGTTTTCTTTTTTAATTTTTGCATTTTGTTTGCATTAAAACATCCATTTCGATATAAAAATCGCACAAAAAAGTACCAAAAATTCGAAAAAAACAGACTAGTTCACATGGTGCATATATGCGCCCAACATCCCTTTTTTGAATTTTGGTGTTTTCTTTTTTAATGTTTGCATTTTTTGTGCAATTTTTAACTTATACAAGATTTACTTGTATAATATTTATGTTACAAAAATTTATATTTGTATTCATTGTCGTAATTATTTATGTTGTTGACATATTAAAATTAAATAATCTATAATTATTGTAATTGCAAAAATTAACATCATATGAATTAGCATATCAAATTAAACATAATTTGAATTATATAATTAAAATTAAATAATTAATTATCGCTTAAACAAGTTAAACACTAACATATACACATGTATTAACATAAACAATTTACATTATAATACGAAATTAACTAAAAAACTAATATAATGATATAAAATATATTTAAAATAATAATATAACAACATAAATGAGATTAACAATTTAAAAAAATAATAATTGGTTTTGCACGATGTTGCATGAGACCCATATTTAAAAAAAAAAAAAAAAAGCATTTGAGTGAACATATGAACATGACGGCCTTGCATGAATTTGGGATAGTGGCTGTGTGCGCAGGGCTGGGCGCACAAAGCGCTCTTGCGAGCCAGGCCCCCATTCTTTCAATTCGATGCGCAATTTATGAATCTCAACAAAAATTGCTTCAAAATTACAATTCCTATTAGCATAGATGAGCTTCCAAATGGATTGCTTGGAAAGTAGACTTTTAGCTGCGTAGATAGGTTCATCCTCATGTCCATTCATGTTCAATTGAGTGACCATGGATGGATCTGATTACATTCAAGCAGTCACCTTCAAATAACCACTTGCAACAGTTATACTTCTCTGCCAATAATAATGCAAGTATACAAGCTTGGGCTTCAGCTTCATATCTTAACCTTATTTTCTGCATCTCCAATAAGGCAGGCACTAACAGTTTGCCCTCCATTCTCCCTCCCAGGTTGCATCAAAATTGATCTTCAGACAATTTCCTGGCAACAGTTTCCAACAATAATTTTGAATTCTAGCTGAGATATTAGTCTTCTTCCTGATTATGGTATCCTAGATAAAACCATTATTTGCTTCTTCAAATACTTCCATGCTTCAAATTGTTCCTATATCTTCATACCTGTTCCATAGAAACAACAAAAAAAAATATGCATACTTTTCTTTTCATCCTTTTGATAAGGGAAAAACATTGTTAGAAAATCATTAACAATTTACATGACTCGGAAGGCAAACATACAGAGCTGAACAGAATCTTTGAATTCTAAGATCTCAAATCCTCATCCACGAAGGCCTTGTCCTTCATTGCTTAAAAATTTAAATACAAATACAAAAATAAGGTTAATACTAACAAATAAAAATAAAAAATAAAAACAAAAGCCTATATGGCAACAAGTTTATAGGAATGAAAATCCAATTATGCCATAGAAATTGTTGATTATTTTACGGTTTCAAACGAATTAGAACACCCTTTACTAACATTGAATTCGGCATGCTTCGAGTGAAAATGGAGATGGAAAACTCCAACTCTCCAACTTGATCATCAACATCTTCTCTGTTGAATTCTCCTAACAAGATCTCAGTCCATACACCACTCGACATGTTAATTACAGGAACTTCTTTTTCAAATTCTACAACTTCTCCTCCACATAGTGATAGTGTAAGCTTAAAGGGGACTGATCCTCTACGTATACGACTCTCCATATCCGAAATTATCAAAATAATCTCATAAGGAACTCCTAGAAGAAGCTTTGCCATCCCAAATTTTCCCGTCATCTCCAAAGACCCAGCGTATACCAATTTCGCAATAGCTAAAAACCTATCAACACTGCAGAAAAGAAATCTTGTATTTTAAGCAAATGAAAAAATTCGTCCAATTCTTTTTCTTTATATGGACTAAAATGTCTTTCATATCATTAATATATACTTGTATAGTTAAAAAGGCCAGATATAATATATGCTAACTTTAGCTTCATACACACACACACACACACAAATATTAATCCTTAATTACCTTGAATCTAGTACCAAATCCACCGACACTCTTCCGTCTTCAAAATTAAATGAGAGATCACTTGCAGATATGGTGAAGCAATTGATGTCGCCCAAGTCAGTTTCACTGGAGGATTTCTGCATGAAATTTTAATTGAGAGATATATAAATCAAGAAAAAAAAAACTACGTACGAGGAGAAAGAAGAAATGATTAAAATTTAGGAAAAGAATAGTTCATACATATACCTCTTTGTTGAAGAAAAATTTGGAAGCAAAGTCAGGGTCTGGCAATCCAAATAATTTTTTGAAGCTTGGCATACGGAGGGTTCCCAGAGAAAATGTCTCCAAAACGGGACAATCATCAATCATCACATGTTCAAGTGATGGCAGTTCTAGAACGTTCTTCAAGTGGCAAAATCTATGTATCTTTGGTAGTTTCTCTAGCGAAAAGTTCTTCAGTTTAGGGAAAAGAGTAGTTTGCTCCAACATATTCACTGGTCTCTCTTGATGATCTTCATTGGCAATCACTTCCTTTAACTCTCTACAGCCGTATAACTCCAACTCTTCAATGTTTGTAAGACTTCTAAAGTGAAGAGGAGAAAATATTGTTGCCACTTTGAGGTTATAGAGACTTAAGATCCTCAACTTGGGACAGAAAACCTATGGCCAAGAAAATGAAAGAAAATAAATACATTACTTACCTTTTCATGTCTTTTGGGGTAAAAGGCATATATATATATATATTTATAAATCATACATAAAAGAGTTTATTAAATACTCCCTTCGTGTAATTATTTACTCATCACAGAAAGTCAAATCTTGATCCTTTAAGAAAATACAGGACTTCACATGTTTTTTTGTGTGTATACATTAAAATACCCTTATTAATACTGCATTTCTTTAATTCAATCTACACTTTTCTATGAAAGAAGAATTAAGTGAGAATTGACAAGGTCATAATTAAATGCCACATTATTTTCATAATATGACAAGTTAAAAAAATAATGTGACGAGTAAAAAATAAAGGTAATACTACTTCGATGAACAATATAAATCATCTTGGACTTATGCACAAGAATTAAGGATTTTAAAAATAACTCTCTAATTAAAAGGATTTAAGACTTATATTTATGATCTAAGATAATACCTTTTTACAGATGAAAGGTTGGATAACATGTTCGGAGCCTCCTGGAACATTGTTGATGATTGAGCTAACAAATGTCTCCATCACAGGGCAACCTCCAATATCTAGTTGATCAAGGGAAGGCAATTCTAAGTTGCCTGTGCTGTGGAAAAATGTCTCCATCACAGAGCAACTTTGAATCTTAACCGCTCTCAAGGAAGGCAATTCTAAGTCGACCGTGCCGTGGCAAAAGGCAACAAGCTTTGGCAAGTCTGTGAGTCTTAGTATCTCTAGCTGAGGTAATAAAATTGTTTTGGTCATTGTTTCTTCTCCCAACACATGATCATCTATTTCCTTTGTTCCAATCACTTGTTCCAACTCTGAGCAATTCTTTACCTCTAGGGATTCCAAGTTCGGGAAACCACTAAGAATGGAAGGAGAAAATAAGCATTTGAAATGATGAAGGTCACTAATACTCAAATTCTGTAGACCAATCAAGTTGAATTTAATGTTGCTTAGTGGAGGAACAACAATGTGAAACAATTGTAAGCTCTTGCTTGGAACCTGAGAAGCATTATTTAATTAGTTGAATCATTATTTATATAAAGGGTTATGTTTACAATATGAGAAATTGATTAAAAATAATAATAAAAATAAACAATTTGTCTTAACTCAATCACGAAGGTATTTTTTTTACTAATTTTACTTTCTAAACTATTTTTCTTCAAAAATATTCATCCATACCGCCCCTTATGAGATGAAGTTTATCAAATTGTGTATATACCACTCACATGCATGAGTTATCCTTTTTCTATCAAAATATCTCCTGTGTAAATATAAAAATTCTACTCTTGGTCTTTAACATACATGAATAAAACGTGCCAAGATATCGGTCCTAAACCCAAACCAAGTGTTGGTGATTAACAATTTTGAAGAAAAATGGATTTAAGACAAATTATTAAAATAAATAGTTTTTTGAGTGAAACTAAACAACTCGTATAGATTTGGTGCTATTTTACCAATTTCTCTTGTAAATTTTCTTTTAAAAAAAATTATTATTAAGAATCAAGAAACATACCTCATGTTGGTCGAAGAAAAAATGTTCTCGGATTTCATTGTTATCTTCTTCCCCGGTGTTTGATGAGTTAATGATTGTCAAGTTCTGTAATGAAGGGACTTCAATTCTGGCAATCCCCTTGCAGAAATCTTGAAGACAAGGCAAATTGATAAGGCCTAACTGACATAATTTAGGCAATTTTACTTCATTGATTGTAATCTCCATTTCCCCTTCTTCTTTCTTGAAAATCTCTTTCAGTACAGGACAACCTTTTACTTCAAATTCTTCAAGCCAATTCAAACTTTCAACTATTGATAATTGAAATAAATATGAAAGACTCTGGCAATCGTTCACCTCGACTGTTCTTAAGTTGGTTAGGTAAAGCTTTTGGCTTGAAATTTTCCACAAATGCACAAGATTTGGAACACTTATAAGCCTTATTTTTTCTAGTATCTTAAAGGATCCAACAGAAGGCGAACCCTTACAGATCTCTTCTAAACTTGTAGAATGTGCGATATCCAATGTCTTCAATGCAGGGAAAACAACTCCATTTTCCCCACCATCAACAAATGTGCGATATTCTAAATTGTTGAATCTGTAAATCCTTAAACATGTCAAATTTTTATATCCAGATGGAATTAACTTGTTGAAAACATCTACACAAACAGATCCATTCAAATCTAAATATTTAGCCTCTCTTACCAGATGATCATAAAACCAATCCCTTAAAGGAGTCACCTCCCTATCCCCCAACCATATGGATTTTTGGAATCTTAATATATCTGAATCGATGAAGTCCGGTCTCGCCACGATTAGAGAATACATCTTTAGCTTGTGAACCCAATGAGGTTTCATTTTCGGAATAGCATTTGGATTATTTATGTTTACACATAAAGTGGTTAAATGACTCAAGGAATCTAATTCAGCAAGACTTGCATTATTATTGTTTGTTTCTTCATCCTCCCACCAATCATAAAATGTCCCTATTAGGATCAGTTCCTCCAATTGAACAAGTCCTGATAAAAAACCAAATGCAATTCTAAGCCTCCCACATTGAGAAAAATGTAATTTCTTCAGCTTTTTTAGTCCTCCAAACTCTTTAGACAACACCTGATCATTCAACGAACATGATTGCAACCAAAGAATTTCAAGATTCTTCAATTCCCCAATCACTGATATCTGCAATGAGCAACCTCTGAGATGCAAAGTTCGAAGATTTTGTAAAAGATGTATAGATGAGGGTAGTGAGTTTATCCCGAAAGCCTCTAAAACTTTGAGACCTCTCATACCAGACAAAATATTTTCTCCTACTTTGAGACCCTTCCATTCTTTGCCATGTATACGTAGTAGTTCAAGCTTGTGGCAATCCATAAATTCTGGAGCATCAATATCTGATGTGGAAAATGATACTGAAATACCATTATAGTTCTCATAACAATCTTGATCATCCTTGGGTGTTGGCCATTCATTTTCTTCAAGATTTATCATGAATACTTGTTTCCATTTGGGCGCAATCCAAATGCCCATATCACGAATTACATCATGCATTTTGACGAGCCTATTGCCCCAATCATCACTGCCACTGGCTAAAAGCAAGTTACGAGAGATAAGGACTTCAACTATACTTTCTACTCTGTTTTTAGCTTCAGCTAACTTCTTTGTGCCTTTGAAAATTCCGAGCCCCATACCATATATGACCAACAATTGAAGCAAAATTTCTGAATCTTCTGGAAAGAAACAACAAAGTAGAAAGACATACCTTTGTTCCTCAGTCTCCAAACGATCCAAGCTCCACAAAAGTGGCCCATAAATACCTTTTAGTACATTTGGGACATTTTCTGGCATTGCTTGCTGCAATCCCAGAAGTGCATCTTCCCAAGAAGCTTTTCCCCTATCTCTTAATGCACAACCTAGAGTTACAATAGCAAGGGGCAATCCTTTGCATTCTTGAAGAACATCTTTAGCAACTTGATACAAATCAGATGAATCAATTAAGTCACCAGCATTCTTCTTGAGAAGAATCCAAGACTCTTGTTCACTTAACACATCCACCGAGAAAATCCTTGCATCTTCTGCTGTTAAGGTCAAAGCATCTCGATTTCGAGATGTGAGGAGAAGTTTGCACCCGGGATGGGCGCTTTGAGAGGGAATTCCTATCTTTTGGATATTCAAAGGTTCCCAAACATCATCTAGAATTACAAGGACGCTTCTTGAGCCCTTAAGACTAGCATGAAGTCGTTCCGCTCGAATCTCTAAGTCTTCTTCTGTTAATTTGAGGTCTAATCTTTCTGCAATCTTCTGTTGAATTTTTAATGGGTCAGGCTCTTGAGAGACTACTACCTTAACAACCTGATCAAACTTTAAGTCTGAATCCTTACTAGTCTTTTCCCGTGCCTTCTTTTCAATGTTTTCAGCCATGGTTGTTTTTCCTGTCACAATATTTAGGAATTATTTTAGTTTAGCTTCTTCTAATTTTTTAGTTGGGAATTAAAGCTAATATATAAATATATATAAAAGATGCTGTTGAGAACTGACAGCAGAAGCAATAGAAAACAGAGAGAAAAACAAATCAAACAATAACACTAATATTTAACACATTTATATTCACGGTTGAAAGTATTATACCTCTATTCAATTAATGCATCAGTAATTCTCAAAATTTATACTCATTCACATCTCATAAAGCCTTGAGATATGAAAGAAGGAGAGAGGAGAGAAGACAAAATCAGTCTTGAATGAACGGAAAATGAATAGTTTTTTTAATACTAATCATACCAATTTCTCAATAAGTAATGCCATAAAGGAACAAAAACAAAAAGTTAAGGGGAAAAAAAAAAACATTACCAATGCCGCCCATGCCGCATATTCCGATCAAATATACATCCTTTTGCTTCAAAGCATCAATAATCTCATTCTCAATCAACTTCCGAGAAATGAGAAAAGTTTCAGATGTAATTGGTATTGGTTCCAGATCTGAAGCACCTACACGATAAGCTGTTGTTTCAAAGCTTGGATTTCGGCGTTCCACAGCAGCTAGGATCGTTTTCCTGGCTTTTCTGCTTAAAGAATAATGGATAAATGGAATCCATTTGGGCAAATTACTTTTTTGACTTTCATTGTGTATCTCAGTGCTTTGATTTTGAATCTCGTTGACTTTATTGAGCCAATCTTCAACCTCAGCTGGGAGTTTGATTTCTCCCCATTCTTTCCTTGCTATTTCAATCTTTTCATCCAAGCTCTTTTTATCAATCTCCAGATTGGAGATTTCATCACCAAGTTGATTGACATTGCAAGAATAGCAACACATATAACTGATTTGTTTTTTGATGTTATTATTCAAAAACTCTCCCACTTCACTCAAAATTGGTCTTAGGATTTCCATAATAGCCGACATAGCTTCCGCCCCGGACATTCTTCTTTTGGCTACAAAATCTGCGGTTTTTTTTTTTTTTTTTCTGGTAACCGGCTGAGACTGAAGGGAAAAGGAGCTTAAAAGTGTTTTCTCTTTTTTGGTGTTTTTTTTTTTCAGTACTGGAAATGAAAGGAAAAGGGAAAACACAGTGGAAGAGGGGAGGCCTGAGAATCGAATTTCTGCTTGAATGGGAGAGAGGAGAGTAAGAGCTTCTGAATCTTCTGATGAATTTTAATAAGCACAAGGATCATGGGTAGAAAAGAACAAAAAATCATCATAATCCCCCTTAATTTATACATAATTTATTATTATACTATTATATTATCTGAAAGGTATCTAATCTAACCTACTACATTGTCCCCCATTCCATTTGCTCATTATAAAATAAAAAAAGGTTGCCCACATGCTCCATTTGTTCTTTTCTTTCAAGGGATGTGTGCCTATCCAATTTTTTCAAACCTGTTTCGTCTTTTCATACATCTCAAAGCTTACTCTTTTCCTAAGGCCATCTAAGTTTATTCCTGCCAGCTAGGGTTGTAAATGGGGCAGGCCTTATCCGTACCCGCATGGGTCTATACCTGTTTTTAGCGGGTAAGGTTTAAATTTTATACCTGCGGACCCGGACTCGTATTTATAATGCTATATGGGTCTGGGTAAGGTATGGTGATACCCAAACCCGTATACCCGTATTAATAAAATAATAATATATTTTATATATTATATTGTATTAATATATAATTTATAATTTTTTTAACATATTATTTTACTCTTATCTTTAACTTTAACCTACTACCTCTACTCTACCTACCTACCAACCAACTACACTCACATCCCACTCATACTATGACGATTTTGTGTATATTTAAACTTTTAATTATGTGAATTAGAGATGTTAAATGATTTTATTTGTTGAAAGAAATGTTAAGGAGATTATGTTAATCATGTTAAAATTTTTATTTTTTAAATTATACATTGTTTTACATATTTTTGTTTAACAGGGAAATAAAATAGAAAAATATCATACGGGTACGGGTATATCCGTACCTTACCCTGGACCCTGGAGGGTCGGGTCTGGGTCCATAATTTTATACTCTGGAGGGTATGGGTCCGGGTCTGGGTCCAAGTTTCACTATAAGGGTACGGGTCCGGGGTAACCTAAGGGTCTGGACCCGTTTACAGCCCTACTGCCAGCTGGAGTTCTCTTGCACCTTATAATCTACTTCCATATCCTTCTACTTGGAATTTAGTTTCAGTATCATATGGATCAAGGTGGATCAGACAATCTAGATGAAAAGCTTAGGGTTAGGACACTAAGATAGTATGCTTCTTACTCGGACAATTTACATCCTCCCACTGAAAAGATTAAAGTTTCTACACTGTCCCATTTAAGATTTGAATTTTAATTTTTGATATCAACTCTGCAGTCTCAAAATCAATTAAGTTAAACTCACGAGTACAACAAGCATTACTTTTCTTAAAAAGTAGTAATAGGTACATCCAAGTGAAGGCAATAATCGCCTCTTATGAGGATAATTTAATAAATTTAATAAAATTATTTATTTGTTTTTTTTGCTTATGTTTAGTATTTGAATTTAAATTTTATTACCACAACTTTTTCTTTATAATTGTGACGACCTTTTAATTGGGACATCACATACAACTTTTATAACTTTGACAGTCTTTTAATTGGGACATCATATTCAAATCAATTTTTACCTTCTTATGTCAAAGTAGGTTAAAAAATTTTACTTGTCGAATAATTTGAACTCAACTTTGGTGCTACCACTTATATAGCTTGTTTTCTTGAGATTGTTAATAAAATTAAAAAAAAAATGCTTTTGATCGCCCAGCAAAAGACAATCAGTAACGGGTGTACGGGTATCTTTTTGGAGAAGCTACCAATCTTTACTGAATGACTTATTATATTACTGCTAATAGTTTTTTAATTTAAACTAAAAAGTCCTCAATATCTGAAGCTCGTTGGTGAGTAAATTTTTTTTCTTAGTGAGACCATTGAGACTTAACGAGCAAATATTTTATGTCATTTGAAAAACACAAATTTTTTTCCTTAATTCATCTCCTTGGGCCCCACGGGGGATTTTTGATCACTTTGTCCGATTTTTAAAAAGCTAATATTAAAATATGTTTGTTTTGTTTTTTTTCTTATTCTACGCATCTCACATATAACATATGCGATATTATTGATATGCGATATTGTTAATCTCTTACTAATTACCGTTAAATATGTAACGTGAAATTGACCTGGACAAATTGCACTTGTTGTATGCGATATCCAGGATACATCGCAAATCTTCTTTGCGATATTTTTAAGAATATATTTTATTAATAAAACTTATTCTAATAATTTATTAATAAAATTTATTAAATAAAATAAACTTTAAGTAAAAATATTATAAAAGAAAAGGTCAGACGGTATTTTAAATATTTTTGAAGGGTCAATACATTCATCTAATGAAAAGAACAAAATTAAAACACCATTAATAACGGGGTTAGGCATGGACTCTAAGCCATTTATTAAGCAAGAATACAATACAAGATATTTGTAAAATTTATCAGCATTGCCATGTCCATGGATATTTGTAAATCAACTAATTCTTTGCTTTTTTTTTTTTGGCTATATACTATAGTGTCTACGATGATCACCTTTCCACCATTTCCTTTTTCTTGAATTGCCTTTTTGCAGTTTTTGAGTATCTTCACACAATCTTCATCATTCCAGTCATGGAGAATCCACTGTTCATCAACCATAATCACATAAAAAAAATTAATTTTTCACAAGCTTTAATATAATCAAGAATGATATTTAGTTAGATATTGTAATGCTTGTTAAGTGAAAACTATAAGTTTGATATGAAAATATGATTAGCTGTAATTGTATTGCTGCATCTAACATTTTTAGTTCTAAGTTATTAATTCATGAAAGAAAAATGCATACTTCTCATATTTGAGATAGCCTATCGGGATAAGACCCATAGGAAACAGCTAAAAGTAGCTAGGCCTCCGAATTTGCATGGAATGGTCGAGCTCAGATAATTTGCAATCTCACATCGCAAATTATATCTTACATCCAGATACCTTGCAAGGTACATTTTTTAGTGGAATTACGATTGTTTTTTAAAATAAAAATTTCATACAAATTATTAGGGTATTTTAATTCACATGTTTCTTCTGTTCTCTCGTATATTTTGCAGCCCCTTCATCCTCATCTTTCTTCCTTTCTTTGTTCCTTCTCCTTCTCTCCAACAATATTCTCTATAAATCTCTAATTAGTTTATTGTCGCCTTTCTCTCTCTCTCTCTCTCTCTCTCTCTATATATATATATATATTTTTTTTTTTTCAAAAGAATGATTTTCATGGTGGTAGCAGCATATTCCAACACTGACATGATTTTTCAATGACTATAGCAATTCAATTTTCAACTTGTTTGATTGGTGGCAACAGTTTTTTAGATATTTATCTACATTTTGTGTATGTTATTGATTGAGTTGTATACAGTAAATTTATGGAAGAATGTGAAAAAAAGTCATTATTTGGAGGAGATAAGGAGGAAGAATCATTTTTTCCTTGTATAATTGATATGTTTTTCTGGTTGTTAAAGTTATATATATTATCGAAGTTTCGTGTTTCAATTGTTTAAATTTCATGTTTCTATAACTGTAGCTCCATGATTATATAAGTATCAGTTCATAAAATATTAAGTTGTATACTCTATATTTTCGATTTATGTGGGTCATAATTAAAGTTTTATGTTATAAACAAGAGATGAGAATGATAAATCGTTATTGGAGGAGATGTAGAGGAATAACGTTTTTTCCTATGTAATTGATGTTTTTTCTGGTTTACATGTTATCGGAGTTCCATGAGATGTTTTCTATTTTTTATGAAACATTAACTCATAACACATGAAGTATCAATAATATTTTAATGAAACCCTCATAAGCATAACCCACAAAACATGCAATATATCTTGTGAAACCTCAATGCAGAATCCACATAGGATTAATACTATTTCCATGGAAGCCTAACATAAAATCCATGAAAACTCAACGTAATCTTGAAACATGAATTATATTTTTATGGAAGGCTAATGCGAAAACCATGGAATCTCAACAATACTAAAAAAACTTATGATCCTCACAAAGAACCCATGCAAAATCAATACTATTTTTGTAGAACACATAACCTCTGGAATATCAATACTATTTTTATGAAACAAATAACTCATGGAAAATCAATAGCATTTTGATGGAACCCGAAAATAGAAACCATGGAATCTCAATAACACTAACACAACTCATGAACCTCACAAAACATCAGTTATATCTTTATGAAACACATAATCCATACAACATTATTATTAGTTTTTATCGGACACATATCTATGAAACATTTTTATAATAAAATACAGGATGTACCTTGCAAGATACACCCTGGTGTATGATTTTAAGCATTAATCCCACATGCATGTGGACAAAATGTGAAAGGAAATGGAGTAGTTTAAAAGATAACGGTCACTTCATTTTTTTAGTGAATATCTAATCATTAATTATTATTATTATCATTATTATTAATTACTTATCATTAATATTAAGTATTCTTTGGATTTTATCAACTTGAAAAGCAATTTCCTTGGCTCTAATCGGTTTCTATCTGATAGGCACAATATACAGAGCACAGTATTCATCAGCTCCGTGAAAATGTGATGCCATATGTATTACTTGCAATTAACCAAACATAGAGGCAAAAGTATCAAGTCATATATGGATAAGTGCAAATACTTGTTTGCAGAAGAATTAATGGTATACAAATGAAAGTTTGTACCTTAAGAAGGATTGCATTAGTAGGGGGAAGTTTCTCAAACATGTCTCCTCCAACAAACTCCAAATTCTCAGTTGATTTAAGGTTAGCAACCACATGTGGGAGATCAAATACAGTACACTTTGATTTTGGAAAGCTTTTGGCAATGGCTTTAGCAATTGTACCTGTGCTGCCACCAAGATCAATCAAGGAAGTTAAGCCTTCAAACAAAAACTTATACCAACAGCTTTGAGACCAAAACAGAGTCATTAGCCATGGCATCTTCAAAAATTGGGCAATGCTGGGTATTTTCAACTGTATAATCCCAATGATTTTTTTCATGAGCTGTTTGAAAAGCAATTGGATCATCATTCTGAAACCAATCATTTAAAACACTCCAAGCCTTTAATTCAGCAGGATCAAGCATTGTGAGTACAATTCCTCTAAAATTCCATTGCTCATTCTTCAACAAAAAAGAAGCCTTTCTGGCGTGAGTGCATAAGCAGTAGTTGTCCTCCCGTCCTCATTGTCATCCCTTAATTGTTTAGAAGCTAACATTTACTAATTGACGCATTAGGCGTGGTAGAAATGAAGATTTAGAAGGTTTGATAGAGAGCTCTTTAGTAAATTTAGAAAGAGTGAAAGCTTTTTTGTTATGATTGTCTATTGCATCTGCTATGCCTAATTTAACTGCATATTTCAAAAATGCACAATTCGTAAAGGAAAATGCTTGGCTCTATATTTTAGCTTGAGCTTTACGAAACTCGACAGATTGAAAATCCATTTCAATTTTCTTTACTGGAGTACAAAAAAGAAAATTAATATATGGTGAAAAATAATTATGATTTTAATTTGAAAAATTACAAAAAGGGATTTTAGATAGAAACAATGTAAGAATACATTCCTAAGTCCTAACTTTACCATATGACAATATGTATTAGAGTGAATTGTGACACTTCTTGTTCTGATGGGAAAAACCATATGAGAAGATTGTTCAAGTTTATAATGACTTCATTTTTCTTTTTTCAATGATAAATTAATATAGGATTCTCAGTATAATACTTCATATCCAATGGTAGACATTTGAACTAAATCGTAAAGTTCGTGTCAATATGTGATTTTAAATATATTCCCTCACGTCTAGGATTGGATTGAAGTGTGAAGTTTTAAAAAATTAAAAATATGCAGGTAACTCAACATAGGTAGACCAAAAGTTGGTGTCATTTTAAAATAACCCATATATATTAGTGATATAAGATTTATATTTTACCCACTATAAATTAGTATTTAATTGGCCAAATTTGGGTTAGACCTACCCTTTTTACTGCCCTACTTACAGAAATAAGGTACTACTAGTGGGTGTCTTGACTACTCAAAAGTTGGTATCATTTTGAAAGAATTTTACTCTATTATAGTTGGGGTAGAATTCTCTAGTACACATTTTATAGTTATTTTATTAATATAAATTATATAAAATAAAAGATAAATTCTAAACTCTAAAATATAAACCCTAAAAGAAAGTTACTATTTAGGGAATTTTTCTAGAGAGTCTAGATGATCCTAAGTGTGTGAAAATAGAAAAGTAGACGGATATAAAAAGTAGATATACTAGATGATCCTAAGTGAAGGGGATATAAAAGCTCTCCCTCCTCATCAACAAATGAACCCCTCCCAAAATAGACTGATTAAGACGTAAATAATGTTAAAAAGTTCATTTTATCCTTTTACAAATTAGTTTATTACAAATTTATTATAAACTAAACTCCTACCCTATATATACATATAATATAACTTTGTACAATCGATATAATAGTAAATTATATGTAATAAAAACTGTTTACCTTCTACTCTTCACTCCAACCAAATGCAGGACTGGACACAGAAAGTGCTCTTGTGAGCCAGCCCCCATTCTTTCAATTTGGTGCACAATTTATCGAACCCAACAAAAATTACTTCAAAATTAGTCCCTATTAGCATAGATAAGCTTCCAGATGGATTGCTTGGAAATTAGACTTTTAGCTGCCTAGATAGGTTCATCCCTTGTCCATTCATGTTCAATTGAGTGACCATGGATGGATCTGATTACATTCAAGCAGTCACCTTCAAATAACCACTTGCAACAGTTATACTTCTCTGCCAATAATAATGCAAGTATACAAGCTTGGGCTTCAGCTTCATATCTTAACCTTATTTTCTGCATCTCCAATAAGGCAGGCACTAACAGTTTGCCCTCCATTCTCCCTCCCAGGTTGCATCAAAATTGATCTTCAGACAATTTCCTGGCAACAGTTTCCAACAATAATTTTGAATTCTAGCTGAGATATTAGTCTTCTTCCTGATTATGGTATCCTAGATAAAACCATTATTTGCTTCTTCAAATACTTCCATGCTTCAAATTGTTCCTATATCTTCATACCTGTTCCATAGAAACAACAAAAAAAATATGCATGACAATATTTACATGACTCGGAAAGGCAACCATATGCAGCTATCATATTCCTCCAAAGGAATTTTCACCTTCAAAATCATTGACATAACAGAATCTTTGAATTCTAACATCTTAAGTCCTCATCCACAAAGGTCATGTCCTTCATTGCTTAAAAATTCAAGTACAAATACAAAAATAAGATTAGTACTAACAAATAAAAATAAAGAATATAAGCAAAAGCCTATATGACACCAAGTTTATTGGAATGAAAATCCAATTATGCCATAGAAATTGTTGATTATTTTACGGTTTCAAACGAATTAGAACACTTTTTATTAACAGTGAATTCGGCATGCTTCGAAAGAAAATGGAGATGGAAAACTCCAACTCTCCAACTTGATCATCAGCAATAGCATCATCTCTCTTGAATTCTCCTAACAAGATTTCACTCCTTTCACCACTCGACATGTTATTTACAGCAACTTCTCTTTCAAATTCTACGACTTCTCCTCCACATAGTGATAATGTAAGCTTAAAGGGGACTGATTCTTCACGTCCAGCACTGTATATATCCGAAATTATCAAAATAATCTCATAAGGAACTCCTAGAAGAAGTTTTGCCATCCCAAATTTTCCCGTCATCTCCAAAGACCAAAAGTCTTTAAATTTCGCAACAGCTAAAAACCTATCACCACTGCAGAAAACAAATCTTGTATTTTAAATAAACGGAAAAATTCGTGCGATTTTTTTTCTTTATATGGACAAAAATGTCTTTCATATCATTAATATATACTTGTATAGTTAAAAAGGCCAAATATAATATATACTAACTTTAGCTTCCTACACACACACACAAATATTAGTCCTTGATTACCTTGAATCTAGTACCAAATCCAGGTGCACTCTTCCGTTTTCAGCATTAAATGAGAGATCACTTGCAGATATGGTGAAGCAATTGATGTTGCCCAAGTCGGTTTCACGGGAGGATTTCTGCATGAAATTTTAATTGAGAGATATATAGCCATGAAAAAAGCAAATAAATCAAGAAAGAAAAAAAAAACTATGTAAGAGAAGAAAGAAGAAATGATTAAAATTTAGAAAAAGAATAGTTAACACATATACCTCTTTGTTGAAGAAAAATTTGGTAGCAAAGTCAGGGTCTGACAATCCAAATAAATTTCTGAAGCTTGGCAAACGGAGGCTTCCCAGAGAAAACGTCTCCAAAACGGGACAATCATAAATCGTCACATATTCAAGTGATGGCAGTTCTAGAACGTTCTTCAAGTGGCAAAATCTATGTATCTTTGGTAGTCTCCTTAGCGAAAATGAGTTCAATTTAGGGAAAAGAGTAGCTTGCTCCAACATATTCACTGGTCTCTCTTGATGATCTTCATTGGCAATCACTTCCTTTAACTCTCTACAGTCATATAACCTCAACTCTTCAATGTTTGTAAGACTTCTAAAGAGAAGAGGAGAAAATATTGTTGCCACTTTGAGGTTTCCGAGACTTAAGCTCCTCAACTTGGGATAGAAAATCTATGACCAAGAAAATGAAAGAAAACAAATACACTACTTATCTTTTCATGTCTGCTGGGGTAAAAGGCATATATATATAAATCATACATAAAAAGAGTTTATTAAATACTTCCTTCGTTTAATTATTTTACTCATCACAGACAATAAATCTTGATCCTTTAAGAAAATACAGGATTTCACATGTTTATTTGTGTATACATTAAAATGCCCTTATTAATACTGCATTTTCATTAATTCAATCTACACTTTTCTATGAATTGACAAGGTCATAATATGACAAGTTAAAAAAGTAATGTGACGAATAAAAAAACAAAGGTAATACTACTTCGATGAATGATATAAATCATCTTGGATCTTGAAAATAACTCTCCAATTAAAAGGATTTAAGACTTATATTTATGATCTGAGATAATACCTTTTTGCAAATGAAAGGTTGGATAACATGTTTAGAGCCTCCTGGAACATTGTTGACGATTGAGCTGACAAATGTCTCCATCACAGGGCAACCTCTAATATCTAGTCGTTCAAGGGAAGGCAATTCTAAGTTGCCTGCGCTATGGAAAAATGTCTCCATCACAGAACAACTTTCAATGTTAATCGTTATCAGGGAAGGCAATTCTAAGTTGACCGTGCTATGGCAAAAGGCAACAAGCTTTGGCAAGTCTGTGAGTTTCAATATCTCAAGCTGAGGTAATAGAATTGTTTTGGTCATTGTTTCTTCTCCCAACACATGATCATCTATTTCCTTTGTTCCAATCACTTGTTCCAACTCTGAGCAATTCTCTACCTCTATGGATTCCAGGTTCGGGAAACCACTAAGAATGGAAGGAGAAAATAAGCATTTGAAATGATGAAGGTCACTAATCCTCAACTTCTGTAGCCCACTCAAGTTGAATTTAGTGTTGCTTAGTGGAGGAACAACTATGTGAAACAATTGTAAGCTCTTGCTTGGAACCTGAGAAGCATTAAATGATCAAATTTTTTACTTTTTCTACCTAAATATATCCAATTGATTAAAGCAGAAGAGATATGTGAGTGGCCTGTGTAAACTTAAAAATTCTACTCTTGGTCTCTAACATAAACGAATAAAACGTGCCAAGATATCTGTCCCAAACTAAGTGTTGGTGACTAATAATTTTGAAGAAAAATGGATTTAAGACTAAAATTATTAAAATAATTAGCTTTTGGAGTGAAACTAAACAACTTGTATAGATTTGGTGCTATTTTACCAATTTTCCTTTGTAAATTTTCTTTAAAAAAAACAATTATTAAGAATCAAGAAACATACCTCATGTTGGTCAAAGAAAAAATGTTCTCGGATTTCATAGTTATCTTCTTCCCTGGCGTCTGATGAGCTAATGATTATCAAGTCCCTTAATGAAGGGACTTCAATTCTGGCAATCCCCCTGCAGAAATCTTGAAGACTAGGCAAATTGATAAGGCTTAACTGATATAACTTAGGCAATTTTACTTCATTGATAGTAATCTCCATTTCCCCTTCTTCTTTCTTGAAAATCTCTTTCAGTACAGGACAACTTATTACTTCAAGTTCTTCAAACCAATTCAAACTTTCAACTATTGATAATTGAAATAAATATGAAAGACTCCCGCAATGGTGCACCCTGACTGTTTTTAAGTTGGATAGATAAAGCTTTTGGCTTGAAATTTTCCACAAATGCACAAGATTTGGCACACTAACAAGTCTTATTTTTTCTAGTATCTTAAAGGATCCAGTAGGAGGCGAACCCTTACAGATCTCTTCTAAACTAGTAGAATGTTCGATATCCAATGTCTTCAATGCAGGGAAAACAACTCCATTTTCCCCACCATCAACAAATGAATGACTCAGATATTCTAAATTGTTGAATCGGTAAAACCTTAAACAAGTCAAATTTTTATATCCAGATGGAATTAACTTGTTGAAAATATCTATGCAAACAGATCCACTCAAATCTAAATATTTAGCCTCTCTTACCAGATGATCATAAAACCAATCCCTTAAAGGAGTCACCTCTGCATCCCCCAACCATATGGATTTTTGGAATCTTAATATATCTGAATCGATGAAGTCTGGTCTTGACACGATCAGAGAATATATCTTTAGCTTGTGAACCCAATGAGGTTTCATTTTCGGAACAGAATTTGGATTATTTATGTCTACACATAAAGTGGTTAAATGACTCAAGGAATCTAATTCAACAAGACTTGCATTATTATTGTTTGTTTCTTCATCCTCCCAATCATAAAATGTCCCTATTAGGATCAGTTCCTCCAATTGAACAAGTCCTGATAAAAAACCAAATGCAATCCTAAGCCTCCCACATTGAGAAATATCTAATTTCTTCAGCTTTTTTAGTCCTCCAAACTCTTTAGACAACACCTGATCATCCAACGAACACCATTGCAACCAAAGAATTTCAAGATTCTTCAATTCCCCAATCACCGATATCTGCAATGAGCAACTTCTGAGATGCAAAGTTCGAAGATTTTGTAGCAGATGAATAGATGGGGGTAATGGTTCTATCCAAGAAGCCTCTAAAACTTTGAGGCCTCTCATACCAGACAAAATATTTTCTCCTACTTTGAGACCTTTCCATTCTTTGCCATGTATACATAGTATTTCAAGCTTGTGGCAATCCATAAATTCTGGAGCATCAATATCTGATGTGGAAAATGATACTGAAATACCAGTATAGTTCTCATAACAATCTTGATCATTCTTGGGTGTTGGCCATTCATTTTCTTCATGCTTTATCATGAATACTTGTTTCCATTTGGGCGCAATCCAAATGCCCGTATCACGAATTACATCATGCATTTTGACAAGCCTATTGCCCCAATCATCAGTGCCACTGGCTAAAAGCAAATTACGAGAGATAAGGACTTCAACTATACTTTCTACTCTGTTTTTAGCTTCTGCTAACTTCTTTGTGCCTTTGAAAATTCCAAGCCCCATACCATATATAACCAATACTTGAAGCAAAATTTCTGAATCTTCTGGAAATAAACAACAAAGTAGAAAGAGATACCTTTGTTCCTCGCTCTCCAAACGATCCAAGCTCCACAAAAGTGGTCCATAAACACCTTTTAGTACATTTGGGACATTTTCTGGCATTGCTTGCTGCAATCCCAGAAGTGCATCTTCCCAAGAAGCTTTTCCCCTATCTCTTAATGCACAACCTATAGTTACAATAGCAAGGGGCAATCCTTTGCATTCTTGAAGAACATGTTTAGCAACTTGATACAGTTCAGATGAATCAGTTAAGTCACCAGTATTCTTCTTGAGAAGAATCCAAGACTCTTGTTCACTTAACACATCCACCGAGAAAATCTTTGCATCTTCTGCTGTTAAGGTTAAAGCATCTCGATTTCGAGATGTGAGGAGAAGTTTGCACCCAGGATGGGCGCTTTGAGAGGGAATTCCTAACTTTTGGATATTCAAAGGTTCCCAAACATCATCTAGAATTACAAGGACGCTTCTTGAACGCCTAAGACTAGCATGAAGTCGTTCCGCTCGAATCTCCAAGTCTTCTTCTGGTAATTTGAGGTCTATTCTTTCTGCAATCTTCTGTTGAATTTTTAATGGGTCAGGCTCTTGAGAGACTACTACCTTAACAACCCCATCAAACTTTATGTTTGAATCCTTACTAGTCTTTTCTCGTGCCTTCTTTTCAATGTTTTCAGCTATAGTTGTTTTTCCTGTCACAATAATTAGGAATTATTTTAGTTTAGTTTCTTCTCATTTTTTTAGTTGGGAATTAAAGCTAATATATATTTATATATATAAAAGATACTATTCAGAACTGACAGCAGAAGCAATACAAAACAGAGTGAAAAACAAATCAAACAATAACACTAAGATTTAACACATCCACATTAACGGTTGAAAGTATTTCTACAATGTAATTGTTAAACATATAAAATTACAAACTCCCCCATTTCATATGAAACATAATTGGATCTGGTACTTGCAATTGACACATTCAATCTTAAAATAGAATGTCCATGTTCTTTCGTTGTACTACCTCCGTTTAGTATAACATAAGAGTATAAGGTTAAATTGTCATATTTAAGAAAACACATCAATTTTATATTTTCTTAATCACCCGTGAGACTTTGTCTAATTGGATGAGTTTGGGGTTTCGACCCCTGCATAGAGCAGTAGTTACCCTCATTTTTGCTGAAATTTAAAGTTAAATTTGACAGATCCATTGTGAGTAATATTTTTAAGAGAGGGAATTTTTAGAGTAGAGTTATTGAAAATAATTTATTGTAGTAAATTAAATAAAATGAATAGTTTTTAATACTAATCATACCAATTTCTCAATAAATAATGCCATAAAGGAACAAAAACAAAAAGTTAAGGGAAAAAAAAAATTACCAATGCCGCCCATGCCGCATATTCCGGTCAAATATACATCCTTACGCTTCAAAGCATCAATAATCTCATTCTCAATCAACTTCCGAGAAAGGAGAAAAGTTTCAGATGTAATTGGTATTGGTTCCAGGTCTGAAGCACCTAGACGATAAGCTATTGTTTCAAAGCTTGGATTTCGGCGTTCCACAGCAGCTAGGATCGTTTTCCTGGCTTTTCTGCTTAAAGAATAATGGATAAATGGAATCCATTTGGGCAAATTACTTTTTTGACCTTCATTGTGTATCTCAGTGGTTTGTTCTTGAATCTCGTTGACTTTATTGAGCCAATCTTCAACATCAGCTGGGAGTTTGATTTCTCCCCTTTCTACCTTTGCAATTTCAATCTTTTCATCCAATCTCTTTTTATCAATCTCCAGATTGGAGATTTCATCACCAAGTTGATTGACATTGCAAGAATAGCAACACATATAACTGATTTGTTTTTTGATGTTATTATTCAAAAGCTCTCCCACTACACTCAAAAGTGGTCTTAGGATTTCCATAATAACCGCCGTAGCTTCCGCCCCGGACATCCTTCTTTTGCTTGATATGCTACAAAATCTGCATTTTTTTTTTCCTGGTAACTGGGACTGAAGGGGAAAAGGGGGAAAAAGGAGCTTAAAAGTGTTTTCTCTTTTTTGGGTTTTTTTTTCAGTACTGGAAATGAAAGGAAAAGGGAAAACACAGTGGAAATGGGGAGGCCTGAGAATCGAATTTTTGCTTCTGAACAAGGATGGGTAGAAAAGAACAAAAATCATCATAATCCCCCTTAATTTATTATTATATTATATTATCTGAAAGGGGCCATCTAACCTACGACATTGTCCCCCATTCCATTTCTTCTTTTTTGTTATAAAACAAGGTTGCCCTCATTTCTTCATTTCTCTTTCAAGGGATGTGTGCCTATCCAATTTTTCAAACCTGTTTCGCCTTTTTAATACATCCGAGACCAATTTTTTAGACTGTAGTGATTGATACAGGTGTGTGGGATCTTTCTAATGTAAGTAGTCCATTCTTGGTTAAAAGTGAAATTACTCATCATAAAGTACTATTAAACTGTCTGACATTCAGGTAAATCATATAAATCATAGTGATTTAGCAGTTTTGTAAACCTTGATGCGTATAAGGAACCACTCTACCTTGTCCCTTAGTACCGACTCTAAAACTCCAAAATCAATTAAACTAGGTTCATGCTAATAATAGTCGCCACCTTTCTTAAAGAGTAGTGATAGGTGGATCTGAGTGAAAGCGATTAATCGCCTCTAATGAGGATTTTTAATAAATTTAATAAAAAGTAAGCGGCAAAATTATTTATTTGCCTTTTTCTTATGTTTAGTATGTGAATTTAAATTGTATTATGTACGGCAGCTTTTATAACTATGGCAGTCTTTTAATTGGAACATCATATTCAAATCAAATTTTACCTTGATAACTTATATCAAAGTAGATTAAAAAAATTTACTTGTCCAATAATTTGAACTCAACTTATATAACTTGTTTTCTTGAGATTGTTAATAAAATTAAAAAGAATTGCTCTTGATTGCCCAACAAAGGACAATCAGTAATCGGGAGAAGGGATATCTTTATGGAGAAGCTGCCAATCTTTACTAAATGATTTATTATATATCTGCTAGTAGTTTTTTCTGAGCTCCAAAATCTGAATTTCTTCCTAGTAAAGTAAGGGCAAGGCCAATTTAAACTAAAAAGTCCTTAATATCTCAAGTTCATTAGTGAGTAAAATTTTTTTTCTTAATGAGACCATTGAAACTTGGCAAGCAGATATTTCATGTCATTTGAAAAACACAATTTTTTTTCTTAAGGAGATGAAAATCTCCTTGGGCGCCACTGGGGTTTTTGACCACTCTGTGTGGTTTTTAAGAAACTAATACTAAAATATGCATGTTATATTTTTTTTCTATTCTACGCATATTGCGTATAACATATGCGAAATGCTCAACAATATAGCATATGCCATATGCAATATCGTTAATCTCTCACTAATCACCGTTAAATATGTGATGTGGACTGATGTGGTATTGACCTGGACAAATTGCATTCGCCATATGTGATATCCCTGGCATATTGTATGTCGTGTTTGCGATATTTTTAAGAATATCGCATACACCGTATGCGATATCGTGAATCATAAAGGTAAAAAAAATCTTCATTGCATCGATTTTTGTCTGTAAAAAAGAAAATCTCCTGCAGTAGAAAGAAGAAGAGAGAGGAAGAAGATAGTGCAGAGGAGAGAAGAGAAGAATAGTGATACAGGTGGAGGAAGACGAGAAGAAGAGAGGAAGAAGATAGCGGCGCGGCAAGGAGACAGGTATGTAATTAAATTAAATTTTATTGTTTGATATTTAATTGTTAGAATTAATTGCTTGATATTTTTTTTGTTTGAATTATTTTAGTTTAGGGTTATTTTTTATTGCTTGAGAAATTTAGAGTTAATTGGTATGATATTTGTATAATTTGAAGAAATTATTGTATGAAATTAGTATGAAAATGGTATAGTGATTTATGGTTTGAAATTCTTAGTTTTGGGAATTTATTTAGTTTGAAGTATTTGATTGATTAGTTATTATATTTTCTTTAATTTAATTCTTGGAGTTCAAGGTTTGAAGAACTGATTTCAAGATTTCGAGTTTCGATTGGGTGACTCGAGAGACAAGCTCGGGAGACGTTCGGGACTTCAATCTCGGCTTCAATTTTACTTCTCGGCTTTCCTTTTCCTTTACTTTGTTATTGAATTAATGTTTAATTTTAGTTTTTATACAATGAATAGTGAGTAGTTCTTTATTGTTTGGATGAAGGTTGAACCCTAGTTCTTGATTATGAAATTCTTGGTTTAATTTCTTGATTTCGATGTTTATTTTTTATTAAGTTGTTCCCCAATTGTATTTGTTTGTAATTTAATTTTCGCGAGCTTAGATTAACCACAAGTTTGTTTGGAATTGAAAAAGGAAGAACCATCTAGAGCAACCAATTGGGGGTTAATTGGAAAAGAGATTTTCCTCTAACTGTTAGTGAGTAGGATGGCTTTCTCCTAGAGATAATGATTGTCCGACTTTTAGTGATGACCAAACTTAATTAATTCAATATCGTTTTTATTGAAGTTTTCCAATTGAATTAGTAACAAGGATTAGGGGGATTCCACCATCTAAACTCTTGTTTTATAAAGTTTTTACAATCTTATTACTTGGTTTCTTTAGTTGTTAATTCGTTTCCAGCTTTTAGTTTAATTATTTTCTAAAACCAACATTTTCTTTAGACTAAGCATTAGATTCGCAATTAGTACTTAAGCTTTACCGTCTCAAAAGATTAGATATTTAGGTATTACTTGTTTAATACAGTGATAGGTCCACTTGCCTGTTGCTTAGTTTAGTAGTGCATCCCCTTGTTTTTAAAACATAACACATCATGAAAAACTTATTTTCTTTTACTCTCGCACTTTGCTTAAACTCACTTTCTTTCTCTTTTGAACACTCTAGAATTTCACTTGCCATATTTGGTAAAGCTGTAAGAATTATTGTCCCCGTTGTATAAGGCTTCCTTCATTTATCCATGGACTTTCAAACAATAAATAACCCACACTAACACATCATCTTTATATATTCCTTTAGAAATAGATACCCACGCTAACTTAGTGACTTTGATCTCATTATTTTCATTTGACCAATGGCATATCTAAGGCTTACGCTGTTCAAGAAGAGGCAAATTCAACTTTTCTACAAGGTAAGTATTAGCCACATTACCACAACCATCAATAATAAGATTAGCAACTTTGCCTTCCACAAGGCATTTGAGATGGATTACATGCTTACTTTCATTCTTCCTCCCATAGAATTTTCATCATATAAGCTCTCAAAGTAAACTTTTCCACCATAACTATGAGGATACTTTTCAAAACAATCATAAGGACTATGCTCATAATAATCATATTTAGCATTAACTCTTTCATAACCCCCATAATCATCATAAGAAAGTATGCTCAAAAGATTTAGCATAAGAAGAGAAGTTACCAACTCCATTATGTCTTTTAAGAGTAAAGTTTCCATTTCTATGGTTGTTCCCACCATAACCATTAAAACCATTGCCACCACTATGATGGAAATTATGCATATCTCTTGCAAGCTTAGATTTATAATCCTCTTGTTTGCTCTTTGCTTCCATCATGTTCCATGATGGATTTTGTACTCCATTTATTTATTATTTAAACCTGCAAAATAAACAAAGAAAAACAAAATTGTTGGCTCAAGGAATAATTAGCCTGATTGGGTTTAATGAGTAACAAAAGTTAGCTTTACTTTTCTTATTTCTTAAGCTAACAATCGGTTTGATCTGTGGAGCTACTAAATGAGAGAAGAACTATTGTGTATTAAATCAGAGTACGATTGCTTAGCTGTAGATTTGGGGAACCAGTAAAAATATCTATTGCAACTGTCAATATGCCAAATGAAAGAAAATAATGGGTTGAATCAAAGAGATATTCCAAAATGGTTAATAAAGAAAAAGAAATTTTATATGATCTATTCTTTTGTATTTGTGTTATTGCCATTTTTAGAAATTTATTATAAATGCAGTTGGTTAGAAAAGCAGAGGTAATAGGATATGAAAAAGCAGTTGCAATAACATAAAGGACCAGCAATGAGAGAAAGCTCGATTCCTAACAAGTATATAAAGTAATAAAACTCAAAGAGATGTGTGCATTTTTCATGGATATTTTCAAGTATTGTTCAAGACATTCCAGGAGAGTGCACCTACTAAAGAAGAAAGAGAGAAAGATTTGTGAGATTTTGAATAGAATTGTGTTTTATGTTCAAAATGTGATTTTCTATATTTCTCTTCATTTCTGTTTTTGGATTGTCAAGATCTTGAATAAAACTTGATAATAGGTTGCAAGGCCCATATCAATACTTGTAGTTTAGTTTTTTTGGGATAAGAAAACGACTAGTTGCTAGACTAAGAAAATCTAGTGTTTGTAAGGGTTTAATCTCACTCTAATCGAGATTGGTTATTTTTAGTGGAATCTTCAAGAGAAAGTAATCTTGAAGAAAGTCGATGTAGGCAATTAGCCGAACCACTATAAATTTGTTGGTGTTCTTCAGTTTCTATCTTATATATTTCTGTAATATACTTTTGTTTATTGTTTTACTCAAACTAATATGAATGAATCTTCTGAAGTGAAGCTAATGGCATTCAAGAGGAATGAAATTGATAATTTGATAGTTGTTGAGTTAGTGAGCTAGTTCTCTAAGAAAATCAAATGAAACTTAAACATTAACATCATATTTTCATTAAACATTAACATAGAACTCATACAAGATCATTACTATTTCCATAGAATATAAATACAAAATTTATAGAACATTAGTACTATTTCTATAAAACCTAAGCGCAAATGAAACTTAAGATAAAGTTACACACGCATGTGAGTGAGCGTGAGTGAATATGTGCGCATATATGAAATTAATATGGGGTACACATTGCATGGTAGGAGAGGATGCAACATATAACTATTGGTGTATGGAGTTGAGGTCTTTGTAAACTTATCAACTTGAGGTATGGAGTTGGTAATTAGTTAGTGGCCCATTGTTAAGAGTGTAACATATGATTTTGACTATTTAATTATTATTATTATTTTTTGGTATAAAGAGATCTTTTGTTTTACGATTAATTACATTTTCCTTTTTGAAGTTTGTCGAAACTACAATTTTATTCTTCTATTGTATATAAATTACAAATATATCTTTATTGTTTATATTTTTTCATAACTTATTAAACCCTATTACTAATTTCAATAGAAAAAATTATTAGAAATTAATCATTCTGCGGTAAAAAGTTCAAAATATTCCAAGTATACTATTTTCCAAGTTAGTTTGCCTTTATTATCATATATATATATATATATCATATATATACATACTATAAGAAAATAACCGAATTGTGACGACTGATACGGTTGTAGCTCGATTGAAATTAGACATATTGTGACCGAGAATTTTTGCCACTAAACGGCCGTTGCTAACAAAGGTTTGTGACCGATTATTCTGTCGTAATAGAAAATTCGTGACCGAATTGCGGCCATTAGTCGCAACATTTGGATCCAATATGCCACAACCTAATTCTGCCATTTGGTTGCGAAATTTCACACCAAAAATTGGCGCCAAAATTACTATAGAAAATTCTATCACACTTTTGTTGCTAAAGAAATGGCACAAAAAATTGTGACCGAGTTTTTCGTCACTAATTGGCTGCAAATTAAGTTTTTATGTATAAAAAAAATTTTAAAAACCACCTTCAAAATTAAAAAGAAAAAAAACTCAAAAAACAATACAAAATGAAATAAAGAAAAGATATTCATGAACTAAATTTAGAGAATATACCAAAATTTTATTCTAATAAAACTATTATACGATTAAACATCAAATATCCATACCTACAGTAGACCATAAAGTACAACACTAGTACAGTTATAAATAGACACATAACTTTTAGAGATGGAATAAACACCTTCCTAAAATAATATAATCTATAATGAGTTAACATGAATACTAGACATTTAACATTTTTCACTTCCATCTAGCTCTCAATATACACTTCATCAGCACCGAATAAAATTGTTAACATCTCTAAAATTAAAAAAAAAATACGACATTCTAACTAAAATAATCAAGAGTTTAAGTACAATCTTCTCCAATACATTAATCAAATTAAAATATAATCCCTAATTCAATACAACTATCAAAGCATATTCTCCAAAAGTATGTTATAATTTTAAATGTTATGTCATAGTATAATATAAAAATAAATTATGTATTATTAAGTTATTCTTATAGGTAAATGGGTATGAATATTATAATACCCTACATATACTCTTATAGTGTACATTATAATATTATAATATTATAGCTACTCTACCATCCCCCCATTGATACTCCTCCAAATTTGGGAACAGCCAGTAAGCTTCTTTTTAGGCAGTAATGGCACCCATACTTCGCCCGAAGTACTCTTGACCATAATGCTTCCAGATTTGTCAAGAATCGCCATGCCAACTTAGTGAGAAAGTCTTGATCGATTCATTGTAGACAAATTTTTTATCCCCAATCCGCCGATCTCCTTATCTTTGCAGATGAGCTCCCAAGATACTATATGGATTTTCCTCTTGGTGTTGTAATCCCCCAAAAAGAATTGCCTACTTGGGCATTCCAGTTCTCTCACCACTCCATCTGGTAAAATCACTGTTTGCATGGCATAAAAAGGTATGCAGACATCACAGTCTGTATGAGTAGATATCAGGCACTCTAGAAAGACATTTCTTTTTCCAACCACAAAGTTTTCTTTGAACTTTTTGCGATAATGAAGCTGAAGAGTTTTGTGATAATCTACCATGAAACACCGGGATCCCGAGATAGAGACCAAGATCCTTTGTTAGTGGGATATTGAACTTTCTACTTAGCATAGCAGCCACTTCCCTTGGTGTGTTTTTACTCACAAAGAGTTTTGATTTGTGAATATTCACCTTTTGATCACTCAAGGCACAAAAGTGTTGGAGAATCCGATCCATAACATCCGTCTATTGAGAAGATGCCTCTCTAAAAGGATAAGATACTCTACGAAAAAAATATGAGACAAAAACAGGAAGCCTTTATAGTTCTTCCTTGTCCCTCTGCCGCTGTCTTCTGGATACTTTGGCTCAGAATTTCCATGCACAAAACGAACAAGCACAAAGATAAAGGGTGACCCCATACCTGGATACAAAAACACAAAGATATTCACATATATTGCTTTATTGCATATGTTTTATTTGTTTATTAAAGGACTAGTATTGAAAAATATCATCATCTAAGGAGGGGAAACTTCAGTTCCACCACAAACAAAAAAGGTTGCTAAATTACGCATGAAAATATAAAAATTACGTATAAAAAAATTCAAAAATCTTTTACGTCCCTCAGAGACACTCTCTCTCTATCTATATATGTATATCTACACGCTCATTTTCTCCATCTTCTCTCTACAAATTTTGTTAAATTTTTTAAGATTTTGAAGATTTCAAAGTTAAACATGAATAATTTTGAAGATTTTTTATATTAAAATATCGATTTTGATATAAAAATCATACAAAAAGGACAAAAAAAAAAAAAATGGACTAGTTCACATAGTGCATATATGCGTCCAACACCCCCTTTTTTGAATTTTGGTGTTTTCTTTTTTAATTTTTGCATTTTTTGTGCAATTTTTAACTTATACAAGATTTACTTGTATAATATTTATGTTACAAAAATTTATATTTGTATTAATAATAAAAATTAACATCATATGAATTACCATATCAAATTAAACATAATTTGAATTATATAATTAAAATTAAATAATTATCACTTAAACAAGATAAACACTAACATATACACATATATTAACATAAACAGTTCACATTATAATATGAAATTAATTAAAAAACTAACGTAATGGTATAAAATGTATTTAAAATAATAATATAACAACATAAATAATCTTAATAATTATAGAAAATAACAATAATTAGTATTGCATAATGTTGCATGAGACTCATATTAAACAAAAAAAAAAAAAAAAAAGGCATGAGCATATGAACATGACGGCCTTGCTTGAATTTGGAATAGTGGCTGGGTGCACAAGAGGACTTTGTTCGCAAGGCTGGGCGCAATTCGGTGCGCAATTTGTCGATTCTAACTATTAGAATCTGGATTTTGGCCTAATTCAACTCAAAAAGTATCTTAAGAAGAAAAGACAGTTCAAATCTATATTAAAAGTAATTATTTTTCAAATACTAGCCATATGAAATTCTCAACACCTAACAAAAATTGCTTCAAAATTACAGTCCCTTTTAGCAGATGGATTGCTTCGAAAGTAGACTTTCAACTCTTTCCATGATCGCTCTGCACTTGTTCCTATATCTTCATACTTGTTCCATAGAAACAACAGAAAAAAATATGCATGACAATTTACATGACTCCGAAAGGCAACCATACGGAGCTATCATATTCCTCCAAAGGAATTTTCACCTTCAAAATCATTGACATAAGAGAATCTTCGAATTCTAACATCTTAAGTCCTCATCCACTAAGGTCCTGTCCTTCATTGCTTAAAAATTCAAATACAAATACAAAAATAAGATTAATATTAACAAATAAAAATAAAAAATAAAAGCAAAAGCCTATATGACACTAAGTTTATTGGAGGAATGAAAATCCAATTATGCCATAGAAATTGTTGATTATTTTACGGTTTCAAACGAATTAGAACACTTTTTACTAACAGTGAATTCGGCATGCTTCGAAAGAAAATGGAGATGGAAAACTCCAACTCTCCAAATTGATCATCAGCATCATCTCTCTTGAATTCTCCTAACAAGATTTCACTCCATTCACCACTCGACATGTTATTTACAGCAACTTCTCTTTCAAATTCTACAACTTCTCTTCCACATAGTGATAGTGTAAGCTTAAAGGGGACTGATTCTTCACCTCCAGCACTTTCTATATCCGAAATTACCAAAATAATCTCATAAGGAACTCCTAGAAGAAGCTTTGCCATCCCAAATTTTCCCGTCATCTCCAAAGACCAACAGTCTTTAAATTTCGCAACAGCTAAAAACCTATCACCACTGCAGAAAAGAAATCTTGTATTTTAAGCAAATGAAAGAATTCGTGCAATTTTTTTTTCTTTATATGGACAAAAATGTCTTTCATATCATTCATATATACTTGTATAGTTAAAAAGGCCATATAATATATACTAACTTTAGCTTCCTACACACACACAAATTTAATCCTTAATTACCTTGAATCTAGTACCAAATCCAAGTCAGCATCAAAATGGTGCATTCTTCTGTTTTCAGCATTAAATGAGAGATCACTTGCAGATATGGTGAAGCAATTAATGTTGCCCAAGTCAGTTTCACTGGAGGATTTCTGCATGAAATTTTAATTGAAAGATATATAGCCATGAAAAGCAAATAAATCAAGAAAAAAAAAAGAACTATGTAAGAGGAGAAAGAAGAAATGATTAAAATTTTTAGGAAAAGAATAGTTCATACATATACCTCTTTGTTGAAGAAAAATTTGGCAGCAAAGTCCGGGTCTGACAATCCAAATAATTTTTTGAAGCTTGGCAAACGGAGGCTTCCCAGAGAAAATGTCTCCAAAACGGGACAATCATAAATCGTCACATATTCAAGTGATGGCAGTTCTAGAACGTTCTTCAAGTGGCAAAATCTATGTATCTTTGGTAGTCTCCTTAGCGAAAATGAGTTCAATTTAGGGAAAAGAGTAGTTTGCTCCAACATATTCACTGGTCTCTCTTGATGATCTTCATTGGCAATCACTTCCTTTAACTCTCTACAGTCATATAACCCCAACTTTTCAATGTTTGTAAGACTTCTAAAGAGAAGAGGAGTAAATATTGTTACCACTTTGAGGTATCCGAGACTTAAGATCCTCAACTTGGGACAGAAAACCTATAACCAAGAAAATGAAAGAAAACAAATACATTACTTATCTTTTCATGTCTTTGGGGTAAAAGGCATATATGATACGTAAAAAGTAATACTCCCTTCGTTTAATTATTTTACTCATCAACATAAAAAGTGATCCTTTAAGAAAATACAGGGATTCACATGTTTTTTTGTGTGTATACATTAAAATGCCCTTATTAATACTGCATTTTCATTAATTCAATCTACACTTTTTTATGAAAGAAGAATTAACTGAGAATTGAAAAGGTCATAATTAAATGCCACATTACTTTCATAATATAAAAAGTTAAAGAAATAATGTGACGAGTAAAAAAAACAAAGGTAATACTACTTCGATGAATAATATAAATCATCTTCGACTTATGCACAAGAATTAAGGATCTTAAAAATAACTCTCTAATTAAAAGGATCTTAAATGATACCTTTTTGCAGATGAAAGGTTGGATAACATGTTCGGAGCCTCCTGGAACATTGTTGATGATTGAGCTGACAAATGTCTCCATCACAGGGCAACCTCTAATATCTAGTCGTTCAAGGGAAGGCAATTCTAAGTTACTTGTGCTGTGGAAAAATGTCTCCATTACAGAACAACTTTGAATCTCAACCGCTTTCAGGGAAGGCAATTCTAAGTCGAATGTGCCGTGGCAAAAGGCAACAAGCTTTGGCAAGTCTGTGAGTTTCAGTATCTCTAGCTGAGGTAATAGAATTGTTTTGGTCATTGTTTCTTCTCCCACCACATGATCATCTATTTCCTTTGTTCCAATCACTTGTTCCAACTCTGAGCAATTCTCTACCTCCAGGGATTCCAGGTTCTGGAAACCACTAAGAATGGAAGGAGAAAATAAGCATTTGAAATGATGAAGATCACTAATCCTCAGCTTCTGTAGCCCACTCAAGTTGAATTTAATGTTGCTTAGTGGAGGAACAGCAATGTGAAAAAATTGTAAGCTACTGCTTGGAACCTGAGAAGCATTATTTAGTTAGTTGAATCATTATTTATATAAAGGGTTATGTTTACAATATGAGAAATTGATTTAAAAAATAATAAAAATAAACAATTTGTCTTAACTCAATCACGAAAGTATTTTTTTTAATAATTTTACTTTCAACTATTTTTCTTCAAAAATATTCATCCATACGACCCCTTGTGAGATAAAATTTATCAAATTTTGTGTACATACCCCTTATATGTATGAGTTATCCTTAAATGACCAAATTTTTTTACTTTTTCTACCTAAATATCTCCAATTGATTAAAATAGAAGAGATATGTGAGTGGCCTATGTAAACTTAAAAATTCTACTCTTGGTCTCTAACATAACAAATAAAAACGTGCCAAGATATCTGTCCCAAACCAAGTGTTGGTGGACTAATAATTTTGAAGGAAAATGGATTTAAGACTAAAATTATTAAAATGCTTAGTTTTTGGAGTGAAACTAAACAACTCATATATTTTTGGTGCTATTTTACCAATTTCTCTTGTAAATTTTCTTTTAAAAAAAACAATTATTAAGAATCAAGAAACATACCTCATGTTGGTCAAAGAAAAAATGTCGTCGGATTTCATAGTTATCTTCTTCCATGGTGTTTGATGAGTTAATGATTGTCAAGTCCAGTAATGAAGGGACTTCAATTCTGGCAATCCCCCTGCAGAAATCTTGAAGACTAGGCAAATTGATAAGGCTTAACTGATATAATTTAGGCAATTTTACTTCATTGATTGTAATCTCCATTTCCCCTTCTTCTTTCTTGAAAATCTCTTTCAGTACAGGACAACCTATTACTTCAAGTTCTTCAAGCCAATCCAAGCTTTCAACTATTGATAATTGAAATAAATATGAAAGACTCTGGCAATGTCTCACACTGACTGTTCTTAAGTTGGATAGGTAAAGCTTTTGGCTTGAAATTTTCCACAAATGCACAAGATTTGGCACACTTACGAGTCTTATTTTTTCTAGTATCTTAAAGGATCCAATAGGAGGCGAACCCTTACAGATCTCTTCTAAACTAGTAGAATGTTCGATATCCAATGTCTTCAATGCAGGGAAAACAACTCCATTTTCCCCACCATCAACAAATGAATGACTCAGATATTCTAAATTGTTGAATCTGTAAATCCTTAAACATGTCAAATTTTTATATCCAGATGGAATTAGCTTGTTGAAAACATCTACGCAAACAGATCCACTCAAATTTAAATATTTAGCCTCTCTTACCAGATAATCATAAAACCAATCCCTTAAAGGAGTCACCTCTCTATCCCCCAACCATATGGATTTTTGGAATCTTAATATATCTGAATCGATGAAGTCTGGTCTCGCCACGATCATAGAATATATCTTTAGCTTGTGAACCCAATGAGGTTTCATTTTCGGAATAGCATTTGGATTATTTATGTCTACACATAAAGTGGTTAGATTACTCAAGGAATCTAATTCAGCAAGACTTGCATTATTATTGTTTGTTTCTTCATCCTCCCAATCATAAAATGTCCCTATTAGGATCAGTTCCTCCAATTGAACAAGTCCTGATAAAAAACCAAATGCAATTCTAAGCCTCCCACATTGAGAAATATCTAATTTCTTCAGCTTTTTCAGTCCTCCAACCTCTTTAGACAACACCTGATCGGTCAACGAACACCATTGCAACCAAAGAATTTCAAGATTCTTAAATTCCCCAATCACTGATATCTGCAATGAGCAACTTCTGAGATGCAAAGTTCGAAGATTTTGTAACAGATGTATAGATGAGGGTAGTGGTTTTATCCAGAAAGCCTCTAAAACTTTGAGACCTCTCATACCAGAAAAAATATTTTCTCCTACTTTGAGACCTTTCCATTCTTTGCCATGTATACGTAGTATTTCAAGCTTGTGGCAATCCATAAATTCTGGAGCATCAATATCTGATGCGGAAAATGATACTGAAATACCAGTATAGTTCTCATAACAATCTTGATCATCCTTGGGTGTTGGCCATTCATTTTCTTCATGATTTATCATGAATACTTGTTTCCATTTGGGCGCAATCCAAATGCCCATATCACGAATTAGATCATGCATTTTGACAAGCCTATTGCCCCAATCATCACTGCCACTGGCTAAAAGCAAGTTACGAGAGATAAGAACTTCAACTATACTTTCTACTCTGTTTTTAGCTTCTGCTAACTTCTTTGTGCCTTTGAAAATTCCTAGCCCCATACCATATATGACCAATACTTGAAGGGAAATTTCTGAATCTTCTGGAAAGAAACAACAAAGTAGAAAGACATACCTTTGTTCCTCGCTTTCCAAACGATCCAAGCTCCACAAAAGTGGTCCGTAAACACCTTCTAGTACATTTGGGACATTTTCTGGCATTGCTTGCTGCAATCCTAGAAGTGCATCTTCCCAAGAAGCTTTTCCCCTGTCTCTTAATGCACAACCTATAGTTACAATAGCAAGGGGCAATCCTTTGCATTCTTGAAGAACATCTTTAGCAACTTGATACAAATCAGATGAATCGATTAAGTCACCAGCATTCTTCTTGAGAAGAATCCAAGACTCTTGTTCACTTAACACATCCACCGAGAAAATCTTTGCATCTTTTGCTGTTAAGGTCAAAGCATCTCGATTTCGAGATGTGAGGAGAAGTTTGCACCCGGGATGGATGCTTTGAGAGGGAATTCCTATCTTTTGGATATTCAAATGTTTCCAAACATCATCTAGAATTACAAGGACGCTTCTTGAACTCTTAAGACTAGCATGAAGTCGTTCTGCTCGAATCCCCAAGTCTTTTTCTTCTAATTGGAGGCCTAATCTTTCTGCAATCTTCTGTTGAATTTTTAATGGGTCAGTCTCTTGAGAGACTACTACCTTAACAACCAGATCAAACTTTAAGTCTGAATCCTTACTAGTCTTTTCCCGTGCCTTCTTTTCAATATTTTCAGCCATAGTTGTTTTCCCTGTCACAATATTTAGGAATTATTTTAGTTTAGTTTCTTCTCATTTTTTAAGTTGGAAATTAAAGCTAATATATATATATATATAAAAGATGCTATTAGAACTGACGGCAGAAGTAATACAAAACAGAGAGAAAAACAAAACGAATGATAACACTAAGATTTAACACATCTATATTAACGGTTGAAAGTATTTCTACGATGTAATTTTTAAACATATAAAATTACAAACTCTCCCATTTCATATGCAACATAATGTCCGTTAAAATTGACACATGCAACATAATCTTAAAGTTAAAATTGACAGATCCATCCAAAAGAAATAATTGTGAGTAATATGTTTAAGAGAAAGAATTAATTTTTAGAGTAAAGTTATTGAAAATAAATTTATTATAGTAAATTAAACAAAATGAATAGTTTTAAATACTAATTATACCAATTTCTCAGTAAAGGAACAAAAACAAAAAGTTAAGGGGAAAAAAAACATTACCAATGCCGCCCATGCCCCATATTCCGATCAAATATACATCCTTTTGCTTCAAAGCATCCATAATCTCATTCTCAATCAACTTCCGAGAAACGAGAAAAGTTTCAGATGTAATTGGTATTGGTTCCAGATCTGAAGCACCTACACGATAAGCTATTGTTTCAAAGTTTGGATTTCGGCGTTCCACAGCTGCTAGGATCGTCTTCCTGGCTTTTCTGCTTAAAGAATAATGGATAAATGGAATCCATTTGGGCAAATTACTTTTTTGACCTTCATTGTGTATCTCAGTGCTTTGATTTTGAATCTCGTTGACTTTATTGAGCCAATCTTCAACATCAGCTGGGAGTTTGATTTCTCCCCATTCTTTCCTTGCAATTTCAATCTTTTCATCCAAGCTCTTTTTATCAATCTTCAGATTGGAGATTTCATCACCAAGGTCATTGACATTGCAAGAATAGCAACACATATAGCTGATTTGTTTTTTGATGTTATTATTCAAAAACTCTCCCACTTCACTCAAAAGTGGTCTTAGGATTTCCACAATAGCTGACATAGCTTCCGCCCCGGACATTCTTCTTTTGGCTACAAAATCTGCAGTTTTTTTTTTTTCCTGGTAACTGGGACTGAAGGGAAAAAGGGGAAAAAGGAGCTTAAAAGTGTTTTCTCTTTTTGGGGTTTTTTTTTTCAGTACTGGAAATGAAAGGAAAAGGGAAAACAGAGTGGAAATGGGGAGGCCTGAGAATCGAATTCTTGCTTGAATGGGAGAGGAGAGTAAGAGCTTCTGAATCTTCTGATGAATTTTAATAAGAACAAGGATCATGGGTAGAAAAGAACAAAAATCCCCATTAATTTATTATTATATTATATTATCTGAAAGGGGTATCTAACCTGCTACATTGTCCCATTTCTTCATTTTTGTTATAAAAAAAGGTTGCTGACAGACTCCATTTCTTCATTTCTCTTTCAAACCTGTTTCGCCTTTTTATACATCCGAGACCTTTTCTTTATTGATACAGGTTACCGCCTTTCTTAAAAAGTAGTGATTGGTGCATAATATTTTTTTCTTGCTAATATTTATAATTCTTTTAATGCATTTAAAAAATTATTGGTAATCTTTAGACTGAAAATTAATTTTTTTAAAAATTAAAAATTTATTTTATTAGATTAACTTGTCTATTAAAGGATTCTCAAATTATCAACAAATTAAAACTTTTCAATTATCATTCTGTAATTAAACTCTTTAATTATTATGCATATAAATTTAATATTATATCTTTTTTAAATTAAATTTTTTAGGATTTATTATTTTAATATATTTAAAAAATATTATTTTTTATTATAAATTATATTTTTTGTAAATTAAAGCTTTAGTATTTATTTTATTAAATAAATTTTTTATCAAATTAACTTATTTTTTTTAGGATTCACTAATCATAAGTCAATAAAGTTTTATTATCAAATTCAAACTCCTCAATCTATAATTATAAAAATCTTTAATTATATATTACCTATATCAATTTTATTATTATATTTTTTAAATTATAATTTTCGGATTTATTTTTTAATATATTTTAAAAATTATTGTAATTTTTCAACTGCAAATTAATTTTTTTTTAAATTTTAGTTTTCAAATTTATTTTAATAGATTAATATTTTATTACTTGATTCTTAAATTTTCATCAAATAAAATGTTCTATTATCAAATTAAAACTCTTCAATTATTATCTATATCGAATTCAATATTATATTTTTTTAAATTAAAATTTTTGAATTTATTTTCTCATTTCCGTTTTTTGTACGTATCAGAAATTAAAATTTTTAAAAATATTGTAATTTTTTAGTTGCAAATTATTTTTTTTAAATTAAAATTTTCGAATTTATTTTATTAATTTAATTTTTTAATAGATTAGCTTGCTTCGAGTAGGACTCAAATCATCAGCCTATAAAGTTTTATTATCATATTAAAACTCTTCAATTAACATTATTGAATTAAAATTATTTAATTACTATTTATATCAAATTTATTATTATATTTTTCTAATTAAAATTTTTGGATATTTTTTAATATATTCAAAAAAATTATTGTAATTTTTAGATTACAAATTAATTTTTTTATAAATTAAAGTTTCTAAATTTATTTTATTATATTAAATTGCTTCTTGTAGAATTCTCAAATCATTAGTAAATAAATTATCAAATTAAAAGTGTTCAATTATCGTTATAGGTATTTGAAAAACTTTAAACATGAATAACTCTGCAATCGGAAGTCCGTTTCACGCGGATGACCACTCGTTTTGATGGTTCTCGTAAAGATAAACGCAATGGCATCGTAAAAAAAGTGATCCAGACGCGTTTCGGGGCAAAAATATTTTAAAAGAAAATGTCACCTTTATTTTTTTAATAATTTATTATGTTCTCTTTTTTAAATTAAGATTTTTTTATTTCTTTTCACATTTTTTTATTTTTCTCAATTTCAAAAATTTAAAATTTTGAATTTATTTTTTAATATATTTATAAAATATTGTAATTTTTCATATGAAAATTAATTTTTTTGAAAATTAAAGTTTTCAATTTTATTTTTAAAATAATTTTTATTAAATTAATTTGCTTATTGCAGAATTCTTCAGCTCTCGAACCGATTATCAACCAAGCTACAAGCGAAATTAAAGCGGAAAATTATTCTCAAATTATTAGCACATAAATTTTATTATAAAATTAAAAAATCACTTAGACTTTTTACTCTTTTTATTTTTTCTCTATCTTTCTATCTCCTTTTTCTTTTCTGTATATTTTTATAATTATTCTTTATATTTTTCTTATTTCACATTTATAATCATTCTATTGTGCCCACAAGCCGTTTAATAACAAATTATAAATATTTGAGCGGTTTCAGAAAAATAAACTCTTAACTACTTTTTTTTATTTTTCCTACTATTATGGAGAAATTTTTTTTCCTTAAAACTACTGTTATGGAGATTGGTCAGGTCTAAATTAATCAACCCGGTATTTGGATTGTAGTTTGGTGTTAAAAAAATGCTTTTTTTTTTTCTTTTTTAAATTTGTGAAAATTTAAAATTTTGAGAGAGAGAGAGAAAGAGTGTGGATCACAGGGGGAGAAAGGTTTTTTGGTTTGGACCTGGTGTCCGAATCTGTATCCGACTCCAGCAATCTGCAGTTCCACTTCCCCGCCCCTTCTGTTTAGAGAGGTCTGATTTATTATTGGTGTATAGAGTTGATTAAATCCTTCAGGCAAGTGATTTTGGCTCAGCGGACTGAAGAAGAAAATGAGTTTCCAAGATCTTCAGAGGGAGAATGTCGGCAATCGTTCTTCTCGAGCACCATCGCAGTCCCAGGGTGTGGCCGCCGGTATATTTCAAATTAACACAGCCGTTTCCGGCTTCCGTCGTCTCGTTGATGCCATCGGAACTTCGAAAGACACTCCGGATCACCGTCAGAAGCTGTCAGTCCGCCTGTCCTAATTTCACAATCTATTCTCTGCGATTCGTTATTTTTTCAGGAACCAAAACATCTGATATTTCAATTCGTTCAATCTCTCCTTTTAATCTCATGATTGATTGTCTGTATGTCCTTTTAGCGACCATATTGGCTTATGGTGCAGGCACGCTACGAGACAGAGGATATTGCAGTTGGTGAAGGAGACTTCTGCTAAGCTCAAATCCGTTAGCCAGTCGGATCGAGGTGCCAATGCCAATGTAAGGTTATTTTTTAAATATATTTGAAAAAATTTCATTGAGAATTTGAAAAGCACTTGTGATCAACTAGATTTAAGCTTTTGAACATGAGTTCAAGGGAAGCTTGAGTTCATTGAGTTTTAAGGTTTAGACGCTCTTGAGGTGCTTAAGTTAATTCAGAATTTGAGTTGCTGCCGAGTTACTTTTCAACAACTCAGTGTTTGCTACTGGAAACTGACTTTGTGTACTGATATTTCTCTGTAAAAAAAATAATATGTGTCCAGTTAAGATTATAGAATGGAAGTATTTTAAAAAGAAAAGCAAAAATTTGTAGTAGCAAATCTTAATAGTTCATATCTCACTATCTATTGAGAGAGAGAATATTAGGGAGGAAACTTTTTTTTTGGCTGAATATATTAAAGAGGAAATTGGTTTCAGGGAAAGTGATATGAATTGCTCAGGTGGCCAAGAAAAGAAATCTTGGTATTTTGAGCAGTCTATGGACTTCAGAGATATAAAAGTTTGATAGAATCCAAGTTGCTTGAAACGTGAGCTTCAGGCTAGTCTCTTCCTTTGAGAACTAGCTTGGAAGAAAGGTGATTTTCTAGAGGCTTCTCCTGTCTTTAGACTCAAATAAAATTCAGAATTTGGCAGAAGAAAAGAAGAATATTATACATCCAATTAAAGAGGAAAATACATGAGTCCTGAGAATCTTGAACCATATACATTTTTGGCATGGCCACGGATGTGCCCATAAAAATTCCCTTGTTGCCAAACCTATTTTTGCACCAAGGTTTTTGGAAGTGGACTTATTGATGATATTCTTCAGCCAAATAAGAGGATAGAGGACGCCAAGCTTGCTAGGGATTTCCAAACCACCTTGCAAGAATTCCAGAAAGTTCAGCAGCTTGCCTCTGAGCGTGAATCTATGTTCTCGCCATCTGCGCCACCATCTTCCTCAGGCACAGTGTAATGCCTACCTTTTTCTCTCCCTTATCTGTTTATTATATATTTATCCCTTTATACAACTTCCATGGTCAGAATCCTGCTCCTTGTACAGCTCTGACTCCGGCGAACATTCAGCACCTAGTGAGCAACAAGAGAATGAACCATTTCTTATGGAACAAAAGAGGTGTGTAAGCACAGCTGTACATAAATTTCTTAAAGTCCACACATTATGTTGCTATCTAGTGGGTTCAAAGAATTATTGTCCTTTTAGTTCATCTGCTATACTGAGTTTTTCTAAATCTTGACTTTCCAGAATTGTCTTTTTCCTTTTGGGTTAAGCATTGGAAAGTTTTCATCATTGAACATAAAGGAAATTGGTTAACTTAGGATCTAAAGCAAACCCTTTGCTTTCATACACATAATAAGGAGTATGTGTCTCTCTATTTGAGAGATGGTATCAAAATTGATTGCAGCTCACTCAAGTATTTGGTAGAAATGTATATCATGTTGATTTCTCCTTATAGGTAATTCATGCCAAGAAATGATGAAAAAACTATAAATATGGACATTGAACTTTTACATCATAGGCAAGATTATCACTTGAGATGATAAGATTCCTGGCTGACTTGTTGAGCTCTTGATGCTTATAAACTTCCGCCCCTCTTCCACAACAAACTGATAAAAGATATGTACAGTGGTTTCTGGCTTTACCTGTGTGTTCTTTTTTATTGCAATGAAACTTTGATAAAATTATAATCAGGAAATATAAGCATACATCTTAAAAATGGTGATCTTTAAATAATTTTGGGCTTTGAAGCATTTGGTGCACTTGATCCTAATGCAAAACAACTGGCGGCATGACTTTGACATATATATTAGTATTATTTGTTTTAAAAAAAATCATTGTTTTTGAGAAAGAAACGAGTGAAAGTCATTAGTTACATTACGAAGACAATCTTCCTTTTCGTGTTTTTGCAGGCAGGAGGTTTTTCTCTTGGGAAATGAAATTGCTTTCAATGAGGCTATTATTGAAGAAAGAGAACAGGGAATCAAAGACATACAGGACCAAATTGGAGAGGCCAGTGAAATATTTAAAGACCTTGCTGTTTTAGTTCATGAGCAGGGTGTGGTTATTGGTAAAACCTGAAACCAAAACAAAGTGTTCATTTCTGCCTTTTATTGTTTTCTTCATACATTTCCATCTGGTAATTTGTTTCAACAACTGCAGATGATATTCACTCAAATATTGAGGCTTCCTCTGCTGCAACAACACAAGCAAGGGTGCAACTATCTAAGGCATCAAAAAGTGGAAAAACTAAATCCTCATGGGTGAGTAGAATCACAATGAAATTTGACTTTGGAGAAAGAAAATTACTTTCAGGCTTGTTCACGGTTGAATAAATAAGTTCACTAGTTGCTCTTAAAGGGTGTAGGTTTTAATTTGTCAAAAGAATCAATGCTTCATATATTTTGGGGTGTCAGAAGTTCACCAGAAATATCTAGTAGCCCATCAGTTATGCTTGAGAATAGAAGATAACGAGATTTTGTTTCTTTACTTGGTTGATATATGACATGCCTGGCATGGAATTATGCCGGTAATGCAAAAAGCAGTATTTCGTTACATCTGAAGGAACATTATGGGACTAACACATTCTGAAATTACACTTTTTACATTTCTCAGGCATAGATTACTTAAAGGCATGCTATCATCTGTTAGTTTTAAAGTTTCCACACTTGTAATTTTTGTTGCTCAACAGTGCTGGTGGGTGCTTGCAATTCTCGTGGTCGTGTTGGTCATTATACTCCTCATCCTGATCTTGTAAAGATGGTTGCTTTCCTCAACGTATTCAGTTGTTGAGCTTATTCTGGACGGTGGGAAGGTCTGGTTTGACCACTTGTTTGTGTTATTTGTTGGTTATATCAGTTTGTCTACAGTCCTCAATTGTTTGCATGCATAATAATAGATGGTCGGGCCTTGTGGCTTTGATGTTTAATATTTCTCCCCTGGTGGGGTTTAAGAAGGGTTTGCAGTGTGTATAGTTTCAAACTGTTTCAATTCCATATAACATAATTGCTTCTTATATGAACTTTATCTTTGGCGACGAGACGAAAACTTGTGCAGTTTTACATATTTCTTCAAGTATCCTTGCTGTATAGCTGCTGAAATGAAGGGCCCTTGACCATTTAGAAGGAATTGTCTAAGCAAGGGGGATTATAGATTATATTATCTCTCTCTCTCTCTCTCTCAACTTGGTTTGCACCCTAGATTCTGTGGTGATTCTCCATGAGGTTTCTTTCCTGCAAATAATACTGGACTGTTAAAAGGAAGGACTGCTCGTGGGGAAGGAGGGGCTGAGGGCTGAGAGTAGTGGTGATTGAAAGGGAACTTTTTATGAAGCTTTTTAAACACCTTTTTTTTCTTGGTATAAACTAAGTAACAGGCAAGTGAACTTATCACTTTGGTAAACAAGTAATACCAAGTGTTAATCTCTTGAAGACGGTAAAGGTTTAAATACTAATCACGAGTTGGAGGGTGGAATTCTCCTAATTAAATTTTGAATTAATTAAACCCCTAATTAATAAATTAAAACAATAAATTTTGAATTTCATAGTCAAGAATTAAGGGTCAACCTTCATTCAAATAATAAAGAATTACTCACTATTTATTGTATAAAAATTAAAATTAAACATTAATTTAACAATAGAGTAAAGGGAAAGAAAGCCGAGGAATAAAATTTTTATTTAATAAAATAAATATGAAAATTTTAATTTACAAAAAAAAATTAATTTATAATAAAAAACTAATACTTTTTAAATATATTAAAATAATAAATCTGAAAAAATTTAATTTAAAAAAGATGTAATATTAAATTTATATACATAACAATTAAAGAGTTTAATTACAGAATGATAATTGAAAAGTTTTAATTTGTTGATAATTTGATAATCCTGCAATAGACAAATTAATCTAATAAAATAAATTTTTAAAAATTTTAATTTTCAGTCTAAAAATTACAAATAACTTTTTAAATGTATTAAAAAAATTATAAATATTAGCAAGAAAAAAATATTATGCACCTATAACTACTCTTTAAGATATATGGTAACCTGTATCAATCACTACAGTAATAAAAAAATGGGTCTCGGATGTATAAAAAGATGAAACAGGTTTGAAAAAATTAGATAGGCACACATCTCTTGAAAGAGAAATGAACAAATGGAGTCAGCCAGCAACCTTTTTTTATAACAAAAATGAACAAATGGGACAATGTAGTAGTAGGTTAGATACCCCTTTCAGGGAATTTAATATAAGAATAAATTTTGTATAAATTAATGGGGATTACGATGATTTTTGTTCTTTTCCACCCATGATCCTTTTTCTTATTAAAGTTCATCTGAAGATTCAGAAGCTCTTACCCTCCTCTCCCATTCAAGCAGAAATTCGATTCTCAGGCCTCCCCGCTTTCTCTGTGTTTTCCCTTTTCCTTTCATTTCCTGTACTGAAACAAAAGAAAACCCCAAAAAAGAGAAAACACTTTTAAGCTCTTTTTTCCCCCTTTTCCCCTTCAGTCCCAGTCAGTTACCAGGAAAAAAACACCCCCAAAAAAGAAAAAACACTTTGAAGCTCTTTTTCCCTCCCTTTTCCCTTCAGTCCCAGTTACCAGGAAAAAAAAAAAAAAACTGCAGATTTTGTAGCCAAAAGAAGAATGTCCGGGGCGGAAGCTATGTCAGCTATTGTGGAAATCCTAAGACCACTTTTGAGTGAAGTGGGAGAGTTTTTGAATAATAACATCAAAAAACAAATCAGCTATATGTGTTGCTATTCTTGCAATGTCAATGACCTTGGTGATGAAATCTCCAATCTGGAGATTGATAAAAAGAGCTTGGATGAAAAGATTGAAATTGCAAGAAAAGAATGGGGAGAAATCAAACTCCCAGCTGATGTTGAAGATTGGCTCAATAAAGTCAACGAGATTCAAAATCGAAGCACTGAGATACACAATGAAGGTCAAAAAAGTAATTTGCCCAAATGGATTCCATTTATCCATTATTCTTTAAGCAGAAAAGCAAGGAAAACGATCCTAGCTGCAGTGGAACGCCGAAATCCAAGCTTTGAAACAATAGCTTATCGTGTAGGTGCTTCAGATCTGGAACCAATACCAATTACATCTGAAACTTGGCTCCTTTCTCGGAAGTTGATTGAGAATGAGATTATTGATGCTTTGAAGCAAAAGGATGTATATTTGATCGGAATATGCGGCATGGGCGGCATTGGTAATGTTTGTTTTCCCCTTAACTTTTTGTTTTTGTTCCTTTATGGCATTATTTATTGAGAAATTGGTATGATTAGTATTAAGAACTATTCATTTTATTTAATTTACTATAATAAATTTATTTTCAATAACTTTACTCTAAAAAAATTAATTATTTCTCTTAAACATATCACTCACAATTATTTCTTTTGGATGGATCTGTCAATTTTAATTTTAAGATTATGTTGCATGTGTCAATTGTAAGTACCAGATCCACGGACATTATGTTGCATATGAAATGGGAGAGTTTGTAATTTTATATGTTTAAAAATTACATCGTAGAAATACTTTCAACCGTTAATATAGATGTGTTAAATCTTAGTGTTATCGTTTGTTTTGTTTTTCTCTCTGTTTTGTATTGCTTCTGCTGTCAGTTCTAATAGCATCTTTTATATATATTTATATATTAGCTTTAATTCCCAACTAAAAAATTAGAAGAAGCTAAACAAAAACAATTCCTAAATATTGTGACAGGAAAAACAACCATAGCTGAAAACATTGAAAAGAAGGCACGAGAAAAGACTAGTAAGGATTCAGACTTAAAGTTTGATCGGGTTGTTAAGGTAGTAGTCTCTCAAGAGCCTGACCCATTAAAAATTCAACAGAAGATTGCAGAAAGATTAGACCTCAAATTAGCAGAAGAAGACTTGGAGATTCGAGCGGAACGACTTCATGCTAGTCTTAAGAGTTCAAGAAGCGTCCTTGTAATTCTAGATGATGTCTGGGAACATTTGAATATCCAAAAGATAGGAATTCCCTCTCAAAGCGTCCATCCCGGGTGCAAACTTCTCCTCACATCTCGAAATCGAGATGCTTTGACCTTAACAGCAGAAGATGCAAAGATTTTCTCCGTGGATGTGTTAAGTGAACAAGAGTCTTGGATTCTTCTCAAGAAGAATGCTGGTGACTTAATTGATTCATCTGATTTGTATCAAGTTGCTAAAGATGTTCTTCAAGAATGCAAAGGATTGCCCCTTGCTATTGTAACTATAGGTTGTGCATTAAGAGGCAAGGTTAAAGCTTCCTGGGAAGATGCACTTCTGGGATTGCAGCAAGCAATGCCAGAAAATGTCCCAAATGTACTAAAAGGTGTTTATGGGCCACTTTTGTGGAGCTTGGATCGTTTGGAGAGCGAGGAACAAAGGTATCTCTTTCTACTTTGTTGTTTATTTCCAGAAGATTCAGAAGTTTCTTTTCAAGTATTGGTCATATATGGCATGGGGCTCGGAATTTTCAAAGGCACAAAGAAGTTAGCAGAAGCTAAAAACAGAGTAGAGAGTATAGTTGAAGTCCTTATCTCTCGTAACTTGCTTTTAGCCAGTGGCAGTGATGATTGGGGCAATAGGCTTGTCAAAATGCATGATATAATTCGTGATATGGGCATTTGGATTGCGCCCAAATGGAAACAAGTGTTCATGATAAATCATGAAGAAAATGAATGGCCAACACCCAAGGATGATCAAGATTGTTATGAGAACTATACTGGTATTTCAATATCATTTTCCACATCAGATATTGATGCTCCAGAATTTATGGATTGCCACAAGCTTGAAATACTACGTATACATGGCAAAGAATGGAAAGATCTCAAAGTAGGAGAAAATATTTTTTCTGGCATGAGAGGTCTCAAAGTTTTAGAGGCTTTTTGGATAAAACCACTACCCTCATCTATACATCTGTTGCAAAATCTTCGAACTTTGCATCTCAGAAGTTGCTCATTGCAGATATCAGTGATTGGGGAATTGAAGAATCTTGAAATTCTTTGGTTGCAATGGTGTGAGTTGAATGATCAAGTGTTGTCTAAAGAGGTTGGAGGACTAAAAAAGCTGAAGAAATTAGATATTTCTCAATGTGGGAGGCTTAGAATTGCATTTGGTTTTTTATCAGGACTTGTTCAATTGGAGGAACTGATCCTAATAGGGACATTTTATGATTGGTGGGAGGATGAAGAAACAAACAATAATAATGCAAGTCTTGCTGAATTAGATTCCTTGAGTCATTTAACCACTTTATGTGTAGACATAAATAATCCAAATGCTATTCCAAAAATGAAACCTCATTGGGTTCACAAGCTAAAGATATATTCTATGATCGTGGCGAGACCAGACTTCATCGATTCAGATATATTAAGATTCCAAAAATCCATATGGTTGGGGGATAGAGAGGTGACTCCTTTAAGGGATTGGTTTTATGATCATCTGGTAAGAGAGGCTAAATATTTAAATTTGAGTGGATCTGTTTGCATAGATGTTTTCAACAAGTTAATTCCATCAGGATATAAAAATTTGACATGTTTAAAGTTTTGGAGTGTCAACAATTTAGAATATCTGAGTCACTCATTTGTTGATAGTGGGGAAAATGGAGTTGTTTTCCCTGCATTGAAGACATTGGATATCGAACATTCTACAAGTTTAGAAGAGATTTGCAAGGGTTCGCCTCCTGTTGGATCCTTTAAGATACTTGAAGAAATATGGCTTGTAAGTGTGCCAAATCTTGTACATTTGTGGAAAATTTCAAGCCAAAAGCTTTACCTATCCAACTTAAGAACAGTCACAGTGAGACATTGCCAGAGTCTTTCATATTTATTTCAATTATCAGTAGTTGAAAGTTTGAATTGGCTTGAAGAACTTGAAGTAATAGGTTGTCCTGTACTGAAAGAGATTTTCAAGAAAGAAGGGGAAATGGAGATTACAATCAATGAAGTAAAATTACCTAAATTATATCAGTTAAGCCTTATCGATTTGCCTAGCCTTCAAGATTTCTGCAAGGGGGTTACCAGAATTGAAGTCCCTTCATTACGGGACTTGACAATCATTAACTCATCAAACACCAGGGAAGAAGATAACTATGAAATCCGACAACATTTTCTTTTTTACCAACATGAGGTATGTTTCTTGATCCTTAATAATTGTTTTTTTTTAAAAGAAAATTTACAAGAGAAATTGGTAAAATAGCACCAAATCTGTACGAGTTGTTTTAGTTTCACACCAAAAACTAATTATTCTAATAATTTTAGTCTTAAATCCATTTTTCTTCAACAATATTAGTAACCAACACTTGGTTTGGGACAGATATCTTGGCACGTTTTATTCGTGTATGTTAGTGACCAAGAGTAGAATTTTTAAGTTTACACAGGTCACTCACATATCTCTTCTATTTTAATCAATTGGAGATATTTAGGTAGAAAAAGTGAAAAAATTTGATCATTCAAGCGCTAGTCGATAACTCATGCATATAAGTGGTATGTACACAAAATTTGATAAATTTTATCATAAGGGGTGGTACGGATGAATATTTTTAAAGAAAAATAGTTTAGACAGTAAAATTATTAAAAAAAATACTTTCGTGATTGAGTTAAGACAAATTGTATATTTTTATTGTTTTTTTAATCAATTTCTCATATTTGTAAACATAACCCTTTATATAAATAATGATTCAACTAATTAAATAATGCTTCTTAGGTTCCAAGCAAGGGCTTACAATTGTTTCACATTGCTGTTCCTCCACTAAGCAACATTGAATTCAACTTGAGTGGGCTACAGAAGCTGAGGATTAGTGACCTTCATCATTTCAAATGCTTATTTTCTCCTTCCATTCTTAGTGGTTTCCAGAACCTGGAATCCCTAGAGGTAAAGAATTGCTCAGAGTTGGAACAAGTTATTGGAACGAAGGAAATAGATGATCATGTGGTGGGAGAAGAAACAATGACCAAAACAATTCTATTACCTCAGCTAGAGATACTGAAACTCACAGACTTGCCAAAGCTTGTTGCCTTTTGCCACGGCACGGTCGACTTAGAATTGCCTTCCCTGACAGCGGTTGGGATTGAAAGTTGTTCTGTGATGGAGACGTTTTTCCACAGCACAGGCAACTTAGAATTGCCTTCCCTTGATCGACTAGATATTGAAGGTTGCCCTGTGATGGAGACATTTGTCAGCTCAATCATCAACAATGTTCCAGGAGGCTCCGAACATTTTATCCAACCTTTCATCTGCAAAAAGGTATTATGTCAGATCATGAATATAAGTCTTAATTCTTCTTTCATAAAAAAGTATAGATTGAATTAATGAAAATGCAGTATTAATAAGGGCATTTTAATATATACACACAAAAAAACATGTGAATCCTTGTATTTTCTTAAAGGATCAAGATTTATTGTCTGTTGATGAGTAAAATAATTAAACGAAGGGAGTATTACTTTTTATGTATGATTTATATATATAGCCTTTTACCCCAAAGACATGAAAAGATAAGTAATGTATTTGTTTTCTTTCATTTTCTTGGTCATAGGTTTTCTGTCCCAAGTTGAGGATCTTAACTCTCAGAAACCTCAAAGTGGCAACAATATTTTCTCCTCTTCTCTTTAGAAGCCTCACAGACATTGAAGGATTGAGGTTATATGACTGTAGAGAGTTAAAGGAAGTGATTGCCAATGAAGATTTTCAAGAGAGACCAGTGAATATGTTGGAGCAAACTACTCTTTTCCCTAAATTGAAATCATTTTCGCTATGGAGACTACCTAAGATACATAGATTTTGCCACTTGAAGAACGTTCTAGAACTGCCATCACTTGAATATGTGATGATTGATGATTGTCCTGTTTTGGAGACATTTTCTTTGGGAAGCCTCCGTTTGCCAAGCTTCAAAGAATTATCTGGATTGTCAGACCCTGACTTTGCTGCCAAATTTTTCTTCAACAAAGAGGTATATGTATGAGCTATTCTTTTCCTAAATTTTAATCATTTCTTCTTTCTCCTCTTTCACAGTTTTTTTTTCTTGATTTATTTGCTTTTTATGGCTATATATCTCTCAATTAAAATTTCATGCAGAAATCCTCCCTTGAAACTGACTTGGGCAACATGAATTGCTTCACCATATCTGCAAGCGATCTCTCATTTAATGATGAAAACGGAAGAGTGTCCATGGATTTGGTACTAGATTCAAGGTAATTAAGGATTAATATTTGTGTGTGTGTGTATGAAGCTAAAGTTAGTATATATTATATTTGGCCTTTTCAACTATACAAGTACAAGTATATATTAATGACATAAAAGAGATTTTAGTCCATAAAAAGAAAAAAAATCACACGAATTTTTTCGTTTGCTTAAAATACAAGATTTCTTTTTTTGCAGTGGTGATAGGTTTTTAGCTATTGCGAAATTGAAGCGCTTTCGGTCTTTGGAGATGAGGGGAAAATTTAGGATGGCAAAGCTTACTCTAGGAGTTCCTTATGAGATTATTTTGATAATTTCGGATATGGAGATTCATAGACGTGGAGGATCAGTCCCCATTAAGCTTACACTATCACTATCTGGAGGAGAAGTTGTAGAATTTGAAAGAGAAGTTGATGTAATTAACATGTCAAATGGTGAATGGACTGAAATCTTGTTAGGAGAATTCAAGAGAGATGATGCTGATGAATTGGATCAAGTTGGAGAATTGGAGTTTTCCTTCTCCATTTGCATTAGAGACTGGTTGAGATCAATGTTAGTAAAAAGTGTTCTAATTCGTTTGAAACCGTAAAATAATCAACTATTTTTATGGCATAATTGGAGTTTCATTCCTCCTATAAACTTGGTGTTATATAGGCTTTTGCTTTTGCTTTTATTTTTTATTTTTATTTGTTAGTATTAATCTTATTTTTAAATGCTGTGTGAGAAAAATTGTGAGGTCCAATATAAAAAATTTAAAGGATTTTGATTGTTAAGCTCAATCCAAATGCAAATAACAATGTTTTGCTTTTCACCTATTGGACCGTTTAATATCATTTACGTTTTAATCTGTTTGTTATGGGAGGGGCTCATTTGCTGACGAGGAGGAGGGCTTTTATATCTCATCCACTTTTACGTTGCAACCAAATGACGTAAATAGGATATTGATGTCTTGATTTACATTCCCTCCTACTCTCCTCCCTGATCTCATCCAAACCAAACTAAAGCTAAGAGAAGTATATATATTCATTTACCTCTGACCTGTTTGGTAAGTGGGAGATGAACATGCCCTGTTTATTTTTTTTATTGTTATTATTATTTATTTTTGTTATTGGTTAGAATAAGAAATAAAAGGTAAATATTTTTTTATTATATTTAATTTACCACATACCCTGTTTCAAAATTATTGAACTGAGAAATTTAGATTGGTATATATTGAGAAGTAATTTTATTTAGTGTTGATTTCTAATAAAATAATTTATAAGATGACAGAGTGGATACATCACAATCTATCCGTTTTGAGATTGGATGTTTTGATGACATATAGTGGAAGAACTCTTCTTCCTCATCTACTTCTAGCCCACTTTTACATTATAACAAAACAATACAAATATGACATTTAGGTCATGATTTACGTCCCTTCTACTTTTCTATTTTCACCCCACTCAGGATCGTTTAGTATATCGTCTAGTACACTCTTTAGAAAAAATTTTTTAATAGTAACTTTATTTTAGGGTTTATCTTTTAAATTTTAGGATTTATCTTTTATTTTATAGATTTATATTAATAAAACTACTATAAAATGTGTACTAAAGAGTTTCTCCCCAAATATAATAGGGTAAAATTATTTCAAAATGACACCAACTATTTCCATTTCCTGGTTTGAGTAGTCAAGGCACCAACTAGTAGTACCTTACTTCTGTAAGTAGGCGGGTGAAAGGGGCAAGTCTAACTCAAATCCGGTCTACTAAATACTAATTTCTAATGGGTAAGATATAAATCTTATACTACTAACACACACTCAATTAGCTTAAATTAAATGAGTCTAAGTAGGGTATTATAATACTCATACCCATTTACCTATAAGAATAATTGAATAATATATAATTTATTTTTATATTATATCATAACATAACGTTTAAAATTTATAACATACTTTTGGAGAATATGCTTTGATAATTGTATTAATTAGGGATTATATTTTGATTTGATTAATGTATTGGAGAAGATTGTACTTAAACTTTTGATCATTTTAGTTAGAATGTCGTGTTTTTTTAATTTTAGAGATGTTAACAATTTTATTCGGTGCTAATGAAGTGTATATTGAGAGCTAGATGGAAGTGAAAAACGTTAAAGGTCTTCAAGTATTCATGTTGACTCATTGTATGTTATATTTTTATAGGAAGGTGTTTATTTCATCTCTAAAGTTATCTGTCTATTTATAACTATACTAGTGTTGTATTTTTTGTGCCATTTCTTTAGCAACAGAAGTGTGACGGAATTTTCGATTGTAATTTTGGCACCATTTTTTAGTGTGAAATTTTGCGACCAAATGGTTGCAATTAGGTCATGGCGTATTGGATCCGGACTAATGGTCGCAATTTTGTCGCGATTTTTCTATTACGACAGTATATTCGGTCACAAACATCTGTTAGTGATAGCCATTTAGTGACCGAAATTTTCAGTCGCAATATGTTTAATTTCGTCGCAATTCAATTATTTTCTTGTAGTATATATATATATATATGATAATAAAGACGAACTAACTTGCAAAATAGTATATTTGAAAATATTTAGAACTTTTTACTGAAATAATTTTTTCGATTGAAATTAGTTGTAGGGTTTAATGGTTATGAAAAAATATAAACAATAAATATATATTTGTAATTTATATAAAATAGAAGAATGAAATTATAGTTTGAACAAACTTCAAGAAGGAAAATGTGATTAATCCTAATAAAAAAGATCCCTTTATACCAAATAATAATGATAATAATTAAAGAGCTAAAATCGTACATTACACTCTTAACAATGGGCCACTAAAGAGGATCATATAGAGACTTGAGTGTTGAGTGTTTGGAAAAAGCAAGGAGCTTATCTTGGTAAAAGCCAATAAAGAGTATTAAACACGAGTGAATTAAGTGATTATCAAAGAGTGTAAACACTTAGGGAGTGATTGGGAGGTCTTTTGTTTTTGTAAGTCCCTAAAGTGTCCAAGAGGGGGGTGAATTGGACTAAACAAAAATTTAAAAACTACGATAATTGAGCATATAAAATTTTGTTTTGATTTTCTTAGAGAACTAGCTCACTAACTAAACAACTTTCAGATTATTATTTTCATTTTCTTGAATGCCATTAGCTTGACTTCAGAAGATTGATTCAGATTAGTTTGAGTAAAACAGTAAACAAAAATATATTGCATAAATATATAAGACAGAAACTAAAGAACACAAACAAATTTATAGTGGTTTGGCTAATTGCTCACATCCACTTTCTTCAAGATCTACCTCTCTTTAAGATTCCACTAAAAACAACCAATCTCGATGAGGGTGAGATTAAATCCTTATAAACACTAGATTTTCTTAGTCTAGCAACTAACGGTTTTCTTATCCCAAAGAAAATTAAACTACAAAAGTTTTGATATGGACCTTGCAACCTATTATCAAGTTTTGTTTAGGATCTTGACAAACCAAAAACAGAAATGAAGAGAAATATAGAAAATCACACTTTGACCATAAAAAACAATTCTATTCAAAACCTTAGAAATCTTTCTCTCTTTCTTCTTTAGTAGGTGCACTCTCCTGGAATGTCTTGAACAATACTTGAGAATTTGGATAAAAAATGCACACATCTCTTTGAGTTTTTCTTGCTTTATATACTTGTTAAAAATCAAGCTTTCTCTCACTACTTGTCCTTTACGTTACTGCAACTGCTTTTTCATATCTTATTACCTCTGCTTTTCTAAACAGCTTTATTTGTAACAAATTTCTAGAAATGGCAATAAGAAAAATACGAAAGAATAGATCATATAAAATTTCTTTTTCTTTATTAATCATTTTGGAATATCTCTTTGATTCAGCCCATTAATTTTCTTCCATTTGGCATCTTGACAGCTGCAAAGGATATTTACCGGTCCTCAAATCTACAGCTAAGCAATCGTACTTTAATTCAATACACAATAGTTATTCTCTCATTTAGTAGCTCCACAAATCAAACCGATTGTTAGCTTGAGAAATAAGAAAGTAAAGCTAACTTTTGTTACTTATAAAAACTAATCAGGCTAATGATTCCTTGAACCAACAATTTTGTTTTCTTTTATGTATTTTGCAGGTTTAAATATAAATAAATGGAGTACAATTGGTCTAATCCATCATGGAAAAGGATGGAAGTAAACAACAAACAAGAGGATTATCAATCTAAGCTTGCAAGAGATATGCATAATTTCCATCATAGTGGCGACAATGGTTTCAATGGTTATGGTGGGAACATCCATGGAAATGGAAACTTTACTTCTAAAAGACATAATGGAGTTGGTAACTTCTCTTCTTATGCTAAATCTTTTGAGCATACTTCTTATGATGATTATGGGGGTTATGAAAGAGTTAATGCTACATATGATTATTATTAGCATACTCCTTATGACTGTTTTGAAAAGTATCCTCATAGTTATGGTGGAGAAGCTTACTTTGAGAGCTTATATGATGAAAATGTCTATGGGAGGAAGAATGAAAGTAAGAATGTAATCCATCTCAAATGCCTTGTGAAAGGCAAAGTTGCTAATCTTATTATTGATGGTAGTGGTTGTACTAATGTGGCTAGTATTTACTTTGTAGAAAAGTTGAATTTACCTCTTCTTGAATACCGTAAGCCTTACATATGCCATTGATCAAATGATAATGATGAGATCAAGGTCACTAAGTGTGAGTGTTTATTTCTAAAGAAATATATAAAGATGATGTGTTATGTAATTTAGCACCCATGCAAGCGGGGCATTTATTGTTTGGAAGTCTTTGGATGAATGGTAAGAACGCTATATACAATGGGGACAAGAATTCTTACAACTTTACCAAAGATGGTAAGAGATTTATTCTAAATTTTTTGGCACCTCACGAAATTTTTTTAGAGCAAAAGAAGTTGAAAGAAAGGGTAAAAATATTTGATTAAGAGAAAAAGGCAAAGAGCATTATAAAGGTTAAAAGATGGAGAAAAACAACTTTCTATGCCATCTCAAAGAGTTGCAAAGGTAGAAACCTTGAAAACAATCAATGTTAGAAGAACTTTCAAAAGTAAATGAGGTTCCACAAGCTACAATTGAAGTTGAAGAAAGTGTTGTACTACATGTTGAGGAAGAGATATTTAATGTGGAATATTGTGATCTCATGAGAGATTAGAACAATGAAAAAGAATAGTACATTGAAATTAAAGAAAAATAAAGAGCAGAAGAAAATAGGAGATTAGTAGAAAGATTAAGTATCTTTGATTCCATCTCTATCATTCCAAAAGAGAGTGAACTTCTAAAGTGTTCAAAGGAGAAAGAAAGTGAGTTTGAGAAAAGTGAGAGAGTAAAAGAAAATGAGTGCTTCATGATGTGTTATGTTTTAAAAACAAGGAGATGCACTACTTTTATCTATTTTTCCCGCAATAATTTAATTTTTATAAAATTCCTTCAAATAAATTTATTTTCCTGGTCTGACGTGGTGATAGACTAATACATTTGTGTACATTTTAACACAAAAGGGAAAAGGAAATATCTTTCCTATTTTAGATTTTCTGTTGTATCATTTCGCCTTGAATATCTCTAAACTAGAAAATCAGTGAATAGATTTGTGAAGATGGTTGGCATAATCCGTTGACTTGATTGAGTAAAATGTAAGTAAGATAGGAGGATGGAGAGGAGCACATTTAGTCCATTCCATTTAATTCATCAAACTTGCTCCAGCAGGTAGGCAAGCACACACAGAAATGAGTTGAGTCCCCCCGATTTTTTGGTACCAAAAGACAAAATCCCTCGCCCACAGGGTTCCCACCAGAGTGCTCGATGCCCAAGTGGAAGATGTAAATCATGTTAACTCAACAGCCTTGCAGACTGGTGACCAGGTACTGGTGGGGACAAGGAATCACCCGCAATATTGGAAATGTTGAAATTCCTACACTGCTGCTGTCAGGATTTAAATTTTGGTCCTAAGTACTGTAACCCCAGAACCAATTGAGCTATGCCCATGCGGGCCCGATTCTTTTCCTATTAACAATTTGTAGTAGTAGTAGTAGTGATGAAATAGTGAACCTAAGTGCCTCATTAACAAATCTCCATTATCATTAACAAATCTCAAAACTATAGACAATTGCTCCTTCACGAAGCTATCTCAAGCCTCATCAACCAAAAGAAAAAAAAACTTGTCACCAATCTCATTGACAATAGCTTGTCTCACTTCTGTTGCACAAGCGTTAACAATTTCTTTTTGAATTTTAAGAGAAGTCAACTGATTATTTCCCGGAGCATTCAAATTCATGACCTTATTTACTTCTTCCGATTCCTCACAATACCATTAGGTTAATTCAAGAAAATTACATCGTCGGATTGAATTTATTGACTCATCATTTTCACGGAAAGCTAAACCCTGACTTAATAAAAATCGAATCACTTTTACAACAGCAATTAGCCATGCACTGTAGTCAATCTCAGTTTGACTACTTTGTTTTGCTAAAATATATTCCACATTATGTCTTTGATTTTTGAAACCCAACAACTGAATTACAACACCGGAGTGAGGACTATTTGGAGATCCTTCATGGTTTCTAAATTTTTCTTTAGCACGTTTCCAATTTTTAAAACCAACTTCTGTAAACATATCATCACCATGTTTGTGATTTTGACCTTTAGCAAACAAATAACAATAGAAACAAAATGTTGCATCTTTATGTGCACTGTACTCTAACCAAGTAAAATTTTTAAACCATATCTTCTGAAATGATCTTCTAATTTCACCAAAATCAGTTTGCGGAAATTTATGATCACATGGTTGAGTTGGGCCTTTAGCCACATACCGTCTCCTTAATTCATCTTTAATTTCATAAGGATAACTATCAATTGGTTTACGCAATCCTGGATCACCAATAATTTCAAAATCCGAAAACTCTACCCCTACTCGAGGCTTTTTCCCACGATCTTCATTATTAAATTTCCATTATTAGCTGATTTTTCTTCAACCGGTTTAGGACCCTTCTTCCACTTTCCAAAATATTTCTCCATAGTAAAATCATATATAATATTCAAATATTTTAAATTCACAATTCAATACATTTCATTTATAACATAATAATTAATCAGAACATAAATTAAATAATAATCATATTTTTACCAAAAAAACCCTATAAATTTTTTCACTAACAAAATCAAAATTTTAGCACCCAAAAATCTATTTACCAAAATAAAAAATAAAATATGTTTCTACATAAATTAATCTAGAAAACTTACTTTTTTCTTCTTCAAACTTTGAAGAACAGGGAAGCGAAGCCGCCGTGTTGCCGCCATCTGTCTCCTTCCTGCCTGATTGCTGCCAGCCTGCGGCCTGCAGCTGTTGCTGCTGCAGATTGCTGCTACCTGTCTGTGTCCGTGGCTAAGGCTCCGCCGTCGACACGACACCACCCGCGCTGTCTTGCTTGTGTTGCGCCGCCACTGTCGAGCTCGGAGAGTCAGAGTCCGAGGAAGGCAGTTTCAATTTGTGCAGAGGGGGAGGAGCAGATCGAGAGAGAGAGAGAGAGAGAGAGAGAGAGAGAGAGAGAGAGAGAGAGAAAGAAAGAGAAAGCTATTTTTTTTGTTTCTGCTGGCAGCTGCTACTGAGGGTTTACAGGTGTTTTTTTTTATTTTTTTTATTTTTTTTATAAAACAGTCCCTAAGTTTTAGGGGGGCTAAATTGGAAAAAAAAACTGGGTGAGCTAAAATGTAAAAACCCTAAAAAAATTTTAAAAATAAAATTATTAGGGGGTTTCGAGCCCCCCTGTAGTTCTGTACCTGCATAGGGTTATCTCTTTCTGTCAAGTCTTTCTCCACATCCATGAATGTCTGTTATTAGAAGCAAATATTGACAATAAGAAGCCATCCTCTGATGCCTGTCGATTTTAGTAGAAATGTGAACTTTTGTGCGTTAGCCATTGCAACAGTCTACTATATTATCTAGGTAAATAAGAATTAAATGTTGTCTGATTACTAGTGAGTGGAAATATACATAACAAATCTATACCGGCAAAAGAAGACTACCATTAAGGCTGTAAACGGGTCCAGACCCTCAGGGTACCCTCAGACCCAGATCCGTACCCTTATAGTTAAACTTGGACCCAGACCCGAACCCATACCCTCGAGGGTATAAAATTCTGGACCCAGACCCGACCCTCCAGGGTCCAGGGTAGGGTCTGGGTATACTCGTACCCGTATGATATTTTTCTATTTTTTTTCCTGTTAAACAAAAATATATAAAATAATGTATTCCTCAACATTTCTTTCAACAAATACAATCATTTAACACAGGAATCGAACCTGCGCAGCAAGGCAACCTGTTTGCCTCCTTCACCACTCGGACAAACTTCCCTCAGCACATATATTACCCTCCATCTAATATAATATATAATATCTATTATTATTTTATTCATGCGGGTCTACGGGTATACGGGTCTGGGCATCACCATACCCTGCCCAGACCCATATAGTGTTGGAATCCGTAGGCAAAAACAAAAAAATAAAACTACGGAAATCCACCAACAGGATTTGCACATACTAGAAAAATCGATTTGATAGAAATTACCTCAATGTTTTGATTTTTCGTTGTGGAGGCACTGCTTTGTACGCTTCGCCCTCTATTGGTATCCACGCGACGAACTCCTCTGCAAGCGATCGGGATGCTAGCCCCTTCTGTGTTCTGAAAACTGTTCAAAACTGATCCTGACTATCTGGTAATCGGTCGTATTTCAGAGAGAGGAGGCTAGATACTATATCGCCGTTCTAGGGTTTAGGGTTTTGTTTTTCTTTAATCAGATAAATGACCGCCACCAAGAAAAGGTTAATATAACCTTTTATAGCTATCAATATCAAAACCCTAACTGTCATCTAATGACAGTTTAATCTTGTCCGTCTATTCCTATAATCATCCAACGGTTGGATGAGTAATATTAAGTAATTAATTTTATTTATTCGATTAAATAAAATTAATTACTTATTAACTTACCAGAAAATACAATATGGAATCTGATTCCCCTTTTGTATACGTTCAATGAATCTGGACAAAATCTAGATTCATTGAACGTGGACATTATGCTCACAAGATCGTCTACGCATGTGACCCTGTAGGTTCATTTAACGTTGGCAATGAATGAAAAATGTCCTAGACATTTATTTACAAAACATAAGCGGCCTCTAGCAAGACATTATGCTTACCCAAGTTAAGTAAATGTAATAATAACCTAGCATCAAATTTAATATTTAGTCTTTTTGTCACACGATATCCTAATTAAGTATAAGGCATGGACCAAGTCATCCTTATAAAACTTAATTAACTATTTACTTGATCACCAGGCAGACTGTTCCAACAAATAATATTAATAATACCTTATTAATACTTATTTGAGCATGGTCATGCATATTTTCCAGTCTTCCTTATCAAGGGGCCCATGGATATCTCTCTCTAAAAAGAGAGGGACAAGTCCCTTTCACTATCTCCAATATTCAAGCTATGACGAGAAAATAAGCCAACCAATAGTCATAATGATCACCTAATTAAAAGTGATGTTTGACTATGTCAAAACATATTTTCTCCCCATGCAAGAAACATTAGGTCAAAGGACACCAAATATAAAACTGAGAAGAAATACTTATAACTTAAACTCATGCAATATTTCTTCTTCACTTTGGGTCATGTCCAATACAATATTCTCAATATGTATTTATGAATTGATTTTATATCTCATATTCATGATCAGTAAAACTTGATCATCAATCAACTTCACACTAGTTTACAAGATGTAATAAACTAGGGACAAATAAGAATAGTATTTTATTAGCTATAAGGGTTTTACTATCAAGTCACATACTTGATGACCAAGAGCATAAAATACAATTCAAAAAATACATGCTTCATAAATCATAAATGTGAGTCAATTGGTCTTAGGGCATATACTAACATATATAGTAATATAAATACAGGCACGGGTACAGGTACGGGTCCATGGGTATAAACTTTAAACCTTATCCGCTAAAAACGGGTACAGACCCGTACGGGTAAGACCCGCCCCGTTTACAGCCCTAACTACTATGACCCATGTCGGATTCAGCAATTTCATGAAAGAACTAAAAAATGACCGTTATACCTTCTTTTGATCTAGTGTGGGATTATAAGGAAATTGAGATGCAAAAGTCTGCCATAGCAGGTGTTTTGAGTTACGAAGGCCTTCTTTGTTTGAGCCTGTGTAAGTATAATTCCATCAAGTCAACAACCATTTTCTGAATAGCAACCTTTCCCTTTATCCTTCGCCTTTCCCATGCACTAAGGTCACTTAGTTTGCTCAAAGTACGTGGCTTTTTTGTTTCATTTGGCCTGGAAAAGTTATGGTCCATGAGAGAGATCGAATTTTGAGTAAAGTGATTCAGTTAGTTAATTATGTAGAGAAAAAGGAAACTTCCAATAACGGTGATAAGTTTATTTAGAATACACGAAACTACTTTGCCATTTCTTTCTATTTACCATCCACTACGATTAGTTGCTCCGTTCAACTCTGTTTGAACTTGGGGTTATTTATCTAGAAGCGAATAGCATGCTTATTTTGTTATTCATTTGAATAATTTCCAGCATTCCACTTGCTCTCTCATCCACAACAAACTAGATTGAGGCCAACATGACAAATAGATTCATGTATCTAAATTGAGCATAAGGATCACCTTAACCGGTTTCTCATTATCCCACATCTCCGCTGTCAACTTTGACAAATTGACAACCATGCCATCCCTCTCCATTGTATGATAGAAAACAAGCAAGGAGCACCATTTACCCGCAGGGAAAAAACTACAGGGGGGTCGGGTGGGCTCGAGCCCCCCCGGTAATTTTATTTTTCATAAAATTTTAGGGGTTTTACATTTAAGCCCCCCAGTTTTTTTTCCAATTTAGCCCCCCAAAACTTAGGGACTGATTTATAAAAATTAAAAAAATAATAATAGAAAAAAAAAAACAACGCCTGTAAACCCTTGGTAGCATCTGCCAGTAGAAACAAAAAAAAAAAAAAGCAGCTCTCTCTCTCTCTCTCCACGCAAACTGAAATCGTCTTCCTTGGACTCCGACTCTCCGAGCTCAGCGGCAGCAGCACAACGCAAGCAAGATAGCACGGGTGGTGTCGTGTCGACGGCGGAGCCTCAGCCGCGAACACAGATAGACAGCAGCAATCTGCAGCAGCGCCGACGCAGCAGCAATAGGACGCATGTTGGCAGCAATCAGGCAGGAAGGAGACGGACGACGGCGGCACAATGGCTTCGCTTCCCTGTTCTTCAAAGTTTGAAGAAGAAAAAAGTAAGTTTCCTAGATTAATTTATGTAGAAACATATTTTATTTTTTATTTTGGTAAATAGATTTTTGGGTGCTAAAATTTTGATTTTGTTAGTGAAAAAATTTCTTGGGCTTTTATGGTAAAAATATTATTATGTAATTTATGTTCTGATTAATTATTATGTTATAAATGAAATGTGTTGAATTGTGAATTTAAAATATTTGAATATTATATAGGATTTTACTATGAGAAATATTTTGAAAAGTGGAAGAAGGGTCCTAAACCGGTTGAAGAAAAATCAGCTAATAAAGGAAATGTTAATAATGAAGATCGTGGGAAAAAGCCTCGGGTAGGGGTAGAGTTTTCGGATTTTGAAATTATTGGTGATCCAAGATTGCGTAAACCAATTGATAGTTATCCTTATGAAATTAGAGATGAATTAAGGAGACGGTATGTGGCTAAAGGCCCAACTCAACCATGTGATCATAAATTTCCGCAAACTGATTTTGGTGAAATTAGAAGATCGTTTCAGAAGATATGGTTTAAAGATTTTACTTGGTTAGAATACAGTGCACATAAGGATGCAGCATTTTGTTTCTGTTGTTATTTGTTTGCTAAAGGTCAAAATCACAAACATAGTGATGATATGTTTACAGAAGTTGGTTTTAAAAATTGGAAACGTGCTAAAGAAAAATTTAGAAACCAGGAAGGATCTCTAAATAGTCCTCACTCTGGTGCTGTAATTTAGTTGTTGGGTTTCAAAAATCAAAGACATAATGTGGAATATATTTTAACAAAACAAAGTAGTCAAACTAAGATTTACTACCGTGCACAGCTAACTGCTGTTGTAAAAGTGATTCAATTTTTATTAAGTCAGGGTTTAGCTTTCTGTGGAAATGATGAGTCGATAAATTCTATCCGACGAGGTAATTTTCTTGAATTACAAAATGGTATTGTGAGGAATCGGAAGAACTAAATAAGGTCATGAACTTGAATGCTCTGGGAAATAATCAGTTGACTTCTCCTAAAATTCAAAAAGTAATTGTTAACGCTTGTGCAACAGAAGTGAGACAAGCTATTGTCAATGAGATTGGTGACAAGTTTTTTTCTCTTTTGGTTGATGAGGTTCGAGATAGCTCCGTGAAGGAGCAATTGTCTATAGTTTTGAGATTTGTTAATGATAATGGAAAAGTGGTCGAGCGTTTTCTTGGAGTAGTACACGTGAGTGACACTTTTGCACGGACGTTGAAAAATAGTGTTGATGATTTCTTTGCAATAAATGGATTAGCAATTTCATAGCTTAAAGGTCAAGTTTATGATAGGGCGTCTAATATGTGTGGCGAGTTTAATGGATTGAAACAAAAAAATTTAGATGAAAATAAGTATGCATATTATATTCATTACTTTGCTCACCAACTTCAATTAGTGCTTGTGGCTACTTCAAAGAAAAATGCTCACGTGTGTAGTTTTTTTGAGTACCTTACTAAGATTGTAAACATTGTTGGAGCTTCATGTAAAAGAAAGGATGCTCTTCTGCAAAAGCACTATGATGATCTTGTAAAACGTCTAGAAAGTGGAGAAGTTGCTACAGGAAAGGGCAAGAATCAGGAAACAAGTTTAGCTCGGCCAGGTGACACTCGTTGGGGCTCTCACTTCAAAACAATAACTCAAATTTTGCATATGTGGGATGCGGTGACACATATGCTTGAAACTATATATGAAGATACTGATGAGGTCAATAGTCAAGGCATTGCCCGAGGTTTGATTGATAAAATGTGGCAGTTTGAATTTGTATTCATAGCTCAATTAATGGTAAATATATTGGCAAAAACAAATACATTGTCAATGTGCTTGCAACAAAAGACTCAAAACATAGTCACCGTTGTCTGGATGATTCAAACAATAAAGGAAGATTTGAAGAAGTACATAAATGATTATGATTATTGGGAGGAGTTATTGGGTGTTGTTACTGCATTTTGTATCAAAAATGATATTTCCGTGCCGAACATGCAAGATTCTTTACCAGGTCGAGCTAGATTATACAGGAGTGTGGATAGGCAGCCAAAGACTTACTACCATTTTTTTCGTCGAGACATCTTTTTTGAGGTAATTAATTTGTTTTTTTTAACTTATTACCTAATATTCAATTATTTATAATATTACAAATTATTAACTGTTCTTTTCTCTATTTAATGTTAGGTACTTGATTTTATAGCCAAAGAAATGGATGATCGTTTTACGGAGTCAACTTCAGAGCTACTTATTTGCATATCATGCCTTGATCCCAGAGATTCCTTTTTGAATTTTGACCGGAATCAGTTACTCCATCTATCTGAGTTCTATTCAGATGATTTTTCTATCTCTGATAAGTTTGAGTTTAAAGCACAACTTGATACATATATCTCTTACATGAGATCAAGTGATGGGGCAGCTTTCTCTGGCCTTACTGACATTGGAGATCTCGCAAAGAAAATGGTTGAGACGACATTGGAGATCTCGTTCACATGTAAAACTCTATTTTAGATCATTTTTCAGTAGTGATTTCTTTTTCATTCTTAATATTTGTATGATTGTTATTTGTTTTCATATTAATCTTCTAATCGTTCTAAATCAATTACAGGTCATATTGGATTTCGTCTTCTGATCATGCTCATCTCATATGTTATCTCAAGATTTTGATCAAGATTCTCAGCTTTGATAGAGGTATTTATCCCGTGAGTGTTGGGTAATCATTATTCGTGAGTGATGGGTGATCACTCCTCATTGGTAATGGACGATTACCTATTTTTTGCTATTTTATTTGTAAATTTAGAATTGTAACGCTTATCTCGTGAGTAATAGGTAATCATTCATCGTGAGTGATAGGTGATCACTCCTCATTGGTAATGGGCGATTACCTATTCTCTTGCTATATTATATGTAAATTTAGAATTGTTTGAATGTCTTTTGTACATTGAATGCATCATTTTATAGACGAAATTCTGATAAAATTATTTTTTCTCCAGCCCCCAACTATGTTGTTCTCGTTCCATCCTTGACCCTATGGACAGATTAATCTGTGGAGATGTTGGTTTTGGAAAAACTGAAGTTGCACTTCGTGCCATCTTTTGTGTGGTCTCAGCAGGGAAACAAGCCATGGTTCTAGCACCTACAAATGTTCTGCAAAACAGGATTATGATGTTATTTCAGAGCGATTCTCAAGATATCCAAATATTATGGTTGGGCTTCTAAGTAGGTTTCGGGTATGACCATAACCGTAAGAACTACTAACTAGCTTGGGTTTGTGGCACTCAAAATCCTAGTTCCACTTTGGTAATATTAGGATTTGGCGCTCAAAATGTTTGTCCCACTTTAATAATGTCAGCATTATTTGAATGACACATGAAATCTTGGTTAGATCTCTGTTGGCAATTTGGGTTTAGTCACTTTAGAGCTTCTGGTATGATATCTAACAGGTTTTTCCTATATGAATCTCCACACAAATCTTTAGATCCAAGTTCCTTAAGTATGCAAATGCACTCACCTATCTGGTTGAAGTTTTATGTTAAAAGCGAGGTTCTTTCTGTTCCTGATTATTGTGGGACAGCTTTATAGATGAACTCTCTGAGCTTTTAACTTCCTTTGTGTGTTGGCATGACCTTTTTTTTTTTTTTCCTGTGTGGCCAGAATGCTTAAGATTTCTTTGAAATGGCTATATCCTATCTAACTTTAATAGAGACTGGGCCTGCCAACTGGGGGGTAACAATTATTTCTGATGAAAGTCCTTTCAGTGTATCATGTAGACGAGTCTGAATATCTTAATCTCATTGCAAGCTCCTCCATTTTACAATATCTTTATATTTTGATCTTTTTGTTGCTTTGTCTGGATATAATTTTCTCTTTGGAGGAAAACAGAAAAAATCATGCAATTTCTTGAACAGTCGTTTCCAGATATTGAAATAGCTGTCTTCTTCCTTTCTCTTCTTCTCTTCTTCCTCCGCCTGTGTCACTGTTCTTCTCTTCTCTCCTCTGCCTGTCTTCTTCCTCTCTCTTCTTCCCTTTTGCCGGAGGAGCTTTTCTTTTGTACAGACAAAAAACGATATGCAACGAAGATATTGCATACTGTATATGCGATATTCTTAAAAATTTCGCATACGGCGAATGTGATTTATCCAGGTCAACACCTCATCAATCCTCGTCACATTTTTAACGGTGATTGGTGGGAGATTAACAATATGGCATATGCGATATTGCTGATCATTTCGCATATATCATATGTGATATGCATAGAATAAGAAAAAAAATAAAACATACATATTTTAGTATTAGTTTCCTAAAAATTACACAAAGTAGTCAAAAATCCCAATGGCTCTCCAAGAGATTTCATTTATGTTTTCCTAATGACATGAAATATTCATATCTACTCGTCAAGTTTCAATGATCTTATTAAGAAAAGAAAATTTATTAACTAACGAGTTTGAGATATCGATGATTTTTAATTTAAATTAAAAAACTACTGGCAAATATATTAGGGGGCGATAAAGGCAAATCGAAAATCTATAAGGATAACTCAAAAAAATTTCATTATAAACATTTCACTTTCTTTTTCTAAAAACTTTCTCTCTAACCTCTCTCTAAAAAAAACTCCAACTTTAAAGAATAAAACGAAATTAGAATAAAATATACATCATTTTGAAGAATCTTTGCAAGAAATCAAAAAAAAAATTTTAAAAATTGGGACATTTTCGCCCAATCATAGAAAATAAACATCTTACCAATAGATCAACATCAACTTTTTACAAATAAATAAATGAAATTGTATACTTTATTTATATATTTAAAAAAAATTTAAATCGATTTTTGCCTCAAATGGGCGAAAATGACTCAAGTGATGAAAAAAAAATTTAACTCAAAATCGATATTTTCTTGTAAAAAATCTTCGAAGTAAATCATATATACTTCCAAAATGTGTTAAATATGAAAGATTAAAGTGTTAAGATGGAGAGAAATTCTTTAGAGAAAGAAATAGATAAAAAAAATTAATTTTTTTTAAATTATTCTTATAATTTTTCCAATTACCTTTATTGGTACCCAATATATTATAAGTCAATCAGTTAAAGATTGGCAACTTCTCGAGGAAAAGATACCTTGCTCCTGTTATGATCTTCTTTTGTGATCAAAAGCCAATTTTTTTTAATTTTATTAACAATCTCAAGGAAACAAGTTATATATAAGTAGTAGCACCAAAGTTGACTTTAACTTATTGGACAAGTACATATATTTTAAGTCAAAGAAGATAAAAAATTGATTTGCATGTGCTATCCCAATCAAAAGGGTAGGCTCATGCTCATTTGTTTTACCCGGACAAATCTGATCTGGTGCTTGTAAGTTGAGATCTCTAATTTTTGCATGTAAATAGGCAGTTGTCGGTCCATCATTTCGGATTTCAGATACATAGCACAGTGCTCTTTTCTCTGCTTTCTTTCTAAATTTTTTCGTACACATCGATTTTACTTTCAAATTAAAATTTTAATTCGTTACGAATAAATATCCGTGATCTAGTATTCTTTCAATTTAAAAAGTTCTTTAAATGTATTTTGATATACAACATCTTTTTTATGTTCAAAATCGATATTTTTCATTGGTCTGAGCGGATGTCTCTTTAGGTGTACATTTACCTCTAATACAAGTTTAATATTAGAAGATTACAGTTTTCGAGTAGAGAGAAGTAAGAGAGAAATTGTTGATGAGGGTAAATAATTAATTTTTTCTCGCTATACATTTAGATTCTCGAGTTGAGTTTATTAACCCCTAATAATAATTAAAAGATTTTAATTTGAAAATAAAATTTTATTGGCTGATCATTTAAGAATCTTATCAGAAGTAAGTTAATCTAATAAAAAATTAATTTAATAAAATAAATTCGAAAACTTTAATTTCCAAGCAAAATTAAATTGCAACTGAAAAATTACAATATTTTTTAAAATTTATTAAAAAGTAAATTCGAAAATTTTAATTTCTAATACTCATAAGGAAAAGAAAATGAGAAAATAAATCTAAAAGTTTTAATTTTAAAAAAGATAATATTGAATTTGATATAGATAAAAATTTAAGAGTTTTAATTTGATAATGATAATTGAAGAGTTATAATTTGATAATAAAATGTTTTATTTGCTGATGATTTGAGAATCCTACACGAACTTGAAAAACTAAAATAATTTTTAAAATAAATTCAAAAGTTTTAATTTTAAAAAAAATATATAATAATGAATTTGATATATGTAATAATTAAAGAGTTTTAATTCAATAATGATAACGTAAGAGTTTGAGTTTGATAATAAAACTTTATTGACGGATAATTCGAGAATCCTAAAAAAAAAATCAAGTTAATGTAATAAAATATTTATTTAATAAAATAAATATGAAAATTTTAATTTACAAAAAGTTAATTTACAATTAAAAAACTATAATATTTTTTAAAATATATTAAAATAATAAATTCGAAAAAATTAATTTTTTAAAAGATGTAATATTAAATTTGAATACATAATAATTAAAGAGTTTAATTATATAATGATAATTGAAGAGTTTTAATTTGATGTTAAAACTTTGTTTATTGATGATTTAAGAATCTTGCAAAAAGTAAACTAATTTAATCAGTCAAAAAATTACAAATAATTTTTTAAATGTATTAAAAAAATAAATTATAAATATTAGCAAGAAAAAAAATACTATGAACCTATCAATTACTCTTTAAGAAATGAGTTAGTTTCGGAATTGTAGAGGTAATACTAAGGAGCAAGATTCAAATTTTGATAGTGGAGTGTGAAAATTTCAACATTTCTAATGTGATAGTAGTTACGTACAATATTGACCTCCAATCTGTAAAATTGCTAAATCATTATGATTTATATTATCTAATGAACATCGAATAATTTGGTAAAATTTGATGGGGAAAGATTTCGCAGAAAGGCGTTGACTGTTCTTGTTCGCATTGGAAAGATCCCACAAAGTAACATGTTTGCAAAGTAAGGTAGCCTGACACTCTAAAAAAAATGATCTCGGATGCATAGAAAGTCGAAACAGGTTTGAAAAAATTGAATAGGCGCACATGTTTTGAAAGAAAAATGAACAAATGGAGCCTTTTTTTATAACAAAAATGAACAAATGGAATGGGGGGATAATGAATGTAGCAGGTAATATGATAGTAAGAAAAAAGTCTAATAAATTATGTATAAATTAAGGGGGATTATGATACCCGTGATCCTTGTTCTTATTAAAATTCATAAGAAACTTCAGAAGCTCTTGATTTCCTCTCCCATTCAAGCGAAACTTTGATTCTCAGGCCTTCCCGCTTCCACTGTGTTTTCCCTTTTCCCCCTTTTCCCCTTCAGTCCCAGCCAGTTACCAGAAAAAAAAAAAAAAAAAATTATAGCAGATAAAGCAAAAGAAGAATGTCCGGGGCGGAAGCTATGGCGGTTATTGTGGAAATCCTGAAACCAATTTTGAGTGAAGTGGGAGAGTTTTTGAATAATAACATCAAAAAACAAATCAGTTATATGTGTTGCTATTCTTGCAATGTCAATCAACTTGGTGATGAAATCTCCAATCTGGAGATTGATAAAAAGAGCTTGGATGAAAAGATTGAAATTGCAAGGAAAGAATGGGGAGAAATCAAACTCCCAGCTGATGTTGAAGATTGGCTCAATAAAGTCAACGAGATTCAAAATCAAAGCAATGAGATGCAAAACGAAGATCAAAAAAGTAATTTGCCCAAATGGATTCCATTTATTCATTATTCTTTAAGCAGAAAAGCCAGGAAAACAATCCTAGCTGCTGTGGAACGCCGAAATCCAAGCTTTGATACAATAGCTTATCGTGTAGGTGCTTCAGATCTGGAACCAATACCAATTACTTCTGAAACTTTTCTCCTTTCTCGGAAGTTGATTGAGAATGAGATTATGGATGCTCTGAAACGCAAGGATGTGTATTTTTTAACTTTTTGTTTCTGCTCCTTTACTGAGAAATTGGTATAGTTAGTAGTTAAAACTATTCATTTTATTTAATTTACTACAATAAATTTATTTTCAATAATTTAAAAATTCTTTCTCTTAAACATATTACTCACAATTATTTCTTTTGGATGGATCTGTCAATTTTAACCTTAAATTTCAGCAAAAATGAGGGTAACTACTGCTATATGGATCTGTCGAAACCCCAAACTCAGCCAATTAGACAAAGCCTTACGGCTGATTGACACTTGTGAGGATATTTTAAGTATATGTCATAGCTTGATAATTTTATTTTTTGTCAAAATTATATGAGTGACACTTTTAAAATTTGGTAGAAATTAGCTAAATTTTGACATAAAGAGTGATGGATATTAATATTTTTAAAGAAAAATAATTTTGAGACTAAAGATTATTGAAAAGTAATTTTAAGATTAAGTTAAAATAAATGAATAGTCTTATTACTAATTTTATCTTTTCTCGTAATTATATTCGCAACATGTATTTGTAATAAGCTAAAATGAATTTTAAATACAGGAATTTGAACTTTTTAACACACTTTTAGGATTACTAATAGTATCAACACGCATTTGTACATAATTGAATCTGGTTAAATTATCATTATTATCTATTTAATTTGTCTAGATTTTTTAATAGTAATTTTCCTACATAGTCATATTTAGTTTATTTTTAAGAATTTTTAATTTTCTCCTAAATATTTAGAATATTTTCTTCCTAAATAACTCATTTATCTTTTTAATATTTAAAATTCTCCTTTACTAACTCATTCACCTATTTAATACTTAGAGTTGCCTAATTGGTTAACAGAAAACTGTTACTAATAACAATATTACAACTTTTCTTGCATATTTAACTTTTGAGTTGTTTTATATTTTAAAGACTTTTCACTTTTTTCTCTGATATTTGAAATATGTTTCTTTAGTAACTCATTTGTCCCTTTAATATTTGGAATTCTCTTTCTTATAACTCATTTGCCTATTTAATATTTTGAGTTATTTTATGAGTTATACAATATGTCAATTAGTATGTATGCATAAGGGTGTATGTCTAGTTTATTAGAATGACTAAAGGACATATTAGGAAACACAAAAAGTAAGGAATAAAAATGAGTAAATTATCTACGATCCAATTGGATATTTCTATAATTGTACAGATAAGTTTCCTCTATTTCATAATATAATGTTAAGTTATTTTTTCACACAGATTTAAGAAAACATGAAATTGATGTGTTTTTCATAGTAAAATATCTACAATATCTCATTATTAGTTTTTGTAGAACTAACTTCATCTTTCAAGACTTTATTTTCTCTCTCCTCTCTCCTTCTTCCATATTTCAAGGCTTTATGAGATATGAATGAGTATAAATTTTGAGAATTAGTAGGTAGTGATACATTTATTGAATAGGGGTATTCGAGAAATTAACTTTAAATTATGAAATCTTAACACCTTATACTATGAAATGGAGGTAGTACAACGAAAGAATATGGACATTTTATTTTAATATTGAATGTGTCAATTATAAGTTATGTTGCATATGAAACAGGAGAGTTTGTAATTTTATATTTTTAAAAATTACAACGTAGAAATACTTTCATCCGTGAATGTAGATGTGTTAAATCTTAGTGTTATTGTTTGACTTGTTTTTCTCTCAGTTTTGTATTGCTTCTGCTGTCAGTTCTGAAGAGCAGCTTATATATATATATACTATTAGCTTTAATTCCCAATTAAAAAAATGAGAAGAAACTAAACTAAAATAATTCCTAAATATTGTGACAGGAAAAACAACTATAGCTGAAAACATTGAAAAGAAGGCACGGGAAAAGACTAGCAAGGATTCAGACTTAAAGTTTGATAAGGTTGTTAAGGTAGTAGTCTCTCAAGAGCCTGAACCATTAAAAATTCAACAGAAGATTGCAGAAAGGTTAGACCTCAAATTAGCAGAAGAAGACTTGGAGATTCGAGCGGAACGACTTCATGCTAGTCTTAAGAATTCAAGAAGCATCCTTGTAATTCTAGATGATGTTTGGGAACCTTTGAATATCCAAAAGATAGGAATTCCCTCTCAAAGCGCCCATCCAGGGTGCAAACTTCTCATCACATCTCGAAATCGAGATGCTTTGACCTTGACAGCACAAGATGCAAAGATTTTCTCGGTGGATGTGTTAAGTGAACAAGAGTCTTGGATACTTCTCAAGAAGAATGCTGGTGACTTAATTGATTCATCTGATTTGTATCAAGTTGCTAAAGATGTTCTTCAAGAATGCAAAGGATTGCCCCTTGCTATTGTAACTATAGGTTGTGCATTAAGAGATAGGGGGAAAGCTTCTTGGGAAGATGCACTTCTGGGATTGCAGCAAGCAATGCCAGAAAATGTCCCAAATATACTAAAAGATGTTTATGGACCACTTTTGTGGAGCATGGAGCGTTTGGAGAGCAAGGAACAAAGGTATCTCTTTCTACTTTCTTGTTTATTTCCAGAAGATTCAGAAATTTTGCTTCAAGAATTGGTCATATATGGTATGGGGCTCAGAATTTTCAAAGGTACAAAGAAGTTAGCAGAAGCTAAAAACAGAGTAGAAAGTATAGTTGAAGTCCTTATCTCTCGTAACTTGCTTTTAGCCAGTGGCAGTGATGATTGGGGCAATAGGTTTGTCAAAATGCACGATGTAATTCGTGATATGGGCATTTGGATTGCTCCCAAATGGAAACAAGTATTCATGATAAACCATGAAGAAAATGAATGGCCAACGCCCAAGGATGATCAAGACTGTTATGAGAACTATACTGGTATTTCAGTATCATTTTCCACATCAGATATTGATGCTCCAGAATTTATGGATTGCCACAAGCTTGAAATACTACGTATACATGGCAAAGAATGGGATGGTCTCAAAGTAGGAGAAAATATTTTGTCTGGTATGACAAGTCTCAAAGTTTTGGAGGCTTTCGGGATAAACCCACTACCCTCATCTATACATTTGTTACAAAATCTTCGAACTTTGCATCTCAGAAGTTGCTCATTGCAGATATCAGTGATTGGGGAATTGAAGAATCTTGAAATTCTTTGGTTGCAATGGTGTGAGTTGAATGATCAGGTGTTGTCTAAAGAGTTTAGAGGACTAAAAAAGCTGAAGAAATTAGATTTTTCTCAATGTGGTTGGCTTAGAATTGCATTTGGTTTTTTATCAGGACTTGTTCAATTGGAGGAACTGATCCTAATAGGGACATTTTCTGATTGGTGGGAGGATGAAGAAACAAACAATAATAATGCAAGTCTTTCTGAATTAGATTCCTTGAGTCATTTAACCACTTTATGTGTAACCATAAATAATCCAAATGCTCTTCCGAAAGTGAAACCTCATTGGGTTCACAAGCTAAAGATATATTCTCTAGTCGTGGCGAGACCAGACTACATCAATTCAGATATATTAACATTCCAAAAATCCATATGGTTGGGGGATGCAATGGTGACTCCTTTAAGGGATTGGTTTTATGATCATCTGGTAAGAGAGGCTAAATATTTAGATTTGGATGGACCTGCTTGCATAGATGTTTTCAACAAGTTAATTCCATCAGGATATAAAAATTTGACATGTTTAAGGTTTTGGACCGTCAACAATTTAGAATATCTGAGTCATTCATTTGTTGATGGTGGGGAAATTGGAGTTGTTTTCCCTACATTAAAGACATTGGTAATTGAAGATTCTACTAGTTTAGAAGAGATCTGCAAGGGTTCGCCTCCTGTTGGATCCTTTAAGATACTAGAAGAAATAAGGCTTGTAAGTGTGTCAAATCTTGTGCATTTGTGGAAAATTTCAAGTCAAAAGCTTTACCTATCCAACTTAAGAACAGTCAGGGTGAACCATTGTGAGAGTCTTTCACACTTATTTCAATTGTCAATAGTTGAAAGTTTGAATTGGCTTGAAGAACTTGAAGTAAAAGGTTGTCCTGTACTCGAAGAGATTTTCAAGAAAGAAGAAGGGAAAACGGAGATTACAATCAATGAAGTAAAATTGCCTAAATTATATCAATTACACCTTATCAATTTGCCTAGTCTTCAAGATTTCTGCAAGGGGATTGCCAGAATTGAAGTCCCTTCATTACGGGACTTGATAATCATTAACTTATCAAACACCAGGAAAGAAGATAACTATGAAATTCGACAACATTTTTTCTTTGACCAACATGAGGTATGTTTCTTGATTCTTTGACCAACGTTTTATTTGTGATTGAGTTAAGACAAATTGTATATTTTTATTGTCCTTTTAATCAATTTCTCATATTTGTAAACATAACCATTTATATAAATAATGATTCAACTAATTAAATAATGCTTCTCAGGTTCCAAGCAAGAGCTTACAATTGTTTCACATTGCTGTTCCTCCACTAAGCAACATTAAATTCAACTTGAGTGGGCTACAGAAGCTGAGGATTAGTGACCTTCATCATTTCAAATGCTTATTTTCTCCTTCCATTCTTAGTGGTTTCCAGAACCTGGAATCCCTAGAGGTAGAGAATTGCTCAGAGTTGGAACAAGTGATTGGAACAAAGGAAATAGATGATCATGTGGTGGGAGAAGAAACAATGACCAAAACAATTCTATTACCTCAGCTAGAGTTTCTGAAACTCACAGACTTGCCAAAGCTTGTTGCCTTTTCCCACAGCATGGTCGACTTAGAATTGCCTTCCCTGATAACGATTAACATTGAAAGTTGTTCTGTGATGGAGACATTTTTCCACAGCACAGGCAACTTAGAATTGCCTTCCCTTGAACAACTACATATTAGAGGTTGCCCTGTGATGGAGACATTTTTCCACAGCACAGGCAACTTACAATTGCCTTCCCTTGAACGACTATATATTAGAGATTGCCCTATGATGGAGACATTTGTCAGCTCAATCATCAACAATGTTCCAGGAGGCTCCGAACATGTTATCCAACCTTTCATCTGCCAAAAGGTATTTTCTCAGATCATAAATATAAGTCTTAAATCCTTTTAATTAGAGAGTTATATTATTCAAGATTCTTAATTTTTGTGCATAAGTCCAAGATGATTTATATTATTCATCGAAGTAGTATTACCTTTGTTTTTTTACTCTGTCACATTATTTTTTTAACTTGTCATATTATGAAAGTGATGTGGCATTTAATTATGACCTTGTCAATTCTCATTTAATTCTTCTTTCATAAAAAGGTGTAGAATGAATTAATGAAAATGTAGTATTACTAAGGGCATTTTAATGTATGCACACAAAAAAACAAGTGAATTCCTGTATTTTCTTAAAGGATCAAGATTTATTGTGTATGACGAGTAAAATAATTAAATGAAGGGAGTATTTAAGACTCTTTTTATGTATGATTTATATATATATAGGTATGCCTTTTACCCCAAAAGACAAGTAATGTATTTGTTTTCTTTCATTTTCTTGGTCATAGGTTTTCTCTCCCAAGTTGAGGAGCTTAAGTCTCGAAAACCTCAAAGTGGCAACAATATTCTCTCCTCTTCTCTTGAGAAGTCTTACAAACATTGAAGGGTTGGAGTTATCTGGTTGTAGAGAGTTAAAGGAAGTGATTGCCAATGAAAATCATCAAGAGAGACCAGTGAATATGTTGGAGCAAACTACTCTTTTCCCTAAATTGGAGAACTTTTTGCTAGAGAGACTACCAAAGATACATAGATTTTGCCACTTGAAGAACGTTCTAGAACTGCCATTACTTGAATATGTGACAATTGATGATTGTCCCATTCTGGAGACATTTTCTCTGGGAAGCCTTTGTTTGCCAAGCTTCAAAAAATTATTTGGATTGTCAGACTCTGACTTTGCTACCAAATTTTTCTTCAACAAAGAGGTATATGTATGAACTATTCTTTTCCTAAATTTTGATAATTTCTTCTTTCTCCTGTTACATAGTTTTTTTTTTTTGATTTATTTGCTTTTCATGGCTATATATCTCTCGGTTAAAATTTCATGTAGAAATCCTCCTACGAAACTGACTTGGGCAACATCAATTGCTTCACCGTATCTGCAAGTGATCTCTCATTTAATTCTGAAAACGGAAGAGTGCACTTGGATTTGGTACTAGATTCAAGGTAATTATGGATTAATATTTGTGTGTGTATGAAACTAAAGTTAGCATATATTATATTTGGTCTTTTCAACTATACAAGTATATATTAATGATATGAAAGACATTTTAGTCCATATAAAGAAAAAAAATAGCACGAATTTTTTCTTTTGCTTAAAATACAAGATTTCTTTTTTGCAGTGGTGATAGGTTTTTAACTATTGCGAAACTGAAATGCTCTCAGTCTCTGGAGATGAGAGGAAAATTTGGGATGGGAAAGCTTCTTCTAGGAGTTCCTTATGAGATTATTTTGATAATTTCGGATATATACAGTATTGGAGGTGAAGAATCAATCCCCTTTAAGCTTACACTATCACTATGTGGAGGAGAAGCTGTAGAATTTGAAAGAGAAGTTGCTGTAATTAACATGTCGAGTGGTGTATGGACTGAAATCTTGTTAGGAGAATTCAAGAGAGATGATGCTATTGCTGATGATCAAGTTGGAGAGTCGGAGTTTTCCTTCTCCATTTGCATTGGAGGCGTGCTGCGTTTGTTGTTAGTAAAAAGTGTTCTAATTCGTTTGAAACCGTAAAAATAATCAACAATTTCTATGGCATAATTATAGTTTCTTTCCTATAAACTTGGTGTCATATGAGCTTTTGCTTTGATTTTTTATTTTTATTTGTTAGTATTAATCTTATTTTTGTATTTGTATTTGAATTTTTCGATGATAGTATATTAAGTTCATCACATAAAAATTTGGAGTACAACAAACATGAAAAACATAACTTTTCCTCAAATTATATCTCACTCTTTCTTTCTCTACAAATTTTCAGCTTTCAATACTTTGAAATCCTTCATATTTAAAAATGAGAAAAGTTGATAATTTTTTACTCAATTTTAATAAAACATAAATGTTGTGTGAGAAAATCTGTGAGGTCCAATATAAAAAAATAAAAGGATTTTGATTGTTAAATTCAATCCAAATTACAATGGTTTGCTTTTCACATATTGGACATTTTTTTTATTCATGCAGTCACGTTACAAGAGCTTTATACTCATAGAAGACTTAATCTCTAAGCTCTAGCTTGGTCAGTAAGAGGAGGAGAGGGGAGGGGGAATGGTATCGTTTCTTTGCACAAGTCCTAGTTTGGTTCGTGGAGGGGGAGGGGGGTACCATTACTTTCAATATGAAGAGTATATTCATTTATTCCAAAATTGTTTGGTAAGGGTAGAGGGAAATAAATCACATTTCCCCCTCCCTATTTGGTTGGGGTGAAAAGTGGAGGTAAATCTCAATCTGTTCCACTTTTACGTTGTAACCAAACGACGTAAATAGGATATTGACATCCTGATTTACATTCTCTCTTACTCCCTTCCCTGATCTCATCCCAACCAAACTAAGGCTAAGAGATGTATATATATTCATTTACCTCCAATCTAAACATCAAAACTAATCAGGCTAATGATTCCTCGAGCCAACAGTTTTGTTTTCCTTTATGTATTTTAAAGGTTTAAATAATAAATAAATGGAGTACAATTTGTTAATCCATAATGGGAAAGGATGGAAGCAAACAACAACATGAGGATTATCAATCTAAGCTTACAAGAAATGCAGAGAACTTTGTGATTTGTCATTCAATCATTCATTAGAATGGCCATTCTCCACTCTACACAGAAGTCTAGTATCGAAATCTATTAGTGTAATAGTAATATATTATATATATATATATAAAGGTGCAATGGTTTCAAGGGTTATGGTGGGAACAACCATGGAAATGGAAACTTTACTCCTAAAAGACATAATAGAGTTGATAACTTCTCTTCTTATGCTAAATCTTTTGAGCATACTTCTTATATGATTATGGGGGTTATGAAAGAGTTAATGCTAAATATGATTATTATGAGCATAATCCTTATGACTGTTTTGAAAAGTATCCTCATAGTTATGGTGGAGAAGTTTACTTTTAGAGTTTATATAATGAAAATGTCTATGGGAGAAACAATGAAAGTAAGCATGTAATCCATCTCAAATGCCTTGTGGAAGGGAAAGTTGCTAATCTTATTATTGATAGTAGTGGTTGTGCTAATGTGACTAGTATTTACCTTGTGGAAAAGTTGAATCTGCCTCTTCTTGAACACTGTAAGCGTTACATATGCCATTGGTCATGATAATGATGAGATCAAAGTCACTAAGTAAGTGTGTGTGTCTATTTCTAAAGGAATATATAAAGACGATGTGTTATGTGATATAGCACATATGCAAGCGGGTCATTTATTGTTTGGAAGTCCTTGGATAAATGATAGGAAGACTATATACAACGGGGACAATAATTCTTACAACTTTATCAAAGATGGCAAGAGATTTATTCTAAATCTTTTGGTGCCTCATGAAAATTTTTAAGAGTAAAAGAAGTTAAAAGAAAGGGTAAAAACATTTGATCAAGAGAAAAACGCAAAGAGCATTATAAAAGCTAAAAGATGTGGAGAAAAACAACTTTCTATGCCATCTCAAAGAGTTGCAAAGGTAGAAACCTTAAAACCATCAATGTTAGAAGAATTTTCAAAAGTAAATGAGCTTCCACTAGCTACGATTGAAGTTGAAGAAAGTGTTGTACAACATGTTAAGGAAGAGATATTTAATGTGGAATATTGTGATCTCATGAGAGATTAGAACAATGAAAAAGAAGAGTATATTGAAATTAAAGAAAAGAAAGAGTTGAAGAAAAATAGAGATTAGTAGAAAGATTATGTATCTTTGATTCTATCTCTATCATTACAAAATTCCTTCACATAAATTTACGTCCCTAGCCCGACCTGGTGATAGACTAATACATTTGTGTACCTTTTAACACAAAAGGGAAAAGGAAATGTCTTTCCTATTTTAGATTTTCTACTGTAGCATTTCACCTTGAATATCTCTAAACTAGAAGATCAGTGAAGGGATTTATGAAGATGGTTAGCATAATCTGTTGACTTGATTGAGTAAAACGTAAGTAAGATAGGAGGACGGAGAGGAGCACATTTAATCCATTCCATTCAATTCATCAAACTTGCACCAGTAGGCAGGCAGGTAGGCACGCACACGTAGAAATGAGTTGAGCTCCTAGATTCCTCTCCTATTGACGGTTTGTAGTAGTGATGAAGTAGTGAACCTAAGTGCCTCGATCAAAGTACCATTTTCTTTGTTGGATATGTTGAGAAATTGATCATAGTGCGAATGTTGCCTTAAGTTATCTGCATTGCAGTGCAGTTCAACTTCTATTTCTCTACTACCTTGAAAGGTTGTGTCTGTGGCAAGAAAAGAAGAAAGGTTGTGACAAGACGAGAGCAAAGATAGACTCTTTTGGGGAAGCTAAGAAATGGATAAATATTGACCCTTCAAGCAACGATACACAATTGACTATATTTAACTTCTTGTTGAGGTTAATAATTTGCTCACCCAATGTGATCTTGTACCCCTCGTACCATTGAATTTTGTAGGAGTATAGACTTTGGAAAAAAAAAAAAAAAACTTCTATTTCATATAATATATTTTATTTATTAACAAATTCTAAAATAAATCTATTTTTATAGTTTCAAACTTTTTGTTTTAGGTTGAGCAAATGGATTACCTTTGATTTTGAAGGCAGAAGATGGACGGACTCTTCTTTCGGAGTTAAGAGTCTTAATTTTTTAAGTAAATAAATTCAGGATTAAATTTATTAAAATTGAGACTTAGGACTTTGTTAAAAAAAAAAAAATTGCTCTTCCAACTTTCTTCTTTCATTTTTAGTCCGTTCGTCTAGTATTGATGGTGTGTGAAACGTTTGGTCAATGGCTGAGGTGAGCAATTCAACTGAGACAAAAAGCCATTTTTCAGGGACTAAATTGCCAAAAAAGTTATTTTCCAGGGACGAAATTGAAATTGAAATAAACTCTGGAACAATAAAAACGAAAAAGTGGTTCTAAAACAAAACACGCGCGCATCCACAGAAACACCCATTCATTTAAAATATCCGTTAAATAAATAACAGAAATAATAACGGCATTGACAGTGAGCAAAGTGATAATGGTTCAGTAAGCTCTCTCTCTCTCTCTCTCTCAAGTCTAAACCCCAAACAACCCCTCCATGGCTACTACCCAAACCAACACCCCTCAATTGTAGAAGGAAAATTCCCCTCCTTCCTCATCTCCCAATGGCCTTCCCTTGCCCCGCCCCTACCACCAATGGTTTCCCTCAGCAGCAGCGCTACACCTTTATCTCCCGTCGTCGATTCTTCCGAAGCAAATTCATTGGGCGTTCTTCTTCCTACTCACTATCACTTTCTTCGTCCTCGCCTTCTGCTTCCTCTACCCCTATCAAACACTCCACCATACTCGCCGGAGGTATTTCTTACGGCTCCAAAACCGCTACCAATTTGTCCCAGCAGGTCATCCGAACTCGCGACGCTGCCCTTGACCGCGAAGATGCCATTTCTATGTTACACGAAATGATTCGACGCGAGCACGGCAACAGGGAGTCGCCTCCGAGGCCTTCCGTAATGGATTCCCGTGAGGCAGATAAATACATTCAACAGGTCAAGGAGCAGCAGCAGAGGGGATTACAAAAGCTCAAGGGAGATGCTTCCAGAGACGGGGTCTTTAGCTACAAAGTCGACCCTTACACTCTCCGCTCCGGAGACTACGTGGTGCACAAGAAGGTCGGCATTGGTCGGTTTGTGGATATCAAATTCGACGTGCCCAAGGATTCTTCGGAACCAATTGAGTACGTTTTCATCGAGTATGCCGATGGAATGGCCAAGTTGCCCGTCAAGCAAGCGTCCCGCATGCTCTACCGTTATAATCTGTACGTTTGAACACGTCCTTAATTGTCTCTTCCCTTACTTGATGCTTTGATTCTTCTTTCTTTTTTCTTTTCTTTGTGTGTGTGTGTTGTGAATAAAGTTTTATTCCTCTTCCTTCTCCTTTCCTTTTTAAATATTGTATACTGCTACCTTTTGTGTAGACTGTAATGCTTCCGCTAGATTACTGATGTTGGCAGAATAATAAAACTCACAAGCATTCAGAAATTCACAGGCAGTGATATATACACTGTTAGAAAATCACAACTAGATTCTAGAGAATTCTTTCAACGATAAATTAAAGAACAAAAGTTGTACTATTAGAAAAATCTACAAAGATTAGGAAGTCTCTTTGAAGTCGGTGAAGAAGACTTCTAGAGAAGAAAATCACCGACATTAGCAACTATAAATAGGGGTGATCAATTGTGTAGTAGCGTGTGAAGTTTGTGAGTGAAAGTGAATAAGTGAAGCAAAGTTCACTGGAGTACCAAAGTGAAGTAGTGAGTCAGTGATCAAGTGGATTCAAGGTTGTGAGTGGCGTGAATAAGTGGAGTGCAAGTCAGTGGCGTGGGGTATAGCTAGAAAAAAATTGAGAGTAAAAATAACATTTTTTCTTTTGTTCGTGTTATTAAGTGCCCACCACTTGCCCAATTTTCTTCATACACATTATTGACAGGTAAAGAAAGGGGAAGGCTCGGGTAAATGGTGCTCCTAGCTTGTTTTCTATCATACATTGGAGAGGGATGGCGTGGTTATCAACTTGTCAAAGTTGACAGCGGAGATGTGGGATAATAAGAAACCGGTTAAGATGATCCCCATGGTCAATTTAGATAGATGAATCCGTTTGTCATGTTGGCCTCAATCTAGTTTGTTGTGGATAAGAGAGCAAGTGGAATGCCGGAAATTATTCAAATGAATAACAAAATAAGCCTGCTATTCGCTTCTAGATAAATAACCCCAAGTTCAAACTGAGTTGAATGGAGCAACTAATCATTGTGGATGGTAAATAGAAAGAAATGGCATAGTAGTATCCTGTATTCTAAATAAACTTATCACCATTATTGGAAATTTCCTTTTTCTCTACATAATTAACTAACTGAATCACTTACTTTACTCAAAATTCGATCACTCTCATGGACCATAACTTTTTCAGGCCAAATGAAACAAAAAAGCCACGTGCTTTGAGCAAACTTAGTGACCCTAGTGCATGGGAAAGGCGAAGGATAAAGGGAAAGGTTGCTGTTCAGAAAATGGTTGTTGACTTGATGGAATTATACTTACACAGGCTCAAACAAAGAAGGCCTCTGTACCTCAAAACACCTGCTATGGCAGACTTTGCATCTCAATTTCCTTATAAACCCACACCAGATCAGAAGAAGGTATAACGGTCATTTCTTAGTTCATTTTTTAGTTCCTTCATGAAATTGCTGGATCCGACATGGGTCATGGTAGTCTTCTTTTGCCGGTATAGATTTGTTATGTATATTTCCACTCACTAGCAATCAAACAGCATTTAATTCTTATTTACCTAGAGAATATAGTAGACTGTTGCAATGACTAACCCGCAAAAATTCACATTTCCACTAAAATCGACAGGCATCAGAGGATGGCTTCTTATTGTCACTATTTGCTTCTAATAACAGGCATTCATAGATGTGGAGAAAGACTTGACAGAAAGAGATAACCCTATGGACAGATTGATCTGTGGAGATGTTGGTTTTGGGAAAACTGAAGTTGCACTTCGTGCCATATTTTGTGTGGTCTCAGCAGGGAAACAAGCCATGGTTCTAGCACCTACAATTGTTCTGGCAAAACAGCATTATGACGTTATTTCGGAGCGATTCTCAAGATATCCAAATATTATGGTTGGGCTTCTAAGTAGGTTTCAGGTATGTAAAATTTGCTGTTTATATCATTCTCGACTATAACTGTAAGAACTGTTAACTAGCTTGGGTTTGTGGGACTCAAAATCCTAGTTTCACTTTGGTAATATTAGGATTTGGCGCTCAAAATGTTTATCCCACTTTAATAATGTCAGCATTATTTGAATGACACATGAGATCTTGGTTAGATCTCTGTTGGCAATTTGGGTTTAGTCACTTTAGAGCTTCTGGTATGATATCTAACAGGTTTTTCCTATATGAATCTCCACACAAATCTTTAGATCTAAGTTCCTTAAGTATGCAAGTGCACTCACCTATCTGGTTGAAGTTTTATGTTAAAAGCGAGGCTCTTTCTGTTCCTGATTATTGTGGGACAGCTTTATAGATGAACTCTCTGAGCTTTTAACTTCCTATGTGTGTTGGCATGACCTTTTTTTTCCCTGTGTGGCCAGAATGCTTAAGATTTCTTTGAAATGGCTATATCCTATCTAACTTTAATAGAGACTGGGCCTGCCAACTGGGGGTAACAATTATTTCTGATGAAAGTCCTTTTAGTGTGTCATGTAGATGAGACCGAATATTTTAATCTTATTGCACGCTTCTCCTTTTTACAATATCTTTATATTTTGATCTTTTTGTTGCTTTGTTTGGATATAATTTTCTTTTTGGGGGAAAGCAGAAAAAACAAACATTGTTGTCTAACTGATGTATTTTGGGAATAAACTGTTGTATTCTGAAGACCAAGTCAGAGAAAGAGGAGTATCTTCACATGATTAAACATGGAGATCTGGATATCATTGTTGGGACTCATGCGCTTCTTGGCAATCGTGTTGTGTATAATAATCTAGGCCTTCTTGTGGTTGATGAAGAACAGGTTTGCAATACAATCTTCTTTTATATTATCTAGTCTATCATCTATTACCGATCTTTGGAAACTTTATCTTTTGTGCTCTGAGCAACTATGCATGAGGTTTCCCTGTAAGTGCAAGGGAGGCTAAAAGAGAAAGAAAATCTTCATCATTTTATAGTGATATCTTCTCACCTACCTTCTTACTGGCTACACTACTTAGTTGTTGGTGCCTCATTTTTCTTTTTTCCCTAGTCGGGTTTCCAACACTAACGTCCTAGCTGAAGATTTGCCACACCTCCATGCTGAAAATCCTCATATTCTTTGCAGAGGTTTGGCGTGAAACAAAAGGAGAAGATTGCTTCATTTAAGACATCAGTTGATGTGCTCACACTTTCAGCAACTCCCATTCCACGGACTCTTTATTTAGCATTGACTGGGTTTCGCGATGCTAGGTAATTCTTCTCAATTTCCGAATGTTGAAGTCATTCTTTCCTTGGGTAGATCTTGAATCATTATCTTAATTGATTATGCAGTACGATCATTTTGGTCTAACTTTTTAGATTCGGAAAGATATTCGTTTCTTTTTTTTTTAATCAAAGGTATTCATACTTCTAGTAGTGAAAGTAGTTACCTTAACTTCTGGTCTGGCCATCTATTGGGTTGTTTGTTTTGTCCTCCTGCAGTTTAATTTCAACACCTCCTCCTGAAAGAGTTCCAATAAGAACCCATCTTTCTGCATATAGTAAGGACAAGATAATATCAGCTGTCAAGTATGAGTTGGACCGCGATGGCCAGGTCTTTTATGTTTTGCCTCGAATTAAAGGTGGGTTGATTGATACCATCTTCTCTATTCGAGAATTATGTGAACTTTATTTAAACTTTAAAACAAATTCCTGAGTAAATCTAGGGATTCTAAATGAGTATTTCTATTCCACCATTTATTGGTTTGCAATCATGAGAACAGGTCTAGAAGAAGTCATGCAATTTCTTGAAAAGTCGTTTCCAGATGTTGAAATAGCTATTGCTCATGGAAAGGTAATTTTCTTAAACAGGATTTTGGTTTAAAAATGGCATGTCTTAGTACAGAGAGATATAGTGCAGTTCAAAGATGATAGGAGGAAATTACTGTAATTACTATCTCATACCAAACAAGAATAGTGTCTGAGAAGCAGTGTAAGAAGAATTCAGTTAACCAAAAATGTTGAGCAAATTAACATAGGCAGAATTAATTGTCTTCTACTATGATTTTAATGATATTTCATGAATGAGAAAATCCCTATAATTAACCACCAACTATTTCCAAGAGTTTCATCATATGCAAGAACTTCAATTTTATCGTTTTCTAATATTACAAGATTTTTGTGTTTCTTTTCCTTTATCGTTGCCACCAACACAGTGGTTTTCTTTAATGGAAGGCACATGCATTCCCTTTACCCACCAATTATTTATGTATGTCTCATTGTACCAAAAAAATATTTGTGTAAGTTTCATTAAACCAAAAAAGGTACAAAAAACCACCATGCAGGCAGCGGTTTCCATAATTGATACACGAGTTTAGTTTATGGGTACAAAAATATAAAATAAAGAAAATGGTAACATGAAAGTCTTGTAAACAGTTTCATGGTATATAGAGTGATTTTCCCTTTCATGAATTTAGGAGCATTTTGTGAATAAGCAAAACCAAACAGGTTAAACAAATGTGCATGCATAGATATGCAAAAGGTTGAAGTATATAGAAGGGAAATTTCCTCAAAATGCCACTAAACTATTTACGTGGGTCTCATTATACCCAAAATGTAAAATTTTATTTATTTATAGTCACAAACAATTTTTGTGTATCATTAAATGAATTCCTGTCCACAATCTTTCTTTGTTTCTGTTATGAGTAAATTTCTGTTGGGCTGTGTTTCTGTTATGAGTAAATTTCGATTACTTAAGCCATTATGAAGAAGGCTATTAGACGTGTAATCTTGACTATTTAACAGAATCTGGCTGGCAGGAGATATTGACGGTTGCATAGCATCTTTCTGAAATTGATGTAATGGAGTGTCAAGATCTGCTTTTCGTCTCAATTTATTTTTTGGTTTTCACAATTTTTAGACAATCTGCTTTTATTTTTTTGGTTGGGCAGGGCAGGGGAGGGAAAAAATGATGTTCAAGTGAGGTCTCCATCCATGTTGGGGGTCCTAAAACATGGTTGAGGATCACGTGCGAGGGCCTCCCTCATCTCTTGCCTTTATATGATCTAGGATAGGATACCACCATCCACCAATGGATCTTTCTTAAGTCTCCTTTACTTTTATTACCTTTTGAAATTAATAATATGCAAGTTATTAATTCAAATTATGTGATTGATCCACAAATGGTGATTCTTAATCTGGTTGGCGGTTGTAGTTGTAGATTTTACTTAGACATTGAGTTGAGCTATATAACATAATTGTATTCACTTTCACAAGTGGTATTTATTCTTTTCAGATACTAAATCTGAATGGATAATTAAGAAATGAAGTAAAAACTGTTATATGGCTATGTAAATTTTGCTTCTTACATACTTATGTTGTCAAATTGTAACTGTGGCAGCAATATTCGAAACAGCTTGAGGAGACAATGGAAAGATTTGCACAAGGAGATATCAGAATTCTTATATGCACAAATATTGTTGAAAGTGGACTTGACATCCAAAATGCCAATACTATCATTATTCAAGACGTTCAACAATTTGGTCTTGCACAGTTATATCAGGTTTTTGTTTTACCTTGTATTTCAATTTTCCACCTTCACGAACTGTTGAAGAAAAAATTGAATAGCGAAGATAATAGAAAATATTCTGAATTTTATACAAGTTGATGGAAGACATCATTGTCGTCTTACTTGGAACCTTTAAAGGCTTTGTGCCTCTCGGCATATCTATGTTCTAACCAATTTTGTGTTTGAGTAATACAAATTCGGATTTCCAATTTAGGCTGTTTAGCTGCCAGCTTTTGAAAAATACTTGTGGTATTTTAGGGGAATTGCTCAAAGAATCCTTCATCCAGTTTACTCATCTTGAAATGGTTCAGAAACTTTCGCTCTATGTGGTTAGCTTTTAAGTTTGGTATTTTTTTGGTGAAAGTTAAATTGTTTGTGAGAGGAGATGTGGGACCAATGAAGGGGGAAAAAACTCAAACTAAAAGGCTATCCAAGAGAAAGCCATTTTTTTACTCTAATGAAATACATTCTTCAGCAAAACCGATGATTAATTTAAGGAAACAACCACACCCACCTAAAAGTGCATCTGTTTTGTGATTTTGCTCATGCTTAGGAGTTATATAGAGGAGATTTTTTAGACACACCCTATAAGACCCCTAGAGAAGTTTCTTTAGTATAGAAATTTGTCAGCAAAAGTAAAGTTCATGGAATATCTCAAGATACATGGGTATTATGTGAAGATTAGTGATATTGTTCAGGATTACTTGGGGTTAATTTGCCTGGTATCTTATTGTTTCTTCTCCCTAGTAGCCAAAAGATGTGATAATTATTTTAGTCATACCTACTAACAACACTGCTAGCTTCTTTTTCTTCTCTCCTGTTGTCCTGGTTTCCTGGCATCATATAACGTACATAATACGTGCTATTTGGAAATACATGTATAGTTGTTATCATTGTTGAGCCATATTTGTTGAATAATCATGTACTGTAAACCTCTGTGATTGAAGCATTTCCATCCATTGAACATGTTTAACTTCACCTGGCAGTTGCGTGGAAGGGTAGGCCGGGCAGATAAAGAAGCTCATGCTCATTTGTTTTACCCGGACAAATCACTTCTTTCTGATCTGGCACTTGTAAGTTGAGACCTCTAATTTTTGCGAATAAGTAGGCAGTTGTCTGTCCATCATTTCGAATTTCAGATACATAGCACAGTGCTCTTTTCTCTGCTTTCTTTCTAAGTTTTCTTATTTGTTATCTAAATAGCTAGGATGACACATTATCAATAGTATAATTATAAAAGAAATGACCTTCATCTGGTAATTGGACCTGTGCCTGTACTTTCTAATAAGAGGTAGATTAAAGAGACATTTACATTTGTGGTACCAGGAGAGGCTTACTGCCCTTGAAGATTGTTGTGAACTAGGCCAAGGTTTCCAGCTTGCTGAAAGAGATATGGCTATTAGAGGCTTTGGTAACATTTTTGGTGAGCAGCAGACAGGGGATGTTGGAAATGTCGGCATTGATCTTTTCTTTGAGATGCTATTTGAAAGCTTATCGAAGGTTTGAGCTTCTGTGTGCATGTTTTTTAGGTTTAATTTATCAATTTTCTTTGTTGCTTTAATTGACTTCTGAGTTTGTGCATGCTATCGTACTGAATGATAACATTCTCTGATGACGTCTGTTACTAAAGAAATGGAGAAGAAACTAAGACATAATTGTTTGACTTCCAGGTTGATGAACACCGAGTAATTTCAGTTCCTTACCACTCAGTGCAGGTATTTGCCCATCCTTTCAATTGTTCTCTCTCTACACCCACAACCCCTCTCCCTTCTCCAGGGAAAAAAGAAAAAGTATCACTATACCCACTGGTCCATTCTACCGCTGTACATATCACTATGTTTTTGAAATTTGCGGATGAATTCCTAGATTACTGGAGGATACTTTCACTGTTTGCCAAAAGAAACTTATCCGAAATCACAACTACAGATAAAATTGTGGTATCCTAGAACTGGGACTCTGTAGCAGACTACTAGAAAAAGAGGAAAAGCAGGACGTGGTTAGGGTCAAATGTAATATTTCTTAAATATCTTTTTAGCTCTCCTAAGTTCGGTAAAGATGACTATCACACGATATATGAACTTGGTAATTGCAAAAAGAATATTTTGGGAATCAATGACCTACTATCTCAAAACTGCTACTGATAAGGAAATTAGAATATTGGTCACATGTTCAGTTGTAATGAATGTATCTTGGCTGTTTAATTTGCACCAAGGTATGTAGTACTGTGATGCTCAAGGAAGTGCAGGCACCATCTGCTCACATCGTTACCTTCAATAAGATATTGCAACCTTTGAGACACTGCTTTTTCTCTGGAGCTAAGACACTTGCACGTTATCTTATTTCCTGATCAATGTTCTTGGATCTTATTACTATGGATGTGGTTACTACTCTGTATTGGGAAGTTAACTGGGGTATTACTTTTTCCTTTTGCCTTTTAAAGAACATCGAGTGGGGTATTGCTTGAAATGTAGATGTGTCCTTAAAAAATTATATAAAAACTTTAGTCATGAGAAATCTTCAGGATTTCCTGGTTATGGAGTTTGTAACCTGAGTCATTAGTTTTATCCAATTGATTTCAAATATCTCTCTCAGCTTGATCTGCATATAAATCCCCATCTCCCTTCTGAGTATATCAACTATCTGGAGAATCCCATGGAAATAATAAATGATGCTGAGAAAGCAGCTGAGAACAATATCTGGAGTTTAATGCAATTCACAGAGAATTTGCGCCGCCAATATGGGAAAGAGCCTTACTCCATGGAAATCCTATTGAAGAAGCTGTATGTAAAAAGAATGGCCGCGGATTTAGGTATTTCAAGAATATATGCTACAGGAAAGATGGTTGGCATGAAAACTAACATGAGCAGAAAGGTTTTCAAGCTTATGATACAGTCAACGGCAACTGACACGCACCGAAACACTCTTCTTTTTGAGGATGGTCTAATCAAGGTATATTTATCTCTCACTATTGCTATTTAATAAGTCATTATAAGAGTGGTTGTCCTCTGGAATTATATACATTCCCTAAGATCATGGTACTGAGCATAGTCATGCATGTTGAAAAAGATATGCAAAACTGCAAATAGGGGGCCATCTATTAACTGTTTCCCCTGGTGAGGGATCTAGAAGGAAATATGAACGGTGCAATAGTATAGAATGCATAGTTGGCCATCCATTACCTGTTTCCTGTCAGAGTTGGTAGATAGGAACTGCGAATTATCGATGTGTTATCTCGAATAGATTCCTTTAGATATTATGGGTTTTGCTGAAATTATCTACTTATTCATTTTATCCATAAGCTCGCAAGAAAAACTTTCGGTTTCCAACGGAATTCATTTTTTTAACTTGTTTTTCTTACGCTGCTACTGTTTTGCCCGGATTTCAGGCTGAACTTCTTTTGGAGCTACCAAGAGAACAGCTGCTCAACTGGATTTTCCAGTGCTTAGCTGAACTTTATGCTTCTCTACCTACATTAGTTAAATATTAGCTTGAGGTACCATGTTTGAGTGCATCTAGTTTTCAAGGAATCTGTAGGACTGTCAGTCAAGATAGCTGCTGCCATCTGAATTGGTTCATGAAAAATGAAGGTCTAAGAAGCTTGAAACTTAGATTTTGAAGCTGCATGATGATGATGATGATGATCAGCAGCATTATAAGTACAGAGCTTAGAAGGTCCTTTCACGTTAATACAAAGTAAATTAACTACGGCAAGGCAAGACACACAAATTGATCTTATTCCAGCCAGTCTGAGGTCATTTTTGAAGCAGATTGTATTAATTTCAAGGTGAGTTTCATCATCATTTAGTCATTCAATCATCAAATTTTTTTCTGATTAGGATATTTGTCTAAATTTGCAGGAATGAATGAACTAATATTGGCCCGCTTGATGCTCGAGCAGCAGCAACAGCGGCCGCGGTTGACAGAAAAAGGAAAGTGAATGAAAGGAGAGAGGTTGAGCTGCATTGCATGAGACAGAGGATTGATCTCATCTCTGGGGAATTCAAAAGGACACCCTACCCTAATGGATTTTGGTAAGAAGAATGCTATCATTTCCTCTTTCACGTTTCATCATATTTACTTTTAGGGGTACTTTTTATATTAGCAAACTTCAAATATTGAGAGGCTCATATATGTCACAGTTAAGAGTTCAAGCATTTAAGTGACATAATCGCACGCTTCTTTGGATTTAATCCTTTATCATTCTTTTTTTTAGGATTTAAGGTTTAGGTTTTTTTTATTTTATAACTCATTACTCACATTTCCTCTTTACAAATATTTTTTCCTTTGTATGAACTTCAAGAAAAAATAATGAATATTTTTTTAAGCTAAACTCTTATACCAATCGAGCATCAATGATTGAACTTCTCATCGTATACTACATATATACTAGTTAGACAGTTTGTGCTATGCACGGGAATTCAATTGGTTGATGGGTTAATTTAAATATGATTGGTTGATAGGAGGGGTTATAATGAATAGAGTAGTGTTAAATGGCTCGATATTGAAATAATTAATCGTTTCAATTGAAAATAAAAGTGTCTTTTTTATGCATCAAATATTTATATTAATAAAAAGGCAAAATGTGTTTTTGTTGTCTTTTTAATTATACTCTCAATTAAGGTAATAAATTACATCAATGTTGAGGCAAGTGACTTTTCTGTACTGGAAAATATATGGGAATAGTTCATAAAAAAAAATAAAAAATAAAAACATGGGGGTGACTGCGCAACCACCTTTTGGCTATTCACTTTATATATAGTCTCTAATCATGCTTAAGTTAAAGTGATGACAATAATCCAAATTAGAAAAAAAAGTCAAGACAAGAATCCAAAGCCAAAGCCCTCCCTCTTATTAAATAATAAAAAATAATAAGAGAGGAAAGGAAGGAATAAATGTAGCCGTTACCAGCAATAGTACCATCTTATTAGAATATCTTTTCCATAAAAAATTAAAAAAAGAAAAATCTTATCATATTATATGTTTAGTTTAGGAGTAGTTGTATTAATCAATTTCATCCTCAACTACAACCATTATATGCAATAGAATGATGAGTTTTTCTCAAAAAATAAAAAATAAAAATGATGAGTTTTTTTAATAAAAAATAATGGGTTTCATCGTTGGAATTAACCATAAATATTAGTTGCCATAATACAAATGATGCTACCCAAATGTCTAAAGATATTACAAAAAATTCGGAGGTATTTTTTTAATGGAATATATATTCTTTTACTTAAAAAAAAAATTAATGAAATACATGTCCTTTTTGTCTTCTTACATAATGAACTTTCTTTTTTTTGGGGGGAAATTTGAGATGAGAAAGAATAATTATTAGTCTTTATCTATAATAATATATAGTAATTTTTAATTAAATAATATTTTATTTAAAAATAATTTTTTTTTACACAAATTTCATTCGCATCATAGCATGAATTGTTTTACCATACTACTTTTAAATAAGAGGGACAACAATTACTTTCTTTAATTCGGTTTAATTACTATTTTTATTTCATATTAAATGACGCTTCAAGATATGACATAAGAATTAAAAAAATAATCGTAGTTGTTTAAATTAAAAAATATATTTAAATGTCATTAATAGTGAATAAAAAATTTATTAATAATTAAATAATTTTAATAAAATAAAAATATATAAAAAATATCATTTAATATTATCTTGATTTATAAAAATAATAAATATTTTAAAACGAAAGGAAACTAGTAATACTCTCATGTTATTAATAAACCAAAATATATAAACGGGAGCAAGCAGGCACTGAGCGAGGAGCAATGTCAACATAGCTGGCCAGGCTGGTGGGGTGGGGTGGCGTGGAGGAAACTGTCAACTAGGAAATTCCCAAACCCCCACCACTGCTTTCTTTCACCAAAAAAAGAAAGAAAACTACAGAACATATAATTAAAAAAAAAAAAAAAGCATTATCATTTCACTAATTTCAATAAGAATAATTCCTTTTAAATTAAAACAAACAATTCGAATTAGTTGAAATTGCGGAATAATTGACCAAACATCAAGGCCAGGCCATCAAAGCTAAACTATGAAATTATTTATTTTATTTTTTCTTTTAATAAAAAAGAAAGAAGTGATTTATTTTTAGATAAAAAAAAAATAGAAGGAAAAGAGTAGAGCACGTTAGTTAGGAGGCAGGCAGGGCGCCCCCAGCCCACTCCCCCATCCATCATCATAAGATTATTAGCACTTTACAACCCACCCCATTCATTCCTCAATTTCTTCCCCACTTTTGTTAATACGGTATTCGAAAATTATGACTAATCAAGAATAATTGAAGGGTATAAATCTTCAAACAATAATATTAAACTATTATATGATATTACATTACTTTTTAAATGATCCGAATTTAACATTTTTATTGAAAAAATTCGCACCATCAACCACTTAGCTCTCCTCTCTTTCTTCTCATAAAAAAATAAAAGGAATATTTGTATGAGTGTAGTTCAGTTAGTGGTGGCGGTAGTGTGAGAAATTATAATGTGCGCATAAGTGTCTGACTTCCATTCTGTAAAGTTATTGAGTCACCATAATTTACATCGTCCACTTCGAGGTCGGGCAGAGGGAGGGAGGGGTGGGTTTTGGGAATTGGCTTTGGTCTTTGTCCATTCATTCCTACTCATCAATCAAGCCAGAGCAGAGTTTCCTTTGCCTTACCTGGCTGGCTGGTGCCTCTGTTCCTTATCCCTGCCTGCCTGCCCGCCGGGAGTGACTGTGAATAATTCATTCTTTGTATTGTTCCTGCCGTCTTCCCCCCTGCCTTGGTTTGTCTCTGTAATAAAAAGCTTCAAATTCTGTTGAGTCTCTCGCAGTAATTGCCATTTCCCCCTCCCCCACCCCACCCCACCCCTCTCTTTGGCTGGTTTGGTGGACTAATAAACCACTGATTGCCTGTCGGCGCCAGGTCGCTTTCTGTCGGCATTGTCTGTCTGTGTCCAAACCAAACCTGCTCCTGTTGCTTCTCCTTCCTCCTTCTTCATCATCCTCTTCCCAATCAATTAACCCCTAAGCTCCCAAGCCAACAACACACTTGCAGGCAGGGCAGGCCACCCTCTGCTGCTAGCTTCAATTGCTTCTCTCCTCCCCTTCTTTGTATGATTCATCATTTTCTCCGATTCCCTTCTTGACTTCGACGACCCCTTTTTGAATATCTTCCACCGCAGCCTCAGCCTGCCAAATACCATACCTTTCCTCGCGGAATAGTACCGTACTCAATGTGGGAATGTGGCTGACTTGTGATCCGCCTATTGTTTCGCTTCTCCAAGCTGGCAAATGAAGCTGGGCATCGTCGCTATTTTCCTATTACTCTCTGCCACTTCAGGTTTGTAGTCCTGCAATTCTCCCCGATGCTGCCTGTTCTCTCTCTTTTATCTTTTTCCATCTGTAACAGTTCAGTAATAAAGTAAAAATGTCTCACTCCTGTGTAGATCACCGTTTTCTTGCTTCCGTTTCAATTGGATGCATTCTTTCTTGGTTGATTTGAACTCATTTAGGTTTCTCAAACGCTCTGTTATCATCATGACCATTATTGCGTTCCCCCTTCCCCTTGCATTTGTTATTAATTTTTGCTCAATTCAGTCCGTGTGTCTACTTTTTTACTTTACCTTTCCGTCTACCATATCCATCCCGATCAAGAGAGGCTAACCTGCTTTTCGTACAACATTTAATAAGTTCATGAGTTAAACAAGTTGAAATGCCATCTCTTAATTCACTTTTTCTTAAGTACGGAAAGATGAAATTTTGTATGATGTTGAGGGATTTGACTCGCCAAGTAGTAATACGTTGTTGTGCTATGTCTAATCTTTTTCTTGTTACTTCATATCAGGTTCAATGTGTGATAATTTGTATCCCAGAATTCTTCAAATCTATTGCTGAAGTGGCTAGCTGCCCAGATGTCAAAGACTCTTGCAGCAATTCTAGGAGGTGCTGCAGGAGCCGTGGCATTTGTGGGAGTGCTGGTTATAATTATATGGTTCTGCTTTTTTCATGCTAGGAGTGTCTCAAGAACTTCAGAGACAGGCTCTTCTGATCCATCAGTTCAATGTGAGTCTCTCTTGTGTGCTGGTCAGGCCAAAGGCAAACTTCCACATAATTTTATATTCTATTTAGGAAATTCCTCTCATGATATGCAGTTGGAAGAACTGCTGGAGTTGAATTGACTTTGCGAGATGCAAGACGGTTTGACATTGAAGAGTTGTCTTTGGCCACAAAAAACTTTAGTGATAAAAGTTTGATAGGGCAAGGAAAATTTGGAGAAGTGTACAAGGGCTTGCTTCATGATGGCATGCTTGTTGCAATAAAAAGGCGATCTGCTGCTCCTAGTCAGGATTTCATTGAGGAGGTAAATCTCCCCTTTCTCTCATGAAATTCTAAACTTCTACGATTAAGTCATTTACTCCAAATAGTCCTTGGCTTGGTTTCAATAGAAGTTTTGGAATTATTTTTCCTCATACTTGAAATTGCAAGAAGGGTTGGTGAGGATACAAAAATATTTCTGGTTATACAAGTATATCATGACGAGTAACATTAAATACAAACATATTGATGCGTTAACCTTTCTTTTCTGTGAAAAAGATTTTAAATCATCAGGAAGCCTACTACCTTGGAACTTTTTCTCCAGTTCTGTTATGCCATCCTGTTCCCTGACTGAAAGTTGAACTTGTAAATGCTTTTTCATTTCTTCTGGTACTTGTATGTGAAAGTGAGATGATGGGAAACCACTTGTACTTCATTTCTTCATCTAACATGATTCAATCTTTCTTGTCAATATTGTTTCTAGAAAAGTCATTTCTCTTGTTTCAATTGTGTTGGTTTGATGTGTTCAGAATAATTCGACTCTCAGGTTCGATATCTGTCATCTATACAGCACCGGAATATCGTCACGCTCTTAGGTTACTGCCAGGAAAGTGGTCAACAAATTCTTGTCTATGAATATATACCCAATGGAAGTGTATCTATTCACTTGTATGGTAATCACCTTTCCAAATCCCTGTTGATCTTCTTACATTTCATATTATTTTTCCTTTTACAAAATCAGACATGTATGATGGAATTTTCATAAAAATAGTCTACGTTTCTGTAAGTGAAAGTGTCATCTAAACAACGGATAACCTTGGATTTTTTTTTTTTTGGGGGGGGGGAATTGTTTGGGGGCAGAAAAGAAACAATCTTTGTCTGCTATGTTCTCTCTACCAGTATTCCAACTGAAGCTCATCATTGGCAGCTATTGTTTCTTTCTTTTTCTTGTATTTATGTTTCCGCCCTTCAACTTGAAGAATTTCAAGAGGTGGTTTGTTTCAATATTTTTAAATTTTTGTTGATTGTCGATATTTTATGGCTGCAGGAGCTGGTCAGGATTCACCGGAGAAGCTTGAATTCAAGCATAGGCTTTCAATAGCTCTAGGGGCAGCTAAAGGTGATCCTTTGCAAAATCAGTGAGCATTTTTGGCTTTCCCGGTATTGGTTTATCTTTTTCTTGGACAGTACACTAACTATACCAGTCAATAGTATCACAAAAGTCTTCTCTGGTCCTGTAAGACGTAAACCTTGTCAAAGTGGTCCATTTAAGGCTCGAGTACCTAAAGCGTGCTCCTTATTTCTCCAACCTCACTTGTATGGTAAAATTGACAGGTCTGGCACACATCCATTCCCTAATTCCCCGTTTGATTCACAAAGACTTCAAAACAGCAAACGTTCTTGTTGATGAAAATTTCATAGCAAAGGTTGCTGATGCTGGACTGCGCAATTTTCTTGGACGATTGGATATTGCAGGCCCATCTTCTGAAGTGCCGGTCGATGAAGTATTCCTTTCTCCAGAGTAATACTTATGCTCTCTCCTATTCACTGATGGTATGTAATTGTGGAAATTTCATTGATATTATCTTTTCGTTGGTGCAGGGTTAGAGAGTTTAGACGTTTTTCTGAGAAAAGTGATGTTTACAGCTTTGGTGTTTTCCTTCTGGAGTTAGTGAGCGGCCGGGCAGCAATGGATTTATTATCTTCTAATATCAATCAAAACTTGGTTGAATGGGTATTCATCAGTTCTTTAACAATTTTTTGAGCAGTATTCCATGAAGTCATTATCGAAGAGTTAATTAATTGCTAAGGAAAAAAGGAGTTTGAAACTTGCTTGAAATCTTTTCATATTATTTGTGCACTTTAGCGCGAATTCATATTACATTTTTTGTGGTTGCTCATGAAAATAACAACTGCTCAACAGCAGGCATTGTAGTAACCATCCATACCCAAAAAAAAAAGAAGAGAGAAGCCCTTCCTGGTGGGAGCCTTCTGAAATATGTCATAGTGCATCGGCATGCAATCACTTATTCAAGAGAGACAGACAGAGAGAGAGAGAGAGTAGTTAAGATAGTTTTCTGACATAGTAATATTTTGTGTGCAGGTGCAAAATTATCAGGAATCAGGCAATATAGCCAGCATCATTGACCAGAGGTTGGTTAATAGCTTTACCACAGAAGGCATGGAAGAGTTCATAGAGTTGCTAGTCCGTTGTGTGGATCCATCGAGCGAAAGGCGGCCAGCCATGAGTAATGTGGTGATGGAGCTGGACAGGATACTTGAGAAAGAAATGAGCTTGACAACCATCATGGGAGAGGGAACCCCTGTTGTCACTCTGGGAAGCCAACTTTTCAGGTTTTCAAAATAGTAGTCACCACACACTGCTCTCTTCAAAACTAAAAAGTTCAGCATTGTTGTTATATAGAAATTTTTTGAGTGTGGCTTTTGTGGTTTTCCCCCATTGTTGAAGATATCATCAAAGTAAAGAAAAGGAAGAAAAATGGACAAGGTATCAGAGGATCAGCTGCTTCATAATTGTATAAACAACAGCTGTATTGTTTTTTTTCTTTTTTTTTCCCTTTGATTTATTTTTTCCCTCACAGTGATAATATGATCTGTTGTAAACAAAATTATTTGTTGTTAATAAACTGTCTCGGAAAATTTTCCAAAAAAAAAAAAAAAATCCTATTCTTCATATTATTGTGAAATTCTTTGTGCAAAAATTTTGTGTGGATATAATGCCTATTTAGTATAATTCATGAGTTCTCTAAATCTCATGGCTCTCTCTAATGCTCTAAAAGTTAAAGGAACCATGCATAGCACTGAATAATTAGTTCATAAGGACCACCGTTATATTCATCAATGGATACTACTTTCCTGATTGGGTAAAAGTGTAAACCTATAGCTGTAGAAGTAGGAAGTTGGTCGAGCTCGAAAAGTTCGAGTTCGGCTCAATAAATTATTTCAAGAGTTTAAAAAAAAGAAGTTAAAATTGTATTTTAGATGTATTAAATTCTTTTTTATTTTTAACTGCCGGATTTGCATATATTTGAAATTGAATGAAGTGGAGTTAAAAGAGAAGATAAAAAGAATATCACGTAGAGGTAGAGAGAAATTTTTTTGTTGCAAAAATGAAATTTTTGTACTTAATTTTTATATTATCACTTAATTTTATTAACCAGTTATATTATATTAATATTTCAAGTAATAAATATATTACATTCATCAAATTTATAACAAATATAATTATTTTACAAACAGTATATTTTAAATATTTTAATCGACCATTAATTATAAGGTAAAGTGTATATTTTTAAGTTTATTCAGTACATACTTATGGGAGATGGTTCCTTGTGCGCAACAGTGCCCCGCAGACAGTCTATGGGGATCCGGTGAGGGATGGGATGTCGCCAAGGGATGTCGTGGATCTTCCTAACCAATGTTCGAATGGAAGTCGGACACTGATTTCACATTCTAAGCCGAGAACTCAGCTCTATATTTATGAGTGTCACGCCAGGATTTTACCATTGGTACCAAGTTTACTCGGTCCTGGGTAAAGTAGTCTTTTAACCCTTACTATTTTACTTCCCCTCTCTTGTCTGTTCCTCGCTTCTATTCATTTTCCCTCTTTTTTCTCTTCCCTCACTACTAGGCCTAAACTGAAGCCGTATTTTACTAAGCAATTCGGCGTGATTTCTTGCTTTACTTAGCTGCGATTGCGAGGGAGAAGGAAAGCCGGGGACCAAGAGAGAAAAGAGTAAGAAATGGACTTGGATGACTGGGATCTCAGCGCGGAGGAATTGGACTCCCTGGAAAAAGATGCAATTAGGCAAATTGCTGAGCGCAACTCTTCTTCTGCCCTTGCTACTTGTTCTCGTTCTCACTCCTCCACTGATTATACTATTTCCCCGTCGAAGCATTTTTCCAATCATCGGCCGACCCAGAAGGTTAGGTTCCTTTCTCTATATCCTTTAGGTTTTTTTTCAAAATTCGTCCTTACTGTTGCATTGTTAACCTCTCAATATTTTCTCACGTGCTGGTATGCTTTTACATAATGTTCTGTCACAACTTGAAATTGTAACCCTTCATAAATGGCAGTGCTCTGAGCAAAGAAACAAACCATCCCAGATATATCTAGATTCTAGTGGAAACGGAAGCATTTTAGTTTCGTTCTATGTTAACTTCTCCTGAAAAGTAGATGGAAGAGATGACCCTTAAAGTTTGGAGTATGTGAAATGCATGCATTGAGAAATCAGCTTTATATAGGATTGAAGTTTGCATGTGGAAGTTTCAAAGAAATCCTTCTTTGATGGTCAGAGACCATCCCTATGATCTTTCTATGTTGAAGAAACAAAAGACAGAAGAATTATGATAAAAATTAAAGGAGATACTTGAATCTAAGCGTCATTCTCCTTCTGATTTCTGTAATCTTCTAATGATATTCATATGTGAGGAAAGAATAGGAATACTTTTCTTCTTGTTTCTATTTTGTTCTCCATGCTTATTCACTTCTGTGACCTACTTCCCAAGTGGGGCCTGAGAGAAGTATGTTTCCATTGATTTGATCATCTCTCACACTATTTTTTAGGCTTTGGCTTTAAACGAAATTGAGAAAAGTTTCCTTTTCTTTGGAAAAAAAGTTGACGTGGTAGCTTCTTTTCTCTCACTATAATTAAACTTTTCCTAAAATGAAAATGAAAATGAAGATTTTGGGGGAGAGGTGGTTGTTGAGCAAGGGGTCAATGTCAGTACATTGTCTTATATTTGCTTCTAATGAGAGCAGATAGATGATGCTTGGTTCTTTGCTTTATACTTGATTCTTTGTAAAAGCAGATAGATGATGCTTCACCACCTATTTCTAGAACAGTTCCTTTGACCACAGAGCCAAAAAGAAAGGGTAAGTTTCTCCCCATCTCCAAGCAGCATTTCTTGTGATTGCATTATCAAGTATTGTGTTATTGGAAGGTTTCTTTTGCAAATATCATGATTCTTTTTGTTCCTTGTAAAAAAATCATGAAAGCTGATTATTCAAACCAAGAACAGCCAAAACTCTTGATCAAGTTTTTCCTACATGCTAGTGGAAGCATTGCTGCAAAATTTCCATATAATGAGGTACTTGTTCCTCTTCTTTGAACTTGAGTTATGTAATCTTATCCGATTTCATTTTACTTATGCATTAGACTTCATCTTATACCAGCTACTTGTTGGAGCATTCCGCAAGATTCCCAAAGCCAGTTGGAATGCAAAAGAAAGGTTTGTTTCTGTTACCGGTGTATCTATGCTTGAATCAGATGAAAAGTAAGGCTCAGCTAGGATTGGTTTTTTTTTTTTTCCAAGAAAAAGCCCAACTAAGTTAATTTTTTTATTAAACTCCACAAAATTTGCCAACTTAAAATAAAATCTGGTTTAGCCCAAACAGTCATGTCATAACATTGAGGAAAAAAAGAAAAGGTGATCTGGCACTGGCTTGTCCAAACGGCATTAAAGAAAAAGGAAAAAAAAAGGGTCTCCTGCAACTTAAAGTCATTCGTCAAGAGTATTGCTGTATTTCCTGTTTTTTAATTTTATTGTCAACTATGTTTCATGTGACAGCTTCTCATTTCATTTGTCGGTGATATTTTCAGTTTCTGTTTCCGGAATTGTACTGTTTGATGGGTTTATGTATGCCGGCAAATGAATTTCATTTCCGAATGCTTATGAAATGTAACTTTTTTGTGTTTTGAGCATACATCATTTGATATCATGAACTCTTTTTATGATTTTCGGTTCATGACTATGCGAATAAAATTAATTTGCTAGCCAAATGGGAAATCTACTAGTCGTCTGCGATACTGAATAGTCGATTATCAAATGCCCTGTTACAACACCGAAGATAAAACACCCTACTCACATGTACAAGGAATTGATCTTTTTTGATGTGAAAATAATGATGAAAAAATAAGAAAACATCTCTCTTGTCCAAGTAAAGTTAGAACTTAAAATAAACTACACGACCATACTCCAATTCACCACACTTTTTAGTTTTAGTTGCCACCTCAGCATTTCTTGAAAAAAAAACCCAATCGAAGCTGAGCCTAAATACCTTTCTCAATTATCCCCACCAAAGTAGGAAAGCTAATAAGCTATAATGTGAAACTTTAGCATTTCCTTTGGTTATCCTTGCATTGCCCTGTTTGTTTTATACCTTTATTATCTTGGTTAAAAGACTTACGGACTCTTGATTCTATAATTTTGCAGATTGTGGATGTTTCCCGTGTCATCACTCTCATCAGCAGAGGTAGTTCTTAGCAATATTCCTGGCTGCAATTTAGAGGTGATGACTTGTTTGCTTGTGTTTGTTCTGTTCTTCAAGCTATGGTAGTATCCAATTGCATATTTCTGTATCGGGTGTGGGGTGGGAGATGGTAAACAGCGACTCCATTTTAGGGACTAACTAATTATTCTGGCCATTGCTATTCAAGATTTTGTCTACATTCTGTGTCATGTTGTTTGCTCTTCACATGTCAGTTGGAGAACTTAGATCCTCTAGTACGGCGAGCTATTGCTGCTGCATCTGCAGTTCCAGATCTTCAAGGTAACTTTAGTTGGCACTTTGGGTACGTTTTCGTGTATTTGCTGTAAATGCTTCAAAGTTATCTTTCTTATATCTTTGTTGTCAAAGAGACTCTGGGTAAACTGATCTGTTTTTCACTGTAAAATTACTTTGCTTTTGTTTTTTGTTATCCTCATCATTGCTTTTCTGTGACATTGTAAACTGAATTTGTAGCAAATGAGGACCATTCAGAACTATTTGGAAAATTCACCATTTTTGTCCCCAGGTTCTGTTTCTTCTTTTACCATTTTGGCCTATCACATTTTTTTTTTAAAAACTATTATGGCCCTTGAATTTCTTTCTTTGACCATGTGGTCCCTCATGATTATTTTTAAGTTTTATGGTCCCTGAGGTTTTTTATTTAATTTTTAAAATTTTAAAATGAATTATTTATTTTTAAAAATTTCCCCCCCTTTTAACCGCTCTGGTCCTAAGGTATTCATTTGTAAAAATTTACTGAATGTCCAAGATGAATAGATAACCATTTGCTGAGGAACAAACAATAAAAAAAAAAAAAAAAACTCTAGAGACCAAAAAGGTTAAAGATACTTTTGAGGGACCAAAACAAAAAAAAACCTTCAAGGACGAGAAAGAAGAATTCAACAGATGGTCGCCCTATCCTCTTTTCTCTTGTATCAATCAGTTATAACTTCTCTTCTTTTCCTTAGTTTGTGTCTGGGTTGGATCAGATTGAAGAGAGGCTAAGGGGTATTATTTAGTGTCTTCTTGCTCTAGTTTAAGACAAGTTTGTTTTTTACTGTTTTTATCTTCCAGATCGATATGATATCATTCCCCAAAAGATTGAATCAAAACTTCTGCCTTTCCAGCGACATGGTGTTAGGTATGCAGATTACAGAGATGTAACTTTATAATTATTCAATAATTGGCCTCTGATGCCTCATTAGCATTCCACCTCAGATTTGTTTTGCAGCACGGAGGACGTGCCCTCTTGGCTGATGAGATGGGACTTGGAAAGACTCTTCAGGTAAGGAATTTCTTGTGTCTTTGTATCCAGACACCGCTATTTGTTTGGAAGATTATCATTGCCTGACCTCTTTGAGGCTAGACGGGCATGTTTCGTTTCGCCAAACACTGGTTACATTTTTGTACTAGATCAAAGATTTTAACAGGCCTTGATATCTTTCAGAAAATGCATGTTAATGAGGCACGTAATATTACGTTCTTCACATATGATGTCTTAAAACTCCTGGTTTTATATTACTGCCAAGACTTTCATCTATTTCTTTTTCTTTTGTTAGTCTGCTGAAAGAAATTGAAAGCATATATATTCATAAAAAATAAAAAGTCTGATATCTCTGGGAAGGCTGACTATCTCTTATTTTCTATGAAAACATGACTAGCATACCCTGCTTGCTATAAAATTCCATTTTCCTGAAACTTATAATAGCTTTTTTTTTTTTGGAAACAGAAACTTATAATTGTTGAGGTAAAAGACTGAGTGAAATCTGATCTCTGAGTGATAATGCTGCTGCTATTTTTGTGACTTTTTAACTTGCACTCTAGGATTGTGCTTGCGGATTTTGTATTTGTCATGCTTTACCTGATTAGGCTTAATATGAAATAAGATTTTGCATTTTTTAACTCAGACACTGGTAGACGTATATGAACAGTGGAATAACTTTTTATCTCTACTTTAGGCAGTTTGCTTACTACAGTATTATATGCTCGCTAGTTATTTTAAGGTGAGCACTTATATGGCACAAGAGGTTGCCGATGGAAAACTTTAGTCAGTTTTGATTTCACCCAAGTGTACATGTTCATTATTGATTTTTTTTAAAAAATTGGGTTTCAAATTTCATTTTTGTTGATGTTTTATGTGCTATATCCTTGAGGACTGTGATTATGAAGAACTTGGGAGAGAAGGAAATGAAAAAAGAACAGTAAGTTCTCTTTTCCTGAGGAAGTGGATGAACCTTTAGTGTTTTATGCGAAGAAACAACGATGAAAATATCTTGGGACTTTCCATTTCTGTTGTGTGTGAGAGGGAGATTCTTACTTACTATTTCTTCTATTTGACTTGGTCTCATTAAGGAAAGACTTTTTTGCTAAATTTTCCTTTTGTTCATGGTTGACATTTTCTTCTATCACTGATATTGTATTATTATTGGTTCAATGCAATCCGATTGACATCTTGTATTATCTTTCATGATATACGTAGGCTATTGCTGTAACCTCTTGTATTCGTGAAGCATGGCCAGTTCTTGTTATCAGCCCATCTTCTTTGCGGCTTCATTGGGCTTCTGTAAGTCAAATCTATGCTTAGGTTTTGCTATTTATTTTGATGGTTTCTTTCCTTTCACCTTTTTAAAATGCTTCTTTGCAGATGATTCAAGAATGGCTGAGTTTGCCCCCATCTGACATACTTGTATGTGCTTAAGTTTTAATTTTTGTCACAATGCTCTATTTTCTATCCCAACTATGCACAAAAGATGTTGCTTCTGTTAGTTACTACCTCCGTTTTATAATATAAGGTTAAGTTGCCATATTTGGGTTTCCATAATATAAGGCTAAGTTCCCTTTATGGACTTTTTTTTCTCCCAAGAATACCCCTACTCAATTAATGCATCAATACCTAGTAATTCTCAAAACTTAAACTTATTCACATTTGATAAAGTCTTGAAATATTTGAGAGGAGAGAGAAGAGAGAGGATAAAATCTTGAAAGATGGAGTTACTAAAACTAATAAGGGGTATTGTAGGTATTTTACTATAAAAGACGCATGATTTCATGTTTTCTTAATCTGTGTGAAAACATAACTTAACCTTATATTATGAAACGGGGTAGTATCTTATTTTCTCGGATGCATGTATGTGATAGAAATGACCTTCATTTGTTTCTTACCCAGCACACTAACACACACACACACAAACCTTTGTCTGCTTAGAGGCAGCTATTTATGTTATTGCCTTAAGGTTTAAAATGAAGAAGTTAATAATCTGCTGCTGAGTGAAGTTTCAGTTCTAGTGTTGTGGCATTTGGAAATTTAGTATATGGGTTTTCTATTTCTCTCCTTTTTTTCCTTTAATATAAATTCAGTGGACTTTATTAGATGAAGAATTATCGCACAAAAGTCTAAAGAAACAATTTGTTTTTTGTTTTTATACACTTTGGTAGCTTCAAATGATTGAGTATCGACAAGAGGTGTGTGGTCCGATGGTGCGACCCTCCTTACTTAGGTACCTCCACTTGGCATGCCAAGTTAAAGGTCTTGAATTTGAGTCACCCAGGGAGCTGTTTAATGCAGCATCTCAGCCTTGTGCTATTGTTTGGGCGCCTTGTGCCCTTTGATCTCTCTCCTGTATTCGTTGATGACTCTTGGTTACTGGGTTACAAAAAAAAATGATTATCCATTTGACTACCAAAGTGGTTTTAGACGTTATGGAAAAGTTGTCTGATCGTGACTAAGAAATTAGATACACAAGCTTACAATTAGGTAAAAAGAATGACTAATTACTTTGGAAGGAAAAACAAGAGAGAGAGAGAGAGAGAGAGAGAGAGAGAGAGAGAGAGAGACTTACCATTCGTATATTATTGTCTCATACTCCAGGAAATCTAGAAAGGCTAGGGATCGATTTTGCATAGTGAACATTTGGAATCTAAAGTTCTTCCGGGAAATAGAGGATATCCAACTTCTCGGTGAATGGAAAGATATTAAAGTGATGCCAACATCATCTTTTTGTTGTCTGTCAATGACAATTGCACAATCTTTTCATTTAATTCTTTGGAGGAACCATGTTTGCTCTTGTCTCACCAGGCTTGCATAAGTTATGATTTTGCCTTCCATATAGTGCGAATGTCTTATGTTCGTGATGATTGAAATATTTTCTGTTCTCTAAAATTTTATACTACTGCTGATTGGAAAATTCTACTTTGTTTTCTTGTTTAATAAATTGATAAATAGTTCCAAGTTGTTTGGTTAGATTTGTTTTGGTCATTGAACATTGTGGTTGAATTAGGCAGATTCTCCTTTTCATGGTGAACTCGGCAAATCCTTTTTTTTTTGGGCATAAGACCTTTTTATTTTCTCTTTTCTTTTTGTTTGGGGGGTGGGGGTGGTTAAACCTTCGGCATTTTCTGTATCTTAAGGTTATTTTGAGTGGTTTAGCATGCGAATTTCTTTACGATCATTATGATGGAAGTAAGTGTTGTATGTGAATTTTTTCTTCCAATGCTCTTCCTGTTAGATTTCTGTGTTATTGTTGACTTTTGATGAGGATTTCAAAAACAGGTGGTTTTATCACAGTGGGGTGGGACAAATAGGGGCGGATTTAACATAGTGGCATCAAACACAAAGAGGAATATACAGCTTGATGGAGTATTTAACATAATATCATATGATATTGTTCCCAAGTTTCAAGATATGCTAATGACTTCAGATTTCAAGGTGAGTAAAGTTTAATAATTTGAATCTCTAGAAAAGCTTCATTTTTCCCTTTTAAGTTGAACTTCATATTCTCTTATTTTATGATTTTTAGGCAGGGCTTAGTTAAAGTGCTCATGATGGTTATGGCTCTGGAAGTGGATGAAGAATCGTTTAGAAAGTAAATTAGATGCACAAGTTTAAAGTGGATCACTTCATTACTTATCCTTTCTGTTATATCTCCACCTTTCTTATGAATGATGAAAGTCGTTATTCTTATATTTGGTTTTACTTTTTTTTTTTATCTTCAGTGGTCAATAGTCCACAAGTTCTCGGTGCAAAGGCTTAGCCTTCTCTTTCATTTTGTTGGCTAATGAAGCTTTTTGGTAATATGCATATCGTCAAATGCTCTCCTAAAGGTTTATTCCAAGTAAAAATAGGACATTCAGTTCCTAAGAGATGGGGTATTATTTTTTTGAATACAGCTTCTAAGCGACAATTGTGTATTTCTAACTACACATTCTAGTTCATTGTATGCTGCCTAACTGTAGGAGAGAACTCTAGTCTACTGATCTGAGTATTATGAAAGCTTCCAATATGTATTCTTCTTTCGTTGACCATGAAACTTCTTTCATTCTTTTTTGACCCTCTTTATATTAGTAGATGACAATATTTTTATATAGGTTGTCATTGCGGATGAATCACATTTCCTGAAAAATGCCCAAGCAAAAAGGACAAATGCTTGTGTTCCCATTCTACAGGTCTCTTTCTCTTCTGGCACAAAACACAGGCGCACATTCATATCTTACAGTAATTTAAGAAATTGATTGTTTGTAGAAAGCTCAATATGTGATTTTGCTCAGTGGAACTCCGGCTTTATCAAGGCCAATAGAGCTATTCAAACAGGTTTTCTTCTCTTTTTCACATATCCTTTTGAAATTTAATTTTTTTGGGAGACAATTGTGTATTCTTTTGGTGCTAAAATTGTGCATGACAGCTGGAGGCTCTGTTCCCTCATGTGTACAAAAGTGTACATGAATATGGTAATCGATACTGCAAGGGTGTAAGTGAAAAACTATGCCTCTGTTTCTTGTAATTATATTTGGAATACTTATAGTAGTTTTTTTAATAATCAAAATACACAATTTAAAAATATTTTAGGGGGCATTTGGAGTCTATCAGGGTGCAAGTAATCATGAAGAGCTGCACAATCTGATGAAAGCAACAGTGATGATTCGCAGGCTTAAAAAAGATGTCCTTTCTGAGCTGCCTATGAAGCGGCGGCAACAGGTGAAGTTCATGCACGATCATTCCACATATCATGCACTTCTTTGCCTTAGGTCAGAGGGGAGTGCTTATCAAACATATCAGAATAGCCTTCATTTTGCATATGGTCCCAGAAAAGGTGCATCGGTACTAGTTTTGAAGATTTCAATTCACATTTCTTTTGGTGATAGTAAGTCAAATTTGAATTCAGCTGTTGGCATGGTTATGCATACCTTTTCCTAATTCTGCTGCTACATTTTTTGTTATGCAAATTTTTAACTTAAATTCTTCTGCTGAAGTTGGCTCTATTTGGATTGCATTCCAATCCTTTTTTTTTTTCTTTTCTTACTTTGGGTCCCACATCTTCTCTCACACAACATTTAACTTTCACAAATCTCAAGAAGAAAAAACTCACTTTTTTCAAACCCAAAGCCAATCCAAATAGAGCCTAGGGCTAATTCAATGTGTGGTATTATTTTTGATGAATTTTACGCTCATGTTTTTGTTAGTTTAATATTATCTTTAACCTGCTTTATTTCAGGTATTTTTGGATTTAGGGGAAAAGGAGATGAGACATATTAATGCATTATTTCATGAGGTATCCATGTCTTTTTAATTTGCAAGTAAATATAGAGGCTTTCTTTTGATAAACTCGGCTCTTTTCATATAGGAACAGATATGCTAGCCCGCATCTGGAATTTTAGTTATTACTAGCATTTCTCTTCATTTTTTTCTAGAATAACTCGTTGAAAATTATTCTTAAATGTGTGTGGTCTTTTTTTATTTTGTTTGTTGGTGGCCGCTGAAAGAGAGAGAGGGAGGGGGAGGAGGTATGTTGTTCACTACACATTCACTAACTCTAGTTCTGAGGCCGCTATGAAATATTGATTTCTTATGTTCTTTTGTCATGTCTTCTCTTTTAATGTCCACCTCTTTGAAATGTGGAGGAAAAAGTTTGTCCAAGGAAAGGGGTGGGAAGAAGAATTATAAATACTTCATGGCTTATTTTTTTTTCTCACTGTTTTATCCCCTGTGAAATAGAAATTGTTGTGTGGGGAAGGTCAAAACTAACAAATGCAACTCTACTTTGAATTCTGGAATTAGGATTAGACAACCAATAAGGAATAGAAAGGTAACTAATAAATATTCTGTAGTTGTTCAGTTCAGTCTTTCTATGAAAAAAGATAAGGTAAATCTCATAGGCTTCCCCTAGGTGATTATTTTCTCTATTATCTTCAACCTCTCCCTTCGTTCAAACAAACAATATGATTTTCACAAATTCGCTTAAAAGGAGAAGTTCTGTGTGACATGGGTCCATCTCATAATTTTTTATTGACGGTAAGGCAGTTGTTAGTGTTCCCAATAGGTAGTTTAACATTTCTATTAGAGAGGAAGATCTTGCAATCTGACCAAGAAGTTGTACTGTTCATGTGTTGGGTTTTTTGGGGGAAAAAACGTCTTCAAGTCACAATAGAGGGGGGTGTGAAGTTGGAAGTCGACCATCCTTCTTGTGTTGCACTTTCGCCCTTTATCAATAATTAATTAGATTTTTGTTTGACAAAAGTTGTTTTTTTTTTTTTTTTTTTGGTTTCCATGAAAGCTGGCTTGTTTCTGAGAGAAAGTGTAGCCAAAATGAAAAAAAAAAATCTTTTGGATCGAGTATCAATCCTAAATACTCCCTAAGTAATTCATTCCTTGAAATTTAGGGTACATTTGGATTGATCCCCAACGCACATGTAATTCCTCTTTTTTCCATACTCAAGACAAAAGTAATTCAATTTTTTTCCACTTTCTCTAGTGTGGGTACTAATTCTCTCACAAAAGTCAACCGTAGACCCCTCAAAAACTGACCCCAAAAAGAAGAGTAGAAAAATTTTCACTTTGTGCTTCATTCTCCATTGTTTGACATCAGCAGCTTTTAGGTTATTGTAAACTATTTTGGAGCTGTTCTCGACTGCATATTGTATCTGCTTTTAGCTTAAAAAAAACTGAAAAAAGCTATTTTGAAAAGCTACTGTGGGGGTGCTTTTTATAACTACTTATGCTTATTAATATTGTTAAAAATAAAATTGTTATATTAATTTATTTAAAATAATTTTTTGATAAGCACTTAGTTTTAATTGCTTAAAAAAAGCATAAGCAATGGAGAACAGGGCCTAGATGGTGTTGACTTCTGATGGTAAAAGAAAGACTCCCTAATATGCAAAATTTTACTTTGCAGCTGGAGGTCATCAAGAACAAAATAAAGTCCAGTAAATCCAAAGAAGAAGCTGAATCACTAAAGTTCGCTCGGAAGAATCTCATCAATAAGGTATTGCTAAAAATGTTACTATTGATTAAATTCTGCAATATTAGCTTTCTATTTCCCATGGTTTCTACTGCTTAAACATTTTATCATTAGCTCCATCTTCTTTTCTGCAATTAGACTAAAGCTTTTATTGCTAATCAGTAGAGCTCAGTACTATCTAGAAGGGGCAAATATGAGGAAACAGCTACGAACCTAGCTACCATAGAAAGACTTCTTTGTCTTGCTATGGGCAGCGGAAAAAACTTTTAAAAAGTTTCAGATTTTGCTGTAGCTCCCTAAACCCTAAACAAATTATATAAATCTTAATCCAAAATTTTGCTGCTGAAAAAATAAAATCATTATATAATATTGGTAATGCAAACATTTCCTAATAGTCAAATCCTAATGAAATTAGATTCCTTATGAAACTCTTGGATAGGAGTTTAATTTGAGTTTTATTTGTGCTTTATTTCTTGGAGTTCTTAAAAGATAAATTGCTTGTGAGAAGATATGGGTCTCAAAACTAAAAATTGGAGAAAAACTCGAATTAAACCCTATAGATGGATATAATGCTCGGGAATGTTTCCCGAGCTGACAAGGCTCATGTTCCCAAGAATTTAAATTGTTGAGACTTGGACCCCAATGGGCAAAATTTAGAAAGATTGAAATGACTATACCGACTATGAAGAAGAGATGGAGAATCACTAATTGAAGGACAAGCTATCGGAGAAGTTGGAGGAACAAGAATGTAGAGTTCTTGTGCTTCACGCTCTTTGCGAATCGTCTGCCGAGTGCTCTAGTCCTGCACCACAACAATACCAAAAGAGAAGGCGACAACAATTCAAAGATTGAGTTAGTTAATGGATGAAAATCAAATTGAAAGTGCAATTTGGTATTTAAAGAACATAAGATAATGGCATAGGAGGCAGAGGTTTAGCAATACCAATACCTGTGGCGGTATGGTTGGACCCATCTCAAAAAATGACAGAAGGTAAATTTTAGATGAAGTAAGATTGGTTAAGAAATTTGGATTACTAGAGATGTGATCAGAAGCACCAGAATAAAAAATCCATGGAGGCTTGGACAAAGAGACTAAAGCAATAGAGGCTTCAATATGTGTCACAGAAGTGGTTGCTTTACTTACTGCAAAGAACTTCAAAAATGCCTCGTATTCTTTTGTAAGAGTGCTATTGGATATCGTGGTTGGATGAAAAATCTGATTTGAGAAGAAGGAATAACCTTTGATCGGAATGAATGACAATCACAAGTAGACCAAAATGAACTTCGGCCTTTGATAAAAGTAGATCGAACACAAATAAACCGGAATGAACTTCGGTCTTTAAATTGAAAAGAAGATCTAAACAAACCGGAATAAACTTCAGTTTGGGGTGACTTGAGTCAATATTCTCTCTCCCCTAGCTCTCATGCCATGTAGAAAGTAAAACTAGAGAGAGAAAGAAGAGAAAGAAAAAGACAATAAGAGATTTGAGGATACTTGAGTGAGTACAATGCCTCTCAAGCTTAATATATTTATAGTACAAAACATATTATATTTACAATTAATCAACCAAGCTCTAAATCTGGGATCTAATCAATCTCAAACACACAATAAGCTACTCAATCATTCAACGTTAATTAATCAGTCAAATCAATTAACACAATCAACATGAATGAATTTTCTTTCATATAATCTTTTGAAAAAACTTGCATTTGTATCATTGCGAGTTTGTCGCTACTCATAAGAATTTAAATCATCATCTGATCTCCTAGTTCATCATTGTATGGTGGTGAGTTTTTCTCTACTTCATAAGCATCTAAATTATCATCTGCTCCCCTGGATACATCATTGATCCATTGCTTTCTATTTGGGCATTCAGATCTACACTGAATCTGCAGAAGCCAAGATTCCAGCAGTTCTGGATTACTTGGGAACTATGATTGAGGTATATAGATTTCTTTTCCTTATCCAGTCTTCTGCCGCTAGCCAAAACGGGGGAACCACCAATTCTACATGTTCTTGCTTATTTGTTTCCTGTCAATATCATAGTTGTTATTTTAATCATTTTTGGGCAAATATTTTAGTTCAGTCAAGTACATGAATTAAGTTGACATGAGTGACATATGATGAAAGTGAAGTAAGGCAGTTCTTGTATAGTGAGGTGTCACAGGACTTGTAACTTTTGGACATATGATGTCTGAATTAAGGTTTTGATGAACTAAAATAGTCTCATCAAAAGAGTTAATGGGTGGCTAGGAAAAGCAGCCTTTTGAAAATGTGTCATTAAATGCATGCCTTTGACTTAAAAATAATGAAGGGTAAAAAGAAAGAGATGTGATTAGAGATTTACGAAATTGAATAGTATTTTGAAATGACAAGTATTTTATATAGAGGGAATGGAGAACTAAATGACTAAATCCTTCTATTGAACCTTTTGATCTCCTCCTTACGACACCCCAAGAGTAGATTTTGCATCACTATTGGTCGATGACTTTGGAGAGTTTTCATCCAAATATATATTTTTTAATTATTATTACTACTACTATTATTATTATTATTATTATTATTATTATTATTATTATTATTATTAGTCTCCATTTTCTTTGAGGTTTGTAAGCTGGAAGGTTAAGCTTCACTTCAAATCAAAGCTTTCACATTTGGCAATGGTTCTTTATAGTATTAATACTAATGATTTGTTGCTTGTAACTGGAGAAACTTCGCAAAGAAACTATAACTTGAGCAAATTAAAGATCAATTTGATCATGAATCAAGCCAATTGCAACTTTCATTATCATGGTGTACAAATGTGCTCTCCTTCATATCCTTTCTATTATTTGAGAGCAAAAGGATGTAAAATTTCAATTAGGAAAACAGATCTAAGTGGGTTCCAAATAATGAGTCTCCATTTGTTCCAGCAAGGGCTTATGTAATCTTTACTTATAAAGAATTGATTAAGAACTATCAGCAATTAAACCTATTTCTAACAATGTTTAAAGTAGTTGATATAAAGGGTATGTTTGATGGAGTATGGTGCGTCCTCCAACTTCATAGAAACAGATATGGTGACCGTCAGATTGAAACCTTATGGAGAGTTGTGAAAGTAAACAGATAATGCTTAAAAGTTCCTGACTTTTCATGGTTGTACAGAATCTATGCAATGATATCTCGCATTTAACTATTCGAACAGTTCAAAATTCATTCGTTGCTCTACCTCAGTGCAAGCAGGGTCATATGACGTGTTTTGCATTATTTTAAATTGAAATGACATGTGTTTCTTTACCTGTTGTGAACATTTGATTTGGTTTCGCATGAAATATGTATTTATGTACTTTGTTTCTTAATGCACAGGCAGGCTGCAAATTTCTGATATTTGCACACCATCAGTCAATGTTAGATGCAATACACCAATTTCTTCTTGTAAGACCTTTGAACTTCCAACTAAGATATTTTAGAAAGTTTCTAATTATTAATATGCATTGAAAAACTTTGTAGAAGAAGAAAGTTGGTTGCATCCGTATCGACGGGAGTACCCCATCTGCATCTAGGCAAGCTTTAGTCACAGACTTCCAAGAAAAAGAAAGTGTCAAGGCAGCTGCGGTATTATACTTATGCTTCATTGATACTCTCTTTCAGTTCAATTTCTTGGTTGCTAGTTTCGTGGTCAACTCTTACTGTTTTATCAGAATATGAAATGCTTTATGAAGCATTTTAGGGTAATCAGTTTGGTTTCAAGTTTTTGTAAGAGTTGACTGAACTTTTCTCTCTTGGTATGGGGGAGGGTTCATTTGAAGCTATCCTATATTGCTTTTATCAGTAATGGATGACATTGGATTCTCAAATTTGTCTTGTTATTGACAAGATATAATAGAGGAAATGACTGATGGAGAATGAGACTTCAGGCTTCCTCCAGAAGAATGTCTACTTTTATCAATCAAGACTCCGAAGTTTCATTTGATGTTCATGGAGGAACTTGACAATGGATTCCTTTATATCCATTTATATTTAATTTAGTTAAGTATGTTTGTAATAGGGTAACTTTGCATCTTCAATTACGAACTTAAGTTCTGAGGGTAGGAAAGTAAAATTAAAGTCTCATACTCTCTAATCTGCTAATACTTTTTTTCATACTTTTATGAAGATGCTTTTACGATGAAGATATTTCAGAAAATTGTTACTTGAAGATTAAGGTCCATTTGGATTGGATTTTAGTTAGTAAAAAGTGCGATTTTTTTTTTTACCTAGGGTACGTAAGAGATTGTTTGTGGGAGAGAACATGAGATCCAAAGTAAAAAACTAAAACTGTTTTTGTTTCTAAAATCAATCCAACTGCACGCTAACATGATTGAGGGAGTGGTATCTGGAGCCAAAAAAAAATGACTGGTTGGATCCTTATGTACTGCCAACTACCTTTTAGGGCCAGTCAGGGAGATGTAGGACTTGGCATTTTGGTTACGGTCATGTTTAATTACTATATTAGCTAAATAAGTGGAAAATTCTTCTTTATCCTTTCGGGCGGGTACAACCCTATTCTCTATTAAAAGCTGCAAATAAGAAAAACAAGAAAACTGAATCGAAGCTACTTGAAACTTACAAAGCAACCCTTTCTTATTATGCTTAACGCCCTTTTTTATTATTAGTAAGAATTCTTGTCTTGGTTGTTCCTATTAATACATTTACACCTCTTAACAAATTTCATACTGTTATTTGTTGTTTCCAGCTATCTATCAAAGCTGCTGGCCTTGGGCTTACTTTAACCGCAGCCAGTACGGTAATCTTTGCAGAGCTGGCATGGACGCCTGGTGACCTGATTCAAGCAGAAGATCGTGCACATAGGATTGGTCAGGTAAAGATCATCAAAATAAACTGCTGCAGCCTGACAAATGCATGATTTCTCTTTTAAGGTTAATCTGTCACTAATCACTAATCATTATGATTTAATGATGGCTGTTCAGAATTCTAACTAGGAGTTCATTTCATACTAAAGTAATCATTTCTGGATGTGCAACCTTGTGGCAGTTCCTGTTTTTATTAACTTAAAATCGTTGATTTTAGCTTTTTGCTCAAACAATAAAAAGCTTTCTACTGTTATTCTCAGTTTTCTTCTTTAATCTTTGCTGAGGAAAAAGATATGAAAAAGCAGCTTCCGGCATTGGATAACAAACATCTTTTCAGCCTCAAAACCATCATACTTTTATTTGCCATTTATACTCATATCAATATGTGCAATTTGTATATCACTAAATTATGCAGATTCCGTGCTTAAGTTTTTGTCAATCATGTTGACTGCCAAATGTTGTTTTTTCAGTTGATCTTAAAGAAAAGATTTTCATAGTCTAAGGAGTAGTTTCAGAGATGTAGAAGAGCTTGATCTAACTTTTTCTACATCTTGATATCTGCAAGAAACAAGACTGTGCCTTCTGATTTTTTCTTGAGCAATATATTCAATCCAATTTCAGTATTGTGTTGTTGTCTTCATGCTATGCATTGAGGTTTTTATCCAACACAACATCTGGTAGCTATTAAGGTTATTTATCCCAAAAAAAAGGGGGGTAGCTATTGAGGTTTAATGTGTTCTTTGGAGGTGTAGAAAAGAGGATTTTTGGTTTTCTCTTTACAAATGAAATCGCATCAGATTCTTTGTTCTTAAATTTAGGTCATGGGTAATGGGTCACAGATCCTCCAGGAAATAACCCATTTGTTAATTGGTTGGAGGGAAATGAATTGAACTGCATTTTTATCCCTAAAATATCTACATGTGTCAAGCAAGTGGCATTTTTACCCCTAAAATATCTACACGTGTCAAGCAAGTGACATTTTTCCGGGCAAAGACCCTAGATTTTAGAATCTTAGGGGAGTAATGGCACCCGTAAATAGTTAACAGGGTAAAAGAGATGTTAAAAAAGATTTAGGGCATGGGTGGATGGATATCCATAAATAGTTCAAGGGCATTTATAGCTAATTTCTCTGTAGAATATTCTTTGGTTTTTAATCTTTGAGCATGATGCATCTGACTTTTTCTTGAGTATAGTAACCAGTGGCTGTTTTATAACTAATCTTAGCACACTGATGTGGATAGTCATGTTCAGTCAATTTCAATATTTCTCCTCCTACCTTGATCATAGATATCTTCCTCTTGATCTTCAAACCAGTTGTAAAGACTTGGCATTGCACTAGCATTTTCCTGACTTTTAGAGAAAATAATATTTCTTTATCTCCCGAGGCTCAGAATATGAGCTTTCACTGTAATTTTCATCTTCATCTTTGAGGTTTTATTTATTTTTAAACTCAGCGAAGTTGTATTAGTGGAAAAGAATGTAAATCATTTACTATTTTTGTTTATATTTTTAGGTATCATCTGTCAATATATACTATTTTTACTGGCAAATGACACCATTTTTGTTTATATTTTTAGGTATCATCTGTCAATATATACTATTTACTGGCAAATGACACCGTCGACGACATAATATGGTAGGTTTTTATTTATTTGGTATGGTTAATCTGCGGATCATACTTTAAATCTGTGCTCTCATGTGCATTGACTGAGTTTCTTTTTGGGGTACAATTTGTTCGTTTATAGGGATGTAGTTCAGAGTAAATTGGAAAATCTTGGACAGGTATTCTTTTGTATCCCTTTTCCCTTTACCTTCTGTTTGCCAAGAGGTTATTGGACAATAACAATTTGTATCTTTGCTAATGAACAATTAGACTCCTATCATATTATGTCTCTAATGCAATTCGTTAGTTTCTTGACTGCCAGTTTTTCATAATACTGTACACTACTAGTTCTCTCTCTAGATCCGTCACATTTTCTGAATTATACTAACATAGTCAGTCAATTTGATCTTCAGATGCTCGATGGCCATGAGAATTCCTTGGAAGTTTCAGTCAGTCACCAACCTTGTAGCCCTGCTAAGCAGAGGACCCTTGATTCCTATATGAAGCGTTGTAGCAATTCCTCCCCTGTAGTTGAGCCCAAACTCAAATTCTCTAGGCAGTAACGGTTAGCCAGGCAGGAACTTGCGTGATATATGCCTGATCTGACCCCTTTAAGGTCCTAAGATATATATATATATATATTGGTGAATGATATCCGAGCAGCTGGTGCTCTCCTTTCATTGAAATTGGGTGTGTAGTAAAACATGCAAATTGAAATACTTAGTTTATTCTTAAGCTTGCTTCAAATTCACTTTACAGATATTGGTATTTAATCACACTTTTAGAACCAAGGGGTAGGGATAGGGCTTCCTAGAAAACAACCAAAAGAACTATTCATGAAACTTATAAAAGCTATATATAATAATATATATACATACTCAAACTGTGCGCTACTATGATGAAGCAGCGAGGCCAAATTTTGTCTGGCTTCTTACCAAGTTGTCTACAATCAGATCCACATCCTCCAAACCGACACCGATGCACAATTGATTAGCAGCAGGTGCAGGAAGTTTGGCATGATCATGCATACCCTCCTCGTCAAAGTTATTTGAAATTCTCACATTTGGCCCCTCCCGGCATTTGCCCATGCATTTGCAACCCGAAACAACAGCAACTTCATTGCTGCCAAGTGCCCTGCAAAATCCTTCCATCAGCGTAAGAGCTCCCGACTTCTTGCATTTACCACCAATACAGACCTCAATTTTCTTAGTTGCTGGTGTTGTCTTACTGCCATTTAAACTTAGAGTATCTATAGAACGCTTCTGGCTGATCCCTTGCTCTGGATCTGGAACCCCTGCTGGATAGCAGGGTATCTCCATACCCGTAGCAGACTTTATTTCTTCAGCGTCTGCGCTTCTTTGATGGACATATTTTACTTGTGGAGATTGAATACATGCTAGCAATTCTTGTCGTGTGGAAGCTTCATTCTCTGGAATAGCTTGTGATGCATCTGGAATCTGCTTTGTCTTAGGCCTACAATCTAAAAGATTCATGTCCATGACTGCTTCGCAATCACTATCACTATCACTTGATTCGGAAGAAGAAGAAGAGCTTGAGGACATTTCACACCCTGGCATATTCTGCATAAGAGTTTCTTTATGCCTGCTTTGATCTTCTTTCCTCAGCTTCAATTCCTTACCTTCTGACCATAACTTCTGGAGTTCTCCTTGCAAAAACTCTGCTGCTTCCTGCAATTCCAGGTTTCAGTATTCCATGTGAAAATTGAAGAATCATGCATTTTTGTTCACATGCGAAATCGACAATACAAATATATATATATATATATAATAGAGCGACCAATATAACAAATGCATTAGAGCAACCACATATATGCCCAAGATAAGGTTTTTAGATCCAACCAATTTTTTTTCTTTAAAAAGAATTCGCACACCAAAGGAGATTAGGGTCTCTGAGTCTTACAGATATCATCTTGGCCTTGACCGGATCAACCAGAGCGTAATCGGGATCAGAACCCATCTCGGACAGCAAAGCCAAATCCCTCGACAAGCCCTTAAGCATCTTCTGTCTCTTCTTCATCCCTTTTTCTTCCTTGATCTTCCCTTTGCAGGTCCCACATCTGACCTTCCGTCCCGAGGAATAATAATCCAAGTAACTCTCATCAGAGAAAACGAAATTCGAAGGTCTAGCAAGCTTCAAGGATTTACGAGAAGCTCTCGAGATCCGTTCTGATCTCACGGCAGCACTGCTGAATAAGCCCGAAAAAGAAGCGTTGGGAGGTTGAGATCCAACTCCCGTACCAGCTGAGATGGTAGGGATTATCCGCGAGACAACAACGCCGAAAGCATCCATTGATTGCTCTTTTCTGCTGCTGCTCCTCTTTTGGTTTGATCTCTGCCGTCGAGCGGTGGAATGTAAGGAAAGAGACGATCAGAACCTAGATTAGATGAGATGAGAGGAGACCTAATGGGATTTGGAACCTGTTTGGCTTTGTTTTTATATGAAGCCACCCACATACAGTTTGTGGATGGCCGGAGACAACTTTAACGCATTACCAAGAGAAATGAGTTTACCGCATTGCTTGTCTATCAAACTCTTCATTAAAAATAATTCGGCAAAAAAAAAAAAAAAACTGGGTTAATTCCATTTTACTCCCTAGAATTTTAGATTTTTTTTCCTTATATAAACTAATACCTTTCGAACTTTTCTTTCTTATTGTCATTATTTCCCTAGGTTTTCATATTAAATAATAAAAAAATATTAGAATTTATTACTATTTTCGACGAAGAACATATATACTTTTGAACTTTGTACACAAATTAAGAGGACAGTAAGAAAGGAATGGGAGATAGTAACTGAATTAAAGATGATGTAATTAGAAATTATATAATAAATTCAATTGAAATGTATAAAAATATAATTTTGACCATCAAATTTAGGTTAGAAGGATTAATATTTCCAATCGGAGGTGGTACTAATAGGAGGATATAATAAGAATAAGTGACAAGTAAAAAAAAAAAAATGGAGTAGTAAAAATAATACTACTACCTCCGGTTGGAAATATAAGTCTTTTTAACCAAAATTGAATTGTCAAAATTATAAGTCTTTATACACATTTCAATGTGTATTTATTGTTTATTTTCTAATTAGACCCTCTACAATTCATTTATTATCTCACTTTTTCTCTTTTTTATTGGTTGAGGGTAAAATAGAAAGAAATAAAGATAACTTCGAAATTTAAAATGATAGCACGAAAAAATTTTAAAAATTTTCATTTATCACTAACAATTTTCTCTCTAAAGTCCAAGGATTCAATATCAAATTTATGAAGATACGACTGTTAAAAATTAAAAAAAAAAAAGAGTTAGTACATCGATCTATATTTATTTATTTACAAAGTTATCGGTTCAAAATTCAACAATATGCACTAGATCGAAAAAAACTAGTCGAATTTGAGTTACATTTTGCCGAACTGGCGAAAATTTTCAGAGAGGTTTGCCTGGTCAAGCGGAAGTTCTCGATCAACTTCGCTAGGGTGAGTGAGATCAAGCTCCGAGTTCCACCAACCTGGGCGAAAATACATGTTTTCTTTTTATATTTGTTTATGTTATTTATTGTTGTGTTTATAAATATTTAACATTATGTTTATTTGTTTATGTTATTAATTTAGTGTTTACAAATGTTTAATTTCATGTTTGTTTGGCATATTCCTTTTTTTTTAATTTAAAATACATGCTATTAGTTATTTAAATTGTTTATTTTATAACTATTTATTTAATATAATTATGAATTATGTTTATGTGAATAATTTGAGTTTAAATGTGCATTAATTATTTTGTTAGTATAAGTGTTATAATTATTCATGTTATATTATGAATCAATTTATATGTTTAGGATTATTAAGTTTATCTATTAAGTTCATGGTTTAGAAAAGAAATGGTGATGATAGATTAGTATTTTGGTAAATTCAGTGCGATACGTAGTAAATAATAAATTGATATAATAATAGACATTATTTAATATAAAAGTATGAAGTAATTAATTTTAAATATTAATGAATAATTCAAATATAATAATCATTTAAACAATGATATTTAAATAATATTGTAATAATAATAATTTAGTAGTATTTTAATTATAATACATAAAAAATAATGATAATAATTTAAAGAATAGGATCTAACCCTTTTTAAATAGTAATTTTAATAATAAATGATTACACTATTGACATAATAACTATTTTAATTTCTGTTATTAATAATAAAAATTAATAAAATGATATAAATGAAATAATAAACTTATTTAAGAATAGATAATAAAAGAATATAAATTAGATAAGTAAATATTATTTTAAATTTAATAATAATTAATAATACATGAAAAAGAATAATAACAATTTAAAGTCCATTTAAAGAATGAGGTTTATCCCTTTTAAGTAGTAATTTAAATAATAAATAATTAAACTAAAACATAATAACTATTATTAATAAAAATAAATAATATAAATAAATTAATACAATTATTTTAAAAATAAACAATAAAATAATAAAAATTACATAATTAAAAAAATATAATTTAAATAATAAAAAATTATAAAGAATGAAGTTATACAATATAGACAAATTGTTACATGTACCGTGTAAAAAGATTTAAATAATATAAAACATGAATTAAGCAAATGTATGCAATTATTTATGATTATGTTTGGAAATTTGTTTAGATGGTTTGCCGGAGCACGTAGGAGAAATGATGATCTAGGTTCTGTGGCAAATAGGACCGGTCGAGCTGAGGGGCATACAGTCACAACTTCATCCCGTGGTGTGAGGGGTCGTCATAATACCTCTGACATCCCTAGTACTCATGTCACACTTGGACCTGGGATATATTATGACACTTGTGCACTGGGGTCTTCTACCCAACCACCTCATATACCGACTACGATTCATCTTCCTCTCCCATCACACGATCCATACACTCTGATACCTTATGAGTTATACGGATCTTCTCTATCATCATCTCAACCACCATCTACATTATATGACTCGTATGTACCTAGTTCTTCTATACCTCCCCATATATCCGATCAAAATCTTGTATTATTTATAACTAACTTTCAAGCATCATTAAATGAGATTAGGGGTCTAGGAGCTCATTTGGTTTCTTATTTTTTCGAGCAGATTGTTTTAGGAATCCCGGCCGAATCATCTTATAGCACAGCTAATCATACAACCATTGATTACGATATAGGATTAGAAGGATACATGGGCCGACCTGAGGAGCATGACGAGGCTGGATCATCCACATCAGCGGGGAGGATGTTGAGGTTAGGGGAGAGGATGATGATATTGACATCACTAAGGGCAATAATGATGATGACGAGGACAAGCCTATATTTGTGGCCCTTACATTGTCATCCGGTGTCAAGCAAGGAGTAGAAAAAGGAAAAAAATTGATTATTCCTTCATACAGTGGGCATGTTGCTGGTTCTATATGGTGTGAAAAAGTAAATTTATGAATTAATTATTGCTCAAATTTGCATTTATTTTTAACATTATTATTTAATATTTATATTCAATTATTTTTTTAATATGCATGAGTGAGGTATATTGAAGTCACGGTCACGCTTTGTCCTACTAACAGGCAGGAACCCTAGTTTACGAGATGTGGAAGAGTTGGCAAAAGAGATAGGACTCGTCTATTTAAAGTCTTGCATGTTCTAGCGCCCCCATTCAGTGTTATTATTTGCTTTTGTTGAGATGTGAGAGCCAGATACCAACACCTTCCACATACCCTAGGGAGAGATGACGATTACTTAAATGATGTGGAGTTGATACTGGGCATACTTGTTTACGGTGATGTTGTGGATGTTTTCAGTATTCTCGGGAGCAGCTAGTCGGGATTGTTCAGAGCGATTTGGGTTTCACCTACTCAGGAGGTGGTATAAATACTCAGGAGCTTGCACATGTTGTAGAGGATCCCGATAGTGGACTTTCCCCATAGTTAAGTGCTGCATGTTATATTGTATATATAATTGGGAGTTCTCTCTTCACCGATAGGACCGATAAGAGTGGGAACATCGTCCATGCCACGCTTTGGTCTCTTGTGAAGAATGTTCGAGGAAGTGGGAGGTATGCATGGGTTGCCGCGACCTTGCGTTCTTGTATCGGAATCCAGGTCAGGCCTCACATGTGAATGCGAAGGAGTTGGTTGAGTGTTGGTCATTGCTTGAAGTATTATTTACTTTCTTATGAGTTTATGTACTTTCATTATGTTTAAACGTGTTTTAATTTGTTATAACTATTTAGTCTTTCTTTTATGCTATTTGTTTTTTAAGTTTGTAGTTACATTTTAAACAAGTTGTTATTATGTAAATATTTACACTTTAGGGCAATATATATTTACACTTTAAAATAATTCATATGATCTGTATGTGTTTATTATGCATTGATATACATGTATTTTTCTATATTTTCCCTAGCAGTGAGATCAGGAGCGAAGTTTGGTAAGCTCTATATCCAACGTTATGAAATGTTTGGGTACGAAATGTGAGCATAAGTTGTTAGACATCCGTCTACGGTTAGATGTGATGACTGCGAAGGAGGTACATTGGACTCTCCGTATAAGCCTTCTGAAATACAGGATGTATGAGTTTCTACTTGGCATGGGATGCTTGCGTACTGTGATTATATTGAGCTATACATGCTCGGTAGAGTTGTCCGACGGTTTGGGTGGCAGCAATGCATTCCAGCACATCTTATTCGACCATTGGAGGGTCACGTGCTAGCAAATAACAAGGTGTATGTCGTTAAGAACATATTTATAGAGATTTTGTGACTAGAAGCACCATCACATCTACTTGCGGAGTCTTAGACCACTGTACCTATCATACCACTGAGTCGATGCACATATGATTACATGCCGCGGTTTATCCGTCACACTCATCACATGATACAGAATCCTAACTGACTACCACATGGTGTACAATACCCGACACCTGGTAGGCCATCACCCTCGGTTGTTCTCAATATGATTACTCCTTTCATAGATCCCGATACCACTTATCCGGTTGGGATGTACAGATAGATATGTTGTATCATGAAGGACTTTTATCTCCATAGTAATTAGATATCATATGATGATGATTTTATATTCTGTATTTTTATTTGGATATTTGGACCTTTCTTTTAGTACATAATCGTAGTTGTATCACTCTTTTTTTCTGTTCGTATTATTATGTGCGATTATTTACTTTCTTATGAGTTTTCATGTGATTATTCATGAAAACTACGATTTATAGTTTTGGTGCTATTCTTTGAAGTAAATATACTTATAATCGCTTATCAAATAAAGTCAATAAATATGATGATGACTATCATACCTCCCGTCCAATCCATCTGCGAGTATAAAGACAATACAATCGTGGACCCTATTCGTGCAATTAAGACTGCACACAAATTGAATACATTTGCAATGACATAAAGAGAATTATGTGTATCCAACCAATATGATGAGGGCGCATGTCCTTCCTGCTACTGAAATTTGTGTATGAGTTTATAATAACATTCCCTTAATCCAAATAGTAAAACATACATGTTTAGATTATGTTCCAACTCGATGAAAAGTAAAAGGAATGAAGGGTATTTATGATAACATTCCATCCCAATCATTCGTATGCCTTTTCCAGATAATTTGTAACAAGGAAATTTCTTGAATGTCATTTACTAGAAAGTATATTGGGAGATGTATTGCACACTATTTGCCATTTTTCTTTTGATAAAGAAAAAAATTGTTACAAATTTGTTTTTGGTGGGTTGAAGTGTCATATCCCAGAGTATATGGGAGCTAAACGACATTAGCAATAAGATGGAGAGGGGAGAGAGCAATGCCTCAATGGAGTCGGACTCGGAAGTGGGTAAAGGTCAAAGGGGTTGTTCTGCTGCTGTCGCTTGCACACAGGCGCAGCAGCAGCAGCTACACTTTGAAGAAGCTGGCATCCTTAAGGGCTAATTGTTACTCTTTTATCCTTCTACTGCTCCACCCAAGTGCAGCGCAGCAAGAACAGGGAAGGAAGCTTATATACTAATTAATTCTTTCTTGTACTCTGGAAGATTAAACGCGGGCGAATTGCGAAAAGAAGAGAGTTGGAAATTGGAATGGCTGTCTCAACGAGTCACTACCTGACCGTCTTCAGGGACCCTTTTCTTCCCACAGTTACTAAAATCTACCGGAGCAACAACTGTTTTAGGCATAATATCTCTCTTCCTTCAATCATCTGCCGCAGCACCAGCACTGCCCTGTCGGAAGGTGGAGGAGGTGATGCACACGTCTTCTCAGTCACTCCCTCCAATAAATCCGACATCGATTATCTTGGCGAGAGCACTAAGGGCGACTTGAATCTCAACTCCGGTAAGCTTTTTTTCTCCCCCCACCCACCTCTTCCTCCTTTGTGTTCCCCACGATATTGGCCGGTGACTTGTGGTATTGGAATGCAGTAATTGATGGGCAGGCTGCTTTGGAAGGTCCCATTGAGGAGGTGGCGAGGTTAGAAGCTCAAGAAGCCGAAGACTTGCTAAAACACCTTGGCATTCCGGTACTTAAAAGACCCAAGTAGCTCCTCAAACAGTTCGAATGAAGCTTGGAAATATCTCCATTTTGATACCATATATATCTTGTGCCGGAATTTGTTAGCTCAAAACCGTGATAACTTTTTTTTCAGGGTCCATTTTCTGCAAGATATTCCCATCTTGGGATATTTTGCAGCCGGACATTGAATCTCCGGTCTATTAGTGCAATTGGATATGACATGGACTACACATTGATGCATTATAATGTAAAGGTAATCGCTCTTCCTTGTGTACTAACAGTCGAATATTAGTAAGACATTCTGTTCTTCATCCTGATGCTGCATTACGTCTCTGTGGACTCCCTGAGTTTCATTGTACAGCATGTGGAGGGTTGTATAGTGTAGCCAAATAACACCCTTCTTACACTTTTAATGCACAAAGTTAGAACACAAGCTCAAGTTTATTTGCCTTCTGCATAGTGTAGTTTTTGAAAAAAGCTGTAATTAGACTGTTATAGCTCAACAAATGTGTCATAAGGTTATTGTCATAGATTACAGATTCCAGCATTAAAAATATCATTTGGTTGAATCTTGTGGTCAAGCTCAGGCCACTTATGGAGCTGTCTGAATATAAGTTATTTTCTCCGTGATCAAGTTATTGTCACATGCCGAACTAGACATCATAGTCTGATGCTGCAAAAAATCTTAGAGAAGACTTGATATGTAAGAATAGAAGAGGAAGGTAGCATGTGAAATCAGGTTGATGTTTAGGTAGTTTATTTGATTTTTAGTCCATCGTAATACTACTATATATGGATACACCATTTGGTGGATCATATGGACATTCTATCAAACAAAAAGAGTAAGTGCTAGTAGAAAGCTGACTTGCTTTTTTGTTGGGGGAATTATATGGACATTGTATCTAATCCATTATGTGCAATTGTACCATAATTCGGGCTAAAAACAAAAGCTGTTCTCGAATTAGCCAAATGGCAGTAGCTGATTTATTTAGATGATGGAATTCATGCATTATGGTATGGTAACAGGCCTGGGAAGGAAGGGCGTATGACTATTGCATGGATAATTTGAGAAATATGGGCTTTCCTGTTGATGGGCTTGCTTTTGACCCTGAACTGGTGCGTGCTTATTTATATGCTTGATTAAAAACTTTACTCTAACGTCTTTCTTAAAGCATCTTATTGTGATTCTTCAAGGTCATTAGAGGTCTTGTAATAGACAAAGAAAAAGGGAACTTGGTTAAGGCAGATCGCTTTGGCTATGTTAAAAGAGCAATGCATGGCACAAGAATGCTATCTACTCGGGAAGTGAGGTGTGGTTCTTCAAACTTGCTCATCTTGCATTTGTTTATATGCTATGGATAACAAGTACCACTAGATAGCTTTCTTTTCAATAGCTTTTCATATCAAATGATTAACAGATCTTTCATATGCAATCATGGCCCTATTTGGATTGATTTTAATATGAAAAGAAGAGTAGTTTTTTTTTTTTCTCTTGGTTTCGTAAAACTTGAATTATTTGTGAGAGGAGATGTAGGTACTAAAGTGAAAAAATGGAAAAAAGTTTTTGAGTTAAAAACCTGTCCAAATAGGGCCTTACTGCCTTTATCTGAACTTATCATCTACAGAGTAGTTCTAAGCAGTTCAGAATCTCTTCATATAAGATACTTGAATGTGTAGTACTCGCAAAACTGGAGTTATCTTTTGCATGATGCCTTAATTTTGTCTGTATGGAAGTGAGATGTATGGGAGGGAACTGGTGGATCTTCGAAAGGAGAGTCGATGGGAGTTCCTGAACACGCTATTCTCTGTTTCAGAAGCAGTGGCTTATATGCAGGTAGATCACTTAACAATAAAATATTTGCTACTCAATGGTGCTAACGTTGAATCTTGAAGCAGTTATGAGTCAATTCATTTCTCTTTATTTTAATTGGAGTCTTTGTAATACAATTAAAATGAGGGAAAATGGCCATAAATGCCACTGAACTATTTTCGGGTTCTTCATAAGTAGCCACATCATTTTTTTTTTCACTTTTTTTTTACCATCTAATTATTTTTGTGCATCTTTTAATACCCAACAATCACTTCAGAACGACGGTTTCCGGCAAGAATACTCACGTGCTTCAGATCCGACCAATTTTTGAGTAAAATTGTCCTACCACCTATTTTCCAGGAAAAAACCTCAGCCCTCAAACGACCGGAACAATTTTAAGGGGCAAAATCCGAGTTTTTTTTGGAGGGAAATAGGTTGTAGGATGATTTTTGCCTCGTAAAAATTGGTTGGTGTGAGGCGCGTGCATTTTCCTGCCAGAAACCCCGTCTGAAGTGTTGATTAGATATTAAAAGATGCACGAAAATAGTTGGATGGTAAAAAAAAGTGAAAAAAAAATTATGCCACTTATAAAGAATCGAAAATAGTGAAGTGGCATTTATAGCCATTTTCCCTTAAAATGAATTCTGATTGTTTCATCTATCATCAAAATGAATTCTGATTGTTTCATCTATCATCAATGAAGAGAGGGGTCAGTGAGAGCAAGTTATTTGAAGAAAGTATGAGCTGAACATGAGCTTTTCTGGTAGATACTATGAAAGTCTGGAAGAAAGTATTTTCCTGGGTGATTCATTTCTGAGATTGTTTTGTTTTTCCAATTGCAAGCAGTTATTCAGCTCCTTGTCGGAGAAAATAATTAACTTTAGGGCACCTTCTATGTATCTTAGCCAAAAAGGTATCCCTTTTTCCTGCCTCTGGCTCTGAAATAATGGGTTAAACCTTAAGGCAGGCTTAGAAGGAAAACTTACAGTATCATTTGGATACTGGATGCAATATAAGTTGTAGACTTCTTTGTGTGCTAACAGTTATGAATTTACATATTTCCGGCTCACACTTTCAGATGGTGGATAGATTGGATGAAGGAATTATAGCAGCAGATCTTGGTCCACTTGATTATAAAGGCCTTTACAAGGTTTGAATCATATTCAGTCTGTTTTGTGCAGTGGTGCTGGTATCCATCCTCTTCTTAACTTTCTGCAATCATGCAGGCAGTTGGGAAGGCACTCTTCAGGGCTCATGTTGAAGGTCAGCTGAAGGTATGTTAAATAAATGCGACGTCTAACATTGTTCTATTGACATGTGATGCTTGTGCTTTATAACAGGCGACTAATCGAATGTAATATCTACAGAGTGAGATTATGTCTAAGCCTGAACTGTTTGTTGAACCTGATCCTGAGCTTCCTTTGGCACTTTTGGATCAGAAAGAGGTATTTCCATCTGTTTAGCTTTGCTAAACTACCACATTGTATTGTTTATTGCTTTTATATGTTTGTTTTTGGTACCTTAGGAAGCAATGGTAGACAATTAGATATCAATCGCATTGAATTTCTCATCACTTGATGTGTATCAGGCAGGCAAAAGACTCTTGCTGATCACCAATTCTGATTATCATTACACGGACAAAATGATGCAGCATTCATTTAATAGATTCCTTCCCAATGATATGAACTGGCGAGATCTTTTTGACATGGTAGGTAGACCTTGACATTATATTTTCATTACCAAATGAATTGACTTTATTTCTCTCTCTCTCTCTCTCTATATATATATATATCTATATATATATATCTATCTATATCTATATATATATATATATATTGGTTGAAGTAACACATTAAGATGTGGCTCTTAAAGTAGAATATCATGCAAGACTCGCATCTGAAATGTCAATTAGTCATGCTCTAATACATAATTATCAATTTATAATCTTTTCCGCCCAAAACACCATTTGAACATAAAACTAAAATCTTGCACCTGAAGCATTTGAAAATGTTTTGTTTAATGGCTTTGGGATTTTGGTGCCACTTTTGTCCAAGGACGTTATTATTTTTACCCTTGGAGCAAAATTAGTGCTTGTTTTTTGTAATTTATTGTATTCCTTATGAACCTGTGGCTGGTATTTATGTTTTTCTGCTACATCTTAGTCTGTCCCAGTCTAGGATTCTAAAGCAACTTGTTTCAGAAATACATATATATATATATTGCTGAATTGTTACAGAAAAATAGAATGCCTGAGTGAGGTATAGTTCCTAAACTTTCAAGCTAAAATATCAAAGGTGTAGTTTAGGAAAGTATCATCATATTTTTGGTATTATGATCATCAACATATTATAAACCCAAAATAACATGAATATTTTGCCAAGAATATTCCCCCTGTTAGATTTGGAATCAATAGAATCATCTGATATTATAGTGAATGGTCTTGCCAGAATATTTTTTCAGACATTCATCATTTCAGGATATTTTTTCCAACATTCTTACCTTACTGAGCGGCAAACGTGCAAAACATTCACTCTTGAAAATCACTATGAATTTCTAATGAGGAATGATACCGCCTTTACAATCAAAGTCACAGCATATCGTCTGAACCATAATGATTTTTTCAGCAATTTTTACATGTATATATAGGTTATAGTCTCAGCTAGGAAGCCAGAATTTTTCCAAATGTCTCACCCAATGTATGAAGTGGTGACTGGTGAAGGTTTAATGCGTCCCTGCTTCAGGGCTCAGCCAGGTAATTCATTGTTTTTTTTAATTCGCTTTTCTTCGGATAACCAAAAATCCTGAGTAGACGAGCTTGAAGTACTTCTCTGTGCCTCGGATACATGCTTACCTCTAGTTGGACCAATTTCTTTCTTGCATATTCTACTACGCTAGTGATTTATTGTCGTGATAAATAGGGATATAGCTAGATTCTTGAATTTTTTTAATGCAAAGTGGTGACTACCTCTAGTACCCCATTTCTTTATCCAATTATGCTATGTTCCTAATTCTTTCATCATAAAGATTCTGTGACTATCTATCTTTAGTGTTATTGTTGAAGAAATAGTGAATAAGTTACTTCTTCAACAGCATAGTTGGTTTTAAGATTAGAAATTAGGTAAATATCATGTCTGTCCTTTTTTCTTCTGTGCACTATAGTTGTGAATTTCTACAATCCATGAATGTGCTGCATTGGTGCAGGGGGCGTATACTCTGGAGGAAGTGCTCAGATGGTTGAGAATTCACTTAACATTCATGGAGATGAGATCTTATATGTTGGAGATCACATATATACAGATGTAAGCCAATCAAAAGTCCATCTTAGGTGGAGGACAGCTTTGATTTGTCGAGAATTAGAAGAAGAGGTCTGCAACTGTCACTTTTAATCTCTATGACATCATATTACTATATTTGGATCACATTAACTAGGTCAAATCTGGAAGGTTCTCTTATCTTGATCAATATCATCAGTTTATTGGACATGGGTATTTTCACATTATCGCCATAGTCTTGGACTATTAATAAATATCTACTGTTAGATTTTTTTCTCTCTTAGGTATTTGTTGTTTCTTATTGCCTTTTCCTTTTGCCAATTTCTTTTATCTGCCTGATGTATTCGCTGGGTTATGCTTTATTTGTTTTTTTGTTATTCTGATGATGCAGTACAGTGCTTTAATTCGCAGTCATCGTCATCGAGCTAGATTAATAGACCTTATAAATCAGAAGGAGGTTGTGGGGGATCTATTTAACCAACTTCGGCTCGCAATGCAACGGAGAGGCAAGGGACGTCCTGCTCAAGTAATTACCCAATGCATTAGATAGATAGTTCTTTTAGTCTATCTTGGAATTCCATTGTCTTTCTTCCTTTCATTTGAATATGGCTATTAATCTGATCTCTAAGAAAGCATGTTTGATGCCTGGAAATAAATGGAGGAAGTTCATCTGAGCAGATGAGATTCCAAACCATAGAGAAGTACATAATCATCAACCTTTGGGAAAATACAAAAGGAAAGTTAGAATACTGGGCATTCTGATAAAAACTTGTGTACTTTAGAAAGCATAACCTTGGCCAATCTTCTGTTACTTAAACGCCATTTCTCTGACATATTCCACCTTGTGTTAATGTGTTTTGTCTTTTTCTGCTCTAGACACTTGCTGCTACTCATATGGATGATAGAGAACTCACAGATAGCATGCAAAAGCTGCTTCTAGTTATGCAGAAGCTTGATGACAAGATAGGCCCTATGCTGGAAGCAGATGGAGAGCACTTTAACAAAAGGTGATTGGAGTACCTATCACTAGAATTATTTCTCAACTTCTCAAGCTATCTAAAAACCGGTTGGTACAGATGACTAGTTGGCTACAATTAACTTTGCTGATGTTGAAATGAACTTTTTGAGAACTCAAAATTAATGGATATTTGCAATATCACAAGCTACTCTTGTGTTTCTCTGCAATTTGTTGCATTGGACTTTGTGCTTTTTTCTTTTCAGGTGGGGTTTTCTTTCCCGTGCTGGTCTGTGGGACAAAAGCCACTTAATGAGGCAAATTGAGAAGTATGGGAATCTCTTATACATCTTTTACTCACATTTTAATATCTGAAAGCAGTTGAAACTGAAAATTTCAGATATAACTCCCATCTTTTTCCCTCTTATACGACAGGTATGCTGATATATACACTTCCAGGGTTTCAAACTTTCTCCACTATACACCTTTTATGTATTTCCGTGCCCAGGAGCAGGTACTTAGTAAACTATTTATTTTTTCTGCTAATACGTTCGCTAGAGTTTAGTCTCTTGGCCTTTTCCTTATTCTATATTTCGCTAGCATAAGTTCAGTGTTTTGGTCTCGAGACCTGTTGTTATTTTGTCAATTAATGAGAATCCTTTCATTTGAAAGGAGGGCTAATTTCAATGTAAAATCTGTTGAATGATAGCTTAATTAAATTATGATCTATCACTTTACCTGACCTGAAAAGCATATCCCAGAAATATTTATTCATAAGAATTTTTGAGTGCCATTTTGAAAAGCCAATCTAGAGCAAAACTTTATGACATCCATGCATGAAAGTGGAGAATCGCTCCAAGTCTGCACTTTTAAGCAAAAAAATAGCCATGTTCGAGGTTGTGGACTATGTTATATGAAACGTGATTTTTTAAATCTTTGTTTGGCTTGGTATAATGTTTTTGTATGGAAGTTTTGGTATTCATAAGAAACTATATATGTATGGAAGTACGCTCCTAGTGTCTTGGGCCTGTGAAATTCTATAAATTCCTTGAGACATTAATTTATGGATTTAGGAGTTAGCTTCGTTTGCCACACGTTAATTGTGAGTAGTATTTTGTTGGTTTGTTGGTTCTCCTTAGTCCTTCCCCCTTTGCGAATCAAACTAGGGTGAGTGAAGTACTTGTCTCTCTTCTTCCCCTTCCTCCCCTCCCCTTTCACGAACCAAACTAGTCATATACTTTCCTTGATGGGAGTAAATGTGTTCACTTCCATTTTGTTTGGTTGAGTAAAACGGTTATTAATTCCCATCCCCCCACTTTCAAAGGGGATTGATTTCATGATGTGTTCCCACTCCTCATTTACATCCCCACCCCACCCCAACAACCACCAACACCACCACAAAGCAAGGTATGTTTTTTGAATATGCTTAATACTTTCCCATAGCTTTGCAACCATAAATACTAGTAAAATGAGATAAGGGCTTCAATCCTTAGTTTCTTGCTATACATCTGTTGCTTACTAAAAAGAACTCGCAAGGTGGTCTAATGTTCTCATTCTTCTTCATTGTATAGATTATTTTTGTTTGTGGTCACATCTGATACGGTTAATGGCTAATCTCTGTGCAGTCTCTTGCTCATGATTCATATTCATTCCGCCATCTCCAGAATGATAAATCAGCTGATGACAAAAGGTAACCGGCGGTTTGTTCTGTAATGTAAGCTTGTCTGTTGGCTGGAATATTGCAAGAAGATGATGGATGCTCTTGCAGGACATCTTGAGAGGGGATCATAGGGAAACTGATGTGTGCAAATGACTGATTTTTGTAATGTCAAATATTTACTTGAGATCCTTTGAGGACTCACGAGAATAGTGGTTCTGACGGATTCATAGTGGTAGCTTTGACTATGATGAGACTAGTATTGGACTTCATTTTCTGGTGTCAATCTCATCTAAAATTGGGATGTTTCCATAACAAGTATATATTAGCATATTTTAGGTGCTCTTAATACTGTAAAACGATGCCAAGATTTCATTCGTGCTAGAGATGGAGTTGCTCCTCTGCCTGGCTGTCGCCGATGGCTTTAAAAGGCTTGTTTGGTAAATTAACTTATTTCTTAAAAATAAAAATGAATTAGTTAATAACTTATTATGTTAGGTGTGGTTGTATAATTTTTAAGCGCTTAATATCATTTGTAAATAATTTTTGTGTGAAGATCTTTTGCTTCACTTTTAAATTTAAAAATATATATATTATTTAAAAAAATTTTAACACTTTTTTCAAATTGGAGTAATGTTATCACAATAACTTATCGACTATTAAATAAAATTACTTGTACGTTATAGACAGCTTTAAAAAAAGACAATTTTTACTTGAAATTTTTAAAAGATGAGTTATGCGTGGAAGAGAGGGGTTTTGAGTTTTAAATTTAATTCAGTTAAAACTCTTTGCTTTTGGAGATTTCCCTCTACGGAGATCGGGATATTCGCGTATTCGGATTACATGGAGGTAATATTGATGTTGTTTGCGTTGTGTATTAATATTCCATATAAATAAAATGTTTAGAAGAAAAAGATTATTCCTTTTTGTCTTCTCCAATAACGATTCTTACTTCTAATTTCTTATTTATGACACAAAACATACAACTTAATATTCTATGAACTGTTATTTATATAATCATAGAACTACAGTAATAGAAATATGGAGTTTAAGCAATTAAAACATTAAAACTCCGATAGCATATTATTTTAATAATTAAAAAAATTTAATGACTTTTCTATATTCCTCTATAAATTTATTTTATACCATTCAACTAATAATATTAAAAAAACATAAATAATAACTGAAAAGATATTGTTGCCACTATCACTAGACTCTATTACCAGTATCTCAATTAATTATGAAATTACAGAATTAGTAATCGACTAGTACTCTGGGGTGTACCATATAATTTGCAACCCCGCTCACCCCCACTCACCCACTACAGAGATGGTACGAGGGAGTAGCATTGTAGGAAAGATATTGTCCAATAAATAATTTCAAGAAAATAGGCATTGTCGAACAGCTGAGCTAATTTACATTCAAGGGCAAGCAAGGGTAAGGAATGGATAAGTTTCCAACACCCTCAAAATTCTTTGTTTGATTAAACTCTTCATACCGCCATTTCCAGCCTCTCCTGCAGCTTCTGCATTTTTAAGTTTTGAACAAATAGTGTTACTATCATTTACAAGCAGCAACAAACCAAGCAAAGGAATGATGATGAAGAAGTTGAGATGGGCAATCGATAGTGGGTTCTGGGACCTAGACTTGTCGACGCCGGTGACCCTCGATGGCCGAGCTCGGCCTGTTCCTGGAGACGCCCTGCCTCTTGGGCTGAGCCGTGGTGCCAAACTTTCGAGGCCCAAACAGATCGATTTCTTCCAGCGCTTCATGGCCGTCCCTTTTGTTCCTTCCTTCACCAGTGACCGTGGACTCTCTCTTCAACGGGTCCTCTCTCTTCCGCTCCCTTCGCCGATTGCTGAGCGATGGTACATTCTCCCTTCATTTCTTTGTTGAAGCCTATATCTTGATTTCCATACATTTTTCAAGATCTCTAGAATTCTCCAATTTAAGATGCTTTCGTCGGAAGCTTCACATAATTTGGAAATTCTCTAGTCTGATGGCAGTTGTAGTTTTGTTGTTTCAATTATTGCCTACAACTATCACTTACGGAGTCAGTATTAACTAATGTTTTTGCTTAAAAGTTATTCAGGTTTGCAACGCTGCTTGGTCAGTTCAAAATCCACAAGTTTCTGACCTCTATTAAAAACAATGGAACAATGCAGCAGTCGGAAACCTCAAAGCTTCAAGGCATCATAACATACCTCTCTGAAAAATCCTTGTATGCCTTAAACCTCACTTCAGAGCTGCTGGCAACACCCGAGGATACTCTCTATTTTAGCTTTGAAGCAGATGGTGAATACAAGAACTCAAGGAAAAAATTAGTTCTTCATCACAAGGCAAGCATGTATGATCACTCTATAAGTAGCATATCTGTTGCTCTCTCTGAAACCCTGCATATGCTAGCTATCCTTTGTGTCCATAAGTTTCTTTTGCCTTTTATTTGATAGAACAGTGTTTAATACTCATCCAGTGGCTAGCATGTTTCTTTGCTCCTCAATCCCAACCTGCTATGTGTTCCCTTTTACTTAATGTGTGCATACTGTTAAGTGATGAAATTTATGTGATCGCAGTTTCCACATCATAATCTAACCGTGGAAGCTGCTGGTCCAGAACTTTTTGTTGATCAGGATGGTAATTACTGGAATGTGCCTTTCGCTGCTGCAGCTGATCTTGCATCTGTGGTTCCCGACTCTGACATAAGCTATCACATATTCATCAATCATGTTGTGGGTTCACCCTGGAAAATTGGAGATGAGTCAACTAGTGGAAAGCCCGCAACTTTACTTCCGGGTTTGTGCGCCAAATGTGCTGTTTCTGTCAAGAAGAATATTGATATTTGGAGAAGTGAAGTGCCCAAGTTAAAAATGGTGCAACCTTATGACATATTCTTGTCTAATCCTCATATTTCAGTATCAGGGATTCTAGGTAAAAGCAGCATAAGTACTCCTTAAAGACTTCTATGATGTTTCTACTGGTGTAATGAAACCTGCAACACTACACACATAAATAATATCTGTTGTTTTTGGGCAAAATTTCACCCACAAATTCACTCATAATGTGCAGTGGGTTTTTGGGCCTGCCGATCATTAAGCCGAAAACTGTATTTGTATAGTGAGTTGTTGAGGAATGACTTTAACAGGCATCTGGACTGTGAATTTTAAAATTATCATGTCTATAACCATTTGAGATAGCACTTGCTTGGTTAGCTATTGTAACTGCACTAAGTTGCATCTCCCAAATTACACCTCCTAATTTGAATATCCAACTCCCAATCTTGATTGGCTTCCAAAACATCCCTTCTTCATATACATTTTTAGTGTTTAATATTCAGGTATTTCATTGCAGGCACTGTGGTTTCTGGATCTCTTGGAAATGTTTCAAGCAGAGATAAAGAAGAAGAAAAGTCACATCTTTTCAATGGTTTTGGTCTTCATGCACAAGGACTGAATATATCTACTTCTGCTGATTTGTTTGCAACTGTGGTGTTTTCTGCTCAGTATGGCAATTTCCAGAGGCTGCTTCTGGATCTTACTCGGTTTAATGTCCGTATGGATTTCCCCTCTGGGTCAAAATTTCTTTCTGGTGCCACTCGCATGGCATATGATCTGTATAATTGTCAAGCATGGGGTTCAGAAGCAGTCAATGCTGTCTATCCAAATACCAGTCTGTCATTTCAGCAGCAGGTATCTTGTTTCTATATTTGTTGTTTGGGTAATTCTATCTGCAAGCTAAATTGTTTAAAGAGTGGTCCAGCAGAGGTGCTGCTAACTGCAATATTCCATTTGCTGTATTTATATAAAAGATAATGTTGGTTTGATCTTGTTGACCTCTTCGCATCAAGTTTTTCTGCAACTTTCCTTGATAATGATATTATTTGATGCGTAATCTTATAGGAAAGTGTATCAAAGTTTCACTTTTGACCTTGTAGGTCATTCGATTGTTTTTTTACGGTTGCTCATATCTTGCTCCTGGTTTTCTCTATAGATAGTTGGACCTTTCAGCCTCAGAGTGGATTCTACGGTGGAACTAGATGTGAAGAACAGCAAATGGCATCCAAAAATAACTAATCCTGTATTTGCAGTTGAATATGCCTTGCAAGTTCTTGGTTCGGCAAAGGCTGTGGCTTGGTATTCCCCAAAACAGCGCGAATTTATGATAGAACTTCGTTTCTTTGAAACATAATAGTTGTTTCCAAAGATCTCTGTTGTTTGCATAAACTTTCTGCTAGATTGTTCCTGTTAATTTCTGGGACAACTTTGTTGATGAGACATGATTCTTTTCTACTGTACTTTTCTTCTTATTATGGGTTTATTCTGCTGAAAGTTTAAAAACTGTGCCATCCCTTGTTATGTTGGCTTGGTGAAGGAAGAGAAGGGAATGAATGATCTCTCAATATATGTGTCGGGCCAATTGTTCACACATTTTTGTTTTTTTTCAGCCTTATTCTCGATCCTATGATTAGATGAACTGGACCTCACAACTAAACGGTGGACTGAGTTTATTTTAAACCCAAGACCCTGGGTGGCTGGGCTGACAATAGTCCAATTTGACATTTGAATAAGTCACCCTAGGTGAACTCAACGGCTTTAAATGAGTCCACCCAAGGTGACTTGGATGCCTCTATAAATACTCTTTTCTTTTATCTGTGGTTGACGACCTCTCTGCAACTTCTTCTTCTGTTGTCGCCTTGAGTCACCATTCTTGGCTAATTGCGAGCTTGGGTGGCGTGTGAATAAGAGAACCGAGAGTGAGGGTTTTTTTTATCGAGATTCAGTGAGTACAACAAAACCCAGTCGTCCGATTTTTGTCTTCTTCGTTCGAATATCTCTGTTCTCCTCTTTTATATAGAGACCGATCGTTTGGTTTTCTATGTTGGTCGTCTGTTTTTGAAACCGATTATTCGATTTTTGTGTTAGTCGTTCGATTCTGTCTGTTGTGTCAAAAATTAAACGTTCAATTTTTGTCTATATCATCCATTTTTTTATATTCTTTTATTTTTCTACTGCTTTTGTAATAGTAAATAAGAGTATAACAAGGCCAATCACCGGATCCATTTCATAACAATATGCTATCACAGGACCTCTGGTGAGGTGGTGTCTTTGTTCAAGGGACAATTTGGTGCATAATTCATGTCCCAAAATAACCCAAGAAATATGCTACTAATAAAAAATGTTAATAAGTGCGCTTCTAATAATTTATTTAACATTTTATTTAAAAAAATTTCATACCTATTGCTATTCTGACATCTTCAAAGAAAAATAATAATATTCATCAAAAAAAGAAAAAAATAAAGTAAAATAAAGAAACTAGAATGGATAATAGAGTTAAGATACTTTTGATTAAGAGAAAGTTTCAAAAAGCGAAACTCTCTACCTATGTTAGAGAGGTTCTTTAACCAAGTAAGTTGTAAATTATGTAATATGGACGAGCACTAGAACCTTATAACAAAGTTTATAATATTTCAGTGAAAAATAGCTCCACACGATATTCGAATTTCTGTTATCAGAGAATTTTTCTTCAGGTCATCTCAATCCTTGCCAACTCGGGCATAGGGTCAAGATACTTGCTTTAGTTTAGTTTGGTTTTAGCTAATTGGCAATGGTTATACTTGTATGCATAGTTGTCGTTCGAGATTAAATTCAGTTCGATTTCAATTGAGTTAAACTCGAGCTAATAATTTATTTTATATATATATTTCTTTATTACATAAAATTAATACTTAATTTTTATTGTTGTTTAAAATTTTTTTTGTTATAAATCTCTTTACTTTTTATTTGTTATTTATCTTAAATCGAATCTAAACTCACACTTCATATATAATTGAACGCAAATCTTATTGGTGAGTTAAGTTTTGATAGAATTCTGATTAAACTCTTTTAGAGCGAAAAAAAAAATTGCCCGTACAACCCAATAATGACCGATGGTAAAACTCGCTAAATGAGCGATATATATTTTCTGTAACATTGTATGTAATCTTCTGTATAATATGTTTAATATAATAATTTATTAATAAAATATATTAAATAAAAGATAAATAAAAAAATTAGTTAAAATAACCCTGAACTATTTTAACTTTTCTGTTTACAACTATAAATTTTTATTCTCTCTTTTTCTAACAACGAATTATTTTATATCTTGTGTTTGTACTCATGAACTTTTATTTATATTTTTCTAAATTTGAACTATTTTTTACATCTCAAATATAGCAATGAATTGATGGTTATATTTTAGAGGTAAAAAATAGTTTATAACTATTTTCAAAAGAAAAAAAAAGTTCGTTGTTAGAAAAAGATAAAATAAAAGTTTATTATTATAAACAAAAAAGTTAAAATAATTCACGGCTACTAATTTCTCTCAATTATAAGAAGGAAGGATAAACTTTGAAATAAATATTATAAAATTAAATATTATCATATATAATCTTAGCATAGGAGGTATAATTTTTCAGATAATTATATTATGAACTAGGTTTATACTTCCATTCATGAATACTCTTAATTATTACGAAAAAAAAGAGCCGGCTCAAGCACAAGCCAGTTAAAGCCTTTGCTTGAGGGTCCCCACTTAAATTAGGCCCCAAATATATATATATATTTTATAATTGTATATTTTAAAAATAGTTTCTTAAAATTTTAGAAAATAATCTTATAGATAAATTATTAAGTGATAATTATTATCCTATTAAAAAAAAAACTCTAAAATCCCCTAAATTCCTATTTTCCTAATTGTTCACTCTTGATTTTCTAAGATCATTTCAATTCTCTCTCTCTCTCTCTCTCTCTCTCTCTCTCTCTCTCTTCTAAAATTTCTCCTTAAATCAAACTTTCATTTTTCAATTTTTATTTGTGAATAAAACTTTTTGATCGTTTAGAATGCGCATAAAATTATTCGTCACAACAACTTGGAATATAATGCAAATCAGGTTCTATTACTATTCTTGATATTTAATTAATCACTTTTTTTATATGAATATACTTTTGCTTTTCCATTTTACATGAAAAACTTAAATTCACTTGGCGATTAAAATTTAAAAGAAAATTACCTCGAAAATTCTTTAAAACACAATAATAGTTTATATATTGATAGTTTAGATTTATTTTAAGAACCAAAGCTTTTTAGAAAAATTATTCATGTAGAAAATAATATTCCAATTGATATATTTAATTATATTAAAAGACTTAAATAGTTTTTCAAATGCATATATTCATATAAGATATTGTTAATCATTCACGTAACAGTTGCTTCAGCAAAAGAAGTTTTTCTAAACTAAAATTAATAAAAAGTTACTTACTAATAAAAATATCCCCAAAAAGATTAGATATATTAGATATGTTATCCGTGAAGGACTTATTACGAGAAATCGAATATTAAAATTTAATTAAAGAATTTGCGTTAAAGAAAATTAGAAAAATAAAATTTTACAAAAAAATATTTGTATTTTAATTTTTGAAAAGACTATAAATTCAAAATTTTACTTTAATATATAAATGCATGAATCTTATCCATAATAGAATTTTCTCAAATTTCCCCGTTGAAATGTGGATTTACAATTTAACCCCTTGGATTGTGGTATAATTATTCCCTTTGGTCCTTCCCCTCTTAAAAAATAAAATTATCCGCCCCATCCGGGTCAGTTCCTCCTACTATTAGACCCTATTATTATTACTTATTAGACCCAAGCCCGCTTGTATTGTACATGCAGGTGCAATGCGGCTGCTGCTGTTGCTCACCTCTTCCTGAGTTGGAGTCGGGTCTCTTTCTTCATCTTTCTCTCTCCTCGCTGCGCCTCCGCATCACTGGGCGTCTGCCGGCAAACCTAGACAGAAGAAGAGAAGATTCCTTCTACTCAAACGTCAACCTCAACGCCTAAACCCCCCAGAGGCCAGCAGAAGAGTCTTTAAGGTATTTTCTCTATTTCTAATTTTCCCCCTCCTCTTTTTGCAGTTCTGAACAATTCTTGCTTTTCGAAACCACCCAAAAAGAGAGAAAATTTACATTTTCGGCTGAATCTTCAATTAATTATAATTTTGTCCCGATTTCATATTCGCCTGGCATGATTATGGTCTCTCCTGCTCTGTTCTAGGGCTCTTCTTCTTCTTCTTTTCCCTCCCTTGTTTATTGAATTTTTGTTACTCCTCGTTATTAGGGTTTTGTACTGTGTATGTCTTCTGCATTTTCTTTCTCAAGTTTTAAACTTTCCTCTTAATTTGTCAATGTAGTTAGATTTTCCTTGTGTAAAAATCGTTTCTTTGTGAATAAATATTCAGGGGTTGGAAAAATTCACGGTAGAAAACTCCCGCAGGCAACATGTCTGCTAAGAAAATTATAGCTATCTGTCAATCTGGGGGAGAATTTGTGACCAATAAGGAGGATGGCTCTTTGTCCTACACTGGCGGGGATGCCTATGCTCTGGACCTTGATCAGCACACTCATCTCAAGGATTTCAAGCAAGAACTAGCCGAAACTTTTCAGTGTGCTGCCAATTGCATGACCATCAAGTATTTCCTCCCCGGGAACAAGAAGACGCTCATTACCATTTCTAAAGACAAGGACCTTAAGCGCATGATCAACTTTTTCAAGGATACTGACCAGGTCGATGTCTTCATCATCATTGAGGAGGCTGTTGCAATGCCTGCCAGTAGGTAGTAATTACGGCTCATTTGTGCACCCTTTTACTTGTAAATCTTTTTTCTCCTTCCTTTGGTGGGTGGGTGATAGTATACTGAATGGAGCTGGAATAAGAACTCATAACTCGTGTGTCAAGGAAAAGATGTTATATTACTCTGTTGATTGTCTGTATGAATGTCATTGCTTGGTTAATTATGTAGGTCAAGCAGGACTACTGTGTCGGAGGCGGAGGTTACTCCTACTGCCCCTGGGGATTTAATACATGTAGCCGAACCAATTACTATGGAGGCACCAATGGATGCCACAGCCATCAACGTTTATCCTTCTAACAATGATGAGAAGCATCGTAGAGCAGCACTGCAGTGGGAGCACACCATAACTGGCGTGGACCAAAGGTTTAATAGCTTTGCTGAATTTCGTGAGGCTTTGCACAAATACTCAATAGCACATGGATTTAGTTACAAATACAAGAAAAATGACAGTCACCGTGTTACTGCCAAATGCAAGTTTGAAGGTTGTCCATGGCGGATATATGCATCAAGATTAGCTACCACCCAGCTGGTATGTATCAAGAAAATGCATCCTGAACACACTTGTGAGGGAACCACTGTAAAAGCAGGGTACAGGGCAACAAGGGGATGGGTAGGAAATATAATTAAGGAGAAATTGAAATCGTCTCCAAATTACAAGCCTAAGGACATAGCCCTCGACATCAAACGAGAGTATGGCATCCAACTGAACTATTCTCAGGCGTGGCGTGCAAAGGAGGTTGCCCGGGAGCAGCTTCAGGGTTCTTTTAAAGAGGCATATAGTCAATTGCCTTTTTTCTGTGAAAAGATAATGGAAACGAATCCCGGTAGTGTTGCTACTTTTGGGACAAAGGAAGACTCCAGTTTCCTTCATCTTTTTGTGTCATTTCATGCCTCTATATCTGGTTTTCAACAAGGTTGCCGTCCTCTTCTTTTCCTTGATAGCACTCTTCTTTACTCAAAATATCAAGGTACGTTGTTGGCTGCAACTGCTGCAGATGGGAATGATGGTGTCTTCCCAGTAGCCTTTGCCATTGTAGATGAAGAAACTGAAGGCAACTGGCATTGGTTTCTGTCACAACTCAAATCTGCTCTTTCTGCAACTAACCAAATCACATTTGTTGCTGATTTTCAGAAAGGTATAAGGGAATCATTGAGGGAAATATTTGGGAAAGATTGTCATCATGGTTATTGCCTACGTTACCTTGCTGAGAAACTGAATAAAGATTTGAAGGGGCAGTTTTCACATGAAGCAAGACGTCTCATGGTTCAGGATTTGACTGCTGCTGCTTATGCACCAAAAGTTGAGGATTTTCATCGTTGTGCAGAAAGCATAAAAGCTATCTCACCAGAAGCATACAATTGGGTCAGCCAAAGTGAACCTGAGCACTGGGCAAATGCTTATTTTCGTGGGGGCAGATATAATCATATGACATCCAACTTTGGACAACTATTCTACAGCTGGGTATCAGAGGTTGATGAGTTGCCGATCACCCAGATGGTGGATGTCTTACGGGGTAAGATGATGGAATTGATATATACACGGCGGGTTGATTCTAGTCAGTGGGTCACAAGGCTCACACCTTTAATGGAGGAAAAGCTTCAGAATGAAATTTCAAAGGCTAAGTCGCTGCAAGTATTACTCTCACATGGCAGCACGTTCGAAGTCCGAGGTGATTCTGTTGATACAGTTGACATTGATCACTGGAACTGTACTTGCAAGGGGTGGAATCTTACTGGGTTACCCTGCTGTCATGCTATTGCTGTTTTTGATTGTCTTGAAAGGAGTCCATACGACTATTGCGACAGATACTTTACAACTGAGTGCTACCGTGCAACTTATGCAGAGTCAATTAACCCAATACCAAACATCGAGATACCAGAAAAAGGTGAACTGGAGGGAGTCGTTGTTGTAACTCCTCCCCCAACTAAGCGCCCACCAGGTCGCCCAAAGATCAAACAGGTTGAACCTCTCGATGTAATTAAACGTCAGCTGCAGTGTAGCAATTGCAAAGGCCTGGGTCACAATAAGAAGACATGCAAGTATGTCTCTGAATAAAACCTAACCAGTTGTGAATTGTTAAATTTTCCTTTTCTCCTATATTTGTTTCCTTTATGTGTCTATTTTTCTTCTATATATTTGATGTGTACCATTAGGTTTTCGATGGTACATTTCTTTGATTTTATGCATGTTACGTTGTGCTTCCGAAGATATGTTCCTTTTGCATCAGTTGTACTAATTTCTGATGGTCCTTTATATCCTTGTCCTCCTTTACATGTTGGAATCAAAATGCTGAGTTCCTATTTATGTCATTCTTCTCGTAGTATATTTTTAACATCTCAGCTTCACAAAGAGTTTGTACAGTTGTATTAAATCAGTTTGTTGGATCTTTGATTTAAAATTGGCCTGTTTGCGTGACATAAACCATTTGGAATATAGTTCTAGGATTAGTTAAAAGATACACATGGCACTGGTTGATCAAGTTTAACTCTTGCATATGAAACTTATGTTAAGCTTTAGGATTTTATGGTCTGCACTGAAGGCTTACCTACAACATCCTTGGATCAACTTATTAGTGTTTGGGTCTGGCGGGCGTTTTCTGTAAATACTCCTCAAATTATCTTTATCTCTATTCTCTATCTCTATACTCCTCAAATTATCTCTATCTCTATCTCCATTCTCGATCTCTATACTCAAATTATCTCTATCTCTATTATTTGAAATGACCTTTAGTTAGATGAATTATGAAATTTGCGTATAATGGAATATTGCCATTTTAATGTGTTTTGGTATACTAAGTTAATAATAGTAGTTAAGAAGTTAAATAGAGTGTTCTAAATTAAATAGAGAGTACAATAACGGGAGCTTAATACATGGAGCAGTTTGAGGTTCTTTGGTTTAGAATGCTTTTAAAAGTTATATAGAAGATAATAAAAATTATATTTAGTAAATAGAGTTGCATAAAAAGATAATAAAAAATTAAAATGAAGTTTGTAAGTGAAAGAATTAATGATTTTTTGGGGAGTAAGTTAAAATTTGGTGCAATAAATAACTATAAACTATAAGAATAACTAATAACTAGAGATTCAAGTTAACTAATGTTAGAGGTTAGGGTTTGGAGAAAATACTAACTTCGAGAAATTATTCATAAAGGCATTTATAAAGAAGTAAAAAATGATTTAATTTGGGAGTTAATAATTAAAAAAAATTTACAAAAGAAAACAATTAGTCGGGAAAATTATTTATAAAATATATCTAACACAGAGAAGAAATAAATATTTGATTTGAGAATTACATAGAGGATTACATATAGAAATAATCAATTCAAAAAAATTATTTTAAAGTGCATTTTAACATAATAGATGAAAAATTTGTTTTGCAAACTTTGACATGCGAATGCTTATAGATCTAGCTAGTTAGTACTAATGCTTGTAAGCTAGAATCAGGATTTGATTTTCATATGTATTTCACTTCTTAAGGATTTAGATAAAAATGCAAGTTCATGTTTCCCTACTTAATTTTTAACCTAGACTTTGCATGATCTTGGCTACGGTGTCTGTCTTTGACGCTTAGTCAAGACTAGCATGATCTGTCATCTGGAACATTAGAGCAAATTTTGTAGGCTATTCTAGATCTTTGGTTGTAGTTAGATAGCTTGGCCTCTGCTCTATACATCAAACACCTTTAAATATATACTTCTTGCCATTTCCATGCTCAAGGAAAGTAGCCATTGTTAACTTGTGCTTTTTAAGATGGTCCCTGATATTAACAGATTATTTTTCCTGTTTGGCTTTTCTTTTTAGAGTATATTTTGAATAAAATCATTATAACCCTGGATTTTTGACTCAAGTGCGTTCTTTTTTTTGTGTTCTACTTTTGCCCATTTGATGTATAAACAGCAAGAACAGGGGAGTAGTAGAGATTGATGCTCCAGAAACCCCATTACTGACAGGCGTGACAATTGAAGAACCAGAAGGGAGCACATAAGTTTTGGTAGGTTTCCTTTGTAATTAAGCTGACCATTGTGTTTTTCAGATTCTATGAATATGGATTTGGTTTGGACTGATGGGATTGGTAAAGCTAAATATATGCTGGAGTTTGTGTTTTTATTTTCATTGAGAATGGTTTCCTCTAAAAGGAATCAATCCCTATGTGCTTTCTTGATGAGTCATTTGCAATCTATCTTCTGGTGAGCAATCTTTTCAACTAGAGGAGGTTCCATAAACTAAGAACATGGTGACCCCAATAATTTGTATTGTGAGTTTTTAGGCAAAAGAAAAAAACAAAGAGAGGCAATGGAGGAGGTGAATTTAATTAAGGTTGCAATGTCTCTCTGTATTTTTTTCTTTTTATTTTCTAAATATTTGTGTTCTAAATTCATTTTATATCAGCATAACAGTTCAATTCTGCAAGTGCAATCGAAGTTTTGTAGAAAAATTCTGTTATGGACTCGTTTCATGTCCCATATTAAGCCATATGGTTGGGACGTAGATCATATGATGCATATATATGGATAAATGCATAATATTATTTTTCATTTTTCTCAAATTGTAAGAGTTCGTTTTTTTTTTTTTTTTTTTTTTAAAATTTTCGGCTGCGTCTCGCTTCAAAAGTGGAGGGGTTGGGGAGGGTGAGTTTTTTTGTAAAGTTAATGTGCTTTAATGACAAGAATGATTCCACATTTTTTAATTTAAAAATTAATTAAGAGGGAAAATGATGGATAAACAAGTAAATAAGAATTAATTCCAAATTTTGACAAAATGTTTTTGGTTACAAAATATTTACCTTGTATATGTTTGGTCCTTAATAAATAATTTTATATTTTTTAGTTCTTAATTTATGAGTAAATTTTTTTGTTTCCTTGGACAAATTTTGATTTCTTTTATTATATTAAAATAGCGAGAGTAACAATAAAAATTTACACAACTCAAAGTTTAAAAGAAAAAATTTTTTATAGAAAAAAATCACTATAAATATTCAAAAATAATTTATGCTTTTCTATTTTTATTCAAAAACATTTTTTTGTTTAAATTTTACCCAAAAGTAAATTTTGGATTATTGAAAATAACAAATTATCATTTTCACGATGAAGATGGATTGAGATTTGCGTGTGCAAATCATTTGCTTCGGTAATTGAGGGTATTTTTGTCATCTAACAATTATTTTATTTTGGGATTGGTTAATCGGCTTAAAGAATTGGAAGAAGAAAGGAGGAAATTGAAGGAGGCATTGAAGATGAAGAATAAGATTGTTATTTTAGTTGTGCTTTTAGTCATATTTTGTATTTTTTGCTGGTAGAGAAGATGAACAACTCTGTTGTTTGCATGTAAAGAGATTGTGTTAGTTTTGTTAGAGTCATCTTGAAACATTTGATTTGTTTACGTTTGTCAAATTTGGACTGAAATCTAAAAAGCTTAATTAAAACCATCCCATAAGGTAAAGCTTTAGAACCTTTCATTTTCGTCGTTTCTTTCACTTTGTCCATCATTTAAAAACATAAGTTCAGATCTCTACCTTTTTAATGTGCTAAATTATGCATAGCTCTAAAATTGACATATTGGTAGCTTCCATTCTTCGGAGTGATATATAAGAGAGAAAACTACGTCTAGTGACCTGCAACAACATATATATAAACAAAAAACGAATAGCCTAAATAACTTAAATACACAAGTATACAAACTGTTTGGTATCTCTTCCCCGCTTCCACTAGCGAGGAAAAAAATTGGCAAAAGAGGGGGCGTGAGCAAGCCAGAGAGACTGGATGTGAGCAAATACCCTTAAGAGATAGAACCATAACTCGAGCTTTGTGAGTATGTAGGTCTGAGCTTGATTGATCCAAAATATGTGAAGTATAGTGAGTCTATTGGCGGACAATTTAGGATATTTCCATATTTTCTTCAATCCTGAACAATACGCATTAATCGAATCTCCCTCTTGTTTGCAATTTGCTAGAATAACTTGTAATTTGTACTTTCTTGGTCTAATACTCCCGACCAAGAATCTTTCTTTTAGATTTACCGAAAATTCATCGGCCCTTTCGGAGTAGTTCATAGAGGACCTTAGGGTAGGTTCAATTGTATTTAAAATCTATGAATTTATAAGAGTGTTAATCTCTTCTTTTTCTAGATCGTTTTCCAGCTTAGGGATTAATCCATCAATAAACCCTAATTTTTTGTTCAATCGCAAAGCCATGCTTTTGCCATTCATTGCAATTGGTATCCTTCAATTGACCTAGGTTATAATTTGCCCAAATCAATCAGAAGATGCAATATAATATGCATCTTTCTTAACTGTACTTTTTTGGACATGGATTTCTTCCTCCATGTCGGTTGAAGCATTGATTTCTTCTTTGTCTTTATGCATTGTGAGAAAAAGAAGATAACTCTGATACCATAAAAATTTCCAATGGAATAAACAGTCGTTGTTTTCTTATGTTATTAATCAGGGAAAGGAGTAATACATACAATTTTCTAGACTAAACTCTCTAATTCTAGCTAGTTAATGTAATTCACTACAAAAAGGAAATTATATAATCCTAAGCAAATAAAATTACACAAAGTCGGATATTACAATCGATTTACAATAGATATGGAAATATCCCAAATTCTCCGCCAATAAAGCAGATGGGACGATCAAAAGATATAATCTCGCTTGGTAATTCTTGGGAATACCCAGTCTGAGGGAGTTGATTTCATAGAGACATTTGCCCCTGTAACTAAAGTGGTGACGGTTATAACATTGCTATCTCTTGCTCACGCCCGCAATTAGTCTATGCACTAGATGGATGTGCATAATACATTTATCCATGGTAAATTAGTGGAGGAAGTATATATGCGACCACCACCAGCTGGTTTTCATCCGTTTCTAGGCCAAGTGTGTCGTCTGCAGAAATCTTTGTGCGGCTTTTGACAGGATCCTCGATGTTCTGTGCGCTGCATAAGTGTGATTTTACTCAGTTATATACTAATTATTCCCTCTTTACTTACTATCATAATGATGTTTTCTTATACGTCCTATTTTATTATGTGGATGATGGAAATTCATTGTGCTTTGTCACTAAGTTTAAGGCGTATTTGAATTCGTGTTTTCACATGAAACGCTTGAGCTCTCTCAAGTATTTTTTTGTCAATGAAATCGTTCGAAATCCTTTGGGTTTGTATTTATGTCAATGGAAATACACTTTAGAGATAATCTCTAAGACTGGTTTGATGGGAGCCAAACCATCTTCTACTCCTCTCGAACCAAATCATCAATTGGCTAAAGCTTTTCGACCACTCTTTGACAGACCGAATCGCTTTCACCACCTGATTGGGAAGTTGATCTATCTTACTTCTACTCGTCCAAAACTTACTTATGTTGTTTATATTCTAGCTCAGTTTATGACGACTCATAGGAAAGATCATTGGGATGCTTCATACACTTCGTGTAGTACGATATCTTAAGGGTTGGCCTAACCGAGGTATTTTGCTTCGTTCGGACTCTCATTTTCTGTTGACAATATATTGTGAATCTGACTAGACCATTTGCTCCATTATTCAGTAGTCGGTCGCATGGTACTTTGTTTCTTTAGACGAATCCCATGATCTCTTGGAAAACGAAGAAGTAACACACTATTTCCTGCTCCTTCGCCGAAGCCAAATACCGGTAATTGTGTGAGTTAAAATGTCTTTCACATTTACTTCGTGACATTCGTATCAAAGTCGCTCGTCCGATTCTCTCTTACAATGTGGTAATCAGGTCGCTCTTCATATTACTACCAATCTCGTTTTCTAGGGACACACCAAACATATTGAAATCAATTGTCACTTTGTTCGGGATGTTTTTCAGTTTGGTTATATTTTTCTCCAAGTTATCTTAAAGTGAGCTACAATCTGCTTACATTCTCACTAAAGCTCTGCATTCTAACTTGTTTCACTATTTAGTACGCAAGTTGGACATTTTAAATCTTCATACTTTAACTTGAGTGTAGTATTGACAAAAAAAATTGGCATATTTCTATATCTATTGTAAATCAATTGTAATCGCCGATTTAAATTTGTGTAATTTGATTTGCTTAAGATTGTATTGTTAAATTAGAGTTAGTCTAGAAAATTGAATGTATTACTCCTTTCTCCAATTTATAACACAAGAAAATAACTATTGTTTTCTCAATTAAAAACTTTCAGTTCAAATCTAGTAACTGATTCACTAATCATTCAATTAAAGTTTAGATTTATTTATTTTTATTTGGTTTAAATTAAATTAAAAAATTTATAACTTAACACGAGATATAAATATAAAAAATTAATTCAAAATGTTACTAAATAAAATATAAATTTCTCCTTTTATAACTAAATTTTATTTTTCACTATTTTTTTTTCTATTAGAAGCATTTACATAAATCTCTCGATACCTATTTCTTTTCCCTGAAAAAATCTCTTTATACCTATGCTCCACGACTCATGCATGTGGCTAAATAAATTTAGTATTCCCAATATATATGTGGGATGAGTTTATTTGGGGAATAATTCTTCCTTATCAAAATCTTATCAAAATGTTATTATATAAAGTGATAGAAGGTTATAAAAAATATTTCTAAAAAAAATAAAAATAAAGCTTTTGGCTTAATTCGGCAGTTGAAGTTTCGAGAATGAAAGCAGCGGGATAAAATCAAATTAGCTTGGGGACCGATAAAGTATTCGGCCACCTTGCAAAGCCAACAAGTGACACATGTGCATTTGTAATTCAAAATATGCATGGCGCATGCATGCAAGCGGTAGTGCAGCCACGTAGCCAGCTGCCACCGCCTCCTCGGCCCTTATAACAAAGACAAAGATGCTGTATATCCATATATCCGACAAGTTTAGTGTTTTTTCATTCTCTCATTCTATCCATCGTTTAGGGTTTAGGGTTTTCAAAGAAGAAAATTGGTGTATACTAGATAATGGCTTCGTCATTAATGATGATTCGAGGGAAAAGTAGCGGTGTTGTTCACCTTCTTCTTCTTCTTATTGTTATTATTGTTGGGATCCTTTCCTCAGGGGCCTCAGGGGATACTGAACACGTCGACCCTAAATATGAAGAGGGGAAATCCAAGGCGGAGTACGCTGGGGAGAAGGCGGGGGAGACGGGGAAGGAAGCTAAAGAAAGTTCGGAGTCATGGGCAGAATGGGCCAAGGACAAAATTACAGAGGGCTTAGGGATTGGCACTGAAAAAGCTAAGGAAGCTTCTGATTTGGCTGCTGATTCGGCCAAGAAAGCCAAAGATAAACTTACCGACACTGCTACTGGTAATACTGCTACCTAGCTGCTCGTAATATTTCCGTATCATCCCCTCATATTTTTTTTAATAATTAATAAAGTATATCATATAAGAAATGTTATTGAGGGTATAGCTGCTCGAAATATTTGCTGTAACATTCCGTAATATTTTTAATAATATATATATATATATATATGACGGAACTAGAATGGAAGGAAGGAAGAGGAAATTATATATAAATTTTATTAGAACTTTATTTATATAATTAACACTTATATAATTAACACTTCTATCTATAAAGATTGTCCAAATAATTCTAATTTTTTTTAGAAAAGTATATATTCATCGTTTTTTATAATTTCTAAATAATAATAAATATTTGTAAATAAAATTTATCGATTTGACCTCCCCTTCTTGAAAGTCACCCTCTTAAAATTTAGTTCCTGCTATAGTGATTTTATGGCCATTTTTCGGCTAAGGAGGCTGTTGATCCCCTTACGTGTAATTTCGTGCACATATATATTTATTTATTTATTTGTGAGATTTTATTGATAAAGTATATCAAATAAAAAATATTATTGAGGTGTTATTAGGGACCTTACATGAAAGAAATGTTATAGATTATTCGTTCCTGGTTAGTTAGGAAGTGAAATTTAATTAGTTTTCTAATTTGGCGGAGGATTACTGATTAGGAGTGAATATACCTTTATTCATACTCTACATAATTAAATTATATGTGTTATTGTTGGGTTGGGACGGACAAGTACAGGGGCAGGGCAGTACACAGCAGAGAAAACTGGGGATATAAAGGAGGCAGCTGCAGAGAAGGCGACAAGTGCTAAGGAGAAGGCATCTGAGAAGGCAGGAGAGGCAAAAGAGAAGGCTTATGAGGCAGCCGAGGAGTCAAGGCAGAAAGCGGTAGAAGAAGCCAGAAGGAAAGGAAGTGAAGCGGAGGAACATGTTAGCTGGGCCAAGGAGAAAGCCAAAGAGGGTTATGAAACTGCAAAACAAAAAGCTGGGGAAACATTGGAGACGGCTAAGGAAACCATTGCCGATAATCTGGAAACTGCTAAGGAAAAATCACGGGAAATGAAGGATAACGTTGTTGGCCGGACGCCAGCCGAGGCCGATAAGGATAGAGACGCTGCCGAGCTATGATCATTTACTGCCGCTGCTTATTTTAGTTTCCACTAGCCTACTAAAATCAAACATATATATTGTGATCTCTTTTGTCTTGTGCATGGTGTGTGTGTGTTTGTGTGTGTTGCATATGGTGCTCTTTTTCTACTAGCTGCTGCCTATATATAAAATGCTATGGGCCCTAATTAATGATTTGGCCAGACGGGTTTTTTTCCTTATTTTGTTCCTAGTTGGCTCTAGCTAATTAATGGGTTATATATCAATTCAATACATGCCCTAAGTTTCTGGAAAATATGACTCATCTCAACTCTCGTATCTGTATATGTCGTATTAATGCTCTCTCTATTTTACCAACATTAGCTTCAAGGAAAAAAAGAACCCAAGGCATATATATATATATATACACGCATTTATACACTAAATGTTCAAACGGCTAATCCTGTATATGTATATATATATATATATATATATATGGGACTGTGAATCATCCTAAGTGATGCTAATTAAGCAGTTATTTGTTTTTAAATTTTTTAAATTTTGAATAATAAGTCTCGTTTAAGTCGTTTAGGTCTAAGGAGGGGAGATGAGATCTTTTAAAAATTTAGGCTTCTTTTGGTTCTCTTAAAATAGATTTTTGAATTCAGAAGGAAGAAAACACAAAACTGATTATTTTGATTGAAAATTATTTATATTAACTAATTGGAAGGGTACCACTTTAATTATTAGTTTGACAATAGTTTGATTTGTTGATATAAAGTTATTCAGTATGACATGATAAAAAGGTTATCAATCCATTCAAAAATTGTATTGTATTTAGTAATATAAAACTAATTAATGTAATATAATTCATTAATTCAAAAAATGTTACTTTAGTGTAATATAATTCATTAATTTAAAAAATGTTACTTTAAACTATTCGGTTGATTCGTCGACGAAACGAAAAGTCGTTTAATTCGTTGACGAAAAGTTAATTAAGTCGTTTAATTCGTCGACGTCACAGTACAATTAATTAACTTAAGGTCCGTCACGTAATAAGTTATTAGCGTCACTTAAGTCATTAGTTTGATCAAGTTATTAGCATCATTGAAGTCATTAGCTTGACTTGTTGAACGCAAAATTTGTATAATAAATTTTTTTTTGAAAATTAGCAATATGTCAAAAAAAAATCAGTTTAAGTAAAATGAGTTTACTAATAATAGAATTTACGTATAGCATGATACCCAAAATAGTAATATAGAAAAGAGAACTAGAATAGAATGTACATCTTTAAAGATATTAGCTCGACTCACTAATGCAAAGATAAGCAGATTCAAGGAGAAATCATGGTCTTTCTTGTAAGCATGAGATTTATCGAAAACAAAATAAGATTATAATAAGCAACAAACAAAGAGGGTATGAGAATTTATATAGTGATTCGATAATACACTTATATCTACTTTTTTTCAAGAGCGCTGTTTCAAGGATTCTACTGTAAAGCAATCTCGCTCAAAGTTACAATACTAACCACTAGTTTTAAACCTAGTACTAACAATTAACAACTCCTCTGTCAAAAAAGAAACTAACCTACAAGTTTTGTACTGGAACTTGTAAACTAATTACAAGTTTTTCACATAAAACTTGTAAACTAAACACAAATTTTTCAATTGGAATTTTTAAATTAAAAGAGATAAAGATGAAACAAATTTCGCACTTACTCTTTGAATTCTCCATTCTCTCAAATATTTTTTGAATTTTTTCTTAACTAGATAATAAAACTCTCAATCACAAATTATAATTTCTTGCTCAAGCAAGGGGGAAGAAGGCCTCTCTTTCTTTTCAAGAACTTCCTCTCTTCTTTGCTCTATCAGAATAAAACGCTTGAGCTAATCATGTCGATTTGTGAAGCTTGAGCTCTATCCAAATAAAACACTCCAACAGTGATGGAGTCGTTAATAGTGTATATGGTTGAGTTTGGGAGAGAGGGGTAGTTGATAGCGTCATATGATGAATGGCGCCAGAATCAAGAGACCAATTTGGATGAAAGGGATATAACAGTTGAGAGGTGAATTCAGCAATATATGCAAGGTTTTGTCGTTCTTGGCAAACTTTATAGCCATGCTTGTTGCAGATTTGGCATGCCACAGAGGTATTGATGGAAGCCGCAATGATAGAAGAAGTAGATGAGTACTAGACATGTTTAGGTAAGAATAAGTGTTTATGATCCATTGGCAGCCTCCAGTTTGAATATGAGGACTATGACTATTGAGAAATTTAGGGTACAGATAAGAAGAATATTAAATGCTTCAATTGATTGTGTTTTTATTCATTATGATCTACATATTTATAGATTACAAAGTATCCTAATCCTTATATATGATTCTAACCAATCACTAATAAGGAATACTGCTATAATAATAACATAATACAAAGTTTCCTAATATAGAATCAATATAGGATTCTAACCAAATAATCTCTCATAGAATCTAGGAGAATCACATACTGATGTGATATCTCCAACACCCTCCCTCAAGTTGGAACACGCAAAATTGCATGTCCAACTTGCTATTTTTCAATTTTTTTTTAACGTGCAAATTGCACATCCAACGTTCCACAATCTTTTTTTTTTTTTAATAAAATACTTGTCGATAATGGGACTCTTCCAACATCTGTCGCTGTGGTCTTTACCATCACTCGCTGTCGCTGTGATTTTTTTGTCATCAATCGTTGTCGCTGTGGTTCTTCCATCAGTCGCAGTCGTTGTGATCTTCTTCCATCAGTCGCAGTTGTTGTGATCTTCTTCCATTAGTCACAGTCGTTGTGTTCTTCTTCCATCAGTCGCAGTGGCTTCCATAATCCATCATCGAAAATTCCTTTGATGTCGCTTTAGAGTTTTTTTTGGACAAAGCAACCATCAATGTTTAATTTCAATTTCTAAATCTAGGCGCTTCAAATATTTGTCGATGAAGCTACCTGCCTTGAATATGATTTAAAAAAAAAATAATAATCTCCTAATTTTTATTGAAGCAAATTAAAAGAAATATTAGAAACCTAAAAAAAATTGTTCAAACTGAACGAATGAAAAGAGAATAAAGTCATAGATGTTGAATTTTGTTTTCTTTTTCTTCTTCTTCTTCAAACTTGGCTCTGGCTCTGATACCATGTTAAGAAATTTATGGCACATAGAAGAAGAATATTAAATGCTTCAATTGACTGTGTTCTTATTCATTATGATTTACCTATTTATAGGTTACAAAGTATCCTAATCCTAATCAATATAGGATTTTAATCAATCACTAATAAGGAATACTGTTATAATAATAGCATAATACAAAATTTCCTAATATAAAATCAATATAGGGTTCTAACAAAATAATATCTATCTCCAACAATGACTGATTACTTCTTCCTCACTAAAGACTTTTACCATGATCACGTTGATAAGAACAAGGGTTGCTTTGGAACCAGTATTGGTATGATTGGCTACAAGAGCTGTACCAGTGGAAAGAGTAGAGGAGACATTCTCTTAAGGAGATATTCTTCTTGAATAGAAAAAGCATAAAACTCATCAAAAGAAGTCAATTGACGAGCACAAAATGAAATGATAAATTCCTTGTACATATGTCCAAGGTCGTCTGTAACAAATTCAATGAGATCGGAATCAGAGATAGGAAACCTGGCGGCAGCAAGAGAATACGTGAGGGTTTTGTCATGGAAAAAATAATCAGTTGTTGCCTTATTAAATTCCTTTTCACGAGAGGAAAGTTGGTCAGAGTAGTGCAAATATGAGTTTTAGAAACAGGGAGAAGCGTCTCTCCAATAGCTATCATGCTTCAAAAGTAGAACAAGAGAAAAAAAGGACTTGAACAGAGGGAGTGACTGTGGCCTTAACCAACTCAACACTAATTTATCAGTTTTCTTCCAGAAGTCATAAGCTAGATTTTCTTTACCATTAGAGAATTTTGTTTATGATTTAGATTCAGAAGAGGATATCCAATTTTTGAAGTCATTGATATGGTATGTAATCTAACACTTATAGAATATATTCCTATGATCCTCATATGAATCCATTTCTTTAATTGATGCCTGATTATCTCCTTTAAGGGGCTGGGAGGGAGAGGAAATCAAATAAAAAGAAGAGAGTAAAGTGGGGTATGGATAAAGTGATATATGCATGGATGTGGGGGGAAAAAAATAGGAGGAGGAGGTTGGCCGCCATGTGAATTGTGATGAGGGAGGGGGATGCTGCCCTAGAGTGTCAATAAATTGATGCCCGCCATGCCACACAACACAACCGAACGCTTCCTTCGGCGCAAAGTAACAGGCACTAATTTTTTTTGGGCGAAGATTTCATTTAAGAATCAACTGGCACTAAACGGCTAAAATTTAGGCTCTTAATCTCTTAAAAAACTGTCTAGAACGGTGTATATAGTTTGGCCACAATTAACATCTAACGGACCTTCTTTAGAAAAATATAAAAAATATTGTTAGTTCTATACAAAATGCCGAGTAAAAATATAGGAATTGTGAAACATCTAATTTTTCCAGAATCATATTTGGATAATGTATTCACGGATTACTAATTTCCGAATAAGAGCATTCTTAAAGGTACCCAAATCATCTTGCCAAATAGCGTTCGGCTAGTTTGAAAGGTCCTGATCTTTGAAGAACCTCCACCCGCCACTAATTTGGTAGGTGATAAAATAATGGCTTGTTTCTCTATTGGTAGAATTTCCCAAGGTTGAGAGGGCGCTGGGGCCGGGGATGGGGACGGGGACGGGGGCTGCTCAAGGCCAAGATTTTCTTCGGAAGGCAAAGCTAGCGCATTATTAGCGATATTGTGGTCGCACTCTCGACCAATAATGGACCTTTCTTCTAATTTGCAAATTGCTCGCTACCTAGCTGGCATCCGATAGCTGCTTATTAGCAGTTTAGAAAAAATTAAGGGTTGATTGCAATTCACTCACTTGAATTGGGGGTTAATTACGTTTTATCTTCCAAACTAAATAAATAGACATTTTTTTTATTTAAAATGCTTAAAGTAATTTTAATGTAATTTATGATTTGTTGCAAAATAACTCCTAAAATTCAATATAAATTTATTTTAGTCCAAAATCTAATTTATATTTATAATTTATTACAAAATACTTTCTTATACTTTGTAATAATATTTTTTTAGTTTATATATTTTAAAAATTTAATTATTTAAGGAAAAATAGCATGGTATTCAGTTATAAATAGAATATAAGATTTTGTCAACTTCAAATCTTTATCTTAGAATTTATAAAAATTTTAACTTGTTAGAATTTGTAGTAATTTCTTGTAACAATTGTTAAATAAAAAACTTTGAGTAAAGTATTATAATAATATAGGAAAACATATTTCTATTCTTTACGGTAAATGCCATTAATTTATTATAATAAATTAAGGAAAAATTCTTGTTGTTTATTTATTTTTATGAAATAAAATATTTATCTTAGTTAAATAATAATTTTTTAATAATATAGACTAAAAATATATTATTACAAAATTTTTCATTAAATTGTAGCAATATCTTTGTAATCTATATTCTTTTAGGATTGATTATTTAACTTAAAAAAACTTGATTAGTTAAATAAAATAGCATTTAATGTTTTAAATTTAATTCAATGAGAAAATAAAATAGTCATTAAATAAAATATTTTTTAAGTTTAAATATTTATCTTGAAATCTTTAGTAAAAAATTTAACATGTTTGGATTTGTAGTAATTTCTTGTAACAATGATTAAATAATAGCTATAGGCAAGTATTAAAATAATAGACGAAAACCTAAATTTTTTTCTTTAAATAAAATATTATTGGTATTTAGTAGTTATTACAATAAATTAATGAAAAATTCTAACAGCTTAATTATTTTTAAAAAATAAAAAATATTTTTTTTGTTAACTAATCAATCTTTTACTAATATAAACTAAAAAAAGATATTATTACAAAGTATAAGGAAGTATTTTGTAATAAACTATAGATATAAATTAGGTTTTAGACTAAAATAATTTTACATTGAACTTTAGGGGTCATTTTGCAACAAATCATAACTTACATTAAGGATACTTTAGATATTTTAAATAAATTAATTGATTTTAAGGGTAAACTACTTATTTATTTAGTTTGGAGTAAATTACATTTAGTCTCCTACTTCATATGGGTATTTTTTCAATTAAACCAAAAATTAATGCCATTCTAATTTCCATGCTTACCAAGTTAACAAGTAGCTCTCTAATTCCTGCCCAAAAAAAAAAAATGTAGCTATCTAATTATTGGCATTTCTTTTAATTGTTTGAAAAAAATTTCCCCTCAAATTAAGAGGTTTAGGGTTTATTTATGAAAGTAACAAAATATTATTCATATATGGTAGTAACTCCTTTCCCAATGTATTGAAAAAAAAAAGTAATAAAAATTTTAAAATATATGATAATAACTAACTACTATTTTTTTTGACGGGGAATAGTGGTAGTAAGTTGTAATTAATTTAAATATGATGCTAGCTGATATTGTTCATCTTTTTTTTTTTTTCAGAAAAAAATTGTATACTTTATTCAATAATTGTAAATGATGGCTGATATTACAAAATAGAGTTTCTTCCGTCAAAATTAAATAGTCATCTTATAACTTTTGCTTTCTTTTTTTTTTTTTTTGGTGTTTTTTTCCATACCACTACTTTTGCTTTCTCTCCTGTATTCATCTCTCTCTCTCTCTATATATATATATATATAAGTAGTAGATCACAATCACATGGGATGGGATATATAATACAATACAATATTTATATATATATATATATAGAGAGAGAGAGAGAGAGAGAGAGAGAGAGAGAGAGAGAGAGAGAGAGATGATATGATATGAGGAGGATGGAGTGAGTGTATAATATTTGGGTCTTCTCCGATGGCTAGATCGAGCTTTGGGAATGGAGAAGAGTGTTAGCATGCATGCATGCATGTGAGCTTTCTTCATCTTCACATTAATTAATTCCTACATTTCCGTTGTTACCAAAACGTATGGTTGATAAGTTGAGCTCCATAAATGCATTGCCATCTCCCATAAATGCATTGACCTATAATTCTTACTTTTTAATTTGCAATACTAAGCGAATATCAATGAAATACGCTTGAAAATATAAACAATACGTACAAAAAATTTTAAAAAATTTAAAATTTTCTTCATTTACATTTCTTCACTACCCAACTCTCTGTCTCTCTTTTTTCTATAATTTTGTTAATACGATTCAAAATTTTCTCCAAATTTTGAAGATTTTGAGTAAAATATGAATAATTTTAAAGATTTTATTGAAAAAAATATTAATTTAAAAAAAATTGAAATTTCTAGTTTTTGCCCAACTGACCAAAGTTAGGGGGTTCCAATTTTTTTTTTAATTGAATTTCGTAATTTTGGTTAGAGACTGTGCTTATCAGGGAACTAACTATATTATAGTATGATATTTAATTACAATAAGAATCAATATGTGATTTGATTTATTACATATAAATATTATCAAAATCAAGATAAGGAAACTAACTATATTATAATATATAAATTAATTACAATGAAAATCAATATAAGATTTGATTGGTACATACAAAATACATTGTCAAAATTAATTGTGCTAAATATATCAAAATATGATTTAAAAAAAATTTTTTTGGGTAGCCGAAAATCTTCAAAAATTTTGGCCCAGATGGCCGAAATTTCTCAAAAATTTTTGTAGTCTTCCCAAATTCCATCCACTGTTTTTTTTTTTTTAATTTTTAAAACAATAAAATTGTAAATACACAAATATCAAACAATGTACTAACTTTTTTTAAAGTTTCAACAGTCAAATTTAAGCCGATCTAAGTTTAGAGTTCTTGAATTTTGTAGAGATACCAAAGAAAGTTGGATGGAGAGAAAAAAATTGGAGAAAAAGTTACATTTTCTAAATTTTTTATATAAATCTTCTATATTTTCGCTCGTATTTTAAAGATACCCTTCTTATTTATTATATGGCTTCTTCATCTCATTTATTTATTTTTTTAATGGGAAGGGCTTCTTGATATTGCCCTTACGCAACAATAATAACCCCTATTTACGTAATAAGTTCCACCCCCCCACAGACTGAGTGTTGCTTCCAAGTTTCTTCTTTTCTAATTCATCGCTACCCTCCCTTTTCTTCTGTCTGTTTAATCAAAGACAAAAAATACAAAACTCAGCACTACATTTTACGTCAGATTAGGCCGCTGTGCACCAAATCAAATTACAGCCTCTACTCATTCAGGGTTTTTTTTTAGTGTTAACCAGAATTCTCAAGTTGTATTCTTAAAAATTGCAGTAACCTTTTGCAAAAAAAATTTGTGTTATTCTGAATATAATTTGATTTAAAATTATTTTTCATATGCACACCGATTCATTTAGAATATCTTATAATATGATCTAATAAAAGAAAAAAAATTTATGGCATCATATTTATATCATTTCCCTGCAAAAAAAAAAAAAAAGAAAAAGAAACAGGTACGTAGCTTGCGTTGGGGGTTGTGTGACACTGCAAATAGATCACGCGATGAGCGGTCTCCTTTACGTTTATTCGAAGCAAATGAAATTATCCATAATTTAAAAAAAACAAAGAAATCTAGCACAGCCGGTCAACGATGGGAGAAAAATCCTTTTTTTTTTTTTCCTGGAAGCAGAGAAAAATCTTAAACTACTAATTTGTAAGTAATCCGAATTCTCCATCCTCTTTTTTTCTTACTTATAAATTAGTTTTCTAATTTTAAATTTACATATTGGATAAGTACACTTCCAAATTATCGTTTCCCAGTGTTTGGTATTCTTTTCCCTAAAAAAAAATATATAAAAATAAAAATTATAGCAGTAGCTCATGCGACTTCTAGAAGACACAAGGACATGGGCAATCCAAAACCCAAAAAACACGTGCATATTGTATGGAAGCTTCTTTTTCTCCCCTCCCACGTGTACCTTACCATTTCTTGAATTTTTTTGTTGAATTTTTAAATGAATTTTTATTTTATAAATTTAATAGAATATGGTTTATATTTTAAAGTTTTTCTTTTATTTTTAATATTTAGAGAATTATTCATTAATAGAATTTTTCATGCTATAGTTATAATTTAAGATTTACAATCTATCTCATCACACATTAGGCTTTGTCAATATACATATTGACAAAATTACACCCATCTTGAATTCAATTTGTATACTCTTGTTTATGTATTTTTAAGAACTTATCTAATGACAAGTTAGTGTATTATTTTGAATGAAAAATAATTAATTATCATGATCTAAATTTATTTTGAAAGTTGAAAATTTTATATTTTTAATTTTTTTTTGAGGAAACAAGGGTGTGGAAAATAGGAGTTTCCTTTGGGGAGCGGATTGGAGGAAAGAGGAGTTTCTTTTACTGAGAGGAGAGGTACCTCGAGAGGGGAGGATTGTTCAAGTCTTTATAAGTAGTAATTGTTTCTTTAATTAGCCGATATAGAATTCTCATTCTCAACACACCCTTCACGCCCAGACTGATCATTTTTTGGTCTGTAGGATGGCATTCTGCAAGATTAGACATCTGCGGGTGGCCCAACATCATGGTTCTGATGCCATATTAGAATTTATGGGCTTGGACCTAACTCACCCCAAAAAGTACCTCGAGAGGAGAGGACTGCCCAAGTCTTTATAAGTAGTAATTGTTTTATTTAATTAGCCGTACGTGGAATTCTTATTCTCCGAGAGTAAAAGAAGATAGGGTATTGTTATAAAATTTAAAATTTAAAATTTTTTATAATAGTAAAGAAAGTGTTATGAATTCTTATATTTTTTTAATATTCAATTTTTCATTTTATTTTTATATTTTTTATTTAATATTATTTTTTTCCATTTGTATTTATATAATTTTATTTAAACAACTTATATGCATAATAAGTCATGGTTATAAATCATTCCTATCCGAATCAAGGTTTTGAATTTAGGTTACACTTAAAAAATAATATATATTTAATTAAAAAATATTATTTATATACTTTTTTATTATAAAATTTTATTTTTGTACCTAAGACGAACTTTTGTCTAGTACCTCATATATATATATATATATATATATATATAAAGAAGCAATGCCAAAGGACGTGGTAAATTTTTTAAATGAAACTCCTGCTAAAGAGCCTCCCAAAAGTTTTAAAAGCCATATCAATATTCTACTTATTTGTTTACCGGATTTTTTTAATTCAAGAAAAGCCGTTCACCATATATGAATATGAATGAAAAACGCTAATCAGCAAAGACTGCGATGGGGCGTCAGCTGGAAAAGGTGCCCTTATAATAATAATGAAAAATCCTCCTTTCCACCAAAAAGGAATGGATAATAAAGGATCGGACGCGGAGAATATCCAATGGAGTTTTGTTTTTGTGGAGAATCCCACATCAACTAATTAAAGAAAATAATTACAACTTATAAAGACTTGGGCAGTCCTCCCCTCTTGAGGTATCTTTTGGGGTGAGTTAGGCCCAAGCTCAAAAATTCTAACAGTTTTCCTACCTTTTTTTTTGTAGAACAACTTTTTACTTTACCATTTGTTTGATGAGAAAATTCAATAATCTCGAGTAATTCAGTTAGTTTTGGGTTACAGAATTGATATAAAAGTTAAAATTTAAAATTTTGATAGTATGAGAATTTCAATCTCTCTAGTATTAAAGTTGAATCACTATGATTTATATTCTCCATATGGGTGTCGAGCAGTCTGGTGGGAACTTTATGAGTAAGGGTATAAACGGGTCCCAAATCCTCTGGATACTCCCAGACATAGATTCAGACCCTTATAGCGAAACATGGATCAGACTCAAACTCACACTCTCTGCGTATAAAATTTATGAACCCAACCCGACTCAAACTCATATGACATTTTTCTATTTTTTTTCCTGTTAAACAAAAAAATATATAAAAATAATGTATAACTCTAAAATAAAAATTATAACATAATTAATATAATTTCTTCAACATCTCTTTCAAGAGAAATAATATAATATAAAATTTATAAAAATAATATAATATATAAATATATATTATTGTTTTATTAAATAGGTATACAGGTCTAAGTATCATCATACTCTATCCATACTTATTTAATAAAATTTATACGGGTATAAGTCCGCGAATATAAAATTTTAACTTTATCAGCTATAAACGTGTATAGAATAAATGGATATAAACTTGTGCATGCACAAGTAAAATTCGTCCCGTTTACAATCCAATCCGTGAGCGAGGACTTTCGCCTGCTACCAAGGGATCTACATGCATATCCTCACCAAGAATGTTATGTAGATGATTTTCTTTTTCCTTTTTTTAAAAACATATGATTTTCTTTTTTATTCTAATTAAATATTGTTTTTCTATGCACCTAACGACATATGTTGTTATTTTTAGATGCATAATTCTATTATTAGTGATATATATATATATAATACTTTAATGAGATGAGATATGAATTTGAGAAAAAAAAATTTTAATTTGAAATATCATTACAAATTTTTTAAATATTAGTTTCGGACTTATTATTTAAAAATAAGAAAACAAGATAACTATCAAACTACACAAATCCTTTTTAAAGGAATAGAATATTTTTATAACTCGTACATAATCTTTTATCTATAAACCGCCTATACTTTAAGAACTGCTCACACAATGCTTGGGACCAATTATACCCAGATCCGGACATTGCGCGTGGAAATGCCAGATGAAAAATTCCAACAACCTCGATAACAAAGAAGGAATTCATAAAAACTTAGCATCACGAAGTCGAATGAAACTATCCATGAAATCCCGAAATAGCCGTACGCGCTCCTCCATATCCCACTCTAGAGGTAGTCTTGCCGATCAGGCTAGGGATATCTTTGTGGATTCTGGGTGAAGCAGAAGCCCTGCAGAGGGAATTCAATAATTTTATAAGCATTCATTTATAAAAATGAGAGTGTCTAAGGCTCCTCTAGGGGAAACTCTTACAAGAATAATTTCTTAAAAAACATGAGAGGTGCCTAGCTATCCCCTAGTGTAAGGGTGTGCCTGCCCTTAAATACAAGCTTATATAAGTTTTAGGTGCATTTTTTTTTAAGGAAAATTTTATGTGCATTGACAGCTCTTTTATTTAGATAGAACTTTATTTTGAGATTCTTTTTAAATTTCATAAAAGTTAAATTATTTATAAAAAAAAATATAAAATTAAAGTGAATAATCTTAAATTAATTTCTCACAAAAAAATGATTTGACTTAATTTGAGGTCCAATACATCTTTAATAAACTTCAACATTATTAAATACGGATAAACACTAATTCTAAAACATAAATTATAAAAAAATTAGTATTAAAGGGTTCTGAATCTTGAACTACATTTAAACGTAATATGGCTTATCCAGAGGGTCTGGGTCCATATTTCTCTTTAAGGATCTGGGTATGGGTCTGGGAGTATTCAAAGGGTTTGGACTTGTTTATACCCCTAGTTATGAGTGCGGGCTTTTGTGATCCGGTCCAGTCTAGTTCGCGTGCTGGCTTGTTTTCTTTTTTATAAATTATTTAGGTGTTATTAATGTGTAATTATTTTATTTCGTATTTAGATATTAGTATAATTTTATAGTTGAATATTTTTTAAAAAATTAATTTTTAGTATTTTTTAAAGTTAAAAATAATTTTTATTAAAAAATAGTTTGTTATTTGTGTAATTATCTTGTTTTGTTGAGAATCCGATGTAAGACTTGGGCAGTCTCCCTTCTTGAGGTATCTTTTGGAGTAAGTTAGACCCAAGTCCAAATTCTAATATGGTATCAGAGCCACTTGTTGGGCCACCCGCGCAGATGTCCAATCCTGCAAAATTCCACCCAGATGTGCATTCCTGGGCGTGAGGGGATGTGTTGAGAATCCGATGTAAGACTTGGACAGTCCTCCCTTCTTAAGGTACCTTTTGGGGTGAGTTAGGCCCAATTCCAAATTCTAACATGGTATCAGAGCCAGTTGTTGGGCTGCCCGAGTTGAGCCACCCGCGCAGATGTCCTATTCTGCAAAATTCCACGCACCAAATGTCCATTCCTGGGCGTGTGAGGGTGTGTTGTGAATCCGATGTAAGACTTGGACAGTCCTCCCTTCTTAAGATACCTTTTGGGATGAGTTAGGATCAACCCAAATTTTAACATGTTTTTTATTTAGAAGTTAGTATGATTTTTATGATTAGTTAAATATTTTTTAAGAAAATTAATTTTTAATATTTTTTAAATTTAAAAATGATTTTTATTTAAAAAAATTCACGGACTGGCCCGTTTACCCACATACTAATTGCAAACGAGTATAATTTGTATAAATTTCAACACATTAAAAATCAACTCGGACTAAACCAGATCATTTAAGTACGAATTAAATACGGTCCAGTCTGATTCGATCCGTTCCAGCCTGTTTGACACTACTACTCTTGACTTTGCTCTACCAGTTTCACTAACGTGTGTCGCAACCTTTGGGAAGAAGAAGAAAGTTCCACGTGGAGTCAAATTGCAATAAAAATATATCACAAGATTCAAGGAAAAAAAAAAAAAAGGGCAGCCGGGGGTAAAAAAGGAAAAAAAGAAGCTGAAGGCATCTGGTCATCGGCGTGAATTACGTGTGCACCACAGTCATCCAATTCCCATTCCCATGACTGGTAAGCGCTACTCGTTAACAGTAATTTCATTTTCTGCTCGATGGATTCTAGAAAAAAAAAAAAAAAAAAAACTTCTGGAAGGAACCGACCATACGGATTGCGTCTTTTATCTAGCGAGTGATTACTTTTTTTTTTTTTTAAGGCCAACGATTACTTATTTAAAATATCTTATTTTTTCCAATTTTTTAGAAAATATTTTTTCGATTTAATTTTTCTATACAAATAAATATTTTATTTTTTATTAAAAAAAATAGAATTTATTAACTTTAATCAATATTATTGGAGAGAAGACAGAATTCGACATATATTCCTTCATGCGACACAGGTAATTCTTCAAATTTTGCTCAATCTTATTTTGACCGGATGACAAATTGTTTTGAAACTTCACTTCAACTGGTATTTATACTGTCCAATCTGATTATAAAGTGGAAATGAATTTCAACAGAAGACATTACTTGAGTGCAGATCCCTCCAGTATGCATCATGATTTGGAATTACTTTTATAGCCTCTCGGTGCAGCCAAAGCTCAAGATTATTTTTATGGAGAGCTGAAAGAAGACTCTATGAAAACACCGATTGTACTCGCTGTGGTTCAGAAAATGGTAACATGCACTTTTTGAATATGCTTTTGCTAGATAAGTATGGGATTACATTCCTAATGGGATGAAATGGTCAAGGTGTGCTGCCCTTAACTTCAAGGATCTCTTGTATCTGATTTTAATCCACTTTGAGAGAGATGAAGTTATTGTTTTTACTACTTGTGTATGGGATTTGGTTCGCCAGAAATAAGTTACGACATGAATGTATCCGTACGGATGCAAAATCCATTGCCTTAGGGCATCTCCGTCGGACATCAAATTTGATGATGAGGAGTTTATATTTTTTTATTAATTCATTTATATTTATAAATTAAATATTATAATTTATGTATTTTACACTTGAGTCTATTTTATATAAATTAAAATTTATTATGTACAACAATGTGTTAATAGAGCGTTTATAGAAATTTCCAAAATTAGTAGATTATGTAATATGTAATTTTAATGATTTATGTTTTTTTTTTCCTATGTTGTAATGTAATATCTTTTTATTTATTTTATGTTATTGTATTTTTTAAGAAAATCTTATGTTGTTGTATAATATTTTGTTAAAATATAAATTCTTAATTCAATTTTTGCTTAATCAATTATTTAAAGCAAAATTTTATTATTATTTCATTACTGTAAATTAAAGTATAATATAAAAATAGTATTTTGGATGAATGTGTAATAGAACATTGGGTTGTTTTTGTAAATTAGTATATTATTAAAATATAAAAGTTCAAAAGGAATCTAAAGAGAATATTATTTTTAGTTTAAAAAATAGTATTATAAGTTGGAGATGATTTTACCATATCAACACCAATAACACTAAATTTGGTGATGGGAGTCACCAAATTTGGTGATATGGGTTAGAAATGGGCTTAAAGACAATAAATTTTTCTAAGGAGTACCTACAATCGATCCATGATTTTCTATGGGGTGCTCTTCTCGTATATGGAAGCCCCCGTCCTATGGGACGATTAAAATTAATACAGATTTGACTTTCTCACATGATAAAATTGGTATTGACATTTTGGTTAGGAATCACTTGGTTATCCCCTCTTAGCTTATATTATTCCTCACAAAGGTCGTTTTACTATAGATTATGAAGAGCTTCTAGCAATCATTGACCGATATACCATTGGCTCCTCTCTTGTGAAAAGAATTCTTATTAAAAGTGACTTGCTCCTAACGATCAAAAGTCTTACCTCTAATAATTTGATTTCTCAGAGCTTGATACTTTATCTTCTCTTTCCGTATTAGTATAGATTTGTTCTTTTACCTCTTTTTCTCATTTGTATAAGATATGTAATAACTCAACCTATATGCTGGCAAAGGCTGCCTTAATTTCTGATGTTCCACGTGCTTGAATTCATAATTTACCTCGTGATGTATCTCATGCTATTTTTAAGATAAATCTCTCCGTACATTATCTAACAAAATATTTTATTTTTTATAATTTTTTGAGTGCAGGTAGAACAACATATTCTAGATCGGCCTAAATTTCGTTGGACTTTGTGGAAGTTGAAAGCCTTCAACTTTAAAAGAAAGTATACACCCATTATTTTTACTAATTAATTGTATTAGAAAACTTCTATGTCTTTATATTAATAAATATTAATGAATGGTAGTAGGTTTAGAAAAACACACCAGCAAATTCATATGAAATTAGTTTTTTCAATTACTTTCTATATAATATAGTCATGAATTTGTATTTTGTCTGTTCATAGATTTTTTAACATTGCATGTGTAGCAATTTAATGATTTATCGAGAAATTTTGGTACATTTTGGCACATGAATTTCACATGTCACTAATTAAATAGTAAACAACAACTAAATCCTTAAAATTAAATTATAAAAATGTGCAAAAAATGCATCGATTGTACTTTTTGAAATCATTAAATTGTTATAAATTTATAATGTTAAAACAATTCATGTTAAAGAAAGATCAAGGGAAATTTTTCAGGGGAAAGTCGCTGAAAAGCGGAGAAAGTTCTTCAAGGGCCGGAGGAGAGAAAATGGCACTCTTAATTCTTTTGTCAAATTTTTTTCTCGTGTTTTTTGTCCTGGTACCAGCCTTACTCTATTTCCTTGCTGATAGGAAATAGCAGCCGGCTCCATCCCGTCCCAGAAGAACATTCTCTTAGGTACTCCCACATTCATTTTTCGGTAATACGTGTTGGAGGCCGTAAGGAATGAATAGAGAGTTTCCTACACTAGGATTCCATCCTATAGAGCTACCCCTAATACTGAAGCGGAAGAGACAACTATAATAGTACGCACATAGAACCTTTAATTATTTCTCGCCGAAAGTCCCATTGTTGTGAATAGCAAAACAGATAAAATAAAAATTCATGACTATAAATAAAAAATAAAAGATAGTTTTAAACTATATATCCAACTTCTATAGATATAATAAAAAAGTATTTCTATCATAATTTTTTTTTATATTGAAAGTATTAAAATTGTCTTGATCACTATAGATTAGTAAGGAATATAATGGTGACAAGGTAGCAGGTTAGTAGTAGAAATACGATTTATCCGATCAAAAATTGATTCTCTATTGCATAAATAAGCACTTTTTTTATTTATTTTAAATTATAAGTTATTTTTGAGCAGCTCTCAACTATTTACTATTTGTTGAATTTACTTTTTTAAACTGCTTCTACTTATTGATGTTATTAAAATTAAAAATGCTAGAATAATTATTTTAAAAGTATTTTTTTTAATAGCTTAGAAAAAACATAAGCATTCCAGAAGAAGTCCCTTGTGTATCAAAAAAATAAAAAAAAGTAATGAATATAGTAAGCTGCTTGCGTGTGACGAGGTTGATCCCCTTTAGAAATTTCGAAAGTATAGAAAGTTGGCAACTAGGAATAAAAAAATTGTCAGGTTTATGCCATTGGTTTCGTGTAATTAAAAATATAATTTTTTTTATTAACCTGTAATTCGATTGAGCAAAGATCTTTCAAAAAATAAATAAATAAATAAATAAAATTGTTGCAAAGATTAAAATAGCGTTTGGAAGGTACGTAAAGCTAACACCCCCAATTCAGGGTCCACCCACCCCTCCCTCATGTTTATATTTTATTTTAAGAAAATTGTATTTCAAAGAGTATTTACTTATTATTCAGAGGGAAAGAGCTGACACCATTGAAAGTCAGTTTCACATGGCCCAGCCCATGGGACATACCATATGTGTACTTCTCTATATATAGATAGGAGAGGTAATTTAGGAAAAAAATTAAGAAAAAAAAAGGAGCGTTGAGATTAGGAGGAGAAGAGGTGGGTCTAAATCGTGGGAAGATTACAAAGGTTGAGATCAGGAGATATCAGATTGGTTTTGGTGATTGGGAAGCGGGGAATGGTGCTAGTGAGAGGAGGAAGCAGCGGAAAGAAGCAGAAGCAGCAGGTGGAGTCGGAGGAGGCCAAGGCAAAGAAGAAGACCGGCGGCGGCGGAGGAACTCAACTGGGAAAGTACGAGCTCGGGAAGACTTTGGGGGAAGGCAATTTCGGAAAGGTTAAGTACGCCAGGGATTTGAATTCTGGCCAACCATTTGCAGTTAAGATCTTGGAGAAGAACAGAATTTTTGACCTCAAAATCACTGATCAGGCAAGTCCGAATCTCTAATTTTAATTTCTTCTCCCCTTAATTTCTCCTCCTCATTATCCCATCTCTCTCTCTCTTAAAATTGCCACATCCATTTTTTAAAATTTTTCAAAACGAAAAGATCGATTGCCACATCAATTTCAAAAATTTTCAAAACAAAAAATGAATCCAAGCATCGCGGTCTCGGAGGAGAGATGATTTGTTTTGTGCTTAGCTGCTTGGCCAAGGAAGGCATTCATTCATTCCAGCATTCTCCGTCACTTTTGATTTTTTCCTTTCCGTCCGTCATTTGTTTATTTTTCTTCTTAAATTAAATAAGCTGCTTCTACGATATAATTAATTAGTCATTAATAATGAATTTTGTATTAACGGTTGCAGATAAAGAGAGAGATTGGGACCTTAAAACTCCTCAAACATCCAAATGTCGTCAGATTACACGAGGTACGTACCGCAAATCTACCGCCCAAAAAAAAAAAAATTAATTGAATTTTTTAATGCTTCCTTTTACGTTATTAAAAGGAATAGTTCTAATTCAACGTCCGGCGCCATCAAATTGGTGATTTCGCGGAAGTTTATTTTATTTTTTTTGACAAAGGAAGTTTATTATTATGCCATCAAAATTGATCCCGCCAAAAGTTGATTATTATACTGAACCTTTAATTAGAAAAAAATAAATTATTATGCTATAGAAATATATTGTGTCCCTTCATTTGTGGCAAGACAAGCACTAGAATTGAAAAATAATTAAATTATCTAAATTAAAAAATATATCATATTACTATTTTTTTCAGTAACACTATCATTTTATATTTTCAAGATTTATTAAACTAACATTATCTTAAAATAAAACAATATATTCAAGCAACATAAAAAAGTTAATATGAATGGAGGATTACCTTTTCTTTTTTTACTTATTGGTTAAAAAAAGTGTATACATGTAATTTAAGCCATTCAACTAATTAGGTTGATGCTAATTTATGTAACATACTTATTTGAATTTAAAATCCTTTATACTATTTTTACATATCATTCTATACTATTTTTTTTTACTATTCTTATTTATAACTTATTTTTTTAAAAATTTATTTTTTGTTTAATAAATTTTAATAAACATATCAAATTAGTAAGTAATAAATACTATTTTAGTTGGGCTATTAATGAGTTCAACTTTAAAAGTAGAAGTGGCGTTAGGAAACCAATCGGCCATCTAAGGAGGAAGCAGGGACGAACCACTCGTATTGGTGGTGCTAAATAATCCACATACTATTTATGGGTTGGCGTAAGTGAGAGGGAGGAGGATCAATATCCTATTTTATGGATGGATGGCTGGCTGGGCCCCCGGCAGTTTGACGGGGATTGATTGGTCAAATCACATCAATCGATATTGAATTTTTTAAAATAAAAAATCTTTTATTTTTTTAATTTTATTTCTTTTTCTCATAATTAATTCATTTTTTAAGTAATTCAAGTGAAAACTTTTTGAATTCTTTTATTTTATTTTCAATCCAAGTAGAAATTAAAACTTCATAAAGAAGCAACGGAAAAGGAACTGCAAATTTTATTATGAATTATCAAGGCAAGTGTTATTGAAGAAGTCCATAACAGAATTTTCTTTTATAACAAATTCAAATAACTCAAATTTTTTTTATTTGGATGCTTTCGTGTAAAAAAAAGATCACCATTTTATAGTAGTTTTCTGCCGCTAGGTTGTAATTTCAAATCCCTGGATAAGATTGCCACGAAGCATGCCCTACTGTTAAATAGAATTTGTTTAAGTAAAAGGTACTATTTGTTTGCAGGACTTTTTTTTTTAATTAATATATTGTATTCATTGTTGGTCAAGGATTTTTTTTTAATCTAAAAAATTCCACAATCTATAATAACAACAAGAAGGATTATTTTTGTTTTTTTTTTTTAAATTTAAAATATGTGTGCATTTTACAGTTGGAAGTTGAAGTAAGTATATATTCTGTGCAGGTGTTGGCAAGTAAAAGCAAGATTTACATGGTCCTGGAATACGTAGATGGTGGTGAATTGTTCGAGAGGATTGTAAGTAACTTAAACTGCTGGAAACATATTTATTTTCTAGTAATTGGTTGCTGTAGATGATTGTGTGAAGAGTATTTATTATCTGATGATGAATTTCATTTCATGTTTACTTTGCAATGCAGGCATCCAAAGGGAAATTCTCGGAGGCTAAAGGCAGGAAGCTCTTTCAACAGTTGATTGATGGTGTTAGTTATTGTCACACCAAAGGTGTTTTCCACAGAGATCTCAAGGTAACCATAAACCCAAAGGCGCAGCAGCAACCAGCTGATATTATCATCAATTCTGCTGAATCTTTATATTAATATTGTTTTGAAATCATCATTCATTCATGATGAATGCAGCTGGAAAACGTGCTTGTTGATGCAAAAGGAAACATAAAGATAACTGACTTTGGTCTAAGTGCATTGCCCCAACATTTCAGGGTATGTCTCTTCACTTGATCTCTTGTGTTGTGGAATGAAAAACTTGTGTAAACTTGTTCTTCCTCTTGTGAAAACTCTCTCTTTTTTACTTTCTTTGACGATTACTTGCTTCTTTACATGATCGATGCACATTCGAATTATTAGGACGATGGATTACTTCACACAACGTGTGGAAGTCCCAATTATGTTGCACCTGAAATTCTTTCTAACCGAGGATATGATGGAGCCACCTCCGACACCTGGTCTTGTGGCGTCATTCTCTATGTCATTCTAACGGGATATCTACCGTTTGATGATAGAAATCTTGCAGTACTTTACCAAAAGGTAACTTTTATTCCTTAATTTTGAGATAATTTAATAATATCCAACCTTCTGGACCTTCCTTCTTCAGTCCCTAATTTTGACTTGAGCCAAACATTTTAGATCTTCAAGGGTGATCCTCAGATACCCAAGTGGCTGTCTCCAGCAGCTCAGAACCTTATCAAGCGAATACTTGATCATGATCCTCGTACTCGAATAACAATGGCAGAAATCAAAGAGCATGAGTGGTTCAAGCAAGGTTACTCTCCTGCTACTCCTGACGATGATGATGAAGATGAAGAAGGAGAAGAAGAAGAAGAAAATACTACTTGTGTGGATGATGCAATTTTATCATTACAAGAGGTAATGAATGAGAAATTAATACTGTATTTTTCTTCTGTCAATCCGTAACAGTAGGTTTCCTGAAATTATTTCTTATTGGTTTGGTTTGATTGATGGCTGCAGCCTTCAGAAGCAGAGAAAGATCCAGGATCTCCCACCCTTATTAATGCCTTTCAGCTGATTGGAATGTCTTCATGTTTAGATCTTTCTGGCTTCTTTGAGCAAGAAGTAAGTAACGTATTTATGATCTCATGTACTATATAGCTCTTTAGTCTTTTCTAAATTAAAAAGTTTTTTCTAGAGATGTAGTAGAGCTAATATAGCACATTGTACTTAACCTTACTTCTAGGATGTCTCTGAGAGGAAAATAAGGTTTACCTCAACTTATTCTCCAAAGGAATTGCTCGAAAGGATTGAGCACACAGTCACACAAATGGGATTTCACGTTCAGAAGAAAAACGGAAAGGTTAGCATTTTCATTTCCAGAGGCACCAACGATTATAACTCTAGGATTTGGAATGGCGCCAACGATTGACTAATTCTTTCTTTGTATTCAGCTTAAAGTGGTGCGAGGGCATAAAGGTCAGAAAAGTCCGGGCAGCCTCTCTGTAGCATCAGAAGTAAGTATGGACGCAACAAAATCTGCATAACTAATTAATGGTCTACTATCTATGTTTCTTTCTAAGTTTTAAAGTTTCTCTTTTTTAACAGGTTTTCGAGATAAGCCCATCTTTGTATGTGGTTGAATTGAGAAAGTCTTATGGAGATCCTGCTCTCTATAGACAGGTATGGTGTGGTGTGCCCGTCTTTATAGATATAGATCAGATAGAAGAGATGAAAAACAAACAAACAAAACTATTATTCTGAGTTTTTTTTGTTTGATTTGTGCAGTTGTGTAAAAGGTTATCCAGCGATTTGGGTGCCTCTTCTAGGAGTCAAGAGTTGTTAGCAGCTGGGTTATGAAAGTTGCCAACTGCCCCTTAAAACCCCTTCCCCCGTTTGGAGTAGTAGTGGTTCACCAGAAAAGAAGGCTGCAATGCCTTTTTATTATTATTATTATTATTATTATTATTATTATTTATAAAAGCCTCTTTCTTTGCTATTCTTTTTTAGGGTATATCCAGAGTTAGAAGACCTGAGGACCAAAATGTACAGCATAATAATATTTTTATGTATTTTCATTTGGATTAAAAATAAGAATGAAAAAAGTGTAGATTTTTTACTCGCAATTGTAAAAGGTAAATTACTTTTAAGAGAACAAGTGGTGCCCAAAGTAAAAAAGTAAATAGATTTTATTTTTAAAATCTAATCCAAATCATATATAAATTATAATTTTTCTTTATTTTTTAAGGGACTAAAAAGTTTAAGATACATAAGAAGGTAGTTTTTCTTTGTTTTAAAGAAAATAAAGAAGACATTTTTATTTAACAATAACGCTTAATATATTTATTTGACAATAGTTAATTCGAAGTTCAAATGGTAAACGTTTTATTTGAAAAAAATTGTTTAGAGGAATTACTGAAAAATTTCTATACATTTCTTATATTGTGGAGATCTATTGTACAAAATTGTAAATGAATATAATGTTTGTTAAGATATATAACAGCTTGAAAAGCTTTTTTGTGATTAATATATAATGGGCAATAATGGAAGTCGATGCTAACCAATTTCCTCGAATAATAATCAACCAGGCAGTAATGGACACCGAGCGATTAAATGGAACCAATGAAATTGATTAAGTTTGTTTTTCAAAAATTAAAGATTCTTAACCCGAATTTGTTTGCAATATATCAAGTCAAATAGTGAGTGTTTCGTCCAAAAATATGTTGTCTCGAAAAATTTCCAAAAACTTTCTATATGTTCCTCATGGTGTGGAGATCCATTTGTACAAAGTTTCGAATTTAATATCATGTCTATAAAGGTATATAAAAGCTCCACAAACTTTTTTCGCAATGAATATAATATAATTGGAACTAGATTTTGTTGCAAATTCATTCTATTGTAGTTGTCAAAGGCCCTTGAGAGAAGTTGAATCCGAGAGAGTCACTTAACTTTTCCATCTTTAGGAAGAGCGTAATGTTCCATTAAGAATTCTTCCTCGTACTCTTCAGTCTCTCAAGGTCTTTTCTATGATCAGACTCGACCATGTCGTGCATGAACAAGATCTTTTGTTTAAATTTGCTAAACTGAGCTTTTTTTACATCATTCAGATCAGGACCTGTCTTAACCACAAGTGCATTCGCTATTCGATTCCATCCTCAATCCCCGATTCCAAAGTTTTATCTCTTCTTTACTTTTTAAGTGGCTAGGGGGTGACAAAGGTTATACGTTTGTCTCTATGTCTCTGTCTTATCAATAAGCGTAGATTAATAGATATGTCTTTTGGCTTTTCTAATCCATCTATTCCCTTTGGCAAGGGTCCACCTCATTATGCAGTGCCAAAGTCTTCCTACTTCTCCATTTTCCAATCAGATCAAAAAAATGAGAAATAAATCAAAAGTCAGTGGATTAGCACACGACTTGAGGAGGGACTAAAAGTCGTCCTTCTCTATCTTTTGTTGATGCTAAGGTTAGTAGCTCTGGTAGAGCTCGTGGTTAACCTTATGCCCGAGACTCCCGAGGCTGTCGGTACAAAGTCAGTTGTGCTCCCGACTTTGACTAATTTCTTCAAATAATGGTCAACCAGGCACTAACGGGTACCGATGGGCTGATGGAAACCAATGAAATTTATGAAGTTGATTTTTTCGAAAACTCAAGATGCTTAACCCGAATCTATTTGCTATATTTTAAGTCAAATAGTGAACGTTTCGTCCGAACAAAAGTTGTCTCACAAATTTCTATATGTCCTTATGTTGTGGAGATCCACACAATGTTTTGGATGATTATCATGTCTATAAAGATATACAAAAGTTGGACAAACTTTTTTTGTGATGAATATAATGGCCATTAACAAGAGCCGACAACACTAGCCAATTCCCTCGAATAATTATCAACCAAGCACTAACAGGCACAGAGCACTGATCGGAACAAATGAAATTGATAAGTTTGTTTTTCAAAAATAGAGAATGCTTAACCCAAAACCATTTGTTATATACTAAACAACCGGTGAGCGTTTCATCCTAAAAAGTTGTTTCGAAAAATTTTCAAAGTATTTCTTTATGTTTCTGTAGAGATCATCCTCACTCGTAATTCGTATATCCTGGATTTTAAGCTGTTGGGGACGTGTGGCAATTCTGTGTTGGACTATTATCTGCGGTTTGATACCATGAGAGCAATTGAAGTTCGGTGGACACCGTACACGGCTCAGCAGATAGAGAGAGTATGATTTGCCACATACCATGGATCATTAGCCTTCTTTGATATTGTGGAGTCACACATGCCTGAGAGGTGTATACGGCAATTCAGTCGGTTGCAGGGTATTCCCACTCTTTGTATTATCGTGCCACATAAGCATCATCGGCCTACTAGCATGAATATTAGGTATGTCGTGGAGCACACATTTGTAACGGCCTACTGGGATGATGAGGTGAGCCACTATATACATCTGGAGTGTATGAGACGATTTGCGATGCCTACTTATGCTACTATAGCTCGCTACATGGACTAGTATCTACTCCGGACCCACTCGCAGATTCAGAATCCCAATATACTTCCTCTCAGCTCGGTTTACCTATCACATCCTCACATTTCAACTGCAGTGGTCCTTGATGCATTAGTTCCATATATTGGCGATGATGATCCTAAGCATGTGAATACTAGTCCTGTGAAATTCTGAGAGATCTCTCGGATGGTCCGTATGTATCGAGACCTTCGTTTTTAGATTTCAGCTTCATTTATTGTTGTCCTTTATTATGCATTTCTTATTTTGTTTTGCTACTCACTTTAGTATGTATTTGCTATTGCATATTTATTTTTATTCGGATTGCTCATATACTTTTTTTTATTATTACAAACAATTAAGTAATGTGACGAGTAATAATAATTATAACATCAATAATATCAATATGCTAATAAATAATATTATAACAATTAATTACTCGATTAATTACATTTAGATTAGGAGGACCATATTCTGGAGGAAATTCACTAACATACGATTCGTGCTACTTTGCTAAACGATTACTCAAAGGCACACACCAGCTACTTATATTACTCTGATACCACCACGACCACTGTTGGTAAATAGGTGACAAGGAAAAGTTATTTTTCATGTGTAGTTACAACAATAAACAAAAAAATAAATAATAAAGATGTTACTTGTCCAGTGCAATTTAATATATGAATTAAACAAAAAAATCATAAAAAAGACATAAATTTAAATAAAAAAACTTACCGCAATGAAGTGTTCACTATCTGCCAAATGTCTGATGGCAATCATATCTACGACGTGGTCTGACGGTGAATAAAATAGCAAAATCATGCAGCTATCCTATCTCGTAATTAAGACGATGCATAAATTGAATGTGTGTGCCGTGAGATTAACATGATTAGGTACATCCATCCAGCAATGTCTAGGTGCGAAATCATTCTAACGCGCACAACTGCGAAAAATCTCGTAAAACCTCTCACCGCCACCAAAGAAATTCAAATAGAAATCTCATTTATCGTGCATCTCATTCTACATATATCTACGCACTTTTCGGCCACTGATTTTCATCGTCATATAAAAAATAGGGTATCACCCTAAATCTATAGTTTCCATCTCCTTCTACATTTTTTAAGTCTATAATGCAATGGTAAACGAATTTGTAGAAAGCTCCTATATAAGGGAACTCACGGGAACCCAACACGTCGTTGACTGAAACAGACGACAGTCCCGAGCTCGGTCCCCTACTGCGGCCTCTACCTCGACCGATGCACGTGGCGGCCTCCCTCTTCGACGGGGACTCGTACCAGACCCCAATCCCAAACCAGATTCGCTTGATTTCTTCATTCTTGCATAGGCAATCTGTATGTGCTCCCTATATAAATTTTCCCTCTTAGTAGAGACTCTATTACATCTCCCTTTAGTAAACACTGTGGGTGGAGCACTCGAAATCGGACCATCTGGATTTAACGGGATAACAGGATGTAAGATATTTTGGACAGCTCGACGTAACTCCATAACTTATAATAAATATTTACCATATAACATATTGAAACATATATATACCATGACATTATATAATTTTATAAATTAAAAGTATATTTATACAAAATTTTAATTAATATATAAAAGCTTTTTTGGATATACGAATCTCAAACGATGGCCGTGTAGAGAACTCCTGAAGAATATCCGTAAAATCATGCAGTTGTTTCTGAATATTACTCTCCTGAGCAGATTGTTGTCCTTCTATTCCCGATAACCCATTTATTTCGAGCGACCTCCAAAAAATGTAAATATCCTCCAACTTTAGTGGAATGTACTTCTGTTATAGTTTGAGTAACTTGCATGAACAAGGGAGCACATGCGACATTCTAACCCACTGTCCACACAGATTCTCTGGATCAACGAGGATCTTCGGGACTCTCATTATCTCATCTTTAATAATTCTTAGTGCCAAATGACTTACATTGTAACATAGTTGAGCTATTACTAGATTACTCTTGTCGTTATCTTTCTCTTGCAATCGGGAATATTCAAGGATAGTCTTAATCTCAGTAATCTGTCCTTCAATCAAAGAATCAATCTTGAGAAAAATCGTATCTAAATTGTGTGTCTTGTTGCGATCCATGCCTTCAACAACACATGTTCGCTCTCGGCCCAATTCGTAGTCCCTAACTCGAAATGCAAAAACCTACCCGTCCAAACTCTTAAAACTTATGGGCGCATGTATTTAACCATTCATTGAACGAGTATCCTAAGAACCACTGTATTCTATGCCACTTGGTCTTCAATTTTTCCGATGTCTCATTATACTCTTGGTCATTGGATGTAGTGTTTACAAACAATTTTGCTCCATCCTTTTTAATTTTTAGAGTTAATTTTCCTACAATATTTTGATCAATCAGTCTTGTGTAGAGCATATGGTAAAATTTACTGAAGACTAAAGAGATAACTAGCATCAAACTTGACTCCTTGTCAATTACAATCACGTCAGGCTCGGGAGATTCGAAATATAAATTTTTAAGCTGTTGCAGCACCCATTCATAGGTTTCAACTTTCTCATTCTACATAAAGGCAGTAACCATAAGTCTTTCCTGATGGAGTCATCCCCATAGCCTCAAGCAACGGCATACTATACTTAAGTAATTCAATATAATATAATATAAATTTAATGATAAGAAAATAAATCATTTTATAAATTAAATATGTATTTACTTTTAAAATGCGTACCAAGTAAAACAATAAAAGAAGAAGGGGAACTCACTTGTTCGTTTTATACGTCGTGTCCATTATCAAAATAAAGGGCCATATCCTCATCATAAGAATGGATATCGAATGCGCGACAACGATATCACTTCGGATATTGTTTTCTTCACAGTTTCTCCCGTAACACCTATATCCTCGCTGATTACATTGATGAAGTAGTTCTTCTACTGTGTTGCGTCACTCCATCCTCTTCTTCTTCATCTTTGTCCGGACAGTATATATAGTTTGTTTACTGCAACATTAATATAAAGTAAGTTAATAAATTTCAAAAATCATATAAGATCATATGAATCTTAAATAATTAAGCCAAACAACAAAATATTAATCTCACATACTTTACAACATTATCTAGATTTTTTTTTTCTAACAAACTCGCCATAAAATTCTGAAGAGCGACTAGACACTTACTAAATTTCTCAGTGAGCTTTAGCTGGTCATCCATCAACCTAGCCGCTTGAACGTGTGCTTGATGATAAACACCTATTTTATGGTTGTGCCTCCCATCTTTTACAAATATTTCCTATTATCTCAAATGGCTGATTTCTCGCGTTTTAATTGAAATTGACAATTACACTTCTTCGTTCCGTATGAACCCTTACACTTTACGGGACTTCTTCTTCTTCTTTGTCATCGTCACCCAACCTTTGTTTTTTTTTTTTGCCTTCCATCCCCACGTTCACAACCAAGAGTCACATATAGTCAACGATCAAATCTTTTTTTTGACATGTACCAAGTAATAATAAGATAGGTATTTATTATTTTCGCTCTTTTTCTTGCCAAACAAATAATATATCTGTTTCAAACAAATAACTATGATCCACACACTCTTTCTCCATTTCTATAAATTCCTCGTAGGTTTCAGGATCTACAACTTCCTGTTATACAATAATATTATGACTTTATTAAAAAAACATAAACAATAACATAATTATAACTTTATTAATCTTTTTAACTTAATGAAATTATTTATTATTGTTCATATTTTTTTTAATTATTCAATTACTAAGTTGCAGTTCTTATTATTTATTATTACTTTTTTAAATTGTTATTTTAACTGTATATTTAGGTATTTTATTACTTAACCATAACTTAAATAATTACATTTTAAAACTATTATCGTATTTTTTTAAAATATTAATAATTTAATTATTATTTAATCTCTAAAAAACTTAAACATGTCATAAACAAACAATTATACAATTAAAATTAAATATTTTATGAACTAAAAATCAATTAAACTCTAAAATATATTTATGTATTAATATAAAACATATGTATTAACATAAACTAACACAAATTTATAATATTAAATTAAAAATTAACATAATTGTATACTAAAATATATATTAAAAATAATTAACATTAATAATTTAAAAAAAGTAAAAAAAAAAAAATTCTGACCCACGCGAGTAGGGTGATCTCACGCCAGGCATTTGCGCAGACCTTGAAATGGTCGTGCCAATACCTAACGCAAGATCTCCCCTACTCGTGCTAGAACATAACTTTAGCGGGCCAGAACGTTTTTTACCTTATTTTTTAATAATTTTTATCTAAAAAATGATCGTATCATATGAATAATCTTCAAAACTATCCATTTTCACTTCAAATTCTTCAAATCTTTAAATAATTATCACAATTTTAAAGAGAAAGGAAGAAATTGTGTGTATAAAGAGAAAAAATGCTTTTGGGAGGCAAAATTTGATTTGAAAATTTTCACACGTAATTTATGATCCTCCTAATGAAATTGATGAAATTTAGCTTTTAGAAATTGAAAATGCTTCACTCGAAACCATTTGGCATATATTAAGTTACCATTTGCTATATACTAAGTGAAATGGGGAGCATTTCATCCAAAAATTTCCAATAGAAAATCTGATGATGCACAATGGCATAAAAAACTTAACTAGAGTTTCTGGAATTGCAACTCTCCTGTAAATTTGTGATACAATTTACAATTATACCATTGTGTTATATACAATTATACCTACAAATTATAATCTATCCTTCTTCACAAACCTCAGCAGCATTTGATTTTCAAGCTTGCTTGCTGGCTGATATCCCTTCAGAAAACAGAATAGAGCTCCTCAGTCTGGTGGTCTGTCAACTTACTTATCGCCAATACCTGCAGCCTCCCAAGTGTTTCGCCATTTGCGATGAAAACTCCAAAAGAGCAGCAGCAGCAGCAGCAGCTCAAATATTGAACTTATGTCGAACACAGTCAATGAGATGAAGATTTTCCGTCTCATTTTTGGCCCCCTGCGCCTCATCGTTCTATATTTGGCTCCCTTCCAGTGTTACTTTCTGAAAAAGGGTTTGAGAAATTCAAACTCTTGAGTCAGAAAAATTGAGCTTTTTGATGATATTAACAAAGGAATATGACAATAAAAGAGGAATGCTACGAGACATTAGCTCTAGAACTAGTTAAATTAGCATTAGAGAGGGTCTATGTCAATTGGGATATTTCGTGAAGGTGCTAGGCAATATAAGCAAACTTTTAAAAGATAACTGTGCTTAAGTCATTCTTCCTAACAAGAATAAATAAGACCTATGTATATATAATCTGGTTCTATTATCCAGACTTCCATTTACCTAGAAAACAGATCATTCATTTTTTACACAAGGCCACCACTGCTGAATACCAACTCCCTTCCAGTTCAGGAGGGGAACTAGATTTTCTATTCCGATTAATCAATGAAGACAAGAACCAGAAAATAGATCAAACTGAAGGGAAACTAATTTATTAAGGTAGTAAAAGCTGACAAAGTACTTGTAGGAATCAGACTTAAAGCAGCAAATCAATTACCTTAATGATTCTGAAATTATGACGGTAAACCCAATAAAGGCATATCAAAGCTTTTCAGATGGGTTTATGCATGCCTAGCAATCAGCAGCAGATCATTTAGCCCTAGCATTACCAGTCAATTTTCATTTCCAAAGGTAGATTTTAAGGCCACTGATGCAGGCATCTGCTGGGGAGAGGACATGCCGCCATCTTTTTGTATTGCTTCCATGGCCCCATCAGCAACAGGAGAATAAGGCTTTGTCACTTTTCTTTTCAGCAAACCCTGAAAAAAAAATTGTCAACAGAAATCATCAGGAAACCACACGACATTGACAGCCATACCCATACTAGCTAGAGATGAACATCGAGAATTTCATCTAATATCTCCTCTCGCCAAAGGAGTAGCTTTTCTAGCCTTGAAATTATCTCAGTAATGACAACAGGAAAAAGTTATCAGCTAGATATAGCTACAGCATTTCACCTTAGAATCATCTGGCCCATAAATAGTCCTCGTTTGCTCAATGGAAGAATAAATATGCATTGCCTGATTGGAATTACGATTGCATTTGATAATACGAACTTGATCCCTTGCATCTTGGAACCTGCTTCCTAAATATAGAACAAGACGAGAAGGCGGATCACTATAATGATCTTTCTTTCCATGAGTCAACTCCATCGTTGCCAGGTCATCCCACAATACATCCCATGTAACAGAACATGGATCTCTGGCTGGGTTAAACTTCTTTTGAGCAATAATATTGAAAGGTTGCTGAAATAAAACATCCAAAAGCTGTGAGTCTGAAAGCAATGAAATGATATATTGATGAGGGATCTAAAATCATAACCTACTTTAGCTGCCAATTGATAGTTCAATCAGCTAAACTTACTTGCAACAGAATAACCCTTCGATGAGTAATGACCAGTATCCTTCCTTTAGGAAGCAAGTAATGGTCTTCATAAGCATCTGTTAAGGCAAATTTGCCACGGACCTTGAACAGATCAACTTGGCCGAGAAATGATCCACACTCTGCTAACTGCAGTATTACCTTCATACACGACCGAAATAACATTCAGATTCACACATCTACTCAAGATTTAATCTAAAATAAGTTTGCGGAAAAAATTTATTTCTAAAATGATAAAATGATACACAGACATAAATTCACTTGAGGGGATAAAAGTTCTATCTTGATCTTCGATACTAGAGTCAGTTTTCTATCCTGGAAAGCTATGCTGCTTCACCGTGGGTGACTAATCCTTGACTAACACAGGAAATTTAGTCCCTTGATCTAGAATCTGGGAAACCGTATGCAACAATTCACCACTGTTACAATCTACATTGTGAGTGGCACAATCCAAAAGGGTCCAAAGGATCAACGTGAAGTGGACAATTTCCTTAACGTCCTCTTTCATCAGACCTCACATGTTTCCTCTAATCTCTAACCACTAAAAAAGGAACGACCCCCAGTTGTAAGAAATACATGACGCCATGCTAGATTTCAAGTCTACACCTAGTTGAAAAGGAATGATACACCATATAACTGTGTCTACATAAGTTGGAAAACCAACATGACTTTCTCCAGAGTTGGATTTACGTCACAAAATGAACAAGAAAAATCACACTACTTCAAACATATATCCATAGCAAATAGTAGGAAGATATGAAGCAACCAGATGAAGGCATTCCAAACCCCTGTAAAAAGAGAAAACCATAACAAAGTGAAATTCTAATCTCCTAAAATATGAATGAGACAAGCTACTGTTCCTTAAAATCAGAGAATGGAGGCTTATCTCAATTTTACATGTAAAGCTTGTTCATCACCGAAACCAGTACAATTAAACATAAGTTAACTCTCTTCAGGCATGAGATTATTGCTTCCATTCCAAACAACCCCCATTTCAAGCTCTCAGCTAAAATAGTTTTCCAAATTCACGATCTCTATATTTGATTTACTCTTCTGCATTCTTTTATAAGAGGCCACCGTGAGGGCATTGTCCATGTCCCCCTTTTTTGAAATGTGCTGCCAAAGCAGCAGCCAGTATCCCAAAGAGAAATATTAACAACTTGCCAGTTATATGTACTGTCTGAAGAACCAGTTAAAGGCATCCTTATGTTGGTCACTATAGTACCTTAATTTGCGTTCAGTAGAAAAAGGAAAAAGGGACAAATGGGGAGGGACAAACAGAATTAAGATTGGTATTAAATAATGAAGATGAAAAGCAAAATACCTGTCCCTGTGCTTTGTATTCATCAAATGGTCGAAGCAAATTATCGCCATTAATGACACGAGGCAGCCTCCTCCTTAAGAGTTGATCTTCTGAAGCAATAACTGATGCTATCTTCATCCTCACGGCATTGGCCCCTTCAGTAGTTTTAGATAAAAGATCCAAAACCCCACTAACAGGTTGTGCAGCCGCACCTATTAATCCTTTCCCAACACCCTGAACAAAACCTTCAACGCCCGATGCTTTTGCACCTTCAAGAGGCTTTGTTAAAATCCCAGTGACTCCACGGAAAAGGCCTTTAGCTAATGCTCCACCTCCTTCCCTAATAACATCACCAAAGTCTTCCACCCCTTTGCTTTCCTAAACCAGAAATGAATATATTAAAAAAGCATTAAATAGAGCAGTACACAAGTTTAAAGAGCACACAGAACCAGGTCACAGAAAAAGATGAGAGCAAAAGTACAAAAAAAATTCTAGTAGGAAAATAGGGAACCAGAGAAGGAAAGCATCCACAGAGAACAATAATCAATCCCTAAACTAAGATTTTAAAAGACAAACTTCAAATGTTCTAAATCTATCTAACCAAATTCAGTAAATATAGTTAAGGTAATTCGGAGAGTTTTGTCTACCACTTGCATTGCCAGAGGCCAAGATGGGTACCCTTTTGCTAAAAAGGAAATATTTTAGTTACTATACTTGTGTACATTCCTAGTGCTCTATTTTCATATCAAGTGATTCGGGATATGAGGTTCTACATTTCTCAGTCACATTCACAGAAGTGTCTGAAATGATAATGAGACGTTTAATCAAAATATACTCAATTTTGTGAATGGACCTGTCTTTGTCGACTTTGAATGAATTTCTTATCCATTGACAAGGCAGCAACACCTTTGCTCATATGTCCAAGGGCACTGCTTGCATTTCCCAGAATATCAACACCCGATAGCAGTTGAAATGGCTGGCTAAGAAGATCCTTCTTGACATTTGAGATAGAATTAGCAACAAGGACACTTTGCCTCATGCAAACATTTTCCAGGAATCTCGGATTTATCCTCACCTGATAATACAAACATAAGTAATCGAATCTATAAAATTCCATGCCGTAATCACAATAAAAGACTTATATCCACTCCATATTATAATAATCTTGAGCCCATATGTGTTTCATTTGCTCGTCCAGTAAGCTCAGAGGGACCACGGGGAAAGAAATTAAGTTCAAGCAGAAACAGACACTTACTGGCATATTTTCAGTGTTTCCAAGTGCCGTCATCAAACTTGACCAAAATCCAAGGACACCCACAGGACGCTGACTGGGAGACATAGCCATGGAGACCTTGAACCGGAACTCGGAGATGTTCAGAACACTGCCAATTTGAAAAGTTCATATTACAGAGCTGCTAGTGGAAGCAAATACAAAAGATCAGAAAGATAACTACTCTTTGCATACCCGATTTGAATGATTGGATCAATTGAAACGGAAGTAGTTTCAGCAATAAATAGCCTACTGAGATTTGGCTGCTGGATCATCTCCTTAATGCGCCATATGATAGGTTCGTGAATGTTTATCAGAAAGGCTGAATTTTCAGGTCCCTAACAGGATGTGAAATATTCCTCAAGCCTCTAAAATGCAAGAGAACCTTGGGGAAAAGAATTAAACCAAGAGAGTACTCACCTGGAAACCAATATGCGGATATACATGCAAATCTAATAACCCATTTGATTGTTGGGTTAGTGAGAATTTTAAGATGTAATCCATGTCCTCACCGATGCGCTGTGGCCTGAAAAGAACAGGCATTGGAGTTAAAGGTAACTGATTATCCACCTGAATCCCTCGCATCCTTACTTTCAACCTGCAAAAGAATTACTCAAATCAATATTCTGGCTGAAAATTGTTAAATATATCAAGGAAAATACTTCTTTACAGAAAATCAATGAATTGACTAGAACACATACATATTAACTATTCATTTGGTGAAAAGTTCCAAATGTATAATACTCATTTAAGAAGCATATTACCTGCTGATACCAGAGCCTAATCCAGTTGAATATGACAGCATAAGATTCTGCATAGTAAGATATAATATCTCTTCAGGTGTATGGTCAATGATGGACAACCCAAACTCCGAAACCTCAACAACAACATGAAATTCGCATTCTGAGTTTTTATTTGATTGCTGAGTCCGCAGAGTATTTCCAGAAATATTTAAAACTGACGATGAAATACTTCTACCCAAAGCGGAAGAGGTTTCATTTTCTGGCATCCAATCACTGATTTTAACAACGTTTACTTTTTCCTCTTTCAGGACAGTAACTCGTAAAGCAGTCGTGTTTCCTCCACTAACATGGATGGGCTCATGATCAAATATTTCATCAATGTTGTACTTCTGTGATATGGTAGAGTTAGTACCATCTACTAAGATCTCAAGCAATCTTTGTCTCCCAAGATCCTCCCATGAAAAAGCAGCAGCTGCGTTAGGAAGAAGAGAACGCCAAGATTCAGTAGGACCATCAACTTGACGGAAACGAATAGGCAGAAACAGAGAGCGATTTTCAATCCTGCAAAGTGAAACAGTAGTCAACAACTTTTACAACAGAGTCATCCACCAAAGAAACCCAACCTCATATATTAGTGATCTTGGGAGGTGAATCTGTGTTAAAAGCCTCCAAATGGTAAACAGTAATGTAGATTTTCTCCAACCATTCTTTAGTTAAAGAAAAGGGATGAAGCAGAAGAAAATCCAACTTGGATAATATTATGATCCCAGTAAGTATGAAATTCACCTCTAAGAATGTAGACAATAACTTAGCATTAATTTAATTAAAAAAGACCAGAAAGGAACATACGGTGAAAGCATTATGATTCTAGACATGTAGAATACTTTAAAAGAAAGAATATAAAAATGTTCCATTTCTTCAAAGTTATATTGTTGGAAAATTTTCAGTCGCACGACAGCATGAAGGTACAAAATGATGACACAATAACAAACCTGTATGGACTTGAAAAAGAACTTGGACGAAATATAACTTCATAGCGACAGCTCTTTGTTCCACTTCTCACTTCAATCTTGAGATGTATTTGATCCATTCCAGTATTGCTTCTTAAGTAAACGGACATCACACCCTCGGTTCCTATACTGAATGGGGCACTCCATTCATATCCCTCCAGCCGCACCTGGAAGAAAAAGAAAAAAGGAAAAATGATGCGTGATGTGGGAAACATCAAAGTTTATTAGAAAAAGAAACCATTTCTGACCAGCATGAAGGCCATTAATTCAACAGACCTTCAATAATTCAACTTTTTCAGAATGCCATCCGAAATGTTTTGGAGGATCAGTAGGTTGTATCCATTCCATTGACTGAGTATCACATTGTTGCAGGCAAATACCACAGCCAACTCTGTTAATATATAAGGTGTGTGGTTGAAAGTGCACAACCTACAGCCCATAACAGCTATCAGTTAAAACTTTATCGAAAAAACATTAAGTACAGGTATCTTTTAAAGACAGGATTTCTGCAAGAGTATGTGAAGAGTTGCTATCGCCATCTTAAGAAAAGAATATTTTTCTGAAATTTTAACCGCAACTTATAGATTATCTTCAAAGACTATGGCTGTTTTTCAAGTTAAGGTATACAAAGTTGTGATTCATGTAGAATAGTTCACAATAGAAAAAAAGGACACATCTATCAATAAACTAGTTAGTTCAGTAGAGTTGGTGAAAAATGAAAGCAGTAAATTAGATGTGGATAATACTCTCATTTGCTTCAAATCTCAGAAACAGAAATGAAAATAGAAGGAAAATACTAAGGGTCTACCCAAGTACTTAGAATTTTTAGAATCGAAGGATGACATACTTAACAAGGCCAAAACTTACAGTGAAAATACAAATTCACAATTAATATCAGAGTTTCCTGTGCCAAAACATATTTTGCAAGTGCCAAAGCAAATGCATTGCTAGATCAAGGCCTAGAAACAGGCAAAAGCGCACACAGAGAACAGCAAGAGATAATTGTGGAATTCATTACAGGAAGTTCAGTTAAACACCTCTGACTACAGAGGAATATAAGTGAATCTGAGATGCAGACTGCAATTGTACCTTTGTTCTATCTGAAGTCATATTGAGTAGAGCTGAAAGCTTATAGTAATTTCCATCTGGACCAAATGCCTTTATATCAACTCGTTGCTGGCAAAATTATATATCGTAAGCAGAAGATATAACAGGAAAGAATTTAAGCGAGGGAAGGAAAAGAAATTTTAGACCAAAGTAAAAGAGACTCCTGATTTGAAGGACCAGAGAGCAATTTCGAAGATATACAAAACAAAAAACGCATAGTGAAAATAATCCGTATCTACAACCATAAGAACGCATTCTATCATCAACGCGTATTGCTTGAGCAATCCCCAGTGAAAATAGAGTACTGACTCCCCATTACCTTTTTCTCCAGCTCAAGTAGGGATATTCCAGCACTGAAACTTTCAGAATTTCCAAGAGCAACAGCAATACCCACCCGTGGGGACAGATAGGTATCATTTCGTGACGAAAACAACATTACACCACCACGGCCAACGTAATCTTGGGGAGAAAGCATACTTGGTATTAGACTAACGTCTTCTATTTCTTCGAGCACTTGAATATTCTTCCTTGAGCTAATCTGTCTTCCCATGAAAGAAGGTGTTGTCCGCAAGGCTGATTTTGCAGATTTAACAGCCTTTGAGAGCAACTGGGAATCCAAATCTGTGTTTTCTAATGGCTCAATTTCCACAACTCGATATGCCAATGATAAGCATGAATCATTACTAATCCAATATGGAACAAAGAATCTTATGGTCTTAGAGGAAGCTGTTGTTCCACCCATATCACGCTCAATGCTCACACGTAACCTCCTGTATATAGAAAAGAATTTACAAAACCAGAGGAAGAATAATATTACAAATAATTGTCAGACAAAATATTCATGCACTTCAATATTTCTAAACTGCTGTTATAAATGATGCGGTAACCACTAAATACTGCCAAAAAACGGAGAGAATAGTTCATTGGAGAAGGAATGACATACTGAATTCAGAATCATTCTGGGTATTCATGGTCACGTGTCATAGCTTGAAGATAACACGGATCCCTTTCTTCCCAAAATTGAGGTATGCAATCTAATTTGCTTACTTGGGACCCAGTGATACAATCAATGTGGAAGATTGTATCCTTTCATAATTCTGAAACGTTTTATCTATTAATCTATGAATGAGAAGGTCATATAAAGGTCAAAAAGAGGGGGAAAACCCCTTATATCCTCGTGCCCTGGAGGATGTCATAAGATAAAAAATTGTGTGAATCTATACACTGGAACATGGCACTAAACAATATTGAAGCTGCCACCTGATCATGTATAATAATACAAATGAACAGATTCAGCTCAAACAGACCAAAGAAAGAATGCACATGCTGAATAAGCTATAAATCAGAGATACAGGCGAAAGGAGGATGAATCCATGTGTTGCACCATCCTGTATTCTCATGCTCAGTCATGAACTAAATGAGTGATTTACTATGTCTTAGTTAACTATAGGTCAGGAACAATAGGATAAAACAGTCTACCACAGAAAATTGTCATTTATGAGTCACATAAGCAGCATAGAGAGATAATGAACTAAACATACCCAATAAGAGGAACAGCATAATTTAATTGTTGCTAGTTATACAATACACATTATTCCACTCAATGACAAACAGAATATTACTTCAAAGTTAATTTCGGTACAAGCAGAAAAATTAAACAGAGAACCTCAGCCAACACAGAAGTTCTGAACGCCTAACCTTTTCCTCTGTCTGTTAACCATCCAAAAAGAAGAAGCATGATTGTTATTTCCAAGATCCAAAATGAGAACAGCATCCTGTGGTTAAATAAGGAAATAAATGTAATATATAAATTAAAGGAATAATATTCTCAAGATGATAAGCTCTTCTCAAACAAAGACTATGATAGCAATTATACAAGCAAACCAAATTTGTGATCTTAACCTTTTCCAGAACCCAACCACCGTGAACATATAGCGTGAGATATACAGGATTTCGTATGTCAGCATAATATATATGTGCTGTTCCACGGGATGATATAACCCCACGCTGTCGTTCAATGCTCCTACCATCTTTTGCTCTCTCCCAAATTGTGAATTCAGCTGGACAAGGAAGCCTATTTTCCATCTTCAGAGGAGAACTAATTGATATTTTCCAATCATAGACAGGGGTATTTAGTTCTGTCTGCAGAACTGATGCATCTGTCTCAATACTCGTCCAAAAATGATTACCAGCAGTGCCAAGACTACAAAAGAGCATATCTTTTTTTTCAAGTCGATCCAACCTCAATGAATAAGCAGACTTTTTATTTTCTGTCTTTGAACTATATTGTCGAGATAGTGTTCCTTGATCAGCTGATTGTTGGTCCTTCCCCCAAACATTAACTGAACCTACAGCAACAGGGTATCCCCATCCATATGGAGTGTGGTTATAATCAATAAAGGGACGAACTTGCAAGCAATGGTTGGAATTTTTGGACATGCTTCTCCAAGGTAAAATGGTAGAAGAACCAGGATCATTAGAACTAAAAACATCAGTAATATTTCTGTCATGATCATGACTCTGTAACAAAGAATTTTGAAATATTGAGATATCCAATTTGACATCTGAATCATTTATGATGGTAGCAAGCCCCCTCAGAATAGCATGTTTCATTCCGTTCTTGATAACAACTTCAGTAGCCATATATTCTTCTTTGAATGTTTTAGTGATTGTTGACAGAGGAAGAAATGATCGAAAACCTTGCCATGCACCCTCTTGAGAAAGTCCCACCCAGAATCCTATATCTCTATCAATATCATTCCTTTCTCGATCATTCTGAATGTTCGGCAGTATTTCCCTTTCAAAATAAGAAGTTGATACAAAAAGACATCCATGGGAATGCATGTCATCACTATTTTGACCCTAAACAAAAAAGAGAAAGAAGATGAGATAACACATGGTAGAAAGTTCAGAGAGAACTCGCACACATCTAAAGGGAAGAATGCTCGAACCAACCTTCTTCTTAAGTGGGTAGGATACAACATTCTGAGTGTCTGAAGTATGATTTAACATTCTGACTGAAGCAACCTTCTTCAGTGCACTTGCACCATGCCCGACAGAGAACGAAGACGCACCGACAACCTCACCTATGCCCCAAGTTCAAAATGTAATTAACAAATAACAAGCTAATGAGCCCATGCAATCTCTTCATTTATTTATTTTTAAATTTTTATAAATGTAATCTCTTCATTTAGACTAATACAGAAGCAAAATCATTGTTACTCTCTAGTCATGTAAAGAATTCTTGTAGTGAGAAGCATCAATTGACTCTTCATGATAGATTGCCATTATACCAGTCTAGGAATCAAAAAATGCAATAACATTCTATTTGGACCACATTATTCACCAATAATGAACCCTAGAATACATGGAATAAACCACATCTTAAAGAAAGTAGTATGATGTTTCAAAGGAAATAACAAACATGTGGCACCTTTGCCCGCCTTTGCTGCAAGATTTGTGACCTCCATTTCCAACTTAGCTAGCCCCTACAGAAATTGAGAATAAAGTCAGAAATAAAAAGACAACAAATTTCAAACATTCATGTAATTTTCATTTGATAAGTTAATTAAGACTAATAACACTGAACACTTCTTGAGGAACTTTTGTTTCAAGATAACGACTTACCCTGCGAGGAACTTCAAAAATAAAAAGTTCATTCCATTTGGCAATGCCTTCATCAGTGCCATTTGTTTGAAGAATTGATGGCTTCACACATTTGGTTCTTGCACTCTGCGGAAAAAGCTTTTGTTGATTTGTTTCTTGATTCTCCACAACCAGCCGTAGAGCACAGAATAAGTTATGACTATTTCCATCATCCAGAATAGGTAAATCCTGTATAAGAAAGAAATAGTAATTCTAAAGCAAGAAAACCAGCACTTGAATAATCTTGTGAACAAATGAGTTGATAAGATGACAACCTTAGCCTCAACTATACGAACAGCAATATAGCGGCGTGGTTCCCTTGATTCATCTGCAATGTTCAATCTATCTGAATACCTAGGTGGTGGAAGCCATAAAGAAGCACACTCATCATGCCGCAGTAATTCAACCCTATCAAAATTTTGCTCAACTCTTTTAATAAACACATCACAACCAAGTTTATTTTCTATTATCACAGTCTGAAGATCATCTTCATCTAATGCCGATAAGGTTGTATCATCACCATGCCCATCAAGGTTACTAGCGTCCTGAATAAAAGAAAGACATAGTAAGTAGTCCATTGAATAAAAAGAAAACAATCAAACAGCTTGCAAGATATAACTATTTGTCGTTAGTTTGACCTCAACTAGTTTGACTGCCTTCTCCTCAAGTTCTCTCTGTTTGCTCCATGAAGTAATTGTCTGTATTAATGTATCAAGATTTGCTGCACTGAGATTTATGTTCAAAGTACTGGTTGCGGCGATACTTATTCTTTTTCCAAGTCTTGATGGTGAATGTACATTTGTATCATATGTTTCATACCTGCAAAATAAATATAGGACTTGTACAGAAATGTAATGTGCAAAATTCCCTTAAATGGCTCCATAAGATATGAAATAACAAAGTACTCAATATATTACTTGAATATCCCCTCAAATGGTTCGACGAGTGGCTCCCACGCTTCTAATTGTGTGTTAAAAGTTGATGCAGCTATTGAAGAAATTAGAACAGCATTCATTGCATCCGGTTGCCCATGTGTGGCAAGCTTAATATTAGTGATTGTGGCATCAAAAAGGGGCGTCATCTGGAAATGTAATGTTTATAAGAAGTTTAAATATCATAAACAGAAAAAACAAAAAAAAAAGTATATGAAATATTATTCAGCAGGCACAACCATTCCACATAAGCTGTCCAGCACAGTAAGAGAGAGGTATCTGATTTTCAGTTCTGCCGAAATGTTCTCCCTAGTCTTCGGTTTTACTGAATCCCCAATAGTGTATGCCAATCTATTTGAAGGTCTTTTTAAATCAGATCGAGCAAGGAAAGTGCAGGCCTGCACAAAAGTAGTTCATTCACAGAATAAGAAATTAGAAATTGGTAAATGCACATGTCAATGTCAGAACGTAGTTTGGAAGTTTGAATTCAGAAAATACTTGAACTGAAAGACTGCAAATGCAGCCATCAAAGTTTTGCAAGGACACCAACATAAGAATTCAGACCTGATTTTCAATTTTCCAAATACTCCAACACTGGGATGCCTTTGAGCTCACACATTTGGTAATAGGCATCTCCAAAATATTAGATTGGCTAACAAGATCCATCCGTGGACAGCAGCATAAATCCAAATTTGGTGGTTCATCATTCTGTGTCACGATGCATCCTAAGGAAGCATAGCCAGGAGGAGCAATTGGATACCAGAAGAAAGCCTCATCAAGACCTTTCATTACAATATGAGCAACCTTAGTGAATTGTGCAGGCTTCGCAGAAACTTCAATACTATCAGCCTTGAATATAATGCCTAGCGGAGGTGGCTCCAGACTGCAACAGATACAGTAATATTACAGAATAAGAAACCAAATAGATCATGGAAATAATTTCAAAAACAGAATATTGGAATCTAACCCTTCAGTAATGCAATCACCCAGTATAGCATAACCTGGGCGGGCTATAGGGCGCCATATGGAGACCGGCTGGCGAAGATCACTGCCCCTGTCCCACCAGATTCTCTTAAAGTGAGGGGTTGACACATAAGAAGTGGTTGCTTTTGACATTGATCTTAGAACATCCCATCCTGAAGAAGTTGAATTCTGACTACTTATCATTTCACGTGAATGATCATTCTTATCAGTTACATCCGAGGTAGACTGTTTAAAGGAAGAAGAAAAATGAATGGAGTTCCAGCGAAGTAGATGATTCAGATCAAAACAGTGGTCACGAGGAGGAAAGCCATTAGATGGATGGGCATAAAATGACCCAAAAACGTTATCCAAATGCCAGATGCTAAAACCAGATGCATATGAATCAGTAGGTCCAACAGTGAATAAGCATTCTGAATACGTTGTTGATGTCAGGAGATCAGACCGTATACAATGAACGATGTGATTCGCTGGTGGTTGACTTCCTACATGTGCAACGCATCCTAATGCCAAGTATCCAGGTGGAGCAATCGGTAGCCATAGAGAACAATCACTATCAAGGTTTGAATGTCCTTCTAACACTTGAAAACCAGAAAAAGAGCCTATAAGCTTGAAACCAAGAGGCTTTCGCACACGGCCATATGTATTATTCACAGCCACTACAGTTTGAGAAGGAGGATTTGGCCTGAAGAGAATTCACAATCAGTAAGACTTAAAATGAGAACAGTGACTTAATTGTTTCCAAGTCATAGATACTGTGTGACATATAGTTTAGGAGAAGAGGAAGACTACACTGAACCACAAACAAATGGATCCAACAACGGGACAATTTGAGAAATGCAGTAACGAAATAAAAACAATTTCTAGAATTAAAAAAAAAATTAAAAATTTAAAAAATTTTTGAAAAAAATAAATCCTCAGCCATTTATCACATGTATACCCCTTACCATGAAATTCAGACAAAAACAGAACATGCATGAGGTAAAATCATCAATTTCAAGGTAATTTTCAAATGAGAACCAGACAGTATTTAAGCATTTCACAGAAGGAACTAGGCAAGCTCTAGGACCCCACCTTCATAGTACTGTATCTTTATTGTTTAAGAGATTTTTTGGTTCGTATCGCTGGCACAGCTGATGCTGACCACACTTAGTTGTCTTTACAAGAAGTAGGAACATGAAGGAGAATCAAATTAATATGGGCTGAAAGGGATCTTAAGTCATTTCCAGGCAGAATGAAGTTGCTCATCCAAATGCATAAGAGTAACCATTCCTCCAAAAAAGAATCCTCATATTTACTTAACATTTAAAGTCTCACCAACCTTTTCTTTAGGTAATCTGCAAATGGCAGACATTCCCATCTCCCTTTAACAATCAAAATCGGAGGTCAAGCTGATATTTAATGTACTGTTTTGGGCCAAATTTTGTGTCTTACGCTAGTGAATTAGTCACCTATCCAGTAAGTGTCAATCTAGCACATGAGCACAAACATCATCATACCACCTAATCTCTGGTTATGGTGCTCAACAAAATAAGTGTTAAGGTTACTATTCCATCTACAAACAACAAATAAGGACTAATATAATCAGGTAGATGGCAATCATCACAAACTAAAAGGGTACAGTTTATACAAAATTAGGAGTCAGATATGCGGAGAGAGAACATCCCAAACCTTGATGTCACACAATCTCCAAAAATGACATAGTTTGAAGGAGCCCGTGGCCTCCAGAAAGTAAGGTGATGATGGTTACCTGTTTCAGCTCAAACAAATTTAGTCCAATTAAAAAACTCAAAACCAGAAGATTAAGGAAGAACAAAAATGAATAAGCAAATACGTCTACAACGAGGAAAAATTCAAACTGTAAAGTAAATGGGGGAAAAATCTCAGAAAAAGTATAACCTTTTGGAGACACCCAGATTCGTTCAAAGTTTGCGCAAGGACACAGGGGATCTGCATTACCAAACTGTAAAGCTGTAGTAGCTTGGGTTTGCAAGTTAAGTAAAAGAGACAGCACACTTAGAGATAGATGTACACAAATGTCAGTAGATAAAAATGATATATTTATTTTATCCTTGAAAGAAGTATATCCTCCGGAAATGTCAACTGGATCAAGTACAATGAGGCCGGAGCCAGCCTCAAGTGTAAGATCCTTCATGAGACCTCGTATCCATCTATCACTCTCTTTTGATGCATACCTGCCAAAAACAGAATAGATACCTCAACATATTATTTTCTACAACTAATTTGCAGATACAACTTTTCAAATCTGTAATTTTGGTGTGTTCTTTGCTTAATTAATGGGCATTCTCTCACACGAAGAGTTCTCCCGAGTGTTTGTCCTCGTCTTCTTAATAAACTAATTACCAAAGGAATGTCCGATTTGGAATTTGATTTGACATGGCTGTGTCTAGAAGAGATACTGTATTTATCAACTTAAGGACAGAATAAGCCAACAAATGCTTCGGCACAAAGGGATATAATTACTATAAGGAATAGACAACAGGGCTTACATAAAGCTGAAATCCATCTTTGCACGGAGAAGCTTTTCACCATGCATAGAATCATCAAGGGATGATTTACTACTGTCATAAAAGATAAACTCGGGAGAAACAACCTGCAGAAAGAAAGAACAAACAGGAGTCGAGTGTCAGACTACAAATAGAAGAGGCAATCTAAAAGCAGAGATAAACTAATATGTGACTGTAAATGGAACATATATATATATAGGGGATCGATAAATTATGCGCCGAAATCTAAAATTTACGTGCGAAAAAATTTCATTTTCACCAAATCATTTTCTCTCTCTACCCTCTTTCTCTCCAACTTCTCTCTACACCCCAAGACATCAAATGATGATCTACTCAAATCTAAATGTTAAAAATATATATATATACTTAATATACCGTTCTATACTCGTTTATTTACATTATTTATCGGTTAAACAATTAAAAAAAATGCATGGAAATCGAAAACCAGGCATTGGTGCGGACCTGAGCTGCCTCGCTCCAAAACCTGGCATAGGGTACCCGGTGTTTGCGCCAAGGCTGTTTTTTATTTTTTTTAATTTTTTATTATTAATGTTATTTAAGTTGTTATATTAATTGTTTTAATAAATTTTATACAATTATTTAATCTCTAAGAAAATAAACACTGGCGGGGATACCCCTACTTGCACCAGAGCATGGCTCAAATGTGCAGATGGTGAATTTTCAAATTTTTGGTTTGTTTTTTTGTAATTTTTATTTCAAAATTGATTGTATTGTGTAGATAATGTTCAAAACTATCCGTTTTAAACTTCAAAATCCTCAAATCTCCAAAAAATTACCACATTTTTTAGAGAGGAGGTGGAGAAAACTTGTCTAGAGTGTGTTTTGGAGGGAAAAATATTTGAATTTTTTTAGGCGTAAATCTTATATTTCGATGCATAATTTATCAATTCCCATATACATATATATATATATGCGTGTGTGTACGTACATATATATACATATATATATGTACATGTATATGTATATATATACATATATCACAAAACTCGAATTTCTCACATTTAAGAGAATAAACAGCAAGCAAACATAAAATTAAAAGCAGGAAATAGCCCAAAGTTGAAGTACATCAAACAGAAGTATACCTGTGTTTCAAAACTGAAACTCTGCATTCCATATGACTCACTTTGAACAGACTCAGAAGCATAAGACAAGTCTTCCATGTGTTCTGGATGCTCAGTGCTGGAAGAATTATTCTCTAGAAACACAATTTTGACACCATCTTCTGGGAACACTGTATAACTGCTTTCATTACTCAAATATGAGCATTTCTTAAGGAGTGAACCATTCTGAAGCATAAGGAAGTCAAGTGTAAAGATTCATTTAAAGAAATAGCAAGGAATTTCAGAGAAACTTCTAGAGAATCATCAGAAAAATATCTTACCCAGGCAACAAAGCAATAAGTATTACATGAGGTGTTAACATTCAGCAGTAATAGAGAAAAATTTTTATGGTGTGGGGCGGGGCAAGAGGGAAACAGAAAATCCTTTTTAAGCACTAGAAGACGCCCAGAAATGAATGAAGCATCATAAACTGAAGAGATCCTAACCTCCAACTGCAAAAGGGCTTCCACATATCAACACTAAAATCCAACAGTAGTACTACTACTAGGTGCAAATAGGTACATCAACCGTAGCAATCTCAAGTGTTTCTTGACTTGATACTAGCAACAGAGTTTTATCCCTTTCTTACTTTCTACGCTATGATTTGTAAGGAGTCGCAAGAGAGTTTACTCAAATGCTTGGCTCAATGAGAGTACTCCTAAAGCTGAGTTTTCTAATCTAAAATCCTTGATAGCCGTTCAGTAATAGATATATAAGGAGTTCAACAAATCCCCAGCTAGGCCCAAAAAAGCTTTCAAAAGACAGCTGGCAGAAAATATGTACGTCAGCGTACAATCCTCAACCCTTTCTCAGAAGACCAAACAGAAACTATGCAAGTCAGCACATTTACTCAATTCAGAATAGATTTGCTGTCTTAAAGAATTTTACATAGATTGATTTAAAAAGAAATAGAAAGAAAGAAAACTAAATAGGGAAATGACTGCACCTCAATTTTCACATTGACAAATCTCAACCTTTTGCCACGACCAATTATAATTATGGGCTGAGTTTCTGATGAATGAATCTCTTCATCTTCATTATCATCCGACAGAATGATCGTCCTTCCACAACCATCATATATATATTCATCAATACCAGCAGAATCTACTACCAGCTGTCTGTTTGGCGATAAATTCACAATATCTTCCATCTGTTTGTAAACTGAAGAAAGTAGAATTATACTTCTCTTCTTACCAATTGGATCATTTTTGGGATCCAACATTTCCTCTCTGCCAGTAATTGTTCCCAGAGCTGGGACAAAAAACTCACAAACAGCAAGAAGGAAATCAGGCACAAAAAGAATTCGAGGTTGTTGGGCTCGAAGTACGAACGATTGGGAGGATGACCGCCATCGGCAGTCCATCACAAACATTGTTGAGGTTGGTATATCAACAGTAGGTTCATGTGGGATCTGCTTTGTAAGATCAGTGCAAGAACCAAGCATCAGGCGCATTTCAGGTTTTGTTCCAGGGCGATTATCTAGAATGGATAATTTTGGAAACGTAATATAAAGGTCTGCTTCAGATAATGAAGTCATTCGGTATGATACCCAAAGAGCTTCAAGCTGCACGAATAAAGTAGCACAACATTATAATAATAATACATTGACAGGACTAGAGAGAGTGAGTTCACCACTAAAGAAATTGGATCAGATAATACGCATGCATATACTTACAGCAATATGTGCCAAAGGAGACTCTTCTAGAACCCCATAGTGCAGCTCCAATAGCGCATAGTCAACTTGTACAGCAATGATACTAACAGTGCGAGACAGGAGTACTTGACCATTCATGTTCACCCTATCAGCCAGCAATCTTATTGTATCTTTTGAAGCAGATTTGTGACCCCGAAAGCTAGGTGGAAGCCTTGGTTGTTCATTCAAATTCATGTAGAAGCAATTGATAATAACATCATATTCTTTATTAGACATCGTACTGTGCAATAGACCAACCTGTAATGAGAAAACACGCAGGACGAACTCGAATTGTGAAACAGTATTAAGGAGTTGTTAACCTTATTAGTAGATTCATTAACCACTTACACCAATATTATTACACCAGGCTGCATAGTTGTTGTTGAAAAAATAGGCTTAGGTCTAACTCCACCAAAAGGAACTTCAAGTGGGAAAATATTTGCCCAAGCCTTTTAACGAGGAAATATGCTCACAAGCTAGCAAATTGAGACAAATATTTCAACACACACACCCTCACGCACAGAACTGAACATCTGTTGGTTGCTAAACAGTAGACTAGGTGGGTCTGATACCAAAAGTTACCAGAGGTACGGGTGGAGTTAGGCCCAAGCCCAGATTTTCTTAAGTTTCAAAAAATTGTTTAAAAGACATCTTCAACAAAGTTAGGGGCATAAGCTTCACAAGGTAATATTACTTAGCCCAAACATGGAGATGTATGATAAATCTGTTTATAGAAAGATAGTAAGCCACTTGACAAGGTCTACAAGTTAAGAAGTTTAGCTGTATCAGCAGGACAAAACTATCCAGATGAAAATGTTCTCCAGAAATAAGAGACCTTGTCCAAGAGGATTATTACCTTCACTTCCAGAACAAATGTAGGGACCTTCCGGAAAACATCTCTTAGACTACGTCTAACATAAACATGGATATCTCTTCCTTCTCGAATCATTGGTTCACCAATGGATCCATTGATTCCTACAGCCAAGTTGATTCCCACAATCTGTAATATTTGTGAACAATGTCAGAGTGTATGCAAGTTTCAGCCTTGCATCAAAAAGCAAACATTAAAGGAGACTACCTCTGCGTCAAGAACATCAAGATGGACAGCAGAAGGATCTTTCTCAGGACACCCATGCCAACTAAAAGCATTTTTGACCCGTAAATGACCAAGATCAAGTTGCATGAAGCTGCAAAGAAAAGGAAAAAGAAAATGTAAGACTTAACTTTGATGATAAATCTAATATAGGATTATAAGTTCCTAATTTTTCACCCACCATATCAATCACATGCAAGAATACCAAATAAAGGATGTGACCCACGATAGAGATAGCATACCATGCCACATGATAGTGAATTCAACATCGCAGTGCTTTAATATCACTCCCTAAATAAGAAACCTAACAAACTAGATGATTTTAAAAATCAAAAAGTAAAGGGTGCAGAGAAAATGCAGAGAAAAGGCACAATAGACCGAAACCTTATAAAACGAACAACAGGATCTGGACATTTTTTTAGCAAAAAATTAAACCAATATTGAAAATGTAAAGACCAAAAAGCTCAAAATCATTTCCAACTCAAAAAGAGAACATTTTTCTTTTTCAACAGTATTATTCCCAAAAAAAATAGTGAAAATTTTTGTTGGGAAAAAATGCATAAAAACTACAATTAACTAAGAACTGATACACAGAAAATTTTTCTATTCCCCAGAAAAAAAAATAAAAATTAAAAAAAAAAAAAAAAGACACAGATAACGGGTGTGCAACAAGAACCCAAGTAGGGAACTCATCATGTTTCAAAAGTTAAATGAAATTTACATCTAATATCAAGAGCGGGACAGATATTAAACTGACACATTCAACTTCTAAAATTTCCCAAAGTTCAGATATGATTTGTCAATGGTATTCCTTGCACTATGGAAAGAAAAAAAATCAACAACATAGAGTCAAGAAGAAAACTAAAAGTAAATTTTTAGGTTACATAGTTATGTACTAACTCTTTGCTCATTGAATTTCTTGGAATTATTATTATTGGAGTGTCAAGAGACAGATCCAGCTTTACTGCGGTGGCCCCATCAATCTCATACTTCTGTATCAACCATTCAATTCCTCCAACTTTATCAACAAGTTTAATTGCTTCCTCAGTATGCGGAGTAGCAAGATCCATAAAATATGCAGTTATCTGCGGACAAATTTGTTTGGTAAGCATATCAGAACTTAAGAAGTTCAAATAACAGCAAAATAATATCAGAGAAACAATCACAAAAGTTCACGAACCAGATACCTGAGGTCAAATCTTAAGCATTAATTCAGAATATCTTTAGCTATATAAGATATAATACCTGATAATAATATTATTTCCAATAATAAAAAAGGTGTCTTAGATTCCATTGCTCAAAATGTGTGGTGATAATTAGTTTCCCCTCACACGCATACACAGCCAGCATTTGCTTGAGGAACTTGGTTGTCACTTGTCAGCATTAATATCTCATAACAAAGCAGCTAGTCTTACTACTCCAAATCTAGTCTCTCATTGAGAGAACTTATCGTTATGTCAGATAGAAAAGAAAACTTCATTCAGAATTTGTAAAGTCAAATACTCAACTTGTTATTAACACACTCAAGACATGGGGAGGAGTTCACTTTCAGTTCAGTCACAGCAAGCTTAGTGATTCATGATTCAACCTGAGGGAGGTTAGTGTTATATTGTTACAGAAAAGTGGTGCAGGTAAGGTGTTCTATGTCTAAGATGGATAAATTGGCCTCTTAGTCATAGAGTTAAGTATTATAAAACTGAGATTATCTACCAAGTGTTATATGATCTCTTCTATTCCTTTCTACTCCATGCTAACTATTTCCTACTGAGTTAGAGACAGTATAGGAGAGGGAAATAAGATGCAAATGCAAAACTGCCCATTTATGCATCTTGTCGTTTTATGAAAAGAAGGAATCAATGCAACATCTGAAGCTGTTTAGAAGACAATCAGCACATTCAAGACCTACATAGCATTACTGAATTTTTCATGGCAGAGGTCACGAGTACCAATGTATAGGTTGCAAGGGGGTCACCACCGTATGTATGTATGTATATATATATATATATATATATATATATACACACACAATAAAAATAAAAATAAAAAAGAAGAGGAAGCTTACCTCCTGAACAAATCTATAAAGAAAAACAATACGAACTGCAGAAAGTCGACCGTGCAAGCTATAGTCATATCCATCATAATCATCATCCTCAGTGTTGTAAGAACTGAATGTGAACTGAGGTACAGACAGGGAGATTAATAGGATAAGAATAACTGAAGGAAAACAATAGTCTTAAGCAGAATACACTTAAAGGAATTATAGAGTACCTGCACAAGGGATTCCGTCCCCTGATTGCGTATGTCACAAAGCCAACCCCAGCAGTTATCCGGTCCAAGTGACAGATCACGCAACCGAAGATTTCCTAATGTTCCTTCTATGGAAATGGAACTAGGATGAACCTTAGATCAGGTGAAAAATGTGACAAAATCAGTATTGTAACTTTTTATTGTGAGTAATACCAATTACCTAGATTCATTAAATAAGTCCAGATAAATTATTCAGGACATTTTTCAACCAGATGCAAAATATGAAAGGGAGTATAAAATGAAATCACACCTTAATATTCAATACGAAACTTTCCTGAGCAAACATAGCGAGCTGAGAGCCGTCCTCATTGTTCAAGAAAATGGCAACACTATCAACGTTCATATTCAAGTAAAACACAACACGGCCTTTCCCGTGACCCAGAAACCCCTTAACCAATTTCTTCCCATGTTCTTCTGTCTTGTCTTTATTCATTGAAGCTTCAACATCTGAAACTTTTGTTACTCTTGCATCACTTGGTGTGCTACTTGAACTAAGATCAAATCCAAAATTGATCAAAGCAACAAGAGTTGGTCTGTTGCAGTAGAATTCCAACTTGGACATCCTAATACTCATCTGGAGAGTATTTAACAAATTAATCAACACACAAGAAAACCAAGGAACACATTTCTAAAATATGTATGCCTTTTCTCTTAAAGATGTAGAGCTCAACTGGTTACCTGTGCGTCAATCCCATCATAATCAGGCGAAGCAGGATTCCTTGTCAAGAAAATAAGAGAGACAAAATTGGAGTCATCAGAACCTTCTGCCTCATAAAAAACATCACTGGCAACAACTTTTCCCATTGTTTGATCCTTCTCCTGAATAATGGTCTCAGAAGAGTCGGGAAGAGACAAGAAATCAGACAATGCATCTTTGAAGATGTCATCCTCCTCCATAAACTGAAGCTCTTTCAGACCAGGTTCTACATTAAGGTGGCTAACTGACCGTTGATCAGACAGAAACGAGCAGGCCAGGTAGCGGGGACCTGAGGACAATGAGCCTTGGAGCTCATCCTTAATCTTCAGTGAGTGCAGCTTCATCTTTACAGTTAAATCACCTTCACAACGTGATACATGCACCTGATAATGAGCAAAGTCACAAAAGAAAACAATCATACAAGAACATTAAGGAGATCCTTATCCCTGAAAATCACTGAAGTCAAAATAAAAACATTTATATAAACATTTTTTAAATTGAGATGAGAAGAAGAAAAAACAAAGAAAGATGTTTTTACATGCTAGAAAAGTAAGCAATTTTCAGCATACTCTGATCATTTAACAAGAAGACAATCACTTTGTAGTGCTAACTTTCTAAAAAGCCACCATGCAGTTACATTTTTCCTTGAACAATACGATCCCAAATTTTCTCAAACTGCACGTACAACACATGACAATTATATTTGTTTCTAGTTATCTAAATTAAACATCAGGTCTTATATTGAAGTTTGATGCATTTACTATTCCAGTCAATAAAGTCCAACATTCCTAGCCCTAATGACAGACATCTGACCTAGTGGAGCCAATAATGTCACGCATAAATTCCCATGATCACTCAACCTTAACAAAACAATTGCAGCATCTGAATCATTTGCAGAACAGGTAGTAATTAAAGAAACTTTTTCAAAAGAAAAGATAGCCCAACCTACTAGGAGTGCTAGATGATCAATTGTTCCATCCACTGACAAAGCATGTCAGGATCATTGGAAAGGTATAAAAAATGAATAGTATGACTTATGTTCTTTCCAATTACACTCATACGAGTTCTAGAACTGATTATATTATGTATAGCAACGCGAGCAAACACACAATATCTCGAAGAAAAATCAGAGAGAGAGAGAGACCCAGAAAAAATGAACTGACTAAGCTCCTCCGAATGGTGAAAATAAGAGGATTTTCTCTTACTGAATAAATATTTCAGCCTCCAAACAGAGAAAAAAAAAAAAAAAACAATCATCACACTTGAACGTTATAAATTCACTTCTCAAGTATATAAAACTTTCAACGGAAACCCCAAGGGCCCAAACTACATCTAAAGCATGTTAGTGAACCCAATCAAATTGGATAGGAGGAATTATCCCTATTATATGTATGAGCAAGCCAAAAACAAGCTTCCCAAGCCCATTACGGACTGTACGGGTTTCAATCAAGGAAACAATATATTTAAAACATTGACAGTATCACTCATTTCCTATATTCCGTGAAGTTAACAAATACATAGAATAATAAAATCACCTTGGTCCAGTTGTCAAGTAATATTCTCTCCTCTGCCAATACAATGTCTTTTAACCGGAAAATAATGTCAAAGAAAAGTTGGAAATATATCACTCCCTCAATCCTATATTAGGTATCCACATTTGAGAAATCTCACTTTTCAAGAAAACATTATTAAATTTTTGGACACTCACTTGCTATTTTGATTTTCTAACTGCCATGGCCTCTTTTAGAGGGTACGCAAGGAAAGATTTAACAATTATAGGCATATTTCGTGATCATAGAATAGGACAAACAAATATAGAAAATGTGGTCGATTACTTGGGCTGAGGGTGTGATAACCTAAAAAAGAAGGAAAAAACATGCAAGACTAGTTAATTTAAATGTATCAAAGGACGGGTACAAAACACGTTTAACCTTTTCTTTTTTAGAGAAGTTGGAGTACATTTCCGCACAGATTATTGGGTAAGGATGACGTATTTCATAAACAAAGGTTTCCACACAAAACAGAGGTACAAACTCATTGCATAGAAGGCAATGTAAATGCTTCATGACTACACTTCATGTAAAACCTAAATCAACAACATAGAGAAACAAATAGCAAAACATAGACAACGAACCAACCTTTCCTCCACCTGCAAGAACCTGAAGAATGATAGTTTCCTCAAGTTGCTCAAGCAGCTCATCTCTAGACTGCATTTTTTTGTAAACAACATCATAAAGACAAATTATACATTATTCCTATTCTTAGTAGAGAAGCAATGGTCTAAACAGAATTTAGAGTAAAGTATTTTCATATACAGAATGATCATAGAGAATCTGCTTTCGAGATGATCAATACACTGTAAAAGCATGGAAACTAACCTTTCCATACAGCGACACTCTTGTTTCTACCAATGTCCCATTAACAACAAGGTCAACAGACTTTATATGAGTAGCCGGAGGCTCAGAAAGCTGTGATGCATCGTCATTTAATTCTCCTAGTATATTAACTGAAGGAGGAGCCTGTCTCCAGAAGTATGAATAGTTAGGAATCAACAGATAGTAATACGGAGGAAATATAATATATATGAGAAACAAAATGAATTGAGATCATACAGAAGCTCGATATGTGGCCTGCACAAGTCCTCTTAACCAAGTGGCTTTCTCTTCCTGATCTCGAAATTCTATTATCAGACTGCTAAAAGCCTCCAGAGCCTAGTGGATGGCAAAGATATTATTTCACAATAGCGGGCAAAAAATAGTAAAAAAATAGCATTTATTATGCCCACAAGGTACCTATGCAATAAATAAAGAAAGTATTCGCGCAGTTCTTCCACCAACAATATTTCCGAATAAAGGGACACATAACAAAATGGTAATTATCATTGTAAACCCTTCTGGTAATTTTCATTATATAACTGATATTCAAACACGCCGAACCAGAGCACTATCATATCAATTCTATCTTTCCTAGATACTGAATATCTGTTCATGTAAGCATCCTGTGGAGCAGCAGAGGGAGAGGGAACAAGGACAATGGAGAAAGCTACGTAAACTAGTTGATGCAGGACAAATCCAAGAAAATCTGCCTGCAAGGAAATAACAAAATCTGCTGGCTTTAGGAGGAAAAACTTATTGTAAAGTAAGCTGGAAACAAGGAAAATAGTAGGAAGGATAGGGCAAAAAAAATCCTTAGCATCACACTAAGAGAGAAAACCATGGGCGTCACACCCGGGAGCCGTAAGGTGTCGTACCTTAAACGCTGATTACGTCACTTTGTGCAGGAAAAGTTAGTACCAAAATATATCGCCACATCTTTCTTTGGTACTAAATCAAGTTGCAGATATATTCACTATAATCCCTAAGAAGGCCAGGAGTGGAGTATACACGCAACAAGCTTGGAGCACACGGATTGCACACTCCAGCTTGAGGGAGAGTGGTGATTAATTTGATTGATTAATTAATGTTGATTGATTGATTAGTTGTTTATGTGTATCCTTGATTGTATAGCTTAATTGGGAGATTGATTAGATCCCAGACTTATAGCTTGATTGATTGTAAATACAGTATGTTTTATACTGTAACTATATAAAGCTTGAGAGGCATTGAACTCACTTAAGCATTCGCAAATCTCTTCTCTGTCGGGCACACTAAATTACGCACCAAAATCTAAAATTTATGCGCGAAAAAATTTCATTTTCACCAAATCATTTTCTCTCTCTACTTCCTTTCTTTCCAACTTCTCTCGAAAATGCTGCACAAAATGAATATATTTACTACTACTAGTCTGAGAGTTAGACTTCGGGTGTCCCACCCCCTTTTTTTTTACTAAGGCTGGAAAGAAAGAGGTGGTGCATCAAGCCAACTTTGCTCTTTGGAAGGTGAAAGAGCGGTTGAAGCGGACATTTCGAAATGAGAGGTGGCCTCGTTATCCACACTTCCGGTCGGATGAATGGAGGACCGACCGACCCGGGTATCCGAGTCACCTTCCAATTGTGATTCACAACCGGCGCCTTGAAAAATCGAGAGGTTTGACAGCAGAAGTTCGTTTGCTAGTTCCAGGCTTTTTTTCAACCATACTTTTGAGGTCTTTGAACCTTAACTCTTTTGGTGGGTCCATTGGAACCAGATTCTGCGAAGTGCAATCATCTTTTGAAGTTCGGCGTTGGTCTTTCGTCTTTCGAATGAAAGTGTCGATTGGTTTGTGTGAAGTGGTTAAATCCAGAATGATTTTATTTAATTTAGTCAATGCTAATTCCCCAATGGTGTAACGCCGTCGACTTATTGGGAAAAGGAAGGAAGATGACGTAAAGAAGAAAAGGCATGACCAGAAGAATTGTGTGAAATAAGTGACTTCAAACTTCTCTCCACACCCGCAAGACTTCAAACGACGGTATGCTCAAATCTAACCATTAAAAACCAGGAAAAAAAAAAAGCTTAATATATCATTAAAAAAATGCACCGTAATAAAAAAACCAGGCATTGGCCCAGACCTGGACTGCCTCGCGCCAAGGCCAGGCGCAAGGTACCCGGTGCTTGCGCCAGTGCCAGGCGCCAAGGCTTTTTTTATTTTTTTTAATTATTAATGTTATTTAAATTGTTATATTAATTGTTTATAATAATTAATTATTTTTAATATATTTTATACAATTATTTAATCACTAAGAAACTTAACACCCTTATATATAACTAAAATTAAACATTTAATTATCAACTAAACAAATTAAACGCTAACATATACACACGTATTAACATAAAAACTAAAATTATAATATTAAACTAAAAATTAACATAATAGTACTAAAATATATATATTTAAAAAAATTACAATTAATGATTAAAAAAATTATTAAAAAAATACATCAAAAATTTAAAAATATACTATATGCACGCTTGAGCCATGCCCTAGCGCGAATAGGGCCTGGCGCCCTATTCGCATCAGGTCGTGGCTCAAGTGTGTAGATGGTGTATTTTTTTAATTTTTTTGTGTTTTTTTGAAATTTTTATCTCAAAAATGATATTATCGTGTGTATAATTTTCAAAATTATCCATTTTTAACTACAAAATCTTCAATTTTTGAAACATCACCACATTTTTTTGGAGAGAAGGTGGAAAAAACATGTCTAGAGAGAGAAAGTGAGTTTTAGAGGGAAAAAAATATTTGAATTTTTTCGCTCGTAAATTTTATATTTTGGTGCGTAATTTATCAATCCCCTTTCTTTTTCCCTTCTTGCTATCTAGTTTTACTTTCTACAAAAATATTATTATTCCTAAACTTTTTTCCATATCCTTATTCAGAATATTTCCAAATGATACCTATTTCTAGCTCATAAACAAGTACATGTAACATAGCTAACATGGAAACTAAGCAACAATGCATCACCAAAAGATACTATCAAAATGGTGAACGCCTACCTTTTGGGCATCCATGCCTCTGACACACACAGCAATACAACAAGGTGAGCCACCAACATTTGTAGGAGGAACTTCAAAAACTTGTTTACCAGCCATGCTGTAGCAAGAGGACAGATTGATACAGGAATAAATTGACAACAGTGCTTTGATGAGATAACAAACAGAAACAGACTCATAAAAGGACATAATAGAGAACAGTAACTTAAAGATTCAGTAATTGCATGACCTTGAAGAAAATGATAAGAGAGGAAAATGGTATGAAAGACAAACCTTGAGCATCGTTGATAAGCATGGGAAGTCTCAGAGTCCAGCACATACAGATTCAGACCAGATAAGACAATAAAACACGGTTGCCATGCAGCAACAGAATAGCCAATCCCCTGAAAATCAAAATGATGACCGAATAAATTAGGTAAGAAGAAAATTTCCAGTCACTTATCATATTCTCCAGCAAGGAAATACCTTCCAAACAAGCACTCTAGCCTCAGTGGCAAGATCTGGAGGATTCCATGGGGCAAAATCTGCAAGCAAACTTTCAGTGGCTGGCTCAGAGGTTGGCATTGTTCCGTAGAATGTATTTAGCAGTTCCATTAGTCTGTAGTATCTGGTAGGTGAAAAATGGATGCCAAGGCATGGCACCTGAATGGAAATGCGGGTAGATGGATGGCTTGGATGGGGCACCTTAATCTTCACAAATATAACAGGGGAAAACACATAATGAATGCTTGTAGTGAGATTTACACCCCTCATAAGAATATTGTAGGACTCAAGACATAAATTTGTACCATCTAGCAATTTAAGTACAATAAAGCTCATAAGAAATCTACCTGATCGACAATTATTGCCATTCCGCACCTATCAACAAGAGAAGAATAATTATCTACACCTTCCAAACTTGAAGAGGTGGGAGATTGGCATGCCAAAGTGCAACTCTGACTATCAAACCCACAATCTGTAAAGAAAGCAGCAATATCTCTCCCAGAAATTAAGAAACGAGAATACAGACTATGGCCCTGGTCATGGGAATGATGATTATCCTGTAAATGTACGGAAAAGGTTATAATATATTATTTAAGTCATAAACAAAATTCTATCAATAAGCATACATACCTTAGTATGCAATGTGAAATGACCAAGATCCAAAACAAGATGGCTATCACATTTAGAAGAGGCACATGTTCTTATAGGAACTCGCACGATTGGAGCATCAAGATCAATATCAAGAGCAAATCTGAGAGATGAAGATACACTCATAAAAGGTGGCACACTACCTCCTTAAGAAAACACAGAAAAATAAAGCAAACCACTAAAAATTACAAACACACTTCAGGGGTACATTCGACATCATTAAGAACAAGAAATCATCTGAAGTAAATACATCTTATTAACCTCTAAAGTTGGTCACTGTGCAGCAAGGTCTCAGAGGTCTAACCACTTGAAACCACAATTATTAGTAAATAGGGTGCCAGAATAAAAAATTCTGAATAGTTGAAAAGGAAGTATTTCTCAGAAGGCAAAAGAGTAGATGCAGTCAAGAATATCCAGTCCTATCATTTTTGCCCTTTTCTTTCATGAACAGCCTAAGCTCAAGTACTTGTGGCATCCAGAGACAAAAACTTTTGAATTTCCAGGAGAACAAGTTCAGTAAATTACAGACTCTCAAATCAAGAAACATAGAAGAACCAGCACCTACATGTACATGGAAGAGAGCCATTGATCATCAGAACAAAAAAGTTATAGGATTATGAAACCACAAGCAGCAAGCAGGGCACATCCTTCCAGGAAATACCACCTAGGTGTTATAATTTCATTATATCCTGTTACAACAGCGCTTTCTTACTAACATAAACGATTTAATGAAATTTTTGGCTCCAGGGGCTTGGCCATATGTGCTTCTGTATGACTATAAATTCAAGAACTTTGATGTTGATCTCATTATCTGAAACTATTGAATTGCTTGTGTAACTTATTGAGCTGAAAAATGGGAACTCTGAGGCTTCAATTTGATGCTTTCTATGTTCTTCCTGGGGTCTGAGTTATCCATTCTTATGAGGTAATCAGAAGTCACTATAGATTAAAGATTTCGTAAAAGGTTAGTGAACTTTGGAGAGGCTTGATAAAGGACTCATATTTCATCTAGCAATACAATCTATTCGCATCTGGGTTTTACAATGTCTAGTGGAATAGCTTGTAGGCCTGATAGCATGACAAAAATTTTCAGCCTATTAGTCCGTCAACTGGTAAACTCTGTCAACTCCTTGGCCTCAGGTACAATGTCTTTATTCTATAGATGGAACACTGAAATAGATGGGAACCTATGAAATCGTTATTGCAGAGCTAGAAAGGTCTCAATAATATCTTTTCTACCATTGAGACTGTCTGAAAAGTGTGAGATAAATCCTAATTCTTCAACCATCAGAGTCTTTTCATCACTAATGATTTCAATAGAAAAATCAAAATACTACTGCATTAAAAATAACACCTTATTTTGCCAGCTCAAGCACCCATATTTCACTTTCAACAAAACAATTGTCACAAATATTTGCATGTCAACAAAAGTTATGAAAGCTATCATTATGATCATTACATCAGAACAACAACCATCTCCAGCACAACACTAGAAGATACAGAAAAATTCACAAGCTTCTTTTTTTTGGGTAAAATTTCAGAAGCTGTTCAATCAGAGTGAATAAAGCAAATATTTCGAAAGCAGTCATTGCAAGAGACCAACCTGCTTTGCTCTTCTAGTACCATTTGGAATTGCTCTTGAGCTCTACGTGTCACTTTCTCAATCTTATGCTGTCTCAGGGAAAGCAAAGAATTATATTAAAATAAATGTCAGCAGATAAACTAACTCATCAATTAAAACATTTCTTCTCTGATCACCTGCAGCACAGTTGCAGTTTCCAGGGCAACGGATGGGCTCACTGCATTACTTCTTTTCACAAAGTCCAGATATCGCTCATAACTTTCCATGAATACCTACAAAAATATCTTCATTATTTTCTTGGATATTCGAGCATCAAGAAATATTCCAGCATAACCAGGAGAACAATGTCAAATGATTAGAGATAGAAATTGAATTCAGCAGGCTGACCAACAGATATGTGTTTTGAACAACAAAATAGGAAATAATTGTAAGACACAATATAATATATTCCCTCATTCACAGGCCCCTCAATTGGATCGCGACAGCCCGAGGAGACCCAGCCCGCCAAATAATGACATCTCGTATGAGGCCAAGACAAGATGGGCAGAGACCGGGTCTAGATATAAGGTTGAATTGGTTCAAGCTTGGTTTGAATAATAAATATTCAAGACATTAAAAATAATAATTATGAAATACGCAGATATAGTCCAAAAACATAATTGTAAATTGAATCTAGATATATTTTCCTATATATCGACCTTCTTGGATAATAAAAACAATTCAATGCCTATTATTTGTTATAAGAGTTAAATTTTCCACATCTTTAATTGGTTTAGTAAAGAGCTCTAAAGGAAATAATAGTATTGTAAGAACATTTGTTCAGAAAAGAAACTAATAATTTGGGCCAACCTGAACTCTGCCCCAAGATCACATCTTAATCGAGCCAACCACTGACCCACTAGTGTGAATTTTATTTGAACCCAAGCTTCCCCTTCTCAGTTAGGCCATGCTTGGGCTTGACAAAGCCCGGCTCATTATACCGGATAGCATCCAGCTAAGGAGGCAACAAAACTGAATTATTTCCGTATTGAAGATATAAGAACACCTTGAATTCCCTCCACGATCCACAAGGCGTCTCAGGTTTAGAGGACTTGAAGTTAAGCTGGTAAAAGTTAACAAAATTTACTTAACGGGCCTCTACAACAAATCTAAGGTGGTGTGCCCTCCAATACAGATGACTGTTCTGTAGCTTTCTACTACCTAAATTAATAGGAAAGGGAAATAAAAAGGTGAATGCAAAAGAAAAAACCACAAAGCATCAATTGGAAAATCTACCAGGGATTAGTTAGTGCAAATAGCTTAAAGGTCCAGTTCTCTCTCTCTATCTCTAGCTGCTTTTTCATGCCCCTGGTATCAAATCTTTTTCCTATTCAACAATAAGGGGGAAAGCAAAGTAAATTGAAGAAGATAAAAAGTAGAGGCTGGGACATCCTTGTTTTTCAAACAATTCAGACTAGCCATCAATTTACTGATGGGGAAAAGGTAATGTATTTTATTCCAAAGAGTAAAGTGTCTATACCCCAAAATTAATTGCTTCAGAATGTGAAAAAATCTGTAGCTAATAAGTCAAGGGTACTCATGCAGTTTCACAGACATTATAATGCCAAATTCATGGACTCGAGTAAAGTGCAAATCTTTATACCTGAGGAACTAAAGTTCTTCTACCTCAAACTTAAATGGAGAAAATTGCAATAAACCCTATGAATATTCCACTTTTCAAACTAGAATGTGATACATAAACTAATCCGGCATTTTCCATGTAATGACCTTCGACCATATCATCACTTCCATATTCAAACTCATTTCATGTAAATATTTCCTAGATTTCTATTCACAATGAACTTCAGGTCTCCACTACAGCAAACAATTGCCCCTTGCATAGTGTCAGTTCTCATCAGGAGGCTTCCCTACTTGAAAACATTCGACACGGAAAAAGTCATTCCGAAAGTATATTTGTCACTTAGACAAGATAATATTTATATTAGCTAGATAACATAGATTAGTTAACAGTCTGCCAGTGATCTTGAGGATTAAAGTGATGATTCGGCAGCCATTATATAAATGAATCCGGGTGAACATAGATACACATCTATACCTGCCTAAACACTTACCAAGAAAAGAAAGAACAAAAAATTTGAATACACTATATATAAAAGTATTTACATGTGATCCAGTGCCAAATGATGTCAAAACAATTTAACCCACTCACCGTGACATGGCAGGGAGAAATTGTTGCTGAAAGCTTCCAGTCAAGATTTTCCCCAGTTGGTAAGTATATAAAACTCGCTGCTAATGCATTTAATTTCTGTTCACTGCAAACGCTCTGAAATATACAACATTTCGCCAATGAGTACACTTAAAATTAGTTTGTAAGATTATGAGAATTTCAACACCTGAAATATGATTCAGTCACCATGAAACCTATAAGTTTCCTTTTGATAAATCCAAATGATAAAGGTCAATGTCAGAAAATTGTTTCTGTACTTGGTTAATTGAGTAAAAGAAAGACTTTTCCTTGTATCAAGTCTTTTGTTCCTTTATTCTCGAGCTCCATGAGAATATAACCAAAAAATAAAAAAAATATATATAAATAGTAGAAATGAACTTTCCAAGAGACTTCAAAAGCAGAAAATTGCAAAGGTTTTAATCTCTTCTGTACCAATTACTCCCTCTTTTTCAATGGTGTCCTAATTTCTTGTTTGTCTGCTTCAAATTATTCGTCCCATTTCCAAATAAAGGGTTCATTGTTGACTTTTCCGATGGCGAGAGAGGGAAGAAGAAGAAGAGAGAGAAAAACAGGGGTGAATACATTTAAGACAGTTAGAATAATATAGAAATTAAAAAGGTTAGGCTTACTATAAATTTAGAGAAACCTTAATTCCCATGATAATTTTAACTAGGACAGCTATTTTCAAAATGGAGGAGAGCATGTCTAACATGAATTTGACCATGATTAACATGATTATGCTACAGAAATCATCATCATCATCATAATGTGCCAACACACACCTGAGCTAGAGAACCTTCAGGAGCAGACAATCCATAGAATTTCAACGTCACATCACAATCAGTGCTTCGATTTCTAAACTTAGTAGAGACGTGGAGATTTTCAAATCTACCACAAGCAATTTCAGTCTGATCAATATTAATAATCCTAGCAGCAGCCTTACTTATGGATACATCTACCAAATACCGAATCATATTCTGCATTTCTTTTCCAGAATATGGTACCAAATCCTCATCTGATTGGTAGCTTAATAGCTTATTGATTGCCTGCCATTCTTCTTTAGTCAATCTTTCCTCCTCTAACTGCGAGCCCTCTGATGAATCGGCTGTTGAAGCATCTTCAGGACCAGATCGCCTGAGATGGGAAAATGGATCAAATTCAGAGCAAATAGACATGCACATATAAGAGAAGATTATCGAGGTAAACAATTAGGAAATTAGGAAGCCAAAGCAGCTCCCAATGAATGAAAGATTCAGAAAAAGATCATGCAACCAAGCAGCAAATTTCGGAAGAAACCAACCAATTTAAATGGAAGGCAACAAACCATTTAAAGGAAAACCAGCTTTTCTTCCTAAGCATATCCCTTTCTGCTGCTTCCTTTGATTTCACAGATTCAACCCTGGCATGAGCAAGCAACCTAGAGAAGAAATAGAACGTAAGAGCAGATGTAATTACACAAAGAACATCGAAGACAAACTTTCAAATGTAAACACGAGTACATAATATGTACAATAATTTACCTAGAGTATGCAGAACAACTTCAGTATAATTACCAAAGTATGAACAGTAATTCACCACAATCTGATGCAGAACAAACCTCAGGATCAAGTAGATTCTCGGATAATGAGGATAGTAAAAAAGATACCCAATCCCTAGAGAGTTGCAAAACTTTTTTTTTTTTTTTTTTTTTGGTTCCTTTGGACTCAGGACAAATGTAAACTGTCATACGAAGCAAGTCAAGGACAAATTTGCCTTGAAGTACATGAATAACTATCTGAAACTGAAAATGGATGAATCATGCGCATTATCAAAAATGCATCAAAATACAATCCATTAAAACCCCCATAATATCAGCTTCATTTTTTACCTCTGTTCACAAATTCCAAGAACAACATTACACCATGCAAAACGAGCAACATGCATAGTCACTATTGGTAGATAACCATAAAAGGAATTTCTAGGTCACAGGAAAGAAAAGGCAGACCCTTTCACAAGTCAAACCCCACTATTTACATCTCCTGGAAGTTAAAAGCCCCATGAAACCACTGTGACAACACTGGGAAGAAGTCTTGACCTCTTCTTCCTTCATAAATGATAATGAAGAAACCATCAGGCAATTAAAGAAGCATTGCTGGTGAGAAGTGAATCTATGCAACTCTGCAAGAAGATTTTAGAACCAAATGCAAATTATGTATTGGTTAACACAAAGGAAGCAAGGGGAAAATCCGTCTACTTGTTTACTTTGCAAATTTTGGCCAGTATGGGAAGAACAAAATATTAGGATTTTGAAGGACCATTCTGTACCTTTCCACTGATTTTGGGGAGAGTTCTTTTCTATCTTAGCATGTGAAACTTCAAGAGGCTGTGGAACTGTTACAAGGACCGGTCACAAGAGTAATGGTTAGAAAGATGGAGGAAGTACACAAAGGGAAGATGGCTTTGTTTGAGAAGATGATTCAAGATCTTGCTTGGCATGTATTAGAAAGGCAAGAAGAAGACCCTAGAGACTCCAAAACACTCATATTGTCCATGGTGCAATTGAAAAAAACAAAAGAAACAAGTGTGGAATTTCCGCAAAATGGGGCGGCTCGACCCTTTTTGTTCCAGGCCACCTGGTTGCAGCATGCTAATTTCCGGCAATTTCTTATAGAGGCATGGGGCCAGAATGATTTGGGACTCCCGCTAACCATTTCAGATTTTGGCATCAAAGCACAATGGTGGAATTCAGAGGTATTTGGTCATATTGGTAAATATAAAAATAGATGTTTAGCCCGAATTCAAGGAGTGCAACAACGTCTAGCAGCAACAACTTTGAATACATGGAGGGGCTGAAATGGGAATTGTTGGCTGAATACGATGATGTGCTTGGGCAAGAGGAATTGTTCTGGTGGCAAAGGGCAAGAGCAAACTGGTAGGTGAATGGAGAGGCAAATACAAAGTTCTTTCATGCTCAGGCGGCTATCACTAGGCGAAGAACAAAAACACTGAGGCTCAAGGATGAAAATGATAACTGGGTAGATGACAGAGATGCTTTAAAGGAGATGGCACGCCAGTGTTTTCAACAACTATACATGCAGGAACCCTCTACACCATGCACTGGACAGGTATGTGTTTTCCCTAAGTTGGAGGAGACTGATGTTGTTGGATTAAATAGGAGGGTGACATCAGATGAAGTTAAAATGACAATCTTCCAAATGGGTGTGAATAAAGCACTGGGACCTTATGGTTTACCCCCTTTCTTTTTTCATAAAAACTGGGATATTGTTGGAGATAGTATTTGTAAGTTTGTTTCATAAGCGTTTGATAATGAGTCATTCCCGCCAAACAAGAATGCAACTCTTATTACTCTTATTCCAAAACAAACACCCCCAGAGACAATGGGACACCTATGGCCCAACTCTGTGTAATGTTGTTGTAAAGAGTATTACTAAAATCCTTGCCAAGCAATTGAAGGCAATTATGCCGAAATTAATTGGGGAGGAGCAGAATAGTTTTATTCCTGGTAGACAGGGGATAGATAATATTGTGATTGTCCAGGAGGTGGTGCATAGTATGCAAATTAATAAAGGAAGGAAAGGACATATAGCGGTTAAGCTCAACTTTGAAAAAGCCTTTGATCGAATTGATTGGAGTTTTCTCAGAGTTGTGCTTCAGGTTATTGGGTTTGAGGACAAATTTATTGAATTGATTTTATTCTGTACTACATCTGCCTCCTTATTTGTGTTGTGGAATGGAGAGCAGTTGGAAGCATTTAAACCCCAAAGAGGGCTGCCGCAAGGTGACCCCTTACGCCATACCTTTTAGTTCTGTGTATTGAAGTTTTGAGCCAGTGGATTACTCGAGCGGTGGGGCAGAAAAATTGGAAACTAATATCACTGTCATGTGGAGGGCTGGGAGTATCCCATATTTTTTTGTTGATGATTTGTTTCTATTTGGGGAGGCATCAGAAACCCAAGCTGTGGTAATGGAGAATATATTGCAACGATTCTGTGCTTATTCTAGACAAAAGGTTAACATGCATAAATCCAAGTTGTTTGTGTCCGGTAATGTGGGGGGTACTATTGCTCAGGCCGTTAGTACTAAGTGGAATACTCCATCGACTGCAGATTTGGGAAAATATCTTTGAGTCCCCTATCCTTCATAACCATGTGAGCAAACAAACTTACAGTAATGTGGTAACTAGGGTGGGTGCCCGGCTAACTGGGTGGCAGCAAAAGGTATTGTCAAAGGCGGCAAGCAGTTTTCTAATTCGCACGGTGACTTCTACAATTACATTATATAGCATGCAATCAGCGAAACTCCATATATGGACAGTTGAGGAATTGGAGAAGGTGAATAGGAATTTCTTTTGGCATACAACAGAGGAGGTGAGGAAGATGCGTCTGATTAGCTGAGAAACTATCTGTCAACCTATTTCGAGAGGTGGGCTGGGAATAAAAAATCTTTGGTTCATGAATAAGGCTTTGCTCGCGAAAATAGCGTGGCGAACGTTGGAAATTCTACTGCTTTGTGGGCTGAAGTACTCTGGCATAAATATGGGAGTCCGCTATTAGGAGTTAAAAAAGGAAGGCAGGTTTCTCAAACTTGGTGAAGCATATGTTTTGGAGGGGAGCTGTTAAAATTAAATGGCAGTACTGATCCTAATGTGGTATATTCTGGGCAGGGGTTGCAGCGGTTTTGGCTGATTGTGTTTTCTATGAAAGAGGCATACATGGTGGCGGCACAGGTGCAAGTTGATCAGATGCAGGCCAAGGCTTGGGAGAGGGTATGGGAATTGCAAGCGCCTCAGCCCCTTAATCTATCACTGTGGCAGGCCCAGAGAGATAGATTGTCGTCTGCGGCAGTGTTGTTTCTTCGGAGAGCATTAGAGAGTCCCATTTGTCCAATTTGTCAAGAGGCTGTTGAATTTAACTTGCATGCTCTTAGGGGATTGCAGGGAGGTGAAGAAATTTTGGGAGTTAGTGGATAGGCAGCATCAGCGACATTTCTTCAATGTTGTCTCTGTGGAGGAGTGGATTGATTTAAATCTAATGCAGGAGTTGGCGCAAGGCACTTGGAATTTGAGTGGAAATTTGTCTTTAGGGAAGCTATGCATTCGGTTTGGTACAGGAGGAATGGCCATGTTTTTGGATCTGATAAAGTGATTCCCAATTGCATACAGTTAGCAAGGGAGGTCCCTATGTGTGTGCGTGAATGGAAAATAGCCTGGGTGTTACTAAGAAAGCTTCAACCTAATCCTCATGGTGATATATCCTTTTAGTTGTATGGTTAAAGTTGGCTTTTCTTTTTCTGGTGTTTTACAGCAGTTGATAGCTTTATGTTGTGTATATTGGCCTTGGGCCTATTTGCCCTCTTTTTTTAATAAATAGAAATGATCCCACTTTTACACCAAAAAGAAAAAGTGTGGAAGAGTTAGAAGCCTCAAACATCAAGAGGGAGGGAATTCTGGAACCTACCGGCCAGAATCCTATTAATTTCCCCTTGGTCCAGAACCCTACTGTGGTACCTACCGTCGACGGTAGGTCCCGGCTGGGAGGAGAATTGAAGCGTTTTAAGCCCTTTTGACCCCTCATTTTGGTTTCTTAACTTCTTTTGACTGGTAATTAAGTCCCTAAGTGGCCATCTACTTCTTTTAAGTTAGATTAATACCTAGGGTTGGATGTTAATCATTTAAGGACCTATATATATATATATATATATAATATATATATATACTTCGTTTGCAGCCATTTGAAGGTAATGAATGATATATATATATATATATATATATGGAAGTTTGAGAGAAAACCTAGGGTTGTATGGTTTCTTGTTCTTCCTTGTAAACTAGTGATTCCTAATTGTAAAATTAAGGCAAGGTATTCTTGAATTTCCATTCAAGAGTTCTTGTTCTTCCCCAATTCCTATATTTCATTGATTTTGGTTTCTTAACTTCTTTTGACTGGTAATTAAGTCCCTAAGTAAGTGGCCATCTACTTCTTTTAAGTTAGATTAATACCTAGGGTTGGATGTTAATCATTTAAGGACCTATATATATATATATATATATACTTCATTTGCAGCCATTTGAAGGTAATGAATGATATATATATATATATATATGGAAGTTTGAGAGAAAACCTAGGGTTGTATGGTTTCTTGTTCTTCCTTGTAAACTAGTGATTCCTAATTGTAAAATTAAGGCAAGGTATTCTTGAATTTCCATTCAAGAGTTCTTGTTCTTCCCCAATTCCTATATTTCATTGAGGTGCTAGCTTCATAGCTAGTGTTGCTTCCTGCCTTTTGGGCCCCGGTACTACTCACCAGGGTAAGAAAAAGCTTCCTTTCATAACAAAATTGGAATTAGGTCTTTCCTTGTGAGTGGAGATTAGGTGAGGGATCTAATAGTGCTTGTTGATTCTCCTTCAAGATTGGAAGGTTTTGTTTTTGTTTTCCTTAGTTAATTCCTGCAATTTCCCCCCTTAGTTTATCAATTTTTCATACATAGTTCTCCAAAGTTCCTTTTGAAGAAAAAAGCATCTTGGGAAGGGATTGGAATTCGTTCAAGCTTGAGGGAGGTCACACCAATAAGGCACCATATTGTAATCTTCATTCTCTTTCTTGAGGAATCCTCACCATTAAGCTACTGTTTATATCTCAAGAAAATCCCTCTTTAAACACAATGCTTTAGCTTAACAACTATAAATGTCAAACACAAAGCAGAGACCCAGAACTACACCGTACATAATTTTCATATGGAACTAAGACTTCCTCATTTTCTGTATCAGCAGCAACAGGATAAAGACCAAAGAATGAATTGGACGGAAAATTCAAGGTCTTTCTGAGTTCATGTAAGCAGCCAGATAAACTAGCACGACATGGTACTCCATGACATCCCCCACCCTTCTCCCTACACAGTGTCGGTGCAAATTAAATGGAAAATAAAATGACAAAAAGGAGAGAGAAACATTAATCCAGCGTGCATACCTCCATAGTAGAATGACTTTGGGATCAAGATCTTTCTCAATGTCCCTGATTTCTTCATTACTAGTATTTGACAGCTGTTTCAACGAATTAGCATATAACTGTACATATCGACGACGAAGACGGCAGAGGTACTTAATTTGGTCCCATGAAATTCGGTAACTGAAATTTAATCATGAACTATTAGTTAACCAAACAACCTTGAAGACAAAACCACATAAAATTATTCAAGAGTATTTAATTATAGAGCTGAGGTAAATATAACTCTACAGATCATATCAGCTCTTCTACAAAGGCGGGAAACAGGAAAGGAAAACTTAAGATGTAAGAGCTAGTGAGAACAAAATCAATGCAAGTTGTTATATTAAACTTGTGGTTGTTTTGTCTACAGAATTTACATGTTTAGTTCACAGATTTACCACATTTTCTTCTGCTGAAGGCCTGCCTGAGCAGCATATCGCCACCACAAATTTGGAGCATCTGAGACTGGTACTACAGGTCTTAAGTGAGATATTTCGACATATGTCTTATATCTTGAAATTACCTCCATAAGTCTTATCCAGTCATGATATTGGGCCTACATGGAAAGGATGCAGAAAAGCAAGAACTTAGTTCTTTGTAGAAAAGATGAGAAAAAGAAACATAAAGCATAGTGCTATGTTTTTTATTTACGATATGAAGTGAGGACTGGAACGGCCTAAATGGGAACAAGTGAAATGGAGATAAGGACCCTGGATTGACTAAGCAAGGTTCACATGACATTAGCACCAAATCGTAGACATAATTGTTTTGCAATGACAGGTTTCCAAGAGAGTTGGAGACGCAGAATCTGAAACATTTTCAATAACATTTTATTATATGCAACATGAATTAGGCAAATATCTAGGTGCCCAATTGAAGTGGTCATACAAGAAAAGTTTATTAAAAATTGGAGACCTCAAATAAACTACACAACTGATTTCCTATTTTAGTTCTCTTTGATAGTACCCTTGTTTATTTCTTGATTTTCTTTACGGTTCAGGGAGGCTGTGACAGAAGAGATTCAACATGAACCAACGATGGAAAAGAATATGACTTTACATAGGCCTAGTCCAGTACCTCTGACATTGCCAAAGAAACATCAGTTACAATAAGAGAAGCCTTCTCATAAGGCACATTTGGATCATTTCTCTCTTGATTTCCCAGACGGTGGTATTTCAGGACACCATTGATTGGTGATACTATGTAGCTGCGATCTCGGGCCCAGGCAGACCCCACTTGGGTGTCAACATATGCACGCTCATTGATACCATCTTCAAAGATCTATTAAAATAAGGATGCACAATAAAACATAGTTGAAAAAGAGAGGAGAGTATCAGCAAAATAGTAATGGACGTGTTACCATTTTTAAATATCTTCAATATAGAATATTTGAAACCCTTAAATGACTGTCTAAAATTGTTATCGGTGCGAATGGAGCAGAAGATAGACGTGTCATAATCAAAAGTTTGACATACCTCAATCCACTCCCTGGGACTCAGATCCTCCCATCTCTTATCCAACTTCCAGGGATCGGAGTTGGAATCATGATACATGGCTAGCCTTTCAAGTTGCACAGACTAGAAGAATGCAAACAATCAGTCCAACTATACTAAATGCAAACTGGGAGAAATCTGTTATTTCAGTCAGAGGAAGCAGGAAAGGGAGAAGGCATAGGTTGAGAAATATCGTTTCTGCAAGAGGAAACAGGAAACGAGAAGGCCTATGTTCCAAACCCTTTTCCAAATTGAAAATCACAACAAAACTATAAGGTCAGAGAAAATACATCAGTTTCATATTCCAACAGGCCAGAGGATTTACTTCTTGCTAATTGAGGCTATAATAAGGGTGCCACTTTTACATATCAATAACATCAAGAAAATGGTTGATATCGCTAATTTTTTTTGCTAAATGGTTGATATTGTTTTATACCACCTGAAAAATGACAAATATCCAGAAAGTAAGAATCTACATGTGTGACATACTCAAAGTCATTGATGTATATATAGATAGTTTCACCTAGTAGGAGTGCTTGGAGTACACAAATATTATTGTTAAATAAACACCAGGATTAGTTGTAAATTTGTAATGCATCGAAACCAAAATTCAATGGCAACAGTTCACAAGATTAACCCTTAAAATGGATACCACCCAGAAAGAACAACCTCATAAAAAATTATCATGGTAAAATTTGTATCACAGCACAAAAAACAGTCACCCAAAGGTAATACAAATAGGAAAAGCAGAAAATTGGATTCAGGCCTAGTTTGGTTGAGGTGAAAATAAGGAGGGAGAGAAGAGAGGATGTAAATCAGAACGTAAATATACTATTAACGTCGTTTGATTGCATTGTAAGAGTAGATGGGATGTAAAAGTGGAGTGGGAGCTCTTCCCCTCAAGTGAGTGAAATAGCCCCTCCAAAACAAACGAATTGGAACATAAATGATATTAAAAAAATTATTTTATCCTCTTGCAAATTATTTTATTACAAATCTATCATAAATCAAACTCCTGCCAATATCTATAACAATCCTAACTTTATGCAATGGATATAACAGTAAATTAAATATAATAGAACATATTTACCTTCCACTTTCAACCCAAAACCCAACCAAACGAAGGGAAGTAAAACCCCTTCAAAACAATTTGGAAGTAAATTGATATACTTCCCCTAGTGGAGTAAATGATGTCATTCCCCCTCCTCTTTCCCTCCCCGACCCCTCCGCGAACCAAAACTAGGGCTCAAGGTTAATTGGCCTTACAGAGATATGTTGTTTCTGAAGATATTCGATAACCAATCATCTCTGTTCTGGAGTCAACCTCAATGCCTCAGTTTATTAAATAGAAGAGTAGCATACAAAATATAACAGACATCATTTAGGATATATTTGAAACTATCCAAAGTTATATCTTATCATAGATGACTCCTCCAGAATTTAATTATTCTTGCCATTCAGGTATATGGATCACTTTTGATTTTATACCAGAACATGAAACATGTCCTTTTTTCAAAAGGCATGCAGGTGACTTGAATTGAAACTCAATTTAAAAAATATCCAAATTTAGTGTCTACAGTTGACTTTTGTGATAGAAAAAATAGGAATCATGGTACAAAGGGTTTTTTAGGAAAAATTTTTGAATTAAACTCAATTCAAGTTATCAATCAAAGTGGCCCCTTGATGCAGAACAGAAAAAGGAGTCTTATTCTACAAGTCTTAGGAGTTCTATGTTAAATCAGATAGTCTTTTGTCAAGAGAATCCTAGGGTTAACGTTATGGTAAGATTAGAGTCTTTAAAGTATCTTTTCCTAGATGGTTTAGAATTTGGTTTTTCTAGTCTATAATAGAGGAGTTCTCTACTTTATTATGATGCTTTGTTCATTCAATTAGTGGTCTAGAAATTCTGTATTTCAGGTTGTGACGCAATTTACTGGGGTTTTCTCAGAAAATCAAAGCCTAAGGTGTGACACCTTACTAGGTTTTCTCTCTAAGTTAGTGTGAGGCTAAGGGTTTATCGTTGCCCATTCCTCCTATAATTTCCTTGTTTTCAGCTTAAATTTCAGACTGTTTTTCCATTTAAAGCCGTCAGATTTTACACTTTCATGGGGGGCAAACTTTCTGAATTTGTCCTGCATCACCCCTAATCTTTTGCAAAATATCAAATTGACAAGAGAATATGGAGAAATCCACATTCCAAAATGTCAGGGGTGCTTTCATTAAATCTGCTAGATGCTTCACCCCTCCCTGTTTTAGTTTGATTGAAAATCATGACTCAAAACAATAACATACTCCCACTGATTAAGGACCAGAAAGCGAAAAGGTTTCTGTGCCTAGTTAGTTTTATGGATTCATCAAGAAATGAAGGAATACTGCAAGAACAATTCAGGAGTTCAACAACTTTGATTTACAGTCAACAACTATTTATGTGAGCCAATGAACTGTACAAGTCCAGGATAACCCGAAATTACAAGTAAAAACACCATCTACAATAAGCAAACTTATAGGAGTGATGCTTACCTTGCGCAATTTATCTAAAGCACCACTTGTGTCAAATGTTTCATTCCCTAGTTCATCCATAGTAACAGCAGCAAGTTTTGCTAGAGTAACACCACAAGAAAATGGATGTCCTGGATTACTGTACAAATGACAATAAATCAGTTCGGAAGAAGAAAAATAATGAGTGAAAATAGTGCCTTGAGACAGGAAGAAACCGTACGGAGAAATGCAACTCTATAACAGAAAAAGGAAAAAAAGAACATGCAATTCTCATAAAAATACCTGGTGTCATCCTCGTAGCGGATATGAACATTGCTAATAGAAATCTTGAGATTACCAATGATAGTAGAAATTAGTGACCCCAGCCAAGAGCTACCAGGGGATGGCTGAAAAACAAGAATGACAACATCACCTGAATTAGGAAATCTCCAAAATCTTTCCCATTGCTAAGACTAAGCTGGACAGAAGCTCACAAGAATACCGATCCACTTTGAAACTTCACAACAAGTAGTTTCTCCCTCTAAAATTATAGTCACTCTTTCCATAATTTGTCTCTTAGATTTACTTTTGATATGAGAGTTAATCATTGTCTCTTAGATTTACTTTTGTTATGAGAGTTAATTATCATCTGTTTTATTCTTTATGGGCCCAAAGAACTCAGGAAGGGAATCCAATGAGTGCTTCCACTCTAGAAGAGTAAGGTATATGCATCTTGACTGCTGAAAATTGAAAGCTTATCTCCATGTATTAAGATACATAGTGTCTTAAAATGGAACTCAAACATTGTATCAGTAAAAGGCCCTTATCTCATAGAATCTTCTATCAATAGTTACATTGTTTAAAAAATTGCAACCTATCCTCAACCCAAAGCCTCAAGCAAAAAGGCAAACTTTGTACTCCACCAGGCACTTCATATAATCAGGATGGAATTTGGTAAGATCACATCAAGGTGAACAAAGCATTTCAAAAGAAGATAAAATCAGATGTCAAGCTTCCAAGCACTATCAGCCCTGGGTGCCATAAAAGAAATCATCACAGAACAAGAAGAAAAGAAATAATTTTAAAAGCAATGGAAGCATTGGGTAAGGTCGACTTCTAAGCAAAAGAATAATTGATAAAGAATGGTAACTAGTTCTGAGGAAAGATCTGGGAGTTAAGAGTCATACCCTTCCTGACTTTGATCTTGATAATGCTTCAATGGTTGCTGACTCTGCTTCCTACATGAATAAAAGCATGCATATGTCAGAAAATTTACAGAGTTAAAATTCTAATAAATCTAGCATGGAATAAAATTCTAAATAATCTATCTCACTACATTTTCTAGAGATCTCAAGTTTAAAGCATAATAATAGATAATCATTTGTAAGAAAAATCCCAACTTCACTATCATGGAATAATATATTGAAGAGCCTACCTCATTAGATACTCGAAAGGACTTATTTGTAAGATCTGTTATAAGAGGAACGATCTTGGTTTCAAGAATTCGGTTTTGTCTTGAAATAGTATTAGATTTACCATAAAAGTCTAATTACAAAGAAAGTAATCATATGGAGTCAAAAATTTTGCACCTGAAATTACAAGGTCTTAAAATAATAAATTCACAGCTGCTTTGTTTTCTTGATTTTAAACTTAGGACGTTGAAATCTTTCACAATGCCTTCTTTTGCAGGTTAGGGAAGACATGCAAGTAATAGTTTAACGTTTAGACTAAGTTTGGATGGGTGAGATCTTATGTAAATAGGACATTGTGAATGCGGAAATGTCCTGTTTGGCAATAACATAAGAATTAAAATGTTGACTAAGTTCAAAGGCCTTGGCAGTAAAACTAAAAAATATAACATAAACCCCAAAATGGCTAAAGATGTATAATTAACACCTGTTACAATGAATAAAACTTTGCCTTATCAAAGAGAAGGAAGATTTTCTGACATTTAGACTCTTCAGAGTTTCCAAGGTAAAAGAGCAACTAAGTATGAGAAGGCCACCTTTTGGCCAATACTCATCAACAATCTAAATTCATAGTTCATGGTGCACATTCTTTTACCGAGTCATATCCTTAAGTAAAATAAAGAACTGAAAAGGGAACTTTTTGAAAGGTTTATAGCCATGAGGAAGACGATTACCTAGTGCTTTTAAAGAAACCACAAATAGAGATGAGCAAAAGCAGAACTCACAACCTTCAAAGTTCAGTAAGGTGAAAGTAATAGCTCAGAACTAGTAAGAACTACAAAAACTTAAGGATGCAAAAGCAGCAGGGAAAAACAGATAAAAGATTGATTTGAACTTGACCTCAATTTGTTGGAGCTTGGCCTGGAAAAGCTTTTCACGATCCTCTTCCTTAAAAAGAAAATTGTCAATGCAAGAAAATCTGAACCCCTAAAATTCAAGGCAAATGATCTTCCCAGCGTAGCTTAATAAACAACTTTATACCTTAAGAGACCTCCCATCAGCAGCAGGATGAGCCAGCACAAATACTCGATCAATAAGCACAATGACAGGCTCCTTGCCAAGACTTTTCCAAGGAACCTGTTTTACGATGAATGCAATTATTTTCAGAAGGAAATTAAAGGAAAAGAAAAGATGTTTGATACTGAAGTTATTGGAAATGAAAATAAAATTACTAGAGCATGTAACTTATATAAGTAAGAACTTCAGAAATTCATTTATATGCACCAATTTTGCAAGACATGACACTTGATACGGATATAGAGCAGCAAAGACGTAAAAATTGAATTCTGAAAGAAAAAAATTTGATGTAATTGTAATTTATTTCAAATAGCCAGACAACAGGATCAGAAGCTTAATTTTCCAGCAGAGCAGAAAAATAGGGTTCAGCTGATAGCCAATAGGCATACAGCAAAACTTGATTCTAGAAGTACCTTTAAAGTTATTGTACCAACAAAACCAGCTTTGACCCTGAGAGGAAGTTGTAGTGAGTTAAGTGCCTCAGCCTTTAGTTTCAAATCTTTGAGAACTACATCACCTGTAGAAGAAAAATGTAATGTCAAGAAGAAATCACCATTAATGCACAACTCAGTGTTAAACTTCATTAGAATGAATTATACAGCCTAAGAATTCAACCAAACAAAAGAGCAATTACATGAATCTTAAACCATAAATAACTATGGACAAAGCAACTGTCAGAACAGATCAAAGAATCAGAAACCCCTTCAAAGTGAATGACATGCCCCTCAGTGCTACTTTGCCCGAAAATCTACATCTCTAAATATTTAACCTTCTTTTTTATCTCACGTTCTAGTGTGGAGAATAGGCACATGGATCAGCATGGAGTCATTCACAAGACTTATGAATAAACAATCTGTTCCTACAATATGTTCCTAATCAGGAAACTGATATAAATTCTTCTGTGTATTTTTCAACTCAACTCAGAACATTTATGCCACTACAATTCATTTCAAGCTACATTTTGTTATAGTTACATACTGAATTTGTTTCACAGAGAAGTCAGATAAACAGATCCATATCAGCTGGATGATTTATCAAAACAGAAAGGCCAAGCTCTTGGTATCATTTCTTCAGGTGCTGTCACTATTATTTTGGCACAAGTGACATAGATCTACCTAGCAGCAAATAAAGCTTGAATAATAATTACACAAAAAAGAAAAATTGAGGAAACCTCAAAGTACCTTGCCAGACACTGATCCTCAAGGCCTCTGCTGACAAACCATGGACGTATTCACCCAAATACTTTCGGAGCAAATGCAAAACCTACAAGCATTTTAGGCAATATCTACTTAATGAAAATACAGTAAAACAGGTCAAAAGAATCATATTGACAACAATACTAAAATTCTAAATGGGTTTTCAGATTGTATACATTGATATATGGTGCAAAGACTAAGGATTATGTCTAGATGCTAAGATGCCATGGAGAACAATAAGCTACACCAAATAGCATGACAAAGTATCACTAGTTTAGCTACCACCAGCCTTCTACATCTTTTCATGTCAGATAAGGAACTCAATTTTACTATGAGCAAATACAACACTGAAGCATCTCAATCTCTACCAAAGTGAAGCATATCATTATTGCCAAAGGTAAGATTTGCCTACATGATCTACATGAAGTGGAGCCGAAATCTAAATAACATACACAACAAAACAATTTGTTCAAAGAGGTAATGGAAATCTATGCAGGGTACAATTTTCTAAAAGCTAATATAGATCCTTGAACGCCCAACTGGTTTACGATTAACTGTTGGTTGCCTAAATTATTTGCAGTTTTTAATAGAGACATTAGCTGAAAATGCCACAAAAGAAATGCCCTACTTCTCTCTCTGCCACTAAGCTTCAAGTTTCACTTTTTGTGGCATTGAACAATTTTAGTACCTCTCTCCATAACACTATACCACCTTCATGGAAGTATCTGGCTAAATTTTGCACATCCAGTGCACTTGAGACACTTATCAGATCTAAGATAGTCCATATATCCCCTTCCCACGAGTGTTGGCCATGCAAATCATGCTAGATTCTAACCGTAAGCAGTGGTAGAGTGGCTTGAAAGATAGAACGAAATTGTTCAGTAGCAAAAAAGTGAAAACTAAAGATAAGGAGCAGAAAGGGAAGTAGTGAATTCCCTTTTTTAATATAATCACTAATTACGATGATGTTAGCACACGATCATCCTGCAACAACTAATTTTGCAGTATCTGTGACTCAAATAATACATATCACTTTATTGGCAAAATCATTTAGACGTGTTCAAGAAATATGCATTCATAAGGACACCAATTGAAGCAATACTTTAAGCACAAAAGTCATGTTGTGAGATACATAAATGTCAAAAAGCTTTCCATAAAGCCTAAGTTCCATTACACAGTTACAGAAGCTGTTGCGGAAACAGTAGCAGTATAGTCATGGTAATTGCATTTAGGTCTAGTTTGGATGGGAAAGATTTGGAGAGAAGAGAAGAGAAAGAGTGGGAAAGGAGGTTTAGGGGTTTTGTTTTGGAGTTTTTTAAGGAGAGACAGGGAAAGAAAGGGAGGGAAATGGAAGGGGAAAATTGAGGTCTTTCTCTCCGTTTCTTTTCCTTCCTAAAGTGGGATGAAAGGGAAGGAAATGGGGAGAAAGTTTTAAAAATGATGTGAAATACCTATTTTATCCCTATAAATAATAACAATTACATAATCATTAAATATTTTATTCTCTTCTCTCCAGGTTACTTTTGTCAAAAGATATCTTCCTCTCCACTTCCCTCCAAACTCCCAACTAAGAAAATTCTACTTCTTTCCTATTCCACCCAAAATTCTCAAACAACATTTAAATAAATCACTTCACCTTCTTTTCTCTCCTCTCCTCTTCTCTTCTTTTCTTTTCCCTTCTTTTCTATCCCCTCCTAAACTCCCAAACTAGGCTTTAAAGAAACCTATTACTCATCCAACAAAGCATGCTGCAAGTAATTCAAGGATCATCCCACTGATTTTCCTTCAAGGTAGCTACTGCCTTGATTGCATAAAGCTCAGGTATGAATTCACAACAAGGTCCCTTAGATAGACTAACGTTAACTTTTTTTTTGGGAAGGGACATCCCTTGTATTACCAAGTTCAGCTTGCCATTGTTTCTCAATTGTACAAATCTCTATCTTTTTCAGCGATCACAACCATTCTGACTTCTCAATATCAAAATATTCGTATCACTTTCATTCTCGCCCTTTTACTTATATAATTCGGACGGCATTGATCCCTCACACTCAATCTACCTGCAGGGTATTCTTGTACCTCATCAATCCAATTCCCAACCTTGGAAATGTGGGCCAGATACTCTTTGTTTCAACTCATATTTGTGAAAGAAAGTAACAAAAGTGAAAACAACGTTGTTAGAAAGTTAAAAACCGACACAACTACCAAAAAGTGCAAAAATAATCCCAAATTATTTTTTTTCTTTACAGTAGTCCAATAATGAATTATATAATCACCCTTTCTAAAACATTTAAGCTCACATAAAATTCAAACAGTTAGTGGGTACAGCGGAAGAAGAACCAAAGATACGTTCAAATGAGCAAGAAATTTCTTACATGTGCCTCGAACATGGTGAAAAAAAGAAATGATCCTTCTAAGAACCTTGTGTATGCGGGCTACGAGCTGATCGCCGTGAAAACAGGTGATCGCCGCTGTAGACGGCCATTAAATGAATCAAGAACCAGAAACTCTGATTATGATGCAAATCAGAACCTGCAGCAAGGGATTGGGATGGAGAAGGGTAGGAAATGTGAGGGCTAAGAAATTTGTGAGAGTGAGAGTATCTGTGAGAAATGCAAGAACGGTGGATGGGTTTGTCTCTAAGCTTCTAGCGGTCTTTTCCAAATGTTCGCCAATGCAGGCCGTCCGAGTCGGGTAGTCCGGATCCATGCATCCAGCTTTCTGATTTTAATATGGATTTTCAATTTCGTCCTTCAAAGTTGGGACTTGTCTTAATTAAAGGCCTCAAACTTAAAAAGTATAAAAAATTCTCGAAATCAAAACTTTTATTCCAATCAGAGAAATACCGATGATAGACAAATATTGAAAAAACTTTATAAATTTTTAAAATGTTTTTAAAAAAAATTAAAAGTGAGAAATATTTGAAATGTTTTAAAAGTCTCCCACCCTCTCCCCTTTTTCCTATAATTTTCTTTCTTTTCCAACAAATATTTTAAAGAGATTTTTAATACGAATTATTAATAATAATTACATGACTTTTTTAATATAATTTTTCCATAGTGATAAATTTATTTTTAGTAAATAACTCTAAACTTAAGAATATTTTTATGAACAAATTGTTAATTATCTTAATAAAAATTTGTTATAATTAAAACATTTAATTGAGAAACCCTATCCCTCACCTATGTTTCTAAATTTTATTTTATTTTTGAAAAACTCGAAGCAAAAATGATAAAATAGTTTGAACTCCATCCCGATAAATTATTATAAATAAGAAAATGCTTTTTTTAAATAGTACTTAAGTTAAAGCTTTTCTTTGCCTATGCTAAAGTTATATTTGTCTAAACGTTCTAAATTTTGATTCTCTAAATTTGACCCGAAGAGATATAGGGATTGAAAAATTTTTAGTCTTTTTTTTTTTTCATTTCATGGCCTTTTGATAGGGGTATTGAATAAATGGAATAGAATCATAGTCACTATAATTTCTTTAAAAGAGGCTAATATGGAGTTTTTTTTTTATATATTAGAGATGAGGTTGAAGAAAAAATGTGGGGGGTGGGGGAGAGAGAGAGGTGAGAGGAAGGAGGAAGAAGATGAAGAAATAAAGAGAAAGATTTCAAAGTGTTTTTAGTATTCATTTTGGTCCTAAAAATTTATTGCTTGTGAAACGTGATTAGAACATACTCCCTAATTTCAAGGACTCTTTATGAATTTTTTTGAGATAAATTATAATTTTGAGGAACAAAATTGAAATTTATCCTTTTATAATTAAATAGCGAGGATTGATAAATTACGTATGAGAATATGAGTTATGCATAAAATTTTCCCTCCATTTTCTCACTCTCTTTTCTCTACACTTCAACAACTCTAAACAAAGATTTGTGTAAATCCAATCATTAAAAATCGGGAAAAAATCTTAAAGCATCATTTTATACTAATTTATTTATAATTTAATTTGTTTAAAAAATTTAGAAAACACACCATATCGAAAAAAAAAAGAATGGAGCACATATTCCTCACGCACACCTAGCCCATGCAAAAATGCAATACTTTTTTTTTTTATGTTAAAGTGCAATACCAACACATTAATATATACAAGGTTATTATATTGTTATATTATATTTTTTAAATTAGTAATAATGTTATTATATTGTTATATTAATTGATTTAAATATATTTTATATTATTGTGTTAGTTTTTATTTAATTTCATATTATAATGTGATTTGTTTATGTAATACATGTGTGTATAAGTTAGCGTTTAACATGGATAAAAAGTATCGCAGACCCCGAATTTTTTCAAACTATCGATCTTGACCCCTAAACTTTTTTAGTTAATAATTAATTGTTGATAAATTAACTATAAATACCCTGCAATATTTTATACTTTTCTCTTTATACCATAGATGTTTTATTTTATCTATTTATATCCTCAAATATAAATCGTTTAGCTCTTTATGACCTCAAACATTTTTTAATTTGTATATATATTGTAATTATGGTGAAGAACGACAGAATCCGGTGGCGGTGAGCATGCCCATACTCACATGCACAATAAAAAATATTAAATTTTAAATTTTTTTTATTATGCACGTGAGTGGGCCATGTCCACGGACATCGTGTTCTATTGTCCATCACTATAGTTATGACAATACATAGCTCAAAAAATGTTTAAAAGCATAAAAAGTTAAAAATAAAACATCTATTTGATATTTTTTAGTGTGCACGAGGGGGGTATGCTCACCGTCACTACATTCCGCGGTCCTTCATCATAATGATGACAATAAGAAAATAGAAAAATGTTTGAGGACATAAAGAGATAAAATAAAACATTTAGGAAATAAAGAGAAAATTATAAAAAGTTTTAAGGCATTTATAGCTAATTTCTCTTAATTGTTTAATTTAATTGTATAATTCACATACGTTTACTTTGATATAGTAACGTTACTATTGATAGTGACATTCCCTAATTATGAATTATTTATTTTTAACATGTATAATTAAAAAAATACAAAAACTGGAAAAAAAAAGTTGGAAGCACATCAAGCACATGTAGGCTTGATGTGCGTCAACCACCCTTTTTTCATACTAGTGCATTTTTTAAAATTTTTGTGCTATTTTTACCTCAAAATTGATATTTTCTTGTACAAAATCTTCGAAAATATTCATATTTGCTCTCTTATATACATTCAAAGTAAAAATTTCAAGATTTTTTTTAAAGACCTTTTTTCTCCTCAGCTCACTGAAACATTCTTATTCTCTGCTGCTACGTCTTATTCTCCTTAACGGATCCACTGGCCAGATCTGGCCAAAGGCTCCGGCTGACGGTTGGATCTTGGCCAATTTTCCCTCTCTCTCATTTCTTTTTTGTTTCCTCACATTTTTTTTATCACATATCACTCAATGCGAATTTCTTAAAGGTTCAAGACCCATCAATAAGTTCTTTCTCGATTATGTATAGATCGAGAGTTTACTTTTAAACCCGAATCAAATCTTTACCATTTCTTAGTTTTCAACTTCTTTCTGAAGCGATTCTTAAGATTATTGACACGTTTATGGTCTTTTGGATTGTCCTTTGCTAAGGGAGGTGTTGAAGCTAAGCGTTCGTGTTCTTTGTTGTTGTAGCTCAAGAACTGTGACGAAGATGCTTCGAAGAAGATTATTATGTATTTGTTCTATTTACTAGTATTAGTATTTTCTACTCACTTAGAGTTTATGGAGTGTGAATTTTTACCTATAGCATAGTTTTTTTATGTCATTGTTATTTTTCTTGTACTGAGATTACCTCGTTATAGCAAAAAAAGATGGAGAGGAAGATGATAGAGAGAGAAAGTGGAAGGAGGGAAATTTAAATTTTTCGCGTGTAACATTGATATTCCCATACGTGATCTCCTTAAAAAGAATGCCTCTCTAGCATTTCAAATTCATACCAGTTCCCCATAAGGTTTTATTTTAGTGTTATTTTTTGTAATAAATGGATTTTTTTTTTCAATAAAACACAGCCATAACATAAACCTGAATGCGCTAACACCATAGAGAATATAATTGGGAACATGTCTAAATGAAAAAACAGTAGAAAAATATTAACTTTAATCTATAACGTAGATTGGCCTAAATCTACATCTATGGGGCCGTACCAAAAAAACAATCCACTAAAAATTGATAGCACAATACAAGAAATACCTAACTCTTTTAACACATATATTGTTTCCCAAGTGGTTTTAATGAAAACTCTCTTTGCATACTGCACAATTGAAATCCATTCAATCTTTAAGGCTCCTGCTTGGTATATAACTCTTTGGCTTGAACTTCCTTTAATCCTTCAACACTATTGAACAATAATAAAGCTTCTTTCCCAAGAAGCAAGTTTGTCTTCAAAGAAAAAAAATTCAATGCTTGATGCTAGTAGAAAAACACAATAATAGAGGAGAGTCTTGATCTTCAAGGCGTATGGATACATAGACTTAAATTCAATGAATTGTTTGTTTATATACTTGAATAATGTTTCTGGGATTATGAATGGCTAACAATAAATCTTCAGGTATTAAGTCTTTAAATGCTTTAGGGTTCTTACACGCGATAAGGAATCCTAAATCCCTTTCACAATTAGTATTCTTGATGCACATAGATTTAGCTTCCTTGTTTAAAAGTAATTCCTTAACTAATCAGACACATAGGAGTTTGTGTCCTTATTCAACATGTAATACTTAAGTAAGCAGAGTCTTGAGATATTTACACGATATACAACAGATATTTCACATCTCCAAGATCTCTAAAACAATGCCAATACAATCTTCAAGTGATTCCACGTGTGTGCTACTGTGTTGAGCTAAGTTCATACTCAATCGGCCCACACAACACGACCATGTGGTCAGACACCTAGTGTAACAATATTCTACACTTTCTACCCATTCTTCCCTATCTCTTTGACAAATTGAAGAGTTGCCATCTAAGAGGGACATTGCTGACAAAGTTCAGGTATATCCAGCCTTACTACCTCCCACGCCTCACACGCATAAATGCATTCAAAATATAAATTCACGTCAGACTCAACCCTACACGCACACCTACCATTAGAAAAATTAATCAATATGTATATGTAACAAAAACAAACATAGCAATTAAAAAATACAACATAAAAAAAAAAAAAAAACATAGAATAGATGTAGAGAAAATCATGATGCTTGTATTCAAAACAATCTCCTTAAAATGTATTCGTTCCTTCTCATATCATATGAGTGCTAAAAGACCAGTGTGCGTCTGTTTTCCATAACACATCGAGAAATTGGAGCATGCTTTGTACCTAAAGCAACTTCACTAGCGAATTTGAATGTCGAATCTCTGATGAACATTAAGAAAATACATTGTGGAGATATGGGATAGAAATTTCAAGAGAGAAATTTTTTTCAGGGTTATAAGAGGTTGGAAGATTCCATATATATATATATATAATTTTCAACATATTGAAGAACGAAATTAAGAACATTCGTCTGTCTCAGTTTTTAATGCTGAATTAAAACGACAGCTACAGGATTTACAAGTACTTATTTTGATTCACTAAATTAAAATAACGATTACAAATAATCATTTTAATTCATTGATTTAAATCCGCTTTAACTCCTTTAAATTCAGCCTATTAAATAGGCAGTTTCGATACTTACAACCTTTATACTCATTTAAATAATAGTTATAAGAGTTATAGTTGTTACATGAGTAATTACAATAGTTACATGTTATTACATTCGTTACAGTATTAATTACAACCGTTATAGGCGTAAGTATAACCATTTTCAAATTTGTGCACGTGCAAAACTCTCCATTGCTTGTTGAAAAATGACCGGCCTAAAATTGCCAACTGTTTAAAAACTATTTTCTCATATTCACTCCTCCTTATGTGATAACTTTATTTTGAACACTCGCATCTCACACACCCCACCTCCCTCACCTACAACCGATGATGGAGATTCTCAAAAGTCGCCAGCGAGCCACCACATGCCCGATAGAGGAAAGTTTTAATTCTCGGAGGGATCTTGAGCATCCACAATTCTACCTTACCTTTTTTCAGTCTTTAGAAGACCCGTGGTTTCCGCCGAACGGTTGAAGTTCCCTGTCACAGTAAAGATGATACGTCGATTGTACCGTAGAGGCACCAGTCTTGGTATAATGCCACATAAGCATATCATCAGGGCATTGAACATGCTAATGGAATATTTAATATAGCTTATCTATCCCCAAGTGAAAATAACTCTTTGATCAGCGCCTCCTCCCACTTACCCTTCCCTCATCAATTAAATTAGATATCATAAGTGATGGAGTAATTTTTTTTAATTCGGTATCCGAGAGTTATCAACTAATCCAAGAGAGATCGGAGGGCATAAGGCCCTAAAATAATAGGGCTAGACCTGTATGCGATATTAAACCAGATCTTCACTTAGTATGTTAGATGGAGGATCCTAAGTGAGAGAATCACGCCAGTGAACCACATACCTCTTGTCATGGAGTAAGTTTGACCCAAAAAGAAAAGTAATGAGTAAAAAATGAATTCGGAGAAACCTTAAATTCATACGAAACATTAATCCACTTTTCCCTCGAACTTTAGTTTCACTCCCATTTCCCACCTTCCACCTTAGCCCTATCATTTTTTTTTTCAAGAAATTAATTTAAATAATCGAAAATGTTTGGTAATATTTATTTTATCTTAATTTTTTTTAAATACTAAGCATGGAAAGGGTCATGTATGCATGTATTTTGTTTTGACTAATTTGACACATTTTATGTTAAAATTTGCTTATGTGATTTTAAAATAGGAATCCATATGGGTTCTAAGATCCTATTGAATTTTTTCATATTGAGTTGTAAGAATATTGATAATTAATAGGAGTGATATTCCTCATGTGTTATTTGATTAAACGTTTGTTTAATCGTAATTAAATATATGTTTGTATTAAATCTCAAATATGAATAAAGTAATTAAATATCAATATTTTTCATGGAGGTCGATAAATTTAATTCGAAAATCTAAATGTATAGCAAAAAAAAATAATTATTTTCCCTCACCTTCCGTACTCTTTCTCTCTACACAATTTCTTTTTAACTTCTTTATAGTTCTTCTCCACTCTAAAACTAAAATATTTAATATTGAACTTGTATTGGAGGTATATATTGATCATTATGAAGAATTTATGCAAGAAAATATCGACTTAGAGGTAAGAAAAGTTGAAATTATTTTTTTTTTTGGGCACTGATGCTTGGATCGCCCGGACCGGCGATCCGGACATGAGCGGATCGCCCAGATGGGGGAGATCCGGACATGAGTGGATCGCCCGATGGGTGACCTGAGCCCCAGTTGGATATTTTTTTAATAGGAATAAAGAATTTTTGTAGGTATTTGGAAAACTTGAAACATGAATAACTCTCCGATTGGATGTTTGTTTAATGCATATGACCAGTCGTTTCGATGGTTCTCGTAAAGACAAACGCAATGGCATCGCCGAAAAAGTGATCCAAACTGTTTCGGTATAAAAAATTTGTCCCGTAAAGTCGAAAATTTTGACGGGGCATAACTTTACGCTCGGACGTCCGATTGAGGCAATTCTTGTGGGCATTTCGTATATTTTTTCGAGATTTACGCGATGTTTCCATTAACCGTTTCCATAAAAACGTCATATTTTCGTTTTAGTTTATGTTTTTTTAATTTTCTAATACTTTCTCTTTTATTAACTAAAAAATTACGACACCAATTTGAAAATTAAACAGATGAGCAGTCTTCTTTTCGCTCTAATTAAAAATTCAAATGATTGAAGTTGGTAAATATTGGAATACGTAAATACTTTATTATTAAATGAAATCTCATTCACTTGTTGTAATAATGTTTCTATGTTATTTTTCATGAGGTCAAGGTTCCAATATTCTTGCCAGTTTAGAATAAATGAAAGGATGATGTGGTAGTCTGGTTCGAATCGATTCAGCCCGTTTGACAAGATATTTAGAGTATCCTTGTGGCCTTGTGAGGCCTACAAGAAATTGGGGCAAATAATGCACAATCAAGGTTCGTTATTTACCATATAGGATATTTAGCCCGTAAAATTGTGAATTAGTGATAACGTACAATGAAGATGCAAATAGATCCAAATAACAGAACGACGTTGATCCAAATACATTTGAAGAACTTTTGGAACGGAAGAATACGTGGATCACAGATATTTATTTGCAAGTGATCAAATCTACGTCTTTCTGGTACGATATAGTACGAAACAATTAAAATCTTAATATATTTCATATTAAAAATAAAATTGTAAAATCAGTGTAATAAACAAAAATTTCAAAAACTAACATCTAAAAACGACTCTTTCGGCGATGCATTGCATTTGTCTTTATGAGAACCATCGTAACGATTGGTCATATGCATTAAACGGACATCCGATCACAGAGTTATTCATGTTTCAAGTTTTCCAAATACCTAAAAAAATTCTTCATTTCTAAAAAAAAAAAAGAAACCAACTGGGCTTCGGGTCGCCCATCTGAGTGATCCGAGCGTTGGTGTCGAAAAAGAATAATTTCAACTTTTCTTATACTAAATCAATATTTTCTTCTACAAATTCTTCATAATGATGAGTGGATAAGGAGTAGAGTAAAGTTAGAGAGAAACTGTGTAAAGAGAGAAAAAGTAGGGAAGGTGAGGGGAAATAATGATTTTTTTCGCGCTATATTTGATATTTGATATTATCTTCGTTTCATAATATAAGATTAAGTTAGCATATTTAGAGTTTCATACTATAATGTACTTCTCTTTATAAATCCCTATTCATTTAATGTACTACTACGTAATAATTCTCAACACATAAATCAATTTACATTTAATAAAATCTTAAAATATGGGGAGAGGAGAGAGAAGATAAATATTTTGGAATAAAAAGTTTATAAAATAAATAAATGAGTATTATAAGTATTTTACAATAAAAAACACATTGATATCAAATTTTCTTAATTTGTATGAAAAAGTAAGGATATTAATAATTAACACGACGAAATTACAAAATTTCCACGATAGATTTTCATTTCCCTCCCAATACTCTGTCCCTCTAAATTCTCTCTCTCACTTCTCTCTACTTTCTAAGGATTTCAAGTAAATATTAATTCTAAAAAAATATTATACATTATTCTATACTCGTTTATTTACATTTTGATCCAAAAATTTAAAAAAAAACACGTTCAAATTTTGGTGCGCCTTTCACTTGTACACCAAATGACTTGGTGCGCCAGTGAGTGCGCACGAGTTGAGTCGGTATGCCAGCAGCTTCTATTTTTTATTTTTTTTGTTATTTTTACCTTAAAATCGTTGTTTTCTTATACAAAATATTTAAAATTATGCATATTAACTTCAAAATTTTCAAAATCTTAAAGATTTTCTATATAGAAGTCAGAGAGTAAGCGTTCAGAGAGAGAAAGTTGAAAAAAAATAAAATTTTATCATAAAAATTTCGTAATTTTATCGTAAAAACTATCAAACTTCAAAATAACTTAACCTTATTATATTATAAAAAGATTGTAGTATTAAACCAGAAAAGAATACCGAATACATATAAAAAAGGAAAAAAAAAAAAAGCAAGAGTGACAAAACTAGTACGAAGTTTTGAGATGTGTGGTGTGGGTTGGCTTTCTTTAACTGAGATAACTATCCAATCAGTGGAGCCACAAAATACAAGTATACACACAAAGCTACGTGGCTTAGAATGAGAGGTCAGCTCATGATGTAGCGCTTATAGTTTTAAGAGTTAGCCGAAAAGCGTTGCTGCTAACCCCGCTTTAAAGGATAATGTTTGGTTCACTTTCCCTAGCACGAGCGGGCCCTGCAAAGCCCGAAGCAGTATAGATTTCCCGTGACAAATTAATAAGAATCTTTGCAGCCATCATTCCCTTCCCTTCCCTCTCACTTTGCTCCATAGACACTTTTGAAAATGGCCATTCATGAATTTAAAAATTTACTGGTGTTTGCATGTTTCAACTACTAAAGAAGAGTTAATGCAAGGGCCTTCCTTCCACAGAGTTCTCTTCTAACACACATATGGTAGAAAAAAATGGTAGGAAGAGAGAAGCAAAGTTTGATTATGGAATAATAATGTTAATGAGGATAGGGAGAGGGAGAGGGATACGTAATGAACCCGTGAATGGCATAATTCTATTGTCTGCACTAACTACATGTTTCCTGCTTCTTCTATGACCACAAGCTGCTACCAAACAACAGAGAGTCACGAGATCAACTTTGCCTTTCTTTTTTTTTTTTTGTTAACATCAAACTACAACTCTACAGATATATAACTATATATTATGTGTTCCACCTATCACCATTAGAGGTCTTTTTTTCTTTCCTTCTTCTTGGATTATTTGTCATGAGATCACATCTGCCAAATCCCATCTTCATTTTAAATAATCAATAAGGTTCTAATACATCTCTTTGTATTCACACTGCAGACATCACCTAGTAGTAGTAGTAGTAGTGTTTTAATGTTCTTCATCTTAAACAAATCAAGATTTAAGATAGTTTTTTAACCTAGTAGTTACATTTCCAAGAAATCTTGTCTCTATCTATGTCTCTGTGTGCAAATCAGATAAAACAGGCAAGTAATTTATTTAGTAGGAGTACATAATATAAAACTATGCATGCAATGCAATGCTATTAGTGTTATAAAGGAAAAGAACTTGATGAAAATGTAAGAAAAAAAATTGTTCAAGTGTGGCTGCATGCGGTAACAGCTCTATCCCATATAGGATACGTGTAATATATTATTCATAGCACTTTTGAGATATTCATTTTAGTGTAACGATAACGATTGTCAAGTAGTGGACTGTCAATGACTCGCGCTCTAGTGACAGGATAGCTGCAATGCCCAGAAAAAATGCAGAAAGGATCTGAGTGGATCAGCAAAGATCTAGTCAAAATGATGAATTAGGCTTTATTCGGCAAGCTAAGAGATGATGGGATCAGTATAAGGAACAAAACACGCTTTTTATGAGCATTGGATCAAAAGAGATAATAAGGGTTATTAATTAGTTCCTAAGGGTTTTAGTAAGCAAACAAATGAATGAGGACAGATACAGAGATTGTATTTTTAGTTAAACATAGAAATGGCAGTAACCTAAAACCATGTGCAAACAAATGATCAGGCAGGCAGAGAAGAAATAGTACGTACTTGGGATATATTGGAAAAACTGAAACATGTGACGAGAAAAACTACACAAATTTTTTTCTGAAAAATTATAATATCAGAAGAAAATTGGGATTGTATCTGTAGACCACCAAAGGCTGCAAGTTTCAAACAAGGTTAAAAATTTTATGAGGAAATGAAATGAATGCACTAAAGAACAAAGGAGATCTCTTGGCTTCTGCCAAGATTGCCACAGAGACCGTCATTTATATTATTCATTTCCTCTTCCCCCTCCTCTTCTTCCCTCCCCCCCCCCCCCCCCCCCTCTACTTTTCTTGATCTCATTGAAGCTTTCTGTAAATAAATAAATGAAAGTGATGTAGGGATCAACCTTAGTACAACACGTGTCAATGTGTTGCACGATACCTTGTTTCAGGTATTTTTGGGTATAAATTGTGGCCTCTACTTCATATGCCACTGCAACACAGAAGCACTTTTTGAGGTCTCTAGCTAACTGCTAATAACTCCCTCTTCTTCTTCTTCTTCCTTCCCTTTTCTCTGCCTCAATTCCCCCCCTCCCTCTAAGTTCTACTTTATTTCTTTACCCTAAAAGGTGTAATCTTGAACTCAAATATTTCCACATTCTTGAAAAGTTGTGAAGTGCATTACCATGGATTCTCATCGTTGGTTAGTAATCTTGTGGATCACCATGATTTTGTCCTTTCAGTACTCTAACAATGTAGAAGGAAGACACCATACCAGCAAGAAGCATAAGAGCAAAAGTCCAAGTTCAGGGTCCCCTGCATATGCTCCTAGTCCTGATGACTCTGCTTCTGATAGCCCTGATAATCCTCCTCCTGTGCCTTCTGATCCCAGTAATCCTCCTTCTCCTCCTGATACTGGAAATTCAACTAGTATCAATGGATGCACTTTTGATGTAACCTCATTTGGAGCTGTTGGTGATGGAAACACAGATGATACAGATGCTTTCAGGGCTGCTTGGAAGGCAGCTTGTCAAGTTGAATCAGCCCTACTTTTGGTGCCTTCAGGATATCAGTTCATGATTTATTCAACTATTTTTTCAGGGCCTTGCAAACCAGGACTCGTATTTCAAGTAAGACAAATCTTTTCCCTTTCTTCATTCTTTTTTCATTCAGTCAGATTCACAGATTACTAAAAAGTCCTCACATTTTGAGTTAATTATAAGGTTGATGGGGTCCTAATGGCACCCAACGGCCCAGATTGCTGGCCAGAAGCTGATAGTAAGCAGCAATGGCTTGTATTTTATCGGCTTGATGATATGACCCTTACTGGGACCGGAACTATTGAAGGCAATGGCCAAGAATGGTGGAATCTCCCATGCAAACCTCATATGGTACTGATCCAAATTTCCCTTATTCCTGCACTTGTTTTGCTTCATACGCAGAAATTGTGCAGTAAATGGCAAATTCTGGGATTTTCTCAATTATAGATAGCACCCTTTTCCTTGTGATTCCTTTGTATTGATATGATAGAAGCCCCTAGAATGCCTATTTCTTACTTCATTCACTCAATATCCAAAGAATAAAAGGGAATTAATGTCTTTTTTTTTTTTCCAGGGTCCCCACGGATCAACACTGCCGGGACCATGTGATAGCCCAGCGGTGAGTGTAATTGTCAGTGATTCAATCAGCTCTTACTGAAACTGAAATGTTGTTTATGAGCCTTAATGAACTTCTCTGTCCGTTGTAGTTACTAAGGTTCTTCATGAGCAGCAATTTGGTGGTCAGAGGTTTGCAAATCCAAAACAGTCCAAAGTTCCACATGAAATTTGATGGCTGTGAAGGAGTTATCATTGACAAATTGTCCATTTCTTCCCCCAAGCTTAGCCCGAATACTGACGGGATTCATATTCAGGACACAAGACTAGTGGGAATATACAACTCAGTTATAGGAAACGGTAGCAAAACTCTTTTCAGTTTCAGCAAAATTGATCTCTGTTTCGAGTTTTAAGGCCTTCAATTTGCATTTCTCCTGAATGTTTTGTTGTTTCCTCTCGTTTGCAGGTGATGATTGCATTTCAATCGGGCCTGGTTGCTCGGATGTCGATATAGAAGGAGTCACTTGTGGTCCTAGCCATGGTATCAGGTTTGTGCTTCCCATAAAAACTTGCTGAAAAGGACAAGCCGCAATGGCTGACTCCATTATTGTCTTAGATTCTCCTTCCTTACCAATTGCTATCACTGGATTTTAGCGTTCATCATGAGTATTGTAATATTCATGAGCTGGTGCACTACTGTTATCATCTCTGTTTCTACTAAGAATCGTGAATTCCAGGAGCAGTGGTCTGAATCTTGAATAGCTGATTCAAGAATAAAAAGAAGAATCAATTAGTGAATAAGAGGGGGGGGGGTGTTCAGATTTAAGATTTACCATCATAAGTTTACAAAAAGACTTACCCATCAAATCAAAGAATGGATTGTCTTGTTCTCCCTGTTTATCTCATGAGTTCATCAACTCAAAAGTTGTTCCCTCTCCAGAAAAGAAACTAACTTTATAATGGCTTTTGCAGTATTGGAAGCCTTGGGGTGCAACATTCTCAGGCATGTGTTTCCAACATAACAGTGAGGAACGCCATAATAAAGGACTCTGACAACGGAGTAAGGATAAAGACATGGCAAGGAGGTTCAGGATCGGTGACAGGAATTTCATTTGAAAACATTCAAATGGAAAATGTTAGAAACTGCATAATCGTAGATCAATACTACTGCTTATCAAAAGCCTGTCGAAATGAAACTTCGGCAGTTTATGTGACAGATGTGACTTTCAGGAACATAAAAGGTACCTATGATGTTAGAAACCCTCCCATTCACTTTGCCTGCAGTGATACCGTGGCCTGTACAAACATAACAATGTCAGAAGTAGAATTGCTTCCCTTTGAAGGTGAACTGGTAGATGATCCTTTCTGTTGGAATGCATATGGCGTTCAGGAGACCTTAACCATACCTCCAATCGATTGCCTACAGGATGGATTGCCTGAGACTCTGGGCGAGAGCTCGCGATATGGGTGCTAACTAATGGAGATCACAGTAATTAGTTTCTACGGAATAATGGCTCATATTATATATATATATATATATAGATAGATATATACTGTATACTATAGGTTGATAGAGCTAGCCATTGACCACTGATTTGCTTCCTTCTTCTTTTAGGGTCTTCATTGTTGGCTTTGCTTCCATCCCTTTGGGGTTTGTTTTCCCATATTGTGTGATGAGAACATGGAATGTGGCAAATTGCAGCTGTTCTATACAGAATAACAGATTGAACTAGATAGTATCAACATCATTCATCTTTGAATGCGTTATGATTCTACTCTCATCTTTGATCAAGATCAATTTTGTTCTATAATTTTGAATGGCACATAGAAATATAGTGAAGTATATCAATACATGCATCGGCCAATGAGGAAATAAAGAAAATTGCTGTCACTGGCAAGAAGATTCTTTGAGCATACACTGATCAAAAGATTGTAACCGGGAATAGGATGATGATTGCTCTGACTAAAGGGAATTAGGGGCAGCCAATGCATTTTCTGTTCCATGCACTTAAAATCCAATAAGAGAATAATAGAAGAGAAGACAAAATGGATGTTTGTCACCCATGTACCAAATTTCTGTTCCATGAACTGAAAATCAGAGACTACACAAAACATGCTCTGAGAAGTCATTGTATAGAGAGATACCGCGGTAGAAAACCTTAATAATGTCTACACAAAAATGGAAAACAGCCAAGGAAAAGAATCAAATTTCCCCAGCCAAGCTATTTTATTTCAGATCAACTAGTCCTACCCTAACACAGCAGCATCAAGAGCTTTTGCTGAATTTCCGACCAGTAATCTGCTCAGATTCAAGTAGCATGTGGTTTATGAGACCCCTTGCGGCACTGCAAATCCAAAACGCACAAGCATTTCAGGAACAAATGTTTGGCTTATTTTGACAAGGAACAGTCAAGAACATGGGGCCTTGATTCTACTATTTTTCTCTCCATGCTGAATATTACATGTCCGAAAAGTAACTGCTGTCTCAAGTTCCAGTCAAATAGTGCTTAGTGCTTTATAAAGAAAGAATAAACAAGAATGCTATAAAGTTCCAACCAAATAAAATTTCTCTTCTTTTGTTTAATACTCAGGCAAAGGCCGCAAAGAATACAGGGCTATGAGGAACAATCCAGGAACTGGCAAAATTACAAGAAGGCTAAATGTTATGCAGGTAAATCAAATATAAATGTAACCTCCACATTTCGAAAAATAAATAGCACTTGTTGCTTTCCAAAGTTGGATTAAACCATCTTATAACCAAGAATTAAGCTGCGCATCTTGGTTGTAAAATCTTGATAACAAGAATAAACCATCCACACAAAATATCATGCACAACATAAACCCCATAACTTAGTGAAGTCAATTTAAATAAATAGTGTAACTGAGCAGCCATGCATTCTACTCTTATTGGTTAACCAGTGTAGCAGGAGCATGAACAACTGCTTCATCTTAGGGGCTTAAGCAAAACACATAAAAGTCCTTCTTTGCATCGCCAAGCTCCACCACACAAGGGACACATTCTCCCTTCTCTACGTCTAAGCATATGTGTTTTAAAGGGGGTATTTCCTCTTTCTTCTTTTTTTCTTCTTTTCTTTATTCAGTTTCTTTTTTTTTTTTTTTTTTGGGCATGGGGATTTGGGGAGGGAGGGGTTTGAGGTTGTTTCTTATCTTAATTGTCTTTTTCTCTCAATCATTCGTGTCCAAGTCTCAAAGCCTCGTGAGTTGAGTGCTGAGCTAGAGAAAAGATTGAAATCTATTGGATAATCTGTTCTAAAGATGAAAAAAGAATAATACACACAGGGAGATACTTGAAAAAGAAATAAAGAAAGAAAAACAACAGGTTAGTGAGACTCACTCATCTTTGTACTTCTGAATCTTTTCTGGATCTGTCTCATGCATATGTTTCTTAAACTGCTGTCTGACCATATTAACAATAAGTTCTGTGTTGTATTGCTGAAAATTAATAAAACAAAATCAGATAACTACCATTCACTCCTTTCAAAAGAAAACCAATCTTGTACTTTAAGAATAAAACAGATTCAGAAATAACATTTCTCATAAATTTTTATTATGCACTTTCCGTCTTACCATGGCAAACCACATCAAACATAGTTAAGCTTTCCAGAGTTTATACGATTGACATCTATATAAAGCTCAAATTCTCTTTCTCTGCTTTTTTTTTGGCTAATTGAGGAGGCATAGAAGAACCTGTTAACTATCCCTAGGGAGCTATACTTCCTTAGTATCCTCTCCTATCTATGAGCACAAATATATTCTGAAGAAAAGCAGCAGTTTTTGCCACAACAATCTTTTGCGCTATTGCCTTATCCAATGAATGCTGTGTATGACACTGGCAGCTTCAATTATGGTTTAGATGTCAAATTACATTATATGTTCTCTTCCTCAATGGCCTTTCCTACGCATTCTAATAAATAGCAATCAACAGCTAAACTATAGGAAGGAAGATGAGCTGAAGGAACAATTTATTGAATGTCACAATCAAAAAGACTAAAACTTGAAACTGCATTATTACCTTGTGACCAACATATTTAGCTCGTCGCAGGCATTCTCGATAAAGCTACAGAAAAGGGAAATGTTAGAACATTTGAACTGGATTCATATCATCAGAACTGAACCTTGAATTAAATTAGGCAAGCCACATCCAAAGGACGCATGTATAATGAAAAGAAGCATATGGATAAACACAGAAGCCAGCCTTAAAAGCAGTTGAAGAAAAGAATTTTGATACTAACACGAATAGCATTGTTGGCAAGCTCAGGTGGCAGCGCTGTCTGTAGTGATGGCATTTTCCTTTTGCTTTGGTAGGATTTCTGCGGTTCACTTCACTGGCTTCTTCAAAAATGCTTTCCCCAATAGCAATGAAACAGATAAATTCAGCAAATTCTCCAGAATCTAAATTCCAAATTCCTGTAAATAACAATTGATCCAAGCCAAAAACATTCAAAGACTATAACTTTAAAATTGATAGAGAGGGAGGATTCAAGAAACCCATACCTCTAAAAGAAGAAAGTCGATCAAGAAATTTACAAGTCCAGACTACAACAGTGCGTGTATGTATGTACAGTGGCGGAACCAGAGGAGAAAAGTTGGGGGCTGAACAGCACTAAAAATTTTGACAAAATTTCGTCTGTAATATAGATACATTCCAAGCACAAGACACTCAAAAACCTAGAAATTTTTTGACTAACAAAATCAAAAAATTTTCCTACTCTTAGCTCGGAAAAAGGGTGGGGAATTTGAATTAGGAGGATTTGAGGATGAGTTAAAGAGATTTTTGTAAAACAAAAAATGTTTCTACTTAGATTAACCTTTAAAATCTAATTAAAAAACCTCTAAAATCTAATTAAAAACCAACCTTTTCCTTCTTGAACACGCACAGCTACTTGTGCCGCGCCGCCACAGGAGAGCTGACCGTGACCGGAGGGAGGCGGAGGGCCGCCGTTTCAGTTGCCGCAATTGGAGTCGCCTAGTGAGAAGGGAGAGGTGTGAGAAAGTCGAAGAGGGAGGAGAGTGAACTCGGTTTTTTTTTTCTTCCTGTCGATCGTTTTTCCGGGAGGTCAGTTTGATTTTTTTTTTTTTAAATAAATTTTTTTTTTCTTTTAAAATAAAAGTCAAGTAGGCTATGTTTTGGATTACTTTGAAAAACAAAATTCTGGGGACTTGAATGAAAAATATACATAACTTCAATGGCTGCCTGTCAATTAGTGATAATTTAATTGATAAAATCTTTTTATATTGCTTGGAACTAGATCTCCTGTACCACTTTATGTCACAAAAGAGGATAAAGAATCATGTGCTGCACATGAATGAATGCCAGCTACATATAGTTGGTTACCAACTCTCCGTCAAATATTTGACTGTTCAAATCTTCTATAACATTTCTTATAACATGTTCGATAACATTCTACATATTTTATTAATAAAATTTATCTAATAAAAGATAAACCTAAAAAAGAAAAAATAAATTAAAAAAAAAAAAGTTACAGAAGATATTACATACACATCTAGTCAGGAGGTGAACATTGGGGCTCAAACAAGTCAGAACATGATAAGCTTTTTGCTAGCTAGCGCTTAGTTAACATTGTTAAAGTTTCAGTGAGGTGAGCAGAGCAGAGCAGAGGAGAACCACCAACCAACTCATTTCTTCTTCTTCTCCAAAACACGTCTTACGCGTGCTAAAATGCGAGCAAATTCACACAAGTTTTGGAAATCGAAATCTGAAGGTGTATTAATATTAGTAGTGGTGGTAGTGGTAACCGAACGACAGAATCCATCCTCACAAACCACGAAATCGAAACCCCCATACTTATCAATCATCCCATTAAGCTTGTTACTATGGATGTTTTCCATCTGCACCAACTCCCCACTTATTCCTGAATTTTCCCACCAACGCTTCAGAATTTTCCTCTTTGTTTCTGCTGGCTCAACAGATACTACCAATTTCAACTGAATCCCCAGCCTGTGTAGAGCAATCTCTACCGCTCCAAGACCACTATGGATTGACAATACAGTTATTCCTTCAGGGAACCGAGACTTGAGCCCTGATAGATGATAAGCCAATGTGTCTATCTGAAGACACTCTTCAAGGCATTGCAGTCTCTCTGTCAGGCTAAGCCCTGCATCTCCAGTATGGTGAATCGGACAACCAATTATGCGCTCCAAATGCTCAAGTGGAATAGGGGCCAACTCGTGTTTCCCAACCCACACCAGATTATACATCCGGCACTCTTCAAGAATTTCTTCCTGTTGCTTAGCTGCCATTACTCCTTTTGAGTTATATAACGTTCTGCGGAGCCTCTCGCAGAGCTCAGATACGCCCACAACTTCAGTGTTTACGAAGCTCAAATGCTCCCGCGTGTCCCACAAAGGCCACCATTTATTGGCATTTGGTATTGCCGCTACAATACTCATAGGCGGCTTCGGATGTACACGAAACCTGCTTTCAGTGGGAACGTTATGGAGATAACCTTCCTGCCGACTCAAAGCAGAAAAAGATCTAGTATTAACCAATTCCGGCTGAATTGCATACAGATATTGCGAGATTTTGTTCCATGAGCTACGCGATAGACTTTTAGCATTCCCATAAAGGAAGTAAGGTGCGCTAGCCACCATCTTATCATGAGCCCTGCATGAATTCGGCATGGGCATATTGAAAGGTTCACTAGGCTTCATCTGTTTGGGCTTAGGTTGGCCCCGTCTCCCAGGGACTGGCTTCAGACCCCTGGGAAAAGATGCAGAGTTTCTGAGTCTTGCTTCTAACAATGTTGTGTCTGCCTCGTATTCTGGTTTTGGCCTTTTCAAGGTGCTGCGATCATCCATGGGTTGTTCTCTTGGCCTCTTCCCTTTAAGCTTTTCCAGAAAGTCAAAGTTCCCAGGGGCATCGGAACCATACTCATGTTTAATTGACGGATCAATGAAATGATAATCTCCAACAGTCGAATAGTACTGCACCCACAGAGAGAGAGAGAGAGAGAGAGAGAGAGAGAGAGAGAATCACAATCTCTAGTAACATGTCTGATAAACATGAGGAAGAAGTCCAAATTAAATTTGAGGAAATATACCTTGGCCGAACCAACATAAGTACCACCACCTTGCTCTGCAAGAATTGAAGCAGTGAGCTCCGAGACTAGAACTTTTGAACCTGAATAAGAAAGAAAAGTGAAGGTTATTTCTGGTAAAGAAAGGGGATAGAGAGGGAGGCTTCTGTTGTTTTACCATGTTAACTTTTCCTCCCTCCATATCTGGACTGCTTAAACTATGAAGGCCATGAATGCACATGGAAAAAGACATTGGAGAACAATTAAACTCGTACAGTATTTATAAGCTAGAAAGAGCTGTTAGATAAAGTAATATGTCCCTTATAAAAACAATGGAAAAATGAAGGCTGCGAATGCGTACGGAAAAGACATTAGAGAATATATAAACTCATAAGCATTTATAAGCTAGAAAACCCACTCAGGTACAATTATATCACAAGCAGATAGCTCTGAAAATTACTGTCAAAATTTAATTAAAAAAAAAAAAGAGGCCGAGAATTCAACTAAACCAGCAAAAAGGTCAAAGAATGAAATTTAAGCAGCACTCACCGCACTTTTCAATAGCTGTGGAAACTTCCTTCTCAGAAAAGCCCATCTCAAGCAATACAAGTGTCTTCTCCATAGTCCCAAACATGGCCTCAGTGCTGCTATCCTGAGACGTGGTAGTTGAACACAGAAAATGTAAACACTTCTCACAAAATGATTGAAGATTATTCAAAACGAAAAGACACGTCATGCAAGCTCGACAAGCTAGCCATAACCACGCCGCCCCCAACCACATCCCCCACCACCCCTTTCCTTTTTTTGTGTGTGTGGCAGGTTGGGGAATTAATAGGATTAGGATATAGAGTACATGAGTTTATATGTGTACAGTAGTTAACTAGGACCTCCATCTTGATAATAAGCTTACAACATAGGGTCCCAAGATTCAATTGAAATAACATCATAAATAAATACAAGCTTCAAAATTCATCAAGTCAACTACAAAAAAATGTTATAGTGCAAACAAAGACCTGGTCCCCTTTCGCATTAGCATTCTTTTCGTGGTTCACAGCCATCCGAGCAGCAAAGATAAAGTCTACTAGTTCACTGATATGAGCATCTTCACCTACCATGTAAGACAGAGAGAATTATTAATATGAAATTGGTCATTGTTAGAAAAACAATTTTCAAAATGACTTGATTTGATAGAATACTTTCTATGTTGCAGAAATATAGACATGCAAAAAGTGAATAAAAATGCGGCATATGGTTCAGTTTTCAGTAGCAGCCACATATACAGAAGGTAGAAAAAAATCCTAAGGGCGGACAAACTTGGGAATATGCTCTTTTGTCGAGCCTAATGAAAGAAAGTGCTTACCTGTTCCCAATAGGCACTGAAACAGTGATAATAAAATATTAATTTGAACCACCAAAAATAATTCATAGCAATTTAAAACCTATATTACATCGCAAGAGGAATGGCAATGTTCTTCCATGCAGTGGACATCTTAATAAGAGCCTCGTTATTTATATAGGACTTTGGCATAGCCCCTTGGTTAAAAACACATAAGCAACTCAAAGCAAGTTTGGTTCAGAATCAAGCCTCAGGAATTGCAGGTGCCTATTGAATATCAGGGAAAGTAGAGGTGCAAAATATAACAACCTAAGTGGAAGTAGTATCAAGAGAAACCTTCTTTCTGATATTTGGTAGAAAGTTCAACATACCAAGCTTAGCCAATGCAAATTCCACTTCATCTACAGAAAAACTCATTCTGAGCAAGGTTGCCTCTTTATTGCTCACCCCATCATATGCATCAGGTTCCTGAGGGATTTGAAGGATAGAATGCATACAATATCATCAGTCTTCAAGAACTGTTAAAGCACATAATGGAAAAGGTAAAAACTTATGCAAAAACTGGCCTCTATGGTTTGCTATAATTTGTTGCGACTTAGTGGGCAACTGTCAAGTGCCTTGTTGGCCTCAAAAAAGTAGTACAAATATCCAACAAAGGAACAATATATGAAGAATAAGTAACTACAAAAATACACTACTTGAAGAAATTGGATACAAGTGCAGTGCAAGTTGACGTTGATGCCATCGTCCAAAGTAAGGTCTCAACTGGAAAATGGTTCCCAGAATTGCAACATCCAAACTATCAAACCATTACTGGGGTCATAGATGATTTTAATAAATACATATTTACCGCAAAAATAAGAACAAATGCGGCAGAAAAACAATTACTAGCACCACCTATCCGGCTATCATACAACAGAAATAACATTACGGCAGATGGCAGCAGGATAATTCAGGAACGAAATTGAAAGATATTCCGGAGTGTTAATAGTATCAGTAACCGGCTTACTGCTTTCATTGGTAATTTAATCTGATTGGGCCGACTGCAAGTTTCGTCATCATCACCAAATATGCTATCCAGAGAATCTGAAGATTTTGATTCCTGTTGAGCCTGCAGGGTCAAAAGTAGATGAGGAACCAGATAGAATGACAAAAACACAGGCAATAGTCTCTATGATAGCAGGTGAAATCCTATAGAAATTAGCAGGTGAAAAAAACAAAGTTGTAGCGGAAATAAAACACTCCTCCTTTGGATTGGAAACTTAATACTCGGTCTCAAATTAAGGTTGTATTTGGATTGAACTTCAAAATGGGGTCCCTAATTTGGGAATGAAAATTCATTTAAATGGGCCATTCTCAATGTTTAAATTGAGAATGTTTTTTGTTTTCGCACAAAAAAGGTTCAACCCTTTTGACTGTTTGAGAGAAAATGTTAAAGCGAGGGCCACTACAACCACAAGTGGCAGAAAATGTCAAAGCGAGGGCTAATTCCTATTGAAATCGGAATTAGCCTTCGCTTTGACATTTTTTGCCACTTGTGGTGTTGGTAGTTTGCTGCATAAAGTAACAGAACTAGAAGGCTTTAATAACTCGGTGGACGTTTATAATATTCTACATGGACTCCAAAATGGAAAAGGAATTAGCCTTACCCAAATGAATTCTCAGATCCAAAAAAGTAGTTAATGCTTCTCTCAAAAAATTCCCAAAGCCAAGGAATACATTCTCAATTTGAATTCAAATCCAAATACAACCTAAATGGATAGTAAAGTAACTAGGGTGCTGTATGGTTTAAGAAGAAATTCGACAATGTAAACTAGCAATCTGTAGTTGTATAAATTCAAAAGTGATATCCAAACAGGTAATAGGATAAAGAAGCCGAGAATACAACGGAATGGAACCGCCAATACCTTTTTCTATAGATGGGAAACCCAGTATTGAGCCCTCGACTTAGGGTCTGGGACAAAGAACAGTAATAAACTGCACCGACTCAGTTCTCATTTAATGACAAAAAAATCAACTTATGCTAAATGTGCAATTTCGACTTAAGCCCACTCCTCATGGTTACCCAATTCCCTACTTCAAAGTGAATTTCTAAATTACCTTTTAAGAACGTCCCCGAACATTGTCCAATTTGGAAAGAACTAAGGAACCAACACTACAAAATCCATTTACAGAATTGTTTTGACTTAGAAAGGAAAAAATGTGAAACTCTTCTTATGTATTGGACCTATAATAATTCGCCAAGTGGAAGTTGTGTGAATATTGGACAGTAAAATGCAGCAATATGAAATTGGGAAAACCCGTCAAGAAAACACTCGACAAACACAGCACCATAAAAGCTGAAGGTCCATAACGGAGTTCACTTACCGAGTATGCAAACAGAGTCTCCAATAGCAAGTCTTCATTATCCTCACCTAGATCACAAGATGAACTCATATATAGCATTGAAAACAGGTTTCATGCTAAAACAAAAACTAAGAATTCATAACATTCACTCAAATCTGATATTTTTATTAATGGCCAACTCATTTTGACCACGACAAATAAATAGGAACAGAAAGTTGGTTTGTGCAAGTATACCATTTTCTTCAATTGCCCTGTCAACAAGAGATGGTGAGAATCCCATCCCTATGAAGGACGATCGCATTCTGCTGCTTGATGAGCTTGCAGCATTGCCCTGCATTAATTTATCACAAGTCCACAACCATAAGCTCTTTAGATTGTGATCATACACCGAAATATAGGCAAACGGTATACGGAATTCAAAAGTATACATCTTTTTCTATATAAATGAAATACATCTAGCCAAAAGTTTTGAGGGTGCACAAAAATTTGCTCTTTCTGAATTTTCTTCTTAACTTTATTTTGGACAGTGTGTCAGAAGCACAAGAAGAATAGAAAAGTCCAACATTCCAGTGTTGAAAACTTAATTAACATTGTTGTACCTCTAAATTCTTGGAGTATATATCTGCAGAAGGTAAGTCATAATCTGAAACCTCAACTTTTGGCACAATTCCAGCCTCAATCGGTTTTGCAGAATTTCCACTGTTCGAGTAATTTGTCATTGCACACTACTTCAAGGTAATGGTGACCAAGCACGTCAGATTTGTGTTCTCTTTATATCATAGCTCGAGAAAATTAGCTAAAATTTACCATAAGACCGTAAAGGCGTAAACCATTGATGATTAGCATTTGAAGAAAACATTCGAAGTTCATTCATCACGGAAACGGTCAGAAAAATCCAGAGATAAAATGATAAATTGACAAACGCTACTGAATAGGATTTGCCGGTGGTACTGAAGAAGCAGGAATTCAAGTTACATGTGGAAAATGATTAGAGCGTGCATGCGTTTAGAAATGCGATTTCCACATGAAAACCACAAAAAGATCATGAAATGACCGCAATTGATAAGCTTTTACAGATGCATTTGCACGTAACGGGACGGAATTAGCACCAAAAAATATTACTCCAGCTGAGTAAAGACTCTCCGAGCAGAAAAATCAAAGGTAATTCCGAATTTGTAAGAAAAGAAAAAGAACTGAAGAAACTCACACAGCTAGCAGCGATCAGCAAGGTGCGTCTTTGACGGGATGTCGGCGCGTGAGCACACCGTCCGCCACCGTCAACAGCTGAGAAAACGAGAGAGAATACAGACGGAAGACTGGGACTGAGAATACTTATTTAACCGGAGAAAAAGCTAGGTAGTAATATTTCATTTTGGTCCCTACGAGAACTTCAAATTCTAAGTATCACCCCACAACCGTACCCAAGAATGTACTTTATTTTCTTTTTTTTTTTTAACCGTAATTATTTAAGAATGTACAAGAATTATTATTTTTCCGCAATATGTTTAATAATATTAGCATGTCAAATAGAAGATAGGAAAGTTTTGTTGCAAGGTATTAGCTCAGTTGTGAAAGTACTTTTAAGTAGGCCATTCCGCCAGAGAAGTTGGATTCGGATGAAAAAAACTTAATATATAATATACAATATATGTAAATATATAGGTAATTATCACGTGTATTGTCTATTTATATAATTAATGGTGAGAAAATGGTAAATATTGCGCTTGATTTTAGTTTGATCTAATTATAATGAGAGATTTTATTACTTAATAGACAAACATACACATGCATTGTTAAAAAATATATCGTACATAAAAAGTGTTATTTTGAATTTAAAATTATAGTTTTTAATTTATCAATTGTCGTACATAAGTGTGCTAGCTATTATATTATCAAATAATATATTTCGTAAGTCAGAATATATGACAAAATATTTTATAATCAACAACACGTGAAAAAAAAAGTAAGTGTATCCGTGACTCTTAAACTTTTCAATTTTTTAATTTTTGACTCTGGACTCAAAAACGCTAATTCTATGACCTTCAACTATTCAAAAGTTCAATTTTAACCATTCTTGCTATTTTTATGGTTAACTCTCAATAGAAAATCATCCACATGACTCTCACGTGACCAATTTAAAAGGCACAACCGGAAGCCTCCCGCCACTATACACTGGCGTTGCAATATAGAAATCAAACTGAAGCCAAACACCACTAACCGTTAGGTCTTTTCTCTCATTAGAATTCTTCTTTTAAGATTTTCTACTAAACTAAGCTTATTCAATATATTATTTCCCAAATAGAGCATATCGCATATAGAGAATGCAATATCTATTTTTGCCATATTCTCCAAAGGCCTTATAACTTTTAAAACTTTTTAAATAAGTCCTTAACATTTTGGATATCTAGAATAGTTAATATATCTGAGATACCTGTTGAAGAAATTTGTAGACTAGAACAAATAGCTTGTAATAAGAGAAAACTTTTGTCAGCTATTATATGTTAGCCCTAAAGGCATTATTGCATATATTTTTTATTATAATTACCGTAGGTTTTGTGATAAGTATAACTTAGTCTCTATAGAACAAAAGAAACATTGTTGGAATCTCAAGGCTATACTGCATAAGAAGTAAAAGATCTTAACAATTAAAGTATAATTAAGGAGAGATAAAACTATTCCAAGATCAAGGCATTGAAGACTTTGAAGACTTATGCCTTAGTTAGTGCTTTGCTAAGGTATTTCTTTGTAAAACTCCCTAACTCTCATCTTTGATTGTTGATCATGTGTGAAGCTCCTTAGATGAATTTCTTTCTATAAACTTTTATTGAAATTCAAGTATTCTTGATAGAGTTTTTTGATGCCTTTGAAAGTTTTCTTTATCTCTAAAAAAGTATCAAGAATACATGTTTTTAAAATATGAAGGAAAGCTCTTTTTGGTGTTAAAAACTAGTTGTAGAATCTTTTTCAAAAACCGGTCATCCGATTTTTCAAAAAGGAAAAGAAAAATCGGACGTCCTATTTTAAAATAGGTCGTTCGATTTTTCTAGTTTATAAAAATCGGTCGTCCGATTTTTGTAGGATGAGTCCGAATCTTTTTATTTCAAAACCAGTCTTTCTATTTTAAAAAACGGCTCATCCGATTTCTAAAACCGGTCATCCGGTTTTCAGTTTTTACCGTTGAAATATTACCATTACAGAACAGTAACGGTCACTTGCTCCCTCCTCTATAAATTGAGTTTTCCATCTGCAGTGAAAGAGAGAGATTGGTGAAATATTTTATTAAGATCATTTTAGAACCTTTAAAGAGCTTTAAAAGTATATTCTTTCAAATATCTTCATCTCATAAAACAAATAGAAAAATCTTCTTGGAGCTTCATTTGTGATCATCCATCAAAGAAGAATTAAAGAGGAGCTTGTAAAAGCATTCCATTGAGTTTTATTATTTATATCAAGCTCACTTGGTAATATTGTTTCCTATGTATCTCTTGTTCTTTTGATATCAAAGGTTCGTGTTGAAAAACCCCTTGGATTATCCTTTGATCTATATTATGTTGAGAATTGAGGTTGTGTACAAATCCCTTGTTGGGTGATCCTCAAACTTGTGTTGATTGTATTTGTGTTGTGGATTGAGGTTGCTTGCAAAACCCTTGGTGGGTGATCCTTAAACTTGTGATTGTTGTAGAGTTGGATTATAGTAGATTTAGGAAGTCCTTGGGTATTGACTCGGTAGTGGATGTAGCTCTTTAGGATAGTGAACCACTATAAATTGTTGTGCATCTTTATTCTATGCTTTTTACTCGATTGTCATAACTGTAAGATTTTTGTTTGATTTGGATTTTTTATTAAAAAGAGTTTTAGTATCCCTTCTCAAACAAAATTGGAGGTTTATCTTTTAATTACACAAAATTCTTTTTGAAAATTAGCCAAAAACCTTATTCACCCCTCTAAAGTTTTTCATTATATAAATTAGGAACTGATAAACATTATTAGAAGATTTAATTGCAACTTTTGAACTAATTAGTGACGAAAATATAACTTATAAAACTTTTCATTTAAAAAGAATCAACAAATTAACTAAGTCCGTTAAAGAATATGAAGATACTTATAAAAAAGATAATGTTAACTTTGAAATAAAATGGCCTATAAAATGGTATCAAACCCATGAATTATGAATTCATCATAAAAATACTTTTCTTGGAATAGAATAAAAGCTATTAAAATCTGTAAAAACTATACAATTTATAGAATAAAAAATGAAGAAAGTCATATAATATCAATTATAGATAGAGATTATAAATGTACTCCTAGATACAAGCAAAAGTTTAAGAAGATAATAAAAAAAGAAGTAAATCTATAAAGAATTAAAAGACATTGGATTAAAGAAAAAGAGAAATTTGAAAAGAAGAAGAACCTCGAAATTAAGAATATATTAGCTATTGTAATCACTGTATTAAATACTACAATCACTCATTCAATATAAATAAGGAAAGTCAAGTAATTATTGAATAAAAATAATGAATAAAATAATACTCCCTGATTTAAATATAGAACAACAAGAAATTATTGAAAGGTTTGAGAAGATAATAGAAGAAAAAAGTATTAAGTTATAACCCGTAGTAGAAAGAGGGGAATACTTAATAAAAGAATAATTAAGAATACTTAATAAAAATTTATTAATTACTCATATATATTCTTTATTAGTTTACAAACTCTATACCGATAAAGATGTGAATGAAATAAAAATGTTATTAAATCAAATATTACAGATAACTAATAATTCAAAATTTAATATAGAAAAATTAGGAAAAATGATAGAAAATATTAATATAGGAGGATCTAGTTATTCTCCAATTAAATGGGGACCTCACAGATATAACAGAAAACATAACTGAAGATATAAAATATTTAACATTACAAGAGAAAATTTGTCTGAATTTAGTAGGGTTATAACCAATCAATCACAACTAGTTAAGCAATTGAAATAAATTAATTTAAAAGTGGAAAGTAGTGGCTCTCTTACAAGACTTTTTAATCCTCCACCGGCAAACACTCCTTTTAGACCGGAAAATGTAGGAAGAGAAAATGACACTCGAGAAAGAGGTAGAAGAATTCCTGGAAGAGGATTTTCTTATAATAAAGAATTCTCATTTGCTGAAAATATACATAACACATATAGAGGACAGTCAAGGCGAGACTATAAGAGAGAATTTAATCCGGTAGACGATTATGAGCATCCTGTAGACTCAAGTGGAGTTTGGCTAGATCTAGATTGCTGTAATGATAAAAGTAAAGCCATAGAAATATGGGTAAAAAATACCGATTTAGCTATACAGTTAAAAGGATGGAACTCTACATATGCATTTAATTTTATACAACATACTTTTAGATGAAATGTAGCTACTGTGGAAATATATAAATATTGTAATCTTAAACACTGTAAAATATGGAACTGAACAGTAGGAAATATGAACGTCGTTATCCAGAGATTTATTATCCAGACTTGAGAGAGCTATTAGACATGAGTTCCTTGGAGAAGCATGGTCAACTAATAACTTGCAAATTGTAGAAAGAAAGGCAGAAGAAAAATAGAAGATACAAAATCTTCAAATATGTGATATGTGTTATTTTGATAATTATAGTTATGAATTTAGTAAATATTACTATCAAGCAGAACCTAACAAAGAAGAGGAAACCCAACTTTTAGAAAGTTTCATGCTAAAACTAGCTTATCCTTGAGGATTAAATATAAAAAGAGAATATGATGAAGTAATAAAAACTCATGAACATAGTCTTGGATCAAGGATAGAATTTCGTAAAAGGAAAAGAAATGAATGGTGCCAACAAGCTAGAGATTACAAGTTATATTATAAAATACAAAAGCGGGGTTGTGTTGTGAAAAACTAGGATCTAGTAGTAACTAGGGATATGATAATAGAATAAGAACAAAACATAAATGATATAAAAAATAATTTAAAAAGAAGAGATATTATAATCTTAGAAAAAGATACTTCAGGAGAAGGAAATATAATAGAACTATGATGAAAGTAGTAATTCTCAAACTATGATTTTCGATGAAAATAGGTTTAAAAGAATTCAGAAGTTGGAAAAGATACTTTTGATATACCAAAGTTCAAAATATTTCACAAAGCTATTAATGTTGCTAAAATGTCTAAAAACCCATAATATCCTTATTAACAAGGGTGATGATATAAAGGGATCTAAGTAAAATAAACCCTAAAGTAAAAAAGAAAATTAAAAAAGTAACTATAGGAGCAGTCAAAATATTAATTAAAAGCCGTTTTTAGAGAAGGGATAGATTCTTCAATACAAATACATTGTATGGATGATAGAATATTAAATGATCTTATTGATGCTTTATTAGGGGTTCTGTTTGGAAATTTAGTTTACCAAAAGTTTGTATTTACAATCAAACCAAATTATGTTGTGTCGTTAGATGTCTTAACTTATATTATCATTTACATAGAATAAGAATGCCTCGAGGAAGTAAAGTATTTTGTATTACGACAAAAATCATATATGCCTTTTGTACTTCACACCACAATGAGATAATAAAAGTAGGACAAAATAGTAATATTGAAATAAAAAATGAATATAGTTATACCACTAAGAAAGTTAGGAGAAAAACAAATCAAATTATCAAAAGAAATAATATTAGATTTCAATAATATTTCTTATAATAATCAAAGAATAAAACATAATATTATCTTAGAAGATAACAAGCTTCGAATTCGGAAAAGAATACCTTCTAGTATAGGTAATAATAATAGAAAAAGTTTCTCTGAAGGAGCTACTAGCAGTTCAATAAGTCTAATTAAACTAAATACAATAGAGATCTTTTTATATAACTTGCAAATATAATGATGGAAATATGGAGAAAGAAATTGCAACTCTCATTGAAACTGGAGCGGCTTCTAACTATATACATGAAAGTATGATTACTTCATTACCAAAATTATTACTAGAAAAGCCTTATGATTTTTTTGACTATCATAAACGTTCATAGGATATATACATATGTTGATTGTAAAATAATATTGATCGATTTGGACAAGAACATCCAATGAACATAAAAATACGCTACCCAAGCCGAATTCCTGAATTCCTGTAGCAACGTTGATAGATGAATCCGGCTACATCGATACCGGAAGGATGCCTTATTGCATTACAGATAAGGTCTGGGATTGGCATTTGATAAAGCTATGTGGATACTAGAATCTCTAGTAATATTCCATTACTTTTAGGATGGAATTTCATAGAAGCAATACAACTATATGATATTCAACAGAATGGCTGAAGTTGTACTATAGGACAAAAACGATTATTTATCTCTAGAAAAATTGAAGATAAACAACCGATGATGATGTTTAACATCAAACCTGTTACTTCTAAATATAGCCTATATATTAATGTAATTATCAAATATCCAGAATATATAGAACGAAACTATCATGCATTTATAGATACAGGAGCAAGAATATGTCTTTGTAAAAGGAACGTTCTTCCTGAACATTATTGGCAAACTAACCCGAACATAATAGTAAAAGGAATGGGTATAGATGGACAGACTCTAGAATTTAACTTATATGCTGAAAATATACTAGTCCAAATAGGAAATTATATGGTTAAAATACCTTTAATCTACCAATTAGAAAACCGTGATGGTGATATATTCTTAGGAAATAATTTTATGTTACTTTATGATCCTTTTACAGTTACAAATACTTAAGTTCACTTTGCTGCACCTTGTGGACATAAATTTTATACTGAACGTATTTTTGAAGCAGTGTCTATCGCTGCAAATTATTATTCATTTCAAAGTCGCACAACCTAGAATGGTGGAGATACTTTACAAAAATATCCTACATATTTACCAAAACCTATATCGGTTTTACAAGCTCATTTTCCAAATACATCACCAAAACGTATACTAGTACTACAAGTTATCTTACAAAAAGAACTCTAAGACCAGATATATTTTGAGAACTAAAAAAATCCTTTGGACAAAATCCAATAAAAACATGGGAATTAGATAAAATTCTAGCAGGCATTGAGTTAAAAGACCCCAATGCTATAATTAGAGTAAAACCAACGAGACATAACAAAGAAGATATCCCTGAATTTGATAAACAAATAAATGAATTATTGTCTTTAGGATTAGTACAAGAAAGTAAAAGTCCGCATAGTAGCCCTGTCTTTATGGTAAGAAACCATTCAGAAATAAAAAGAGGAAAAGCACGAATGGTAGCTAATTATAAAAAGCTAAACGAGGTAACCAAGTTTGATGGATATTTTCTCCCGCAATAAAGAATTAGTGTTCTTCTTTGTGTAACAAACATGGAATTGTACTCTCTGGAAAAAAAAAGAAGAAATAACAAAAAAACCAAAATAGAGTATCCAGAACTAGTTATTGACCAAAGAAGTATTGAATTACAACTACATTTCAACAAAAATGTTATCCTTTCCAGATAAAATTGAAGATAAAAAACAATTGTAAAGATTTTTAGGATGTCTTAATTATGTTGATCAATTTGTAAAGAACTTTGCTGAACTTAGATATCATTTACAAGTTAAATTGCGAAAAAATTATATATGGACTTGGGCAGAGGAAGATACCAACGTAATTAAACATTAAAAATTATTGTGATAATTTACTATTGCTTGAATTACCATTAGAAAATGACTTCCTTATTTTAGAAACTAATGCTTCAGATATGTATTGGTCTGCAGTTTTAAAATGCAAGAAAAATCATACCAATAAAACATGTGAAGAAAAGGATTGTAAAAAAGTACATCATGCATTAGTTTGTAAATGCCTTAAGAATCTTTAGAGATGCCGAAAAGAACTATCATACTAATGAAAAAGAATTATTAACTGTTAAGAGAGGAATAGCTAAATTTGAAATATTTTTACTACCTGCTAAATTTCTTGTTAGAATAAATAATATGCAGGTTAAAGCTTTTATTAAAAATAATTTAGAGCCTACTATTGCAAATAAGAGACTCATTCGATAGCAGATACCCTTACAAGGGAAGGTGCCAATGGCAGAAGAGAAAATAGCCAAACTAGTTACAAAGGTAAATAATTTTGTAGAAGATATAGAGAAGATAAGTACACAACTTAAAGACAACCGTGTCTGAAATACAAAGGTTCCGAGAAGAAAATAAATTATCAAGATATTCCTAAGGAAGACCCTTCTATACAGGAAGAAAACGAATTCAAGTCCCGAAAAGATGAAATATTAGCTTTTCTAGCTAAATATCACGAAATAGATTTGAGAGATAGTTCTGAAACAAATTTAATACGAAGATACAAATTAGGAGATCAACAGTTGGACCTCTTGGCAAAGGAGGAAATTATGAATATCTTATTTGTTATAGAATTCCTAAAGATATTGAAATAACAAGCTCTAAAAATACTTTTTTAGAAAGCGAAGTCTTGAAGAGAGCTATGGAAAGAATGCCGAAAAAGTCAAATAATTATGCTCAATTTGAAAAATGATTCTTAATATATCGTAAGCTATGCTGTGAACATATTGAGATAAATTCTTGGTTCAAAACTATTGACTGTGGAAGCTATCAAGAAGATAATATTTATCCTAGTGCACCTGCTAATATTGTTGTTGGATTATATCAATATGGATTATTCCTAGTCCCAATTTAACATAATTAAAGCAGTTGCCTTAGAGTATACTCAAAGCTACAATGGAGTTTGTTAAAGTCATTCAGCATACCAATATATATTTAAGATTCTATTATGTAGGACCTGAATGGATTAAAGATGGAGATGATCAAATTCCTAACAGATATTTACCATATGAGTATATAATAAAAATAGGGATGACATTTGTTAGAGATATCACATCAGTATGTGACTCTCCTAGATTATCTTGGATTTTATAAGAAATTATTTAGTTAGAATCCTATATTGATTATAACTAGGATACTATAATAGCAGTATTCCTTATTAGTGGTTGGTTACAATCATACATTGATTAGGATTATGATACTTTGTAGCTTTATAAATAGTAGATCATAATGAATAAGAAATACAATCGATTGAAGCATTCAATATTATTTTTCTCTGCACCCTAAATTTCTTAACATGGTATCAGAGCCAGTTGTTGGGCTGCCCGAGTTGGGCAACCCGTGCAGATGTCCAATCCTGCAAAATTTCACACACCAGATGTTCATTCATAGGCGTGAGGGAGTGTGTTGAGAATTCCACATCGGCTAATTAAAGAAAATAATTACTCCTTATAAAAACTTGGGCAGTCCTCCCCTCTTGAGGTACCTTTTGGGGTGAGTAAGGCCCAAGCCCAAAAATTCTAACATGGTATTAGAGCCAGTTGTTGGGCCACCTGCGCAGATGTCCAATCCTGCAAAATTCCACGCACGAGATGCTCATTCCTCTTGAGGTACCTTTTGGGGTGAGTAAGGCCCAAGTCCAAAACTTCTAACATGGTATTAGAGCCTGTTGTTGGACCACCCGCGCAGATGTCCAATCCTGCAAAATTTCACACACGAGATGTTCATTCCTGGGTGTGAGGGGGTGTGTTGAGAATCACACATCGGCTAATTAAAGAAAATACTTGAGCAGCCCTCCCCTCTTGAGGTACCTTTTGGGGTGAGTTAGGCCCAAACCCAAAAAATTCTAATATGGTATCAGAGCCAGGTTTGAAAAAGAAGAAGAAAAAAGAAAAAAAAATCTTTCACATCTATGACTTTATTCTCCTTTCATTCAGTTTGAACAATTCTTTTCGTTCAATTTGGACAAGTTTTTTTTTTTGTTTAGGTTTCTAATATTTCTTCTAATTTGCTTCAATAAAAGTTTAGAAGATTATATCTTTTTTATAAAATCATATTCAATTAGGTAGCTTCATCGACAAATATTTGAAGCGTCTAGATTTAAAAATTGAAATTGGATATTGATGGTTGCTTTATGAAAAAAAAATTCTAAAGCGACATCAAAGGAATTTTCGATGATGGATTACGGAAGCCACCGCGACTGATAGAAGAAAACCACAACGACTGCGACTAATGGAAGAAGATTACAACGACTAATGGAAGAAGATTACAACGACTGCGACTGATGGAAGAAGATCACAACGACTGCGACTAATGGAAGAACCACAACGACAACGATTGATGACAAAAACAACCACAGCTTCAGCGATTGATGACAAAAACCATAGCGACAGCGAGTGATGGTAAAGACCACAACGACAGATGGTGGAAGACTACCAGATGTGCAATTTACATGTTACAAAAAAAAAATTTGAAAATTGTAGCAAGTTGGACATGCAATTTTGCACGTTCCAACTTGAGGGAGGGTGTTGGAGATATTACATCTGGTTGGTTAGAATCCTATATTGATTAGGATTAGGATACTTTGTAGCTTATAAATAGTAGATCATAATGAATAAGAAATACAATCAATTGAAGTATTCAATATTATTTTTCTCTGCGCCCTAAATTTCTTAACAACATCGAAAATGTTCGAACCTCAAATGGCTTCTACCAAAATAATAACTGCTGATAACATAAGAGATTTACCTAAATTTAGAGTTCGAGGATTCAAAGATATGTACAATTTGTTACAAAATATTATCTTCAATAAAGATAAGATATGGTTGTACTAACATTGGAGGAAATAATCTTATCTTTTCCGCTAGCAAAAGAGAGATCAGAGAGGTAGATTTTAAGATGCCAAAGGAATGGCTAGAAAACCTCGCAGACGGCCAGCTAGCCATGTCAGAAAAAACAGCCCTACAGCATTGTCAGCTTTTCGAAAAAGACGAAGACTACTAGTGCAATTATTGTGAAGGAGGAGGAGCTACAGAAGATGCACTGTAAAAGGAGCTCTATTATTAACGAAACGGAGGGACCAAAACTTTAACCAATATTGAATAAGTAGGATCATATATCAAGTGAAAATATTCCTTGAAAACCTTTTAAAACTCTATATAAGGAAGATGAAAGAAAAGAGGAGGCATCAGACTATCAAAGATAGTAGTATGTGTTTTCGAATAATGTATTTCTAAATATCCTTACCTGTTTAGAGTGAGTAGCTAGAAGTATGCAATGTTCTTCTGAGACCTTTCTCTTCAATATTTCTACATATGCTTTTCAAGTTTGAAGAAATAAAGATTGTTGGTTGATTATTATCCCTACTATGCCTTATCTTTGATCTTCTTTCCTTAAGAGTACACCCTTGGGAAGATTATCTTAGTTTGATAGGCTTGTGATACTCCGAATGCACGATATAGATTCTTATAAGAAGATATTATACCACTCTAAGAATGAAAGGATAGGCGAAAGTTGTTACCAAGTTTTACGCTAGAACAAGAGATCCGGATAAGAATAGTTCAGAGATCTCAAAGCAGAAGTTGTGTTGGGCAAAAACTGTTGAAGATAAGGGAAAGAAGGTGGAGAATATGCAGAGAGAGATATGAAGATAAAGTCATAAATGAAAAGGGGAGAAGCTAGAGAAGGGTTTACATTTACTAAGGAAAAGAAAAACAAAAATAGAAGAAACAATAAGAACAAAATATAAAAAATTATAAAGACGAAGATATCTCTTGAATTGGTCATGTGAGAGTTACATGACTGTTTTCCGTTAAGAGTTAATGACAGAAATAACAAAAATGATTAAAATTGAATATTTGAATACTTCGTAGTCACGAACTTATGAGTTTTAAATTTAGGGTCAAAAATAAAAAAATGAAAAAGTTTAAGGACCGCCAACATACTTTACCCATGAAAAAATATTTGATCAAAAAGTACAAAAAGTACAAAAATATTTAAGTTTGCTTAATTGTCCATCAAAAAGTACAAATTACCACTTTATGTCATTAGATTTTGTGATTCCTTTATTGTTTCAGTTTAATTGATAGTAAACTATTTCGTTATTTCACACGACTAGTATACAATACAACCATTAGTCGACTATGAAAAAATCATAATCGACTATGGCTGTTATTTTTTTTCTCTTTGGGACAAAACTGTTGTTGCCCACGTGATTTTTTACTTTTCTAACTTTCGGACAAGACGTATAGGCTAGTTAAAGTTTATTTTAAACTCAAATTACCTCTTATCCAAATAGAATTTTTTAAAATTGTAAGTCATCTTGGGCTTTTTATAAGAAATAAACCCAATCATAAGCAATTAGAACGAACGAACACACATCTTGAACGCCTCCATCTTCATTCCCTTTTACAATGCAAGTGCTTCTAACACAGAAAGAAGAGGAGGAAGGACAAGTAGAGCGGAAAAAGACCAAAGTTTTTAATGTCAATTTGTTAATCCATCATCTGCTGTGAACTTTTCTTAACAAGAAGCACATTGCATCGACAAGCATGCGATTGTGTTTTGTGGGGGTTTTTTTTTTTCTCTTTGAATTCTGTACGTTTTTTTTTTCCCTGTATGTGTGTGTGTGTTTCTAAATACTAACTGATTATTAAAACAGACGAATTGATGAGTAGACTATAATTCTCTTTGCCAGCTTTCTTCTTCGATTCCATCCAAATTATCCCCCATATAATGTATCCTTACATCCTCAATTGATTCAATAACTCACCAAATTATCTGAAAGCGAAACTTGTAAAACATTGGCAGCCAACAACAACAACAACAACACTTGGAATCTCCACAATCCCAACAACACATTGTATATATCTTCATGGTTAAAAATCCATACCTCCTTTGCCAGATAGAGATCCCTGAGGGTACATGTAAATGAGAAGCACAGCCTACACTACAACTCCAGCCACATTACACTCCATTCGTTCTACAACCACAAGAACATTGTCCTACAACCCTCATCAACCTTACTAGTCCCCATTATTGCTTATTGCTTAAACCATCTGTCGCATCCATCCTACTCGAAAGCTTTGGGATCAAGCGGGATTGTTCCGACCAGAAAACCAGAGGATTCTGCAAATCTGTTTACTTTAACAGGCAAGGACCCAACTGTCACAACATCACTTGATGCAGAATTCGATGCAGAACCAGATGTAGGCACCTCAAGAGCCTCTGATACAGACTGCTTGGTGGTGATGGTAAGTGAACCAATCTTCAATGCCGTCTCAAGGCTTGCTTCACCATTTGATAAAACCGGAATGTTTCTGTCAGTAGTGCTCAAATTACTCTCGTTACCATCTAAGCCAATTGTTTCACCAAGAGGAGGAGCAGCATCGTTCTTATCAGAGCTGTTCAAATCCTTCTTGCTAACTCTATCCTCTTCTTTACAAGGTAAGTCAACCACAAGCTTGCGTGGAGGATCTAAAACTGGTACAAGGAATGGGTTATCATAGTTATTCATAAGCAACTTTGCTTTCTCTTCCTGCATGATTTTCTGCCGATTCTCATAGTACATGAAGTCATCAAGTAACGACGTCTTAGATGCATAGCTCTTAAATATTTTCAGCATTTCTATCCCTTTTTTGTAGCGTATCTGAAAAATAGAACAGTCACTTATCAGACAAGGGAACATTAATTAAAAGCTCACACAAAAATCTTGTTAGCGCTAGCACAGGATGATATATTTGAAGGTTTATGTTTGAAAACTCCGAATAAAAAAGGAGAAGAATAACTAACAATAAAATCTTTTAACATCATTTTATCAGAAGTATTACTATTCGAAACATGAATACACCATGCAATATAAAAACCTATGGAAGTGATATAAACAAGTAAAGAACCACGATTATAGGAATACAATCTGAGAAATATACCAAAAAAATTTTTAAAAAAATTATGCAAGCTGTATAATGAAATAAGTAAACAATAAGCCATGAGGAACAGGATTAGGGTAGCAAACAGATGAGCTAAAGTGAAAAACCAAAATGTTTGAGTGGGATCAAAGCCATCTGGGAACAAGATCAACCACGTCAAACAGAAGACAGAATTAGAGGAGAACTGAGTGCAACTGGAGAGAAAGGCAGATAGAGGAAGTGAGCATTATACTCCAAAGCGACCATATGCTCAACAATCCCAACACCCAATTCCATATAGTCAACTAAAATGATAAGAATAGTGCTGCAGACTCTAAATGAAGCTCTTGAAAATTCATGTGCCAACAAACGCTGAAAGAATTTTGGCACAAAATATAACTTTTGAACCACATAAAACTCTACTTATCACATGAAAAATAAACTGAATACGTCAGCATACCTCTTGTGTGTCCCTACTGTTAGTCACTGGCTTGTTATCATTGTTCTCTAATATGATGTGCCTGAAGTTTGGGTTTGGTACATCCTTTATGATGTGCCATTTCACAGGGAAGCTACCATTCCATTTATCTTGCTGCCAGAAATCCATATCTTTGTGAAAATCAACAGATCCAGTCATCTCGGCAACACCACAGAATTGACCACTCGCATTAACCTTCATTTCCATACAGAAAAACAATGATCAGATGATTACGGAAAAGACCAAAATATGCCTACTTCAACAAAGAACTATTAAAACATTCTCCTACTTTGGTGCAAGGATTGGCAGAAAAAGCAGAAGAGATCAATAATAACATACAAGAACTACCCAAAAACATAGCCACAAAATGTAACTTACAGAAAAAAAGAGGAAAACAGGACAACCAACTGGATCCCCAACAGCTAATCTTCGAGCATCTTCATAGGCATGGTTTAACTTCTTGTTCCCATTTGGTGTAGATGACCAAACATTGTACTTAATACTCTTATGCACATCATCTTCACTGTATGATTTAATAACAAAGAACTTGGCATTCACATAGTCCACTGGAAAATCATTCTTATTATACTGATCAAGGTAGATAGTTATATTCCCTTGGTCATCCGCAACCCCAGCCCTTGTAGTGTAAGCTTTAACAATCAATTGAGTTTTTGATTTATCAAGCTTAGGAGCCTGATTCTGCTCTGAGGAAGTGTCGGGATTTACTTTTGGTTCGCTTAGAATTCTCCCATAAATAAATTTTGGTTGAACTCTGTCCGCAGACACCTGTGCACCAGTGCTCGAACCAAATCCAGGAAACCCATTATTATAAGAGAGGGGAACTTTTAAGTGACCCCCACCTGGCAACACCTTCCCACATGAAACATTTTCTATCCCCTGAGCACCTCCATTCTGCAAAGTAACCAAGTATATCAGTCTCAGTGAATGGTGCAGAATGAAATTGCCTTTCAAAGAATAAGCCCAATGAAAAGAAATAATGAGCAGTGGGAGATAGGGATAGAAGAGTCCATGACTTCTAAAGATCCTTGAAACCATTAACACTAAGCATGTAGTAGCACCAGATATAAACTACTCAAGAAATTAACCCACAAAATGGGTCTTACCTGGAGAACCGGTGAAGAAGCTGGGTTAGGGAAACCTCCAGATGTAACATTTCCTTTTGTCATAGACCGCTTACTAGACCCAACACTACTTTGCTTTCCTTCAGCTACCCTGGTGGAAGAATTCGTCCTACTAGAAGCAGGCCCCTTAGTAGTTGAAGTTAAGGCAGGAGAAGCTGAAGAACGATGATGCTTCAGACCTGAGCCATCAGCTCTATTAGCAGTAGATGCAGTAGTTTCAATGAAGTGGTCTGGTGTATTACTTGCAATAATATCTGACCTAGACTGAACAATCATTGGGAGATACGAAGGTGAAGATGTATGATTCTCATAAGACGGAAAGGTGTAGTACTGTTGTGCCCCAACAAATGGGCCATCAACTCCTACCATAGCGCCTGGAATGTAAGGATTGTATGGGTTATATGGAGACTGTGCATATCCATAGCTAGGTGTATAATATACAAATGGAAAATTTTCAGTTTGGGCACCCTGCAAACCAAAATTCAATAGTCAGAAACAATGTATGTGTGTGCCATCTTACAAAGAAGGAATTAAATGCCCAAAAACTCACCGAATATAGGACATCTTGACCATCCAGACCAAAAACCCTATGGTGGTCGTCCCAATCACTGGGTGATTCAAATCCTAAGCAAATAAAGTTATGAAATGAGTAAGGGAAGCCATAGAATGACAATGTAATAAACCTCGGATTATAAGAACTATAATTACCTGTACAGAAGTATCCATAATTGGTAGCAGTTGGATAGTACAAACCCTGATCAACAACAAATTCTGGGGCTCCTTCGTTGAACATGGCTTCAAATTGTTCAATACTACTGAACGTTTGTTTTGAGTCTGATCTTTGAATCTGAGACACAAATATGATATTAGGTCAGCTAAAATACCAATGCATATGTGCAAAACATTGACCCAAAACTCGGGGGATATAATTGCAGGGAAGCCCAAAAAAATTTGTTTGTGGTTTTCCCATAGCACGATCATAAACGATCACAAACAGATTAGCACAAAAGCATCTGTATATCCTTGCTCAGGAACATTATACACATCCATTAAAAGACTGCCACCACAAAGAAAAGAAACAATATTGGCTGAATAGGGGGAACGCCTTCGAAAAATGCTTCCAAAATTCTCTTTTTTAACCAGGGAAAAGGATTGTTGGAACAATCTAACAAAGGAGGGCAGACATGCGTGTGATCAAAAGTGCATAAACAGATCAGAAATTCAAATGCACGCTCAGCCAACACCCAAGGATTTAGCTTCGAAAATCCTCAAATAAGCCTTTAAACATAACTCATTAAGAATGCACCATATTTCTAAGATAATATCTGCTTCCACAAGCACTTGCAAAACACAGCCAAAGATTTCAGCAAATATACGAGTGTTAACATCTCTGTTATTGTAAAAGTTTATTTTTTCCCCAGAATGTCGGCAATGAAGACCCATGGGTCGACAATAATACATCAATTCCAATAAGGATGAACTAAGGGTCGACAATAATACATCAATTCCAATAAGGATGAACTAAAACGCCAGAGAAAAAGAACCCATGCCAAGTAAAACCCTTCCCAATACAGCAGAACATAAAAATAATTAACTTCTTTATCACAATAATAATATTCCGGACCATGGAAATGAAATTCCAAAACCCTAAACTTAATCAATAAATATGCAAAATCAACCAATAACCTAAAAGTAAACCAATGATGATCAAAGGAAGGATATAAGAAAACTTGTACAGCAAAAACTTTTATACCTCGCAGGACCGCAAAAACACAGCCTTCCAAAAATAATAATAAAAGCGATAACAAATAAAAATAATAATAATAAAGAGGGAAATGGATAAATATATACCGATATAAACAAGGATAGAGAGGGAAAGAAGAGCTGATTTAAGCCATGGTTGACCGGAAGAGTTGCAGGAGAGACAAATTTCGGAGATTTTGAACAGAAACAATGATCTTGCCGCGCATTATTAGTTAAAAAAAACAAAAAATTCAAAGTAGACGCGGTTAAGAAAACCGAAAAACCCTAAATCTAGAGAGAGAAAGAGTGGCGAACAAAAAGAAAGAAGGAATGAAGGAAGGCGGTCTCTCTTTGTTGGTGAAAAATGGAAAATTGAACAAACGAAAATGGAGAGAGAGAGAGAGAGAGAGAGAGAGAGAGATACGCTGGCAGAGGGAGCAGTGGAGACTACGGGGGGGATCGGATGGCGTTGGTACCAAGATGACACTACAATTTAACGCAAGGTGAAGAGACGGAAATGCCCCTGAATTCGGACACTGCCACGCAAGCAAAGCGAATTACGCGGAGAAGGAGAGGGATATGATGCCGTTTCCTGTCTGTGAAGAATCCCCCGCCGCGAAGCATCTGCGATACGCTTCCCTTCCCACCATTCATTTTCCTTCCCGAAGCTTTCTGCCTCTTCTACACAAAACTAATTTCTTTTCTATTTTAATTCCTTAATAACAAAATCAGTCCATTTAGAAATAAAAATAAAAATAAAGAAAGTTTAGATTTTTTATTTGAAATATGAAAAAAAATACCTTCTTTAATAGAATATAAGTTTTTTTAAGGTAATTGAAGATAATAAAAAATATAACTCTTTTTTATACTTTTTAATAAATATTTATTATATTTATTTATATCTTCATTCATTTATTCACCCATCTTATTTCTTTATTTATTAGGGACATCAAGTGTATTTTGACTTATTTTTAACATTTTAATATTTGTACACAAATTCAAAAGAATTTATTTTTTTTTATTGGAATAGTAAATTATTTGTGAGAAAATAAATAAGACCCAAATTAATAAATTTTGATTTAAAATATAATTCAAATGGACCCACGCAATTTAGATAGGAAAAATACTCTTAGGGACATGATCATATCCCACTCATAAATCGTTGATTTGTATTATGTGACGTCAGAGTGATGTAGCTTAATACAAGTCACATGTTCATGAATAGGGATATGAACATGATCCATAACATATTTTTTATTTAAATATTACTACCTCTAGTTAGAAATATGAGGAGTTTAGGGGGTTGAGGATGGTAAAAAATATATGGGGTTTTATACTTTTTAATGGGTATTTATTATATTTTTTCTATCTATACTCATCTCTTTGTTCATTTATTATACTCTTATCATATATATCTCTTTATTTACTGATGGTAAATAATGATACTTTAACTCGACAATTATTTTATTTTCAATGCTATTAATTACTGTGCAAGAGTTTAAAACCTCTTATATTTATAACTGGAGAAAATACTAGTACTACATATATATATATATATATGAGAGCATTGAACAAAAATTTACCATTCCCTCAATTTTCTTTAACTTGTCACATTTTGAACATCACACTGTTTATGAAAATACGGAATTTTAGATGTTATTTATTGTATAGACTATAATGCTCTTCAAATCTTTTTATCTCCTCATTATTATTTTTACTAGTTTCTATGTTAGAATAATAAAAAAATATTGAAATTTGTTATTAATTGAAAGATATAATAGAAAAATATTCATTAAATATTATCGTGGAACACAAAAATTACCACAATGTGACAAGTAAAATAAAAAAAAATAACAAAGGGAGTACTAACAATCATTTCGGTCCTTTGGATATAAACTTTGTTCTCCATTACTTAAAATAAGCAACTTTTGACTTATTTAAAGTTATAAATAGTCTTATATTACTTGTTAAATGTGATTTTAATTTAAAACAAAATGAAAAAATTATTTTTGAAAAGTTACACAAAAAATGCGTTTTGAAATTGATTATACTTATCATTAACAATATTAAAATTAAAAATGTTACAAAAATTTTTTTAAATTATTTTTTATTCTGTTTTAAAAAATAGAAGCAATGGAGAACAAGCTATAATAAAAAATTCCCACTTTAAACTCTTCGTTTTTGTTAAAATTAAAAAAGGAAAAAAAATTCAATCCAGGAAGTCAAAGATTCAATGAACTATGTCATGAATGGGCTAAGAACTAAGAAATTGTCAAGATTAAATTAAACATGTTTGACAAGCTTATAGCCTTTTTCATTTGAAGAAATGGAATTTCAAATTGTAAGATACTTAATTGATATATTTTTATAAGTTAATTAGAAGTCTCGAGTTTGAATATTAATAATATAATTGTTTCGAACTCAAATCTTAAGAAACTATCTTGTAAAAAAACTGCATTGTTCTTAAAAATTTATCCGACTCGAATAAAATTTAGCTTAAATATAATATGATTTAAACTTATTGTTCAAATGCATATAAATTTGCTCAAGATATCTAATTAAATTTAAAAAAAAAAAATGATATTCAATGAGAAGAGTTGGTCCAAACCAGAAAAATAAAATTGAAAAGTATGGAGTAGAGGAGAGGCATTAAGAGAGGACACACCAACACATGCCCACATTGTCACTTTCATCAAATCCTTCAACTCCTACCATACATCCACATCCACATCCACTATTACTTTGTCCTTCCATTTCAAGTTCCATCCCATCCGGAAAATTATGGCAGCAGCCTCTATAATATTTTCTATAACACTTTATATAATATTCTTAATTTTATATATTTTATTAATAAAATCCAATCAAATAAAACATAAATCCTAAGAGGAAAAAGTAAACCATAATGAGAAAAACATATTATAAAAGAAAATATTATAAACGGAAAAATTATGGGTTTTGGGAGTTGGGAGGGCAAAACATTAAACATGGCCATATGGTCCTTTTTTTCTATATAAGTAAAATTAACAAGATATTATTGGGTAGGAAGTTGGAGGTCCCCTACCCTCTCTCCCACAGGGCACGCCTCAGCACTAGTAGTAGTTGGGGCACTCGGAAGCTTCCTATGTTAGGTATCTTCTCCATCCAACCAAAGGGGATATAATCTTATTTATACTCCATTTTCCAATCACAAACCTTTCTTTTCTTCTTTTGGTTTTTGGAATCCTTCTTTCCCTTGTGCTAAAGGAAAACATCCCATTCCTACTTACCAAAGCATCCCTCCCCTCTCCCCCCATCCAATTCCTACGACCGGATCGTCTATTACATCATCTTGTATACTCTTTAATACATACTTTTTTTATAATAATTTTATTGCGTATGCAAAAAGGAGTACTAGAAGATACACGAGCCTAAGTGAAATGCAAACCTCATCACAGCCTTATCTATAGGCCCTCCTAATAATATAACCTGTTACCTGTGTCTACCCAGGCTGCTACGTGCCTTCACCATAGCCAAAATTTGCCCCAATTCACACATAATAAATAACACATGCCACGGCCATGCCTTCCCAGCACATCTACGATCTTAATCAAATACAATGCGCCAGCAGAGGAACATGCCAAAACAACCACCAAATATCATGTTGAAAAAATTAAAAAAGAATATCTGAAAAACGTAAAAACACCAATAAACACAACAATTTATGCCACCCAAAAAGTTTAACATGATAAAATAGTCAAATAACATGTATACACTAGTTTAAAACAACCCCACCCCATTCTCCGGGAAAAAAAATATATGACAAAGTAGATAACGAAGTTCCAAATACCCATCCTCTACTACAAGTCAAGATGCCTTTTTTTTCTTTTCTTTCTAAAATATGCATATTGAAATCACGAACCACAAGCCAGTTCATATCCATCATCTGCGCAATCTAGCCTCAAACCTGAAACTAAATGCAGATTCTTGTTAATATATATATATATATATATTGGGTCAAATGGAACAACATTACAAAAATTACTACCCCCACCAAACAATCATCCTTCATCCAACTCTATGGTTCAGCTGTTACATTGTTACTAGGATCGGATCCAATATCAGGGACTCCGGCACCAACATTTGAAACCTGCAGTGCTTGATCAACTGGTACTGGCCCGGAAAATCCAGAGCCCTGTCTACCTGGAGACATGCCTGGCTCAGCAGGAACCACTGCAGCAATTGGCGATGTGACTTCCATCTGATCGAACTTACTTGGTCGTCGTGGCCGCCTCTCATATCTCTCGTAGCTACGGCTACGGCTACGACTGCGGCTACGGCTGCGCCTTGGACTATAGCTGCGGGACCAGCTTCTACTCCTGCTACGGCTACGGCTGTAACTCCTGCTCCTGCTCCTGCTCCTGCTGGTGCTTCTACTTCTGCTTCTACTATAACGCCTTGACCTTGCCCTATCAGGACTTGGGCTATAGCTTCTCCTTCTACTCCTAACTCCAACATCCCGACTATTATCAAATCGTCCCTGCCCTCGGCCCCTACCACGCCCATCCATGTTATATCGATCAGGCAAGCTGCGATCATTCCGATCCCAACCACTACGTCCACCACCCAAACCACTAAAGCCACCATCCCTCCCGCCTCGGATACCAAAGTTACCATCCCTCATCCCTCCACGACCACCAAAACCACCACGGCCGCTGAATCCACCATCCCTCATCCCTCCACGGCCACTGAAGCCACCATCTCTCATCCCTCCACGACCAACAAAGCCGCCATCTCTCATCCCTCCACGACCAGTAAAGCCACCATCCCTCATCCCACCACGTCCACCAGAATCCCAACGGCCACCACCACCATCACCAACAGCAGAACCAAAACTGCTCATTCCACCTCGATCCTTACCGTAGGGTGCACCACGTAAAGCCATCTCTCTCACTTCCGGAGGTACAATCTGGTTCGCACCCTCCAGAACTTTAACCAAATCTGCTGCATATCTCCAATCCTGCTCAGAGAAAAAGGTGTAAGCGATACCTGTTGCACCTGCCCTCCCAGTCCTTCCAATGCGATGGACATAATCCTCAATCCCAGTTGGGAAATCATAATTGATAACTACCCTGCAAGGCAGAGACACACCACCTGATGTCAGCTGTGAAATTATATGATGACAATTGATGCTAGGAGTATTAACTACCCTAAAACAAGGCTAATTTTGTTATCCATCCAAAATTGTGTTTTTCGAAAGAATTATCACTCGAAGAGCAGGGAAAGGGCTACAAACCTTATATCTCTAATGTCCAGCCCTCGTGCTGCGACATCAGTGGCTACCAAAATTGGGGTCTTCCCACTCCGGAATTGATTTAGAACCCAGTCCCTCTCACCCTGATTCTTGTCCCCATGAATTGCAGCCGCCCCAAAATTGCGTCCAATGCTGCGCGCAAGCTGGTCACACAGTTTTTTTGTTGAACAGAAAATAATAATTTTTGAGCCCCGTTCTTGTGATCTAAGAATTTGTTCCAAGCGTCTCTGCTTCTCCATTTGAGGGACTACTTCAACATGCTGAAATTTAAGCATTCATCATGCGGTAAGATACAACAAAAGACAGACTGTTACTATATGACCTGTTTCTTTCAAAGTATTACCTGTGTTATAGACTTATTTGCAGCTAGCTCATCAACACTGCCAATGTTCACCTGAACGGGATTAACAAGGAGATCACCAGCTATTTTCCTAACTTCCTTAGGCCATGTTGCCGTGTACATAAGTGTTTGCCTCCTTGGAGGGATCTCATTAACAATCTTTCGAATCTGAGGCTCAAAACCCATGTCAAGCATTCGATCAGCCTCATCAAGAACAAGGAGTGAAACCTGTCGAAAGTCAATCCTTTTCATATCAAGGATGTCATTCAATCGTCCAGGAGTTGCCACAACAATATCTGCACCTCTATCTAGCTCCTTTAACTGAGCACCTTTGGAGACACCACCATACAAGCACTGAAAAATAAGATAACACTATATCCTTATTCCAGTAAAAAGGTAATAATAAACTGACAAGGCCAATGAGACAACATAGACACACCGTGCAAGTGACCCTAGAAGATCGACCAAACTTCATGGCTTCATCCTGTATTTGTGTGGCAAGCTCTCTGGTTGGAGCTAAAACCAACACTGTTGGCCCATTTTGTGGATTATTGCGTAGCCTTCTCAGGTGAACAAATGCTGGGATTAGATAGCCCAATGTTTTGCCAGAACCTGTCTTGGCAATCGCAACTATGTCCCTGCTCTGTAAAGCAATAGGCCAAGTCTGCGCCTGAATAGGTGTTGGAGTAGAAAAGCCAGCAAAATGCAACTGAAACAAGAAAAATAAGTAATGAACCCCCAGAAAGATGAAACCAAAATGCTGAAGAAAGCTTCTAAAAATTATAAAATAAAAGAGACCTAAAGAAAGAAACAAAATCCCAGACAGTTTTTGGAAATAAAAAATATAAAATCAAAGGACTGCCAAAAGAAACCCATGGGAATGTGGTTGCTTACTGAAGCAACTCGAGGCAACAAAAGGAGCAATTAAAACAGAAGAGACGGAGCCAATAAGCTAGAATTCCCAGGCACATATAATATTGTGATATGGATGAAGGGGCAACCACCCTTCAAGAAACTGCCAAGGAAGGCTCCAACTGTCCATTTTGCAGCCTCACAAAATCAGAATAGTTGTTGCGTAAGTAAGAGCATAGGCACTGCAGCGTACGACATTGCTCCTCCTGTGGAGCAGATATCGCACCTGCGACAAGTGAGAACTGATAAGCTTGAATTATGAAGCTTGACAAAAAGCAAAAAAAATTAACGTCATGCAAGAACGGGTTTGTGTTTCACTTACACCTGTAAAAAGTCAGTTACATTCAGGGAAAATACTTACCTCGTGAAGTATTTCTGGAGGAAACCCAGTGGCCTCAAATGTCATGAATGGAGCAGGAACATTGTCACCCTGAACAATTGACAGAAAAGCCAGTGATGAGAAAACTCAGTAACATTTTACAAAGCACTGGGTCCACAATAGAAATTATAAGGTTGCAATCCAGCAGTAGTGGGAATTTTGGCTATGCAAATAACGGAAATTAACATTAACTAGGATTGCAAATACTGGAGACTTCAAACCATAACCAACCCTTATCAAGCTGAAAACAAAGACAAATTCCTCCAGCCAAGTCATTATAGGCAGGGAAATTATTAAAACATAGACCACATTATGAACAGTTTGCACTTCATATTTAGCAAAAGGAAGAAGACAGTGCTTAATAAAAACAAAAATACAAACCGTTGCAGTAACTTCATGCGTTTGTCGATAAACATCAGCTGGTGAGAGATGAATGGGATTAGCATCTGAAGGTCCTACCATAGCTGTAGGAGGCCTCATGAAACTATTGCTTGGAAATGGTGGACCACTTGTTCCATGACCATACATGTCATGAAAAGATGGCCTAGCAACAGTATTCATTACGCCAGGAAGATTTGGCATGGGACTTTGAAGGGGGAAATCTCCTCTCATCTCCTGATATGTGGAATTAATTAATAGAATGGACAAGTGAATGATGACCATAGATTTGGGGAAATAACTATGATCAGTCATCTATAGATGAACTGAAGTGCTAGAACATTGTAGGAAAATGCTTACTAACGGGAGGCAAGAAAAATAACAGTAACAAGCGAGGAAGAATACCTGATGATTTCTTGGCATGGGTATTGCTGCAAGCTTGGGCTGCTGAGGAACCATGACATGGCTATCCTTACTAGAGTTATGGTAGTAGTCAGTTCCAGGTCTTCCACGTGGACTTTCTTCATAGTTTGTATTATGGCCAAAAGGGGGTGCTTTTAGCTGTTGAGAATGCATTGATCCTGGCCCAGTCTGATTCTGAAACCTAGAAATTTGCTGCGGGTGAACGGGATCAGTCCCACTCTGCGGCAACTGATGCAAAGAAGAAGGAGGCTGCTGCAGATTGACAGAAGAGCCACCAAATTGTGTCGCCTGACTATGCTGACCACCCAAATGAGGAGCCTGAATGGAAGTGGAATTGCTTACAGCAGAAATATTTTGAATGGAAGAAGTATTTTGTTGTACCGGTGCTGGTGAGAATCCAACTTGCTTTCCTCGTTCGGCATCCTCCCTCGGTTGGAGCCCTGCCATCTGATCTTGCTGATGAGGATATTGTTGTGCGTGCATTATTTGGTGAGGATGCTGCCCTTGCGGAGGTATATTCTGCTGATACGGCATGTACTGAGTTTGTTGATGCGGAAACGAGTAAGTTTGTGGATTTCCTACCGGGCCACCTTGATACATTTGATTTTGTTGGTCCAGTTGCTGAGGCATTTGCTGAATTGATTGTTGTGGAATTTGTGATCCAGCTTGCGTGGGCATTTGTTGGCCGAGATACTGCATCATTTGTGGCCGAAGAGGTTGCGGCGTCATCTGACCCTGCTGCTGCATAGCAGACCCATATGATGAACTCTGCTGCTGACTGCTAGGTGCTATTTGTGAGCCATGTTGTTGAGCCTGCAGAGTCGTCTGTGGTTGCTGCTGCAAGAGGGGATTCAATTGTTGCACAGGTTGCTGCTGGCTCTGCACCATTTGCTGGTTTTGTTGGCTTTGAACATCAGTTGTTTGTGTATTTCTAGGCACTGGAATTGGAGCGAGGGTAGGGGTCAAAGCTGCAGGAGGTGGACCAGGTGGCAACGGAGGTGGCAAAGCACTTGGCTTCTCGTACTGGGTGACATTGGTTTCGGGATTCCAGTAGTACAACAGACCCGTGCTACCATCAATCAATCCCTTCCAGGGTTGAGGAAGAGTTGGATCGTCCGGAGCATAACGGGGCCCCAGAGAAGCCGGTGCCGCCTCAGCAGTTGTCATGTGTGATAACTACCAAACAAACATAAAGGATCCACGTGGAAATATGAGCGAATCAGAGCAATAAATGAAGGGAATCAGTGTGTGAAGGATTTTGAGCAAAACTGTAAAACTATTCAATGACAAATATGGATAACTAGTCAACTAGCTCAGATACTGGGCTGATTTGGTATGCTGTCCATTCACTTAAAATCATCTAAAGGCCAAAATTATATGAATACTAGCACATATATTTAAGACCACTGGGTTCAAAAGGAAACAAGACACTGATGATTTGTACTCTTTATTCACATTCAAGAGGATAAACACAGCAAAAGGATCAGAATGTATAACGCCCATGCAATCCTCCTAAGAAAGACCCAGAAAAGGTAGATGGCCAACAAATATTACACATTAATAGATTCTATTCTGCAGCAACATTTCTTCCGAACCAAAACTTAGCATAAAATCCTTAAAATACAAAGAACTTTGAAGCAAAAAAATAAGGTGCGTGCATCAGATGGATTTTATTCCAGCTGGATAAACACTCTAAGAGTTACCTGAAGCAACATATATACGCATACAAATCTAACAAGGAAGAAAATACAAAATAAATAATGCCCGATACAGAAGGTGAATGATGAATGTACTATTCACAAGCTTCAAAAACTGAATCATTGAACCCAGCGGAAAGCCTCGAAAAATAACGAAACATAAATTGAGTACAAAAATTCATCAAAACATAGCTCGCAGAAAATCAATTTACCTGTAGAAATCAGTATATAAACTCTCACTAGCAAGCCCTCCCAATTCGACAACTTGAATTGGCTGCTTTGCGGAGAAAGATGGGTGGATGATCCCAAGCTTCTCTGACTTGGGAAATTGGGTGAATGTTGTAGAGGAGAGTCGATTTTCTGTATTTTTAGATGTTAGGGTTCAACTGAAGGTTTTATAGCCTGCACGGCGGTATAGGTTAATAACGTCCCAACATCCAATAGTCTTTTAAAATATTTTAGGACAGTGATTTTTTCTTTGGGTTAATAGCAAAAGTTACTTTGAACTTTGCACATTATATTAATTAAGTATCTAATTTTTTAAAATGATAATTATTAGAAAATTTTACTTTTTTTGTAAAATAAATTGAATAGTAGCGGATCAATAATAAATAATGTCTGTTGTGTCTAATAAAATTTAGAAAACTAATTTTACCTTTGCATAGGAGAAAAACTAGTCATTAAAATAGAGGGAATAAATATAATAATTAAAAAAAAACTCTTTCATCCAATTATCACCAAATTTTATCAAAAGAAAAAAATGACTATTATTTAATTTTAGAAGAAGGTTCAATTTTTGTGGAATATTAGTTATAAATTCTAACTTATACTATTATTTTAATATTTAATTTTTTTTCATATTTTTCTTATACTTCTTTTTATTTATTATTATTTTTTACCATTTTTTATTTCTATAAATTCATTTGAATATCTTATATTAGTACAAACTCAATAGCAAAACTTTTATTAGGATATATGTTCTGGGTTCAAACAACATCCTAAAAAAAATAAAAAATGGTCTATATATATTAAATTAAATATTATTTTAATTTAAAAGATATAATATTATATATACACAATATTTTTATCACAAATTTCATCTTTGTGCATATCACATGTTTTTAATATGATATAATTGTGATTTTTCTCATTTTGATTTAATTGACAAATGTTTTAAATTATTCCTTTTTTCTTCAACTTGCTTATAGAAGATTGCCTTCTTTAATTATTTCCATTTCTATTGGCGTTGGCACGGGCGGATCAAAATCATACCTCACTTTTTTTTTCCTTCAATCATATATCAATTATTTTATCCTATTATTCTTTTTTGAATGCCTAATGATAATTTTTATCTTTATAATTTTTAATGAATTTATTTGTAATTATTTATCTCACTAAATTTTTCTCTATATGTGATTTTTTTTGGGTTCGCATCTTCAGTAACATTTTCTGTAACACTCTTTATAACATTCTTAATTTGGTATATTTTATTAATAAAACTTTCCAGGAGATGTTACAGAGGATCTGACTGTTTTTTTTCCTAGAATCTCTAAATGTTGTTAATTGCTTGATAAAAAATGTGTGCCCAACATTTATCCAATAATTCTTCTCTCAAGTATCCTTTTTTGTATTTTTTTTTTTTATGTCCAATTTTTCTTTCTTGCATAAAAAATTAGTCTTATGAAAACCAATTAATGTATCATTTTTCTTTCTTGATGTCTCAATTGTTCCTTTATTTTAGACTTTTGTAATTTCCTTCTTTTCTCATAATTATATTATTCTCATGTAGTGGTACCACGAAAACACGGGTTTTTTTTCTTAAAAAAGCATTTTTTCTAAACTGGCTATTAAAGTGGTCCTAAATTTTTTTTATCCGTAATTTGGTCATAACGCACAATGGTTGCGCGTTATTAATTATGATAACGCACAACCATTGTGCGTTATCATTTAATTCAAGTTTTTTCCTTAATCCGCCGATGTGGCAAATAACGTATAACGTTTGTGCGTTATCAGCCACATCAGTTTTTTTATTTTTTATTTTTTTATGTTGATTAGAATTTCAGAAAACTTTAAACATGAATAACTCTGCGATCGAATGTCCGTTTCACGCGTATGACTACTCGTTTTGATGGTTCTCGTAAAGATAAACGCAACGGCATCGTCGAAAAAGTGATCCGGACACGTTTCGAGGCAAAAAAATTGTCTCGTATAGTTGAAAACTTTGACGAGGCATAACTTTGCACTCGGACGTCCGATTGAGATAATTCATGTGGGTATTTCGGGTATTTTTTGAGACCTACGCGCCGTTTCCACAAAAAGTCATATTTTCGTTTTAATTTACGTTTTCTTAATTTTCTAATACTTTCTCTCTTGTTAACTAAAAAATTACGGCATCAATTTAAAAATTAAACAGAGGAGCATTCTTCTTTTTACTCTAATTAAAAATTCAAATGATTGAAATTGGTAATATTGGAATACGTAAGTAAGTTATTATTAAATAAAATCTAATGTATCTAATAAATAAGATCTAATGGTGATTTATTAATAAATCTTCTATATTATTTCTTATGAAATCAAGGATTCAAATCTTGTTACAAAATTTTTTTAAAAAAATAAATAAAAATATGATGTGGCAGAACCGTTAAAAAAAAAGGTCTTTTATAGAAAAAAACACTAAGGAAGAAGTTACATTATTATTCTTTGTATGTATTTGGTATTTGACAGATAAATTAACATTTTTTTTTCTATTTTCATCAAGTAATGTGAATTATCAAAATTATATTAGTTAATTTGTTGAAAATTTGCATTATATTAGTTATTATAATTTCTTTCTCTATTATGAATGAATCCTCTATTTGTTCTTGGATTAGTAATATAATGATTATAAATATAAAATATCAAAATGTTTCATTTTAGGTTTTTTTTTTCAAGAAATGTTGTTTCTTTTTTTGTTGGAGGCAAAGGGATGGCAAATCATACTATGGACTGGGGTGCATCTACCTAAGTGTTCCTAGTTAGTAGGATTACGTAATTATGATTAAGTTTTATAATGTAATACTAATTAAAACTGCTCCATTATTTTTTCCTTCACGTGCCTCTTGTTTGAAAAGAAAGTTATTTTTTTCTTCCTTTGTTCGTGCAATTTGTGTGATAAGATTTTCTCGATTACCAGTGTTTCAATCTTTCTTATTGTTCGTTGATTTTTTTCAACAATTGTCTAAATTGATCATCTCCAATTGTTTTTTGATGGAGAATTGTGAAAAAAAATGCATGTTCTGTCGTCTGTTGATGTGGAGAATGTGAATTGTGATATTTTCAACAATTTTTTGTGTGAAGATGATATTTTAGTGCTTTTATAATCATTGGAGGAGGAATTTCTCGCAAGACATTGTCTTTTTTTCCCCGTTGGATATTTTTTTGGTAATATTTGTGTTGTTTTATAACTAGTGGAACCTTCAACTTTTCTATTTTGTTTATATATTTAAATGTGTATAAATCTGTCACACAGCTTGAGTGTGGTCACACATGTTGATCATGTGGCGGTACAAAACTACAGTATTGCAGCGGCACCATGTATTGGCATAATATTAGGAAACTTGATAAAATCCCGACAAATATGAGATTATGAGCTGAGATAAGGAAGTTTATTTAAGGAAAGTTGAAAGCATATAGAAATGTTAGAATCCTAAAGGAAAATAGGATTGCAGGGAATCAAAACAAGAAGAAGTGTGTATTTGGAAACCAAATCCTTGATGCACATCTTCTAGGAAATATACAACTGATCAATGAGCCTCGACATCTATAAATAAAACATTGTAATAGAAAGTTGAGTTTCAACCATTTTGCAATTCTTCGAACATATTCTCCAAGAGAGAATATGGCAGTTCACGGTAGTTTAATTTATGCAGTCACAAACTTTAAATATTGTGATTCTCCATCGATGCTCATTGTTTATAATTCATAATTCAATTGAGTTCTTGTTTTGAAGAGTATAGCTTCTAGTAATAGAAATTGTGTTGTTGTTCAATAGAGTTGAATACTTGAAGGAATTCAAGGTCAAGCACCTTATTCCAAGGGAAAGCCTTGAAGAAAGTTGTGGTTCAATAGTGTTGAGAATTGAAGGGAATTCAAATCCATGCAACCACACACCAAGGGGAGCCTTAAAGAGTTGAAGGGATTCAACTTTGCAGTGTGCAAATGAAGTTTGCACAGATTTCACTAGGAAAACACTAAATGTATTCACAGTTTTAGAGGGATTGTTTTTCTAGGCATGGCTCTGCACATGTAGGCTTGGCCGAACTTCGTTACCAATTGCTGTGTCTTTGTGTTGGTTGTTGCACTTTACACCGTATATCACACTACTCCTCATGCAGCAACATTAATCACACTACACGGATTACTCAAGAACTTACTTATAACTGGTATCAAAGCTTTGACATCGTTTGTTGTGCTAGTTTTCTAGCAGGTAAAGATTGTGGGAAGTTGGTACTTGGGTAATCATTACAACTAAGGAAGATAGATCTGTTACTAGACCTCCTCTGCTTGAAGGCACAAATTACGCTTACTGGAAGATGTAAACACGAATTTTCATTCAGAGATGAAACTGCATGAGATACCTCCTCAAAGACTGAGTAAGATGATACAACTAAATTAACTAAGGTAGTTGTAAAACCCATACTTGAACGGACGGATACTGAGAAAAAATCTGCTCAAACTAACTGATTATTGAAAGTGACATTGATGGCATTCTTAGTCTCTCGTCCCATGTGAATGATTTTTTTGAACTGAGTTCTATATCCTTGCATTTTTTTTTTAATTTTTTAACTTAGGTTCCACTATTTTTTTATATGAATACAGGTCAAGAAATGTCCTGACCCATCTTTTAGCTAAGATTGTTTCGCTTTTAAATACTCTTTTGAAATGGATTCAAAATATTCCACACGATATAACTCATGCTATTTCTTTAGATTTTAATAATATATAATCTCTTTTTCTCCAAAAAAAAAATCTAATCCAAATCCAATGCTTGAGGCCACAATTTATTGGTCAGGTATCGGTGAAAGCTGCAATTTTAAATGCGTTCTTAATATGGATGCTGTTAACCATGCGTTATACATTTCTCCCACAATGAATTAACAAACACGACCATTTTGCAAAAACCAAAAAGAAAAAACCCCAAGAAGGAAAGCGGTGAAAAAGAAAACCCAATTACCTCTGGAACTTTCTGCACATTTCTCATTCCCAACTTTCCCTCCTTCCTCTCCAGTTTGTAAATAGTTCCTTCCTTTGCTGCTTTGCTCCCTTCTTCTTCTACTCATTCTTAACCTTCACATTTTCTGAATTTCTCTGATCAAAGCCAGATAGAGAGGGAGAGAGAGAGAGAGAGATTTTGGACTTAAATTTGAAAGTGATCATAATAACAACAATGGCTCTTGATACTGAAGCTGCTGCCGCCACAACCGGACAACTAGCTGCTCTTGCTGACACCGACATCAACTGGGACAGGTTCCTCTACTGTTATGTCCTCCTCTTCATTCTTTCTCTGTTTTCTTTTACACTTGATTTACCGTAGTATGATCTTCAAGAATTCTTTTTTTTTTTCTCTGTTTGGAATTTGGATTGGCTCCTCTGACTGCCCTCTTTGAGTTGTATGAGAAATTTGTTTCTTTTGATGCTAGAATTCTCTTTGCTCTGCCTGTCCCCTTTGAGTTGTATGAAAAAGTTTTTTTCTTTTGATCAAATTTTCATTATGGGGAGGGATTGAATTTGTCATACTTTTAACCCCTGATCACTGTTCACATTCTGGTTCTATCTGGAGCTTTCATTCTTCTTTAATCATGCTTTTGCAAGTTTGGTGAAATTACTGGTTTATTATGCTTCTTTCTTCCTTGTTATGCCATTGTTTATGCCATTATATATTACAAGATTGGGTGGGAGGTATTACTGAATACTGGCACTCATTCTCCATTGACCTTAGGTTGGATAAGACAAGATTCCACATCATTGGGGCGATTCTCTTTACTGCTCAGTCAGCATTAATTCATCCAACTGCAGTTGTTAAGACAAGGATGCAAGTAGCTGGTTCTGGTCTTTCTCACATGAATGGATTTTCTGTGTTCAAGCATATACTTAGGGCTGATGGTTTACCTGGCATATTTAGAGGATTTGGAACTTCGGCTATTGGTGGATTGCCAGGCAGAGTCCTAGCTTTGACTTCACTTGAAGTATCCAAAGATATGATGCTCAAATACACTGAAGGTTTAAATATGGCAGAAGCAACACGCGTTGGCATTGCTAATGGAGTTGCCGGCATGTTTTCAAATCTAGCTTCATGCATATACTTCGTACCTCTAGACGTGGTGTGTATATTGATCCTCTCATTTTTATTTTTATTTTTTACACTATACATTTGCATGTTTTTTGAGATTTATAATGTTCAGCCATCTCTGATTTTGTAATTTTCTGTGAGCTACTGAAATGTCAGAATACTAGGAGTAGAGGACAGAAACCATCCTATTGCACCATATGTCGGAATATTTCAGTCTTTTGTACATTCCCTTTCTTCTTCAACTGCACAAAGCTAAAGAGTGAAAAGGGAAAAAAATTGCTAACACTGAATTGAAAAGTTTATGTGTCTTAACTTGATGAAGTGCTTGTTTAGGTCCTTAGCTTCTGATATTTTTTCTATACCATTGGTTAATTTTCAAGCATTTCCTACATTAACAGAATGGAATCTGTGTGTGCTTTTTTTTTTTTTTTTTTTTTGTGGGTAGGGCTGGGGGAATTAGTTGGAACACTTGTTTGTGATCAAAATAAGACCATTGATATAAAATAAGTCAAATTCATGTCTTTCAGCTACCCCATTGGCTTAAAGAATTAAGTGTTTTATGGCAATGCTAGTCTGAGATTTTCTCTGCTCAAAAGGCTGAACATTATGTTTCCTCTGTTGGCATAGCATGTGAAGTCCTCCATACATCCTCTGGTAAATTATTTGACTTTGCTCTTGAAGCACTTCTTGGAACTGCATCATTTACTGGATACTTAATTTCAGATTTGCCAGAGACTAATGGTTCAAGGACTTCCAGGGACTATGTACTGTAATGGTCCATTTGATGTTGTTCGTAAAGTATTATGGACTGAAGGAATCCGTGGTTTGTATAGAGGGTTTGGATTAACAGCTCTGACCCAATCCCCTGCATCAGCACTTTGGTGGGGAGCCTATGGTGCAGCCCAGCACGTTATGTGGAGGTAGAAATCACTTCCCCTTCCCTGTCTCTTGGGATTATTTACATGCCAATGCCATTTAAAAGGGTGTAGTTGCTGTGTGTAATGTTTGTATTATGCAGAAGCCTGGGTTATGGAGATGATATGGAAAAGAGACCATCTCACATTGAAATGGTTACTGTCCAGGCATCAGCAGGAATGGTGGCAGGTGCTTGCTCGTCAATAATTACTACTCCCATTGATACTGTAAAGACTAGACTTCAGGTATCTAATTTTTGTTAAATTTGGGACTGGATTCTTTCTTTGTCATTGTCAAATCCATATTAAATCTTGTTGGTGGCAATTGAAGGTTATTGATGATTATGGTGTTGGTAGACCATCTGTAATGAAGACAGCAAAGACACTTTTTAAAGAAGATGGCTGGAGAGGATTCTATCGAGGATTTGGACCTCGGTTTTTAAACATGTCTTTCTATGGAACAACAATGATTGTTACTTATGAACTGATAAGTACGTTCTCTCCCCTCCCCTTTATTATGCTGGACGTTTAATTCTTTTATGAGATGAGTTTCGGGCACAACAGCTTTTTGTTCAGCATTTGAGCGAGAGAGAGAGAGAGAGCATTGTTTTTGCGAAGTTTTATTTTGTAGATTGGCCGATGGTTTGTTGCTCTACTTATTTACATTTCCCTTGTACTGTGTGTGTTTGATCAGAGAGATTGTCTGTGAAGGGACCTTGAGTGTGGAACAATGAAGGTGGGTTGTCAACCAAGTGAAGCAAGATGAAAGACAACGTGCACGTGCTGAGGAAGTCGTCCTGGTCCAGGCCAGGCATACAAAGTTACCATTGATTGCTTCTCATGGAGCTATTTTTCCTTGGACTTAATTCCCTGTGTGTCAAATATTCGGATGAGAGCAGAGAAGAATCATAGCATGTTCTTTAATGACATTATATTCGAGGATTCGTGTTTGTGATAAAGAACTTTCCTTTTGTAGTTTCTTTAATGTGATGAATGTTAAGAATTTCAAGTGGCAATTGAGAAAAACTCAGAAAAATGCTTACTTAAATTTTGTATATTAGGAAACTCTCAAACTCTCGGTTTTATTACTTAATCTTACGCCACCATTCACACACACAAAGTGCTCCCTTTGCTGCTTTTATTTGCTCACTCTTAGTTTGCTTACATTACTCACTTGTTAGACCTCCTATTTATACTAGTTGCTTTAGCCAACATTGGTTGATCTTCTGTCGATAGGTTGATCTTCCAATAACTGCATCAGTCACGTGTACTCTTGAGTTGCCATTGCTGCAGTATAGCATCCTACTTTAGTACTTAAAAAAAATGTTGACTGTCTCTTGCTGCATTACGAGACAACTCCTGATCCGAAACTAAGCATATATCTGGTGGTTGGTCGACGTGTGTCATGATTACTAGCGTAATCAGCACCATAATATCCTGTTATTTTAACTTCATCTGTCTTATTGCATAGCAAAATGAGGCTTCTTTGGTCCCTTCTGCTGAGTATAATCAAATGTTTACCTCCATTGGTGTTGATATTGGCTTGCACTCGATCATTCCATATTTTTGCAGAAGATTCTTAGCGAACTTCTCTTGGCACAAGAATATCCCATCATCTCGTCTTTCAATCTCCAGACCAAGGAAGTATTTTAACTCCCCAAATTCTTTCATCTGGAAGCGGACTGAGAGATTTGATCTGGTCTATTTAAGTTATTCTCTATCATCTCCTGTGATGATTAAGTCATCAACGTACACAAGTACTATGGCCAGCTTTCCTTCTCGCCTTTTGACAAACAAGCTCGAGTTTGCTATCCATTTTGTTTAAGAATCCTGCAATTTTCCAATACCAAGCTCTAGGGCTTGCTTTAAAGTGCCTTCTTGAGTTTGAACATATACTATAGGTGTGCCTTACTCTCAAACCCTAGGCTGCTGCATGTAAATGTCTCGATCAAGCTCTCCATTATAGGAATGCATTCTTCACATTCATTTGTCATAATCTCCAGAACTTGCTTGCTTTAGCCAAGAAGTACTCGTACTGTAGTAATATTGGCCAATAGACTAAATGTCTCGTCATAGTCTAAGCCATATTTCTATGAAAATCCTCGAGCCACTAATAGAGCTTTATATCTGTCAATCATGCCATCAAATTTAGTTTTCAACTTGTACACCCATTTATAGGAAATGGGTTGTATACTTCTTAGCCTTGGCACTAAGTCCCATGTCTCGTCCTGCCTTAGTGTCTGAATTTTCTCTTCCATTGCAGATATTCATTCCTTCTTTCATGATGGCTCTTCGTACATGTTTGACTCCTTTAGTATATTCTCAATCACTTTTGTATTAGCATACTTAGGGTTTGGCCTTCTTACTCTGTTGGGCCCGCGGAGTTGTGGATCAGGTCCTTTATCATCATCTTCTTCTTCATACTGGCTCGGTCGTTGCTCCTTTATTATCCTGTGAACTCCTATTTTACAAGGATTCTTTGTTTTTGATGATTGTTCTTGTTCTCCTGATTCCTTAAGGAGTGAAGAATCTACCCTTTGGTCATCAAACTGTTGTCTAGCCTCTTCTTCAGTTTCTTTAGATTCTGGTAGCTTAAGGCTTTGAGATGACCACTAGGAGGATGCCTCATCAAAACTATATTTCGGGAACTGTAGCAATGTCCGGTATTTGGATTGCAGTAATTCCACCCTTTTCTTCGTGGATCGTATCCAATGAAGATGCATCGAATTGTCTTCTTATCAAACTTACTCCTTAGGTGGTCTAGTATGAGGACATAGCACATGCATCCGAATACTAAAAAATAAGACACAGATGGTTTCTTCTTGAATAGCTTCTCATATGGTAAGACGCATCCAAGCTTTGCTTGTGGTAGCCGGTTACTGATATATGTTGCTGTCTTCATACACTCGACCCAAGCATGCTTCTACAAGTATTTGGAAGATACCTGTATTTCCTTTCAGCGAACTCTATTCTGCTGCTGAGTGTTAGAACATTTCAGTTGTCATTGTATCTTATTCCTCTTCGAGAACTCCGTAAATTCATATGATGTATACTCTCCACCATTGTCTGTACGGATACACTGTATCCGGTGACTTGTTTCATTTTCTACTTTTTCCTTGAAGGTCTTAAACTTCTCTAATGCCTCAGAATTTTCCTTCATAAAATCTACCCAGACGTATCGAGAATAGTCATCAATAAATGTTATCATGTATGCATAACCACTTAACAATGGCTGCTTCACTGGTCCAAACACATCTGAGTGTACCAGCTCTAGTGGCATCTTAGCTCTAAACTTTCATTCCTTATACGGCAACTAGTGTGCTTTCCCATACTACATCCTGCACATATTATGTTATCACGAACTTCTAGTTGTGAAAGCCCTTTGACCATTGTCTTCTTTATCATCGCTTTTAATCTGGTATAGTTCACATGTCTCGGACGTGCATACCATAAGTCAGGTGTCTCGTTTCTTCATGTCCTATCTACATATGTAGTATCTGCTGACATTACATAGGCCGACTCTAGTCTATGTCCTTCCTTAGTTAGTGGTCCAATTGGCTTTAGCTGTCGGTAGACTTTCATATCCTTCGAGCCGAACACCACATAATTCTCTTCTATCTTTAGCTGTGACACTGAGATGAGATTATTTTTCATCCCAGGCACATATAGCACATTTTCTAACCCTACCTCATTGGTACTGAAACGAGGTACCAATGTAGCCTTGTCGATATGTGTAATCAACATCTTTGAGTTGTTTGCAATCATGACAACTCACCTTCCGTCATATTCTTTCAAATTTCGGAACTTCTCCTTATCTCCTATCATGTGATTGGAGCATCTAGAATCTACCATCTAATCATTTTTGAAATTGATAAGACTTTCACTTAATGCAGCAAGTGCATGGTCTTGTACAAGTGCTAGGGATACCTGAAATTCCCATTCATCTTCATTGCTCCCAGTCTATTTTGCAAGGGTGGTGTTTTCTTTGGCCTGCCTGTGCCAATAATCTCAAGCAAAGTGGCCCTTATTTCCGCAATTGTAGCAGAGACTATCCAGGTGTTAATATCTTCGACTGTTGCCACCTTATGTACGCTCCCCTTCTTGTTAAGGATATTTCCCATGGCATTCTTCTTGCTTGGAGCCACGCCTTTTTTGATTTTTCTTTTCTTCAAAATTTTTCTTGCCTCCAGATGCTCGTCTTTCTGTAAAGAGAAGCGTCTTCTCATCTTTTTCTGGAGCTTTAGATTTCTACTTATTTATGGCTTCTTCATCTACACTACATATTTCCAACTCACTGAGAGTTGGTTCCCTATGGCCCATCCTCGTGTGGGAGCTATTATGGGATTGAACTCTTGAAGAAGCCCCTGTATTATTATCCTTCCCATCCTTGTCTCATCGACAGGATGAAGTGGATTTAATTTTGTAACTTCTCTAATGATGACTTTATCAAAAAAGTGACTTACTATGAGATCGCCATGAGTCAGTGTCACAAACTCATATTCAAGCCTCTGCAGCTTAGCATTGTTAGCCTATATGAAGCATTTCGCTAATATATCCCATGCATCCTTGGGAGTTTTGGCATTTTTTATTTTATCCAAATATCGATCTCTTATTGTTAAAGTAAGGATTGGCAAAGCCTTACCAATATTGGCATCCCATTTCTTATACTCCGTGGTATTCTCTCTTGTAGGTGCCGTTGTCTGGCTGCCGTCGACCATCTCCCACAGTCCTTGACCCCTCAATATTAATTTGAGACGAACACTCTACTGACTGTAGTTGTCGTAATTGAGTTTCTCGATATAATTGGCACTAACGAACTTCACCTTTAAGCCATTGATCTAGTTTCAGTCTACTTTACACTCGGAGCAGAAAACATAAATCACGTGGGATCCGAGTCACGATCATTAGGAAGTGTAAAAACTTATTCACTTGCGCTGTTTGAGTGAACGAATGCACTATTGAGGGAGAATGTGTCCAGGGGTCAGGACAGGAAAGTACGGTACTTCTTTCTTATCCTGCGACGCACTGCGCTAACGAAAAACTTCGTCGGCCTCCTGCGCTGGAAGCGACACCCCAAGGGTGAGCTTCTGGCGCTTAGCTGACTTGGCGATGTGTAGCACTCTAACCAAGTAAGCCTGATCCCAGACTAACCGACTTCACAATCCTGAATTGTGCATGAATAGAGTCTTCTCAATCGACAAATTTAAATATAGTACTTGATTATATTTACCCCTACCATAGCAAGCCCAAAATAACATGCTCTGATACCACTCATATTCAAGTGGCAATTGAGAAAAACTCACAAAAATGCTCACTTAAATTTTGTATATTAAGAAACTCTCAAACTCTCTGTTTTATTACTTAATCTCATGTCACCACTCACACACACAGAGCACTCACGGTCGATGTCTTCTTTTTAACGATGAAGAAAAAGAGTCTATACTAACAAGTTTTTGCACATTTATGTTTCCTGATTAGTGATATTACTACTTCCATTTTCAATGCATTGTGCAGTTTGAAGCATGAGAGTACAATTTCTAACACAGATAAACGATTCATTTTCATTGTGACCTTCACAAAATTTCTGTCATTCCATCCCGCAAAAGCAGACAACTTGTCGCTATCTTTACTTATTTACGTAAAGACTATAAATGTTTTAATTACTTTTACTATAATGTTCATGAATGATTCAGAATATTACGCAAATTCAATCTTGAAACGATTAAGAATGTAATTATTGCAATGGTTACAAATCTTTTTATTTCACTAATTATTATTACTATTTCCAGATACGTCATGGTACGGACCGGTCCAATTTCTTATTATATTGAGGAGAAAAATATTTTTATTTAAAAAGAAAAAAAAAAGTGTATAAAGAGAAAGAGGGCGGTGGGTGGGAGGCGGTTAAGTGAGGCTCTATAAATAGAGGAACTGAAAATGTCAAATCATGGACCCAATTTTAGGACAGGCTAGCTAGGGTTTGGCCCCTCCTTCCCCCCTCGATCCCAACGCAGTCCTCCTGTTCCGCACATTACAAAACACAGCTCCTTAACTGATGATATCCTCGAGAGAGACCATATATCTATCGTTAAATAGTGGTTTTTCTCAGCCTGAGCCTGATCTGAGATGCGTATGCTTCATAGTTTCAATCAGCTTACTCTCATCATTTTTGCGTGCAGTGGTCCTCAATTTCCTCTTTGCACCGTGGGTGTGCAGATCAAATCTATCTCCCCCCATTCTGTTTGATAAATTGAAGTTGTGTTTTTTTGCCTTTGGGGAGATTCATCGTTCTTCTTGGTTTAGGGGAAATTTTGATGGAACACTGCCGCAAAAATGATGTCAGTTAGTGATTGGTGTCAACCGTTATGAGCTCTAGCCATTGGATCGGATCAGTCTGTCTGCCTACAGTCTGATTCTTCAGGTATCGTATAAAATATCATCTTTTCGTTAAAAAAAAAACTTGCTTTGATAGAACAGTAAATGCTCCTGAACGTGATTTATTTGCATTTTATATCTTCCTTCCCCTGAGACTCCAGCCATCACAAGATTGTGATGATCAATTTGGTGCCTCAATTGGCAGTTGTCTCATTTATTCATCTCTTAATTTGCTTTTCCATCGTTGATGTAATCATGTTTGTTTAGATACAACCAGATCTATGTATCATCTGTCTTAATGATGTTTGGTGACCTTGACAGTTTCGTCGCGAAAGCGAACTGGACTTTTAGGTTTTCTCTCTGCTTGAAGTTAATTTTATTGTGTTATACTTGAATTTGGTGATTTGAGGAGATTACAGCTTTGGAAAATTAAGTGATGTTTAGGTTATTCTGATGCTTCATGCTCTCAACATTTACCGACCAATTAGTCGTTACCAGTTTCAATTATGGATAATTCTTTATCGTGGACGTTCCGATCTTCTTTAACATTTATAGTAATACTCAAACATTCCTAATTTGATATATTTTATTAATAAAACCTACTAAATAAAAGATTTTTCTTTTAACAACATCTGAGTGATGCTAGTTCCTATTCGAAAAAGATTCCCGTCTTTCGTTTCATTTTCCACTGTTTGAGAGTACGCTCTCTCGAAACCGGATATTTTAGGCGAGAAAATGGATATCACGTCATCGGTTTCCATTGCTGGACCGCATGTTACTACTGAGTCAGATGCTTTAGTAGTTGATGTAGTCGAATCACCTGTTAAATAAAAGATATCCTAAAGGAAAATGGTAAACTTAAAAAGAAAAACATACTATAAAATAAAATATTATAAGAGATGTTACAAGAAATGTTACAGAAGATTCTGAGTGTTTACGAATGGATCGGCTACGAATGGATCAACCGTTATCGAACAGATTAGTCTTTATAGTTATCAATTATTAATGATTCCGTATCGTTTATCGATGGACTTAGATAATTTTGTACCCTTTACTATAAATAAAATATCGATAAAAGTAATTTTTTTGTTATCAAAGTTATAAATTACATATAATTATTTTTAAAAAATAATAAAATTTAATTAAATTTATATAAATTTTAAAACATATGAAATATAAAAATTAATTACAATCCATATTTATTTTTTTCGTTACTAAAATTCTTCTATTATTACTTAATAATTTTGGTTTCAGTATTGATTGATTTCAGTAAATATTAGACCCGAATAAAATTATTTTCAATTAAATAATCATTCGAACGGTTATGTTATCGAAAAGATTATCGAAAAGAAATCTTATCGCTGCCATTTTTTAACCGATATCTTTTTTTCTTGATAAGACTCTTGTATCAATAGCTATAGGTAAAACCTAGAGGCCCCTGTTGACTATGTGGTAGAGACAAAGCAGGCTATCATGAGCTCAATGAAAGACTATTTTGCTGCTTGTGTAGAAAGATGGATTCTGCAGTGGACATTCTCAACAGAACAGACTAGAACCTTGGGAGTTTGCCTCTACAATCTGTTCTTTTTGCCCGGATTGAAAACTTTTTACTTGTCATGTCAGATAGAGGATTATAAGTGAAGAGAATCACGTCATAGAACTATACAATCTTGTCACCTTAGTTGTATTTTTGGATGTCCTGTTGTTGCATTCTTGCAACTTCTATAAAATGATGCATTGCTTTATGTATATGATTTGAAATAGTGCATTTAACTTGTGGAAGCTAATCACATGTGTTAGCCTCTTGTAGATTAGATTAGAGGACAATTCTCTCAAAATGGTAAAATGGTAAGGTACCATATATATATTCCTTATCAAAAGAAACATATTACAATATGCTGTAAAAATGTTTGCATCAAATGCTTTCTCTGAAAAGGATAGCTGTTGGTTCAAGCTTTGGTAGAACTATTATCTCCTTCGGTTTTACTTGTGTTCTTCTTAAATGGTGAATATCCCTTCTCCAACATCTTCTCCACTTCCTCGAATGGCAGACCTTTCGTTTCTGGTACAAGGAAGAAGATGAACACCAGACCAATGAATGAAAAACCGGCAAACAGAAGAAATGTCCCAGCAGAACCTAGATGCTCAGTAAGCGTTAGGAATGTCTCGCTAACTATAAGATTTGCGCTCCAGTTAGAGACTGCTGCAATTCCTCCGCCAATTCCTCTGAATCTCAAGGGATAAATTTCGGAGTTTACAATCCATGGAACTGTTCCCATTCCTGGTGAGTACACTATGATGTACAATCCCAGGAATACAACAGCCAAGAATCCTACTTTACTTGGGCACCCTTTTGTGTACCATGTACCATGCTCCCCTCTGCACATGCCTTTTATGTCATCATTTGCAGCCAAGCAAGCACCAGGAGCAAACTAATATAAAGCAACAAATTAAACAGAAAATTTTGCATCAAGAAATCGATTGCAACAGTATCAGATGTTAATGATAAGGAAGGAAAAGGGAAGGGCCGGTGAAGCTTACTCGATTTGCTCCATTTGAACAGAATGCACAATTGGTGTCTTTCTGCAAACAATTCATGCAATCCCAAGACGATGAATCTCTTGCTTGAACATAACTCGAGCATGTTGAATTGCCACCAAACCGGATGGACTCATCGTTGCTAATCTTAGGAGAAGTAGCAGAAGCTTGGAAAAACACAATAGATAAAACCACAAGGCAAGAAATGATTCCAAACATTGATATGATCATAAGTCTTCTTCTTCCATATCTATCAACAAAAGCCATACTAACAATGGAGCCAACAGCATTGAGACCAGAAGTGATTAGGGAAAGTGCCAAAGCAGTCTGGTTGGAAGCAAAGCCTGCAAACTGTATTATGGTTGGACTATAATACATAACAGTATTAATACCCACAAATTGCTGTGCTACTTGAACAGTTATGCCTGCATATAAACCCCTTCGAACAATAGGATTATTCCATGCTTGCTTCAGTTTTGAAATGATGTCGCGATCTCCATCTGGCCCTTCTAGAGCTTTTTCCTCCTCAACCGAGGATTTCAATGCCTGCATTTCTTCATCAACTTCTTCAGCAGGGTAAATTTTCTCTAAGATGGACCTTGCTTCATCAACTTTTCCCTGGTTGGCAAAAAACAAAATCACCAGTTATAACCAAATCAAATATCCTTCATAAGTGTAAGACAATGGTTTAGATGAAAACCTTTCTGTAAAGCCATCTTGGAGACTCAGGGAGGGATAACATTAGAACAAATTGAACAATTGCTGGAAGTCCTGCAACACCAAGCATCCAACGCCATGTTCCCTTGGCCTGCGATAAAGAATTTCAGATCCTTAATACAATCCTTCGATGACGAAAAAGATCTTTGAACAAGCCCATGGCTAGAGAAAGGAATGGCTTACGTGGGTAAAGGCCAAATTGATAAGATAGGAAAGAAACTGTCCCCCTGTGATCAAGAAGCCGTTTGTGCTGACAAGGGCACCTCTGATTCTGTGAGGTGAAGCTTCTGAAATGTAAAGGGGTGCAGTCATGGAAGCCATTCCAACTCCAAAACCCACAAATATTCTTCCAAAAATGATCATCCAAGGAGCTGGAGCTGCAGCCATAATTAGAGCACCAATGAAAAACAGAACATCAGCAATCAAAATGGACACTCTTCGCCCAAATCTATCATTAATCCATCCACCCACAGCAGCACCAACGATGGCTCCTGCCACAGCCATGCTCACAATTGTCTCCTACAGATTGATTGATCAACAAATTGAGAAACAAATTATCTGAAACAAAAGAGCACAGAAAATACATACAGGGAGTAAAGAAGAGTGTGTACCTGCAGCCATGTTTTCTTGTCAACAGATTTGAAATCCTCACGAATGTAAAGAAGTGCACCAGAGATGACCCCTAAATCCCACAATTTCAGTTAGCGCAAAAAGAGAGAGAAGAAAAAAGGGGAAAGGTTGAGTCTTGAGTTAATAATTACCAGTATCATAACCAAAGAGAAGGCCTCCAATGCCGGCAGATAAAGCCAGCCTCATAATGTAAGGAGTATGCCATGCCGTCCGCCAGCATTCTGTAAATTCAGTTTTATCAGCTTTCTGTATTCCACCTTCAACCATTTTTACTAGTAGCTTATCCGATAACCTCACAGTAGCCACTGTATTATATTTATGAAAGCAAAAACAATCAATCTGCAAAAAATTTGAACGAATGGCCAAAAAGAAATGGTTTGTTAATAATATTAATCAGGATAAGCAAATATACATATATATCAATCAGTCCTCCAAAATTGACTCCCATCCCATTATTGCATTTGACACTATTACTTTAATCAGTCCTTTTTTTCTTCCCGGTCCAAGGAAGGGAATGGGACCCATATCATGCAGTTTTACAGGGCAGCAATTTAAGAATTCAAGAACACATAGGAGTTATCAATTTCTTTTTCTTTCAAGCACTTTGAGTAAAAACCAATCAAGAAATTGTTTTATAGAAGAAAACTCTAGCAATTAGAAGCAGAGACGTGAATGAAAATGGGATTAGAAAGCAGCAGGGTATGAGAAGGACAGAACATCAAGGAAAGGAAAGGAAAAGAAGAGCTCACTCTCACCTGTTACTGATTTCTCTTTGTCTTTCTGTCTCTCTTTCGATGAATGGACTCTGTCTGTGCGAATAAGATGGATCAACTAAACAAAGTAAATATTAAAAGGCAGATAGATTATTGTGGGAATTGCGTGAGATCCGAATGTGTATATATATTTGTGGGAAGGATTTGTTCGGACAAAAGCACGGGAGGAAGAGGATTATTGACTGCTGTTGTTTAGGGTCTAACCTTAAATGTCGGGAGGTAAGAAGAAAGGATTTTGTTTTATTAGTACTACTAATCATTTTTTTTTTCAACCAAAAAAACAATTTCTTTTGATACTTATCATATCTACATTTAAGGCTGCAGCCCAAACTTATAGTAATTGCCAGCCTGCATCTGACTCTCTCTCTCTGTTAATTAGTATGATTCAATGCTGCTCACTCACTCACGAGATTCTTTTGTTTTTCTTCCATATTAGGAGCGTTTGTTGTAATAATGAGATGATTATCTCTTCTTCTTCTTCTGTTCGTTCTTGTTTATCCTTTAATTAAATCCTGTCTGTCTTTGGCTCAAAAACAACTATGGAAATTTTGTTCAAAAAAAGAAAACGGCAGCTATGGAAATTTTGCTTCAAAATCAAAACAAACGTTTCGTTTGGATAATTGGTGTTCTCACACGTTGGAAAATGGTCAATATTCTCATCATCGTTTCTTCTCATCCATTGCCAATGCCAAAATAAGAAACAAATCGGTGATGGTATCTTATCAGTATTAGTACGTAAGTGATAAAAATAAAATGAGTTGGCTTTTCCCTTAATTAACACGTCCTTAACTATATACATCACTTCCCTTACTTCTTCATAAAAAGCTGCTCAGTGCTGACCAACACAAGAAACAAACGCCACCTTTGAGCATCTTAATTAATTATTATTAAAAATTGATTTAGGGTTCTTCATTATTCATTAGATTTAGATGTGATTATTAAATATTGTGTTTACAGTCCTTTTTACACATTTTCTTCGTACCAAAAGATAAAATTTTTCGTTCACAAGATCTCTACAAGACCGGTGGAAGATTGGAGGTCAGACACTGGTATGCACAAAAAATTAACTCTACATTGTAGAGATTAAAATTCCCACATTGCTACTGTCAGTATTTAAACCTTGAATATTGATACCGACTCTACAATCCTAAAACCAACTAAGTTATATTCATGTTGGCATTTTTACGCACTTTCTTTGATCTAAGAAGGAGGGATATAGTTAGGGCATTCTTTATTTTCTCCATCTTCGCTGCATTTTTTGGACTTGCAAATTCCAGAGAGTTCTGAAGGAAAAGCGGGCCCCACCAAACACCAAAAAGTCAATGGTAACCGCAGCAGGCCCAATTATTTTAGGATAATAAATTACGTTGTTAAATATAAAATTTACTTGTAACAAAATTTTAAATTAAATTTTTAAAAAATATTCTCTCTTTCTATACATAATTTTTTTCCTTTTCTTTAAAAATTATGATAATTATTTAAATATTTAAAGAATTTTAAGTGACATATGAACAATTTTGAAGATGATCATAAAAAATGAAATAAAAAAACGTTCTAACCGCACTCAAGTTATGTCTTGGCGTGACCATTTCAAGGTCTGTGTAAGGTCATCTCTACTCGTGCCAGGACATGGCTCGAGTGGGTTAGCCGATATTTTTAAAATTTTTTTACTGTTTTTAAAATTTTTTAATTATTAATGTTAATTATTTTTAATATATATTTTAGTATATGATTATATTAATTTTTAATTTAATATTATAAATTTATGTTAGTTTATGTTAATACATAAGTATATGTTAGCGTTTAATTTTTTTAGTTCATAAAATGTTTAATTTTAATTATATAATTGTCTATTTACGTTATTTTTAACATGTTTGAGTTTCTTAGAGATTAAATAAAAATTAAATTAATTAATATTTTGAAAAAATAAGATAATAATTTTTAAAATTATAATTATTTAAGTTATGGTTAAGTAATAAAATACTCAAATATACAGTTAAAATAACAACTTAAAAAAGTAATAAAAAATAATAAGAACTGCAACTTAATAATTTAATAATTAAAAAAATATGAACCAAAATGAATAATTTCATTAAGTTAAAAAGCTAGATTAATAAAGTTATAATTATGTTGTTGTGTATGTTTTTTTTAATAAAAATGTAATATTATTTGTATAACAAGAAGATGTAGATCCTGAAACCTTTGAGGAATTTATAGAAATGGAGGAAAAGTATGTGGATCATAGTTATTTATTTGAAACAGATATATTATTTGATTTGAAACGGATTTTGTTAATTGATAAGAAAAATAGCAAATACAATAAATACACATCTTATTATTACTCAGTGCATGTCGAAAAGAAGATTTAATCGTTATCCGCATGTGACTCTTGATTGCGAAAAGAAAACAAGGTTGGATGACGATGACGAAGAAGAAGAAGTACGGGTAAATTGTAAGGGTTTGTATAGAACGAAAAAGTGCAACTACCCCTTTCAATTGAAAGACAAGAAATCGACTATTTGAGATAATTGGAAATTATATATAAAAGATGGGGGCACAATCATAAGATAAGTGTTTATCATCACGCACACGCTCAGACGGCAAGGTTGACGGATGACCAATTAAAGATCAATGAGAAATTTAGTAGGTGTCAAGTCGCTCCTCGAAATATTATGGCGAGTTTGTTAGAAAAAAATCGGTATAGTACTGTGAGGTATGTGAGATTAAATTTTTATTGTTTGGCTTAATTATTTAATATTCATATGATCTTATATGATTTTTGCAATTTATTAACTTACTTTATATTAATTTTGCAGTAAACAAACTATATAATGTTCGGGTAAAGATAGAGAAGAAGAGGATCGAGGGACGCAATACGGTAGAAGTATAATACGGCAAGGATATAGGTGTTACTGGAGAAACTTGAAGAAAACAATATCCTAAGGTATATCATTGTTGTGCACCTGGTATCTATTATTATGACGAGGCATGGCCTTTTTGTTTTGATAATGGACACGATGTATAAAACGAACAAGTGAATTCCCTTTCTTCTTTTATTGTTTTAATTAGTATTGTATTTTAAAAGTAATACATACTTAATTTATAAAATGATTTATTTTCTTATTACTAAATTTATATTATATTATATTGTATTACTTAGGTATAATATGCAGTTGCTTGAGGCTGTCGGGATGACTCCTACGAGAAAGACTTTCACCATAGCTAGTGCCTTCATACAGAATGAGGAAGTTGAAACCTATGAATGAGTGCTGCAACAACTTAAGATTCATATTTCGAATCTCCCGAGTTTGTCATGATTGTAAATGACAAGAAGTCAGGTTTGATGCTAGTTATCTCTTTAGTCTTCAATAATTATTATCATATGCTCTGCGAAAGACATATTGATCAAAATATTGTTAGAAAGTTAACTCCGAATATTAGAAAGGATAGAGCAGAATTGTTTGTAAATACTACATGTTACAGATTAATTAACTCCTCCAATTAGCAGGAGTATAATGAGGGATTGGAAACATTGAAGACTAAGTGGCAGAATGCAGTGGTTCTTAGGATACTTGTTTGATCAATGGTTAAATAAATGTGCCCATAAGTTTGTGAGAGTTTGGACGGGTAGGTTTTTGCATTTGGATTTGGAGACCACGAATCAGGCCGAGAGTGAACATGCACTGTTGAAGGCATGGATGATGGATCGCAACAAGACAGTTTTTCTCAAGATTGATTCTTTGTTTGAGGGACAGATTATTGAGATTAAGACCACCCTTAAATATTCTCGATTGAAAGAGAAAGACAACGATAAGAGTAATCCAGTAATAGCTCAGCTATGTTAGCCATATGGCACTGAGAATTTTTAAAGATGAGATAAAGAAATCCTCGAAGATCCTCACCAATCCAGAGAATCTGTGCGGACAATGGGTTAGAATGTCACACATGCTTCCTTGTTCATGCGAGTTACCTAAACAATATCATATGTACATTCCACTAAAGTTGGAAGATGTTCCCATGTTTTGGAGTTCGCTCAAAATAAATGGGTTATCGGGAATAAGAGAACAACAATCTGCTCAAGAGAGTGATCTTAAAAAACAACTGCATGATTTTATGGGTATTCTTCAGGAGTTTTCTATACGGCCACTGTCTGAGATTCATAATGCAAAAAGCTTTTAAATATTAATTAAAATTTTGTATAAATATTATTTAATTTATAAAAATACATAAAGTCATGTATATGTATGCTTTAATACGTTATGTGGTTTATATTTATTATAGGTTATGAAGTTGCGTCGAGCTGCCTAAAATATCTTACATCATCTTATCCTGTTAAATCCAGAAGGTCTGGTTTCAGGTGCTCCACCTATGGTTGTTACTAAAGGGAGACGTAAGACAAACTCTACTATGAGGGATAAATCATATTGGAAGCACATACAGATTGCCCGTGCAGGAATGAAGAAATCAAGCGAATCTGGATCAGGATCGGGTTCCAGATAGGAATCTGGTACGAGTTCCCTTGGAAGAGGGAGGCCGCCACGTGCGCCTGGGAGTCGAGGTATAGGCTGCAGTAGGGGACCGAGCTCGGGGCTGTCGTCTGTATCCGTCGAGGATGCGTCGGGTTCTTGTGAGTTCCCGTACAGGAGCTTTCTACAAATTCGTTTACCCTTGCATTCTAGACTGGAAAAATGTAGAAGGAGATAGAAACTGTGGGTTTAGGGTGATATCCAATTTTTTTATACAAGATGAAAATCAGTGGCCGAAATTGCGTAGACATATGTAGAATGAGATGCACGATAAACGAGATTTGTATTTGAATTTCTTTAGTGGCAGTGAGATGTTCTATGAGATTCTTCGCGGTTTTTTGCATTGGAATGGTTTCGCACCGAGGCATTGCTAGATAGATGTACCTAGTCATCTCATCCTCGTGGCAAACATATTCAATTATGCATCGTCCTAATTGCGAGACAAGATAGCTGCATAATTTTGCCATTTTATTCATCATCAGACCACGTCAGAGACACGATTGTCATCAAACATTTGGCAGATAGTGAATACTTCATTGCCATAACTTTTTTCATTTAAATTTACGTCCTTTTTTAATTGTTTATGTAATTCATATATTAAATTGCACCGGACAACTAATATCTTTATTATTTATTTTTTGTTTTTTTGTTGCAGCTACACATGAAAAATAACTTTTCCTTGCCGCCTAAATACCAACATTGGTCGTGATCGTGTCAGAGTAATATAAGTAGTTGGTGTGTCCCTTTGAGTAATCGTTTAGCAAAATGGTACGAATTATACGTTAGTGAATTTCTTCCAGAATATGGTCCTCCTAATCTAAATTTAATTCATTGTTATAGTATTATTTATTAGCAGATTGGCACTATTGATCTTATAATTACTATTACTCGTTGCATTACTTAATTTTTTCTGTAATATAGAAAAAAGTATATGAGCAATCCGAATGAAAATAAATATGTAATAACAAGTACATACTAAAGTGAGTAGCAATACAACATAAGAAATGCATGCTAAAGGACAACAATAAATGAAGTTGAAATCTGAAAATGAAGGTCTCGATACATATGGACAATCCGAGATATCTCTAAGAATCTAGCATGATTACTACCCACATCCTCAGGATCATCATCGCCAATATATGGATCTAATGCATCAAGGACCACAGCAGTTGGAATGTGAAGATGTGACAGGTAAACCGAGTCGGGAGGAAGTCTGTCGGGATTCTGAATTCGTGGGTAGGTCCGAAATAGATACCAGTCTATATAGCGAGCTATAGTAGCATAAGGAGGCATCGCAAGCCGTCTCATATACTCCGGATCTATATAGTGGCTCGCCACGTCATCCCAATAGGCCGCTTCAAATGTGTGGTCCACAATGTTCGCGTGGTGTGATAATACGAGGAGTGAGAATGCTCTGCAACTGACTGAACTGCTGTATACACCTCTCAGCATGTGCGACTCCACAGTATCGAAGAAGGCTAACGCTCCATGGTATGTGAAAATTTGTACTCCCTCCATCTCCTGAGCCATGTACAGAATCCACCGAACCTCAACCGCTCTCATGGTATCTAACCACAGACGACAGTCCAACACAGAACTTCCACGTGCCGTACCTAACAACTCAAACTACTGGATATACTGACTACGGGCAACTGCACTAGGTCTCACTGGTGATGCAAAGATGGGAAAATAGAGGTATATCTATGCCTAAAAAATAAAGGTCATATAAAATTAATATAATACATATATGAATTATAAAATGCCAAAGTCTTAGTACGTTAAATAAATCAATATACATACTTACAACAATGACTAGCAGCTCTCTAAGTGTCACGCATCAGCGCATAACGTCTGACCTAGATTCCTGTACAGCCACGCCAAAACCACAACAACACAAGCCATCCTGCTGCACTTCCGAAAGTTCTTCATTAAAGGCCATAGATGGTAAGGGATGGTGTTCAAGCCGCTCTTGTCGGTAAATATGAAATTCCCGATCACGGATAGCATGTATAGGATACTATAATATCCATAGGAAGATCTGGATCATTACAAGCAACTGAAATAGATGCCTATGGAATTCCATGTTGAGAATCACCTCTACCAGTGAGACTAATACTAAGGTCCCGATTCACTAACGCGATGAGTTGCACCTGTGGTATCATCTCACTGGCAACAACATCACCATATGTATGTATGTCGAGAATGAGCTCTATGTCGTTTAGAGTCATAGTCATCCCACCAAAAGGCATATTGATATTTGGCTGCCACCTATCAATAAACACGCTAAAAAATGTGCTATGCCCACACCGGAGCATACAGGACTGTAGATGGACAAGTCCTGATATAGTCCACTGTCTCACATCAGGATCACTCAGTGTTAATGAGATAATTTTGGAATGACGGCCACGTAACATCAACGTGGTTGCTCCCGCATATTATAATAATAAAAAATTTACAAAAGCGCATTATAAATTGCAAGATAATATATTTAATTAATTAAAACACTATAAAATGAAGTGAAATACACATATTAAAAAATTATAAAATGTACCTCCTCGCATTAAATGGCAAGGGCAACATGTCCACCGTATGATGGAATGATCTCTGAATCCTATGGATCTCCAAGAGCTGGTCCTCTCTCTATATCTAAGAATTGTCATCACCCTTCTTCGCCTTCTTCTTCCTAAACTCGAACCCTCAGCAACGTCGTGCTTAGCACGTCGTCCTGATGAAGGTCGCGACTTCCTGACAAACCCCATCACAGATCTCGTTGTATCTCGCAGAAACACGATTCCTTTCCCCCTAGGAGGCCTATTCATAGATGACGGTGGACGAACCTCCGCAATTGTCCCCCAACCCCCTCCCCCCTCCCCCTCCCCATATCCACGTCCTCCTCTTCCTCACCCTCTACGTGCTCTGACTCATCCTCCAAGTCGTCTCCCTGAACATTCATGTCATCTCCCCCTACCTAAACTGTCTCCTCGCCACCCTCATCCCCATCATGCTCTCCCAACCTAAGTGTATAGGAAGACATATATCCAGAACTCCCCTAATAATCCACGTGCTGGCTATTATAGAGGAAACAGCTAGAAATCCTAACAACAGTTCGTCTACGAATGACGAACCTAACTGCGGATCTGAACCACCAGACCTAGGGTGCTGTATAGGAAATTGGTAGTAATTAGGATGAGTGGATGACTCTTACGAGTAATAAGAAAATGAGGGTGGGCGGTGGTAAAAAGGCTATGCAGATGATTGGTATGGTAGTTGCGTATAAGGGTCGTGAGGCATACAAACCCTACTCGAAATATGAGGAGGGTAGATCGAAGACTACAGACTAATAGGATCAACATGGATAGGAGTAGTAGGAATGTCAGAAACGTTATGCCTACCCATTAATCATTGGAATCAAGTTGTAGTAGTACGACCATGCGTCCAATCACTCTTATCTGCTATAAGCCATATATTATCATCTCTGTTACTCATGATCTAATTAAATTAACTTCAATTTATAGTGTAGGACTAAATAACTAAAATTATTATTTCTCCTTCAATATTATTAAATTAATTTCGTTAAAATTATTATTTCTCCTTAAATTTTATTAATTAACTTTTGTTATTTTATTATTCGTTACTTTCGTTATTAGTTAAAGCTAATCCCTTTGCTAATACAAATTAAATAATTAATAATTATTGTAATCATCTAAAATTTAATAATTAATTAAATAATGCACAATAAATCATTCACAATAAACAAAACATTAATAATTAAATAATTCATAAACATTGTAGAATAATCACAAATATTAATAAAATTAACAAGTAACATAATATAACAATTAGGGCATTAACATGTTTAATAAACATTAACCTATACACATTATTATATAAAATTAGCTAAAAAATTAATATAATAGTTTAAAAATAAATAATATAACAAATTAATAAAGATAATATTCATTTTAAAAAATAAAAAATTCCTTCACATCAAGCTTTGGCATGACCATTTAGCACTCAACACCAGGTCGGGTCTTTTGACCCGTGCCATCACATCCTTAACGCTATCGTCTAGCATCCTGCGCCAACTCTATTAGTTGGCACGACTAAGATCCCGTGCTAACCAATAATTTTTTCATCTTTGATACATTTTTTTAAAATTTTTTAACAATTCAAAATACATTTTTTTATTAATTTTTAAACAATTCAAAATGTGAATGTAATTTTACAAGTTTTAACAATTAGATTTGGCCATATCATCAATTGAAGTTTTCAGGTATATTAAGAACTTAGAGAAGAAAGAAAGTGTTCAGTTAAAAATGAAACATAAATTTTATATATATTGAAAACTTAGAGAAGAAAGAAAAATGTTCAATTAAAAATGAAAAATTAAATGAAAACATTTCGCAATTTTATATTATGTCCTAAGTTCCAGAAATAAATAATAAGTGATGGAAGGAAGTCCAACACCGCACCCACCTACAATTTCAATCAAGTTTATCATTTACCATAAAAGAATAAAATCCAATCCAATCCAATCCATTCCATGTACAACAACAAAGATCACACAAATAACTACTAAAAATAACAAAAATTCAAATGAAAATACATAAATTTTAAAATGTATTTAACATAAAAATTAATTACAATCACTATCAATTTTCTCCGTCAAACAAACTTTTTTGCCAATACCTATGAATTCGGTATTGGTTGACCTTACTAAATATCAAACCCTTAACAAAATTACCACCATAATCAGTCCCAATTACATCCCTAAACTTGACCAGAATTGTTGAAAGAACACTACAATTGCAGCTCCGAGAAAGAGCATCACAAGTGTCTATAGAAAATAAGGACAACTGTTGATGAGAATCAATCCCTATCGCCACAAGGAAAAGATCATAAACCTGTCTATAGCGAAGCAACTCCTCCATTATTTAATGCAAGCCTATAAATACAATCAAGATTTGATATGAAATGATAAAAAGCCCAATCTGGAAATTGTAAACCAACTACAAACGCAACAAGTTCAAGGCAGGCATGGTGAAAACTTGAACTGCTGCAAAAAGTAACACCAATACCCAAACTCTAGTGAAGAGAAGCAGGCAATAAAATTATTTGGGGGGATTAAGAGACACAACTACACAGGTATAATTGTATTACTGCACATCACCAACCACCCTCTAAAATAAAATATCTGTTTCACATATTTACATTCAATGAAGAAAACAAGTAACTATGTTTTCATATGCTCAACATTCAGTATTTGACATTTTATCACTGTGTAAAGGAACAAACCTAGAGAAGGCATGCACATACATCATGTAGCTGAACAAATTTCAATTGACATCATAGAACATTCTATAATCACAAACATACAACATTCAAGATCAAGGCCCAGATGAATCAAACAATTTTCAAGTGGCAATGAAGCACAAGCTGTATTCCTATTATATAGGGGAAGTAAACACCCTCAAAACTGTCTCAACAGCTAGCAAGAAGGGCAGGAAACAATGTATGCTATGAATTCCATCATAAAGCTGGCAGCAGATATCAAAATAAGCCTTACTGATGATCTATTGTTTTTCTGAGACGTAGGCAGACATAATCAAAGAGAAAACCTCAACCTCATTTTCAATATCATATTAAATAGCATGCCTATGCACATGGGAAACAAATAATCAGTCTTTCAAGTTTTCAGGAAAGAGAGAAGGGAGAAGCCGAAGAGACCTAGAATGACATGCGAGTTTAACCACCCATCCCAATGAAAAAGGGAGCCAGAAACCCACAGAAATTCATAAAAGAAACAAAACAATTTAAATGGATACAAAAGATGCAACACATCATTCAAGCTCCAGACTGTGCGTCTAAATTGGAGTATATCACTAGTTCAAGATCTTTAGAGGCCACCAAAAACAGTTTCATGCAAAGAAAGAAGCACTAATAACCCAGGTCATAGAGAGACTCAGGTAAAAAAATCAAGGAACTCCCTCTCCCATCTGGACATGTTATACTCCCAAAGAAAGAGCACAAACAGCATCGTTACACAGAATCCAGATGTTAAACTAAACCCCATGTATAAGCAAAACAATTCACTATGTACAAAACACATGCCTAAGAGATAAAGGAAAGAAGCACAAAACTTAGGCTACATCACAATTATAGCAAGAGAATATTGCAATATCAATATAAAATGCATATGGAGTCAGAAAATAGACATTTCTAGAGTAAAATCCATAAGACAAAAACCAATAAGTTTCGAGCTATAAAAAATCCATCGCAGTAAACCAAATGTTCTAAAAGTCTTAATTAAAACTACTGAATTTTAGCAAAAAAGCACGGGCATTTAATCGCCGCCAGCCTTCTGGTAAACATAGGTGAGGCCACACTTGCCGCAATAGTGCCTGTCAAAATGATTGGCCATGAAAGTACCCGCACCACAGTCGGCATTGGGGCACTCCTTCCTGAGCCTCTGAACATTCCCAGCGTCATCTACCTTGTAAAACTGAAGAACAGCGAGCTTGACCTTCTTCTTCTTGTGCTTGATCTTCTTTGGCTTGGTGTAGGTCTTCTTCTTACGCTTCTTTGCGCCACCACGGAGGCGAAGAACAAGGTGAAGGGTGGATTCCTTCTGGATGTTGTAGTCAGCTAGAGTTCTGCCGTCTTCGAGCTGCTTACCGGCGAAGATGAGACGCTGCTGGTCCGGTGGGATGCCCTCCTTGTCCTGAATTTTGGCCTTGACATTGTCAATGGTATCCGAGGATTCGACCTCAAGGGTGATGGTCTTCCCCGTGAGGGTTTTCACGAAGATCTGCATTTTTGGGAACGCAGCTGCCTGAGGACGAATGGGTTTAGGGTTCTGAAATTGTAAGAGTGGCATGCGGGAGATTTATATAGCTAGGGTTGAGTCCCCTCCCTCGCAAAAGCCCATTGGACTATAATATGATATCGGGTCCAGTACCTCAAGTAATAGTTAACGGGTCGGTTTGGAAAGCCCACCACAACCTCTTTTGAGGTTTTTTTCCATTTCAAAATTCTTTTTCTTACTTTATTCTTTTTTAATTTTTCATATTCTTTCACAAACTATCTAAATTTTTCAAAACTCAATCCAAAATAAAGTCCGTCCCTATGACCCTCAAGCTTTAACTTTTAAGTGAAGATTAAAAGCATTCTTTTTATTTTATCGAAGTGACAGAAGAAAGTGCGACAACTCACCACTTCACTTGCTTAGCTGGCACTATAATTTTGTTTCATTAGTCGGCAACCAATAATAGGATTTAACTTATCTTATTTGGTTCAAATTGCCTATAATATCTTCTATACCATCATCTGTAATATGTTACAAGAGAAATTACAAAAAATATTACAAACGATCTTGAATATTTTTTCTTAGAATTCTAAATATATAATTTTACGAGTCAATGAGATAATCGCCATATTAGATAAAATGATTTTCCTGCTTTCCACTACCATAAATATACAAATCTTATTCAAACAGAGAGAACAAGTGGATCATATAAATGATAAATTCACATCAATGTATCTGTGTTGCCAATTCTGTATAGTAAATTTCCATTGACAAGAGAAGTATTATACTATAACACTGACTTTGAATCAGCAAATGAAAAGTGGTAACTTTGTCTCAAGCATTTCCAAACTCAACACGGACGGTTGGTAGAAAAATAAATAGTACAGTAAACTGTATCAGTTCTCACATGCGTAATTCTATCAGCCACAACAATGCACGCACGCAGAAGATACTGATACCCATCCTAGTCCCAGCCATGAAGAACAAGTTATTGCAAGTATCTCGTGCATTCAGGGAAGGCATTCAAGAAAGTTGAGACAGTCTCCAATGGAAGTGGACCAACTTGTAGAAATTTGTCATGGTATCTATCTATCAATGAAACCACAGTCCTTTGCACATCAACCTCTTCAAGACCACCTAACATATCAGACATTTGGAGGAGAAATATTCAATGCCAACAATCAAATTGAACAATACCTCTCTACAATCTAGAAAATATGCATAAACAGAAATTAACTGCAATTAAGTTATATTTTACCATTTTATTCTTTAGGCAGAACTACTCGACAAAGAAATAAAAGATTCACCAATAGAGCATACAAATGGCATTTATTTGTTAACATGCTGTGGGCTCGTCACACTTCTAGAACATTAAGAATCAGAAAGAAGAAGAAATGAGACTCCCAAAGGCATGCCTATATACCAAGATCACAATATAAATAAAAGAAAAAAAGAACTTGCTTGCATCACCTAGCTCAATTTCTTGGTCTTGATCATCTATATCCCCTTCTTCCACAAGGGTCCCATTTTCCAGTGCACTTGCTGTTTTGGCGCATCTCTCTAAGAACTCTTCTTCGGTTTCTTCATGTTCATCTTCCTCTGAATCCTGATGCAAAAACCAGAATAAAGAATTCCATGGACTTTGATCAAATTAGTGAAGCATGGCAGGTTCTAAACCTAATTATCACATCAGAGTAGAAAAGGGAAAATGTACAGAGTCAGAGTCAGACCTCATCATCATCATCATCATCCTCTTCTTCTTCAGTATCCTCATCTTCAGAAAACTCGTCTTCACTTTCTTCCAGTGCTCCTTCCTCTTCTTTCTGAACTTCTAGTAACTTCAAAGATCCCTCCATGAGAGAGATTATACAGTCCTTCAGGATAACAATCTCTTGGTTTTCAAGTTTTAGCAGCTTCTCGATGATCTTTGCAAGGGCCAGCACTGCAGATTATCATTGATAATATCATTAAAAGAAACTTTCCTAAGAAATTTTGAGAGATATAAGTTGAACTCATACCAGAAACCATTTTAGTTTTTAAATAAAACCTATGAACAAGAAGAAGCACATCAAAGAGATTATATTTAAACATCTTCTGACATAAAATTCAAGAAAGAAAGGGTAAACATGGGGTAATTTTTGTCCATAAGTTAGAGATGCAGGTTGTGGTTTTGTTTTGCAATTTTTCAATGGCCTTGAATACATTGCTAAAGATGCATCACGCAAAGATACCTATTATCATCTCAAGAACACTGACAAGGTCACGTACCTGGCATTCCTTTGGAACAGACTTCCATAAATGTTAGAATGTAAACAATGCATTGTGAATTACTGTAGATAAACTCCACACACAATGAACAAACTATTTGAAACTGGAAAAACTTAGCATCTGAGAATCAGGAGGATATATGGTATTACACGGTAACCACATGTTCAACAGTATATTTCTATGTGAAAGGTATGAATATGAACGAACCAGCTAATTTGATTTCAGAGCCAGCGGACAAACTATGTTCAAACTTTCTTGTCAAGATAAGTGACAGAGCAGAGGCAAAGACTCTGAAGCCTTCATGTTCAACCTTCCGCAAGATTATCTCAACGCTGTCTGGATAACATAAGTAGCATGATGATGTTGCAAGCAACAAAGGCTTCCAAAGTGAACCAGGCTTGCTTTTGATTTCTTTAAAACGTGAAAATGCCGCATCAGTAAATGCTAAAACCAACGACTCTTTGATTTCTTCTTCTTCACATGTCTGACAGGGAACATGTAATAGCATGTGGACACATGAAGATGCCCTCCACACTGCAGATGGGTATTGTGAAAATGCCTCTGCTACAAAAGAGCCAATTCCTTCAATAATGGAATGTCTACGAACAGGTGGTGCAGGGGGAGATGGCATTTCTCCCCCAATGAAGTTCCTCAGAGAAAATTTATTGTTTAGACTAACAGCTTCCTTGATACAACTAAATATTGATAGATCCTCTGCCTCCTCCCAGGCATGCCAATCTGCAATGAGATGAGACCAGACCAGCAACAATTCTGAGACTCTCAGCTTTTGGATCCCATTGGTTTCAATATCTTTCATAATAAATCCAAGCAATGTGGAGGAATCATCTATGGATGATGGAGAGGGCGTTGAAATAGGAACAACATTTCCCTAATTATATCATGGAGAGAATAGACAATTGAATATCATTCTTCTAACTAAGAGTAACATCACAAAGACAAAGGCTAAACTGATAAAATTGTAAATTGGTCTGTATTGAAGGAAAAGGCTAAACAGATAAAATTGTAAATTGATCTGTATTGAAAACAAAATAAAACCAAACTTGTTGGATTTTTCAAATGACTTATAGTAATTGTAGAACTAACCATTTTCCATATATGGCTTAGCCAAGCGAGCTGCAAAAGATCTGAAAATGCTGTCTTAATGGATTCCTGAGTAGATGCCAGTGCTTCACTTGATTCATTCTTCTCAATTTCTTTAAGACCTGCTTCTTCCCAACACTTGGCCATTACACCTAATGTTGCAAAGCCACTTTCGACCATCTAAAATTGAAACATGAGAGAGTTCTAATTTTAGCGTTGATATATTTCTTTCTTCAGTCTTTGCGCTTCACAGGGGAACATATTTGAGTGTCTTCTATAATATGTGTGACAGTGTACAGACACATTTCACAATCAGCCTTTTCTAATCAATGCTTGGCGAGACATCTAATTAGAGATTCAACCATGATATCCAATGGCAGACCATAATGTTTCAACTGATTTTCTTCCAGGCATCTAGTTGTCTTATACAGAATTCTTGGAAACTTTTAGTGGAACATGATAAGAAAAATTTTAAGTAGTAAAAGAAAGAGAAAGTGAACCATTCAACTTCTTTCATTTTGTTCGGAACACATAAATGGCCAAACTTCCCAAATGTCATTAGAAAGTAAAATTACTTTACTCAGCTAGAATCTCAGGAGATTTGTTTACGGCAAAACAAAAAAAAAATGAAGGTAAATAAGAAACAAATGTACATTATAGTTGCATGATAGCACAAACCTGAGGCCAAGGCTCTGGAATTGGAGGTATGCATTTTGAGATTGTTTCAACCAATAAAGAAACAATATGCGGGATGTAAGGGGCTACATCTTCATTTCCAGCCTCCACCAACTTACCAAGAAGCTCAAACATAACTGCAGACTCTTCTTCATCATTTACCCTACCCACTATTGCTTGAAGAAGGGGTAGCCACTCAGGTGGCATGTAATCGTTCTGCCCAAGAGATGCAGATGATACCGTATTTACCAGAATACACAGTGAGAACTGATTAAATACTACTGAATGAACTTACATCCACAAGTTGGGCAATTGCACCTGCAGCTGATACCCGGACAGGATAACACGAAACGCCCCCCATATCTGGCATTGTTAATGCTTTCATCAAAGAAGAATAAATATCAGCGCTCATCTCCTGAAAAAGAACATTTAAAGCCTCAAAGAGTATAATTTGGATAGGTGCAGGCTAGAAAGCTGGAAAAAATTAACAAATAAATACATGTCCCCTAAAGAAAAACAAAATAAAAAGTGCATGTCATGGTTAAAATAAAACGTCTCGGAAAAAGAAGGGTTGAGAAAATCCTTACTTCAGGGATACAAGAAGCAAGCTCCCCAAGAACCCAGTTCGCAGAAGCAACCAAATAGGGTTGAAAATATGGTGATTTATATAGAGGTAGCAGACGACTCTGGATGAGAGTACTTGTGAATCCTGATTTCTGCTCCTTTAGAAACTATACAAGCAATGCTGGAAATTAAGATTAATTATTTCTAAACAATGTAAATCAGAAATCCAAATATCCAGTGACTGGTCTTCTTACTTCTAGAAGGCTGCTATATGCCATCAAGACACCATAATATCTGCCAAAGTTTGTGAAAGTGTAGCATAAGATATTGTAAGTAAATAAACAAAAAGAACAAATTGTAAAACCTACATATTTGGTGTACACCAGAAACAAAGGACAAAAATGCTTAGAGAACTTGACAGAACTACACAAATTTTAACTATCTAGCTTTCAAGTATCATCATATCCAATTTCCATTAGGCAATCTATAATGTGTTAAATATCTACCAAAAACTAATGCATTAGGTTGATCAAGTAGCATAGAAATACATATCTTTCAACTCACACATTTACAGCTGTTGTACTGACATTGGCAGGAATAGGAAACTTTGACAAGAAAGGAAGTACTAGTAGCTCTCCCATCGACCTATAATCTTTTCTTCTATTCTTTTCACCTTTCTTGCGCTTTGATGAAGATGAAGAAGTTGCAATTGCAGGTCCCTGCAGATGAAGAACAATCAGCAACCAATATATCAATTAAAGAAGCTAGAAACATTATGTTTAGGACATTCACCTTGGATATCGCTATAACACCAAGTAAATTCAATGCACTTTTCCTTGCTGTGAATAAATCCTCTCTCCATCCAGAAATTTCTTCCTGTAGCAAACTTGAAAGAGAAATTAGAACATAACATCGGGAAACCGCTAGGATAAACAATCAAGAGTATCTCTTTGCGTACAAGTTCAGCTGGAAGATTTTTCCTTATGTACTCATCCGGATCTTCTTCCCACTCCGCTACATCCTAATATGAAAGCAAACACTTCAAAATCTCTTATAATGGGAGAGAACTTATTCTTTGTCCAGGAGCAGATAGCACAATAATGGGATATAAGAGAAAGACAGAAGCAGTGTTTAAATATGAAGCAAAATAGTTAAAAGCAATGTCATGTTGGGCAGAATGCTAAATAGAAATAAACCTAGTTCTAGAATTTGCTTGAATCAAAAGAGCATTGGATGAGTAACGATTAAAAAGGTTTCACCTTCTCATTCATAACTAATGCTGGAAAAATAGCTGAGTCAATCAAATCAGGAAAGTGAGGTGAGACCAGTCTCCATCCCTGTTTTAAATGACAGCACATAACAAAATTCACATATAACATGCTGAAGTAGATAGGAATAAGATCCAGAAATCTAGAAATCATAGTAAAGGCTCGTCCAATACAAGTAACAGAATAACCACCATGACAAGAAAAGAATGGTTGAGCACAAACAAAACCAAACTTACAGGACCAGTCTCCAGAACCCGAGATATAACATCGAATGCTAGGGAAATAACCCTCTCCGACAAAAAATCCAGCTTCTGCAGAAAAAAATTGTGGCAAAAACATCAACAAATTAAGGCACAGCAAGACAAAATGTGGACAGCACCAGTACCATAATTACATATTTCAAGATCCAAGTAAGAATGCCGAAATTGGAAGAAGACAAGAAAGAAGTCTTTCAAGTAGAAACAGGAAAATGCAAGTTAAAAAATTCGATCCCTCTATAGGTTATCAAGATTCATTCTTTTGAGAAAAAAGTGAAGTAAGCACAAAGCACTTACACTAACAACTGCACTAAGCTTGACTATCTTTGAGACACAACCAATTATATCTGGCATTAGTCTGCAAGAGCACAAAACAGATTAGAAAGGAATCAATGTTTCTCATCTTTTTCTAACAAGTTGATAATTCCGGTTTTCATTTTACTTGTCAGAGAACTTCCGATGTCGGGTGACCAAAGCACAAAAGATTAGCAAACTTCTCTTCCCTGTCTTTACTCTCAGAATCTGACCATCTGTCGGAGTTTCTCCAACATCAAAGTTTAGAGAACTGAGTATCCCAAATAGATCACCACAAAGAGAAGGAAGTAATGGAACCAAAGCAGATGGCATATGTGATCTCACCTACAAAATAGATAACATCAAACAGCTTGAAGTACAAGATAATTGATATTCCAAAAATTTGAGCATGGATATCATTTGATTTATTTACTTCAGAAAACCCTTATCCCTGCAATTCAATTTGGAATTGCCAAGAACTAAACTTAACATGTGCATTTGCTTTAAGAGAGTATTATTACACCATACAATCAGTATATACCGTATTAGAATTCTAAAATCAAGAGCTCATTATCCTGCACTTCTTCGCAGTAAAGAACTAAAGGCACTGGCAACTACTTACTTTTCTCGTTTGGTTAGCTCATTCTTTCTTTTTTCCTTTTCTTTAGTTGAATATCCATTCAGTAGAGAACAGTTCTCTAAGAGTTAACAGGACTTTCTCAATGTATCAAGAAAAGACAGCAGATGCATTGCACACCTTTTCAGCTTAAGATTAACCTCCTTTATACAAATTTAAGAAACAGCATTTCGATCCTTACCTTTTTTACTAACCTATTTGCTTCTTGCATTAGAATATCCCACCATTCTCTCATCCTCTTTTAAATGCACCACAACTAACATTGCTAATAATAAACAATCACAAACACTTACAGAAATTTATCCTCTCCAGTATACGTAGAAAAAGCTGATAAACCTAGTGGTAAAGTTTATACTCAAGTATCAAACTAGAACTAAACAACAAATAGTTCATATATCAAATTTGAGAACCTAAGCGTTTTCAACATTTATATAATATTTGACATGCTGATATGAAGATTACTCACCGCAAAGTAAATACACTTGCATATGATGAGAAGAACCTTCTCTGTTTCCAGTTGCCAGGTTGCTGTAGCATTTACTGCCTTTGTTACACATCATGAAAGTAAAAGTTGTAGTCAATATATTCTAAACTTTTGCAAAAATGTCTGCCATGACATTGGAGTATGGAAATTTAAGAGGGTATGAAGATGTAACCTTTTCGACGGCTTGATGGAAGAATGCAAGTAAAGGGACCAGGATCTCTTGAGCAATCAGCTCTAACTGTGCGGGGACTGGTTCCTTTACAAGCGTTGGATTCAAAAAGTACTGAAAAATGACAACAGAATAAAAGAAAAATCAAGCAATACAAATGACATATGAAGCTTGAAACAATAAAGGGTGCTGACATTAACAATAAACTAATCAAGTAAATTTAGGTTAAAGTAAAGTCATAATAGGAAAGGAGAACTGTAAATGACTATTGCAAACTTTCAGTCAAAAGGTCCTGGTTTCATGTTTATAACCTAATATGGCAAACTTTCAGTCAAAAGGAACTTAATATGGAAATAAACTTGCAAACGTTGCTTAATTAGAAATGTTTGATGTGGAAAAGTGGTATGAACTCATTTGGAGATGTGGATGAGCTCAAATTCTCCCAAGAATCTCTCCCTTTTGTCTTCAATCTCGATGAAAGAATACATCAATGAGAAGTTAATTCAATAAGTTTAGTAATTTTTTATTATTTATTAATTTGATTTTTATCATAGTCTAGTAAAAACCCGTCTTTATTGAAGAAGACAAAACCCTTTCTTAGAAAGAGCCTAAAAGAAAGAGGACTGGAATCCATACATTGATTCTTTTGTTTTCGCAATTTTTTTGAACCATATGCATCAAAAAATGCGTGTACGGTTCCTAAGGGCTACAATTGTACCCTAATCAACCGACTTTATCGAGAAAGATTAGTATTCGTAGAAGACTTCCCTTCAAACAACACTAGCTGAGGAGCTAACACCTTTTGAAGAAAGATTCAAATCTTTTCCTTATGGAAGAACCAACAAAGGCTAGAAAACCCTCACCTATCCTTCACAATAAAGATGACCTAAACACAAGCAACAACTATTAAAGTGTAGCCACCTCTTGTATATTAGGAATTGAAGATGATCAATGGAACCCTAGAATTTCCTTTCAAGGATTCCTAATTACACTAACTACATGATCACTCTAGTAGGAAGTGAGAAGAAGAAGAAACCCTAAGAAAAGTCCTAGGAGCTCTCAAGAACACAAGCTGCAATTTTAATTCATATTTCATTCAATACTTTAAAAATGGGCTGAAAAAGAGTATATATAGGCCCCCTTGGTGATTAGTTCCAACCCTAACTCCCAAACTAGCTTAAGGAAAGTTAATGGGCATCTTGTGCCACATAATGACAAGTCAAGGTGCTAAGAAGCCAAGTTAATAAGTCAAAATACACTTTAAAGATCACAAAATGAGTCTCCCAGCCGAGACCTACCGTCGTCTACCATTTGGACGGAAGGTAGACCTACCGTCCAAATGGTAGGTTGTGGTCAAGGGGGTGGTTCTTGGACAGTACACACGGTAGGATATGCTTTGACTTGTTTGACCTTCAAAACGTTCGAACTGGCTCTTGGCGTCTTCTGCAAAGTTGTAGATCTTTCTTTTAGCTTTCCAATGAATCTGAATCAGCTAAATTGGACTCCTATAACTCAGGTTATAGCCATTTTACCGAAATATGTCATCTTGAAAATCGAAGGTAGAATGTCTGGTTTAAGACGGATTATAGGATATCCAAATGAACTCATATAATAATGAGCCATACTATTATAGAAACCTCAAGAAGTCTTCTACAATCTTTAAGAAGGTCACTTGTTCATTGAATTCTTTAAAAGCCCAAAAACGGAGTTCTTCCAAAACTAGTCCAGAAATTCCAAAAATTCCGGTTTGTCTCCATTTCGACCATTCTTCTAACACTATCTCTTGGATTTGAATCCTCCAAGCAGCCATGCATGCTCGTGATCATTCCAAAAAGAAAATATAGAATTAAGCATCCAGTTCTAGAAAGACTAAGAGAATCACAGGCAGAGTTTACAAGCAAACACTAGAAATGCTGTGGTAAAAAGAACACAATATCAAGGGAACAGTACTACAAAAACTAAGACACATTGGCAGTGTTTAACAGCAAACCAAAATAAACTTCATCTCCTGGCTATTGGATACACTCTACCCCTAGCAGCATGCATTTTTGCAATTTTACCATTATATTGAAGAATTATTTTCAGCATAGCCAGCTTTAAAAAATTGACAAAACGAACATGGTAGTTCATTTATGCTGAGCACCTGAAAGGGTCTTATGAGTGAATGAAGAGCACTAAATGCATTAACGGTTTTCCACTCAGAATTTCCATTTCCATTAATCAAGTCAGAGTTCTGAATTGCAGCCCGAAGATCAGGAACAAGTTCGGGCCATGAGTTTCCCTTCACAAACTCAGCAGCAACAATGGCTCGAAACTGAAGCAATTGGGAAACAAAAACATCCAACAAGAAATTAGAACAGGAAAAGGAAAACAAAAGAGATTATCTTCTCAATTCTCAAATCAAGTTGATAAGACGTACAGCTTCAATCAAGACTTTAAGAACTGCACGTTCGGCTTTAAGTAAAGCAGTCATCAAAGAATCTTTGAAATGTTTTCCAAGCATTGAATTTTCAGCATCATCGCTGTCTATTTTTCGCCTGGTGAAGTTCTTAAGATATGTAGCAGCAGCTACTTTTAGACCCTGCTCTTCACCTCCTATATTTATATTTTAGACGCAAAATGTAAAATTCAAACAGCTCAATAAAACAGTTTTGTTGGAATGCTAAAACAGTAAAACAATCAAATTATACCTGAAATGATGGAGAGGAGGTAGAAAGGGAAATCAGGAAGAGTAGAAGAAAGACCATCGAGAGCATCGGTGGCCATCCGAACGATATCAGCATTAGGACTGAGAGTATTGCCGAGGAACTGAGCAATATGACTAGCTTCCATGGTGGTAACAGGGTGGCGGAACCCTAGCTCCGAACGCAAAAGGAGTCAGAAAAGAGAATGGAGGAGGCGGGTAATTATGAAGAATCGCGCGGGAAAATTGACCCTTAACGTTATTATATACACACGTGGCAGAAGCATCAAAATTACGAATCGTAAAAAGTTGGAGATGCGGGGGATCGAACCCCGTGCCTCTCGCATGCAAAGCGAGCGCTCTACCATTTGAGCTACATCCCCATCTGTTCTTCTTTGCCATGTTACAAATATTTCAAACTTACTTGTCAATTTTTAACGGTCACACTGTTTTAAAATAAAATAAAATAAAATGTTAAATACTTTTTTCCTTATATTCAAACAAATTTCTTTTTATTATTATACTAATTTTCACGTTAAAATAATAAAAAAATATTATAAAAATACATAAAAAAAAGTTAAATAAATATTATTTTCGAATCAAAATATAGTAAGTGGAAAAAAATACCAAATTATCATAAGATAAATAAAAATATATATAAAATAAGAATCTACTTGTAACTAGCCCTAAAATTTTGACTGGAAAACCGGCAAACTGGCCACCGGAAGTGATACAATGGTCGCCGCTGTTTCTACTTTTTACTTTTTTGGGGGTTTGGGGGTTGGGGGGTGGGGGGGGGGTTTATGAACAAATGGCTAACAAACATACATATCTCCTTATGCTGACTTGAGAGGGCTCTAGAAGAGAGAAGATGTAATGGGGTGCGTGCGTGGAGGAAGCAGCAGGTGACACAAAACTTGCATGCAAGCCACGTGTACGTCCTCTTCATGCATAATAACCCATTTATAAACCCGTCCTCCATTGATCTAGCTCATCTGGCTGGCGAATCAAGTAGATCTTTGTCCAAATTTTAATTTGGGGATATACACAGAATTAGATTAATTTGAGTAGAAGTAGAAGATGCCTGGACTCACAATTGGAGACCCTCTTCCAAATTTGGAAGTTGAAACTACACATGGAAAAATCAAACTCCATGATTATGTTGGCGATAGCTACTGCATCCTATTTTCTCACCCAGGTAATTATTAATTAATTATTTAATTTTGTATATATATTTGAGTGCTCTTATTTTATTTCATAGGTTTTTTTTATTTTTGGAATATATATTTATTTTGTAGGATAATTAATTAATTAGAATTTATATATTGTATTTAATTTGCAGGTGATTTCACGCCGGTGTGCACAACTGAACTTGGAGCCATGGCTGCTTATGCTGAAAAATTTAGAGAGAGGGGAACCAAGCTTTTGGGCTTGTCTTGTGATGATGTTCACTCCCACAATGAGTGGATCAAAGACATTGAAGCTTATAACGTACGTACTAACTATTTCCTGATCATTATATATATATATATTTAATGTTTAACGTATCCCAATATATGCGTTCATATAAATAAAGTCACATTATATTTAGTAATTCAAATATAATAAAAATCTCATTAAATCATCTATAAAAGTATTTAGAATCTTTAATATTTTTCACTGCAACCCCAAAAAAGAGAGCATCCGGTATAGCTTATAACATTTTCTTATAATATTTATAATATATTTTCTTTTCTTACATTTTGTAGATTTTATTTGGTATATTGAATTAATAAAATCTTTCAATAAAAGATAAATTTTGAAGAAAATAAATGAATTTTAAGGAAAAAATATATTAGAAAAAGGAAACGTGTTAAAAGACAATTTTAGATTTTTTTTGGGTAGGATGAGGGGTGGGAGAATATTGAAGATTTCGATTTTTACAATCAGAGTGAATAAATATAAATAATTTTTAATTATTGTAAAATTTTTTATAGATGATTTGATGGGGGTTTCTTGTTATATTTGAATAATTACTAAATTTAGTTGATTTGATGAGGGCACAGATTCATATATATATATAATTGTAATTTTTTAATATATACTAATTAACAGGGACCCAACTATGGGGCGGTTTGGGTGTTCGGTAGGCTCGAGTTCTTGGAAAATTTTAAAAATTTTAAAATTTTTAAATATTTTACTTTTAAATTTACAATTTTTGTTTTTTAATATAATTCTAAAATTTATTATTTTATTTGTAAATTTGAAATTATTTGAATAATTTGGTATATTTATAAATTTGAAATTGTTTGAATAATTTGGTACATGGAATGCATTTATAAATATACGAAATTTTAGTAAAATTTTTATTATTTTTTAACTTCAATGATACTTTTTGCCAAGGTTCTGTTCCTCTTAATTAATATTAGTCAATATGAAGGAAGGTTATATAATATATATATATATGTATGCAGAATGGACATAAGGTGAATTACCCAATCGCTGCAGATCCAACAAGAAAAATAATAAGAGAACTGAACATGGTCGATCCTGATGAGAAAGATCCTTCTGGAAATAATGTCCCTTCTCGTGCTCTTCATATCATCGGCCCTAACAAAACGGTACACTACTATATATCTATTAATCAATTACCTAATTATTTATTATTCATTAATTAATTAATTATTATTAACTTGTTTTTCGGTGGGGTGGACGTTGTGTTGTGTGGGTGCACAGATAAAGTTAAGTTTTCTATATCCAGCAAGTACGGGGAGGAATATGGATGAAGTGTTGAGGGCTTTGGATTCATTGCAAAAGGCAGCCAAGCACAAAGTTGCTACACCAGCTAACTGGAAACCGGGAGAAGCAGCTGTGATTGCACCAAGCATAGCGACTGAGGAAGCTAAGCAAATGTTTCCTCAGGGATTCAAGACTGCTGATCTTCCATCCAAGAAAGATTACCTCCGTTTCGTCAATGTCTGATCCATCCACATCCATACATCAATCCAACACCACCATATTATATAAGGACTCGTACGTGTGCGTTTATGATATATATGTATGCATGCAGCTGCTCTCTCTCTCTCTCTCTCTCTAGATATAGAGATGATTACAAATAATATGTAATAGTAACAATATTTTATATGGGTACTGCGGCAAGGCAAGTTTTGATTTCTATATATTTTAGCTATACATAATTAATGCTGCATGCACTGTAAACATAGTTACGTTCTGATTATATGGCTTGCTCTTAGAAGAAATGATCTCATAATTGGCGGTGGTCATCCTGACAACGGCTCTGTGCCTTTATTAATTACATGGATTAATGTATACAGGAAACATTAATGTACATGATTAATATAAATCGAAAATCGAGAAAATTGAATAAGTGGTATTACCTTTTTTTCATATAATGTAAGGTAAGATAATGAAAATTAGATAACACGATATTGATTTGTTTTAATAAAATATTTATAATATTTATTTATTTCTTTATTAGTTTATTAGTTTAGTAAATTTTATTTTTCAACAGTTTATCTTTTTTTTCCTCTTCACGTGTTTAAGGGCCATTGGATGTGAATAAGTCCAAATTTTTTAGAATTTAAAATTATCAAGTGGTGATCGGGGGGTTGGGGGGGTTATTAGATTATATATGTTCGAGTTTAATTTTTTTTAAATATTAAATAATGTTTCGAGGTTATTAGATTATTAGATGCAAATAAGTTTAATTTTTTAAAAATATTAAATAATGACGTATTGATTAGGTCGGAATATTTTTTATAATTTAATTTTATTCGGAATATTTTTTATAATTTAATTTTATATCATAAAATGAATGTGATATTTTTAGAAGCTGGTGTGGCGTATAATTTGGATTCAAGTTTCAATATTGGACCTTATACTCCTGGCACATGAATTTTTTATTTTTTATATTTGAATTCTTTATGTTTTTATTTTGAACTTTTTTATATTTGTGAATGATGAATTCTTTTTAAAAGAAAGAGAATCATAATGGTAGATTCAAACATGAATTTTGAATTTTTTATATTTGAATTCTTTGTGTTTTTAATTTTGAATTTTTTTATATTTGTGAATGATGAATTCTTTTTAAAAGAAAGAGAATCATAATGGTAGATTCAAACCTAAATCGTACTACAATTCAAATATAGGAGCACAAAAAAACAAATATAGGAGCACAAAATAGAAATGACGGGATCGAAAACAGATACTCCTTTTATTTTCTATCAAAATTATCATATTTTGAACTTTATTATTTTAAAACATATATAATTTTAGATATTTTTTAAGTTTTATATTATTAAGTCAAAAGACATTTGAAATTTATTTTTTTATAAAAGCATTTATTAAAAATATATTTATTAAATATTATATTATTTTTATAATACAGTAATTTAAAAACTATAAATTATTAATTTATTAATAGAAGGTAAAAACATGTTAAATATATATAGGAATTAATAAATATATCATATTTTCTTAAGAAATTTTTTTTTAGAAAAAAATCTAACAATTAATTTTAGGTTGATTTGTAATGTAATAATTGAGTCTTAAAATTGAGATTTGATATTAAAATAATATTTAATTTTACAAGAAAATAGGGCAATAATTAAAAGGAAGTGGTGGTGGCAGTGGAGCTCAGCTTTTAGATGATATTTTTCAACATTGTGGACCCTTCACCAGCTCCAGCCTGTTTATCCTGCTCAATGGTCAAAAAAGCATCCCACAATGCTCAGTAACTTACGGCTAATTGTCCTTCCATTTCATCTTTTGATGATAACAAGTCACCCTTTAGTCCCAAATCCCCATATCACTTTCTCAAAATGTTACCGCGTTGATTAGGGCGGCCTTGGCATTGTCTTTGGAGCATTCAAACAAGCAGAGCATTTCGAGTTTTGCTTCAAGAATAATGTGCTTCCTCATCAAGAGACTTGTACTTGTAGCAGCAGCTGCAGTAACAATGGCGCAAGTTTCATCTTCATGCCGAGACTTCTGCAACAGCATACCAATCAAATATCCATTCGGCATTGAAGACGGATGCGGCTCGCCACAATTTCGCCACATGCTAAACTGTTCAGCCACAGATTTATTCTTCCAAACACCATCAGGCAACTACAAAGTTCAATCCATTGATTACGACAAAAAATCCCTAACCATCTATGATCCATCAATGTCTACTTGTTCAATACTCCAACCTCACCACGATTTCGTCATGTCCGACATTCAAAACGCCATTATACCTCCTTCATACGACACCGTTTTCGTCCTTATGAATTGTTCAATTGACTCCCCAGTTCTCAACCATTACAAAAACCTCTGCTTCAATTTTTCCGATCATTCTTGCGATGAGCTTTATGGAACTTGTACTTCATTCAAACTCTTCCATCTTTTGTCTAACAGTACACCGCCTCCATGCTGTTTTACAGCTTACGATACCGTGAGGTATATGAGTATGAATATATTGGATTGTACGCATTACACGACCGTGTATAATACGGATAATCTCAAGGGCGTTGGACCGTTGGATTGGCTGTATGGGATTCGGTTGTCTTACAGTGTACCGGACACCGGATGCGAACGGTGCTCGAGATCCGGTGGGACTTGCGGGTTTGATGTTGAAACTGAAGGAATGCTCTGCATTTGCTCGGCTGCCGGCAACAATGCTACCAGAGAATGTGGTAATTTTTCTGCTATTTCTGTCCTTTAATTTGAAATATAGATTGATTTTGCATGATCTTTTTAATTAATTAGTGATTATTATTATTATTCTCCAATTAGCAGGAGGGGGATTGACGAGCAGAGGAAGAAGGGAGGAGTACACCTGGTTGCAAATGTGGTACTTTTTGGTGACGTGGGTGAGCCTTGTATTATGGTAGTAGTATAACATGAATTGATTCATGGAGAGATTAGATGATAGTGTTGTATGTTAATTCAAAAGGATGGATGGCTACATTGAATTTCAATGTCTCTTTTCAAAAACAAAAAGGACCATTATTTTTTTAGACAAATTATGTGAGTTATTCAATTTAATTTGCAATTCATATACTAAATTATACAATAAAATTTATAATTTTGACCATTTAATTTTATCTAAAGGACTTATATATTTCTAATCTAAGGTAGTAGATGTTTTAACCCAAATAGTTGTTTTAGGTTAATGTGTTCAAATTCATAAATGAGAAAGGTAACACTAATTATGGTTGTTTCACAAAAAAGGGTCGATAAATTATTCATTATAATATAAAATTTAGGCACGAATGCCGGCCGCGGTAAAACGGCTATTTGTTTTTCGCTTTTATTAGTAATGGTCAGCGATCTCAAAAATTCAATCTACAGCGGTCCAACTAGGATTTTATTTTCAACCAAATACTCTCTTTTTCCTCTCTAAGTTTTCAAGATACTTGAAAATTTCAGACGACAATTCGATCAAATCAAACCGTTAAAAATATAGTATATTGTTCTACACTCTTTTCCTTACGTTTTTAACCGTTTAAAATTTAAAAAGAATGTACCGAAGATGAAAAAATATCGGTTGGCATGGGAGACTGTTTGTCAATGCCAACCGATGGCATGGAGAATACCCTTATTCCCTCTGAACAATGGTGCAGGATGTCATAAGGTGGTACCAATTGATGGCATGAAGGGGTTCATTGAGGTTAGGAATGCCGATGCCAAGTGATAGCGTAGACCGAAGGAAGCTTCGTAACTTATTTGGCCTATTTTTAAAAAAGTGCCACTAAAATAGTTAACTTTTGTTTTTTGTTTTCTGTTGTGGTCATAACGTATACACTATATGCGTTATCACTTATGATAATGCATATGTTGTGTGCGTTATAATTAAACTATAAATTAGTAAACTAATTACTTGATGTGACAGATAATGCATATATGAGGTACAATAGCAACCGAGCTCTCGCTCTTTCCCACTTTCTTTTGTCGAGATTCTCATATATAGTATAGATTCTTATTGGACACCAGTGGTATTTTCACGGGTCTCCCTCAATTCGTATATGAGTTCTTTCGGATTTCTCGTATCATTTTTCCTCTTCCATTCCAACAATTCCTCCGACTCCATTTCCAACTCCTCCTCTGTCATTTCCAATTCCAGCTCAAAAATAATTTCTTATTTTTCCTCATTTTTCCATTCCATCTCTAAATCTAAATAAACTAATCACAATTCTTTTCCTCTCTGCAAATCTAAATCCAAATAAAATTATTCCATCTCTACAAATTTCACTTCCCTTTTCTTCTTAGAATTATCCTCAAATATATTTTTGAGTCATTAATAGTGGTGATGTGATTAATGAAGACATGAGAGCTCCGAATATGGCTACAATCACAGCCTCTATGGAAAAGTAGCAATAGTACCGGAGGAATTAGGCCGTTGCAACAGCCAAGTCATCAGGTTTGCCGGAAAAATCATCTTCATTTGTATATTTAATAATGCATACTCTAAATGCGTTATCAGCCAGGTCAACCACTTAATTGTCACCACATCATTAATCGGGATATTAAGTATGATTTAGTGATAATGCACAATGCATTATCCTTAAAATAACGCACACATTGTGTGTTATGGCCATAGTGGGAATTTAAAAAAGGAAGATTGGCCATTTTAGTGGTATTTTTTAAAATTAAGCCAAATAGGATAAAAAGTCTATTGGAGGAATTAGGCTGCTGCATCTATCCACTTAATAATGCATATACTAAATGCATTATTAGTCAGGTCAGCCACTTAATTGTCACCACATCATTAATCAGGATATTAAGTATGATTTAGTGATAACGCACAATGCATTATCCCTAAAGATAACGCACACACTGCATGCGTTATGACCATAGTAAGAATTTAAAAAAAAAATTTTGGTCATTTTAGTGGTATTTTTTAAAATTAAGCCAAATAGGGTAAAAAGTCTATCGGAGGAATTAGGCCGCTGCATCTCTCCATTTAATAATGCACACACTAGATGCATTATTAGCCATGTCAGCCACTTAATTATTACCACATCATTAATCGGGATATTAAGTATGTTTAAGTATGATTTAGTTATAACGCATACATTATGTGCGTTATCACTCAAGATAATGCACACATTGTGTGCGTTACGACCATAGTAGGAATTAAAAATAAAAAAAAAAGATTGGCTATTTTAGTGGCATTATTTTTAAATTTAGGCCAAATAGGGTAAAAAGTCACCGAAGGACCCTCGTGCCAAGGTTGGCCTGGGTACCAGACCGTCACGCCAAAGTCTGGTGCTAGGTTTTTTTTAAAAAATGAATTAATTTTTTAATTAATTTGTTGTATAATTGTTTTTTATACCATTATATTGATTTTTTAGTTAATTTTATATTATAGTATGTATATGTTACTGTAACACCCTACTCAGTAGGCACCTCGAACGACCTTAAGAGTGCAGTCGTCGTAAATGTAGAGGTCCGGGTCTAGCATAGTAAAATTTACAAATTTATTGTATAACATTTTTAACGATTTAAATACTCGGTAGTCTTATGTAAGGTTTAAAGTGGTGATTTTAATAGAGTTGTATTAGGATCGAGAAAAAGATGTTTTGAAGAAAATACCATTATGATCCGTATATAATTATTATTATTCTTTTTTTATGGGACAATATTAGTTATATTATACTTTTTTTTGGGACTAAGTTAATGCTATTTTTTTATATTATTATTATTATTATTATTATTATTATTATTATAGTTATTGTTTTTTTTTTTTCCTAAGTGATCACTTGTAAAGAAAGCCTTGACACTTGTAAGATTGCATGCTTACCAAGTGATCGCATATATATGCATGGAGGAGGAGGAAAGCTGAAATTTTTTTTCTCCTCTCCTCCTCTCGGTTCTCCAGCAGGTAAGTTGTAGTTTTTTTTTTTTTTTTTTTCTTTCTTTCCCTTCTCTCTCATTTTGATCATCTTGAGTGTTCTATTGTTGATGTTGTGAAGTGTTGTGATGCTTTTAAATTTTCATAATTATATTTGTAGCTAACCTATATATACATATATATGTTTTGAAGCTAGAAGTTAGAATTAATTTTTATTTATTTAGTTATTTGTTTTTTATTAACTAAGTTTTAATTTATTTCCTCTTCTTTATTAATGAGTTATATAGTTTGATTATGGATCATTAAGATGAGATATTTAAAGTGTAATATTTGGTTTAAGATTTAGTTAATTTTTAGTCTCTTGGTTTCATTTTACTTAGTTCTATTTATTTGTTTATTTTTCTTGGTATGATTCCTATATCTAAATTTTTTTAAAATAATTTTAGTATATAATTTTGTATATATTTTTAGTATACATAATTTTTTGTAAATGATTTTAGTATCCATAGTTTTTTCATATATTTTTAGTATATATGATTTTTGCAAATGATTTTAGTATATAGTTTATATATATTTAGTATACATAATTTTTTTTGTGAATATTTTAATATATAATGTTGTATATATTTTTATTATATATGATTTTTGTAAATAATTTTAGTATATATGATTTTATATATATTTTTAGTATACATAATTTTTGTAAATGATTTTAGTATCCATAGTTTTTGTATATATTTTTAGCATATATGTTTTTTGTAAATGATTTTAGTATATCTGTTTTTTGTAAATGATCTTAGTATGTATATAATTTTTGTTTGTGGTTTTAGTATACATGCCGAAAATAAAAATATTGAGATTCGTAATTGAGTATTTTGTTGGTATCCTATTTGTAGGACCATAGTACCAGATTTGCATTCACGTGAGTAAAAAAATCCCATACAATTATTTACAAGTGTTGTTTGTGATACACATATATATGATTTCCAAGCCTATCATAAAATAATTACTGCTTTTGGAACCATATAACTTAGCATGTTTTTTTAATTGAAGATTTTCACCACAATGTGTTATCATGTTCCTCATAAATGCATAGGAGCGGTGCTCCATATAGGTTTTTTTTTTTTTAAACAAATTATTATTGTTTGGAAAAGAGTTATTATTGTTGTGAAAAGAATTAGTATCGTATACGGGTTTTCTGGGAATAATTATGAGTTAGAAATGCTTTAGTATTGAAGAGTTGTATGGTTTGATATACATGAAGTTATATCTGACATATTTGTAAAATTTGCATAAGCATGATTTGACTAACAGATAAGAATTTTGCTATTCTAAAATGTTTATAACTTGAAATTGTTTGGACGGTCGATCAAGTGGCCTTTTGATTTTAAATACATATATAAAACTCTATTCCGATAAGGGAATAAAGTTATAGATATGATTGTGCGTTCGAAAGTGTCAGAGGATTGCACTATACGTGACTAGTCCCCTGTACTAGGGCCTCTTCCAATGACATGGACTGTTTCAGACTCTGGAGGGTGGATCAACTTGAGAGATGGCATAATACCGTGGAGAGTTTTACCAAACGGTATTATGTTAGACATCTGCATCATCCTCTACAATGGGATAGCCGCTTGTGAAGAGTTAGGAATGACTTGAAATTAAGGTTGGTGACAGGGCGGACCTGATAGGTGCCCCAGGATCTGTAGCCTAGTTTTATGTGAATGGAAAGTGTGTTGGTTATGGAATCGAGCGCTCGTAAGATGTTTTGTTGGTATTAATTACAAGACGCCGAAACTTATTTCCAATGACCTCATTATGCATTCCAAACTCTGTCCGTGGAGCGTGACTTTTGCATTACATGTTCTTTTGTATTCGGGTGTAAAGCTACTGTAACGCCCTACCCCGTAAGCACCTAGCGTGACTTTAAAATTAAGAATGTGATAAAAATAGAGTTTTGATATATATGGTGGGATATAGTGTTTTTGGTACTTAGTAGTATTTTGGGGATATTTAGGAATAGAAATAAAATTTTATTATCTTATTGAGGTTTTATTATTAAGGTTTATAAGTGCCTTTATGTAAATTTTTATTTTTAATACCTAGTACATTTATTTTAGAAATTAAAATACTTGGCATTTTCATATAGGAATTTAAAAAAAAAAACAAAAAAAAACAAAACTTAATTATGAAGATTTCGGCCACCTCACATTCACACTTGTCACCCCACCAAAATATATATATATATATATATTTTTTTTCTTTTTATTTTCCTTAACCGCCTCATGACTCCAATATTTTCTTTCTTTTTCTTTTCTTCCTAATTCTGTATATATAGCATGCATGTTAGTTTTCAAAGTACTTAAGATTTTGGTTGGCAACAAGAGTAAGCTAAGGCACCAATCATATAAGGTGAGTTGCATGTTTTATTTTCTTTTGTTTTAGTTAGTTAGATTATATATATGTATATATATAGTGTATAATTATTTATTTTCTTTAATATATAGTGAGATCTATTTCTAGTTAGTTTATATATATTTTTAGGCTAGTTATTTATTTTAAGATTTCAATATTTTTAATAGATTTTTAGTATAAAGTATATAGTTAATTATAGTTTCTTGGGAGAGTATATTTTTTTTTTAGAGTATAGGATTTTTCGATTTTTTTAAAAAAAAATTATATAAGTATACGTATTATTATATAGGTATATTTATATACACCCTAAAGTTCATTTTATAAGATTTCGATATTATTTAGGGAATAGGATTATTTAATCGATACCCTGGTATTAAGTATTTTTTTCGCATTATTATTTTGTAGGATCTTAGCACCAGATCTACATCCAGGTGAGTCCACCAACTCCATTTTATTTCAAATATATTTTTTTTATATTTACAAAATTTTTGCTATTATTTTCGAACAATATTTCTCAGCGTGTTTTTGGAGATGTTCTCCCTAATGTGTTACGTGTTTCGTAGAAAAATGCATAGGAGCGGTGCTCCAAATAGGTGTTTCTTTTAAAACAGATTACTATGGTGGTACATAAGAAGTTTGTTGTATGCAGGTTTTCAGAAATATCTATATATTGAAAAATGTTCTAGCTTGAAAAGTTATGTATTTTGATATACATGAATATAGATTTGGCATTGGCATAATTGTGAAATTGCATAAACATGTGATAACTGGCGGATGAGGATTTTCTTTTGTATTCTGAAATGTTTATGACTTGAATCTGTTATTATGGCCGGGCAAATGGCCCCTTTGATTTGGAAATACATACGAAAACCTCATTCCGACCAAGATTAAAGTTTATTGACAATCAAGTGAACGGACGCGTTAGCGGATTGCACTGTACGTGGCTAGTCCCCCGTACTAGGGCCTCTTCCGATGACGTGGACGGGTTTTTGACTCTGAGGGTGGATCCACTTCAAGAGGGGCGTAGACCGCGGAGGGTGTGGCCCAATCAGTCTACGTGGACACCGTATCATGCTCTACGGTGGGGTTCGACCGCCTAGTGGAGAGTCAGGAGGGGCTCGACACCGAGGTTGGTTCCAGGGCAGACCTGGTAGGTGCCCCAGGAGTCTGTAGCCTGTTTTGACCAGTATTATGGGAGTGCGGTTGTTTGTAATCGAGCGCTCGTATGTTGTTTGGCTGGTATTTGACTACGAGATGCCGGAACTTAGTTCCGATGGCCTCGTTTTGGGGATCCGGACTTTGTCTGTGGAGCCCCACTGTTGCATTACATGTTCTTTTAAAATTGGGCATAGAGCTGCGCTGATGTGCCTTGATTCGCTCAGACTTCCCAGCTGCGCTCGAAACCCTCATGTAGGTTCAAGCATTGGTTTTGTTAAAATAGTAAAAGAAATATTTTTTTTATAACATTGCATGAATTGTTTTGTAAAACGGCGTCATCATGATTTTAAAGAAAACACTACCACACACACACGTGGACTCATTGAGCATTCGCGCTCACGTTTTTCCATATCATGTTTTCTTCTCAGATTAGCTTGGAACGGTCAAGGGTTCCGCAAGCCACTGAAGTTTTAGGCCAGGAGTTTTTGGATCAAACCTCCCCGGAAGGGCATAGAGTTATGTTTTATCTTTTTAGACTCGAATCGTTTGCAGAGTTTCTTTTTATGTTTTTTTTATGTAAGTGGTTGATGTAAGATTACTTTTGTGTTTATTATAAAATGGAAATGAGAAGTTTTCTTTTATCCTGTGTTTGAGCGCACCAGTAATATTTAATTTACTTAAGTATTCCTCGTACTTTATGTATACCTGTTAGTATTATTCTAGGGTTTTGTTTTAGTGTAGAACTTATAATTTAGTGCCGAGAGGCACGCAGATGCCCTACTCAGCTGCAGTTGACCTAGTGGCAGGGTTGGGGGCATTAAAGGTACACTGATGTGTTTTGATTCGCTCTCTCATAGGTTCAAGTACAGTACCTTTAAAACAACAAAGGAAAATGCATTCTTATAACATTGAATTAACTGTTTTGTAAAACTATATCATCATTTTTAAGTATACCACTAAAGCGCATACGCGTTGACTTACAGAGCGTTCGCGCTCACGACTTTCCATATTATATATATTTTTTCCAGTTAACTCAGGACAAACAGCGGTGTAATAAGCTGTTGAAGTTTTAGGCATGGAATTTTTAGATCGGGTCTTTTCTGTAAGGACATATGTATTTGTTTTGATTTTCTTATGCTCGAACCATTTGCAGCGTTTTTTTTTTCTTTGGGTATATTTGGTTTTGTAAAATATTTTCTTCCTGTATTAGAAATATCATAAAAAGTTTCCATAAACCTTTTAACGAGCGTTCCTTCAGTTTTCATTTTACTTATCTTTCCGCCATGTATCATATTTATTTACTTCTAAGTGTTGTCCCCGGTCCTGCTTTAGTTTTTTGGATTTTTAGTTTAGTACCGAGAGGCACGATGATACTCTACTCAGTCGCAGTTAGCCTGGTGGAGGGGTTGGGAGTATCACAGTTAAGTTAATTATTTTTATATATTTTATACCATTATATTAATTTTTTAATTAATTTATATTGTTATATTATCGAAACGAATTAAACATTAATATATACAAATTATAATATGAAATTAATTAAAAAATTAACATAATGATATAAAATAATTAAAATTAAAATTAATAAAATAAAAAAACACACCAAAAATTAAAAAATACACAATTTGTACGCTTAAGCCATGCTCTGGCGTGAGTGGAGTTATCCGTGTGCCAAGCCTTGGCGCGACTCCCTCATTGTCTGTGCCAAGACCTAGCGCGGGGATACCCCTACTCGCGCAAAGGCGTGGCTCAAGTATGTATATGATATTTATTTTTTAATTTTTTGTTTTTTTATGATTTTTATCTAAAAATTAGTCGTATTGTGTAAATAATATTCAAAATTATTCCTTTTAACTCCAAAATCTTCAAATTTTGAAAGAATTACCATATTTTTTTAGAGAGAATGTGGAAAAACATGCATAGAGATAGAAAGTGTATTTTAAAGGAAAAAAATATTTGAATTTTTTCACATGTAAATTTTATATGCTGGCGTGTAATTTATTATACCTCTTTAAGTTTATGAGAAATTCGCTGACATGAAGATAACCGTACTTGTGCCAGAGCGTGGCTCAAGTGTGCAGATGGTGTATTTTTTAATTTTTTTGTCTTTTTAATTTGATTAATTGTTAATTTTAATTATTTTATATCACTATGTTCTCTTTTTAGTTAATTTCATATTATAATGTTTATAAGTGTTTAATTCGTATAATTGATAATATAACAATATAAATTAATTAAAAGATTAACATAACAAAATAAAAATATATCAAAAAATAATTAATTAACAATATACACAATATTAATAATTATAAAAATTAAAAAAACAAAGTTATTGCTATTCTTTGTTAAAAAAAAAAAATACTTACATGAGATGGTTGGCGCCTGTAGGTGACGCATATATAAAGTTATTGGTGGCAGCAAGTGGCGCGCATATAAAAGGTGATTGGTGTCAAGAGTTGGCGCAAAGAAGGAGATATTGACGCATGGTCCTGGTGTCAGGACCGATATTTTTTATTTTAACGCGTTTTCGAATACTTATACAAGTTAAAATATAAATAAATAAGTATAGAACGATATAGTAAGATTTTTTCAAATTTTAATGGTTAGATTTGAATATATCGTCGTTTGAAATATTGGATTGTAGAGAGAAGTTAGAGAGAGAAAATGATTAAGTGAAAATGAAATTTATTTGCACGTAAATTTTATTTTTTAGCTCGTAATTTATCGAGCCTCTTCTTTTTTATTTAATTGGCAAACAGAAAAAGGAAAAGAACTTTTAAGGGAGAAATAAAATAAGTTAAATAAATTGGGGGGAATAAAAGCAATTTCTGGACTATCAATTGAATTTGAAAACGAGCGGGCGCAAAGGCGTCACTGTGTTCATTTCTGAGTGGCCACTCGCCACTACACTCTGTCCCAATTTCACATCCTCGCCTGATTACCCCAACCCAATCCATTGAATCCGATCTACACCAAAAATCATACACTTGGAGCTTCACTGGAGCTCGCCGGCAGCTGTAATGTCGAGGGACAATTCATCTGTTCGATATTTTTCTCGGTCTAATCCAATTTCACGTCAATTGGAGGAAAATGAGAACGATTCCGACAAATTAGGGCACCACACCCCTCTTCATCCTTCAAGGACACCGTTTAATTCAATTCAAGACTCCTCTCAGCTCCACCGCCCATCCCAAGATTTCCCCCAAGCCGTATTAGATACACAGCAATTAATTTTGCCCAAAGGCATTGGAGCAACGCCTCGGGTTTCCGCTAGAGGAGGAAAACTTCATTCCGAACCCAATTCAGCTCAAAGCACTCCAGCAAAGGCTATACCTCGGGTTTCAAATGTTGGAGGAAAAGGAGGGAGCTTTTCTAGGAATTCTAAGGGAGTTTCTATTGCAAGAACCGAGCCTGTCATTGAAGTTCCGCATTTCGACCTCGTTGAGAATCCCTCGTTTTGGAAAGATCATAATGTGCAGGTTTACTTATTTTGTCTTTCCACTTATTTAAAAATTAGCTATGCTTATTTCTTTCTTTTCCTAAACTTGTTTTTATATGTTTTATTAAGGTGTTGATTCGCATTAGACCATTAAACAATGTTGAGAAAGTGTCACAAGATTATGGCAGATGTTTGAGGCAAGAGAGTGCTCAAACACTACTGTGGCTTGGCCACCCTGAGACAAGGTTTACCTTTGACCATGTAGCTTGTGAATCTCTATCTCAGGTGCTTATGCTGTAATTATTTTGTTTATACATCAATAACATGCATAAGCATATTTTCTGGAAGTTATTTAACCACCTGATTTTCGTTTACAAACAGGAAAAACTTTTCAAGGTTGCTGGATTGCCTATAGTAGAAAATTGCATGTCTGGATACAATAGCTGCATTTTTGCTTATGGACAGGTATGGGGTTTTCTCCATTTTGTACTTTACATGTGAATTCCATTGTCATTTTCTGTAACTTAGGCACTCTTTGAGCATCTGAATCCATGTTTTAGACCGGTAGTGGAAAAACATATACAATGATGGGTGAGATAGATCGGGTGGAAGGAAAGCTCAGCAATGATTGTGGAATCACCCCTCGGATTTTTGAGTATCTATTCAAGAGGATTAGAGAGGTAAGCCGGAGATGATTAGACAAAGCTCATGTACAAGGTGTGTACTGGTGGATGATCCTTCTTTTTCTCATTTCCTGAAACTTTTTCTTTGTTAGGAAGAAGACAAGAGAAGAAATGAGAGACTAGAATATAGCTGCAAATGTTCTTTTCTTGAAATATATAATGAGCAGATAACGGACCTTCTAGAGCCTTCATCAACAAATCTGCAGGTATCAAAAAAAATTTTTTTTTCTATTATAAATAAATGAAGAAAACTTTCCCAACTTCCGCTGCTTTCTGGTTGAACATGCAACTCTTTTTAGCTTAGAGAGGATTTGAAGAAGGGGGTGTATGTCGAAAATCTTACGGAGTACAGTGTCAGAACAGTGGATGATGTAATCAGTCTTTTAGTTCAGGTGATTCACATTCTTGAATCTTATCATTCAGTAATTGGTTACAAATTTAATTAGTGTGTTACTTTATCTTACACAGGGTGCTGCAAATAGGAAAATGGCCGCAACCCATATGAACAGTGAGAGTAGCCGTTCTCATAGTGTTTTCACATGTATTGTTGAGAGTCGTTGGGAAAAGGATTCAATGACCCACCTTAGATTTGGAAGATTAAATTTAGTGGATCTAGCTGGGTCTGAAAGGTAAAATCTTTATACTAAAGGGCATCTCTTCTTATTGAGCTTCCATGATAAATAAAATCCTCAAGTTGATTAGGCAGAAGAGCTCTGGGGCTGAAGGGGACCGCTTGAAAGAAGCAGCAAATATAAACAAATCCTTGTCTACTCTGGGGTATAGAATCCTGAACTTGTTTTAGCTGGCTCAGGGGTTATTGTTATCCTAATTCCCTCTCTAGCTTCGTGAAGATTTTAGTACTTGCTTTCTAATTTTTGTTCCATGAATTTTTGCTTTTGCCACTATTACGAAGTGGAGAATTGCATTCACATTCAAATTTATCAAACCAATTTTAGAGCTTTTAGGAGGGATGTCCTTTGCTTTCTTTGTAATTTGTTATGTTGTACAGTCTAGTTAAGAGGTTAAAGGGAAGTGTGTATAACACATTCAGATTCCATTTGGTAGTCTACAGGACAGAAAAGGAGATACAGATCTTCTCTCATGTTGAACGATAAAACTTGAATCTAGTGGTTTGAAATGCTATATTTCATATGTTCCAGTAAGGAATTGTAATCTTGAAGTGGATTGAGATGTCTGCAGTTTCTTCAGAGAGAACATTTAGCCACTTAAAAGTATTTCTAGGAAAACATATGTATGCAATATGTGCAGTTCACTGATTGTAGAGTTGTTGAAATCCTCTTTCCCATAATTATGAAGGATGACTTTCTTTGCTTGCCTTTGCTATTTAGGAGTTTGTTCTTTTGAGCAACTATACTCAATGAAGGTCAAATGTGTATTTATACTCCTCTTCTTATTTATATTTCTCTATATGTGGTTGTAGACTCGTGATCATGTCCTTGGTGGATTTAGCACATGGGAAACATAGGCATGTACCCTACAGGGACTCTAGGCTAACGTTTCTCCTCCAGGTGAGAAATTCCGGGAACAAAATGGAAAAGATAAATGCAATTTTGTTGTTTGTATATACTGCAAATGATTCATCACAGTTTTCCATTTTGTCCTCCACTTGTTGCAGGATTCACTTGGTGGTAACTCTAAAACAACAATCATCGCAAATGTCAGCCCATCTATATGGTACATGCATAATTAGTTTCCTTTTGTCTTTGTTCAAAAGAAATTCTTAGTAAATTATGATATAATGGTAGCTTTGTTGCCTCGCAGTTCAGCAAATGAGACCTTAAGCACCTTGAAGTTTGCTCAACGTGCCAAACTTATACAGAACAATGTACCAATTTTTGAAGAGCAACTGAAGTTTCCTACCATAACTACAATAATTTGCCTTTTTAAAGTAACATTTTTATTGCTTTTGCTAGGCTAAGATAAATGAAGATGCTTCTGGTGATATAACTGCATTGCAACAACAAATCCAACAACTAAAGGTTCTGATTGGATGTTCTTTTCTCTTTATTTGGCATGTTTCGTCTTTGATTCTGTAAAGCTAATCAGTAATGCCTTAAATTTAAATAGGACCAGTTGTCTTCTGTTATGAAGCATCATAAGAGTTCAGAAGAATTATCCCATGTTGCACCAAATTCCAAAGAATCTACTTTGGATGACTTTTCTAAGAGATCTGTCTCGTCATCTGAGAAGATGAATATGGTTATCAATCTTAACTCACCAAGTTTTCGAGGTAGTAAGGTAAGTGAAATCCTAATTGTATTCTTTTTTGTTCCTTCTGGAATTGCACACCTATATTTTGTTGTCAAAAGGAATTGCATATGCTTTTTGCAAACTGCAGGTAATGTGCTCACAGCGTGCTTTGCTTGGTGCAATCAGGCGGGAGAGACTCTCTGAGTTTGAAGTCAAGAGATTAAAAACAGAGATTGAGCAGATGGACATTCTGGTATAGCTAGTAATGTTATAGCCAAGTTAACTAAGTTTTTATTTGGTTAATCAATCTTTCCATTTAGAACTATATATGGTGATGTACTTACATGTATTGTGGTATGGTTTGAATCATGGAGGTTCACGAACTACAAGAAGATGCTCAACATACTACAATGATGCTAAGTTTACGTGATGAAAAGATAAAATGCCTGGAATTACTAGCAGATGGTTTGAGCTCTGCTGATAAGTATCTCCTGGATGAAAATAATGCCTTGAGAAAAGAAATTGAAGTTCTCAAGGAAAGAATTCAAAAAAATCCAGACTTAGTTAAAATGACATTGGAGAAAAATAGAGTCCTTGATCAACTCAGATTGTAAGTATTATTTCAAAACCTTGGATATGTCAGGTGTTAGCTTATACTCCTCTTGATGGTCCATTATTATCATCCCTATCAGAATGCAAGATTTTTATGAACAAGGAGAAAGGGAAACACTTCAGGCTGAACTATCAGATATACGGGATCAGGTATACTGTTACTCTCTCTCTATCTCTCTCTCTCTCTCTCTCTCTCTCTCTCTCTCTCTCTCTCTGTGTTTGTTTCTGTAAAATGAAGTTTGGCTAATGATAATGCATTTTATGTACCATTTCATTTCCAGTTTCTCAAGTTGCTTGAAGTTCAAGAAAGTTCTGGGCATACTCATATCTCTACAAGTCAAGAAAGTCAGGTTCGGAATCCCTTGCTGGGAATAATGATCTTGGTTGCATTCTTTAGTGCTATAAAGTCTTGATTTTTTTTCTTTTTTTATAAATTCTTAAATTCCAGGATAATTCTATTGCTGAAGATTTAGAAGGGAGGGATGCAAATCCCAAATTAGTCAGGTACATCATTCTATGTTAAACATTCTGACCCTGCCAAGTATACTAATTCCCGGAAATGACAAATTAGTGTTGTTTCTGTCTCAAGTACCCATCCGAGATTTTTTTTAGAAGCTGATATATTGTTCATTAGATGTTCTATTTGCATCTAGTTAGGAACCATCGACTCTGAATAGATATACTTCCACTTTTGTTCTTCAATGAAGGCTGCCTTGTGATCATTATTTAATGACACTATGAGAGGGAGCCATTATCACATTGGTAGGGTGGTGCATTATACCCCAGGAGGCTGAGTTCTTCGTATGCTTAGACAGCCTCCTCAATATTTTTAAGGATGGACCTTTTTTCACCTAACACTTCTGGACCTTGATAAATTCTATAGCAAGGGAAAGAAAACTAGTGAACTATAACTGTAGAGAATTGCAAGTGGTGGGCACTTAAAATAAAAATAACTCTTGAAGCTGAGAATAAAATACTTAATTATATTTTGACAACCCGTTCAAATTTATTTACTTCCTCAATGATGCACGCACCATTTTATTTGCTACTCTCTATTTCTCACACCACTCACACTAGCTCACTGCACTTCGTTTTAATCACTTGTGCACACAAGCACTCTACTGCACTTGCTCACTCTTGCACACACGCTGACGCACAACACTACTGACCCCTATTTATACTAGCTCTTATCCACTTAGTTTGTTGGTTTAACATTTTATTACTAATTCCTAGGGAAGAGTAAGAAACTCTCCTCAACCTCTTATTTTTACTACTTTCTAAAGGAGCCTATAAATATGCTGGATTAGTTCTTGAATCCTCCAAATAATTCAAGGGAATTCTAGTGTTGCTTTCTCAACACTCCCTCTCAACACTAGATTATCTATTTGCTCATCCTTCTCAGCTTTGGAGTATATGTTCAATATCTTTTGGCAAGAGCTAAATTTGCATACTTTAAACTTTGCTTTCGACCTGGATGAGCTCAAAGAGGTTGTCGTGACTCTTCAGCTCTCTCTGTCTCTTGAAATTCACACATTTCTAATTCTCCAACTTGGTATGTGCCTCATCGTACTTCAAAGTATGGAGCTGTGTTTTTCTCATTCTTTGTGTTGGTTGCCATCGATAGAATACAAGTATCTTCTTGGCTCTCCTTTTGTGTTTTCTTCTGTCATTTTAGGATCTTCTAACTTTGTCTTTTCCAAAGGACACCATGAAGTTGCTTCATCGAATACTACATTTCTTAGAAACATAGCATTGCCTTGTCGTGGGATCACAACATTTCCACCCACAAACATGCACCTTATAGCCTTCTTGTCTACTTTGTCCTCAATTGATTAGGGACAAACATGTAGCATTCGCTACCAACTACTCTAAATGGCTAACAATTGGTTTTACGTTTCACAACTTCTCAAATGGTGATGTGAATCCGAGCATGGCTTTGGGTACCCTATTAATCACAAGTGTAGCAATCTTCATACGCTCGGCCCAATACTTAGGCAGAACATTCTTGGCGTGGAAAATGCTTTGGCAAGTCTCTCCTAGATGACGTTTCTTTCTTTTAGCTACTCTGTTTTGTTGCAGAGTCTTGGTACAAATAAATTGCCCGAATCCTATTTTCTCGGAGGAATTTCGACAATTCTTCTTACATATATTCTCCCCCAGTTATCGTTATGCAGATATCAAAATTTTCTTCCAATCTCCGGTTCAATTTCTTCTTTAAATGGCTTAAATTCCAAAGGTCATTCTATCATTCAAGACATGATATTCATTCGAAACTCGAATAATGATCAATGAGGCACTAATGGGCACCAAGGCACTAAAGGGAAGCAATGTTATTGATGGGTTGGTTTTTCCTAACTTTGCTCATGTGAAGCTCGAATCCTCGTGGTAATCTTCACGTTGGTTGACAAAAATTTTGACCAAAATATTTTTTTCTCGCATTCCACATGTTTGGAGACCCATTATACAAAGTTTCGAATGAATATCAGGTCTAGAAAGATAGATATAAATTCGACAGTTTTTTTGTCCTGCCTATGGGTATCAACGGAAGCCAACATCACCAACTCTTGAATAATGATAAACTGCACTAATGGGAACCAATGAGAGTTGGTTTTACTAATTTACCAGTGTGAAGTTCAAATCCGGGAGCTAACAATCACATTGGTTGACCAAAATTATGTCGGTTTTTTTTGAAAAGTCCCCGATTACGCCCCGTACATTCCTCATGTTGCAGAAACCCATCATACAAAGTTTTGAAAGAATATCACGTCTAGAAAGGTATAGATAAATTGTCGTGCCCATGGGTATGAATGGGAGCTGGTAGTCATCAACTCTCTCGATTAAGGATGGTCAACAAGGCACTTCTTTTTAATCACTATTCTCCATGCATTTCTCTTGATTTAGAAAAATTTACACGGTTTCGGATAGGACAACACTATGAGCTTTAGAGACTACACATTATGTAGTAAATGAGAAATGTTCTCCAATGTATTTAGATCTTTCGGGTCTAATGCAGTTTATCATAAACCCAAATGCATTATCTCAGCACAAGAAAACATCTTGTGGAGTTGTAGTCTGGCTCTTTTTTATTTTCTTTATTTTTTTAAAAAATTTGTTTGGGTGTGATATGGAGGTCCTGCTGTTGCAGGGAAGATGAACAATTTCAGAAAGAACTCAAGAACTGGAACCAACCCACTTGTCATTCAGTAAGAGTTCTTATGCTTTTTGTGTTTCAAGCTGTAGGGAAAATATGTTCTAGATAATTGTATTTGGTTGTTGCAATCTTTTCCTGATTAGCATTATTAGTTAACGCGTTTTTACATTGGTTAAGGTGATGCTTCACCAGAATGATCCAGTGGATGAGTCCTTTAATCAGCCAGAGAATGGAGAGTATGAAGATGGCCCAAGAAAGGAGAATGAGTTGGTTTTGCAGTTTAATGACATTCAAAAGGAGCTGGAAAATACAAGATATTTGCTGGAAGTAATGGAGTCAGAGCAAATCCGTCTAATTGAAGAGCTTGAATTTATGCAGAATGAAAACAAAAAGTTGAGAGAAATCTTAGAGAACCAGAAAATAGGGTGGACCAAATATGGATCTGAAACTGGATGCTACGATCTACACTACAATTGTGCAGAAGAAAAAGCCTTGACTGGGGAAACAAAGGACAAGGACAGCATAAGTAAAGTGACATTGCAATCTAAGTTGAACAAATTGTCAAGGGATCCAAAGGGTCAGTTAATCACTTACCCATGTCTAGAGGATCAAGTCTTGCAGATGTCTCGTGATCACCAAATTGAAATGGTCCAAAAAGAGGTAGAGATGGAAACAACTAAAACAATTCTTCAGTTGCAGGAAGAGATCACTATACTACAGTCAGAACTTCAAGAGAGACTACATTCTATGGCTGAGGAAAATGCATGTTTGCGAAACACTTTGGCAGCCAAAGATGATGAAATAAGGCAGTTGTCTACTGAATGGGAAAGGGCAACTTTAGAGCTGACAATGTTCCTTACAGGTGGTTCTGTATCACTTGAAGATGCTGCTTCCCAGGTTGAAAGTATCAGTTGTTCATTTACCTGTGTTAATGTTTGGATCAGTGAACATGTTGAGAAGGCTGCTAAAATGTGTATTGAAAAGGAAAAAAGTATACTTATGCTAAAGGAAAGTCTGGAAGATGCTCAAAAAACAGTACTGGAAATGCAGCAAAAATTGAATTCTCTGAAGGGTGTAACAATTGCTTTGACAGAATTTCAGGAACTAGAAGATGACACAAGTAGAACGGTGAAAGTACCGTCTGCTGCCCTCAATGATGAACTCATTATGGACAAACATTTAGAGAAGATCAAGATGAGGGAGCTGTTGGTTGACGATGAAATGGATGACAATGAAACTAATATAAATGCTTCAGTGTTGTCTGATAGAGATACTGAAATGGTGTTGACTCATTTAGGAATTTTGGAGGTTGGAAATTGTATTAAAGCATCTTGCTTGGAGGCAGAAAGTCATTTTTCACTCCTCCAATCTGCTATCCATGAAGCATTTTCTCTATACAAGAAGTTGATTTTGGATATTGTGAATGATATCCGTTATACCAGGAGAAGTTTTTCCCAATTGAAGACAAAGAATGGAAATCTTCAGATCAATGCAGCCAGAAGCCCACAGATTTCTTCCTCTGCACTTTTTAAGCATGATAAGCACAAAGAAATACTTTATGATAAGCACAAAGAAATACTTTATCAAGTAAAAGAAGAACTTTTACAAATAAGTGGTAGATTGAATTGCTTGAACGCCTTTTATGAAGTTGCGGATAAGTCTGAGTCACTGGCAACAGCTGAAAGCCAGGAAGAAGCTGATGGATGGAGTTCTGAGTCTTCAACTTCAAGTTGCAAATCTTCAGCTATGCGTGCAGCTTCAGAAATGAGGTTGAAGATATGCTCATCAACTGGTTATGAGAGAATAAATAAGAAAAATTTTGAAGAGGTTTTCGAGCAAGGTTTTAAAGGAAGCCCATTCTTTTCTTCTGATAATCAGGAACTGGAAGAGTCAAAAAGGATGGTCAAGAGTTCGATACCTGATGAAGCAACTCTGGCTTGTTTGCAGAAGGATCTAAGATTTGCATGTGACACTTTATTGAAAATATATGCTCTTCTAACTGCAGAATTTTGTCCAAAAGATACTCTGACCGGCTCTATCACAGGTCTCTCTATCCCTCATTCACTAGCATTCCTCACAAATAATGTGCAACCCTTGATTAAGGATGATCATAAACTGGAAATAACACCAGAGATGGAGAAAAAAGTTCAAGCTGATGAGGAATTGGTGCAGAAAGATGAATTCTTAAAACAGGTACTAATAAATTTATTTGTACAATCTTTTGTTTGTACTTCCTTCTATTTTAGGAAACATTAACTCCACTGAATTATTTGAAATATATGTGCATGGACAAGAAAAAAACAAACTACTAAGCTTGCATTTATTTCATTGCTTTTCAATTCTTTGATGGGCAGTTTTCTGCTGTTGACAAGATTTCTCGGGTAGATAGATTCATTGCAAAATTTGAGAAAGCTCATGTAGCCATTACGGAAGCTGATCTAATGCTGAATGAATTGATGAAAGCAAATGAAAATGCAAAGCAGTTGACTTCAGCGTGGAAACAAATAGGAGAGGATTTAATGATAGAGAAAGAGAGCTTACTTGAAGAGATTGAACAGCTAAAATCCTTCATTAGTTTGAAGGACAGAGAAAATGAACAATGCCAGGAGCAAGTTCATCTTGACCTGATGGAAATAGAGAACTTAGCAGTGTTACTAAAAGGTTCTTTGCAACAACATACAGAAGAAATATGTACGAGTGTTTATTCTGATGCCATCATAATGGTAAAGGACGCACTAAACAGCATTTGCAGCTTCCGATCATTGTCAGAGGATATTTTCTCCTTGATGATGGAAAATGAAATACATTCTTTTGTGCTACATCGCCATTTTGGGGAACTTGATTATGAATCCAGATGTCTTAACTTACAATGTGTTTCTCATGCCTCTCTCGGAGAAGCATTTGCAGCTGAAAATTATTTGGGGAAAAGTTTCGTGAATTTTGGCAATGGAAGCATGCTTGATTTGGTGAAAAGTAGAACTGAATGGTATCGAAGTGAGATAACCAGAAAATCGGAATCAGAGGACCATGGCCTAGTTCATGATGACCTGATAGTGGAGAATGTTGCACTGAAGAGAGAATTGCAGCGGAAAGAAGTTATACTGAAAGGTTTATTTTTTGACTTTAGCTTGTTGCAGGAATCAGCAAGCAGTAACAAGGATGCTAAGGATGAAGTTGCAAGGTTAACAAAAGCGTTGGACCAAGCTGAGTGTGAGCTGAAGTTGAAAATAAGTCAGTTTGATGAATTGGTTATCCAGCATAGAATACTTGAGGGTCGCTTGAGTGAGGCTGAGAGTGCTCTATCTGTCTCAAATTTCGATCTAGAGCAAATGAGAGGCCAATTAGATATTCTATCTGAACAAAGTGCTGATTTTAGAATTCTTTTGAAGGATCTTTATCTTCAAAAGTCCGAAGCAGAGCAACAATTGGAAGGACAAAGAGAGATTATAAGAGATTTGGAAAATGAAATTCTTCGCATGGCTTCTTCAATGGAGAAAGATTTGGCTTCTTCAATGAAAGATGTCAGTGATGATCTGGAAAGAATGACCATGGGAAGAGATGAACTTCTTGATCAACTTTATTCCCTGCAGGACAGGCTTGATATTGCGAATGCATTGGCGGATGAGAAGGAAGCTATTGCATTAGAGGCCCGGCAGGTATTTTTACATTGAAAACAAATTGAAACATGGGATATGATGAATGTTATGCATGACAAATTATTTTTTCCAGGAATCAGAGGCTAGTAAAGTGTATGCTGAACAAAAGGAAGAGGAAGTACAGATTTTAGAACACTCTGTTGAGGAGCTTGAATACACCGTTAACGTCCTTGAGAAAAAGGTATGTTTGTTCATTGCAGACAAAATATAGAGCCCACTTTTGTTGCTTCTGTATATTGAGCAATTACCTTACAGCTTCAGTGCCTTGCAGTTACAAAACTAGCAAGATAATAATGGTGCAATAAATAGTAGAAAGTTGTGCAATTCTTCATTCTGAAATCGGTGTATTTGTGTTCTGCATATGCTAATTGTTATCCTTAATATTTTCAATAATCACTCATGAGTTTTCTAAAAAAAAGAATTTATGTATACTCTGGGGTTTTTAATGGTTTAAGGTCGATGAAATGGAAGAAGAGGTAGAAAGACATCGCACAGCAAGATATGGATTGGAGATTGAACTCCAGTCACTAAGGGAGAGATTACAGATTGTTGAAAGCTTTAGTGATGATTTGGACTCCAGAGACTCAAGTAGAGAACCATCTTCAAGGTGTGAAAGGCCCTCTGTTTTGTTTATAAGAGTTTTAGGTTTGTCGTGATTTGCTAGTCCTGGTAAATGATTTTTATATTGCAGACTATTGCATGAAGGATATGTGGAACTTCAAGAGTTTCATAACCAAATAAGAGTCCTTGAAGAAGAAAAGGCAAGGCTAGCTGAGGAGGTAAGTCATAATTTGTGGTGATCCACTTCTTAACCAGAAATCTGCCGACTTATCATATCATTTTTGCATCTCTTTTCTGTCTATTAGTTTCTGTTGAACTGTCTATTTTTGTAGGTAAAGCAATACAGAGACTATATCTCTGAACTTATTATGCATGCTGAAGCACAGTCATCACAATATCAACAGAAGGTATATCAATCAACAAAGAACTGATAATATGTAGTTATTTCCTTGAAAAATTTGTTCATTTATTCCCACAGTGCTAGGGAAGGTACGTAGTTCAATTGAAGGTAGCTCGTGGAGGATCTTGTTATTTCAGTAGATATAGATTGGAAATTCATAGTTATAGCCTTTTAAACAGATGGATAGGGAATTAATAGTGAGAGGGAAAAAGGGTAATGAATATACCAGGATTTTGATGCACTAGATTCTCTGTAAGTGTCAAACCTCTAAATTAAAGAAACAATACACCATCTCAGTGTCTTGTCTCGTGGTAAGAGATAGGTGCCTCACTTCTCATGTTGTCTTCTTATCTTAGTGAATGGCGTAATCATATGCTTCATCTTACTGTTTTATTCAGTATATTTATTTTTTGGGTACCTAATCTGATCCCATGAGCAGTACAAAAACTTGGAGGCGATGGTTCAAGAAGTGAGCACTGGTTTATCCAACGGAATAACTGGACCAACAAATTCAGAAAAAACAGAGAAAAGTTCAGTGAAGGTCAGGGGTTCGAGCTCACCCTTCAGATGTATTTCAAATTTGGTTCAGCAGATGAATTTGGAGAAAGACCAGGAACTGTCAATCGCAAAAAATCGTATAGAAGAGCTTGAGGCATTGCTAGCTACTAGGCAGAAAGAGGTAATGTAGTGAACCCAAGTTTAACTGAACCAGAGTTATGTCTTGCTTCTTTTAGTTCTTTTGCAATTCCATCATTTTTGTTCCCCCCATACTTGAGTATTGCGCCTGTCTATTCCTGTCTGATTGTGGACAGTTTTTTTGTTTCTTGAAGTTCTGTTACCTTGGTTGATTCTTTTACTCCCAGATTACATGTGTGCTCTTTATAAAAAAGACAAGCAAAAAAGGGAAAAAGATAGGCTTACTTCTATGTTTTTTTTTGTATCAGGTGTGTTTAGTTAACACTAGACTGGCTGCAGTCGAAAGCATGACTCATGATGTTATACGGGATTTACTTGGTGTCAAATTAGATATGACTAACTATGCAGTAAGTTTGGGTTCTACGTTTCCAACTTCTATTTGGAATTCCCCTTTTCTTTGTTATGTGTTCCACATTTTAATCATTCTGTGGTATGCTCAAGGATTTGATATCCCAGAATCGACTCCAAAAGTTTGTGGAGGAGGCTCAACAGCAGACGCGTGAATGCACTGCCATGGTATAGTAAATGCAATTTACTTAAATTCTCAGATTCTCTCGACTTGGAAAGATCAGGAGGACAATTTTGGTGACATGATCGATATACTTATGTTAACATTAACCTGTGAGATCTTACTGTTATAGGAGAAAGAAGTTTTCAACCTTAGAAGTCAAATTAGAGATCTCATGGAGGAAAGAGAAAGGTTGGTAATGCTAAGAGTCCCATGTTATTTATGTTCTTCATTCTTTCACTCAACAACTAGATAATACAATTTGATATTACCTTTGTTTGTGGTGGATGTCATGATTCACACTAGATGCGTTTTGGAAATGAAGAGAAAAGAAGCAGATATGCTCACTGTACATGTGACAGTGGAACAATTAAGGGAAAGAGATCAGTTGCTAGCTGCACAAAATGAGATGCTAAAGGTTCGCTGCATTACAATGTTTTCTATCATGTGCCTCACTTGTTCGTTCTTCCTTCACTGTCGTCAAAACATGCTGTTTTATCTATCTTGGATCCTGCAGGCAGACAAAACTAACCTACAGAGGAGGGTTGCTGAGCTAGATGATTTAGTAAAGAAACTAGTGGAAGAGAGTCACCAAACAACAAATGGCTTGTCAAGGCCCAAGGACAACAACCGAGGCAGGAGACTGAATCATCATTCAGAAAAGCCCCTACCACGATGGAATAATGTTTGAACTTTCAATAATTCCAAGATCAAGAATCGGTTGAGCCTATTCCAATAATTCAAAGGAGGTACCATTTGATTCCTAGAAGGTTTTATGCATCTGGTTTTGTTTTTGCACCAGCCAATATCAAAGCAATGATTGTGTGTGTGTGTTGGGGGTTGGTGGGGTTTGGTTTGGTCTTAAAGCATGTTTTGGAAAGATGGTGTGATCCTTGTACATAAATGCATGAGCTTATGGTGCTGTTTGTCTAATGCTTTATATAATTAGTGCATAAAATTAGATCCCATGAATGAATTTTGTTTGAGGCGATAAATCTAACTCGGAAATATAAATGTATAGCGCGAAAAAAATCATTATTTTTCCTCATCTTTCTCTCTCTACACAGTTTCTCTCTGACTTCTCTCTACTCCTTCTCCACTTTAAAACGAGGTAGATATGGATCATTATAAAGAATTTATAGCAGAAAATATCAATTTAGATGTAAGAAAAGTTGAAATTTTTTTTTAAAAAAAATTGGAGCTCGGATTGCCCGGACATGATCTGTTCATGTCTGGGTTGCTCGTCCGGGTGATTCGAGCCCCAATTTTGAAAAAAAAAATTTTAACTTTCCTTATATCTAAATCGATATTTTCTTCTACAAATTCATAATGATACATATCTACTTAGTTTTAGAGTGGAGAAGGAGTAGAGAGAGTCAGAGAGAAACTGTGTAGAGAGAGAAAGAAGAGAAAAAATAATGATTTTTTTCGCGCTATACATTCATATTCCCGAGTTAGATTTATCGGCCCTTTTGTTTTATCAGATTTTAGAAATAATAAAATGCTAAATTATTTCTTTATTTTTTTTTTAAATATAGAATAGTATTTAGTAACTCAAATTCTTTGTTTCATTTTTATTGATTATAATATTATTAGTAGTTCATTTCATTTATTACCCAACAATGGTAGCACAAGAATGGTTAGCTCAATTTGGGTAGTTGTTATACCATGTATAAGGTTACACCATGCAAGGTGTATTCGCCGTCAAAACTGGTCTTAATTAAATCCCCAAAACTCTTTTACGTGCGTGAGAAAAAATTATTAAAAAATTTCACACAGAACTTCCAATTTCTCACGTGATTTCAAGTTTCTAAACTTCGGATTCTACTCTTTTTCTTCAATTCCTTTGTTCCTTGATACAATTTCTTTCTTGTTTCTTCAATTTCGCGATAAAAAATCATCGATAATGAGTTCTTCAAACAATAGCAGGTAATAATTCTTCAAAATCAATATGAATTTGTAGTTTTTAATAAAAAAAATAGTTCATCGAAATAATTCGCATCTTATATATAGAAGTAGGCATACATGTGTATCTATGTTTAGGTTTTTTGTGTTTTATGTTTGTGCTTTAGTATTAGAAACTATATAATTTTTATTTTATTGTGCATTAAGTATTTTTTTATATGTTTTTTTGTATTTTGAAACTATAAAAGTATGCAATATTGTTTAAAAGTGAGAATGCCCAGTTTTAAAATTATGAATACCTACTTTTGACATAAAGAATGCCTATTTTTAAAACTAAGCCCTCTCAGCTTTAAAACTCGGCACTCTCAAATTTAAAAAACTATGTATTCTTAGTTTTATAACTAGGCATTCCTTGTTTCTATGTTATTTGAATGGGATTTTTGTGTTGTAGGTGCTCTCTACTTGTATAAGACATCTGTTCCATCTTGAAATTTTTGTCTAAAATATGTCAATTACTAATATATATTATGTAGTCTTAGTTTTAAAATTGACAATGCCTTGTTTTAAAGCTAGAAGTGCCTACTTTTAACACTTGGAATGCCTAATTTTAAAACTAGACATTATCAGCTTTAAAATTAGACATTCTCAGTTTTAAAATCAGGCACTGTCAGTTTTGTTTTCATATTAATGATATTTTTTTCCTGTGAAACTGATATTTTTTAATTGTTAATGTTCCATGAAAATATAATTATAGTTTCATGATTACGTAAGTGTCCATGAAATATTACTGATTCTACATAACACATAATAATGTAAACATCATTAGAAACAAGGTAAAATTTAACACAAAAACTCATCAAAACCTGCGTATAACTGATGGAATATACAATATATTTTCATGAAACATTAACGCAACACCCAATGAACATTAATACATAACTTATGAAATATCTCACGCGCGTGTGAATCACTACCACCATTCTTTTTCTTTTTTTTTTAATGAATGCGCTGCGTTGAAGGCCAAAAAAGAAGAGGAGTTATTAATTTAGGCACGTTCTCCATTAATAAGCAGCTTTTAGCTTATATTAAGGTGTAAGATATTTTTTAACAGTTCTCGATTGCTTACAATATATGATTTTAACTTAAAATAAATTGAAAAACTTTTTTGAGAAACTACTCTATTGATATTTTTTTAAACTGCTTATGTTTATTAATGCTATTAAAATTTTAAAGATATTAAAATAACATCTTAAAATAATGTGCACTCCTGATAATCCATAAAAAGAAAACTTCCAAGTAAAAGATTGAGCTTTAGTATTTGGATTACTCAACAAGCTTCTGCAATGTCTGAATTAGCAGGTTTTTTTGGATATTTCTTGATTTTTTTTTTTCAATCAATGTTTCTTGATTTATATTACAGCAAATTAACCTCTAGAGATTTCAATTCTTAATTTTTTTTGCAGTGACAAATAATGATAAGACACTTGAAATTGCCCAAAGAAGATGGTTGAAGGCTTTATAAATTTATCACATTTTGCAAGATTATCAAGAACTTGGCTTTGTGTTGATCACAAACATAAATTCAAATCCCAAATTAATTTGATAATTAATTCACTCCTCTCGTTTTAGTGCCTTATTTTTTAACTTCTTTTTTTGTGCCTATAAAATGTCGTTTTGAAGTTATTAGAAAAGGCATGGAACATTCCTTGGTTTCAACTCATGAATAGGCAAATTCAGGAATGCTAAATAGCTGTAGAAATGAAAGAAACTCAGTCTCCTTATGTTCCTTTTTCTCTCATTAAAAAGGGAAAGAAAACTCACAATACAAGTACAGTCGTCTCCCCATATGCATAGTGACATTCAAGAACATCAATTCTACCAAACTATATAAAATTGATCAATCAAATTGAAACTAGAAGCCCACAACAAAAACAGCAGATTAAGTAAGCTAGTAAAGAAGAATGCATTTTGTGTGAGTCCGCAAGTAAAAATTTCTACCATCCTTCCAAGTTTCTATTCTTCATACCAACAAGTCAGTTTAACGTATCAAGAATGTAGAGAAGAAAAGGAAAGGCAGTAGCAAACTTAAAGATTGATCAAGAAAATGTAGAAAATATGTATACTTTCATGGGCAAAGCTCCAATGAAGGAATGTATTCAAACGGATAAAGAGGGGAAATGGAGATCAAAAGACTACATAAACGTATCTAAACATCCAAATAAAAGGAAGCGTTGAGTTTCTTGACAGAAATAAATACAATGTGATATGAAATTAAAAACAAGCTGAAGATGATAACTGTATATATTATTATGTTATTCTTTGTGTTTCTCTAGAAACATAATAACGAAAGATCATGGTATAATAAATTTCCCCGTCTCCATGCACTAAGCTAAAAATGCATTAGTACTACTACATCATAAATTGCATCTTATTGAGAAAGAATTACCTCAGGTAAAGACAGCAGATGCTTAAAAGTTGTTTGAAATCTGCTATATCTTTGACAAAATACAAGAAAATGCAGTCTTCTTGTATGTTACTGCAACATTGAAACTATCATCTTGGCACAGGGCAGAGAATTTGATCCACTGCTTATGGATGACTGCATATCTCTTCTGAACATCTCTGGGCCAGAGTTATAGCAGTATAATCATAACTATATGCATAAGGCTGGAGATGTTGTCCATTCACTCCTCGGGCCAGCTTACGAGCAAGAACCATCATCCTGACAAATTAACGTTTAAAATGAGCTTATATGGATATGAAGTGAAATATAGAAAAATCTACAACGCTAACCTTCATGCACACATAGATATAGTGGACGTCAGGGTTCTTTCCCAATACTGATGCTGCAGATGTTCCTTCTTCATCCAGCTGAATTGGTGAGGTTACATCCCATACCCGATGGTCTGAACTTTCTTCTGGCACTATTTTATCTGCAGGAGGTGGTAAACACAACAATAGACTTGTATTACGAGTAAAGGGAGGTTACAGAACGCATATGGTAACTTATGCAAGTGTGCGAGATATATCTTATTGTAGATGGCACTTAGAAAGATAAATAAGGAGGTTACTGGATTACCTATAACATGTAGTTTGATTGTCCAAGAACACATATTTCTCAACAAGCCTACTCGATAATTTGGTGCTCCATATGTAATCTACAGCATATTGAAAATGATTTAAAAGCAACCATTATCAGAAAAGAAAAGGAGGGCAGCATTAAATTACACAAATGTAGTACGGGATTTTCCCTCTATTTCCTTGTCTTCAGGAAGGGATATCCAGAATAAACTTAACAGAGATTCCTGCCATGAATTACCAGGATATATACGCCTTTATCCTTCAGGACCCTATAGTTTGTCATCAACTGCTTCAATATGTGAACAGATCAAAAAGAATGGGAAGCAAAAACGAAGGATACTACGAACACTAATGTTTGCTGCCATATACCTGGCCACCTCCTTGAGCATTTTCTCAGCATTTTCCCTTGAATTCTGTCCACACTACACACAGACATTTAAAATAAGCAACCACCTCCCCCTACAAATATATTGCCACGGAAATACTCACCAAGATAGAGTCCAAAGTTCCTGGAAATCCATATTGAAAATTTATAAGCAACAGTCTGGAAATGTTTCCAACAAACACTAATACTTATTTACCTGAAAAATCCAATATACATAAAAACAGAAAAAGGTGCACCTTTATCAACAACAGCGTCGAAGGAACCTGCTTCAAAGGCATCCATTTGTCTAACATCCATCTTTAAATCTGGTCAGAGATCACACAATAAATAACAACATAACATAACAGAAGCAGTAATTTCTTAGGAAAGACGCACGAACCATAGATGATGATACGCAATACCACAGCATACAATTTGATGCCTGTTTTCAGTACTAAACTTAAACAGGATGTGGTACACACGACTTAAAACATATTTGCCTATATATGGCAAAGGGGCAAAGTGGGTGAATAACTAATCTGAAGAAATCCTCAAATGTATCAAATCTCAAATGCATTTATATGTAAAGTAACCTTGCTGTGTCTGTACAAAGTGAATTTTGAGGGACACATGCACCAGAAGGGTACAGAAGCTTTGATGCCAAAGCCAAACACCATTTCCATTATAAAATTAATAAGACTCACATTTCAATTGTGGAACGTTGGAGTACTTCTTTTGCATTTCTTCAATCACAACAGATGATATATCTATGTTGAAAACATCCTCATAACCATTATTAACCATTCCTTCGCTTAATGCTGCAAATATCAAAACAGTATTAGAAATTTGATGTGCACTCCCGATAATCCATAAAAAGAAAACTTTCAAGTAAAAGATTGAGCTTCCGTATTTGGATCACTCATGAGTCATGACATTAACAAGATAAACAAAATCTTGCTTATTAGAGAAAAATCAGCTAAATAAAGGATCAGGGATGAGCAGTGCAATAAAAGAATAGACAGATTAGTCAAAGATACTCATACATAAAACACAAAAACACACTGATGCAAACACAAACAAATATTCAAAGACAAATTACAAGCTCCCCCCACCTATGAAGGAGAAAGTGATTTGTCCTGTAACACTCAAGCTAAAAAGTGATCATGTTGACAAACTAAGATTGTTTTCCATGGAGTATCCAAAAATCAGTAAATATAACAAGGGAAATACCATTCTTTGTTTTTATCTTTTTAATTTTTAATGATTTAAAAGAAGTCCTCCATAGCTAGAAACGCTAAGAACTTTGGTACTAATTCAACATAATTTGCAGTACACAAGGTTGCTAGTTGCTTCATGGAAAGACAGTGGAGCAAGAAAATCTCAACCCTGATTATCTAGATACAGAAATTACCCCTTTTCACATAATACCCTCCATCTCTACCAGTAAGTAGCTAGTGAAACACAAGTCATAAAAGGATAGTATGATTTTGCGGTATTAAATCATATATATGAACTGCACAGCCGTTTATTCTTGAAGAAACTGTAAATTGTTTTTTCACATATTAATTTAAATCCGTCCAATCCCCGGGTTGAAAGGAAAGAGGCCATAAAATTACAGAGATGAACACTCCAACTTCCCATATAGAAGAAAGGAAAGGTACCTGAATTGCCACATCCAACGACGAGGACACGGTGGTGTCGGTGAATATAAAGGTTTAGGAGAGGGGCTAAGTTAGAGTACTTCTGGTACCAATCGAAGGCCCCTGCTGCACCCTCTTCCGAGTAACGTTTGTCCCAGTACCATCCCTCTCCGTATGCATGCGAGCTCGTCATTCTCTCTCTTCCCTCACAGACACAGAGTCACTCTGATCTTGAATTGAAATGAAGGCCGTTTCGATCATTTCTAGGAGGTTCAGGTTCACTTACAAGGGTATTACTGGCATTCAACTGTACATCCAAACTCAGATGAATTTTCCGGAAATAATCTAATAGGATTGGATTTTGGACAAAATTTAAAAATTCAACCTTTATACTTGTGATGGTGAGAGCTATTCCAGAAGTCTTTCTGTCACCATTTCATGGTGAGTTTTCCATGCTTTACCAATTCTCATTGGTGTACTGTAATCTTTTTTTCTTACTAGAATACACCTAATCAAATTTTATTAAAATTAAAATTGTGTATTATTTTAATAAATAATTCATTTTATTTAAAATTAATTTTCTTTTATTTTAATAAGTAATAAAATAAAATAAAATAAAATATTATTCATTTATATGTTAATTATTTTTTATTTTTTAAAAATTAATTATATATAGCCTTAAACAATTTTTATTTTTCAATTTGTAGCTATGAATTTTTGTTTTAGTCATTTATAACCATGAAGTTTATTTTATCTTTTTTTAGTCATGAACTATTTTTAATAATGTATGCTTATAACAATTTCATGATTTCATAGTAACGTCCATTGCATTTTTTTCACATTTTTATAATATAACTTAAATGATTTAGTTATTTTTTTCCATTCTATTGGATCTATGTATCAAAATCTATCGAATTCCATAATGTAATCTTTAAATTATTTTCATGTATGTGCAAAAAATTATTATCTACTTTATTTAGTTTCTTTTTATTGGTATCTTATTCAATATAGTTTTATTTAGTTTATTTTTAAGAATTTTGTAATATTTTGTCTAATTTCTTTTTATTGGTAGCTTATTTAACATAGTTTTATTTAGTTTATTTTAAAAAATTTTGTTATATTTTATCGAATTTCTTTTTATCGGTATCTCATTCAACACAATTTTATTTAGTTTATTTTTAAGTATTTTATTATATTATATTTAATTTCTTTTTATTGGTCTATTTTCCAACATAAAGTCATTATTATTTAGGAGTTACATACCATTGTAGTTATGACGGATTAGTGTTAATAATTTAGTGACACCTCCAAATAAATATTTTGTACCTTAATATATAATTTTTACAAATGCCTATTTATATTTAAAACAATGAATTGAATTTAAAAATGAATATTTTTTCTATTTTTTCACTTTAACACTTATATATTATCTCACACTTATTTTTCTATGAATTTTTAAAATGTTCTATTTTTATAAACTTAAGGGTTAATTCCAAAGAACAAATCCTGTAATTTTAGTCAATTATTAATCGAGTACCTATACTTTTAATTTTAACAATTAAATACCTAAATTAAGGTTTTGCCAATAAAACAAACAAATTTCTCTTATTTTTTAATGGTTTATTTTCTGATATAGTTATATTTAGTTTATTTTCAAGAATTTTCACTTTTTCTTTCATATTTGGAATATTTTTCCTATTAACTCATTCATCTCTTTAATATTTCATATTTTCTTTTTCCAAACCCATTTGTTTATAAACTTAATTCCAAAAGTTATCATTATTTGCGGGTTACACACCTTAGTTATGATAAATCAGTGTTAATAATTGATTGATACCCCCAAACAAATATTTTGAATCTTAATATATAATTTTTATATTTCCTATTAACTCATTCATCTCTTTAATATTTTCACATTTTTTCCAAACTCATTTGTCTATATAACACTTGAAATTGTCTCATTTTTATATTCGTGGGGGTTGTTTTACTACTTAATACTTAAATGTAATAAATGTATACTCATTCTTTTAATATTTGGTAATTACAAGCTTTTTTATTACTCATTGTTTTTATTAATGTTATGTGCCAAAATTATTATTAAGAGAGAAAATAATTTTACCTTTTTATCCTCTTTACTCTCATTATTTAATTTTACTATCAAGGTTAAATTTGTCCATTGAAAAAAAAAAAGAAACCAACAAATGTAAATCACCATGATCACTTTCAGAGCTTTTTATAATAATAGAGATGTGAAACCTAAAAAAGAGATAAGCATTAACCTATTAAAGATTCTCCTCTATTTTCTTAACAAAGTTTTTTCCCTGATCATTTAATTAGATGGTGCAGGATGTTAATTTGAGTTTTTTGTGATGATTTCTAATATGGGTTTTCTCTGCTTTGATCTTTTTAGTACAGAAACTGATCCAAAACTATAAGAGAGAGCAAGATGAAGAGGAAACTAATCAATATTTGTACATATATAACATGGCATATACTGAAAAATTCTCTGTAGTCCCTAATAGTCTCAGTTCAGGTGTTAGCTTGTCTCCTTCAAAAAAAAATGCAATTTCCAATTCCCATGATTTCCCTTTGGTTTTGGCAGCAAATTGATGGATTTGGACTGGGCTTCTTCTGTTCCCCACAATGCTTATGATAGCTTCTTTATATCCTTTATACTTTTCTGTAGTTTCCAAGCTGATCCATTATTTCTTAGTTATTGCTAGGCTCATTGCTGTAAGCAAAGCTCTGCACTGATTCCAAATGTGGATAAGCAGTTAAGACGGACGATCTACACAATGGACAAGTGGAGTTGGAAAGGAGCCAATGACAGATACAATCAATATGAAATACATGTTTGCATGCTGATACTTGAAGCAACTCTTCTTCCATCTGAAATTCCCCCAAGCATACACAACATCTGAACAAAAGGCAAAAAAACAATGACATTATGGTATCACTAATGGAATTGTGTGCCCACAAGATCAAAAGGTTGCCCCATTGGCAGAAGGGAACTGCCTTAATCTAATCGAGTTCAACAGAACCAAGGTTATTCAGGTACTAATGCTAATTGCTTGACTTTGAGTTTTCTTAATGAAGATGAAAATAATGGTAAAATCATCATGCTTGAAAGTATTCTTTTTTTGTTAATGCATGACCAGTTTTCTACACAAAAAAAAAAAAAAAGATGAGTCTTCTACTTTATTATAGTTTCCAGTCAAAGAGAAAAAGGATCCTATTCTAAATATTTCTCTATCCCACAACTTGATATTGATGCTGATTTTTTCTCTAGTAGTGCATTTTGCAAAAGAATGGATGCAATCAGAGATTCTAACAAACTGTTGTGGGAAAAGAAAACTTATATTTTCCAAGCTGCAACGAATGAATACAAAGATAAAGTTGCATCATCTGTCTAGTGCTTTTAGGAATATCTTTCAGCACTTTTTAATGTGCTTTTCTTCAGTCTAGCTAAATGCTGTGAAGGGTACAGAACCTTAGCTAGAGCATATAGAGTATAGTAGCTACGGGTATAAGATGGACTTACAGCGACTCCTTTGCCTTGAGATCATCATCAAACAAAACTCTAGAAAGATTATTCTTGAGATCTCTTTTCAGTTTCAAATCCATTTCAAACAGCTGGATTATGAAAATATAAAAGTTAACAGATAAATCATATAAAATTTTTTTACTTGAGGAAATAAAAGGAAACAAACAGTTTTATGTGTGTAGTGCCCAAACCTATGCTTGTTTGTTATATGTAACAGAAGTTTTTAAACTGCATCTAAAAGAGGGAGGAGAAGACAAAATTGAAAAGCCACTATATAACATTAGCACAAAAGAGTGCAAAAATGTGCGAGTACACATTGTAATAGTTTGTGTCACCTATAATCTTCTACACATTGTTCCTTCACTTGTTATTTGAGTTCCCAACTTGTGACTTGTGAATGAATGACAATAATTTATCTATGATTCTACAAGGTGAGTAAGTTCTCTGGATTTTCCCTGAAAGATATATTTGCAGCATATATAGAATACTTAAGTCTCTACAGAATCCATATGTTCAATGTTATCTAGTAGCCATGCAATAGCTCCTCCATGGATGCTGATGCAAAATCTTACTTTACTTTAGTGATTGGCATGAAAAGGGACAGAGGGAAGAGAATTAGAGTCTTACCGTGGTGGAAGATGAAGTGGCCTCAGTCACAGTCCTCGGAAGGATAGGTAGAGTTGCTGAATAGTTAGAAGCCCTCCTCTTGAGATAGAACAAGTAAAATAACAGGAAAAGTATGACGGAGAACAAGATAGGAATTGAGAAGATAAAAGCTTGGTAAAGCTTAAGCTGAAGCTCCTCTGAGTACAGGTGAGGAGGGGAGCTTGGAGACTGAGGAAAACCCATAGGTTAACTTCTAAGATGATCTCCTATAGTACGAGGTTTCTCAGGATCTAGCTGGACAAGGATCATATGTATGTGTATGCTTGGTTAGATGGTATTTATAGATTCTTAACTGGATAGCCTGCTAGTCTGAGGAGGAAGAAAGCAAGAGTTCTTTTTTTTACCAAAATTAAGAAGAGAGAGATGCATTAGGCTTTAATTTATACAAAGATTTTTCACTTTCAACTTCCAAAGAACTACAATAGATGCCTGAAGAGTACTTTTTGCTATCAACCGTTTATTTTTTGTGCTTCTTCCTTGGTGGAGGGCAAAGCCTACTATTCATGGGACCTAGAAGCCAAGAAAGGTTCTCTAATCATTGATGATCTTAATCCCTTTCCACTTCCATTGGCACTGAAAATGATAGCTTGGTGGGAATAAGAAAGCATAAATGTCAATGATGTATACTCTACAGCCACATGGTTTACTCCTTATAAACTCTGAGCTCCATTTGGATGTGTTTAGGCCACAAATTAAGTATGGAAGTAGTAAGGTTGGTTTAAAACTCATTCAGCAGATTGGGACATTTCTGCTGTTAGGCATCACTTTTTTCCTGATTATTTCAGCCCACCCTATACTATAGTATTTTGGAAGACATACTTTACATTGTTTGGTCTAATATTGTACCAAACCAGCTCAGTGAAAGCTTGTCCTGAACTTGTGTAAAAGTTGATGGCTAGCTTGTTTGAGTAGATTTTCTCATGAAGTTTATCAGAAAGTTGCCTGTTTAAAACAAGAAAGAGACCGAACTTTGTGAATGTGTTGCTCATATACAGTGGAGTTTCTTTATTGTATGCGCCACAATGATTTGCAGCCAATCAAAATAAGATGAGAATCAGCACGCACAATCATGGACTCAGATGAAAGGAGAGAATGGATGCTGACCTGGTGAAATGTAAGAGGCTCCCGTACTTGCAGTTGCTCCACAAAGCCACCATGATCGCTGGGGCTTACATGAAAACAGAAGGAATTAAGAGTAGGAATTAAGAATAGTTGTTGAATGATGAAAGAGACAGAGAGAAATATGCACTCAGGAGGATAATGTGTATAATGAGTTAATTGACATTTGGAGAAAACTTCTGTTTCACTTGCTGACTGGCAAAGTGTTTCCTCCACTTTCTTTCTTCATTCTTTGAGTCCATCAACAAGTGAAATGAATTGCAGAATTAAAATCAAACTAACATACAGAGAAATAGAACAACTCTAAACAGCCACAATACAAATCCTACTAAGCTTCAGAAATTCTAACATTAGTTAAAGGCTAATGGGTTCTAAAACTTTAATTAGTACTTTAGGGAGATTTGATCACTAAAACACAAAATCTGCAGTTTTCTTGATGTAATAATCATAATTCTTTTTATTTTATTAAACAAATTACATAATTAAGCAACGTTTTGAAGTCAAATATTAACTAAATTATTCAAGAACAAAATAAAACGTACATGTTTCAGGAATTTTCCCATTCTAACTCAAAAGTACATTCTCCCTTGTCTTTCAACAGATTGACCTCCTTCAATCTCCATTTGATCTTCTTCATCTCTTGTGGCTATCATCAACTTGTTACTGATGATTTCTTCATATTCTGAGCACAATCTTATGATTTTAGGACGACAAACCCAAACCGCTCTATCAAGAACCTTTTCCTCCCAATTATGAATTTTAGGAGGTGCATTGTTTAAACTCAATTCATCAACTAATTAAGGTGCACCAGAGAGTGGACCAGGCACAGATTTCCCAATGTACCATCCTTTCTCTTAATAAATAGAAAAATTTTGGATTGAGGTAAACTTTTCAAGAGTTCCTTCAAATTGACATAACCAGACATTCGGAAAACATACAATGGATATAAGAAGACTCTTGCAAAAGATAGTTTGGGACTAGAATGGCCCAAATATCCAAATCTTGTCAAACCTGGGGAGTCAAGGTGCAGCTCATCCAAATTGTTCCACCTGTTTATAGCATTCAACTTTATCTCTCTAAATGAATTACTTGATATTCTGAATCTTCGCAACTTGAACCAATCATCATAGATTTCCAAATCCTCTAGGTTGGGGAAATCAGAGAAAACCCCATCTGGGATTTTGTCAGATTCCACCAATACTAACTGTTTAAGATTGTGAGGGTTACTCAAACTAAGCCCATTGGTACAAGATAAGAATTCCAGATTTGGTGCTTCAACTTGGACAATATTATGCCCATTTGCAATTGGAGCATACCAGAATTTCTTAAGCTTTGGACTTTTAATCACATTCAACTTACCATTAAGTGCACACCAACAAAGCTTCAAATCTTCAATCTTCTGGCAGCTTGAGATTATTCTTTCCAGAACAGATTCATCTAAAGATACATGGTAAAGATGGAGAGACTTGAGATTATGGCATTCGACGTCCTTTGGAAGTTTCAGTCGACGGCATTTTAAGGACAGCTCCAGGAGAGATTTAACCTCAAAAAACAATTGGAGGCAAAGTTGAACTTGAAAGGTTATTAGACAGATCAAGTTGAAGATTTTTCACACAATTTTTTTTCTGCTACTTTGGTCCATTCAATAACGACCTTAGAAGGAGGAAAGTAAAAAATAATCATCAGCTTCAACTCGTCAATACCTATATTTTCTTCTCTATATCTCTGTAAAGAATTGTTCACATGATTCCAAAACGGCCTTTCTCTTTCTCTGTAACCACGACCAGCTTGCTCGCAGTAATTCCTATCGTTAAAATACAGAATGGGACGGGTTTGCCAAGCGTTGAGCCATGATTTAGACAAACAACTTGCTCTGATTCCCTCTTCCTCTGTTTCAAAAAAAGAGAGTATGAATTGTATAAATTGTTGGGGTAATTCTGGTAGAAATTCGGACGGGAATCTCCGCTGGCTTCTTTTGAGTTTGCATGGAAAAGTCCTATCAGAGCTTCAAATCAATTTGACTAACGTTGTATTTGCAGAAGGCACAGAGGGAAGAAGGAATTTGGGAGAAATTCTCTTCTGCAATTCGGTCTATTGCTTCATCAATTATAGTTTTCTAACTATTTTTCTTGTACCAAATTTATCAATTTTCTCTATTTTCAATATTCAAGTCTCTCAATTATTTTTATTATAGTAACTTAGTCTGCTATTAATAATTAAAATATAGTATCAAATTATTTTCTCTCAATTATTTTTATTATAGTAACTTTATTTTCAATACTTATAATACGTCGAAACTATAAATTTCTCATTATTTTTGCTTCTAACTGCCGCACTCGTATCTTTTCATTTTGTCAAAAATCTATTTTAATATAGATGCTTATGAATCCCCCTCTATGCCTTGTGGTAATGATTCTTCTAGCATTACGATATTTCTCATGACAGTGTTGTCCATAAATTAAATATTTTTGTATACTATATTTCACTTAGATATCTTGGATTCCATTTTGTGTGCTTGGTAGAAGTTTTGTATAAATGTCTTGCCATGCTATGGAGTATTTTGATTTAAGTTGTTTTCTTTTTAAGGGGTGGAAAAAATAAGCCTGTTGAAGCTTAATGATGATACCTGTATAATGCATTATATGTCACATAATACTTAGAATCGTATGTACCACTTTCTTGTATTGTCTTTCGTATTATTACCTTTAATAATATATTTTTTCCATCAAGTTTTATCTTTTTTCTTTTAATTTTATTAATAAAATATATCAAATTATGAATGTTACAATGATAGTACCATTGAATGTTGGAGACAATCATAATTACAAAACCGATCCCATAATAGGTGAGTTTAATGTCGGACACATGTTTCAACTTTTCAATTTTTTTAGAAGTGATAGAATTTTTTTCCTAATTTTACATAATTGGCTCCTTCTAAATTTAAGTTTTTTTTCTTATATTGTGCAAAAATAAAAAAAAATTTAACAGGGCCCAATTTAAATATTTTTGTCTCAATTAACCCTTTATCATCAAATTCTACATTTTAAAGATAGTTAATACTACTACACTTCTTAGGATAATGAAAGATAATTTTATAATGAAAGATAATTTTCTATCTGATTATTTGTTGAAAAAATATTACTACAAAATTTAATGTAAATTTAGTTATACATGATTTTTTTTAATTTGAAAATTAGCCACATATATTCTAATTATTTATATTAATTTTTATGTTATTTATAAATATATAAATCATACCTCTCACTCCCATCTAATTTTTCATCTTGCATCCAACCTCGAGCAGGAATAGCAAAATCCTTGCCAAAAGAGGGGATTCATTCTGTTCCATCCTGAAGGGGACGAAGATTTCCCGACTTTAATTAAGGATGGGAGAGAAAAAACATGATGAAACGGGAATGGGATTCAATTTTGTCCTGTCCCATCCCTGTTTATCTAGTCCCATGATTGTAATTATTTTTTAGTATTTATAAAGTAAAAAGCATTACTAATTATACTGTATTTTTTTAAGTTGGTGAGAATATTAGAGACGAGGAGGCAAGTAATTTATCTCTTTTGTTAATTTACTTCATTATAATTCAGCTTGGGTGTTAAAGCCTTTTAGTTTCATATTTTTAATTATCTTAATTCATTATAGGGACTTAAATCAGATTAAAATTTCATATGTTTTCGTGGGCTAAACAAAAAATTTTCATCCCGTTCTTCAATTAAAAATAAGACGAGAATGGGATTCATTTTATCCTCACCAAATAGAAATGAGATCACAACATAATTTTAAACGAAATAGAACAAAACATGAATGAAATATAATACAAAATAACGGGATAAAAATAAAATTATTAATTTTCGTCCTTTCCCGATTGCCATCCCCATCCCGGGTGAGTTTGTACTTTCTCCCAAGAAAAAGACTACTGAAATTGCATATATTGTCCCTTCAATATGTGCATATGCCAAACACAGGCCTAAATACACCATGTAAACACTCTCAAGAACTATTGATAATTTCTCTTTTTTCTTAAAAAAATGAATTATTCGATTCGAAAGGTTGTACAAACGAGCTGATGCCCGCTCCGATGAATCTGAGTTAACGAACGGCCAGTGAAAGCGTTAAGTTTTTCGATTATCCGACGAGTTGGAGTTGGAGTTGGACTGGTGGGGGGGTTTATAGCTTCAATCACGTATTTTTACTCCCCCTGATAAAAAGACACAAACCCATAAGTCCTCTCATTGACAAGGACAAAGAATTGAAATGGAGGACGAATATTTTTGCTTGGAGTGTCTTGAACAGAAGATCAAAGCTGACTTCGGTGATAAACTCACCTTCGTTTATGGCCTCTCTAATTCGCCACTTCCCTTTGGATCCTCTGCCGTTGTTCAGGTACTCTCTAGAATCAGTTGCTGTATGTATATTCCAGGAATGAGCTGGAAACATATACTTTCTCAATTTGCTTCCTTATCTGCAAAATAAGTATTTGATTTTTTTCAGTTTTCTTTGCAGCTAAACAATGAGAACGGGGATGCATCACCTCCTCAGTTTATACTAAAGTACATTCGAAGGCGAAAAGATGATTGCTTCACCAAATACATGTATGATTTCAGCTGTATCATTCCCTATCCCCTTTTTTTTATTAGCTGATTTGATTTTTTGCTGATTGTTCCTTTGCTTAATGCATTTGTTTGAGACCTTCTTGTTGAAATTATCGCAACTAATTCTATTATTTATTGACCAAGATGAATCTTTGTGTTTGGAGTTTTACTGTACTATATTTCAGAATATCAAATTGCCTGTCAGCCTGAATTATAAATCAAATGAATGCACCATTTAAGAGGTTTCTTCTTTCACTTATGAAGGAGAAGAGAAGGATTGCATTTGAGAGGTTTCTAAAACTAATTGTACAGCTAGTCATAATGGGAGGGTTAATATAAATAATAGCTCTATTGTAAGTTCTTTTTTTGTTATCATAATTATTTTTAAGAATTGGTATCCATGCCTAAAGATTAAGATTTTAGTTTTTAACTTAATATGCTCTTTTTATTTGATCATTGTAACGTGCTTTTCTGTTCCTAAATTTTGTAAGACCTTGTCCAGAATGTCGTTGGACCCTACTGTTTGGTGACTTGTTGGATACAGCGTGGTTAAAACAAGACAATATGAATTCATCCGTTCTATAGTACAGTTGGCCAACTCAGATAGTTAAAAATCTCTATTATTAAACAGGAGCATCACACATATCTCTTTTCTGGTGAAACTGATTTGACGTGATAGGGCCTGATTTGGTGTTCTCGTTGTAGAGATGAATGCTGTATGGATGATCTTGAAGGTAATCCATTCTGTAGCTCTGGTGAACCTGCTTCAGCAGTTATGCATCACCGGAAAGCAAAGGCCAGTGCTGATGTTTCCGGTGATGGAGCTCAGTCAGCTGAAAGTCAGTACATATCGAATGGTGGAAGTACATCCCTGCATGGACTAGAGTCTGAAAATTCGACGTGTAACTTTTCTGGTTGGTATTCTTGCTTTAGGATAATCACTGCCTTGGCTCCTGTTGCTCAGATTGGCACTTCGTCCTATGCTTTTGTTCAAGAGATTGCTTCTGAGTTCCTATCTGGCTCTGTTGAAGATCATATTTTACGCTCGCTTAGACTCCTTATGGAGGGAAAAGCCACTGGAAGAGATGGCATAAATTTTCTTAACTTAATTGGGGTACCTTCATTCAATGAGATTAACTTGCCTGGTTGCATAAGGCACCCAAATATAGCTCCCATTTTGGGAATGATGAAACAAATCAATCAAATTAATGTTTTGCTGCCAAAAGTGCCTTACACGTTGGACAATGTTCTACATTACAGTCCTGGTGCCTTAAAGTCTGATTGGCATTTAAGATTTCTAATCTATCAGATACTATCTGCATTATCTTATATGCATGACTTGGGAATTGCCCATGGTAACTTATGCCCTGCCAATATAATGGTGAATGATTTCAGCTGGTGTTGGCTGCATATTGGTGATAAATTAACTGTAAGCTCTGAATTGAGATCAGAAGTTGAAAAATCAAATTTTTTTCCAAGCTTAAGTTGTTCATCTGAGTGTTGCTCTTCCCGGGGTCTCTTTGCTGATTTAAAGCTTTCTCAACCCATAGATTGGCCGTCTAGTTTTTATCGCTGGTATAATGGAGAGTTGACTAATTTTGAGTATCTTCTGATCTTAAATAGAATGGCTGGGAGAAGGTGGGGGGATCATACATTTTATCCAGTCATGCCATGGGTTGTAGACTTTAGTGTCAAACCTAATGAGAATAGTGATTCTGGTTGGAGAGACTTGAGCAAGAGTAAGTGGCGGTTGGCAAAAGGAGATGAACAGTTGGACTTCACATATTCAACATCTGAAATTCCACATCATGTATCAGACGAATGTCTTTCTGAACTTGCTGTCTGCAGCTATAAAGCAAGAAGGTTGCCTTTGAGTGTGTTAAGGTTGGCTGTTCGTTCAGTTTATGAACCAAATGAATATCCTTCTACAATGCAAAGACTTTACCAGTGGACACCTGATGAATGCATACCTGAATTCTATTGTGATCCACGAATATTTTACTCTCGACACTCTGGCATGTCTGATTTGCTAGTGCCTTCATGGGCTGGTACTCCTGAAGAGTTTGTTAAATTGCACAGAGATGCCCTGGAAAGCTGTCGTGTATCATCCCAAATTCATCACTGGATTGACATCACCTTTGGTTACAAGATGTCAGGTCAGGCTGCTGTTGCTGCCAAGAATGTCATGTTACCCCCCACAGCCCCTATGGAACTAAGATCAGCAGGACGCCTTCAACTTTTTACTAAACCACATCCTTCTCGCCGGTTTCCTTCCAGGAAAACTAGTGAGAATATCAAATGTTCACCAGATGGGGTGGGTGATTTTACTGGTGAGCAAGCAATTGAAATGATTTCGTTGCATGAATTAGAAGAAGCAGCTATATTTTGTGCACATGCTGAGCATCTAAATCCGCTCTACAGTTTTCATTCATATGATTCTCTAAAGGATACCTCATCTGGAAAAAAGCATCAAAATGAGAAGTTGGAGAAGAGAAATCGTGATGGTGGAAGCACCTATGGGATGGGATCAGTTATAGATTTCAAGCATCTTATTGAGGCTATTGAGGTAGATGATGACACTGCTAGTTATCAAGAGTTATTACTCTGGAGACAGAGATGTTCTAATTCAGATATTTCTTCTGAAGATGTTGCAAATGATATCTTTGCACTTGGCTGCATACTTGCAGAACTTTACTTGAAAAGGCCTCTTTTTGATCCAACCTCATTTGTTGTATACATGGAGAATGGCACTTTACCAAAATTGATAAAAGAGATTCCTCATCAACTGCAGGTGATTGTTGAAGCCTGCATCTGTAAGGACTGGAAGAGGTCTTATTTTCTATTTCTTTCTCCTTGTTTCAATTTATGGAATGTGCTTCTCTTTGTTTGTCCTATTTTGAATCTCTTTTTCTCTTGAAGCTAAGGACTTTTGGACCTTTTCTTGGGGGTGTGTGTATGTGTGGGGAAGGAGGGGGGGTGGGGAGGGGGGTGTTCCGAAAATGAAGGGATAAATGTATCTGTTTGGGACAGTCCTTATTTATTTTAGATTCTGTATGAGTTGAAAACCATTTGGTTGCTTGATGAATATTGTATTGTAAGCAAACCACAGAGACTCATGTTCTTTTCATAATACTAATTACTGTGTTTTCCCTTCCCAAAAATTGTTTCTAGGAGACCTTCTGCCAAGTGTCTTTTGGACTCTCCATTCTTCCCAGCTACAGTCCGGTCATCCTACTTATTTGTTGCACCACTTCAACTTCTTGCAAAAGATGAAACACGTCTATGTTATGCTGCAACTTTTGCGCAACAAGGAGCATTAAAAGCAATGGGATCATTTGCAGCTGAAATTTGTGCTTCTTATTGCTTACCACTTATAAAGACTTCCTTGTCAGATCGTGAAGCTGAATGGGCTTACATATTACTGAAGGAGTTTTTGAAGAGTTTAAACCCGGAAGCAATCAGGAATAAATTTCTACCTGTCATTCAGACAATATTGCAGGCTAGTTGTAAACTCAGCCTTTCAATTCTTGTAATAATATGGACTACATATTCTTCCTAATTTCTAAATACATTTTGGGCCCCACATTGTTCAGGCTACTGTTTATTCACATTTGAAGGTTTCTCTTCTTCAAGGCTCTTTTGTGCTGGAGATATGGAACCGCATTGGTAAACAGGCCTATCTGGAGAAAATTCATCCTTCAGTTTTGTCAAATTTGTACTTTACTCCTAATAAAAGTTCAGCTGCTGCTGCTTCTGTGCTGCTGATTGGCTCATGTGAAGAGCTTGGTGTGCCAATTACTGTTCATCAGGTTAATCACCTAAACAATTTCCCCCTTTTCAGTTATTGAGGCGACGATGTTTCCTCTTTTAAGTTTTTATTTTGATGTTAGAAACATTAATTTACTTTAATCTGCAATTACTACTGATGTTTTGAGTTTCCAGACAATTTTACCTCTAATTCAATGTTTTGGCAAAGGCCTCTCTGATGACGGAATCGATGCGGTAATTAGAATTGGTAACCTCAGTTCATTGACTGAAAGCTTCTGCAGTTTCTAAAAGTTTATGCCGTCTCAGCTTGTAAGCTAATTCGTGGATTTTTCCTTTTCAGGCTCTCTTTTCGGGGAGAATTTTATTGTCAACCAGATCCTTCCATTAATAAGAAATGTTGTTCAATCTTGTATCAATAGTTCATCACTAAATAAGCCTGATTCCATTCAGAGTTGGAGCACAATAGCCTTGATAAATTGTCTGGTTTTGTTAGATGGGCTTGTCACAAATTTGTCGAACGAGATTGTTGTTAAGGAGCTGATTGAAGTATGATATCTCATTTCCAGTTAGGTTAGCTTCTTTTTTATTCTCTCCTTTCCGTGCTAGTAACTTCGTGTATATGCTTATATTTTTTCAGAATGATCTATATGTTCAGATACTTATGCAGAGCAACTTGGGAATTCCAGTGCTGCAGGTAATCTCTATTTCCCACTTATTTTTGTGTTTTGTCATCTGAATCATGTAATAACGCTGGTCCAGATTCCAAATATATTTTGACATTCTTTTGCTTGCCACTATGTTCTGCTGTAATGTGAATTCTTTCACCTACTGGTAAGTTGTTTGTATTAAAGCTTCACACTCACCATACCCTTCATTTTTCTTTCCTTTTCTTCTTTCTTTGTGTTGGGGTTGGGGAGGGGCGGAATTGGGGGAGGTGGGTTGTGTTGACTTGGCAGAGGGGGTGGTGTGCGTAGTGCTTATTCTTGGCCTTCAGAGTTATGTATGCAAGCTCTAGTTTGATGCCATCTGCTGTTAGCAATTATATAAGTAAAATGACTCTTCTTGAAATACGTTTTCTCCCCCTTGTTTGACTAGTTATGCTACGTTTGTCATTCAGTTCTGCGTTTTGAATTCGGCCTTTTCTGCTTTATATTGTGATAACTTGATATATTCTTGACTCTCTTTCATATTACTTTCTGGTAATTCATTGTCTCCCAGGTCGTGGCTAACAAACTCATTGCAGTATGTGAGCAGATTGGACCAGAATTGACAGGAATGCATGTCCTGCCGAGATTGAAAGATTTGTTTAATGAGCTTGCTTTCTGTCAGGAAAACACCTCTTCTTCTAGTCTGCTGGGAGGTACCCTAAAAGAACATAGAAGTAAGATGGATGAGGAGTATTGTATTGAAAGTCGCATGGATCTTGTGTGGGTTTCTTTCTTCTATTTGGCTGAAAAGCTTTTTATCAACTGAGATCATTTCCTTTGAGCTTAAGCAATTTGCTGTCATCTTGCTTTCCACAGATTACTTTTGTATCCGTCATTTGCATCTCTCCTTGGTATAGAGAAGCTTCGCCAGTGTTGTGCCACATGGCTACTTCTTGAGCAATTTCTCCTACGCCGGTTCAATTGGAAGGTACACAGGCTTAAAAGTGTGGGTTCTTTACTTACAGAAACATTAATAGAATAAGGTGTATATGGAGCTTATTCCTTGCTATGTATATATGCATATACATATACATACATTATACATATATATATAACTAGTTCCAGATAACGTAAGCATAATTTTTGTCAGAAGCATGATCCTTGCTGTATTCTGTCTTTTCCCTTGCTCATAGTATGCTAAGCTCCATCTTTCTGAAACAATCATATTCAGTTGGAATACACGGGGGAATCATCTCAAAGTAGTTCGGAAATCACAAACACCAGAAAATCCTCTTCCAACAAGAACTCAACCTCAGACTACATTCCAGCTAAAATGTTGCTCAATGGAGTTGGATGGTCCATTCCTCAATCCCAAGGAAAGAAAGGTGCTAAAAGTTTGTTGCATGCCAAGCAGTCATCACACCATTATCAGACTTCAGATAAGTGGAATCTAGTCAATTCAAGTTTCGGGGAGCATGAACCTTGGCATTGGTTCCCCACCCCAGCCTCTAGCATGGAAGGCCTAGATCATTTTGGTCGTGCTGGTGGTTCAAGGGACGAACTTCCGTGGAAGATCAGAGCATGCATGATTCATTCCGTGCGAGCACATCATGGAGCTTTGAGATCTTTGGCTGTTTGTCAAGACGAATGTACGGTTTTTACTGCAGGGGTTGGTGCAGGGTTCAAAGGAACTATTCAGAAGTGGGAATTATCAAGGATAAATTGCATGTCTAGTTATTATGGCCATGATGAGGTTTGCTTCACTAGTTCCTGTATTATATCAAATTATTGTTGTTGTTGTCATCGAAGTTGTTTTACATTATTTTAGTCCTAAATTTTTGCAAGCTTAGGAAGAGTCCATAAACTTTTTCTTCTCCTTTTGCATTCATGCACAATTATTTTTCTGCGAGCAGAATGACTGATAGATCTTAATTCCTCTTGATTGTCAGGTAGTGAATGACATTTGTGTTTTGACTTCCTCGTGGAGAGTTGCATCCTGTGATGGAACAGTACATGTGTGGAATGGTCAAACAGGGAAACTAATCTCTATATTTTCTGAATCTTCTGCACATTCCTCACATCCTAGGAGCACAAACACTTTTTCCAAGACTAGTACAGAGGAAACGAATACGCTTCATTATAACCCATTAACAAGTGGGTTATTAAATACTACATTTGATGGAAGCTACTATACTTGTATGCATTACTTGCAATTTCTTGATTTGCTTGTTGTAGGTTCAGGAAATGGATCTCTTCGGTAATCACTCATTCTATTCACTGAAGTTGATTTCCTATTCATTGCTTTATATAGGAGAAACGTGTTTCTCTTTTACACAATTCAGTTTATTTGGTGCAGATTTATTGATATCAACCACGGCAAGAAACTACATCTGTGGAGGAGCAAATCTAATGAATCCAGTTTTCCTTCTTTAGTCTCCTCCATATGCTCATCTTCGTCTGCTGGAGGTCAAGCAGGAGCGAATGCTTTTCCATCTTGGATTGCAGCTGGATTAAGCTCTGGCAATTGCACATTATTTGATGCAAGGAGTGGAAACATTATCTCGTCATGGCAAGCTCATGATGGATATGTAACACAGGTATATTAGGCACAGAACACTGACGCTTATCAGTTGAAAGGTGATTTCTTATTATTTGTTTTGTACGTTGCAGTTAGCTGCACCATGTGACCATTTGCTTGTTTCGAGTTCTCTGGACAGGACTTTACGGATTTGGGATTTGAGAAGGTAATATCTGGAGATTGTCCAAGTCATATGGTTGCATGATTCAGTTTTCGTTATGGTATATGTGATTATTATGGGCAAAGAATGACCTATGACTAGTCCTAATTTAAATTGGAGCATTTATCATACGGATTTCCTTGATTGGCTAAGAAAGCTTTTATGACATTTCCATGTTAAAAGCTTAGAATTTGACATTTATTCACAAATTGTAAGTGTTTTAGTTGGTGAGAGTGAACCAATCTTAAATGAGCAGATTTGCTTTTAGGTGCCAACGGCTAATTTCTGCTGAAAATGATTCTGTTATACAAAATACAGGAATTGGACATCAGAACCAGTTGTTTATAAAGGTCACAGTGATGGTGTATCTGGATTCTCAGTCTGGGGACAGGATGTTATATCGATCTCTAGAAACAAGATTGGGCTTTCGAGTTTGGCTAGGTCTGCAAATGAGGTATACATATTGTCTTGTTGCTCCTCTATTTTATATTCAATATAGTTTCTGGATCTCATCCAGTAATTTATGTGGCAGGAGGGGGAGCAATATCTTACGCCGCAGTATCTCTATATGGCAGACCGAGAAACAAGAAACATGTCTGTGTTATCTAGCATTAGTATACTACCTTTTTCACGGCTTTTTCTTGTTGGAACAGAAGATGGTCATCTGAAAATCTGCTGTTAGTAGTTTGAACAAAAAGGCTTTTGCTTGTTAAGCAATATCGGAAGTCCTTATATTTACATCTCTACTGAGATAGATTATGAGGATGCTTCTTAATTAGGGAAATATATACCATGTTTATTCACAAAGCCTTCTTCTGTAAAGACTCCCTTTTCAATAGATTCTTTTTAACAAAGAAAGTTACTTGGAAGCAACTGCATATGCATAAAGGCATGCATTATCCATTTCCAGTACTAGTTTTTGCTTAGTCTGGAAAATTAGCATCTTCATTTCATACGTTTTCAGTTTTGCATTTGTAAAGAAGTTCTTAAATTTGAGGAATGTTCAAGTATTGTCCAATTAACAAGCAGAAGAGAACCAATGCTTGTTACTTGGGCAAGCTACCATGTAGATTAATCAATGGATAACCCCTCTTGGCACTCAAGGAGATCCCATCTCTTCATCATATTTAAAGCATTCAGCATTATCTCTGTGATTCCATTGATATTTTATCAAGGCATCTGTCCAAGTTTCTTGGAGATGGCAGATCTTGTTATTGGTGACCGAGATGGTAAGTGGTTTTTGTTTAAACTGTTTTGGTGTAATCACTGTTTCATTCAATGATTGGAAATGTCGGATTTTCTAGCCTGCAAATAAATAATATTTGTATTATTTGTGTCAGATGTTTTGACTTCAGTTTCAGATACACCGCCAACTCATTACATGGTTAGACTGCAATCATTTTCATTACTAACAAAGAATAACATAGAGAAATACTGCACAAGTGAGTTTGAAGCTGGAGGCTACAGATGGTTAGGCTCCTTTTTCCTTCTTCTCGTGTGATTGCTCACACTTGCATAGTCTCAGCTTCAGTATCTCAGTGAGAATCAATCTGTGAACATGCAGGAAGTTGATAATTTACCCGGATGGGAACAAAACCAAGAACATCACCGATAACATCTCCATATACCTGATGCTTGCAGAAAGCAGTTTGCTCCATCCTGGTTTGGAGGTCCATGCCATCTTCAAACTGTTTTTGCTTGATCAGAACAAGGATAACTACATGACTCTTGAAGGTATCGTAGATTATACTCATACTTAACGAACTGGCACTTCCCATTTCTGCTTCTTTTGATAATCCCAGAAATCCTTTGCTTGCATACAGTGGGAAAAGGAAGACGCTTCCACAAGATGAAACAGGAATGTGGATTTGGTCGGTTCTTAGCTCTCAGAACATTTAACGATCCTTCAAATGGATATCTTGTGAACGACACCTGTGTATTTGGAGCCGAAGTATATGTCTGCAAGGAAAATAACAGAGGAGAAGGAGAGAGTTTACTGATGATGAAAGATGCCATTAGCCATAAACACACATGGAAAATACAAGCCCTCTCCACCATAGAAGAAGATTTTCAAGAATCCTTGCCATTCAATGCTGGTGACCATAAATGGTATGCAATTTCACATTCAACATTGTTAAAAAAAGTCATGAATCATGTGATCAAGAACGCGATATTCTTGTGCTTGATGATGATGCAGGAAAATAAGGTTTTATCCGAGGGGAAAAGGAAGTGGAACAGGCAATCATATATCTTTATATCTTGCTTTAGCAGATCCAGCCAACCTTCCAAATGGTTGTCAAATATATGCAGACTTCACATTGCGTATAATAGACCAAATTCATTCCAAAAATTACTTTGGCAAAGGTATCAATTATCAATGTATGCTTTGATCAACCCTATTGCTCATCTCCTTAAGGAAAAATGTTTACTAAAGAAAGGGCATTTTACTTTGCAGCAAACTACTGGTTCAGTGGATCAAATCCTCTATGTGGTTGGCCAAGATTCATCTCACTGGGTTATTTTAGTTTACCGAGCAGCGGCCTTCTGGTTAAAGACAGCTGCTCTATTGAAGCAGAAGTAACTGTACATGGATTAGCTACTTCACTCTGAATCCAAAACACTCTAAAACCTCTCCTCTGTACATGGATTCCATTCCAGACTTTTTATACATTTATGTATCTATATGCTAAAAAAATTTGAATAAAATTGACTTCTTCACTCCCAAGAAACAATAAAATGAATAACCAACAAATAATCCTACTAGAAAATATTATTTTTATGCAATCTTACAAATAAAACTCAACAAATTAAGTCGAAGTCAAGCCTTAATTGAACAAAGATGTTAAAAAGTTCTCAATCATGTCGTAATTGAACAAAGATGTTATAAAGAATTCGAAATGTTCATTCTTTTTAAAATCAGATCGATTAATCGGGAGGGATTGAAGAACACAAGACTTTAAAATAACAGCACAACAACACTGATATATAATATTAAACATTTTCGGACTGAAATGTTCATTCTTAACTGAGTGTGTTGGCTATTGAAGTCAGAAGGAGATTCTGAATTCGAATCATCTAAGAGTAGTTTAATGTCGTATGCTATGTATTCTCTGATTCCTCCCAAATTAGTCGATGACTTATGGATACCGAGTTATTAATGAAAGGAGGGTTGGTGAATTCAGAAAAAAAAAATAAAGGAAAAAGAAAAACGAAGGGTTGGTGAAACATGACTCTTCTGATTTGGTGGGCTAAAACCACGTCCCTCCCACCCCCACCGAGGACTCCTCTTGTGCAACTCACGTGCAAAAGCAAATGCCTGTAAAGATTCACTAATCGTCGGCGCATCCAACGGCCTTCATTTCATATTCTTACACAATTACTCAACATAGCCGTGGATCTAGAGATCTCACCAACTACTCATATGGAAATGAAAAAAAAAATTACTTAAAAGAATGAATCTAACCCGTATTTCGATGTAAATGACCTTTCCAACTCTCTATATATTGCCACCCTCCGCACCCTCAACTCCTTGCACACACAACTCCCTCTGGCTCTGGACTTGGAGAGGACTCTGCAAAGAAAGAACCTTTTCTCCATTTCTCTCGTTGCTCTGCCCTGCTCCAATCTGCTACCGCAAAGGTTGGTTCTACCCTGCTGTTTACTTTTCATTTTCTTGTTTTCTTGCACTCTGTTATGGCTGCTATACATACTCTTCATGTTCATACAAGAAACTTGTCGGTGATTCATCAACTGGGGTATCGTTTTCCCATGATTGTCATGGAATTATGTTCTTGGGCAGTTCAATCTTAGCAGATCTGAAATTAGTTTATGACTTTACAACTCTTTTGTTGCAAATCTTTTGACTTTACAATTTACACTAGTTCCGAATACTCTGGAAGCTTGTCTTGTATGTCACTTTTGAGATCTGTCGGTTGTTTCTTGGGTCATGTTTTGGCAAAAGATTCGCTCGTCATTTTATTATGTCACTCCACTTGTCTATCTTCAATATAGATTGAATCTTTACGAGGCCATCTGCTCGATGTATGGATTTCTCAAGTCTTAGCCATTTGCTGCTATCCCTGCAATCTTTTTTTTATTGTTTACTGCTTAATTTCCCTTCCTGTTGGTTCTAGATATATATTAACTAGTACTAGTAGTGATGAGTTTGTGTTTGTTTCTCTGCAGTTTAGAAGGAATGGAGACCTTTTTGTTCACATCTGAGTCCGTGAATGAGGGACACCCTGATAAGCTTTGTGACCAGATCTCAGATGCAGTGCTAGATGCCTGTTTAGCACAGGACCCTGAGAGCAAGGTTGCTTGTGAGACATGTACCAAAACCAACATGGTCATGGTCTTTGGTGAGATCACCACCAAGGCACAAGTAGACTATGAGAAGATTGTGCGTGACACTTGCCGTGCAATTGGTTTTGTATCTGATGATGTTGGTTTGGATGCTGACAACTGCAAGGTTCTTGTTAACATTGAACAGCAGAGCCCTGATATTGCACAGGGTGTCCATGGTCATCTCACTAAGCGCCCTGAAGAGATTGGTGCTGGTGACCAAGGTCACATGTTTGGCTATGCAACTGATGAGACCCCTGAATTGATGCCTCTCAGCCATGTTCTCGCAACCAAACTTGGAGCCCGCCTAACAGAGGTTCGCAAGAATGGTACTTGCCCTTGGCTTAGACCCGATGGTAAAACCCAAGTAACTGTTGAGTATTACAATGAAAATGGTGCTATGGTTCCAATCCGAGTTCACACTGTCTTGATTTCAACTCAGCATGACGAGACTGTCACTAACGATGAAATTGCTGCTGATCTCAAAGAACATGTTATTAAGCCTGTGGTTCCAGAGAAGTACCTTGATGAGAAGACCATATTCCACTTGAATCCTTCCGGACGCTTTGTTATTGGTGGACCTCATGGTGATGCTGGTCTGACTGGCCGTAAGATCATTATTGACACCTACGGAGGTTGGGGTGCTCATGGTGGTGGAGCTTTCTCAGGGAAGGACCCAACCAAGGTGGATAGGAGTGGTGCCTATATTGTCAGGCAAGCTGCAAAGAGCATTGTTGCCAGTGGTCTTGCCCGAAGGTGCATTGTGCAGGTTTCCTATGCCATTGGTGTCCCTGAACCATTGTCTGTCTTTGTTGATACATACGGGACTGGAAAGATCCCTGACAAGGAAATTCTGAAAATTGTGAAGGAGAACTTTGATTTCAGACCTGGTATGATTGCCATTAACTTGGATCTCAAGAGAGGTGGAAACAGCAGGTTCTTGAAGACTGCCGCTTATGGACATTTCGGTAGAGAGGATCCTGACTTCACATGGGAAGTTGTTAAGCCACTTAAATTTGAGAAGGTTGAAGCCTGAGAAGCTGTGTCATCTGCCCTGCATTGAAGCATGATTTTTTTTTGGGTTCCATTCCAGTCTGTTTTTGTTTTTCAATAAGTTACTTCCTCAATATATTTTATTTACTTGTGATGATAAAGTAGATTTAGATATCCATAATGCAATCTCTTATTGCTTTGTTATGTGATTCCTTCTTCCCCATAAATTCATTTTCTAATTATCTTGATTGATCTCTCCTGGAGGCTGGACATACATACAAAGGTTAGAAAACAGAACTCTTTTCTTCTCAGGAAAGCGATTGGTTCTTTTGGCCATGTCTAAAAGCCCTCTTGGAAATAGAATATCAAGAAATTCAGGAGAGTCAGAAATTCCACTGGCTATCCAGAGATCTTAAGCATATTAATAGTGTTCAGCAAGAAAGTATTTGAATCTTGTTAGTAATACACAAACTCCCTTTAATGTTGGATCAAGAAAGTAATAACATACAAATTTGCAGTAATAAAGTATTATACTATCAAATTTCTTTAAGTTAATACAAAAGATCCCTTTACACCAAGAGTATTATACCAAATGCTTGTTGTTGAACAAATATACCTTTCAGGGGTATAGATTGTTATAATACAGATACAGTCATCAAACTAGGAAAATTACTGAGGAACAGATATTTACAGGAAATTTCTCAATAGCACAATGTGGAGGGCATATAGTTGGCTCATGTAGTAAAACCATGAAACTTAACCTCAAGTGTCAAGTAATACACGTCCCTTAATAATCATACCAGATCTACTATGCAAAGAATAGAATAACTATTGCGTCCATGCATGTGGTGGGAATAGAATAACTATTGCGTCCATACATGTGGTGGGAATGCAAGTTATAACAAGTAACAGTAATATGAGTGAATGTTCACATGCCATTTTCTCCTTGACAATGCCTTTCTAATTTTGCAGTCGTGTGCATGAGAATGCATAAAGAATCTCACCCAAAAGAACTTAAAATTGGCCACCTTTTTTCTCACCATTAGATTAGTATAAACTGAAAGGCATACAAGCTGCTGTTACACCTGAGTGGGCATCTTTCTACCACTACAACAAGCGAAGAATAGTCAAAAACTACATAAATAGTTCTTGGAAGAGATGCAAGAGAACATAAATATATTCGTGGGAGGCATAAAGTCATGACCGATTGGAGCCAAAAATAATGGCATGTCAATCCGCAGGCTAACAGATACCAAGGAGATTGAAAGTACAGATAAATGAAATACATCAATTGCTACCTCAAAGCGAATATCTATGTACATCAAATTCATGAAACTAACATATCTGTGTTTTGCGCCGGATGGTGCTGAACAATTGACCCGAGTATTGGAAGGGAAAGCTGCTAATGAGTTGTATATCCCAGAAAGATAGCTTGATAATCATCAGCTTGTACTTCCTATCAGTGCCTATCATAGTGCTCAAAGTTGCATCTCAGACGCTCTCATCTAAATGCAGACAGTTGTACAAAGATCGTCATAGTTGTACATTCTCAATCAGACATTAGTACGTTCAGTCTCAGGATTGACATCTTTCGAAGCACCAGATACTGTTTCCTGTTTTTCTTGCTCCAAATCATAGACTTTATCGTTCATGCCTTCTTTTTTATATGCATCAACCATAAGAGAGTAAGTGACAGAATCTGGCTGGCATTGCTTATCCTTCATTCTCTTGAAAACTCTCTCCATCTCCATTAAATCCTCTGCCCTTGCACAAGCATAAATAACAGCATTATAGAATGATGTATTCTCTGGTATTTCCAATTTCCCGGCCAACTGAACCATGCTGATGACTTTATGAAAAAGTCCTGCATTGGCGTAACCCTTGATCAGACAGCAGAATGTTTTAGTGTCAGCCTTCATACCCTCAGTACGCATCTGATCAAATGTGTATTCCATATGTTTTGCATCACCTGCCTCTGCAAATGCTTCAATGACATTGTTATAAGTTGATGTCGTCCAGGGATATGAAAGTTTACGCATGTATTCCATCACGGTTGACATTTTGTCATACATTCTTTTCTTACCATAAGCACCAATCAGAATATTAAAAGTTCGTGTTTCTGGCTCAATCCCAAAATCCCGGAATTTTTCATACCATCTTTCCATCATCTCAATCTCACCCTTGTTCCCAAACAAACTGAGAATAATATTCATTGTCCATACATCAGGTTTGCATGCAGGGTTAACAAGCATTCCAGATAGCACTTTCTCCATTTGTTCATATTTTCCTGCCCTCCCATAACCACTCAAGACTATGTTTTGAGTAACTGTATTAGGACTAATTAGTCTTTCGGCCATTTCTTCATAAAGGGATTCAACCATTTCATATCGGTAATCATCAACACAAGCCTTAATCAGTGTACTATAGGTATAAACATCTGGTTGACAAAGAGGAAGTGACACCATTTTGTTAAGAACTGAAAATGCCTCATCTAACAAATTGCTTCTACAGTAAGCAGCAAGCAGAGCTGTATAAAGTTCGGAAGTTGGTTCCAATCCTTCTTCACGCATTTGGTCAAACAGCTGACGGGCTCTTTCTGGTTGACCAGATTTTCCAAGAAGAACCAGTAGCTTCATATAAGTCCCTTCTTTAGGTTGATAAAAAGGCTGTTCTCTAAGCATCTCAAAAACCTTGAGAATTTAAAAAGAGCCCTCAGTGATTCAACAGAAACGTCATACCGAAACAAAGATTAAACAGATCCTCTACTTCAATACGCAATTATACCCAGAAGCACTACTAACTAATTCCTTAAACTAGCAAAAAGACTCTTGCTTTTTGCTAGATTAAACAGATCCTCTACTTCAATACGCAATTATACCCAGAAGTACTACTAACTAATTCCTTAAACTAGCAAAAATACTCTTGCTTTCTAGCCATTGCCACACATAGTGAAAAGAAAAAGGAAATGAAAGCAACAAAAAGATGAACAAAGAAAGGAAATAAAAACCCATTTTAAGCAGAGAAGATAGATAGTTAGGTAAGTACCTCAAGAGCTTGGAGCCATTGCTTCTTCTCAATATGTTCAGAGAGTGCTTCAGTAACGGTATTGGCCCAACCCTTAGCATTATTCTTTTTGTCCAATTTCTTCTTGATATTCTTGATGGGCGTCCTCTTCTCTTTGGGAATTGAGAATTGAGAGCGACCTGGATACTCACCTTGTTTCCAGATCTTCTTCTTTGGAGGGGCTGAGGTTGATGCGACAGTACAGCGAAGAATGAGGGTTGAGGGAGTGGTAGTGGTGGGCGTTTTGGTCGGAAGAGGGAGTGAATGAAATTGAATAGAAGAAGAGAAGGAAAAGGAGAAAGACAGCGCCGTCATTTGGGATTACAGATTTTTCTTTTACTCTTCTTCTGCTTCAGCTGCCGATGAATTGGAAGTCATCGGATGGAGTAAAGACAGTCACAGTGGAGGAGTAACCGGAATGACCCAATTCTTTGTAGATAGAGCCATAGGACTGTAAAGGGATGCACTCATGACCGTCTATGCAATTTTGTATACTATTTTTCTTTAAAATTTATTAATAATCTGACCCTGTCTAGACGGTAAGGTACTCCCTATTCCAAACCTAACATCTTATAAAAACATGGACTTAGACTCTTACCAGGCTCGACAAATATATATTTTAAGGATTCAGACTTTAGAGTAGGGTTTAGGCATATCCATTTAAAATTTTTTTTTTCTTGTTAAATACAATATTTTTGATAAAAATTATAATAGCCGTTGATGAATGTCAAGTTGCCATGTGTTCGATATCTGCAAGACTAGGCAAAACAATTAATAAACAGATGGGGATTTTATTCCCTAAAGGCACTCTGATATTTAAGTCAGTCTTAGAGTCCTTAATTAATAGGATTAATCGAGTTAAGTTTATTACTTGATATTGCATAAACTATTAATAAGGAGAGAGGGACCTTTTATATAGGACCTCTTGGTTACTCTTGATTGCTGTCATTCGATATGGGATTGATTCTTCTTGACTCGAATCCCCTATGCGAGGGTCGGAACTTGCGAACCGACTTGGCCCTGCGGGTGGCTCCCGTACATGCTATATTCTTTATTTTTTGAGCTTAGTACGCCTCGGCCCAATGTTCTTGGCTCTTTATTGTATGGCCCATAATCGAACTTCCGGTGTCCATCATCTGCCCCCTTCCTCGGGGCCCGTTAGTCCTTCTATAGTTAGTGAGAACATTATGTAGTTAACACTAAAAACACTATGTAGTTAACACTATAGAAGGACTATAGTGTTAACACTATGTCTCCACCTTCTATTGCTTCCTAGGTCTCCGATCATAATATTGCTCCTAAACCTTAATTTGCTAAATTCCCTAGTCGGGATGCTGCGGATGATGTTAAACCTAAGGCCTCTGAAATTGCCAGTTCCATCACCTAGGACCACCTTTCCGACTTTAGGACCCTTTATCATACTTCCCAATATTACGAGTTGATTCTTCCTAGTCGCCATGAGTAGGCTACTACCCCCTTCAGGTGTTTCCACTCCGCTTCCTCCTTGCCGACATCCTCCATTTCTACAATCTAACTCTAGCCCAGGTCCATCTTCTCTTTTCTCGGGCCTTGGTTGGGTTCATAATTATTTGTCAAGCTCTTGGCATCCCTACCAGCGCCACTATTTTCAGGTGCCATTACAAGGTTTGTGCTGCGAAAACCAACTTGGGGTGGTTTACCTATGCAGCTAAACCTAACATGGGCCTATTGGCTAAGCCTACTTCTATTAAGTCTTAGAAAGATAGGTTTTTCTTTGTCCGTGCCCCCAACATTCCCTTTAAATGTACTTGGACTACCCGTAGAACTCTGTCTAATCCGGAGGTGAAAATTACTTCTAAACTGCGCACTTACTGTGCTATACTGGACCAATACACCCTTGGTCTCCGAATCCGGGAAAGCTGGTCCCGCCCTTTGCTAGAGCACTGTAGCTTTTAAGGGACACCCATTAACAGAGTAGCCTTACATTAGTTCTTATTACATCTTGCTTGTTTATAGTGCTCTCGAGTGGGCCTCTGAACCGTTTGATAATTAACGAATTTTCCCTTGCAGGTGAAGAATTCATCCGCTACTTGCTTAGTGTTAACCTTGTCGAGGGAACGCAATCTGGGTCTGGGGTTCAGGTCAGGAGCCCAACTCTATCCTTGCCATCTACTTCAACTGTTCCTGAGCCAAGCGGCTCAAGGTGCATCACCACAACTACTCACGAAGCCAGTAATACCTCCTCTTCCATATATAGTTTTTTATCAGCCACTTCGATATTTCTTCATTCTTCCCTAATATTGGAGTTTGTGCTTTCTAGTCCTATTATCCTCCCTGCTTCTTCAAGCAAGTCCATGAGGAGGCTACGGGAGACTCTGTTAACTTCTTCTTAACTGTCTGACCCAGCTTGTCCTTTTATAGAAGGGGATAATGAGGAGGGCCTTGAGGAGGGGCTAATTTGACAGTGGGTCTTTGTCACCAAAGACAACACTTGACTCCTCCTGTTTCGGTTCCTTCTTGGTCTTCTTCACTCGTTCATGTGTCAGAACCCGGAAGGGTGACTGTTTCATCTTATAATCCTCCCCGGTCTGACATGGTCATGGCCCTAGCATTCGTGGCCGTGCCTCCACCATCATTTTCGGGGTACCATTATCTGAGATGGGTCCGTTGGTAATAGATAAAGGAAAGGAGGTATCATTTCCCTTCAATTCTGGGCCTTCTAGTCCTGTTGGTCATACTATTCTGGAACAGTGTGCTATCCCACCTCTTGGGAGTTCCGGTATCCCCAGCTGTTTTATCTTGACTGGGGGATTCATATCAATAATCGAGTAATAAACTTCGGTTTGGCTCTGGAGATGCTGGAAAAATTACCACTCCTTCGAGATGCAGTATCCGCTTCTCAGTGCGGCTTTCGGGATCTGAAGGATCTCTTCGTTGGTTCTCTTATACAGGTAAGTGTGCATCTAAGAATTAAGTAAAATTTCCTACGCTGCTTTCTAATCTTTGATATTGTGGTCTTTATCTCTCTGCAGGCCCATGTTTGTGGCCAGGAATTAGTAAGACTGGCGGAAGGATTTATGGACAGGGCACCTCTGTAGCCGAAAGTTACTTGTAGCTTCGGAACAATCCGCTTAGTTCGAGTGTGAGAATGCTGAGCTAAAAGAAAGGGAAGCCAGGCTAAATTTAGACAATGCAGAGCTATCCTGGCGCTTAGGAGAACAGAAAGAAAAGATTCGGGTACTTGAGTCTGAGCTGAAAGAGAGGGAGGCCCTAGAAGTCTCGTTCTGCTCTTCGGTTGATGTGGTTGATATGTGAAAGGCTTAGGTAGAATCGGCTTTAGAAGCTAAGGCACATGAGTTGGCCCGAGTGGCAGAAAGAATCCCATTCCTAGAGGTTGCGGTGGCCCAAAGAGAGGCATAGATTCTTAGTGTTTGAGTGGAGGCTCAGGCTGTGCTTACTTAGGTCAGGGAGGCGACCCGATTAGCTGATTTGACTTTTACCACGGAATATATGAGAAATTCGTGCAAACCATTCAGATGCGCTTACTCTTCTACCGTTAGGCCGTCCCCATGATGCAAGGCATATTTGGAACCTGGTGTCAAAGGTGTTGAGCGCACCAAACTATATTTTTTACCAACAGACCATGGATCTGCACTTAGCTCATGAGCCAACCTTCTGGCATTCCTGGCCGACAGGTACGCAGATAGAAGATCTATCTAGCCCCTTCCTATACTACTATCAGAATGTTGAAGGGCAGCTAGGATGTTACCAGAGAAACTTCATGATGTGGGATCCAGTAGCGTGTCCGTGCTGTTCTGGCACACCGCCCAGTCCTTCCCCATTTATATTGGAGCCGATTTTCGATCCTGCCTTCCCATGAACCACCAGCTATGAATCCGGTCTTAGTTGTCCAGGATTCTCCTGAGTCTGCTGCAGGACAAAATAATGCTTTTGCGGAATGAGCTGAGGATTAGATGCTAGAAAAATATTATACCTTCAGATGAGACATGTAATTTTTGTAAAACGATTTTGAATTTGAATGCAATGATTTTTATATTATATCCTATATGTTTCTTGTGCTCTTTAACAATCTATAATGCTTATGTATGCTGAGTGAGATAAGTAAAGCAAACTATTTCCTGCCAAGAGCTGTTCTCAACTATGGTAAAAAGAGCTAGCAATGTGGAAGACGGACCAGTCTTCTCGATACAGGCATACCCCAAGAGGAATGGTTGTTTGAGTGGGACGTAGCAGTCCCGGCACATGCCTGAGTTGTCAAGCGTCAATATCTTCTTGGAAGACGAAATGATGGTTCACATGAAGAGTGTTAGCTACAATGGTCGTTAGTAAGTTCTCCTATATATCGATTTTCTCATGCAAAGAGCTCATTAATGCAACTGTTCGTGAAAAGACGCTTTAATGTGGTGCAAGTCCCCAAGCGTGACAATTAAAGATAGGAACCTTTTGTCGGGCTATTTTCGCCCATAAGTAGCGTTATTCTGTGGCTATCAAAGGACATTCTGACGGTTATACATTTTGATCTCTGAGTAAGATGGTTGATGCACCTGTTCCTCTTGTAGAAGACCAATATCGGTGGTTGTGCATGCCCGATTAGGGCGATTAATTTGCATCAAACCCCTTACTCCACACCATCGAATGCAGGTAATTATTTTTTTAGGTCGTGCTTTCAAGCTGTGTGACCTTGAGGGTTGCCAGTGTTAGTATATGCCCTAAGACCAATTGACTCACATTTATGATTTATGAAACATGTATTTTTGAATTGTATTTTATGCTCTTAGTCATCAAGTATGTGACTTGATAGTAAAACCCTTCTAGCTAATAAAATCCTATTCTTATTTGTCCCTAGTTTATTACATCTTGTAAACTAGTGTGAAGTTGATTGATGGTCAAATTTTACTGATCATGAATATGAGATATAAAATCAATTCATAAATACATATTGAGAATATTGTATTGGACATGACCCAAAGTGAAGAAGAAATATTGCATGGGTTTAAGTTATAAGTATTTCTTCTCAGTTTTATATTTGGTGTCCTTCGACCTAATGTTTCTAATGTTTCTTGCATGGGGGAAAAAATATGTTTTGACATAGTCAAACATCACTTTTAATTAGGTGATCATTATGATTATTGATTGGCTTATTTTCTCGTCATGGCTTGAATATTAGAGATAGTGAAAGGGATTTGTCCCTCTCTTTTAGAGAGAGATATCCATGGGCCCCTTGATAAGGAAGACTGGAAAATATGCATGGCCATGCTCAAATAAGTATTAATAAGGTGTTATTAATATTATTTGTTGGAACAGTCTGTCTGGTGATCAAGTAAATAGTTAATTAAGTTTTATAATGATGACTTGATCCATGCCTTATACTTAATTAGGATATCGTGTGACAAAAGGACTAAATATTAAATATGATGCTAGGTTATTATTACATTTACTTAACTTGGGTAAGCATAATGTCTTGCTAGAGGCCGCTTATGTTTTGTGAATAAATGTCTAGGACATTTTTCATTCACTGCCAACGTTAAGTGAACCTACAGGATCACACGCATAGACGATCTTGTGAGCATAATGTCCACGTTCAATGAATCTAGATTGTGTCCAGATTCGTTGAATGTATACAAAAGGGGAATCAGATTCCATATTGTATTTTTTGGTAGGTTAATAAGTAATTAATTTTATTTAATCAAATAAATGAAATTAATTACTTAATATTACTCATCCAACCGTTGGATGATTATAGGAATAGACGGAAGAGATTAAACTGTCATTAGATGATAGTTAGGGTTTTGATATTGACAGCTATAAAAGGTTATGTTAACCTTTTCTTGGTAGCTGTCCTTTATCTGATCAAAAGAAAAACAAAACCCTAAACCCTAGAACGGCGATATAGTATCTAGCCTCCTCTCTCCGAAATACGACCGATTACCAGATAGTCAGGATCAGTTCTGAACAGTTTTCAGAACACAGAAGGGGCTAGCATCCCGATCGCTTGCAGAGGAGTTCGTCGCATGGATACCAGTAGAGGGCGAAGCGTACAAAGCAGCGCCTCCACAACGAACAATCAAAACATTGAGGTAATTTCTATCCAATCGGTTTTTCTAGTATGTGCAGATCCTGTTGGTGGATTTCCGTAGTTTTATTTTACTTTGTTTTTTACTACGGACTCCAACAGCCAGTTCAATTGGTACTTAAATTTGCTATGGGTGTTCCTGATGTGTTTGTGGGAGTGGTTCCAGCTCTGTTATTAGCGATTGTTTTGCTTGCACTACCCGGAAGTGTATCAGGGGGATTTATACACGATGACCTGCCATCTCCTGGTCCTCGAATCTCAGTCAATTTGTTTCGGGTCTATTTTCCCAGGGCCAGGGTAGTCCGTGTTGACACAAACTACCATCTAGTGGCCTCGTAAATAGAGGCTAGTGTACGCTACCAGTGTTTCGGGGATATCTAAGATTCTGAAGAATACAATGGTTGGTGGGTGACGCCCTCTACCTTGCTATCTCCTCCGATGAGGATAACTAGTGCTGAATCAAGGCAATTGGAGTAGTGTGTTTCATAAGGATAGTACAGGATTTTATTCAATTATTGTCTTATGCCCTGTTTTGCTTATTGTATTTGGGTTGCTTCCATTTTGACTACCATTATATATATAATGGCGTATGCTTTCTAAGTACACCTTTTTTTTTTTTTGCATTGCTTATTAAATTACATACAAAACCCAACTTCTCGAAATACAACATGCAACTATTGGGTAATATCGCAGGTTGGTGTCATTCCAAGTCTTGGCCAATTTTTGCCCTTCATTATCAACTAGTACTTATGACCCACTGTTGTAGGCCGTCTGGACCTAGTAAGGGCCTTCCCAAGCCGTATCCAATTTCTTATTAGGTTCTTGGCGACTTACTTGATTTTTTCGTAAAATCTAATCCCCTACTGGGGTGCCTGACAGCCAGACATAGGCATTGTGATATCTAGCTGCGGCTTTCTTATATATCTCATCCCGCTATGCAGTTGTATTTCTGGTGCTATCGTGAAATAACAAGTCTTCCCGCAAGAGCCTCTCATTTTCGACTTCATTGAATTCCAAGTTTCGGTGACTCGGGAAGCCTATTTCAGCTAGTAAGAAAGCTTCTACTCTGAAATATAAGCAGAACGATGATTCTCGTGTGCCTTTCCTTGGTGTGGTTCGGTATGACCATAACACACTAGGTAATTCTTCTATCCAGTCTTTTTTTCCTCCTCCAGGCACTTTTTCAAGCCTCTCAGGATTGTCCGATTGGTTACTTCAGCCAGATTATTTGTTTGCGGGTGTGCTACAGAGGTGAACCGCTGCTCTATACTTAGTCCTTCACAAAAGTCCCAAAAGCTCTGAGCGTCAAATTGTTTCCCATTGTTTATGATGAGGATTTTAGGAATTCCATATCTACATACTATATCCTCCCAAAAAAAATCCTAGATCTGTTTAGAAGTGATACTGCTGAGTTTTTTGACTTCGATCCATCTTGTGAAATAATCTACTGCCACTATCAAATACTCCTTCCCTCATTTTGCTCTTTGGAACGGTCCTAAAAGATCCATCCCCATTGGCGAACGGGATCGGAGAGGACATGTTGTGGTATTCGTTCCAAGGGACGTGATGGACGTTGTCATGTATCTGGCATTTATGACAGGATCGCACCATTTCTTTTGCTGCCTGCCGCAATGTGGGCTAGAATGACTTTTCTAATAAGGGTGCTGACCCCGATATGAGCCCCAAATAAGCCTTCATGCATTTCTCGTAGGATATTTTCTCTGCCAGCTTTAGAGACACATTTCAATAGATGCCAATCGCTCATAGTGTGATAAAGGTCATCCCGCATCATCATGTAACATGCAGCCTTAGTTATGGTTTTTCAAGCTGCAACCAGGTCAACCGGAAGAATTCCATTAGTGATGTATTGCTTGAGTGGAGTCATCTAGATGTTCTCAATCTCTATCGAGAATACTTCTACATCAACGCTCTTTCTTAGTAACAGTTCTAACCACATCCCCTGGATTGGCTTTCCCGCTATTGCCTTTGAAAACTCGTCCGCCCTCTAGTTGTCCTTTCGGTCAATTTTCTCAAACCATGTGATCTTGAATTCTTTGAGAAGCCCTTTGACTAAAGTTGAATATTTTTTTTCATACGGTTTTGTTTAGCCTCAAATAGTAACATGCTTGAATACCGCCTTCGAATCACCTTGAATTATGAGCTGCTCCACATTAAAGGCTAACGCCATATGCAATCCTTCTATAAGAGTTCCGTACTCCGATTTGTTGTTACTGATAGTGAATGTATACTTCAATGCATAAGCAAAATCTCTGCTATCTGGGTTCTGGAGCACGAACCCAACTCCTTGGTGTTGTTGTCCTGCGAGCCGTCTACATATAACACCCATGCACGCTTTGTGTCCAATTCCTGAGCCTTAATTTAGGGTTTTATAGTTGTTAACAAGGTATTTTCCATGTCGAAATCTGCTAAGGCTTGCACTTACACGGTACGCCGGGACTGGAAGTCTATTTTGTATTCACTCAACTTTAATACCCACTTTGTCATTCTTCCCGTGAGATTGGGTTTGTGCATTACTTTCCAAAGAGGCACCGTTGTAAGCATAGGATGTGCTTGGAAATATGATTTAAGTTTCTGTACCATAACGACAAGAGTAAAGATGTTCTTTTCTAATAGGCTATACTGGGCTTCTGCCCCCGCTAGTACATAGCTCACATAATAAACATACATCATTTTTAAATTGTGGAATGAGCACAATATGGAACTAACAATAGCCTTCGTTACAACTAGATACATAAATAGGATTTCCCCCTCAACAAGACTAACCAACAGCGGCACACTACTTAAATATTCCTTAAGCTGCTTGAAAGCTCGTTGGCATGCCGTGTTCTATGTGAAAGCTGTCTTTTTAAAAGCTGGTAGAACAATAGGCTTTTTTCTCCCATGTGTGCTAGGAATCAGCCCAGGTATGCTAAGCAACCGGACAGCCGCTGCACGTCCCCGCACATCCTTTGGTGTGGGCATGTCTTGTATGGCCTTGATTTTCTCAGGGTCAACTTCAATTCCCCCTTCTGAGATGATAAATCCCAAACATTTCCCTGCTGGCACCCCGAATGCACATTTCTTCGAATTTAACTTTATCCCGACATGCCAAATTTTGTTGAATGTCTCTCTCATGTCTTGCAGTAGTATGTCAACATTTTTAGATTTCAATATGATGTCATCGACATATACCTCCATATTTTGGCTAATTTGGTCACCAAATATGTCGTTGACCATCTGCTGGAACTCAGCTTGAGCATTCTTCAATCCGAATGGCATTCTAGTGTAACAGAAAATACCATCATCCGTCATAAATGCTGTTTTCTCTATATCTTCAGGCGCCATTGGGATCTGGTGGTATCATTTGTACGTATCGAGGAAGTAAAGAACCTCGTGACTTGCGACAGCATCCACCACTTGATCGATTTGGAGTAAGGGGAACGGTTTTTTCGGTATAGCCTTGTTTAGACTGGTGTAATCAATGCACATCTGCCACTCTCCAGTGTGTTTCGGCACTACAACCGGGTTAGATAGCCGTACTAGGTAATCGATTCTTTTAATAATGCCCGCTTCTAGCAGCTCATTTATTTGTTGCCTTTGCCTAACAAAAGTTCTTGTATTTTTGGCGGTGTTCCCTTTGGGATCCCCAATCGGTGAACCACGATATTCTGAGATATGGTACCGAGATCGGTTGTGGTCCAAGAAAAAATATCTCGAAACTCGGTAAGTGTCGTTCGGATGATGCCTTTGATGTGTAGTGGGAGTGTTTTAACTATTCTAACTTGCATGTCTGGATGATCCACATCTACAATGAAAGATTCGTGTTCCCTCTGAGGCTATAGCTTCTTATTAGATTCACCTTCTTTTAACTTTGTGAAATTGGTCGTGCCATGTTCTGCTTCAGGCTGAGAGGAAGCATTCATGTCCAGCACTGCGATCACCACGAGGAAGCATTCATGTCCAGCATTGCGATCACCACGTATAGCAAAGAGTCATGTAGCTGCACGCACTTCCAGGGTAAGGAAGTATGTGGAAACAGTTGCCCTGAATTGATTGAGGGCCGAGCAGCCGATGAGGCCATTATACGATGGAGTGTCAAAGATCAAGAACTCCATAGGCTGGGTATTTCCATTAACATGTACTGGCAAGCTGAAGATACCCAGAAGAGTTGATGCTTCACCCAGTAAACCCAATCAAGTGTAGGATGTAGGCTTCTGAATCTAGGATGCCCATTTAGGCAATTGCATCAACTACTAGTGAGGCATTGTCAGTATCTTTGGCACTTCGTTTCATGCCAGCCTGGGCGGGGTGACTATGCAGGATATGTATCGCTTTTGGTTGGGCTATCTTATCACTATTTGCTTCCGCAGGATTCGTGGTACGGCAACCCAGGCCTCGTTTAATATCTTGTCTTTTTTTAGCACATCGGTCAACAAAAAAATCCAGAGGAAAACTTTCATATCTCAGTAATCGTCATTAAAAGAAAAAAAAAGCAACCTTCATCATAACAAGTGCCACCAAAATTATGGTGCAGATGAACAACAATGTGAGTTCAGAAACTCCAACTTTATTTTCAAGTTCATACATGGATTTACAAGAGTTGCATCCACCAAAATCACAGAAAAAAACTGTAAGAATCCCTGATAGATACATATTAATCCATCTTCAAAGACTCTGACAAGACACAAATATAACAGAGCTATTTATCTACCATCTCTATAAAAGAATTATTTCACCCTATATATCGGTCAATACATCAAGAAAGATACATGGAGCTCCTTTTCTTTCTTATGATCATATAAGCATGAATAAATATACATTATATATAGCAACCCACAGATCAGATGAAGTTACAAATATCTATATTAGTTACAGAAACCCGAAAATGATGGGAGCATAATCCTACTTTAGCTTGAACCGTACTCCAATGACTCCCATCTGAATGGCCTAAACACGCAAAACACCTCTGGCGAGCTTTTAAATAGCAAAGCTACACACACGCACACTGCAGCAATTGCGACCATTGAAAGCATTGTTGGCCTGTAAATTGACAGCGACCGTCTAGTCTTTCCATAAGCCAACTTCTGCTCGCACTGCCTGCAATTCATCATGTGATTAGGTCTCACCTCCAACTTCCCAGTCTCAAGCCCACCAACTTTCCCTAACATATCATCAGCCACCAGCTTTTGATTTGTGCTGTTGTCTAATAGACTACCAGGAGGCATCTCGACAACAACATGCTGGCTTGCTGATTTCTTCTTTATTTTCTTTTGCACGAGATGGGTATAAGAGTAGTGGCCTCGAAGGCATGCATAATCGTAAGGGGTCAACCCTGTACTATCGCTGGCACTTCTCCATGCTTCAACTCCCACCTGCACAAAGTCATAATTCTCACAAACTTAAAGACTACATTTTTCACCTAAATGAGAGAAATAAAAGAAAACCAATATGGAGTTTTCCTCTTCTGTCCCTTACCTAACGGAAATAAAAGAAAACCAAAATGTGCCCAAACACAGATACTCTCTTCCACTATATGCAATTTCTCTGACGGAAATGCTCACCAATATGGAAAAGCAAAATGCAAGGAACAAGTTTGAACGGAAGGACTACATTTACTTTAATTCCTTTAAGGGTTCGAGCTATCTTACCTTAATCCTAACACTAACACAAGTAGTCTATATCTCTTAAAACTGGCTGGTCTCAATATTCAAGTTAGCCTAGAGGATTACTTCACCCTTTTCAAGTTTATTGCTGGCAGTCTGAAGATTATATAACTCCTTGCACTTTTTTCAAGAGATCATGCTAGAGATAATACATGCATATTAAGAAAGAGAGACATACCATTCCAGGATCATCAGTTAATGCATCCAATACATGTTCAGAGCCATCCCGACCTGCTGCTATATGAAGAGGAGTCAAACCTCCAGGGCCCTTCAAGTCTGGCCTAAATAAATACTTTTCCTTGCTTAATTGTGATTCAGTTAAATTGCCATCCGGGTGAAATCTTAGGAGGAGTTCAACCATAGACCTGGAATTTCTCCTTACCGCTCTATGGAGAAGTCCAATATCCAATAATGCATCTTCTGTGGATGAGTATTGACCAGCATCTACAATTCTGTAGAACAGGATGTTCAACAACTTCTTAACCACAGCACACCAGTCATGCTCGATGGAAAACTCTACAAGCCACCTAAATCGCTTGAAAGGAAATAGATCACAGTTGGGATTATTTTGACCCAATCTAATCTCTGATTGACATCTATGAAGAAGCCAGCCCAGCTCATGTATGAACTCCAGAGCTTGGTTCCTGGCTACTAATCTTTCTAAATCTCTGTCTACGCTATCAGCATTTTCAGCAGCCTCGATGATTGTCTCTAGGCTACATATTTCAGAACAAACATCCTTCTCCGCAACAATAAATGGAAAGAAGCTGCTGCTTAGACCTTGATCTTCAACCTAAACAAACAGAAGGAACCCATAATCAGGAAAATGGCCGAATGCAGTTAGCAAGGCCCACACCTGAGTTTCAAAAATAGTTTACTGATCCACAATTGACTGGTTCTTGTAATTACTGAATTTGAAAGTACAAGTGTAAAATCATGGAAGCAACTTACTTATGATCAATGATTTATCATCTAAACAGCTTCTAAAAATCGTCCAATTCAAGAACAATAGACAACCTAGAATAACTTTGCTCAGAGACTACAAAACCAATTTTATTAACACCATAAATGAATTCCCATTTAATTGTATTACTTTACATGTTTATTAGTCGTTAACTGCCAGAAGCATCCGTGGGAACAGTTGTATAGAAGTTCTGAGTACAGGTGACAAAATTAGATCTACCTGAATATTACAGAAATGAGTCTGCAGTTAATGAGAAAGTTCGTGAAATCACCTCTACGAAACCCCTGCCGTTAAAATTTTTTATTGCACAGTTGAAATTTAATGTTTGGATCTCCGCAGCCTGTTCATTAAATGATTCAGCTCCTCCCATTACATCAGCATGATCACGAACCAGATATTTCCCTTCTAGGGCACAATGTAACCTGAAACAGCAGGTAAAAGTACACATCAAACTGCATCCAGAATGCATACAAATAATTGGATGAAGTAGAACCTACAATCTGACACAATCATATTCCTTTTAAAGTAAAGATACCTCGTAGTGGGCCGACAAATGTTGAGCCCTTTAACTAAAAATTCCACTTTGTCAGATGCACAAACTGCGATTGGCTTAATGTTTAGTATCCTGCAACTTCTGAGACTCTTCCGGGACAAGGTTGTATCCAAGACAATGTTACCTGTAGCAGAAGACATCAAACTTTTCAGTTTATCATCTAAGAGTAGCAAGAAGAACAATGGAGAATAGAAAGTTAGAGAACAAGAACAGACCATCATATACAAATGCCACATGATGGCGCACTCGAGCATATATCCATCCTGTTCTCCAAAAAGAATCCATGGATGTATCAAGAAGCTTCTTCAAGCTGGAGCTTAGATCATAGCATAGCTGCAAAGTAGAAAGATAATCAGAGCAGCAATACAATATAACTTAGACACACTATAATGACCATGATTTGAGTTGAAGACAAAGTTCGAGGATTGTTTTGGTTGTAATGGCCCCGGCTTTTATCAATGGATAACCTTTTATTTAGCTAAAAGAAAAATGAGCTGAACTGCAAGTTTGGCCAACCATAAATAATTCCAACAGAGAGATTAGCAACCAACACGTATGAACATAAACAATAGAACTGACCTCCTCCCACATGGAATTATCCATTCGCAAGTATATAGTAAGAATGACACAACCCGGTCTGATGTAGCTCTCAATGTCAGTGGGACTATGTGATAACCAATCAAGAATCTGAAATCCATAACAAATGGGAAAAGTCAACAACAATTCCAATGCTGAGATGAAGAAGGCAAGACAGATAAACAATTTTAGCACTCAGAAGACAAGGAAATACCTGCTTCCTTACAAGAAGCGGAAAATCGCTGGGGTCTTTCCCAAAGAGTTTAAAAACAATCCGGTCAGTGCGACTCTGAAAATTATATGTCAGCACAGAAGTCTTGTTATGCAAGTTAATAAATATAACCTTGATGAAGACTAAAGTTCAAACACAGTGCAAAAAAACAGCTATTATCAACTTAAAGTTGAAAGGATATCTAACACAATAGTCTATGTAGCTGTACAAAAGAAGAGCAACAGGTTGAAAAACTATTTATTTAATTAAAAATTAAAAAAGAAGCTTCAGCCACGAAAGGTTTAAACAAAGTTACAAAACCCTAAATAAGAGTCTGAGAACTTCACTTCAGCCAAAAAGTATACCATACCTGAGCCTCACTGGAACTAGATGGCGACTGAGAAGATGGAGAGCCCGAGTTCCCACTTGTCTGAGCTGGGCTATACTTGCGAGGATCTTGATGTAACCATAAAGGGCAACCAGGAGGCAGTGCCTTCCCAAGATCTATAGGTGCATCAGAATTTTGTAGATTTTCCATACAATCTTGAGAATCATCATAGGCATTATTCAAATCAAAGGTGTTCAGTATAGTCTTTCCACTTATAGCACCAAAGGTATTTGCATTGGCAGGGGTTCTTTCCTTTGTAGTAAACACCAGGGTGGATTGTGAAGGAGACGAATTTTGTAGAAGTCCCTCTTCCTGTGCTGATTCTGACACAGATGCAGTAGCAGATTGCCAAATAGATTGGTTGGGATGGTCCTGCAAGCCAAATCAGTCAGATTCTGAAGCAAAATGCAGGGAGTATTCATGACATATCTTAATCAGTTGGCACCTTTGCTGGAGCCCCATTAGATGTCCCAGCATTTTGCACATCTGGAGATGCAGGTAAATGTCCAGACAAAATTCTCTCGTTCACACCACCAGCAAGATTAGCCAGGCTTCTCAATAAATGGGATAGAAGATCCTGGTCCTTTGGTTGATCTGAATTATTACTTGCTGCAAATTGTAAACAAGGAATGCTCTTAAACCTTCTATCTCGATTCTCAACAGAAAATAAAAGCTGTAAAAAGAATTATCATCATTATCAGGATTGTACTGAAAATCTTTACGACATATCATTTTGTTTTTATTTTTGGTTCTGAAAATGATGAATAATGTGATCATGCATTCATCAGCACTTTAAAATTTTCACCTTTAAATTTGTACCACAAAATAAATACTAAAATACACAGCTTAAATTGATAAAAATGAGAACAGCCACCACTCTTTCCTTTTGGGGGACCAAGTTAAAAGAGCTCATAAAAATTGATTAAATTATCTTGGAAATCAAAAGCAAGCTCCAAAAAGAAAAACTCTTCTTTAACTTGGAAAACATAATGAAATTTTCTTTAGAAAATGAAAAAGAAAAATGACAACCAAGCATACTTTGATCTCAAAATTTAATATATGATTCATCCACTACATTTTTTAATCACAATTTTCAGTCTCACAGTTCTAGTGTACAAGTTCAGCTTATGCATACGTTTACCACCATGATATCTAAAGCAGGAATGTCAAGTCAAAATTTAGTTCCATGAGCAAATTAAAGAAAATGCATTATAGGCATCGTTGTCACCAGAGGATGAAGAAAAGCTATCTTCTTAGAGAAGGTACTAAAAGTGCTATTGTGGTCTTCCTAGTTAACACAGCAGCCACCAATATCTCTACTTTAGGCCAGCTGCCAACTGTGTAATTTTAGTTGGTCAGAGTTGAAAAACTTGAACCAGTCCCTTATCTACCTAACAAAGTTCAAGTTCTTTCTTCGGTTCAAGTTCCTGCTAGAAAAGGTTATCTTCACCATGCTTGTAATTTGAATATTGCACCAAGATCCCCACATTAAATCGTAGTGTGAACGAAACAATTTCCAAAGATGTAGCTCATTTGCACCAACAAATCTAAGTTGCCTACACCCAGAAATAGAGAGAATTCAGTCAACAGTTTACCCCATGGTAAAAACTTCCACTCTTTGTTCACAAGTCTAATCTATCAGCATCTCCATATTGAGGCAAAATACGGTAATGGCTTGGACAATTCTTTACACCTCTGGCAATGATATGGAACAAAATTTTTCCATGCAGCGTGTTTATCAGGCACAGAAAAGCGTCTATCTTCCAGATAGAATTAGCACTGAGTTGCTTTGACGTTTCATAAGTTCAATTGTCCCCCTCTTTTCACTTGATAAGTTTGTTCCATTAAATTTCTGCCACATACATTGAATGCTACCCACTCATAGTTAGATAATTTGGATTACTGTTTGACCTTCAAAGCCTTCTGAAATTTCAAAGTAATGCTCATAACGGTCCATCTCCTCACTTAGACAATGCCATTTCTAGACTGGCTCTGAACAATTTGATGCGCAAAAGAAAATTGCACACAACAGCTTATAAAGTTGTACCATACAACTTAAACATGATATCAACCAATTTATTGAGCATACAATCTTAGGGAAATCAAATATTCTACAAAGACCGACAACTAAACACCATAAAGTGATTCCAGGTAAAAAAAACTTACAGTGTATGTTAGAGAGAATCCTTAGCAAACTAATTAACAAATAGTTACTGCCCTGGTCATCATTTGCAGTTGCTCCACTAACTGTGCTCTCAGGATGTGTCTTCCGTCTTCGCCGGTTATGGCCAGCTAAACGCCTACGACAACTCCGCTTCCCTTCATCGAACTCTTGAAGAACATGAAACCTGCAGACAAGAGGCCAAATTACATCCAAATAGATAAATTATCATTTTGAACAAATGTTTCCCAAACAATCATGACAAGTTACAGTCAAGGGCGCTTGAACGTTGGAAAGGCATAGAAGCCGGAGGACTGGGAGCAGACTAATGCAGTTTGGGATCCACAACAGAGAGCCATAGCTACAACTAACACAAAAGTGCTTCCGACAAGCATCGCTAATTCAAAAAGATGAGTTACATGAAAAATCAGCATCTTAAGAGACGAACCTGCTGCACTGCTGACAGAAGCGCTGCATAACGCTGCCTACTAAAGCTCGGGTAGCCTTAGAGTGCATATCGCACACTTTATGGCGTCGATGATAATCCTTTGCATTGCTTAAGTCTGCTCGGCAGTCCTCCACTTGACAAACAGCTCGATTTGATGAAGGTCCGACCACTTTTGATTTCTTCCCACTCTTACACTCCCATTTTTCTGCATCCCCTTCTGCTATGGGGTACACTTGCCCACCAAGCTTCAAGTTAAGGGATCCCACCTCGTCAACAAACTCTTCATCTTCAACATCAACAAGCCTCCTCCTTTTCTCCAACTCCCTTTTCCCCCTATCAGTACCTGAAACCAATTCATCAGAGCCAGAAGAAAAGCTATTGGAAACCCTAGTATTTGTAGGAACTTCAGATCCTAAAGGAAAGAACTGCCTGCTCCTGCAATCTGAGGGTACAGAAGTCAGTGGTGCAGCCGTAAACAAGTCTCCATCCCAATTCCAATCGTTCAAATCCCACTCGATACTCCTCTTCCCGACAGCCTTCATATCGGAGACCACCGGACCGCAGAAATGAAGAGCCTTTCCACCAAGCTTAGCCTCCATGGATCAAAGGTAGCAACCAAAATCCAAAGTCGGTCGAATGAAACGGAAACTCCTAACGCCCAATTTCCGGGGAAAAGATAAAATTTTGCTCCCCGAGATTGTGGTAGAAATCAATCAAACTCCGGCAGCAAGAAACCTAAAATTGAACTCAAAATCACTTGCTAGCGTGCTTCAGAACAACCCCAAAATCCCTGATAAAATCCCATCGACCACAAAAGAAAACAACAGCCCATACTCCCAAAACAGAAGGCGCCGAATTACGAGCTCAACTACATCTCCCCCAAAAACAGAATCTTCCAATTCTTAAAGAGCAAGATTGTTTGGAACTCAGAGATTTTGCCAAACCCGCACCAAGATTAAATGCTTAAGGGGACCGGACGTTACAGTTAAAAACAACGGCAACAGTAAATAACCCAGATGGACCGAGTTTTCTTTTCTTTCTTTTTTCCCTTAACCGGTTTTTCCCCCACCAACCCAAAAGGAAAAAACAAATACAAGACAAAAAAAAAAGATAGAAAAAATTGAAAAAACCTGGGGAGATTTGATCCGAACGAGTAAGTAGAAGCGGAAGGTCGCCGGCGATATAGTTCAGAGAAAGAAAGAGGAGAGTCATATGGGAAATTCAATAATAGACAGAGGAGAGAATAATAATAATAGAAAGTGGAGCGGAAAGGGGCGAAAATGAAAATAGTACAAACAAGAATTCATCCATTGATTGATTGATTGATTAACAGAGAGTGAAAGTGTGATGGTAGTAGTACCACAGTAGAAAGTAGAATTTTACGATGGAGGGGGGTAGATAGTACATAGTGGGTTAGTTTGTGGCTGCCGGGAATCTCTCTGCGTGTATCGGAAAAAGGGGAATTTTACCGCGAAATGCTTGTGGCTTTCTTCTCAGCTCTCTAATGGTGGCAATCCTATCCATAATCCCACCACAATTTTTTGACTATTTCCTTTGGGACAAACCAACCCGATGATCCGTTGCATTTGGATTTCTACTGTTTCCTTTTTTATTTCTACTTGGATAATTGAATCATTTGATCATTTCAGGTAATGACATTTTTGTGTGTTTCATCCACCCTCCTCAATCGTGTTTTTCCTTTTTGGAAACGTTTGGATGGGAGTTTGTATTTCGGAACATCCTGTGTTTAATCGGTTTGTGTAAAGCGGGTTTTATTGGATTGGATCGTCTAAGTCCATCTTCAAATATTAATATCACTAATATTAATACTAATCTTTTATAATAATTTTATTAATATAAATTTTAAAATATAAAAAATAAAATTAATATAAAGTTATTATTAAAAAAAGTATATTAGAAAGTGTTTTAAAGGATGTATTTGACATCCTTAAAGTTAGATATATGTTAATATAGATTAATAGTTTTCTTATGATTCAATAATTTTAATTATATTTTTTCATTAGTTTTATTTATATTAATAGCATATGACACATGTTAGATAGATTATTTTAATATAATATTTTATTAATAAAATTTATTAAATAAAATATAAATATTAAGAAAATAAAATACTATACAAATTAAATATTACGAGAAACCTTATAAAGACACGATTTTATAATAAATATGTAAATGACATTTTTAACTCTTTTATCCAATTAATTAGGTTAATATTTAGATTAATATTGACTAATGTAGTACTACTACTCATCACCTACTTGCATATCTTTGGATTGGAATTTTAATTTGAAACAATAATTTTTTGTTTATGTTTCCTACTAAGTAAATTGATTAGGAAAGAACACCTAATGTAAAAGTATAAAAGAAAATTACTTTTGCCTTTAAATTTAAGTCAAATGGACCCTTAATATTCCCTCTCTTTCAAAATATAAGATGGTGCCTCAATTTTTTTACTAGCCATGATTTACATTTATTTGTATTTTCTCACTGATCACGATATGAAATTAATGTAGAAGATTCTTTTATGAACTTGATCATAAATGGAAGTATGAATTTCTTGTTCTACTGATTTATGAGTGGAAATATTAATCACTTGCTCCACTCGATTTATGAGTAGGAATATAAACCCTTTAATCAATATTAAGTCGCATTATCTACGTGATTATTGTTTTAAATTTGTGTTCATTATATATCAATCTATGGTAACAATGACCCTTTGTATATGAGAAAAATTATGTTATGGATCCGATCAATGTCCCTTCCATGGACCACATGGCATGTATCAAGTCATATCACCTCATGTTATTTATTATGGAAAAAAGAACAACAAGAAGAATGATAAACTTAATAAATATCACATGGTTCATGAGTGCTGATATGAATTAGGTTTACGACAGATTTTCTTTTCCTAATTAGGGAGGTAATGTAATTTGATAGGAAACATGATCACTTGGTCCACAAGATTTATGAGTGAAAAATCGATAACTTAATCCACTGGATATATTAATTAATATTAACTGATATCATGAACAGATATATTATAAAATTTTCTAATTAATGTACTAATTTAATTAATTTTTTCTAATCATCAAAATTAGAAATCAACAACTTTTTAGTTACTATTTTATATAAAATTGTATAAATATTAATGATTGAATAATTTTAGTCCATATCACAAAAAATACATGAATTTATGTATTTTTTAAATAGTGATGTATTTTTTTACGGTAAATAAACTTCAAAATTAGAAATCAACATTTTTTTAGTTACTATTTTATATAAAATTGTATAAATATTAATGATTGAATAATTTTAGTCCATATCACAAAAAATACATGAATTTATGTATTTTTTAAATAGTGATGTATTTTTTACGATAAATAAGCTTAAAAAAAGGATCAAGTATAAATATAAACTTGTGTCAATTTCAAATAAAATGATCTGATATGCTAAAGTGTTTATGTTCGCTTCTCATATTCCAACGCATATATTATCAAGTACAAAAAATGAACTCAATTCAAAGTTACAATATTTCGAACCCTTTTGGTTTTTAATTTATTTTACAATCTTTTGTATTATTATATTTTTATTTATATATTATGTTTTTTTAATTATTAATTCTAAAGATAGAGAATTACATTTTTCTCCCTTTTCCGGATCTTAGACCGAAGGAATATTTTCAGTACTTGGCTACTCTTTCCATTCCAAAAGTTTCTTTGCGAGTAGTTTATGTGTCATAGCAATTAGGAGAATCCATAGCAAAGAAAGTTGGAATAGCATTATCTATGGTTAAAAAGAAAAACCTACACTAATAACCCGATAATTCCAATAATCTAATTGTTAAATTAATTGAGATCTGTAATAATTCTTATAAAAAAAAATAGTTTGAAAAAGCGATATATTACACCAATTTGTAATATAAAATTACTTAAACATATATATACTCATATTTTCATTATAATTTTTTAAAATTATTATTAAATTACGTTAAATAATTACAAATAAATTTATCTTCATGGTAAAATGAATTGGACATTAGAAACAAAATTGTACATATTATTGATGGACATTGTACTTATGACTAGTACATATGGTATTATTATTGATGGAAGGAAATTTCAAGAATTAATGTGAGAATTGAAAGGGAAGAAAATTGGAAAAAAGGATAAGAAAAGAAAAGACAAGTACACGTGTAAATTAAGGAGTGAGTAATATAGTATTTAGTAATACCTTTTGATTTGATAATGAGGAATTTGGTTTGAAATTCTATGCGAAGGTTAGTTAGTTTTAAAATTGTAGAATTGGTATCAAAGATAAAAGTTTAAATTCTAACAGCTGCAGTGTGAGAATTTCAACTTCTCTAATGTACGAATGATTGCTTGTGTGCATTAGTGTCTGGCCTCAAATTTGCAAAATCGCAGAATCAATATAATTTATATTATTTACTTAGGCGTTAGACAATCTGATAGAAATCTTGTAGACAAGAAATTTCGTCGTTGATACCAAAGAATTTGGTTCGAAAGGGAGAAAGGAAAGGGAGAGGAGATGGTAAGACGAAAGAAGAAGAGGGAAGTTGTGGGGATGGGGGTGAGGGGCCTTAATGGCGACCTGGGCTGGACCTGTCGTGCTTTAGTAATGAATGGGGTGCATGTGCTTTGTTTCTTTGTACGATCAATCCCAACATCTCTTCAATTGCACCACCGCTTCCCATTTTGTTTCCTATCTATGGGTTCAACAATCAAGTAAATTCCGGTGATTTGGCTATTTACAAAGGAGAAGAAGATTGAAATTGTTTTTAAATGATATTATAAAATATTCAAAGCAGTGCGAAACCAGGAAAGAAAATTTGAAGGGCTGATTAACATTAAAGAGAAAAATTTTTTTAATCAGCAACTTAGTCCAAAAATTGTGAGGTTCTATTGAAAAAAAAAACAAAATTGGAGAAGCTTGAATATAAAAATATCAAATTCTTAAAGTTTTTTTTTCTTTTTTTCTGTCCTTAAGTGGTTTCGCCACTGATTCAAAGTAAAAATAAAGAGCGTATGATTTGAATTTAATGTTATATGCTACCTTTGTGATGTTGTTTGGAGACCTTGTACCCTCTAATTCTTTCAAGATTAGTCGATAATTTTTTAATACTGAATTATCAACAAAATTAAAAAATATTCATAGTAAAATAGTATGAGACAGAGTACAGATAAATAATGGATTTTAGAGAAAAGAATCAATATTTAATAAATATTGTAATAAATAATAGTATACTTCTTTTAACGTGTCTCAAACTTTCATGGCTTGCTCAACCTTTGATGTGAGATTCTTAGTATTCTGATATGTCAAGTTAATCCAAACCGCCTCCTATTTTTCTATTCCAAATATTGTCTCAGCATTTGAGCATGAATTCCTTTATTTGTTGAGTGGCCTATGTCCTATCACTAATTAATGATCCGTAATCTGCATATGAATTAAAATCGTAAATTGAATACTTTTAGAAGTATTTAAAACATAATAATTGTAAGATTACATCAAAATTTAGAAGGTGAGAATCGTTTAATATAATTTTTAGTATATTTTTTAAATATATATTTTTTGTATTATTTTTATTAATATAAATCTTATAAAATAAATGATAAATTTAAAAAAAAATTATTATTAAGAAAAATATATTAGAAAATGTATTACACGTGAAATTTAAGAGACAAGTAATAAAATTAGTTATGTTCTATCATTTATTGAATTTATGAGACAAGTAATAAAATTAGTTATGTTCTATCATTTATTAGTAATAGACAAAAGGTTGACGATGATTGATTATGCATTCTACCGCTCAATTTCTTCCATCTTGTCATTTTTAGTAGGATACAAAAAAAATATATATTACAATAAAAGAGTTATTTTTCGGCACGAAATAACTCTTTTTTATTCTTTAATAAATTTAATAAATTAATTATGAAATATTAGTTATGTTTAACATTAATTCAACTTTCTAATTTTTACTTTTACTTTTTAGTATATTTCTTGGTTGTAAATTAAAGGTACATAATTAAAGTTGGTAGCAACATCGCATTCAGAAAGTGTTTTGTAAGTTTTATCTTATTGAAAGGTAATATTTTTATGAAGAGCAATGTTGCTTATGGTAGAAATGTGATTGTTTATGTTTTGCTTAAACAAATTATGTAATATTTTGGATAGGAATTGAGATGTAATGCATTTATATAGGTTTAATTTTACGTGAAATATATGGTAGAATAGTCTTTATTAAAATGTTGTGATCAATATATCAGTGGTTAAGTAATGTGATTTATGAACTTTATTGGATTTCATACTTATTTTGTTATCAGTATAGTATTGTTAGATTTTATTTTGAGATTAGTATGATTAAATTAATTATCAGAGAGAGAATCATAATATAATTTTTTTTTAAAAAAATACTCAAATTTCCTTCCATTGAATAAAAAATATCAAATATAGAATAAAACAAATCAATGAATAAATGGAGAAATTTACTTTAGTCTATAAAACCAAATGAAGCAATGAGACAGATTATTGAAACAGACTTCCATAAACTATTAATTGAGCCCTTTTGGTAAAATAGAAAATCAAGCAATTTCTTTTCATTCATATCTCAATTCACCCATTGGAACAAAAGAAAACCTCATAGTAAAGAAGCACTGCCAATTAAGTAACGAACAAATTTAGGATTGGGAGATTTGAAAGTTTTAAGAAAATTTTTTATCTTCTCAAAAGAATCTAGAGAAAATTACCACTTTCTCTTCAATTCGTCTAACCTCTTCTTGGATCATTGTAAGATGGTGCTATTAGTGAGTTTAGTAGCTTCATTTGTTTGAGGGTAACCAAAAGACGTAAACTGTAAGTTTTTCAAGTCCATGTTCTCCCAATATTTTCTGTATTTTTTAGTCCAATTTTTTCTTCCTTTTCTTTTTCACCCCATGATGTATTGGGCCTCAGCCCCCTTTGGAATAGGCTTCTCTTTATTTTTTCCTTGACTAGGTCAAGGGATGCCAGGGCGGTTCGGGTTGGCCACCCGGGCCGTCCGTTGGTGACCCGCGCCCTTCCCTCTTTTTATTGCTGCTGCTGCTTCGTTTTCTGAGCAGTCTCTTGCTCTCCTCATCTGAACCGTCTCTTCATTCTCTGTCTTTTGGAGTCTTCGGGACTCTCTAGTTTCCTCCTGATTCTGCGGCTTCACCGCTGCTTTTCTCTCTCTGTTCCGGTATTCAATGCTTCTCTGTTGTTCACCGGTCTTCTTTGTCACCTTTGATTGTCTGTTGGTGTGGTTAGAGAGTGAGCTGTGATGAAAAGAAAAGAGATAGAGATAGAGAAAGAATGTTGTCGGTGATTTCCATCACGTCTGAGGCTTTTTCTGAGTGTTTAACACCCGATCATCCCCTTGCTTACCTTCGGCGCCTCGACGCGGCATTGCTGCTGCTCGGTCTGGTGAACAGTTCGGTTTCCGCTCCTCGGTCATCTCTTTGATTTTCTGCCGCCGGTTTCACCGCGGCGGTGGTAAGCAGAACTACTCTTTGTTCATTTTAGTTTTGCTTTGATATTAATTGGGTGTTGATTTTGCAGATCGCCTTATTGCTTAGTTATTGTTTTCTGTTCTTGAAGATTGAATCTTCAGTTTCTGTTTTTATTCTTCCGCTGATTTTTTCTTTAATTTGTAATAGTAATTAGTATATTGTAATAGTAATTAGGAGCTTTATTCTCTAACAAGTGGTATCAGAGCCAAGTTCCAGCTCATCGGCACCGGCTCAGAGCCAAGTTTCGGATCTAAGGAGTTCCTTAGATCCAGCCAGTGAAGTTATTCCTACTCTTTCTATTTTACAGTTTTTGATTCTTATTGTTTCTGTTTATTCGGCTTGCTACCGGATTTCTGTTTATTGTCTCCTTTTTGATCGGCTTGCCGCCGGTTTCTTTTTCTATTTGTGTGTTTCGACTTGTAGCCGGTTATTGTTTTTTCCTACTTTTGAGTTTCTTCTTTCGGCTTGCCGCCGGTTATATATTTTTGGTTGTTGGTTGTGACGGCTTGCTGCCGATTCCTGCTATTACTGGGATTACTATTGTTTCTGTTTTTCCCTTTAGTTTGTTATTCCAATTTTTTTTTCTTAAAAAAAAAAAAAAAAAAAAAAAAAAAAAAAAAAAAAAAAAAACCAAGCTTGGCTTGAATCCGTGAGATTTCAAGTATCTGTGACTTGACGGTTTTCTTTCTGATTTCAAAAGTTTTTATATATATATTTATTGTTTTTCCTGTTTCTGTCTTTTTCTTTGTTGATTGTTGAATCTGTCTGTTTTCAGCTTCCTTGTTCATTATACAGTTTGTTTCCTATTTTCTGATTAGGTATTCCTGTGTGTTATTCTGTTACACTATTTTGTATAATCAAAACCAAACCTAATCAAACAAACTAAAACAAACAACACCATTTTTCTTTGAAAGTTTTCCTCTATTTTTTAAGGAAAAATATGGACAATTTTATTCAAAACTTTTTCAAATCTTTCATTTTTTTGAAACCATCGAATTACACCTATTTGCCTTTAAAACATGTCAGTTTCAATATCTGAAACTGATAGGTTTGATGGCAAATCATATTTGTAATGTGACGGAGGAAAATGAAAGCAGTTTTGGTACAAAATAAAATTGCTCCCGCTATTTGCAGCCCTGAAGAGTATCCGGAATCTTGGAAGGGCGAAATTCTTAAAGAAAAACTAGGTGATGCTCATAGCTGTCTCACCTTGCACTTGACTGATAAATTTTACGAGAAATTGATGAAAAAGACAATGCTTTTGAAATCTGGACAAAATTGGAAAAACTATATTTGGGAAAATCTCTTTCTAATAAAATCTATTTAAAAGAACAACTTTTTGGTTTCAAAATGAGTAGGACAAAATCACTTTTTGAAAATATAGATGATTTGAATAAAATCATTTTGGAACTTCAAAACGTCGGAGAGAAAATCTCTGATGAAAATATTGCAGTTATTTTACTAAATGCCTTACCTGATTCTTTTAATGATGTCAAATCTGTTATTAAATATGGCAGAGATGATTTGTCACTTTCTGATGTAAAAAATGCTTAAAATCAAAAGATTTAGATTTGCAAAAAGAGAATAAAACTCATGGTGAAAATCTTTTTGTTAGAGGTAGGATTGACCGGAGAGAACCTCCTAGTCATCGTTTTAAAAGCTGTTCCAAATCACGAGAAAAAAGCAAAGTAAAATATTTTTATTGTGGGAAAGAAGGGCATATGAAAAATAAGTATTTTAAACAGATCAAAGATGAGAAACAATGTAAACATGATAAAGGAGGAAATAAAGTCGATAAGACTCACGGTTTTGATCAGATGGTAACTCTATGTTCTCTGAGGTTTTGTGTGTTTCTCTTTCTCCTTCACGTACTGATGTTGTTAATCATTGGGTGCTTGATTCTGATTGCTCATTTCACATGACACCTAATAAACACTGGTTTTCTGAGTTCAATCTTTAAACCAAGGAAAAGTTTTTATGGGTAATAATAAGGTTTGTAATATAAAAGGCATTGACAATATTTTCATAAAAAATGCATGATGGCGTGACTAGAAAACTCACTGAGGTGAGATACGTGCCTGACTTACGTCAGAATCTTATCTCTCTTAGTTATTTAGACTCTCTGTGTCTCTCTTTTAAATCCAAAAATGGGATTTTACGTGTTTGCAAAGGAAACCTAGTCATGCTAAAAGGTTTTAAAAGGGAAACTTTATACATCATTCTTGGTAAAACAGTTTGTAACTCTACTGCTTTGGTTTCAAAAACTGTCCCTGAGAAAACTATGTTGTGGCATTGAAGGATCGGCCACATTAGTGAAAAGGGGCTTTATCATTTACAAAAACAAAAACTTTTATGTGGTGATAAAATTGATTCCTTGGATTTTTGTGATCACTGTGTTTTGGGAAAACAACATAAAATTAGTTTTTCAACCAGCACACATAAGTCATCTGCACCTTTTGATTATGTGCATTGTGATCTATGGGGGCCTGAGAAGATTCCAACTTACGGTGGTAATGTTTATTTCTTGTCTATTGTTGATGATTTTTCTAGGCATGTATGGGTTTTTCTTTTAAAAACCAAAGATCAAACGTTTGAAAAATTTTGTGCATGAAAACATTTTGCCGAAAACCATTCTCGAAATAAACTAAAAACTATCAAGACCGATAACAGTCTTGAATTTTGTAACCTGAAGTTTTCTGACTTATGTGCATCGCATGGCATTTTACACCATAGAACGGTTAGACATAACCCACAACAAAATGGAGTTGTCGAAAAGATGAACCGTATTATTATGGATAAAGTTCGGTTGTCTGTTAGTTTCTTCTGGTATCCCAAAACCTTTCTGGGGTGAAGCTGTTAGTACAGCAGTATACCTCATCAATAGATCTCCATCCACAACTATAAAACTTTAGGACTCCTATAGAACTCTGGTATGGTAAACCTCCTAATCTTTCCAATCTGAGAGTTTTTGGTTGTGCTGTCTTTGCTCATCAAAGAGAGGGAAAACTAGATCCAAGGTCTAGAAAGGGGGTGTTCATAGGATATCCTAGTGGGGTAAAGAGTTATAGAGTGTGGTTAAAGGGTGAACCGGGGGTGAGGGTTATTATCAGTAAGGATGTCATCTTCAACGAGTTAGAGATGCCTTGTCTTAAGTATAAACCCATCACTGATAATCCTCCGAGTATTCTTACTCCTAGTAGCATTCCGGTGGAGGTGGAGACCATCTCTGAACCTTCCCTAGATCTGCTCAGGAACCTGAAACAAATTCTGAGTCTTCTGCTCCTTCCAGTAGTACTCCTATTCCTGAAACTTCTGACCCTATTCTAGATGGTTTTGATGAGGAAGAGAAACATCTTGAGTCTCAAACCCAAGCTCTTAGGGATTATCAGCTCGCTAGAGATCAAGTCCGTAGAGTACCTAAGGATCATCCTCGGTATGGTTACTCCTACATTGTATCATATGCTTTTGTTGTTGCTGCTTATGTTGAAGAAAAAGAACCTTTTATGTTTTTCTAAGGTTTTGAAAAGTCCCAATCGCGTTTTATGGTTACGTGCGATGGAAGAAGAAATGTTTCCTTTGAACAAAAATAAAACCTGGATTCTTGCTCCAAAACCTTCAAAACAAAAACTTGTTGATTGTAAATGGATTTTCAAAATAAAGGAATCTGAGTCTTCTAACGAACCTCTTAGGTTCAAGGCCAGACTTGTTGCAAAAGGTTTTTCACAAGTTGAGGGTATTGATTTTAATGAAATCTTTTCTCCTGTTGTTAAGTACAAAAGTATTAGGATTGTTCTTGCTCTTGTTGCCTTCAATGATCTTAATCTTGAACAACTTGATGTTAAAACTGCCTTTTAACATGGTGATCTTGAAAAAACCATTTATATACATCAACCACCTGGTTTTGAAATAAAGGGTAAGGAACACATGGCGTGTCTTTTAAAAAAGTCTTTATATGGGCTTAAACAGTCGCCAAAGCAATGGTACAAGAGGTTTGATTATTTCATGTCTAAAATTGGTTTTTCGAAAATCAACTATGGTAGTTGTCTTTATTTTTCTGGTAATAATGTGGATTCTGCTATTTATTTGTTGCTGTATATGGATGATATGTTGATAGCTTGTCATCAGAAAGCTAAGATCGATAACATGAAATCGCTGCTGAAATTTGAGTTCGATATGAAGGATTTAGGGGTTGCATCCAAAATTCTTGCGATGAGTATTTCAAGAGATAGACCTGATCATTCTCTTTTTCTATCTCAAAAGCCTTTCCTTCAGAAAATTGTATCCAAATTTTCAATGCACCTGTGTAAACCCGTTACAACTCCTCTTGCTAGCCACTTTAAACTTTCCGACAAAATCTGACCTAAAACTGAAAGTGAAAAGAGAGATATGGCTAATATCCCTTACAGAATGGCCATAGGCTTAGTTATGTACTCAATGATATCTACCGTCCTGACATTGCTTATTCTATAAGCCTTCTTAGCAAATTTATGTTAAATCCTGGAAGAGATCATTGGGCTGCTCTCAAGTGGCTATTATGTTACCTAAATGGAACTGTGGATCGGGGTTTACACTATCATAATTGGTCTAATTTTGGATTTGTTGACTCTGATTTTGCAGGTGACAAGAATAGTAGAAAATCTACCACTTCCTTTTTATTTACCCTTACGGGTAATTGCATTTCATGGAAATCCCAACTGCAGCCTATAGTTGCCTTGTCAACTACTGAGGCTGAGTATATCGCAGCAACGGAAGCAATCAAAGAAGCCATTTGGCTTTAAGGGTTATTGAGTGAATTAAATATTTTATATTCCAAAGTTATTATTTATACTGATATTTTATATCTCCCAATATTTTATGCATTTTTCAGCCTAATTTCTCCTCCCCTTTTTTTTTTTCACCCCATGATGTATTGGGCCTCAGCCCCTTTTGGAATAGGCTTCTCTTTATTTTTTCCTGGACTGGGTCAAGGGATGCCCAGGCGGTTCGGGTTAGCCACTCGGGCCGTCCGTTGGTGACCCGCGCCCTTCCTTCTTTTTATTGCTGCTGCTTCGTTTTCTGAGCAGTCTCTTGCTCTCCGCCTCTGAACCATCTCTTCATTCTGTCTTTTGGAGTCTTCGGGACTATCTGGTTTTCTCCTAATTTTGCGGCTCCGTTGCTGCTTTTCTCTCTCTGTTCCGGTATTCAATGCTTCTCTGTTGTTCACCGGTTTTCTTTGTCACCTTTGATTGTCTGTTGGTGTGGTTAGAGAGTGAGCCGTGAGGAAAAGAAAAGAGAGAGAGATAGAGAAAGAGGGTTGCCGGTGATTTCCATCACGGCTGAGGCCTTTTCTGAGGGTTTAACACCCGATCATCCCCTTGCTTACCTTCCGCTAATCGGCGTCCGTTTACAAGTTTGGTGATCGTTCGGTTTCCGCTCCTCGGTCATCTCTTTGATTTTCTGCCGCCGGTTTCACTGGGGCAGTGGTAAGCAGAACTACTCTTTGTTCATTTTGGTTTTGCTTTGATATTAATTGGGTGTTGATTTTGCAGATTGCCTTATTGCTTAGTTATTGTTTTTTGTTCTTGAAGATTGAATCTTCAGTTTTTGTTTTATTCTTCCGCTAATTTTTTCTTTAATTTGTAATAGTAATTAGTATATTGTAATAGTAATTAGGAGCTTTATTCTCCAACATAAACCTTTGTTCAATTCTCAACTCTTCACAAAAGTCTCTGAACTCTTTGGAATCAAACTACTTTCCATTTTTTGGTATGAGAATTTTGGGAATCCCAAATCAACAGATAACATCTTCATAAAAGAAATTCTTGACTTTCATTACAGTGATATTGGCTAATGATTTCACCTCAATCCGACGGGTGAAATGATTAATAGCAACTACCAAATAATTTTTACCAGCAAGTGTTTACGAAATGGTCCTAGAAAGTTAATACCCACTGAGTAAAAGGTATTGGGGTGCCAAAGTTTTGGTACTCTGACATCGGGATATGAGACTCATTAGAATGTATCTAGCACTTGGTACAAGTCTTTACTGGAGTAACTGAATATTTTTTCATAGTGGGCCAATAGTAGCCATATCTAAGAGCTTTGTTAACCGGTGCCTTGATTCCAATGTGAGAGCCACAAATGCCTTCGTGTATCTCTCGTAGCATGCATTTTTCATCTTCTTCATTAACATACTTTAGTAAAGGCCAATTACCCATGGATCTATATAACTGATCATTAATGAGGGCATATTTGGCAGCAGTAGTGCGAATTTTTATTGCCACTTTTTCATCATCGGGCAATTTTTCATTCAATATGAAGTCCTTGATTGGTTGTGTGCAATCTTCGACAATGTTTGTAGGACATATATATTTAGCTATACTTTTCTCTTGGAGAGATTCTAACCATGTTCCTTCCGTTGGTTCACTCTCTCTAAGTTTTGACAATGTATTGCAGGTGCATTTTCCTCTTGAGGCAGAAGTAACTGGTGAACATGAGCTAAATTCTTTTACATATCATCTCTGTTGCTTCAAAAATACCAGTAACTTAACCAATGACCACTTGTGAATCATTTCGAACACAAACGTGGTCAATTTTGAGGTTTTGGACCATGTGCAATCCTACTAATAAAGCTTTGTATTCTGCTTCATTGTTGCTAATGGGAAATAAGAATTTTAGAGCATATGCATATTGATAACCATCCGGGTCCTCTAAAATAAATTCAGCTCCTTTATATATTTTCCCGGTAAAACTATCAACATTCAGAATCCATGTGGGAATTGTATCGAGAGTCGGACAAGGTTTAGCATTACTAACATTATCATAGAGAATGTGTTCTACAATAAGATTAGCAAGAGCTGACCTTGAATAGTCTTCCGAGAAGATAAGTCAACTTAATATTCACTTAGTTCCAAAGTCCATTTAGAAGTGCACCCCGATATGTCTGGTTTATGTAACACATGTCTTGGGGGTATGTATGTTAAAATAGTGATCACATGTGCTTGAAGGTATGGTTTTAACTTTCACGCAGTTATAACTAGACATAAGATGTGTTTTTCCAGAGAGCTATAGCACTCTTCCGGTCCATTTAAAACACAGTTCACATAATAAACATTCTTCATTGTATTATCACGCTTGGAATAGAGCACAAAGCTAACCACTCTCGGAGTGGTTGCTAAGTACAAATACAATGTTTCATTAACTAGAGGAGTAACTAATAGGAGAGGGGAAGAAAGGTATTTTTTAAGATTTTGAAAATCTTTGATGGCTTCCTCTATCCAGGCAAACTTGGTTGGATGCCTTAATATCTGGTAAAAGAGAAGACCAGTTTTCTCGGCACTCGTTTTATTTAGCAGCCCAAGGATGCCATTCGCCCTACTAGTCTTGGTACTTCCTTGACTAATGTAGGCTCCGGCATATCTTGATTAGCTTTAATTTTTGTCAGATTAGCTTCAATTTCTCTTTCAGAAACCCAAATATCCCAGACATTTCCAAGATAATACTCAAAATGTGCATTTTTTGGGATTAAGCTTCATTCCAATCTTCCAGACTCAATAAAAAACTTGCCTTAGATCACCTGCAGTAGATTTTTTTCTTGGATTTGACAATGATATCGTCCATATATACTTCAATAATACTGAGTTAGAAAGACAATCAGGAAATCAATTGGTTTGATAATACCGGCTGCAAGTAATTCCTTGATTTCTTTCCTGATAACTTCTTGTCGAGCCTTTGTAAACGCTCTCTTCTTTTGGATGAATAACTTTGTGCCTTTCGGGATTTCTAACTTGTGTTCAGTAATGTGTCGGGATATAGTGCCCAAATCTGAAGAGGACCAAGCAAAAATATCTTTGTATTCAACCAAAATTCTTGCCACTTGCATTCTCAAGGCGATTGACAAATGCTTTCCAATCTTCACATTCTAATTTGGTTTTTCCATATCCAAAATGAAGAGTTCAAATGGGTTCCAACTTAGCCTTGTACCTTGCTCCTCAGATTCTTCCTCTATTTTCTCCACCTCTTTGATAGTGGCAAAATAACATTCCTGCGCAGCCTTTTGATCACCATAAATTATTTATACTTCATTAAGATTGGAACTTCTATAGATAGATCACAGGTGAATACTTTAGCTTGTAATTGATTTAATCCTGGCTGTCCCAAAATACAATTGTATGGTAACGGTGCACACATAATTAAAAATTTCACCATTTGGGCGGGGTCTCCACAGACACGAGGCGGCTAATCTTGCCATTAGATTTGACAGTTTGGCTTGTAAAACCAACTAATGAAGCTGTATATGGTAGGACCTTATCCCAAGGAATGTCCATCTATCGAAAAGTATCTTTAAAAATGACATTAACTAAACTACTAGTTGCCCACAAGAATACATTTAACAAGAAATTGATCAATGGTCATTGTAACGACCAACGGATCATCACAATGAGTTTCTCGTGATTGGGAAGCTGGAAGGTCAACATTTTGTATATCATTAATGACCTTCATCTTGGATAATGAAATGTCATTTTTAATATTTTTCTTCTCTTGCCACAGTGTCTTTCCAAAATCATTACCTGTGGTGCGCTTAGAAGAAGCATTGTCGATTTATGGAAATGACAATATTTTCCTTTGTTTTTTTTCTTTGGTGGAGACAATATATTTGCAGGACGTTCCAGGATCCCCAAAAATCAACTTGTTGTAGGATTTTCAATCGGGGTACTCGCAATGGGGTGTAATCATATCTGGAAAGACCGGGCTTTGGGGGACCAAATCGATCCAGGATTCTTGGTTTTGACTTTATATCCCCCGGTTTGGATTTCTTGGGATGATGGTACTCCTTGATTTCATTATCTAATTTCTGTTTCCTCCATACATAATCCTCCGTATGAATAAACTTTTGAATCTTGGCCAAAAGAGTATTGAAATTGGATGGCTCTTTTTGTGCTAATTTTCTTGAAGAAGCAGGATTTGTCAAGCCATACTGGTAAGCTTGAATGTATTCATTTTCAGAAAGATGAGGGATTTCTTGAGCTTCCTGGTTAAACCAGGCGGTGAAATCTCTAACTGAGTCTGACAGTCGCTACCGAACACTTAAAAGAAAATCTGAAGTAGGCTGAAAAATAGATTGGAAAAGAAAATTTTGACCCAAATCCTTGGAACAAGTTATGCTTCTTGGTGGCAGGTGCGCATACCATGCTAAAACTTTCCCAAATAGAGAACTGGAGAACATAAGACAAGACAACATGTACTATCTATGGCGTTATAGACATACATCTCAGAGGTGAAACACAACATGTGTTGTGTGGGATTGGAAGAGTTTTCATAAGTTTCGAGTTTTAAATGAGTATAATGATTGGATAGGAGTGCACAAGCATAAGACTCAATCAAGGGATTGTGTTGCAAAAATTCCCACCCCCATCAGGGACATGAGTGGATGGAGTCATGTTTGATAAGGTTTAATTAACCAAACTGTGGATGGTTTGGGTTTGAGGGAGATGTGAGTCCCTTTGAGAAAGGGCATCTCTAGCAGCAACATTAGAAGGAAAAGAAGGAGAGGAAAACTGTGGCATGGTAAACTCGGGTTGGAGAACAGAAGCAGCAGATATCAGGATGGAGGGTATAGTTTGATGAGTTAACATGGTTTGTAAAGATGCTAATAAGGTTTGCAATTGAAGTATCTGCCCCGGTTGCAAGGTATTGTTGAAGTACCTATTCCAAAAAAGGGAATAGATGGGATTGAAGATCCCAATGCCTGTAGAGTAGGCATAGGAAAAGAAAATGAGATGGTGACACTGGTTGCTGGTGGAATGGGAGGAGGAGGATTAGTAGTAGGGATATCCTCCTAGTTTTTAGGATCAATTATCATTGTTCATATTATGTGGGCAAATAAAGAAGCACTGAGACGCGGTGGACGCCAAATGATATGTTCAGAGTCCCGATCCTAAATGCGAGATACCTGCGAGACCAGACAAATAATCACCAAGGTAGGGTTGGTCCCCCGTTTTACCTTTAATGCCTAAGTCAGTAAGTAATCAGAAAGAGTAAAGGTAATATATATCACATGAATAATAAAGATGAACAATACCTCTATTTGTATTTTGTTATTCTCCTCATTCTTTCCAAGACATTTGATGTGAGATTAAAAAATCTGAACCATTTGAACTTTTTTTTTAATATTTTGGAGGTTTTTTATAAAGTTATTGGGTTGGACTAATTAAAAGAAGATATACTCCTTCTCACTAGTTAGGGCTTCTAACACTAGAATCTTTTTATCCTAAACCTACTAACTAAGGTGGCATTCATCCAATCAAATCTTTTATACTGGACGTTTAAGCCTGGCTCCTTACAAACACTCATTCGCTCAGTTTCCTTTCTTTCTATTGAATTCTGCTCAATAGATCTACTATAATATTTGTTGAATTATAAAAATTGAGCCCAAATAAAAAAAACTGCCATCACCAACTATTCCTTAACCAGTAATATCTTGAGACATAATTATATATATTTTATTAATATATCAAAAAAAAGAAAATAATTCAAACTCATAACTCTTTGATATATTTTCACTAGAGAATTACTATCCTATCAATGAGGCAAGGGTTTGCTTTTAATCCATTTAACATTTTCTATTCCTTGATTGACTTTAGTAAAATAAGTTGGTGAGTGGAATAATAAATTAATAATGTAAAACTTATTAGATGCTTCTTTAGGAGGGAGAGAAATTGAGAAAACTCCCATGTGAAGTCCAACCTATATTCCTTCCTAAAGTTGCTCAACAAATTATGAATACTTCCATATATTATTATAACTATTCCTAACTAGAGAATAATGATTGATCACAGGTAGAGAATAGAAGAATATGTCAGGAACGCGTACATAGATGAAGGAATTAATTGAATTTTGTCTTTGCACTGCCCAGGAATTTTCATCAATTTTAAACTAAAGAAGTTGATCAACATTCAATTTTTATTTTTTCTTTTTTACTAATTCAAATCAAATGATTCTATTTTTGTTAATTTATTTTATATAATATTAGGAAATGGAGGTGGGTGGATAGGAAGAAAAGAAAGATATAATTAGTAATATTTTTTATAACATCTTTTATAATATTTTTTTATAATATATTTTTTTATAATTTAAATTTATTAATGAACTAGAACAACCGAATTGAGGGCGAGGATGGCTGGGAAGACATTTCTGTAGATGGATTTTTTTTTTTTGGGGCTGAATATTTCTGTAGATTGATGCTGCTATGATATTGAAAGCCATCTGGCATACAAGTCAAAGACAGCGAGGGAAGACCAACCAAAGAGCCGACTACAGTATATAATAAAACTACTCTCCTCCTAGTGGTGTTTGCGGCTGCCAATTTCTTGAAATTTTTCTTCCATTTTTTTCTTCAATTTGCATGTTGATGTAGAAAAGAATTGTCTTTCTCCCCTCAATTCTTGTTTTCTGTTCATCCTTTTCTCTTTAAGACCTTTTCTTCTTCTTCCTATACACCCCCCTCCCCCCAATCAGATTGCTGCTGCTGTTTTTTATTAGAGCATCATCAGATCAACCAAAATTCAAGAAACACCCACAAGGTGATTCCTTTTTTTCGCCCCTGCTTTTCTTTCTTTGTTTCCTTCGCTTTTTAACTCTGTTTATGGTGTTTAATTTTCCTCTAATTATGGGTTTTCCTGATCTGCCATTGATTTTGTATCTTCTGGTTCAATTATGTCTAAAGATTGAATCTTTTTTGGCGATTGATTGAATTATCCGAAAGATTATGAGTTTATGGTGCGATTTTAGGTCTGTTGATGTGATCACTTTATCCAAAGTGTCGTTTGTTCGTTGATATACACTTTCCTTCAGTTCATTTTCATTGAACCCCAAGTGAATTCGAAGTAAAATAAGTGGATTCTTTGATGGTCTTCTGGTCTCTTTCTTACTGTTGTGTAGTGTTTTGACTTCCCTTCTACATTTTTGTTTTCGAAGTTCCTTGCCCTGTTACTTATTTCTCGAGTCTCCACTTGTTTTTCAAGACTCATAACTTTGTTTTAGTGGTAACATAAGGTTTGCTAGAAATCAATCACTTTATGTAATTTCTTGTTGGCTATTTAACTAGACTCATATGTAATCCATTCTGTGGTTGTTTCAAGCTATGCTTTATGCGGTTTAATGAGTAGCAAGCGAAAAAATATTTATATTTGGAACTAATAGAAAGTGCTAACTATCATAACTTCCAGTTTGATAAAGCCGTCTTCATAAATGGTGAATTTCATGGCAATATCAATGAAGCAAATGCTGAGTTCTCATCAATAAAAAATGTTACTTGATGGGAAACTAAGTCTATTTGCTGTCTATTCTTACATCTTATGAATCCTTGTTCTCCCTTTATAAATCGACATGTTTTTCCATGAGCAGGAAACAGGAGAAAGAAAATATTGAAAGAATTTGACTATGAGCTGCTTCAGTTGTTGTGACGATGATGACATTCAAAAGCCTGCTGATAATGGACAATTCCCGGCAAATAGCTTTGCAGGTTGCTTTTATCCCAAGCCATACTTCATAGTTCATACAGACAATCACTTCACTATAATTCTTTGTTTAGACCTCATGGCAGATGATAGCTTTTAGCCATGTATGTGTCTGGCAGAAATTTTTAACTATTCTCTAAATGAACGGTGGGATGTAATTATAGTTTTCATGTCCTCTATTGCTTCAATCCAGCTACCAGAAGATGCCATTTGCTTCCTTTTAGTGCTGTATTGTTTTCTATTTTACTTCTTTTAGCAAGTTTAGGAAGGTGATTTCATCATAGAAGAACTGATGGAAGATTGTTTTGTAGGCAATAATGCAGCGTATCATGCCACAGAGCCAGTACAGAGGGATGCACAGGCTGTAAGGGTCCAGCCTATTGCTGTACCGGCTATTCCAGTTGATGAGTTGAAGGACATCACTGATACCTTTGGTACAAAGGCTTTGATTGGTGAGGGATCTTATGGAAGGGTATATTATGGTGTCCTAAGAAGTGGTCAGGCTGCAGCAATAAAAAAGTTAGACTCTAGTAAGCAACCAGATCAGGAATTTTTAGCGCAGGTTGGTATATCCGTTAAGCAAGATTTTTGACCAAATTTTCGGAGCAAGTTTTATTGAATACATTATGTTCTTGGCACATGGCATTGCAGGTTTCCATGGTATCAAGACTAAAACATGAAAATGTTGTTGAGCTTCTTGGTTATTCTGTGGATGGTGGTCTTCGTATATTAGCATATGAGTATGCTTCAAATGGATCTCTTCACGATATTCTTCATGGTGAGTTACCAGATAATTATATTTTGGTGGTATTGACCCTATTAATAGCTATTGCCTATTGCTATTGACTGATTACAAAGTGCATAATCCAACACACAGACAAAAAAATCTGCAGGTTTTGTCTTTCAACTACAAGTATCAGAAATGTTATATGCAAGAAAAAGCTGTGGTTACACATTTTCCAATCAGATCTTTCCAAGTCATTATCATTTTGAAATATCAAAGAACAGGAATTTTGCTAATTTAGAACCATGGGCTTGATTCTCTACATTCTCATTGGCTGATAGTAACGGAATGATATTAAGACTGTATGTTACTAATTTTGATCCATGGACATGCATTTCTACATGCTCATTGGCTAAAATTAATGGAATTATATTAAGACCATCATGTTACTAATTTTTGATGTATGGACGTACATTTGTACTTTCCTATTCACTGATACTAATGGAATGATTTATTAATAGTTGATAAAATGCTAGAAGGTTCTTACTGCTAGCTATTTCTCATCAATGTTTCATATAAGTTGATATTGGCTCAATATAGAAACATATCTTCTTTGCTTTTAAATAAACTTGTAATTCGACTTGGCATTGTAAATTTTAAGGGGTCCTACTAACAAGTTGTCGCACTTGCTCATCTTGTTTTCTGGATTGGTTCATAATATTTCTTGTTACTGCATAGGAATTTGAAATTATGGTCTTTCCAGCTGTTTTAGATCTTAGACGGTAACCAGAAGATAGTTGCATATATTTGAAATTACCTTTTGGCTCCAAGAAAGTTTGTCAATTGGCTTCTTCCTGGGCAGGTCGTCAGAGCCTTTTTCATTATACTAGTACTTTGTAATTTAATTGCTTGAATATCTAGTCTCGCTTCCTGTCTCCATCTTGACACAAATAACTCAACTTCTCGATGTAGGACGGAAAGGTGTTAAAGGTGCTCAGCCTGGTCCAGTGCTCTCTTGGGCACAGAGGGTTAAAATTGCGGTCGGGGCTGCAAAGGGTCTAGAATACTTGCACGAAAAGGCACAACCTCATATTATCCATCGTGATATAAAATCCAGCAATGTCTTGCTTTTTGACAATGATGTTGCAAAAATTGCTGACTTTGATTTGTCTAATCAAGCCCCTGATATGGCAGCACGACTTCATTCTACTCGTGTGCTTGGCACTTTTGGTTATCATGCTCCAGAGTAAGTTTGTGGGGGGTCCTTATTAATTCTGAATGAAGTGTCTTGGCTTTAACCCCCTTAATAAGCAGGTCTGAGCTTTGTTTCTTTTGGCTGACAGATACGCAATGACTGGCCAGCTGAGTTCCAAGAGTGATGTTTACAGCTTTGGAGTGGTTCTTCTGGAGCTCTTAACCGGCCGTAAACCTGTTGATCATACATTGCCACGTGGACAACAGAGTCTTGTAACATGGGTATGCATGTCCCGTTCAGTTTTCCTTCTTGTTTTGAATATCAAGACATTTTTTGGGCAAAGATCACTTTAACTGAAAACCATCAAATTCTTGTTATTGATGATTTTACGCTTGAATGAATCAGGCTACTCCAAAGCTAAGCGAAGATAAGGTGAAACAATGTGTGGATAATAGACTGCAAGATCAATACCCTCCCAAGGCAGTTGCTAAGGTAATAAATACTACACACATTTTGATGCGGGCAAAAAGAATAAGGAGCCTTCTGTACTTGTTCGTTGCTTGTTATTCTTTAATGGCAATATATATATATATATATATATATTGATACACCTTCCCCCCGGTAATAGCTAGAGCTGAAACTGAGTTCTCATTTGATGGACTTTCATAAGAACTTGTTTTTACTGTCTGCTACTGTTTGCTTAAAACAGATGGCTGCCGTTGCTGCCTTATGCGTGCAATATGAAGCAGATTTTCGACCAAACATGAGCATCGTGGTTAAAGCATTGCAGCCTCTCTTGAATACTCGAACTGGACCTTCAACTGAGCCATCAAACTTGTGATTTCTTCTGCTGTAGTTCATCTTTCTGCTCTGCTGCTATAGAAAATGGCACCATATTGTTCATTTCAAAAACGAAACCAAATAGAAAATTCTTTCTGGCTCTGCATTTGTTTGTTATACATTATTTAAGATGTCACCTAATCAGTGAGAAAAGGGGTCTTAAGAGGTTCATTGTAAATACGTTCTTTTACCTCCAATCCAACTTCTTTATTGTGAGACTTTTTTTGTGTTTGGGAGAATTATTCCATCTATACTTCACTTCAACAGTTTCTTTTTGGTTTCTGCTAATAATCTTCCTTACTTTTTCTTCATGATCAAGATCAAAGCTCAAGAAAACAATCATTGCATAAGAACAGCAAATAAGTGAAGTTTTTTCTCTCGTAATCACCATAAACAAATACATTCTTGAATTCTTTCCCCAAACGCTCAAGAAAAACTATACTACACCATAAGACATTTGAGAAAAGAAAGAGAGTATGCAGAGACCTATATATATGGTATAAGTAAGAAAGGGGAGAAAAAAAGGGTAGGAATAGACAGAGGCCCTGTACAAGAGTTCAAATCATATTCATTTGAAGAGCACTACTCTTCCAACATCTATGAACAGATCTTCTAAATGGAATAATCTGTGAAGCAACCTCAGAAGCTGTAAAGACCAATAATGACTCCTCGCCTTGCTGCTCACAGGTCGCTTCTGCCCTCTTGCTTCAAAATTGGATTTTCGCTCCTATCTTTCTCCTGTCTCGCTTGATTCCTTTGGTGCCTCCTTCCCTGAAGCCAATCAAGATAGAAAACATCCTAAGTTCACAATGGACAAGAGAATAAAGCATACTTTTTTCCTTTGTTAGAGTTGAAAGCAAACCTCTCGTGGAATTGGATATTCTTCAGATTCAAGCATGCGAACTACTTGACTCATTCTTGGTCTTTTATCAGCATCTGGTTCAACACATCTTAGAGCTGTCAAAAGAGCTCGTTTCAAGGCTGTAGTAGATGGCTTACTTTCGATTGTTGGATCAACAACTTCTTCAAACCGCCTATTCCCAACCATCGTCTTGAGCCAATCAACCAAATTTACCTTTATCAAACACCAAATCAAAGTTAACACTTGCTGCTATGTTTTTCATCAAAATGAAAGAAAACATATGAAAGAAGATACCTCAAGTGCAGGCCGGGCATGATCCACAGGATCCCTTCCGGTTATGGCTTCCAAGAGAACAACGCCAAAGCTATAAACATCGCTCTTCTCATTCAGAAGGCCGCTATTGGCATATTCAGGTGCTACATACCTATTACAGGCAGCAGCAAAGGTTAGAACCAAAACAGGAAAAGATTTAAAAAAAGAAACCAAAAGGAAGAGATATCTTTGAATTGAGCCTTACCCAAAGGTACCCATGACTCTTGTTGTAATATGACTTTTTCCTGCACCAAGCAACTTTGCCAATCCAAAATCAGAAATTTTAGCATTAAATTCCTCATCAATCAATAAATTGCTTGACTTAATGTCTCGATGCACCACTTTTGGTTCAATTGCCTCGTGCAAGTATGCAAGGCTGCAAGAGGTTTATATGTAGTTTACAATGAGATCAAATCTTAGAAAAAAGTTTATACAAATGCAGAAATGGCAAAACAATCTGGATATAAACTCACGCCTTAGCTGTGCCACTTAAGACTTTCATGCGAGCCTCCCAAGTAAGATATCCGTGATGTTGCATGGCTCCGTGAAGCCATTGCTCTAGATTTCCATTGCTTACGTATTCATACACCAGCAACCTGCATTGGATTGGGAAATTTCAAAAGAGATGGAAGGGAACAGTATCTATTTCATATGAAAGGGAACATGAATTGCACTTGCAGATGATAAGAGTCCTCTCCATTTATGTTACAGAATTTAAAGAACAATCATAAAGTCAAGAACATTTTTACCTGTGAGTTCCTTCAACACAGTAACCCAAAAGCCGAACTAAATTTTTGTGGCGTACATGACCTATAGCCTCAACTTCTACTCTGAATTCTTTCTCTGCTTGTCCACTAGACATTTAAAAGCCAGAAAGGAATTCTTATTAGGTTATTACGATTTTAGGAACTAGAATACAATGCAAGTAACATAAGACCATTAGAGAACTTACAAATCATTAAGGATCTTTTTAACAGCCACAGGTGATCCGTTCATCAGGTGGCCACGATAAACAACTCCATATCCACCCTCACCTATAATATTTTCTTTCGAAAACCTATTTGTTGCAGTTTCAAGATCCCTTAGAGTAAACCAATGGCCCCAACCAAGGTGAGAGAATTCAGGAAGACCAGTTAAGGGGGAAGAAACAGCAGTAGGATGTGAACTATATATCTCTCGATGTCCTTTCTTTTCTCCGGATTCATACACAACACCATCTTTTTCTATCTTATCAGAATTTTTTTCCTTCTCACTACTCAAAAGCATTTCTGAATCTTTCTCACCAAGCTTGTCATGAAGAGTGAAGAGATGTTCCATGTCAGGGCTAGCATAACGGTTTGCTGAATATTGATCAACCCTTATCTCTTTAATTTCCTTTGATACCACAGGAATTTGGCTAATAGGAAGAGAGTCATTAGCCTTTCTGGATCTTTTACGTGAACGACAAAATGGCAGAACCAAAAGAATGATTACAATGAACACACCCACAAAGATGGCAACCAATACCCAAACTTTTAAGTGGAAAATATGAGTTCTCTTTGACAATTGAAAATTAAGTCCCGATGCCATTTTGATCAACAACAAATCCCTCCCTGCCAGACAGAGATCGAGCAAATTTTAAATGGAATTTCAGGCAAAGCTTCCTTTACACATATCATATGCACAATAATCAGAGTGGATTTGAGAAAGTAAATCACTTTATACAACGTACTTTATTATTTTATCCAACTCCTCACTTTGTGCTCTTCAAGATTCTCCATCAACAAGGTTAAATCAAGGAGTAAGCCTAGATGAAAAATTAAGGAAAGAAATACATCATATATAAATAAATACCTTGAGAAACAAAATACTAGTCCAATATCCAATAGGCCAATTAGTTCTAAACACTAAGCTAAATAGACTAATTAGAACAAGAAATAACAAAGACAAATAGATTGAATGGTGAAGAAACAAGAGAAACTTCACGAAATTCAAAAACCAACAGAAGAGAGAAAGTGAAGGAGCACATTTTCAAGTTATTTGAAGGCATATTTTTTTTTCTTGAAGTGATGAACCAAAACAACTATGGCATTGAAATTTGGAGAAGTAAAGCTTCAAACTTTACCCGTATGCGATGAGATTCACAAAGAGGGAGAGAGGAGAGTAGAGCTGCAAATCTGTTCTTGTGAGCCCTAGATCTCTATTATACAGCAAAGTGGAAACCCATTTGGGAAATGGCAATGGAAATTTGAAAGATTCTACTTTCTATTTCCTTCCCTTATTTGCTCCTCAGATAGAAATGAATGGGATTGTGTACAATAAAGAAGATCCTCCTGGAAAGATTGAATCTTAAGGAAGGAAGGGAACATGACCTTCCTTAAGAACACATGGTTAGAAAAATTGAGGAATGAAGCAGAAGGGAGGAGGAATGGAAGGTGAGGAAGAAGGGGTGATGATGAAACTTGAAAGAAATAATGAGAAGGCATTATGCAGTTATCAGTGGTAGGTGAATACCTTGCAAAAAATACAGTAAAAGTGAAGCATGAAAGAAAGATGCCAACTCTCTTTTTCTGCATTAAAAATTCTTGTCTTATGGTCACTGTGACTTTGACAGTTGGTCTGAAATTTGGGGGAACCCCTCAAAAATATATGATTTTTGATAAATGAGGTTATAGACCTTTGTTGGAAGGTCAAACACATACACCAAAATGATTCTTGTGTGATTTTTTCCGTAGATTTTAGGCCTCTTTTGAGTGAAAATTTCATATTTTCCTCTTATTGCATTAAAAAAAGAATTGAAAAATGAAATAGCACCTTCCTAGGCTGTTCTTGTATGGTATAATAAGAAGGGAAACAGAGGAAGCATCAACATCATGGAATACTAGAAAAGAAAAGAGAGATGTCAACTCCACATCTCTTGGCCGGTTGGGCTAATAAAATATCATTAGCCAACATTGCCTGACTCATAAATTAATACTAATAATATAGTGGTAGTAGTATTGTAGCAGTATGGAATAAAGAAAAGGAATAGTATAATACGGGTAGGGAGAAGAACTGGATACCCTATAAGTTACGGAAGAGGAGACAGAGACAAGAATAGAGATTAATTAATAGGAGATGAAAAGATTTTCAAAGGTATGGCATCTGTCTAACAACCAGCAGTACAACACAAGATCCACTTGACAGCCGCCCCCCCCCCCTCCCCCACCCACATAATTATAGTCCCAAATGATAAACAGCAGCATCAGGGGATAATTCCTGCAATCATTGAAATGGAAACAACTCTGCTGCTAACACGGCATTGCTTTTCAAGAATTTCAAAGGAAAAACAGCAAATATGGGCCTATCCTTCTGCCTAGGGATGTTGCAGAAAAAATGTATTAGCCCATCTTAGCTACTGGTCTCTTGGTAAGCTCACTATCAGCTTTATCTATTTTTTGTTGGTTGGATGAGAGCATTTGGATATTAGTAATAAGTACTAGTATTTGTATGTCCCAAGTGTACTGGAACTTTGCAACAAACTGTTGGCTTTATAGGCCCTTCTCAAAGTGACAAAAGTTGCTATTCTATCTGTCATTCTTCTTTGCTTGAATCTGGCAGACATACATCAAGAAATATTTATTCAAGCCAACTATGTAGTATCATCTGTTCATATGCTAAAGAATTTGTGCCGACAGTTAAAAGAGAACAAAAAGGCATCAATTCTATTCTTCCACAGATTTCAACAAAATACATATACATACATACATCAAACCTCAGGACAAATTTCAAATATAGTAATTCTTTCTAGAACTAGGATTTCTCGTATGTTTACAGGGGGAAAAGGGCCTTCAAAGTGCAAAAAAAATAGCATGTTTGTAAAAGTAAAGCCAGATATGTGATTTACATTAAGACTGTGGTATGCACATCTCATCTCAACCATGAATAGGTTAAACAAGGAAAATGGCAAAATCAAACAAACACCTCTCTCTGCACATCCTATTACATAAATCCACCAGGAAACGCAAGAATTCAATCAAGACGTAGGTCCATCTTCATTTGAAGACACAAATTTACTCGTACGGGTGTCCAGCCTTCACATATAAGAGTCTCCTTGCAGTAGGAGCCGGGGGAGCAAGTCCAGGTATATCCCGTATGCTTTTGTTGTTTGGATTCACGATCTACAAAGCAAGTGGTCAATTAAGTAGCAAATGTTAAAACACAATCCTCGACATGTATTTAGAGCAATAGACATTATCGCCATACCAAGAAAGAGAATTAAACAGACCACAGAGGGATCATTTTTGAAAAAAATTTGACAACAAATATAACAATCCATGCATTGTCCAATTACAAACAATTTGCTCACTAAGACTGATCGATGAATATTGAAGCACTCGTGAGGAGTTGTCTGCCCAGAAACTGTGCTGCTAAGACAGGCCATCATACCCCTTCATTTTATTACTCATATCTCATCTTTATGCCCCAAAAAAAGGGGAGATGTTTGTGTGTGTGTGTGTGTGTGAGAGAGAGAGAGAGAGAGAGAGAGGGAGGAGGGGGGGGGGAATCGTGTACTGTAGATGACCTCTCCACTCTCCAATGACAGAGAAACTAAAGAATCAGAGAACATACCTTCACAACAATTATGGCAATCACACCACAAACGACCAGAAAGAGAAAGAACATGATGCACTTATCTGTTGCTACCTGAAAACAAAGTTAAGGTGTTATTAAATAACATAAACAAGTATCAGGAAGTACACAACTAGAATTCTTTGACCAGAGCATACCTGCCGACCAATCTCCTTGACAAGCTGTGATGCCTTTTTGATAGAGAACTGAATTGTGTCCAATTCATTAACTATACGACCCATTTGCTCAGTCTGTGAATTCAGGTTGAAAAGACTACAATTAGACCCAGAAAAATCCAAAGATGGACTAGAAGCTGGATATAAAAGATGAAGGATGCTCACTTGGCCTTTCAAGGTAGTTGCTGTTTGGGTTCCCACTTCAATGGTTTGATGAACGACCTAAAGGTTCAAAACCAGTCTGAAAAGATCAGAACTATGTATTGGAGAGAAAAGAAGAAAAGGTTATGACTTACCTGCTTGGAGCGTTCAATAGCCTGATCAGTTTCATCCATTGTCCTGTTCCCTGCGTTGATAAGTTCTTGATTCGACATTTCTGCAGCAAACTTAAGTTAAGTAAGTGCTCAATCTAACTCATATTAATGAGTGTCCAACGTATGCCCGAAAATCTTTAACAAAATGTCACAACTACATTTTTTTTTTATTATTTAAACTGACGAGTAGCCAGAATGAGATATCAAAAAGTATGAGAGACTTGCGAGCCTCTACCACGAACTCTGCTAAAATCAGGTAAAATTGCACGATGTCAGCATAAACTGGCTGAATGAGGTATGCATTAGATTTACACTCTTTATTTCTATGATCAAAATTAAAATTTTTTATTCAGAAAGATTATTCTGCTTGAGGCAGGTAATACATGACTTATCCACCAGAACAATAGCCAGTAGCATTCAGTACATGCTGTAGTAATGATGAGGATCGCAGCCCAATAGCTCTAAAAGTGAGAATGACGGTAAGGTGTTTACTGGTGGAGATAAAGGCACCACCCACTCCCATCTAATTGGGGAGTGAGGTCAAGGATAAAAAGAGGATCAGCAAGTTGCTGCTAAAGATATGATTAGCAAACCGTTCTCAGTTTCAGAATGTTAAGGTGATGCTTTTCATCTTTCCACAGTCAAAGTTTACAAAACAATGCTTCAAAGGGATTTGACATAATCTATAGGAAGAACTTTAAAAGAAATAATTTACAGCGAACAAGCATGTAAAATGGAAGACAAGAAAAAAAAAAGATATTTGTGAGACAAAAACATGGGTAATCACAACAATGAGAACAGAAATTATACTTCCATGATGCAGCAACAATACGTGGAAGTTTAAAACACACATAGTATCCTTTGCCAACAATAAATTTGCATCTGGCTGTAGAGAACGTGGCCAAAGTCAAAATTACTGTTGGACACCAAATATCCGTCTCTACAAAGAAACATGCATTGAAGCCATAATTCAATGTCCACAGGCTTTTCCAAGAAGCAACATAATCTCATTTGTTTTTTCCTTTCCGTTTTCTGTTGCATTAGTGCACCCCAGGGAGTGGGGGGTGGGGAAGGGGTGGGAGTGGGGAGGGAAGGGAGGAGCAGAACACATTAGTGCAATAACATGAACCCCAAACACAGAATGGCACCATGTGGTTCCACATATCTTCTTATCAAATGGAAGCATAATATTCTCCATTAGGACAAAAAATGTAATTGATATAACTTTGACATTTATGAAAACACTTTTAAATGAAGCAACCCAGCATATCTGAGCAGGCACATGAAGAAAAGTGGATATCCTCTCTACATTTCATCTGAATAGAAATCAAGCAATCCAATGAATACATGTATAAGATGACTTAAAGAAGCGCCATTATGCTATTCAATTATGACATGGAGAACAACATTAATTTGAGCTTAATGAAAGTAATCCTAACTATTTCCAATTGAAGGAACCACCAAGAAAGTTCCGTGATAATTGAAAGGAATGAATGCACAAAAGATGGTATAGAAAGAAGCTTCCGCAGCAAGACAGCAGGATACCAAGAAGGGGACCGATAAAGACTAAAACTCGCCAGAATAACAAATATAAGGACTCCTTTCATTCTAAATCGTCAATCTTTGCATAATCAATGTTACAAGCTAGTCCAAGGGATAAAGATGTTAGCTCCCACCTGAAGCCATTTGAACGTTTTCTTCAGCAACTGGTTCGCTAGCACCTGTTCCCATGTCGAAAAGTTCAACCCTCTTATTGCCAAGACTGCTCATATATCTGCAAGTAAAGAAGAATTATAAGCTTAAGGATAATAAATATGCAAGAGCATAAATTGAACTCACTGTTTTGCGAATAAGATGAATTCATTCTTATGTATTTCTATCCAAGCTTGAGCTCAATTACTCCACAACCAGGCACAACTATATTATTTTAGCACTCCTAATCCACTCTATATAAGTTTTCAGAAACAAGATAATTTTAATAGGTCAGCCAAGCAACACAGGGCTCATCATCACCAATTTGAGCGTTCAAAATATTTATTCACTCATGAACGATAACATAGTACCACTAGTTCAAGATTCTAATCATTGTCTTCCCCTTCACTAGCATAACAATATTTATCAGGTGGGCAACTATTAATTATAAAATGAAACAAAAAACCTTTGGTTGTAGATTCTAATCATTGTCTTCCCCTTCACTGACATAAGGCAACTATACTAAAAATAAAATGAAAAAAAAAACTTTAGTAGTAGATGATTAGTTGCCTGTATATAAAAGCATGTAGCTTCTGGCTTTGAAACTACGAAAGGAAAAGCAAGACTGCAGAAATAGATGTCAAGATTACAAATGCGATACTTTTATCAATTAAAAAATGCTTTCAAACAACCTTACTGATATATCAAATGAAACTGAACATTTATTGCAACTTCTTAAGAACACAAAAATACAGATGCAAAATGAGTAAGATGGTAAGTCGCATAGATTGCTATTACCTATAGCAGATATTGAAAATATAAAATCTTGCAGTGCTGGATTTACGGGGAAAAAGGTATATGAACTTACGTTTTCCTTAGAGCCACATATGAATTTAGCTCCTTGATCTGGAAAAGAGGATAAAATAAAGTAATTAAGTGAAACAAAATGCATAGCTTGAGAGCATGCCACATTTGAGAAATCCTTGTACAAATAAGTCATTGTTATTCAAACACATAAATGCAAAATTGTTTCCCAGCTCATGAAAAAAAGTCCCCAGGTCTTACCATGGATTGCTTCTCATCATTAAGTTGCTTGTTTACTGCAGGAGGATTTCTACTCTCTTCGTCTTTGATTTCACGATCAAACTCTTTAATTAACCTAAAACAATATAATGAATAGAAAAGAAGACATGTGAGACCCAAGATGCTCCAACTCCAGCTTAAAGACAAGGTTTGAGATGAATCAGCAGATGCCTTCAGAGTCTGAAAATGCCCGAGTAAAACGTCGCTAAATTGAAAAAGTTGGCCATCCCCCAAAAGAAGGATATTTTGATCAACTAATGACTCCAGTTGACAATTTTCAGCAGAGTAGAATGTGTAATGCTACTATCGAGATGCAAAAAGAGGAAAGAGATATTTTAATATTTTGAAGGAAAGAAGAAATCTTCATTATCTCCAGCTGCTGTTTTCAACCCTTGAGACCATAAAATACCACCACTATTCATATTGAACACAAAGATGAGACTCAGTGCCAAAGTATGAGTATGTCAAAACAAGAGGAAAACAAGATGAGATTACCTTTTACATTCCCTCATCTTCCCTGTAAGCTCTTCCAACTGTTTACTTTGTCTGTTGGAGTCCTTGATTTTATCCAGCTTCTGAAAGCCATTTCTGAGCAAATGGTTGCCATAGTTTAAGAATTCATATGAAAAATTAAGCAGAAAATTCAGTGCAGCTAAATGCACTCCCATAAAAACAATAAAATCATCTTACTATGCGAAGTAAAGAATAATTCATCAAATAATTACAAAAAACACCCTGACTCTGAGTTAAAAAGGGGAAAATTTTTTCACCCCCTTTACAAACAAAAGAAATACATTTTCTTTCTTTATCCGTCGAAGGATAGGGATTCGGGCCCTATAACGAACAACATGGAAATGCAGCAAGATCTCGAGCATATCTACTATTATTCATAAGAAATGTTGCATATCTGGAAGGAAAAAAATGTACTAAAATCCGTATGGAAGTCAGTTGGTTGAAGAGAAGAGAAAATTACGCAAGGGCACGGAAATTATCACGGATTTCACCGTGGATCTGCTCCATTTGAGGGCTCATTTGCAAGTCCAAGTTAGCCATATTGCCCTCTTCTTTTATCCTGATCCTCAGAACCCTCTCTCGGTAATTCGAAGTCCTTTCAGCTCCCCTTCTTCCTCCCACTCAAATGAATTTACAAAAAGAAACACGCTTTCCGAACCTTCAAGCCATCTTTTTTTTTTCTCCAGAAGAATTAGTGAGATCGTATTGCAGTTCCTTGCTTTCTGGGCAGAGAAAACAAAATCAAGAACCCTACAGACAGAGGGGGAGAGAATAACGAATCTGAAGGGGAATTTGAGAATAGAGAGAAGCAAAGGGAGAGCAAAAAGGAAAGAATTTGAGATGGTTTAGGGTTCTTCTTGGATAGGAAAAACGGTCCACCCGACCAAAGCGTGGAAAAAGTAGACTTCTTTCTTCAGAGAGAGAGAGAGGAGGAAGAGGGAGAAAGAGAAGGAAGAAGGGAATCGTTGTTTGGTAATAAGATAATGATTGTTTACAGGCTGCCTTCTACCTGGCTGTCTGTCACTCGCACAACCCCAACCCAAACCCAAGATTTTATTTTTATTAGCACAAAACTACAATAACAAACTGCTTTCTTTCTTGATCAAAAAATTTCCAAAAAAATACAACTTTTATACTTTCAAAGTAAAGATTAATTCTGCATTAAAATTTAGAAAGAGATGTATATTTAGAAAGAGATATATATATATTTTACTATTTTTTGGAAAGAATATGATAGAAAGAGAGTATTATATTTACAAGTAATTTTACTATTACCTGTTTGGGGGCATTTTGAAACTAAATACATCTGCAATGGCTTTTACACCAAAAACAGATGTTAACAATTAGATCATTCTCATCTATCTATCCATCTTTCAAGTTTGAAGATACAAAGAAGTAATACAGATTGTTGGACAACAGTTTTCTCTTAGTGTGTTGTTGGACCTGCAGCAAGAGAGCCATTGCCACAAGTCCATATTCTTTGGCAGAACCAAAGCACAAAGAAAGAAAAGTTTCTAAGATATACGAGTTAAAATTACAATGCAAAGTTAAGCTAACTGTGAGATCAATTCTTCCTTAGGAAAATTAGTATGATTCACCCCTACAAGCTAGAGGCAAAATAACACCAGTGAACCAATAGTATTATCAAATAAATAAAAAAATTGAGATCATATCTATCCTTTTCATGTTTCATTTAGTAAGTTAAGGCAAAAAAACAAGCAAGAAAGTTAATACTTGTTCGTTTAATTTCACTTTCCACCTGAATATGATTTTTATGTTCAAGAATTAATTTTTTTTTATTGATATAGTACAATACTATAAAAAAATTTCATGCATTATTAAATCACTGTATTGATTAATCTTCTTAATCTTAACAAACTAGTTAATGTTTGGAAGAAACAGAAACATGATGATGAGATGAGATGCAGAGAGCATTTGATACGTAACAAAATCAATAATATACTACTAATAGAAAGAAATCAAGCATCATTCATACTGTTAATGATTAAATCATTAAATCTGAATTTTCGCACGTGAATGAATTGGATAGCGGCCTGTAAAAATTCCTCACACGTGCTATCTCGCAGAGCCACAAAAACAATAAAGAAAAAAGGACTCCTTTTTTTTCTCCCTCTCTATTCGATCATCTTTCTGGCTCTGGTAATTCCGCTCTCCTTTGCATCGTTTTCTTGGTTTAAAAGCCGCCTGGGGACTCCTCAATGGATTCACCCTCACCGATTCCTTCACCACTGTCCCACTCCTCCTTCTAAGGCTAGACCCTCCTTCCCCTTTCCTCCTCCACCGGAATTCATTTCTCTTTCTTCTTTTCTGCAATTTCCTGTTGAATTACCATATATAGTTTCTCTCTCCCTCTCTCTTACCCTTCTCTTGTCTGATGTGCGTTTACACTTCTCAATTCCGTCTCCTCAAATTCGCTTCTTTTTCTTGTATCTTTAATTTTCGCTTTCTCTGCATGTTTAATTTCACAACGCCCTTATTAGGACCAGGATAGGACTTCTTCAGGAGGAGTCGGAGTCGGACCCCGGGGGTGAATCTATCATAAAGTACCCGTATTTTTTCCATTTTCCCAAAATTTTCCTTTTCTTGGGTGATTTTGGGGTCTGCCATGGCTGCCAAAAAGCTTCAAGAAACCTTGTCCAAGACCCTCTTTGAGGAAGTCCAAAAATGGGGCTCGATGAAGCAGACAGGGGTCAGCCTAAGGTACATGATGGAGTTTGGCTCCAAACCCACTGACCGAAATTTGCTCATTTCCGCCCAATTTCTTCACAAGGAACTTCCGATCAGAATTGCCCGCCGGGCTATTGAACTCGAGTCACTCCCTTATGGCTTGTCACATAAACCTGCCGTTCTCAAGGTTTGCTATATATATTTATATATTTTCAGATTTTCTTTTTCTGCTTTCTAACTCTGGAAATGGTTGGATTTTGCCCCCTGTGAGTAGAATATCCTCTTGGCTTTTTAATCCCTTTTTAATGAGCACTATTTACCATATAATACTCAACATTCTCGAGTAATGTGTACAGTTTCTAAAGCATCATTTGTTTTGTTTACTTTATTCCTTACCTTTATGCTGTGTCCAAGACGTCTCAACTTTAGCAATACAGAGTTTCAATCTCATTCTCATTTTATTTGATTTTCTACTCTTTTTTTCTTATTCGTACCTTGTATTGCATTCTTATCATAAACTTGTTGCTGAGGTCCAAGAAGCTAGTCTATGAATAGGGAAGCGGATAACTTGCTTGAGGTTTCCCCTGCCATGGCTAGCCAGTTATGTTGATCTCCTCAGATTCATCTGTCATACATCTTATATTATGATAGTCACAGCAGTGATGCAGTCCATTTTCATTTGACAATACTCGCATTTAACAGAGCAAACATTCTTACATGGCAGGTTCGTGATTGGTATCTAGATTCTTTTCGTGATCTTAGATGCTTCCCTGATATAAAGGACAATAATGATGAGCTGGAGTTTACACAAATGATTAAGATGATTAAGGTGAGGCACAACAATGTTGTTCCAATGATGGCTTTGGGAGTCCAACAGTTGAAAAAAGACCTCCATCGGAAAGTTGATTACAATAACTTGGACGAAATTCACCAGTTTCTAGACCGCTTCTATATGTCAAGGATTGGCATACGAATGCTCATTGGTTAGTCCTGTTCCAACTAACTCCTCTCACCTAAATACACACACCAATAAAAGGGGAAGAAATCCTCTCTGAATCTAAATTGTTCATGGTTATATACTAAGCATGATTTATTTGCTTCAAATATGTAACGACACAGGGCAGCATGTGGCGTTGCATGATCCCAATCCTCCTCCTGATTGTATAGGATATATTCATACAAAAATGTCCCCGGTGGAGGTCGCTCGAAATGCTAGCGAGGATGCCAGGTCCATGTGTTGCAGAGAATATGGTAGTGCTCCGGATGTCAATATCTACGGGGATCCTCATTTTACATTTCCGTAAGTTGATTTCCTCTTATTTTTTCTTAGTCTCTTAACATTTCAGGTAGGGCGTTGCTATCTAGGTGCATGATCTCAGTCACCGTCCGGCCTGCTTTTTGAAATATTATGTTGCATATCATGTGGAAGTTGAGACTGTGACTTGTCACAATTCCTTATCGTTCAATTTCTGACCCTGTTGACTTTTCCATATCTGACTATAGGTATGTACCAACGCATCTTCATCTGATGGTGTTTGAGTTGGTTAAGAACTCCCTGCGTGCTGTTCAAGAGCGTTTTATGGACTCCGAAAAGATTGCACCTCCTGTTCGAATAATAGTTGCGGATGGCTTAGAAGATGTTACCATTAAGGCATGTATATCTATCTCATTTTCTATTTTTCAATATGTTCATGTTTGCTTGGTTCTGATTATTGGTCTTTTGCTTTGTTCTCTAGTCGTTTCTTAACGACTGTGTTTTGTGGATTATGTAGGTGTCAGATGAAGGGGGCGGCATCCCGAGAAGTGGCCTTCCCAAAATTTTTACATATTTGTACAGTACAGCTAGAAATCCCCTGGACGAGCAAGCAGACCTTGGAAGCCCCAATGCAGCTACTATGGCAGGTTATGGATATGGGCTTCCAATAAGCCGCTTATATGCCCGTTATTTTGGAGGAGATCTGCAAATTATTTCTATGGAAGGATATGGTAAGTTGCAGTCCATCTTGATAATAGTGTGCATCTAATGACACGTTAGCTTGTTTGAATAAATATCTATACCAATTCCATGGGTCATGGGATAGCTAGCAATCATGTTAATCTCCGGAGTTTGTTAACCTGTTTGTTGGACTTGATGCAATAAGAACCGACCCATGTTTTCATTTCTGCTTAAGTTATTATATTTTCTTTGTAGCCTGTTACCTTTCCATAAAGGTTTTATTCCGTCACTGATCAAAACTTTTTGCAATGATCATGTCTTTGAAGGCTAGGAGTGGATTATTGATCAGATTCATCAGTTTTGATTGCCCCTTTCTTGTCCCTCGTAGTGCTCCCTATTCTTTATGATTGCTTTCTTTTTTCTCTCCTTTATTTATTTTTTCTAGTCCTCTTGACTTGGCCCGTGTTTGAATGTGGGAAGAAGAGATGTGGAGGGGGATGCTGGGATTATGAACAGTGACAGAAAGTCAACAAAAGATGGCATAGAAGTGACTGTCAATAGATGGCTATTTTGTGGTTCTGCTTTGTTTTCCTCTAGCGTTCATTTACTTGGTTTTTTAGCATTTAGGACATATTATTCAAAGCAATCCTTCTCAGCTGCTGGTATGATACTTTGACATCACGTGCGTGATCTATAATTTCTCCACAGACATTGAAAAGTTTAATTAAGAAGTTTTGATATCTTTGTCTATAAAATGAGAATTTCCGTGTATTGTAGAAATGCTTGTATCTTCAACTATCAAGTATTTTCTCGCTATTACTGCCTTCTGAAACTGATACTTCGGATTTCCTTACAGGGACTGATGCTTACCTTCATTTGTCCCGGTTGGGTGATTCACAGGAGCCCTTGCCATGAGTTTATGTAGTATTATGATTCTAAAACAATAGAGTGAATCATTTGTAACTTGTATAAATACCAGAACACCGGGGGTTTACTCTTCATTCTTAAAGGAGCAATATTGTTTTCGATTTGCTTTGTAACAGAGGATTGGTTCTGATAAATGTGATTTACAAGCTTTGCATGATTAGAATGTGCATTGTATGATATGTTAATGCAAACAAGCTGATAGGAAATTCTCTGTTTGGCATTTGAGTTGTTTGTAATATTTTCCATAACACTTTCTATAATATTACTAATAGTAGATGTTACAGGAAATATTACAAACGATCTTGAATGTGGACAGAGCTCTTACAAACTGATTTCTTGGGACCTGTTGAGAGCTCATTACCTTACCTAAACAAATATAGCACATGGCAGAAGAATTACTAATGAAATTGATGATATTGTACATACAAGAATGTACCAGTGCAGCGATGGCATCTACAAAACTTGCCAACTGCACTTTGCATCTGATGAACTTGGAAGCATTATTGCAGTAAAAATCATAAGGATCAATTAAGCATCAAAACTTGACTTATCACTTAAATATCATCATCTAGGAGATCAATGTTGTCTTCTTCATCATCGGTGTCCCCAGCAGAATGAGAAGGATCAACTTCCAAAGGTTCCACCATATCTGCAGCAGTTACCATCTCATATGAACCCTTTCTGGTGGAGTCTGCATGCCCATCCTCGTACTCCAACTCATTCTCGTATGCCTCGACATGTTCCATATCACTATAGAGTATATCCTGCAAAAGTTCAGCAGAAAAGCTTCCAAAAAAATGAATGATAGAGATAAGTAAATCTTTAATACTAAAGTGACGAATTCAAGAAGGCATAAGAAGGTCAAATTCAAACAGATTATACTAATTATTCCGACAACCAGCCAGCTGAGATTTGTCTTCTTAATACTAAATCCACAATGTTGTGTCATTTCACATTAGAACTGAAAATAACATTCACTCTCAGTACTACCAGGCATGCTTAATCCAGAGGCACCAAAAAGACGCATGCATGTGCCATATCATCAAGATAATAAGGCAGTCAGGTTAAGTCCTGAATCTATAATCTGATCTTTTAAATGCATTGCTAGATTGATGTTACCTCATCTTCATGTAAGAACTGCTTCTCTGTCTCAACGATCCAGTCATACAACAAACTTTCTTCTAATACAGAGTCCAAGGATGTTGAAACACTAGACCTTTGTCTTATCTGACGTTCTCTCAGTCGCAAGTTGTAATGCACATGGATTATGTCGGTCAATTTTTTCTGTGCAATACGGTTGTGCCTTTGGCTGTGAATCTGATCGAAAATGCTCCAATTATGTTCACAACCAAAAGATGAGCAGGTTTGACTCAATATACGCACAGCTATCCTTTGCAGCTCCAAGCAATTTATCCCATGTTGCTGCCACCATGCAGCTAGACAGAGAAGACATCTCGTCAGCAAAATCCTTATTTCACATACAGGATATATGAACTGAATAGACCACCAATCTAAAGACAGAACCTGGATTCAGCTCACTTCTGGTGCTAATTGCCAAGTCAGTTCCAAAATCTGCTTTTGCAGCACCGAAGTCAGAAATCTGAAATAATATATTAACATAAAGAGACTGGATGAAGAGGAAACCAACAACTCTGTATGCGTAAAGTGGGGGGAACAATAACTCGGCAAGAAATCTCAAACCTGCATGGATGCAGAAATCCTTTTCGTATTGTCTGGTTCAAGTCTAACAATACACGCGTTTAATCCTCGTACAACATCTGGATGCTACAATTGTGCACAAAAAGAAATGAACCAGACCACTTCAAATCAGAAAAGAATTCTAAAGAAGGAATTCTCCTACCGGAACAAAGTCAGGACGATAACGGTATGATGGATTCAGAAAGTAAGCAGCCAGGTAAAGAGGGTGGTGAAATAATAAATTCCAGTGACTGTCTATCACATTCCAGAAGGGTCCATATTTACGTGCATCATCACTGTGATTAGCTTTTATTGCAACCTTTGCTCTGTACATGTCATTATAGATGAACGGCATTGAAAGGTTGTCATCACCGTTAGTCTTCTGAAGCACTTCAACTATGGGCTCCACGGATTTCTTAACATACTGCACTTTTTTCCAAAATGAGGCATTCATTACGATTTTCTCAACCTCTTTACCCTCTTCCAACTTTGAAAACCGAGAAGAGAGCCATTTATTAGACTGAAACATTCTTTTAAGATTAACCCTATGATCCAGCAAACCTTGCAAAGTCGTAAAACTTGTTGAGAACTGGGTAACAGATGGCTTCAGAAGTTCCTGACCTTCAGTAAATTCTTTTTTCATAAGACTTAACAACCACATGCGATTGTATATAAACCTTGTGATTCTTTGGCCTTTCTCCATGCATTCTCCTACCCATTTTATTTTTAGAAGATCTCCAAGAACTTGATCAATGCAATAAGCAGCACAAGGTGTCCAAAATAGGTACCTTCTCTTCTCTTCAAGCATCTTTCCAGCAGCTTGATAACTGGGTGTGTTTGCAGTGATTACCTACATTGACATTTTTAATCAGAGAGAGACCAAGAGTGAGTTGTGGTTGGGGCAAGGGCTATGAGAATTGATTGGACATCCAAACCAAATAGATTTCAGGGTGCTGTAATTATAAATTAAACCCCTTCTCCCACCTTTCCCCCAACCCCCAAAAAAAAAAAAAAAAAAAAGATTTGTTACCTGCACAACATTTTCCTCACCCATCTCTTCAATCACTTTGTCCAGTAATTTATACAAATACATTGCATCTTCAATGACATTTGTGGCATCAACTGAACAAACAAAGTACATACCCCTAGGACAAGACACCAAGACATTGATTAATGTCCTACCCTGTGTATCTCGCCAATTATCAGCCAAAATAGAACAGCCGGTAAGTGCCCATGAGGATCTATATTCAGTAAGGTAACTCTTGATGGTCAAAACTTCCTCCTGTAAAAAGCGACCAGATAATACTCGGCTAGAAGGGCCAACCAAACCTTGTCCATATTGACCCACCAAGTCCAACATTTTGTGGAAATAGGGCGAATTTGCCGCATGGGCAGGAACACCAGCATGATAGAAGAATTTGCAGATCGCAGATACGACTTCCTTGCGAGATTTTCTGGCAGAAACTCCTTTTAGCTGCTTCCCAGAAGTCTGAATCTGAGATTTTGGCGTTCTCATGGAAATGGCATCAAACCTTGGCCTTTTTAGCATTGATTCAGAACTACTAGCAGGATACACGCCTCTGAAATTTCTTCTAGCATCCCTGCTCATTCTTTTTCCCCGAACTGAAGGTTTTTCACCAGTCAAGTGATTTATGGCTTCTTCCTCTTGCTCTACATCTTCCTCTTCATTATCTGAATTTGCATAGAAAGAAGATATGTCCTTAGCATCAGATCTCCTATGCCTCTTTCCTGTGCGATGCCACTTCATATTTTCTTTTATTTTGAGATACACTTCCTCTGGAGCACTTTTGCATGGAGCAACTTCTCCAGGTATTCTAGCCAGATGCTGCTTGAATCGGTTAATTCCACCGCTGACTATTTTCTCACAGTAATTGCACTTTACCTTTTTCTTCCTATCATCCTGAGGAACACCATGTTCCCAACCAGGGTCAACATACCCTAAGGACCGAAGTGGGGTCAAATTTATGACCAAACCTTTGTCACTCACCAGCTGCTTCCCTTTGTTCTTATGGCCAACATGATCTTCCTCCTCAGCGTCATCATTTGGGTGGAAATTCAAATAAGATTGTTCCTCATACTCAACTTGTCTAGTTTTCTTACCAAAGCGGCATCCTTCTAGATTTTCCCTCATTTTCGAGCATACCTCCCCTGGGGCCTTGTCACAATACGTCACTTCACCAGAAACTTGGGCTAAATGTTGCTTCAATCTATATATACCACCACTAACTACTTTTCCACAGTAATTGCATCTCACTTTTTTCTTTTTCTCATCTTGAGCCACACCATGCTCCCATCCAGGGTCTACAAATCCAGTAGAGCGAAGTGATGCCATCTCTTTGACCATCTGGAGGGCGGTCCTCCAGCTGTTTTCAAAGGGATATCATCCAACTGCAATGTTCAGCAATATGCGTAAGGGAAACCTAACGCTTTCATGCACCATAATTACTATAGCAGGCAAACGGCTATGTAAGCAACTATGCTGCTTGTAACGTAATCTATACAGTCAGAGGGGAGGATGATCTCAGTGCAAGACAAAGTTTTAAAGTAATTCCAGCAAAGCTTAAATTATAATTCACAAGCAGATGTGCTTTCTTTAGATACTTAAGAGAATTAGTGCATTCCAAACTTTTGCATCCAAAGAAAAGAATTGCATATGCCAACATCTGTGCTTACCTGCTGAGCTAAAGATCCTTCTTTGAGTTAAAGATCCCAACTGCATATCGTTCTCCCCAATCATCTAAGCACCTATATCATGAAAACAAGGCTGCAGAGAAATGTATCACGGGACCCTTCTCTAATGTTTGTTTATTAAAATGTACAAGCACAAAATTAAATCCTAGTTTTGAATGCAAAAATAGTTATAGAAAAATTACACCACATTAGTGCAACCTCATTTAAGAAATTCCAAGTGTTAAAGTCTCCTAAATCCAGTTTTGTGCTAATATCAGCATTTAGCAGAATCCAGCAGCTGAGCTGAACTTCATGTCACTTAAACCTCAAATACAGCCTAAAGAATCAGGTAAGGGAAGAAAATGTGAACAAGAAATCTGATGCCTTAAGCTGATACTACCTAAAGCCAAAACCCAGTCTAGTTACAAGCCAAGCAACAAAACATGATCACTAGAACAACATCAGTGGACTTAAAACAGATAATAAAGTTCCAAGAAATGGAACCTTTTAAGCAGAAAATGACCATCAGATGGTCAAATGAGAAAAACATAAATTCCAAAAAAAAAAAAAAGATTATCCAAATGAAATAAGAGTATGATCACAGTTTGAGTTAAAGAGACAATGGCAAAAAATGGGGGGACAAAGAAAAAAAAGAATTTTGATACCTAAAATTGAACAGTAAGAGCAAAAGGATGGGTAAGTAATCTTCAGTGCAGGGCGAATATGGGAATCGTTTCTTGTATTCAAGAAATTGCTTAATTTTCGTTTCTTGTCCGAAAATTATGAAATTAAGGATATGATTTTTGTTTTGAGGGCACAGAATCGAGATAGAACGAGTCGAGATGGACGGAATCGTGACTCTCTGAGTGAAGGCTGGGTTAGGTCAGAGAGCTCCGTTCTAGGGTTTCTTTCTATTAAATTCTTTTTTCATGAAAAAAAAAAATATTTTTTTTCAGGATAGAAAAGAAAAGTTAACAGAAAAAAAAAATCAAACTACAAGAAAGAGACTTTCTTTTTTTACTCAGCAAAAAAAAGAAAGAGCCTTTATTTATTTATTTTTTAAGGAAAAAATAAATAAATAAAGGGGAACTCAACGAGCCATGGTCGGCTGAAGTGCAGAGCCACGGAGACAAAAGGGATTGACCCGCCGCTGAGTCCATTTTGGTTTTCCTTCCTTTTTTTCCCCGACTTGAATGCCCTATTTTAATTTATAATAAAAAATTATAAGAGGATTTTTTTTTTTAAACCCATGATATTTTTTCAGCTTATATCATAAAGTATTATATCATAAAGTATATTAGCGATCAGCTGGGATCCTGAAATCAGGTGTTAATTTATGTGTAATAGAATTGGTCTTTCTATTGACATATGTTATCCTAATTAAATTAGATTTCGAGTATAAAAAGGATTGTATAGTGTAGATAAGTCACCTACTTGAAATAAGTATATTGCTGGAGAATAAATTTGACTTCGAAGCAGTTGATTGTCAATTTCTACTGTAAAGGTTTAGATTCCAAAAAGTTCGACTAAGTATGTTCAACAATATATGTTACCTATGTTAGTATCTGTTGAAACACTAAGGAATTACGTGTTTTCCATAGTTGACACCATAACATTGCAATCAATCATTGATAGGGACTCCGCTGGAAATCTATGATTTGAATTGACTAAACTGGTCCATACCTCTATATAGGATCTTGCGTTTTTCCATTCTCAATCTAACTCAAAACTAGCTATCTTCCAAACCTTCCAAGCTTTATCGCATCCCGAACATATTGCTTGTCTAGGGGATTTAAGAATCTATCTACGCAATAGTTCTGTATGAGTGGGCATTGCATTGTTACACCATCTCCATATGCAATTTTTAACTCAAGGCAGAACTACTAAGTCCCAAATCTCTTTCCACTTAAAACTAATATTTCCATGAAAAGAAGTTGGGACTGAGTTTCGGTTTTCTAAAGTCAAGTTTTCCATAGCTAGCCTATAAGCCGACGACACTATGAAGATCCCAGATTCTATCTAGTGCCATATCAGAGTGTATGTTCCTGGGTTTTGGCTAAGGGGAATAAGTCGGATGGCATTTGCCTCATACGGTTGAAAAAATATTGGAGTACAAGAGCATTCATCTTCTAAGCATATGGGATATAAGGTCAGTAACTCAAAGGTTTTATGCCACGTACTGATTATAGAAGAGGTTTAAAACTATGGGGCATAGGGATTTACGGGTCATTGATGTTCAGTCCATTCCCAACCCTCCATCGAATGTCGTGTTTGAGAAAGTTTAAACTTACTAATATACATTGTCACACAAATAAGATACCTATTTTAGGAGGGGCTTGTATTACCAATGTTGATGGAAAATATTTGGCCTTTGGCCCCATGGATAACAAAGATTGAGGCTCATTAATGAGCTTACAGGCTTATTTCTCCAGGAGCGCCATGTTGAAATCATGCAAGTCCCTAAAGCCCATACCTCTTTATATTTTAGTTTGAAGAGTTGTTTCCAGCTTGTCCATGCCATAGTCTGATGATCTTTCTGACCCCACCAGAATTGACGAATGATCGAAGTGAGATGATGTATTAGGGACTCTAGCAACAAAAAAAACCAACATTGTGTATATCGAAATGGCCAGGAGAACTACCTTAATCATGACTTCCCATACAGCTTGGGATAAGAAACGTTCTTTCCATCAGCTTCCCTCAAATAGGAAAAACCTTGTTTCTTGGAGTGCCCAATAACCTAAGGTGATCCTAAGTAGTTCAATTCGTTTTATCAGCAGGATGAATCTTGAGTAAAGAGCTAATACGTTGTTGAACCGTAGTTTCCATGCCTTTTCTTAAAAACTTGTCGATTTTTGTAGGTTCACCATTTGTCCTGATAATTCCTCATATCATTAAAATGTGCGGTAGAGCACTGAGACTGAGTGTTCTGAAGCATCCATAAATAATAGACTATGGTCCGCAAAAGGGAGATAAGAAAGTATAGGTGCTCGACGTCACATCGCTATACCCTGTCAATCGCGGTTTTGCACTAGGGTTCTTATAAACCCAGAAAATCCTTCTGCACAAATTAAAAATAGAAAAGTAGATAGCATGTCTTCTTGTTGAATGCCTCGTTGGGATTGGAAAATAGAAGATGGTCTCCCATCGATAAGAATTTGGAATTCTATGGATTGCATGCATCCATAACAAGATCAATGAAAAAAGCTGAAAAAGCATATTTTCCATTATGGCTTTTAAAAAGTCTCATTGTACTCTATCGTATGCCTTGCTAATATCTAGGTTCATGAATATAGATTGCTAGTTCCTCTTACGATGATGTTGAAGCTAGTGAAAAGTTTCAAAACTCAAAATAATATTATGGGAGATTATATGGCCTTGTAAAAGTGCAACCTGTTCTTCGCTGATCGCCGAGTGAAGAACCATTTTAAGTCAGTGAGCAAGGACTTTAGCTATGATCTTGTAAATGACATTGCATAAACGAAAATCTACAGGAGACTGTGGATTCAAACCTTTGGAGATAAGACTAATATATATCTTATTGATCTGACATAGGGACAACTCATGGTTCATGAAGGCTTTGAGAATTACAACTACTGAGGTTCCAATAATAGGCAAAAACTTTTGATAAAATTGCGTTGAAAATCAGCCGAACCTGGTGCCTTTGTAAGATGCATGTCAAATAAGGCACACCGAATCTCTTCCTATGTTATTAATATATCAAGGGCCCGTTGTTGATTCTGGACAATGTAGACAGTGAGATACCTTGTTGTAAATAAATTGCAAAAATGTGTTACATGGCATGTTTCGATATTTCTCAGCTCCGTTAAATTGATATCGTGGGAATTAGTGATACTAGTTATCAAATTGCGTCAGCTTCGTTGGGATGCATGATGATGATAATATGTAGTATTTGTATCCCCAAAGGAAAGCTATGATGCCCAAGATCTAGAATACCAGTATTATTATTGTTTATGGTATAATCTCTTTAACTAGTTTTGATGGCGATGATACTGAGTGTTCATTTCTTTTGACATAAAATCATGTTAGAGATCCTCCTCAGCCTTGCGTATTAGATTTGGAAAGTTAAGTGAATATTGGTCGGTGCCAACCTTGGAGGGCCGATTGAAGTGTTGCAATTTTGGCCTGAAAATTCGACAACAATCCCAAGCCAGATATCTTTGGACAAATCATACTGATTAAATAATATCATAAAATTTAGGTTCATCTATCAATAACGATTCAAACAGAAAAAGTGGTAAAGGAATGTGATCTGAATGAGACGATATATCATGAAAAACATGTTTGATATTAAAATAATTCTTCCATGCTACATTAGCAAAAGCTCGGGCTAAACGTTCAAAAATTTGGTCTATTCCGGAAGGGCCATTGCACCAATTAAATGATGTTTCTCAATAGCCCCAGATTAGTAAGACCAACAGAATCTACCATTTGTCGAAAACTTTGCATTTGTTGCACACTTCGATCGTTACCACCTTATTTTTCCCAGCTATATAATATTTCATTAAAATCTCCAAAACAAATCAACGGTTGTATTCTATTTATCCCTATACATCGCAATGAGGTCCAAGAGTGCGGTCTCAAAGTAGTTTATGGATTACCGTAAAAACTAGTAATATAACAAGAAGCTCCCATTTCATTTATAGTACATAAAGCATTTACATGACCACAAGAGTAATATAAGATTTGTATATGTACATTATCATTCCAAAACAAAGCTAAGCCACCGGTATGCCCCATAGCATTTACAGCACGAGATGCTAAAGCATTTGTTTCAATTATAAGAGGATTTATGTACTTACTAAGTTGTAATAATTCTATAATTTGATATATCACTAATGAGATTCACTTAAATGGAGTTTTTTTTTATATATAGTTACTTAAATTGGAGCTTATAATTAATAAATGAAGATTGATAAAAATAAATAAATAAATGAAGAAGGTTATGAAAAAGTTTATTGAAATTTTTTTGAAAAATTAAATATTATTTTCTTGTAATTAAAATAAGAATATAAATATATTAACTAAAAAGAAATATATTTGTCATTATCTATATACTAAAGAAAATAAAATGTGGTTGGAGATAGAATTCATCCTAGTCATATATATATATATATATATATATATATTCATAAATTTGGGAGTTGAGATTAGCTCCTACTATTTTATCTTGTTTTGAAGAACTCATTATGGTAACGAGCTTTTCATGTTAATATTTTATCCCGCTCTTTTGTCTTCTTCAAAGAACTCATGATGGTCATAAGTTTTTAAAATTTTTTTGGTATTTGCCTTTTTTATATAAAAAGATTTATATTCATTACTTTTGTCAATTTCATGAAAAACACATGCTATTTGATATATTTTCAAAAATATTTTAATATGACTATAGCATTTGTCAATAACTAAAACAACATATTGCAAGAATGTAATATTCTTTTGGAAAATATTATAATATATTTTTGTTATTCATGTTTTACCTTTTATTTCTTATTACTTTTCAGAAAGCATTTTATATTTTTATTGTATTTTTTACATATAACTTTATAATGATGACTCTTAACATCTACTTAATTTCCTTTCAAAAAAAATCCACATAATTATTTATGTATCGTATTTTAAATTTTTAAATAAAAGAGAAATAAACTTCTGGAATTAAAGGAATTGTATTATTCAGCAAGTTGTTCTTTTCTGCCCTTTTTTTGTCCTGTAATGAAGAACTTATTCCAATGATGAGTTCTTTGCTTTTTTATTTTTGTAAAATGTGTTATAATTTAGGGTTTGTCTATTATGTGCTCTGCTAACACATTTTAATGTAAAATTTACCATGTATGAATAAAACGACTATTTATGATAGTCAAATATTATAAAATCTAACAACTTAATGGAAATTGTTAAGCCCTTAAAGAAACTTATATCTTAAATTGAAAAGTTTATCCATATTAATATATGTCTCAGGGCTACGCGTTAGACAAACCCTACTTTTTATTGTAATCTTTTTAATATAACTTTATAATAATGTTACAATGTCTTTAGAAATCTCCATAAATTTATATTGAAGATTTTATTTTATATTTGAAACAAAAAAGAAGAAATATCCTCTATAAATTTTTTAAAAAGCCTTTACATTTCATTATAAAAGTATAAGTGTATAATATTATATCCTACAACATATATATTATATACTTTCAAATTACATAGTTAACTTTTTAAATAAAATCATTTTTATTATTACAAAATATTTTTTACCGTAGCCAAATTTTTAATGTGTAGCTCAAATTGCAACTAGTTAAATTCTAAACAAAAAGGGATAATTTCATCTCATTTTTTTTGCTCATACCTTAAAATGGAATTCATGTTAACAAAAGCAGTGTAATCCTTTAAAAAAAAAAAAAGAATTGTATTGGTTCATGGACCTTCTTTTTTTTTAAAAAAAAAAAGGAAATATATTTGAAATACTTTTACTAATTAAACTAATATGGATCTGCAAAATCTAACCATTCATGCAATGGCAGTTTGTGGCCTTGTCATTACTTAACATGAAACTGATCCACAAATCTTGGAAGCAGATGAGAGGAGAAGTAATGACAACCATTGGCTAATCGAGAGAAAATAAATCATCCAATTCTAACTAATGAATCATATCCAAACTTGAGACATGTTTCCCGGACATCCGTTCATGTTTCTTCTGCATATCACCTATATATATGTTTTCCAAACATGCATCTTCATCAAACATCTCTTCAACATATACAAAAGGGAAGGGAATTGATCGTTCTCCACCCCAGTTACATATTTTTCCTTAATATAGAATAATGAAGGCAGGCAAATTTGTTTTCGTGGGAGTTTCTGCTCTCTTAGTTGTTGGTGTTCTTATCGGTCTTATTGTGGGAGTGAATCGTCATGGTGCAAATCACGACGATGATAATGCTGCCCTTTCTACCACCTCTAAAGCTGTTGCTTCCGTATGTTCTCAAACCGATAATAAGAAAGTATGCGTTCAGAGCCTTAGCTCTCTAGCCAACAATGAGAGTGCAACTCCAAAGGACTTCCTCCAATTGGCCATTCAAGTTACCATACAAGAGATCCAGGCTGCCAAAGAGAGATCTGCCCAAATTGGGAAAGGAGCTAAGGATTCTCTCAATAAGATGGCGGTAGAAGATTGTCAGGAATTGTTGCAGTATGCAGTGGGAGAGCTTCAAGCCTCATTTTCATCAGTAGGTGACAGCGATTTGCATACCGTCGCCGACAGAGAAATCGAATTGAAGAATTGGTTGAGTGCTGTAATATCCTATCAACAGACGTGTATGGATGGCTTCACTCAACCTGATCTACAACACGATATCTCCACCAACCTTCTAAATGCCACCCAACTTACTGACAACGCTTTGGCCATTGTCTCTTCAATATCTCAGATTTTTGCTTCCTTCAATATTCCCTTGAATGTAACTGCGGCTTCTCGAAGATTGCTCGAGAGTCATGATGATGATGTTGAGAATGATCAATACCCTTCTTGGTTATCCGCTGCCGATAGAAAATTATTAGCAAACCATGCACGCAACAGCATGAACCCACCGCCTAATGCTGTGGTTGCCAAAGATGGAAGTGGACAATATAAAACAATTGCTGCTGCTCTAGCTGCATATCCCAAGAACTTGAAAGGACGGTATACTATCTACGTAAAGGAAGGGATTTATAATGAATATATTACTGTTACTAAGGACCAAGTTAACGTGTTCATGTATGGAGATGGCCCGCGAAGAACTATTGTCACAGGACGTAAAAGTAACAGGGATGGCGTCTCCACTTTCCAAACTGCCTCCTTCAGTAAGTTTGATTAGATTAGATAATTGTATTAGTGAATAGGGCATACAATTATATATATATATATATGAATGATCAACAATCAATACGCTAATTGATTGATTCATAATAAATATTACAGGTGCCATTGGAGACGGATTTATAGCCAAGTCAATGGGATTTCAAAACACAGCAGGGCCTGAGGGACATCAAGCTGTAGCTCTTCGTGTACAGTCTGATAGGGCTGCCTTCTATAATTGTAGAATGGATGGATATCAAGACACACTCTACGTCCAAACACATCGTCAATTCTATCGTAATTGTGTTATTTCCGGTACCGTTGATTTTATTTTTGGAGATTCAACTACGATCATCCAGAATTGTTTAATCATTGTAAGGAAACCAATGGACAACCAACAGAACACTGTTACAGCTCATGGACGAACCAACCCTCGTGAACCCACTGGTTTGGTCATCCAGAATTGTCGTATTGTCCCGGAGCAAAAGTTGGAGCCTGTAAGATTCCGAATTCCCACATTTTTGGGACGACCATGGAAGATGTATTCCAGGACCGTAATCATGGAATCAACCTTGGGTGATTTTATCCAACCAGCTGGATGGATGCCGTGGGCTGGCAACTTTGCTCTGGATACTCTCTACTATGCAGAATATGCAAACCGCGGTCCAGGTGCCAACACAGCTAGAAGAATCAAATGGAAAGGCTTCCATGTTATAACTAACAGGAATGAGGCTCTTCAATTTACCGCAGGTCCTTTCATCCAAGCAAATCTATGGGTGAGGTTCACAGGTGCCCCCTACTTCCTCGGTCTAGCCAAATAGGCGGCAAGGAAAGCTTCAATAAAAGAATCCCTCAAATTAGAGATGTTTATATAACCAAATATTTATTTTTTTCTCTCATAAATAAATTAGATTTAGATTTTCTATTTATAATGGGAATGTCACCATTTCCTCACTCATTTTCTACCCCAAACTACTTATGGGGTATTTTTTTGCTATAATAAAATTTGGTTGTGTGTAAGTAAGATGTAATATCATATTATGTCTTTTATCTATGTATCAATTCTCTTTATAAAAAAGAAAACTTCAATACATTAAGAAAAAAAATATAATTCTAAGTTTGAATTTAAACTTTATCTGATAAATAGGTTTTTTTTACTATATTTGACCCTTTTATAGAAAAAAGCTACTAAAGTAACCGACAGTTTTTTTTTTTAGTGTGGACATAATGCACACAGTGTGTTATCATTAAAAATAACGCACACGCCATGTACGTTATCATTAATCACCACTTCACTTCTCTAATCAGTTGATGTGGCTGATAATGTACACAAGAAATGTATTATTTTCAGTGATAACGCATCTATTGTATGTGTTATCTGCCACATCATTTTTTTCAAAGCTTATAAATTTTTTTATTTTTTACAAAACTTATAATTATTATTATTTTTTTAAAAAAAGACAATGTATTCTTTTATTTATGTCATTTGATATATATTTTATGATAATAATTATAACCGTTTTAAGAAGGAAAATTTATTAAAAAAGTACGAAGAAGTATTTAAAGTATTTTATGTTTTTGTCACTTGTTGTAAATTTTACTATAATAATTTATAATCGATTTAAGTAAAACAATTTACAAAAAAGTACCTAGAAAAAATTCAAAGAATAAATATCATTAATAGAAACTCTAAAATATTACAACTCTTTGAAAAAGAAGAAACTTATATATTAATCGAATCGGGGTTATTATAATTTTTTCTATTATGTCTGGGCATTCGTCATTTGCTACAACTTGGGAGAAATTCAGATTTTGATAACCCATTTCCCCTCGAAACCTTGTACCCTGTTTTCAACCACTTTGATTCTTCGTATTTGGAGGATAGAATGTTAAATTGTAAGAAGCATCTCTCCAAAAGTCTTCATACACAACCGGATAAAAATTGGATTGGTATATTCTTCTGTAAATTTCTCATGAATATATGTCCGGCACGTAAGCATCTGGTCTTGTACTATTATCTTTATAGACTATAATAGCATGAAAAAAAGGCAATGTATATTCTTGCCATTTGCCACAACTGCATGATTTTTCATTCATTTTTAAAGTGCAAACGATGTTGCAGCGACCATCAAGTCGTATCGAAGATTTAACCATGTAAATACCAGTTCGTTGGTTATACAGTGTAACTGTGTGATCTCTTAATTTTAGTTCAATCTAAAGAAACTTGTAAAAATTCTTATTGGAAATGGATGCACACAACTTTGGGCCTGTTGACAGTGCTGGTTGAAGTACTTAACAATTTTGCTAAATATTAATTCAACTAAGGCTTTTAAAAGTAAGACCCTAACTTTTTTTTCAAGATATTGTTAAGTGTTTCTGAAATGTTGGTTGTCATCACTACATGCCTGTGCCCACCATCATGCAAGAGTGTCCATTTCTCCAAGGGTATCTTGACTAAATAATTGTAAGTTTCTACATTTCTACTTTGAATTTCATTCATGGCACGTTTAAATTTCCATCACTTAGCTTCAATTCCAGCCTGCCACATTAAACTTTTTAATTCATTGTTCTTAAAGGTCTTGGTAAAATTTGCCCGAATGTAGCGTAGACAAAACCTATGCACCGCAAATGGAGATTTCCACAAAGCTTGATTTTGTGTAGCAGATAAAATCCCTTTGTGGAGATCGGATATTAAACAAACATGCCGATCCTTAACAATATTTTCCTGTAGAAGTTTGAAGAACCAATTCCAACTTTCGGAAGACTCTTTATCAACAATTGCAAATACTAGGGGAACAAATGTTTATTCGCATCACATGTGTTTACAATTAATAGTACGTCATTATACCGCCTCTAAAGATGAGTGTCATCCACAGAAATCACCGATTGGCAGTTTTAAAATTCATTTATACAAGGCTCAAAACACCAAAAAATAAATTTGAAAACATAGTCGGGGGAATGCTCGTTCTATGATGCAACCACTCGTACACAGTTCCCAGTTAGAATCTTTCATTGCTTGGAGATATTTGGGTAGAATTGAAAATTTTGTCTCCCAGCTTCTAAACACCCTCTCTGCCGCAAACCTTTAAGCGTACCATGCTCTCTTGTACGTACAACCCGTCTGGATTAATACTTGGACTTATAGGATAATGTTTGAGACATGGATCTCTATATCGTTGACAACAAGATGCGATATTAGTTTTAAAATAAACTTTGAAGTCATATTTTGATGCTTGTTTTGAGTAACCTGAACAAGGCATGTGTGTTCTTTGGTGAATCTGGTTATCTCCCAATGACCGTGGGTTGCTTTCTTCTTTATTTGGATATATCATAGACAAAAATTAGAGTTGTTGTGATGATAATATTTTGTTGTCCATTGATCGCTCTTACTTTTAACAACTCTAAACTTTCGTCCTATCCGAATAGACCACTTTTGAACTGCACTAATTGCTTGGATTTTGTCAATGAACCTTATTTCTAACTGAAGATCAGTCATTGGATCGTTCCAATCCAGCAATCTGATAGTGCATGATTCGATGAGATCATCTATTTGCTCTTCCGAGCCATATTTAGAAAGGCTCCAGATGATGTATAATCATATGGTGCGTTACTGAACTATTGACTACTTTGCCATTGATTCACTGCAGTTGAAGATAAAGGGTTTAGGGGAATGTTAATGTCATCTTCCTCATCATTATCACCATTGTCTTGTCAAATGCACTTGATACATCATAATCTGTGTCAGCATCATCATCATCTTCCTCTACGTCTGGGTACAACATTGACGATTTATCGGAAACTATCTGTGTTATTGTCGTGACATATTAATGAACATTTGAATGATCCTCATGTGTTGGTACATGAGTGTGCTAAACATCTGAAAATGCTTGTGACTGGATCAGTTCAAAATCAACTAGAACGTGAATGCCTTCCTTAGATATATCAGGTCTAATACTCCAAAGGTAATGCATCTCATCATCATTGTTCATGTTATACAAAGTATAATTAAACATTAGATATTCTTCATATATTGAAGGTACCCTATTGTCATTCGAACATGCCACCGATTTGGATTCATTCCTCGATGCTTAAAAGTTTTTCTAACAAGTTGATCATGTGTTACCATTCGGGTAAAAGTCCATGTTTTCTTGACCGCTCGGGTAAATAAGGACTAAACACAACTTTGTCATGCTCCGAATCCCAAAATAATACAACGCTAATAGGGTGAGTGCATCCATGTTCATTGTTTGTAATGTATAAAGGAAAGGCATTAAAAGTTTCGGAAATAAAATAAAAGAAAAATGCTGTGAAAGTTGTTGTGTGATGAGAAATTAGGTAAAAGAAGAATCCATATATATAGGCATATAAAGTCATCCGAAAGCGTCACAGGTTGTTGTCGGATTTGAATGCCTCAATTATTTCAAGTTGTCAAATAAAGTTGTCCGAAAGCATCACATGAGGTTGTCGGATATGAATGCTTTGCATTCAAATTTGTCCACTATTTCGAGTTGTCAAATAAATCCATTAAATGCATCACATGGGGTTGTCGGATTTGAATGCTTAAACTCATTAAATGCGTCGCATAGGGTTGTCGGAAATAATATAAAGAAATAATATACAAAATACAACAAAGCATCATAAATAATATTCCAAGCTTAAACCCTAACGCCACTCAGATGTAATAAATCTAGTAGTCTTTTTACCAACATGATGTCCAAAGCCAAGTTGATGTGCTGGTATAACGGTATCCACTGGTTCATTACCATCATCCGTTTGTCGACTCCAACTGCTGGTATCCATATGCCCAAGTATCACGACGTGCTGGATTTCTGATGTAGACTCATGTAATATCCCGATACCATCTAATGTAATCATCTCGGGATGATGATAGATGCTCCACGGTAAAAGAAGGCCATCCCTAATGTGTTGTCTCCACTCATGCTAGACTTCCATATCAGTAGCATGTTCTGTCGCCCAATAAGTGTGATCATTTCCTTTGAATTGTAATTGATGCAGATCCAAACGAGTATCACAGACAGCGGGTTTAGGCTGATTATGCCCAAACTGTCGCATCATGCGGCTAGAATGGTGATACTCCACTATCTCATAACATATCAATAGCACCTCTGCCTGTCAAAAGTCAGACGGTTCCAGACCGCGCTCAGGATAGGGTAGTCAGACAAACTGTGAAATATAATAAAGAATAAAAATAATCACATTTAAAATATAATAAATAATAAAAATATAATTTAAAGTTGTACCTGGTCGGATGGCATGAAATCTAACTGATCTCTATAAGTAAGCAGGACATGCATAAGAAGTTGGCTAGGATCAAATGATGTGCACCACATAGTACCAAGTGGAGCACGAGGGTCTTGTTCCCCATGGCTATCTAACTGAGGACACAGTACAGTAATACGCGACCAATCTCAAATCTTAAGTAGCACAAGGACTCCCCCTATCTGTTGTGCACCCCCTAAAGTTGCCCCACATAAGTATCTATACAAAAACCCTATTATACAACTCCACCAACTGTAAAAGTGGATGACATTAAAATCATCTAACAGACTGATGTATCGTACGTGAATCAAACTCCCGACATATCAGAGAGTATATGACCTCCAAGAAGTAAGAAAATAAAACCCCGGGCATGCATGATAAGGTCATCATCAGTCTTTGATCTGGCGAACTCTCTCAAGACCCAACTCTCTAAAGGTTCCTCCTTTACCTTATTATCCAGAAAAGCGAGTAAGCGACAACTAAATACCAATAAGTCTCTCAATCATATCAATCCAATACTACTTATGATGTATACTCCAACTAGGACATGTAATAGACAACCCTTCTATCCGTAATCCCCATAGGACATGCACATCCTGTAAAGTGACTATCACCTCACCGCAAGTCATGTGGCATGTGTAAGTCTCAGGCCTCTATCACTCAACTAAAGTAGTAATAAATGCATTGTTGAGGCCTATGTAACCACATCTAAAAACTATTTCTAACCCCGTCCTATCAATAATATCAATCAATCTAGAAACAGATTACTACCGAAACATCGACACTGAAGATCAGTAATGCATGTCTCATGATCCCCACTCCACATCAACTCATACATATGCTCATGCTGCCTCATCAAATCATGCTGCCTCATCAATACATCAGGGTTTATGGGACCTGGATGCACATGTATTGGGACTTCCTGCATCTACATTACATCACAGGGTTTTAGGATTAAGGTTTAGTATTATACACTTTCTAAATTTAAATCTTTATGTGTTTAGAATTTAAAGTAAAATATTTTTTTATCATTACACAGTTCATAAATTTTGGGGTTTAGGGTATTAGGGTTTAAGGTTTAGGATTAAGATGTAGTATTACACACTTTCTACGGTTTATGGTTTAGGATTTTAAGGTTTTCAAGGTTAGGGTTTTATGGTTTAGGTTCAAGGTTAAGGTTAGGGTTTATGGTTTAGTTTTTATCATTACAAATTGTTTTGGGTAATACAAATTATTTTTTTAATTACACAATTTATCAAGTTTACAGTTTAGAACTTTAGATTAGGATTTCTGGGTTTAAGGTTTATAGTTTTTAGAGAAGGTTATATCCTCTTTTTTTTTTTTTTTCTAACAAAAAAAAAAAAAAAAAAAAAAAAAAAAAAATCGAAACAAAACAGTTTTCTTGGAATATATATTTATATGAAATTAACGGAACAATATAAATGCTCACAAATGTTCAACAAAAATAAACAATTAGGGTTTAGGGTTTAAAAAACACAAAATAAATTATAGAACCCATATCATCTTAATAGCAAAATTGTAAACAAAAATTATTAAAAACTCATTTCATCAAATCACATTTCCAATAGAAACACACAACTAGTCTAACAAAATGGTCAAATATGCACAAATCTGTCAAGAACAACGAGCAATGAAAATAACCATAAAACCCACCTCTAGAAAAATAAATTACAAGAAATTGATAAATAACCTAGATAATATTCATCAACAATATTCACAATCACAGTAAACAACAATTTTCATATAAACAATAGAAATCAACACTAAGTGCAAAAAGATTAAAAACAATTAAAGAGTAAAACTTAACAATAAGAAATTTATCGATATGTCGGAATAAATTGAAATCAAATATTTTTCTCTGGTGGAGCTTCCTCTGCCGCTCTTTGAACTCCACGTTACACGTTCTCCATACTCAAGAAATCAACATAGCAAGGAGAAGAAGAGAAGGAAGAAAGGAAAAGAGAAAGAGAAAAAGAAAAGGAAAGCAAGAGGCTGTTGTGGCAGTGAAGGAGGAAGAAGGGTACCAACAATGGTTTTTTTTTTTTTTTTTTTGGTTTTTTTGAAGTAAGAAGAAGACGGCAAGGGTTTAAAATGTTTAAACATTCTGGATTCAAATAACGCACACAACATGTGTTTTATCAGTAAAGATAACATATGCAGCGTGTGTGTTATTCTTACTTATAACGCATACACTGGATGCGTTATTATCAACCTCACCAGCCGTATTGCCACATCAACAACCTCGTCTTTAATGTTGCATAATCATGATATTTAATTAGTGATTAGTCATAACACACACGGTATGTGCATTATCATTAAATATAACGCACACAACTTATATGTTATGGCCACACTGAGATTAAAAAAAGTTACAACCACTTTAATGACTATTTTAGAAAGTAAAAGACCCGATAAATAACGTCTATTATTATTCCTTTAAAAAAAATCTATTATTATTAAAACAAGAAATGTTTATGGGCCGGTTAAAAAAAAAAGAAATACTTATCGACCCACTCCGACCCAACAATGCTTCCGCCATTTTCCTCACAAGAACACCCGCCAATTTTCCTTTCAAGGCTCTAATATCTAAGAGCCGGAGACATTCCGCTTCCGCTTCCTCTTCCTCTTCCTCAGAAGAAGAAGCATCAGCAAACTCTCGCCGTTCTTATATCAACTAACCGAGCAGGCTAAATTAGGGCTCCGTCAAAAGCCAGGTTTGAATCCAAATCAATTACATCTGATTATAGACAATCTTGTGTTTGAAATGAAAAGGGGAAGCGATTGCTTTCCTTTCTATCCAAATTAACTTTTTTCTCTTTGTCAAAAAATTTAGTTTATTTGTAGTCCTCTGTGTTTATTGCTGTTAACATACGATCGATTTGATAGGATATCTTTTACTTTGCTGTTCTGTGTTTATTCGTCATCCTCTTTCTTGTGCTTCTTCTATTAATTCCATAATTGCTCCTTTAATCTTACTGAGAAAAAGTATGAGAAGAAGAGTTACCTTTTGTGCCCATTATATTTTGGGTTTAAGAATGCAAATAAAGTAAATGAGGTTTTTTGGTGTCTGCTCAACTCCCATGTAGGGGTTTAATTTAGCTTTAGGAATTCAAAGAAAAATTGCGCATGAAAATGGATATTTACTTGTATTATCAAATCCATGGCCTCTCAATTTCATCCACGGTGCTTTAGCCTATGCATGCTTTTGAACTCTTATAAGTCGTCTGCCTTAGATTGTAATTCATGTTATGATTCTGATTCAAATACATATTTCCTTTTCAGTAGAAATGTCTGAAAATAAGGATTTGAATTATGTTCCTGTTATCGAAATGATTGCCCATTGTTTTCACGTTCATAATGATGATGATGGTGGCTAGAGTGAGGACAATGATAAATCGAGTGAGGATGATAATTTCTCTAATTATTCTGCGAAGTTCAACTCTAAAAAATATAGAGCAGCTTTCCTAAAACTTGTCCTTTCGGACTTTGATGCAGTGGGCTGTTTTGATACTGCAGATTCCCTTCAGAAGATTATAATCTCTCTGAATCCTTTTGATGGTGAATTTGACCCAGGAAAATTTAGAAAAGCTTTGGCAAAGTTTGTGTGTACTGCGGAATGCTCACCGCCTATAGTGGTATCCCCACTTTTCAAGGATGTTATGCTCCTCCTGAATCCACTTATCCAATTAGGGGATTTAAAAAATCCTTCAAGTTTGATTGCTTGAAGTTTTATGAGGAAGAAAGGATCAAAATTAGGCACATATTGAAAAATTGGGAAGGAAAGTTAAGTATTTCCTTTGAGCTTCTGCAAAGTCACTCATTCACCATGATATCTATTTATGTTTAAAAGCACATTTCATTAGTGATACTTGGAAACACAAAGAGTGGGTTCTTGCATTTAAAGATGCATATTACCATGAATGTCTGAAGTTTCTCAAGGATTTTGGGAGTGAAGACAAAATTTTCACTGTTTCAATATTCGAAAACAACCTTTATAGTCTTGAGTTGCTGGAGATGATTACAAGTGATATACAGAACAGGAAGCAGCTTCAGCTCAATGGTCAGCTATTTCATGTGTATTGTTGTGCAGATTTGTTCACTTCAATGGCACTGGATGGCTTTAATGAGATATCAGAAATCATTAGGAAGGTTTGGGATAGATGTTTTTATTGGGTAATATCAGATGACTGGCATGTCCCAAATCACTGGCTAAAGAAAGCCTTGTATTTTGAGGTTATGGAAGAAGAAGGTTCTTACAGAGTCCTTTCTGCTGAAGAGTGGAAGAAAGCTAAAGAAATTTCTAAATTGGTAGACAAGCTAGCAGTTGTAGCAAACTTGCTGTTTGAAGCTAAATATCCAACTGCAAGCAATTATTAATCTTCATGATCTGCGAATGAGTTTGAGGAAAGAAGCTTCAAGTTCTTGCAGTTTCATTAATATAATCGCTCATAAGATGCTGCAGAAGTTGGATAAATATTGGAAGGACATGTTTTTGGTTATGGCTATTGCTACAGTAATGGATCCTTGATGTGAGATGGTGTAAATAGATATCCAAACAGATGGAAGTCTGTGATGATGACTTTCAACATTTGGTTGTCCTGCAGAGTGTTCGTAGCCTTCATGAAAATTATGCTAACAATATTCCCGAACAGGAGAAATCTGACAGTTATTCAAATGCTTCAGACAATGAATTTCCAGCTCTGAAGCACGCAAGATCAAGCAGTCCCAACAATGTGGCAAGTCATTTGCAAGACTACAAAGAATTTGTGAAGGCCACTAGTTAGCATCCTCCAACATCAGATCTGGATTGGTATTTGGCTGAACCTGTCCATCCTTGGGATCAAGATTTCAACTTATTGAAAATTGGTGGAGAAATGCGAGTCCGGAGTATCCTATACAGTCGAAGATGGCTCGTGATCTTTTGTCTATTCCAATTCATGGTTTGTACTTCAAAGAATGCATACTACAGGTATGAATTTAGACCATTTGTTGATCAACTGAACTCCATTAGGCCTCGTTTGACGAATGCCCTGATGCGTACCTGAAGCTGGAATGGACTTCCCATAAGGTATATAAACATGTTATTTCCAGTTCAAATCTCTTCATTTGGACACAGCTGCGTGTTTTTTTTCATTATGATGGGGTTTTATGTTTTGATGCAGGAAATCTGGTAGCTTTTATTCCCACATCAGGATTTTAGGCCAGTAGTCCCTTTCTTCCTATTTTCATTTTTGCAGCAGCACTAGTTTTGTATCAAGCATTTTCGTTTGGCTTCTGAATGCATGAGAAACCAGAAAACTTTTGTATGCAGCTTTTACTTGACTAGCATATGCAAGAATGCCTCCATATCTGGTAGTTCACCATTTAATTAGCAAGCTTAAATATTTATTTTCATTATTATTATTTCTTTTTCTGAATATCTTTCACTATTCTTCTGCTAGGATAGAATAGATACTTTTATTTTTTCTTTTTCATTTTTTTGGACTTCATAAATTTCATGATCTATAGAGGTTCTGAAAATAAGGTTGAGCCTTAAAACAAAAAGTTCATTTTTGGAAATAACTTTTGTATCAAAATATTACTTTTAAAGGATTTATACATTAAGGAGTAATCAACAAATAGTTCTTGTTATAATAATTTAAAAAAAAAAAAAAACTAGTTCTTGTTCTTGGACGAGTGACGAGTCCACTACTATACATGCAAAGAATTCTTGAGATTTATATGCAAATAATAAATATAAATTAAAGTATGAAATTGACTTCTATTTTTCAACATATGGCATGGAATGTCAACAAAAGTTTTCCAGCGGAGTAAAAAGTCAATAAAATTATAAAAGTTTACTTTTAGGACTAATATATAATTATATTAGCCCCTTTTTCTTATTTTTTTTTTAAGAAAAATTAGTAATATATTAAATTACAAAATATTTATTTGAATAGGAGAGAGAATTACATATAAAATTGCCTCCATTCAAATATGCCTCTTTTTTATTAACTTTCATCTTAAAAAAATGTACGGAGTCCCATTCTCATAAAAAAAATTTAACTACATCCAAAATTTAAGGGGAAAAAAATTAATTAAAGAAAAATAGCCATCCAAGTAGAGCCTAGCTAATTTGCCCTTTTGGTTAAAAAAAAAAAAACCTTAATTTCTAAAAAAAATAAGCCTTAACGCTGTCGTTTGGAAAAAGCAAAACAACTGTATTAACAGCAAATCAACCGCCCCGGTCAATGAATCTTGAATCACTCATGAACAGCAGTTACAGAATTGATTCCAAGAACTTATACAGATTTTCAGCTCAAGCTCCTTCATTTTCCTGTTGAATTTCTTTTGACGGGAAATCTATGAACTTTCTTCTTTGGTGAAAAAAGGTCAGTGATTCCTCTTTTTTTTTTTTTTTAACCAGAAAATTTACTTCACCTTTTCTGCTTTCTGCTTTTCAACTCCTCAACTTGTTTGCTTTGCGGAAACACAACCTTTTGTTATTTTAAGCACTTTCTTGCGACTTAGAGACTAGCCCGAGTTTTTTATAGATAACTTGATCGCACATTTTGATTTTAGTTTCTTTCTATTTGGTGGGTTCTTGATCTTGTCCAGTCTCTGTGAGGTTGATGGGCAACTGAAAATCTCAAGATTTCAAAACTGGGTTTTCTTGATATTCACATTTCTCAGCTGTAAAATGCGTACGAGTTAATGGGTCAGTTTGATTTTCTTCGATATGTTGGTCTACACAAGATTACTTTAGCTATGCTACGAAGAGTGGGAATGAAGAGGTGGACCGGAGGGGTTTTGATTTTAGGGCTTGCTTTGGTTCTACTTATTAGATACAGCTTAGTGGGGAAAACTCCACAAAAGCAAACTGCATATGAGTTTTTCCATAGTCATCCTGTTGAAAATGATACTCCAGATGGTGGCGAGGGCACTAAAAATGCCAAATCTTCTGAGACAGATATAATGGAGCAATTTCCTTTTAAGAAAAAACCTCATGTTGTTGATTATGAAGGGCTTAATGTCTTGTATAACTTGGGGAAGTTTTCCAAAGAGGAGTTCAAAGTACTGGATGTGTGGGCTCGAATGCGCCCAATACTCTCAAGGTCAGATGCATTGCCTGAAACAACTCAGGGAATCAAAGAAGCTGCTGCAGCTTGGAAGGAATTGTTGTCAATCATTGAGGAAAGTAAGGCCTTAAGGTTCAATGACAGTGGGCAAATAAAAGATTGTCCTTACTATGTTATGGCATTGAATGGCAGTCAAACAATGAGTTTGAATACTCTTGAAATCCCTTGTGGCCTAGTAGAGGATTCGTCTATTACTGTGATTGGTATACCTGATGCACGAGAAGGCAGTTTTCAGATTGAACTCTTCGGTTCACGACTGCAAGATGAGTCAGTGGCTCCTCTTGTTTTGCAGTACAATGTTTTTTTACCTGGAGAGAACCTGACTAAGGAGCCCTATATTATTCAGAACTCTTGGACTACTCATTCTGGCTGGGGAAAAGAGGAAAGATGCCCATATCATGGCTTGAACAACTTGGTAAAAGGTGAAATGGATAACAATTTTTACTGGATAGCTTTTCTTGATTCTTTATCTTCCAGGGTTTTCTTTTCTGATTTTTTTTTCTTTGGGTGGGGTTATCTGATGCTGTATCTGACTTGGTTTATGTGAAATCAGTATCAAAATTTAACACTAATAATTTTATTCCTGATCGGATGGTATTAGTTTGTATACATTTCTTTCAGTTGATGTTGAAGCTTCATAGATATCAATCCTATCTGAAGTAATATAGTCTGGTGTCATATTATAGTATATATTTTCTTTTAATATTTGATAGCGAATCTTTCCTGCCTTCCATAATTTTAAGCTTCCTACTCATTTAGGTAGAATCAGAATTGGTTGCTGCTGCCTAGGATCTTGTAGTTAGATTCGATATGGATTTTCTATGCTTCAAAGAAGCTTCTCCTATTCCTTTTTTTTTTTTTTTTCTGGATAATTAGTTATCTTGGCTCTGCATTTTAGCATTAGCAATCTAATCTGTCTCATTTCAGTTGATGGGTTGACACAGTGTAATCTACAAGCCATCAGAGACACTACGGAGGCAAATCTAAATGCTAGTCAATCCAGCAGCAACAAATTTACCAATGTCTCTAATGTTGTTGCACGTGTAAGTGATTTCCCTTTTGCTGAAGGTGTCCCATTTACTGCCTCATTGTGGGCTGGCATAGAGGGATTCCATATGACCGTGAATGGAAGGCATGAAACATCTTTTGCATATAGAGAGGTAAATATGAGCAATTTGGAACAAAATAATGATATAGGTTGACTGAGCTTTTGGGTCATAATCTGGAAAAATTTGATCACTCCTATATGTATTTTCTCCTAAAGTGCAGAAACTTGAGCCATGGTTAGTCAGTGAAGTGAGACTGAATGGTGGATTGGACGTAATATCTATCATTGCAAAAGGATTGCCGACTTCCAAAGATCTGAGTCTAGATATTGATGTAGGCCTCCTGAAAGCTCCATCTCCTTCGAGAAAAAGGCTAGCATTGCTGATTGGGGTTTTCTCAACTGCAAATAATTTTGAGAGGCGTATGGCGCTGAGAAGATCTTGGATGCAATATGAAGCTGTACGTAGGGGGGACGTCGCTGTCCGCTTCCTCATTGGTCTTGTGAGTCCTTGATTACTGATTTACTTTATTCTTTTTGTACAGTATCGGATAGGCTGCTGAAATTTCCATTTACAAATATTTAAGAAAGTAGAATTGTTGCTACTTCGGCGATATCCTTGTTCACATCTGCAATTAGTTTCTTTAATGCTTTATTCTTTTTCTTATCGGTATTGCTCATAACCACCAAAAGCTGTTCAAGATATTTTGAGCTAATGTGCATACGTACGGAAACTTGCAGCACAAGATTGGGCAAGTGAATTTCAAGCTGTGGGAAGAAGCTCAGGAATATGGAGATATCCAGTTTATGCCTTTTGTTGATTATTATAGCTTGCTCACTTTGAAAACCATTGCAATTTGCATCCTAGGGGTAAGCATGTTTGCCTCTTCACAAAGAAGATTTTACTGTGGCAACAATATATTCGGGTTCACACAGTTATTGGTGTCCAAATTTTCAGATTGAAATCCTCCCTGCTAAATATATCATGAAAACAGACGACGATGCTTTTGTAAGGATTGATGAAGTTCTATCAAATCTAAAGGGAAAAGCTCCTGATGGCCTTATATATGGTCAAATATCTTTTGAATCAGAACCACACCGTGAGAAAGACAACAAGTGGTACATCAGTCCAGAGGTATTCACACTTTGATCCATGTCATCCTTGTCAAAACTTGTCATTGATAGCTTCCTTGAGCTATTTATTGCATGTTCTAAGAAAAAATCTCTTCTCTGGTATAGGAATGGCCACACTCTTCATATCCTCCATGGGCACATGGTCCAGGATATATAATTTCCAGGGACATAGCTAAATATATTGTTCAAGGGCATCGACAAAGGAATCTTATGGTAAGAATTGTCAACTTTTTTTTTTTCTAGAAAATCCATTTTGATAGTGTTTTGATGATATGTATTGACAGAGAAATGCATCTCTTTCTCCTATCTTTTTTGTGAAAAGTGGTTTCTGAAAGTAAAAAAAATGTTTTCCATATTTGTTCTAGCTGTTCAAACTAGAAGACGTTGCACTTGGCATATGGGTTGAGCAATTCAAGAGAGATCACCACAAAGTTGAGTATGTCAGTGACGACAGATTCAACATTGCTGGATGCGAATCAAACTACATTCTTGCTCACTACCAGAATCCAAGAAACATCTTGTGTCTGTGGGAGAAGCTGCAGAAAGAGCATGAGCCCGAGTGTTGCGAGTGATGAGAAAACAACTACACAACATTGCCTTGGGGATTAAACGTCCATTCTGCTTCCAACCAAACCACAAGTAGGCCTCTGTCGTTCATCAAGCTTATTCAATTTCATTGTTCTGTTGACAGCATCATTGATCTCTGCCTCTGGCAAGTTTTGTTCAGTTGGTTTTGGAAGTAATTTTACAGAAGAAGCAAGTCATTCTTGACAAAATTTTGTGAACATTTTTAGCAAAATCATACAAATGACTAGGGAACTAATTCTAAATGGTTTGAGAAATAGATTGCTTGTACAAAAAATGATGCACTTTATTGAATATCTTGAAAGATTCCAAATGGCTTTTGCAGAATTTGGTTCTTTTTGGTTTGATCTATGTGGAATTTGAGTGCTTGGCTTTCCAATTCCAAAACAACTTTCTTATTGAACTTTTGTTTCTTCTGCTTGATTTGTCAGTTTCACATTTGCTTAGATTTCTTTCACTTGTCTTACCAAACTCTCCCCTCCCCACCTAATCTATTAGTATAATGAATCAGACCAAAGTTAAGAATCAATTGTTTTGCCAAAAATCCATGTGGCCTTTTGTCCTAAATCCAGATGGAGTTTGAGTTTGATAGCACCAATGTGTTGTCCTAAAACCAACACATATTGCCTTCTGCCAAGTATCTTTTGAACCCCCCGTGGCATCACTCAATAAGTAAGACCAATATTTAGATAGTGATAGCAAATGTTCCTGAGATTAAAGATTCGAATTTAGTGTATAAAATGTTTAATATTAAACTTTTAATTTAAAATTTTGTAAAGATTTTATAATCGAGTCTGAATTAATTGAGTACAATCTATTGAGTAGAGTCTGTATTAGTTAAAAATATGTATTTCTAAATATTGAATATTACTTATGGGTATAAAAAAAGGGAATCAATAAATTTAACTTGAGAATATATATGTATAACGCAAAAATTATAGGAAATCTTACCAGGCGAATAAAAAAAAAAAAACTAGTATTTATGAGATTTGAACCATTGAATATAAGACCAACATGCAACTGTATGTTAATGAGTGTATGAGATTTTATATCATAATAATTTATTTACGTATTTTTAAAAAATTGAGACTTTTCTTACCTCAAAATCGATATTTTCTTATAAAAAATCTTTAAAGTGATCCATATCTACCTCCAAAATGTGTTAAATGTGAAAGATTGAAGTTTTAGAATAGAGAGAAGTTAGAATCTTCCAACATGGTTCTACGTGCAAGCAATCCTGCTATCGGAACTTGCCTCTTCGCTTCTTGCACCGCCAGTAGCCTTTTTATTTCGCTCGCTAGTTATGTTCAAGCACTCTTTCGGGCGAGTGAGGTCTCTTTAGAGGACATCCAAACTCTTTTACAAAATCTGGAAAGCAGCAGGGATGACAAAAAGAAGGGCTTTTTAAAAAGACACACACGGAGTAGTCCGAACCTGTTTGAAAGAAAGTAAAACAACCCGAAATTCAAATGGTTTAGAGAGAGAAATAAGGAGGGAAAAAATCTTTTTTTTTGCGCGATATATATATATATAGATTTTCAAGTTAAAGTTTATTAACCCAAAAAATAAGTATATTCTTCTCATTTAAAAGTGTTCTTCATCAACCATCTATCCTACAAGTCATGCAAAGTTTATGAAAGAATATAAACCGTATTTAGTTATCACTTTATTAATAATATGGTATTTGAATCCTCTACGTTACTTGTTATGTTTCTACAATAAAATAAGTTTACTTTTATTAAAACAAATGAAAAGGGAAATAAAAAAAAAAAAAACATTTCTTAGGAAGGAAGGTGGTACTATGATTAAGCATTATTGTAGATGATGGTTGAATTTAATTATTTTTAAATATTGGAAAGTGCACTAAAAAGCAAAACCAATGAAAATGGAAAGATAAATGACTTATTATGATGATGAGTAGATTTGGCATTAACCCACAAGTCTTTCTCTTATTGGTGCTTTATAATTCCAACGTTTACCACATGCCCCCACCCACCCCAACAAATTCCTCAACTATTAAAATACACCTTTTCATGGATACGTACAAATCTCTTAACACCTTATGTAATATAATAAGAAATTTTAAGTTGCACATATTAAAAAAATAAGATTTGAGAAATCTTGAATAAATTTTTTTTTTGTGAATTTTACCTAATTAATTTTTCTTTACACATTGAGGGATGGGCATAAATGACTTAATCATCTTATCTTTTCAATAATTTTATTTGGAGTGTGTTTGGTGTAGAATTAAGGGTTTAGAATTATAATTATAATTCTTTTGTTTGGCTAAACAATTAATTTGTCATAGAATTGAAATTTCAATTCTACAAAATTTACCAAATTTAATTACAAATCAAAATCTAAGAATTAGAATTCAATCTTACCAAAATTATCAAACAAAGAAAATTAAAATTAAAATTTTTAAAATTTTATAAAATTGCAATTCGAATTCCCATAGGAACCAAATACAATCTTAATTGAGTCCTAAGTCTAATAATTTAATGAATATGTAAGCTCATCACCAAACATTAGATATAGATTTAGTCCGAGCCAATCGTTTTTTATTACCATATCTTTCAAATAATTATCACTTTTTCAAGATCTTTTTAATCTCTAAAATATCACTATTAACTTATCAAATCAAGAAGATATTTTTTACTATGTTTTTCAAAATAATTAAAAAAAAGAAAAATGATTTTATTTTTCAATTTTAATATTAATTATAATTAAAGATTTTATTAGGTCATTCAAAAACTAAGATTGGATTAATAATTTAAAAAAAAAATTGCATGAATATCACAATATATGACAATTAAAAATTGGTGAATATCACAATAATTTTTTTCATCTAAAATTCATGAATGGTTCTTTTTTTTTAAAAAAAAAAATCTTGAATTTGTATTCCTATTCCTAGCCGACCTAGTAAAAAGAAATCCTTTTCTTATTGGTAAGACTTTTTAACAAATTAAAAAAAAAAAAAAAGATTTTCAGCTGTATATTATATATATAAAGAACTCCCTCCCTCTCTCCCTATGCCAGTTTTCGTCTCTCGTGTCTACTCTTCCCAACAATAAATCAGACATACCAAAACCCTAAGATTTCGTTTGTTCTTTCTCTCGCTAACACAAATTCTTCTACTCAGCTCGATCTTTTCATTTGTTGATCGGTGTTTGCTCTATAATTAAGCTATTCTTTTGAGATATTTCATCAGAATAAGAAGGAATTTTGATTGGTCTGAATATGGTAGCAGAAGCAGCAACTGCAGCAGAATTATTGCTTCAGCAAAGCGTTTCGGTTCAATATCAACTTTGTGTGTCGGAATCCTCCATGGAATTGGAGACTCCTCCAGCATCTGTTCTTTCCAAGTCCCCGACGGCGACGATAATTCACGCCTCTGAATCTGCGGTTTCTTTGGAAATCTCTCGCTCTGAGTCTGTATGTATCATAATTCCTGTATTTTTAGTTTTTTTTTTTTGTTTAATTCTACTTCTAGTGTTTCTCTTTCTTTTTTTCTTTTAATCCGAAGATTTGTTTTCACTTGTGTCTCGTCATTTAATTGTCGATTGAGGTTAGATTTACTCAGCTTTGAAAAATCTTTCCACTGCCTATATTAGGTTTTCGTTTTATTGATCTCTTTCCGTGATTTTTTAGTTTTCATGTATTTATGCATAGGCACGAAGATTTCCGTCTACTTCTGTATTTTTGGCCTGCTGTTTCCTGAGTTAGGGTTTCAAGAAGCAATCTTTGATTGGCTGTCTGAGAATTTCCATTTAAAGCGCAAATCTTTAATGGTATTTTTGGAAATTCAATTCAAAACTGCTTCAGTTACCACTAAGAAACTGTAATATTGAAGATATTCTTTTCCTGTAGTTTGCCATGATGTTAACTATGTTCTGCAGGACCTTTTTTTCCCCTCTGTGATTATAACTTTATGTATCTGCTTCTGGTGAATTAGTTTGTTTGAATGAGTTTCTTGCACTTTTGAAGTTCTGGATTTATGATGGCTCTCTTTACCTTGGTTTTATTTTGGAACATGTGTTTGACCATTAAACTGATTTTCAGCAGGCTGTGAATTACTCAACCAGTATACAAACTACTGCATTTGTTGACACCACAAAGAATGGCAAGTATCTTCCAAGCATTCGTTCCGGAAGCCACACAGACATTGGTCCCCGAGGAGCCAATGAAGATGAACACATTCGGATTGATGATCTTTCTGCACATCTGGGTACCCATTACCAATGGCCTCTTCCAAGTTCGTTTTATGCTGTTTTTGATGGTCATGGAGGCTGTGATGCAGCAGCTTACATTAAGAACAATGCCATGAGATTTTTCTTTGAAGATTTTGATCTGCCTCAAACATCAGAAATTGATGAAGCATTTATGGAAGAATTAGAGAGTTCTTACCGCAGGTCCTTTTTACAGGCAGATCAAGCTTTGGCTGATGAATGTAGTGTTGATGCTTCTTGTGGAACAACTGCAATTACTGCACTGATACTTGGCAGGCATCTGCTTATTGCAAATGCTGGTGATTGTCGTGCTGTTCTTTGTAGAAAGGGGGTTGCAGTTCAAATGTCTCAAGATCATAGACCCTCTTATCTACCTGAACGAAAAAGGATAGAAGACTTGGGTGGCTTTATCGAGTATGGATATCTTAATGGTGAACTTGCCATCACCCGAGCCCTTGGAGACTGGTACATGAAGCTTCCAGATGGATCTGCCTCACCTCTAACTGCAGAACCAGAGCTTCAGCGTATTTTATTAACAGAGGATGATGAGTTTTTGATCATTGGTTGCGATGGTATCTGGGATGTGATGTCAAACCAAGACGCAGTAAGCCTTGTTCGACGTGAGCTGAGGCACCATGATGATCCCGAGCAATGTGCCAGGGAACTTGTGAATCAAGCACTCAGGAGGGACACCAGTGACAACCTGACAGCTATTGTTGTGTGCCTCACTTCACCAGGTAGTCGAGATTCAGTTCCTTCTCAAAGGCCACGATTGAGGTGCTGCAGCTTGTCTGAGGAGGCCAGAAGGAAGTTGCGCAGCTTGTTAGAAGGAAACTAAATGTAAAAAATACATTTTTATTGCCTGGGAAAAAGCCTGCCCATACTATAATTAAATGTGCTAAGTGTAAATAGAATTATTGGTTGAAGCTATTTTTTTAGTCTGTTTTTGAGGTTGCTTCAGATTAACCAGTGAAAAAACTAAAAAGCAGCCAGCAGTTTTGTAGCAATAGCAAATAGCAGTAGCAGCAGCAGCAGCAGGGGTTTATTAGGGGACTTAACATTTACATTACACAATTTCAGTGGGTTTGATTGAATATTATTGCTAGTTGTAGATGAACATTCTCTTCTCTTCATGTAATCTGTTTCATCTTTTAGATTCTATTCTCTTTTCATATTTTGTTGTCTTGTTTGATATTGTTATTCGCAGCTATTGGTATTGGTTGCAATAGCGTGGCATAATATGGGATATGTTGATGTGTAGCAGAGCCAGAGATATACATTGGGGTGTTCTCCGCCAAGTATGGGGCGGTAGGGTGTGTGAGGACATAATTTATGAGATATAGATAGATAGATTTGGCAGTTTCATTTTATCTTGGAAGTATCTTTTGCTCCCCTTCTTCTATCCTCTTCTTTGTGTCCCAATTTAATTTAATTAAAGACGCAACTTTTGGAATAATAATAATAATAATCCTCAAAGGGGTCAAAATCAAGAATCTCCAACATAAATGATTCCAAGAAATGTGCATGGAAGTTTATAAGAAGAGAGTTGATTAATGTTTTTGAGCTCAATAGTATTTATGTCCAATTAACTAGGACTGGAAATTTAGCCCTTTTAGTAACATAAATTAATTATTTAGTGTGATAATTATATTCTCGATATTTAATGAATATTTACTTGTATTATATTTATTTTATTACTTATGTAAGATTTAATACTAAGTGTTTTCGTGATTTATATTTTTATTTTATTCTCATAATTATCTTGTGATTTTTTTTTATCTAAGAATTAAAATGTGATAAAAAATTACCTCACCGATCTTTATTCTTATGTGAATAATTTTATTTATATCAAACATTAGTAGAATGGTTAATGTTATAATATAATAACTCATCTACATTTTCCTATTAAATATGACTTGATGATTTTTTCCCCCAAATATAACATGCTATATTATTTTATATGTTGATATAAATATTGGACTTGATAAAAAAAATTAAAAAAAATAGTCAAGACACCCCCAACTCAAAGAGCCACCATATTTATTTATAAAAACTCAAAGGGCTACCAGCTAGGCGTCTCTTGGAAAATACCTAGTAAAAAAAAAAAGAGAAAAGAAAATTCAACCCCTTATATATATATATATACACACAAATATATAACTAAAATAAAAAACCAAGAACGAGCTTGGGTTTGCAGTGTGCTCTGTAGAGGTTCGATTCACTGTGAAAAGCCCAGAAAAGAAGAAAATGGCAATGGCTACAATCGCTAGACGAAAGGCGTCTACTTTTCTAACATCCCGGAATCTTTACAGCAATACAACTGGTTTGAAGTACTCTTTCTTTATCGGCAGCCGAGGCTTCGCCACTTCATCGGACGATAACGATGTTGTCGTCATCGGAGGTGGTCCCGGGGGCTATGTCGCTGCCATCAAGGCTGCCCAGCTTGGTCTCAAGACTACCTGCATCGAGAAACGTGGAACCCTCGGAGGAACCTGCCTTAACGTCGGCTGTATTCCTTCTAAGGTACTTTAATATGTTAATTTTTTGGCAGATCTATTGGGGGATGTTATGACTTTTAAGGGTTCGATCGTTTATGTTTACTGCGCCGCTTTTGAATTCAGATTCTTACTTGCGGATTATTTGTGTTTTAGGTGTCAATTATACTGAATTTTGGAATCTTTGTCACATTTTCATTGGTGAAAACTGAATCCTTATTGATTTATGGTTGCGTTGCTAAAGATTGTTTAATTGAACCAAATAAGCGAATCCGTTTGAATTGCACATAACTAAGATATTTTTCATCCCAAAAAGCAACATCTTTTTGGATGAATGTAAGGTTGACTGAAAACTTCGTTTTCTTAAAGGTTAGACATTGACATGTTGAAACATTAATCGGGTGCTAAGTATTTGTGAACATTTTCTATGTTTCACCTGCTCATATTAGTTTTTACCTACATGTAATGTTTACTCTTGTTTTTCATTTATGTGTAATATTGGGGGTTGAAACATTAATCGGGTGCTAAGTATTTGTGAACATTTTCTATGTTTCATCTGCTCATATTAGTTTTACCTACATGTAATGTTTACTCTTGTTTTTCATTTATGTGTAATATTGGGGGTAGCTTTTTATTTGGACTTCTGGAATGGGATTCTGTGGAATGACATGCTTTACCATTATATGTCAATCGCTGTCTTGAGAGTTTAACTGGTTTGAGTTACTTGTTGGTATGTTGTCATACATGGGAACCTTGTAACAGTATATCTCATGGTTATTTTGTATTCATCTGTCTTTTGGGTAACTTATTATAATTTCCTTTCTAGAAACTATTGGAGGGGCTTTTTTGCTTTAGATGCTGCTTCATTAAATTTGTTCTCACTTCTTTATAAACTTCTATTCCAATCCACTAATTAACTTTTCTGCCTTGCCTAGGCACTTCTTCATTCATCACACATGTACCATGAAGCTACACATTCATTCGCCAGTCATGGTGTGAAGTTCTCCTCTGTTGAGGTTGATCTACCTGCCATGATGGGCCAGAAAGATAAAGCTGTGTCTAACTTGACTAAGGGTATTGAAGGACTGTTCAAGAAAAACAAAGTAAACTATGTCAAGGGTTATGGAAAATTTGTGTCCCCTTCTGAAGTTTCTGTTGATAACATTGATGGTGGTAACACAGTTGTGAAAGGCAAGAATATAATAATTGCCACAGGGTCTGATGTCAAGAGTCTACCTGGGGTAACCATTGATGAAGAGAGAATAGTATCATCAACTGGAGCTTTAGCGTTGAAAGAAATTCCTAAAAGACTAGTAGTCATTGGTGCAGGCTATATTGGCCTTGAAATGGGTTCTGTTTGGGGCCGTCTTGGCTCACAGGTAACTGTAGTTGAATTTGCACCAGACATTGTTCCCACAATGGATGCTGAAGTCCGTAAACAATTCCAACGTGCTCTTGAGAAGCAAAAGATGAAGTTTATGCTTAAAACTAAGGTGGTCTCAGTTGACACATCTGGGGACACCGTGAAGTTAACCCTTGAACCTTCTGCTGGTGGTGATCAAACCATTCTTGAAGCTGATGTTGTTCTTGTTTCTGCCGGTAGAGTTCCATTTACTGCTGGTCTTGGATTAGAGAAGATAGGTGTTGAAACAGACAAGGGTGGTCGGATTCTAGTCAATCACAAATTTGCCACAAATGTTCCAGGAGTGTATGCTATTGGTGATGTTATTCCTGGGCCAATGTTAGCTCATAAAGCAGAGGAAGATGGTGTTGCATGTGTGGAATTCATTGCAGGGAAGGAAGGTCACGTGGATTATGATATGGTTCCTGGAGTTGTTTATACTCACCCTGAGGTGGCATATGTTGGGAAAACTGAGGAGCAGGTTAAGAGTCTTGGAATTGACTACCGTGTGGGGAAGTTCCCTTTCATGGCAAACAGCAGGGCAAAGGCAATCGATGATGCAGAAGGAATTGTTAAGATACTTGCCGAGAAGGAGACTGACAAGATATTGGGGGTCCATATTATGTCACCAAATGCTGGAGAGCTTATACATGAAGCAGTACTTGCATTGCAGTATGGTGCATCAAGCGAGGATATTGCTCGTACTTGCCATGCTCATCCAACAATGAGCGAAGCTGTTAAGGAAGCTGCCATGGCAACTTATGACAAGCCCATTCACATCTAGAAGTCCCTTGACCTTGTCCTTATTGCTTTTGTTTCACCTTTTTTGGCAGTTTCTCATGACTTAAGTTTTCTGATTCTTCCCCTCTCAAATCTAGTTGATCACATGATAAAGAAAAAAAAAACAATCTGCTTTTCTTATTTTTGCCCCTTCTGTTTGGGATGGGATTAGATTTGAGTTTGTATCTTTTTATACATCTTGATATGTATGCAAAAAACTAAGAGATGTAAGGCTATTTGATACCTTCCTGCACTCTGGGCATTTTGTAGATGTTGAATAATAAAAACTTGAATATGTGATGCACCATAAGTCTTGCATAGGGAGTGCTTTATATGATTTCCTGCTTTTTGTTCAGATCAAGATTCATATTCTGGGTTCCTCTATTGTTGTATGTATCCAGAGAAGTCTTGATTGATTAGCAATAATTCATATGATAAACTGCTCCAATTTTGGAGAAAAATCTGCAGATTCTTTTACCTAAAGTCATTAATAAGGTAAAGATTTAGACAAAAGAAAAAAGATCTCTCCCTCTCAAAACAGAGATTGGAAAATGTAGATTATATTATGACCTTTCCTCCTTTGTTTTCATGCACTTGAAATGGCTATATAATCGAGAACCATTAAAGATCTCTTTAAAAGCCATAATCTCAAGAACAAGACTGCCATGGCCATTACTTCAAGCATTGGTTTTGTTGCTTTCTTTAGCTCTCTCCTTAACCAATGCACTTAGAAACTTAACATTATTCTCTTTGATCTATAAAATTTGCTCTAAAAACATCATTAATCTTTCTTACTGCCTCAAAACTTTACGGTCAGACGACCCCTGTTCTAGTGGTGCAGACCTCACCTGTCTCGGCTACATTCCCATTGATTTAGCAGAGTCCGCAGCCATCTTAATGAAATCCATTAAGCAACAAACAAATTGATACTTCACAGAGAAAATGATAAAGCTCCTGCTTGGAAACCTATGAGGACACCATTGATAACTTGAATGATTGCAGAAGCTCGTTGAATGGCACGGACGGCACTTAGAGGACCGGACACTTGTGATGATAATTATGCTACTCCACCAGATGAATCTCAAGAGGTTAAAGAAGCAAGCTTGAATGTGCAAGAGTTGTGTTCTGCCATTATGGCTATTGCAAATCGCTTATTAGGACGTGGTTTATGAATTTCTATGCAATTTATTTAAGACCTATACTCAAACCACCATAATAAGCTTTGGTTTGATTCTTCTTGTTTCAATTAACAACTTTGATCAAAATGGTTAAAAGAATATAACAGAGATAGACAATAATGTTCGTAAGGGTCCAAGAAAATTCAGGGTAACGTCCCAAAAGATGCAACAACACAAATTTCAGGCACGTACATAACAAGCTTTATTCAGTTTTAGACGAAGATGTACAATGAATTGAAAACTACTACAATTCCTTTATTAAGGATTAAGTGTAGCCAGTTCGTAGTCAAGTACAAGGATTTTATCCACCAGAGCAAGAAATCGGTCTTTAAGCTCAAGGTGAGCAGGGTGAGTACCATATTCAGCAACACCCTCCACATTCTCAAAGATCGACTCAAAAACATGTGTGAAACCTTGGTTCAAGTTCGTCATCCTCAAATCCTTGCCCCTGCAAGAGAAAGAAAGCCATATCAGTCCCAATTTCCTTGAACTTTCAAACTTGAAGTTCATTTTCACAATATTCGAAATAATTGAGAAATGATTCCTTATGCATACAAAAGATTTCATCATAAGCTACGGTAGTAGGATTGTAATGAAGAAGTAAACAGAAACATAAAAGATATTTCTTTCTTGATTAGCAAACTTGAAACTCACAAGTGTCTCTGCAAATCAGTAGCTGAGTTACATTCTTGGTTGTCAAGATTGACTTTTAAGTGCTTCTTGAAATGATAGAGATTAATAATAAGGAAGCATGATTAATAAGCGAGAAAAATGGAGGTACCATTCCAAACTCTTTATGGGCTCAATGAGATTGACAAGGCTAGCATAATCCTTGATTATTTGCTCTATCTGCTCCCCTGAAGCTTCATCTTTGAATTTGACCAGCACAACGTGCTTCACTTTTCCTTTAGCCTTCTCCATCAATGAACAAGCAGAAATGCACAAGTCTCCCTTTCCAGCTAGTTACTAGATCACACCATTATAATCATTAATTTATTTAATCAAGGATGTGACCAAATACCAAATCCATAAACAATTATATTTGCTGCATTATCTACTGCTTCAAGAAATAAAATATGAGGAAGCATTATTAAACTCCAAGGATACTGTTGATAATGTCAATGATTGCAGGAGATTCTGCAACTGCACATACCATCTTGGCCTAGTCAATTATGCAACAGCAGCGGTTGGTTGACCTGATACTAGTCGTGATGACTACTCCACCAAATGGCCATAGCTCGAACAAGCAATACTCAACGTGCAGGAGATGTGTCTTGCCATTAAGGTTATTGCAAATTGCTTGTTAGCACGAACTGTTCTTTCTCTTCTGGGATGTCCCTCTTCCAACACCATCAATTCAAAAAACTTCAGTGTCTTTTGCTCAATGCTATTAAGCATGGAGGAATAATTGGTTTATCCTAACATGTATCCATTTTCACAACTATTTTTCCAGATTTTACTATTATTCATCTTAGGATACCTGGCCAAAATAACCGAGGGAATGATTTGTTTACTCATTATTCATTTTCAGGTTACAGTGTCCTATGGGGAAAGGGGGCGGGGGGCAGGGGCGGGGGGCGGGGGGCGGGGGGGGTTGGATAGGCAACTATTTTAGTACTGAGAGTCACAAAGATTAATAATGTCAATTGATCAAAAAGGTATAGTAAAGCCAACCAATCCATTTTCATTCTCAACAAAAGGTAAAACAAAGGTAGACAACAATGTTCAAATGTCTTCAAGAAAATTTGGAGTAACCTCCCAAAAGATGCAACATCACAAATTTCAACTTGATACATAACATAACAACAAGATTTATTCAGTTCTAGATGAAGATGGACCATTACAAATGCTACCAACGCATTGATTAAAGATGCACTCTTTTTGGTTTGTAGTCAACAACAAGAACTTTATCCAGTTGAGCAATAAATCTGTTTGCATACTCAGCGTGAGCTGGGTGAGAAATATATTCAGCAATTCCTTCCGTGTTCTCGAAGGTCGATTCGAAGATATGAGTAAAACCTTGGTGTAAATTCTCAATGCTCACATCCTTGCCCCTGTAATGGAAAGAAAGCCATATCAGTCTCAATCCCTAAAACTTGAAAATTGAAGTTCATTACACAACATATGAAAATCCAGAAATTTATAATACTAAATCAAGATCATTCTTTTGGTATAGAAGAGATCCCATCAGAAGGAACCGAGTAAAAGGCAAACATACAGATTGCAAATAAACAATTCTTTCTCAATTACAAAAATTGAAAGTTGAAGTGTTTCTGCAAATCAATAGTGGAATAAGAAAAGGGCTTTCATTCTTAATAGTCAAGATTGAAACTTTTTTGAGTTTTTATGCAAATGCTGAAGCTCAATAGTGAATATAGGAAGGAGGGTAGAGAAACGATTGGATACCATTGAAAACTCTTCATGGGCTCGATTAGATTGACAAGATTGGCATATTCCTTAATGAGTAGTTCAATCTGCTCCTCTGAAACTCCATCTTTGAATTTGGCCAGCAAAATGTGCTTCACTTCTCCTCTAGCTTCCTCCATCATCACGCTTCAACACACAAGAATCAAGATGAAGGGATTTTGACCTGTTTGCCTTTGCTTTATACAAGGATCCGCAGAGCTGGACACAGGGACCTAATGATGCAATTAACTCCGGAGATGGTCCCATCCATATCCAAATACATAACGCGTTCAGTTCAAGAGCATTCGAACAAATTATGCAAATCGTTCAGTAGGATTAAACGCATTACTTAAGATAAGGATCCAACTGAAGACACAAACGCATAGACTGGGGAGTTTTTTTTTCCCCCTAATTCTTTGGATAAATACATAGCCTGGGAGTTTTCTCTAAATAAGAAATTATCCATTGATATTAAATGAGTAAAGGTCATTTTTCAACTACACCATTTTTCAAAACCTCTAAGAAAGAGCACAATCTCAAAATAAGAAAAATAATAATGACATATAAAAATTATGCTACAGATAAAAACTCACACTTTAAGTGGTAGAACATACTAATATTAATGAATAAAACAAATACGTAATGGTATTCATCGTAGCGTCTCTGTTACAATTATTTTTGAGCCACAACAAGGATGAACACGAACACCTAGCTTCAACTTCTTCCTTACCAAAGGACGACTCATAAAACTATGGACGTATCAACAATTTTAAGAATCGCTTAAAAAAGAAGTTGAAAACTAAGAAAGAGCCCACGTCTAATCTGGGTTTAAAAATTTCTTCAACAAAAAGAGAAGAACTCTCGATCTATGAGGAATCGAAGAAGAAATTATCGTAAGGTCTTGAAATATGAAGAAACTCGCATTAAAAGAAACCCTTCATGATTCGTGACCAAATAAAAGAGTGAGAAAGCTATTAGAATTTTTGGGTTTGGGCCTAACTCACCCCAAAAGGTACCTCAAGAGGAGAGGACTGTCCAAGTTTTTATAAGGAGTACTTATTTTCTTTAATTAGTCGATGTGGGATTCTCAACACACCCCCTCACGCCCAGGAATGAATATCTGGTGCGTGTAATTTTGCAGAATTGGACATCTGCGCAGGTGGCCCAACTCGGGACCTAACTCACCCCAAAAGATACCTCAAGAGGGGAGGACTGCCCAAATTTTTATAAGGAATAATTATTTTCTTTAATTAGCCAATAAATTTCTTAACAAAAACAAAAAAAGAAGAAAGGCAGAAATCTATAATTCTTTTGTTTTCTTTAGAATTGGTGTCACGGTATTTAGTCTAACTAATTCAATTAAGAATTTTTCAAAAATAAATATCCCTTACTAATATTAAATTGGCATATAATATTTATTGCATTGATATCTCGAGTCTGATCTACTCAACAACAAGAAGATTTTAGTAAAAGGAATTGCGCCAATAAATAAAACAAAGAGAATTCAATATTATCCCATACAAAGTATTAAGGAAAGTGGTAACTTTTGATTTTTATTACCATCCATGTAATCAACAACATTACATTACATTACAAATATATATATATATATATATATAATTCATGATTTTGGAAGAGGGAAATTATTATCAACTGCTGCAGCAATAGCATACATCCCATTCCCAAGAAGAGCTCAAAATGATTTCACTTGGCTCTCTCATGCATTTTAATTAAGGGTGAGCAGCAGCAGGGGAGGGGATGATAATTTATTTTGTATCTCTCTAGCTTAATAATAATTAGCTAGATTAATTATCATGGAGTATTAATATTAAATTAGATAGATAATTATAATTAATTAGGCTGCAGAAGGTGCAGACAAATATTGAGGAAGGCCAGCAGCAGGTTCACAATCACATGAAGACAGCACCGCCGCCACAGTTTCTTTTCCAACATCTTTGGAATTGGAGGAAACGTTTACGTTGTTATTATTATTGTAGTCAAGAGTTTGATCAAGATAGATATCCCACCATTTCTCAACAAGCTTCTTTATATCTTCTCTTTCCATATTTTCTTCTTCTCCAGTGTACCTCCATGGCTTTGATCCCTACACCAATTAATCAAGAATCATCCCCTCCATAGTTACTTAAGAATCTCTAAATAATTAATTGCTTAATTAATGATGATGATGGTTTACTTACAGCAGCACAGTAATGAACCACCTTGACTTGATCTAAATCAATGTTTTCAGGGTGTCGCCACAGCATGGCTAATACAAGGTTATAAGCTGGAGGAATTGGCCTGTATTTTTCCCTGAAGTACATGTTCAGAAAGTCCTGCATGCACCCATTCATAATAACTTAAGATTCATATCCTATATAAGAGGTACTCTTATGAGTTTAATAAGATACAGAGATGTGGGAGGGGGGAGTATAGATAGATAGGTACCTGCTCAGCAAAAGAAGTAGGAGGAGTGATGTTGAGAGTATCCAAGAGATGATGATAAATTGATAGACTTGGTTCGAAAACAAACATGCCAGCATTGAAATATAGTGGTGGTGGTGGTGTACCCATTTTTTCCTCAGGCCACTCCATTCTTTCAGGGCATTGTTGGCAATAACCAATTTGATACTGAGGTGTTTTGCTCCATGATTTCTCGCAGAAACAGTCCATGACCGCATACAAGTATCCATCAGGGTAATCAAAGAGATGATCAATGTTTTCAAATACTTGTATGTCTCCATCCAAGTATATCATTTTGCTATACTCCACAAACTGCAACATTATATATACATATACATGCATGTAATTAATTAATTAATTAATTATTATGGGAAATTAAATAAATACTAATTCTTAACATGAAATCAAATTATGTTTATGGCAAGAGAAAATTTTCTAGTGTTTAAAAATATGATAGTAGATAGGTTAGCTGTTTCGGCTTTATTTTTTAGTCAAACTTGTTTATTTGACTATATGTTTAATTGTAAAGAAAAGGGAGGATATTTTTGGATATATTTTTCTTTTATGAAACGACAAATATATTATACTCATGTACTAGTGCCACAAAAATAAAGATAAAAAGATATATAAATAAGGAATAAGGATTTTTTTTTTTTAGAACTTTGATGGACCATGTCCAAGTGTATAAAGAGCAAGAGTAGTAGTATTAATGTAAAGTCATCACACCTATGATAGATGTGATGTATTTTTATGTTACATAAATATAAAATTAAACAATAATATATTTTGAAATATTTATTTTAATATATCAATAATAGTGGCTAAAATAAGGATCATCCTCCCATCTGCAATAAGTGCGATTTGTTTCTACGTCATACAATAAGTATAAACGATTGAAAATTATGGTATTATCAGACTTATGAGTCGCGCTATCAAATCTGTAAGTTCGTAGTGTGACAACTAATACGTATGTAGTATATATATATAGAGAGAGAGAAGTTAAGAAAGACGAAAATTTGTGTGTTATGAAACTCTTGAAAGGTAATAAATGTATTAAATAAAATAAATCATAGGCTAAAAGAAAATGGTGAATTTGTGAGGGTATATATATATATATATAGAGAGAGAGAGAGAGAGAGAGGGAGAGAGAGAGAGAGAGGTACTAGTAATTATTAATTAAAATTACCTCCCAAATGCGAAGTTTGGAGTAGTTGATGACATAATAAGCCATGGCAAATTGAGTTTGGTTTTCAGGAGGATAAACCGGTTCTATTTCACGGACGATGCAGCCCTGAGATTCAAGGATTTCTCGATGCTCAATTGGTACGTCTGGCAAGATTGCTACCACAAGAGGGTATTCACTTTTACTCTTTCTTAAACCTTTGGCTAAACCAACTACTCCTTTCACATAATCTCCATTTCCAGCCAAGAATGTTACATATGCCCTCTTTCCCCCTGCCTCCGCCTGATGATCCATTATTCTTGAACAATTATCATCGGCGGCCATTGTCGTCATTTCCTGGACTACAGAGGAGGAATTAGAAATGGGGGTTCAAAGAAGAAGATAGATTATTGAATTGATAAAGGAGAGTGAAATTGTATGCCAAAGAAGAATGAGGACTGCTCTATTTATAGGCCGCAAAAGGCGCATTGGTAAATTATATAATGCATGGACTGACAAGGGGTAAGAAAATATGCATGGACTTCTGGCTTGGGAAAATAGTGAATGATTAGAAAATCTTTTTGGAAAAGTTCTTGACCACGTGTCCCCAGTATATGATACCCCTCTCTCTTGTTGTTATGCTACGTGTGTGAGTGTGGAATGTGCGTGTCTGATTGGTACACTAAGATACTATAATATGATGTCTCGGTTTGAAAGTATGTATAATTTATAAGTTTTATAATAATCACGTTTTATTATTTGGTAATAGATTTTGTTTTGTTTGAATATTATTAAGATAGCTATAAGTATTGTAAGCACATATTTATATATCTTATAAACATAATTTATCACAGTGTGTGGAGTTGGTAAGATGGATGAAAATGAACATGATCTCTCCATATAAACTTTGTTGGTCAAGTAATATAGAGTTGAAAATTCATTATAAAGATTATAAATGTTCCCATACGTTACGTACCATTTTTTAGCAGCAAAAGATGAAGATAGCAGTAAGATTATGTTTTCCAAATTCTTAGTATTAAATTTTCTCAATATTTTATTAAATGGAGAATTTTTTAATTTCATACTAAAGTTTGAGAATAATTAAAACAAAAGATATCTATTAGTTTATGTATTTTATGCTAGTTGTAAGTGTTAAACTTATATAAAGGATTAAGGATATTTTTCTTTTATTTTTTTTAATTCGTGTAAAAGTTACGTAGTAAGATGATTTGTAATTTTTTACATGTTCGAATCACGTTAACTGTTTCTTAACAAATGGTATCAGAGTTAGATTGAAACCTAACAAATGATACCGGAGCGAGATTGATTCACAAAGATATATATATATATGTGTGTGTGTCGTTTTGCAGCAAAAAAGTGCCATTTCTCCCTCAATGCCTTAGGCATCTGAAACAATTAAGCTGAAGAAACCAAAGTGATGATCATCTGAAACTGGTCCAGATTTTTTCCATTTTAATTAACTAAGCGTACGTGTATATATTATATATATATATATGATCACGATAAATATTATTGCCTGTAAATGGAGACAAATTACAGATCAATCATGCATGATTTTCAAGACTATTGATTGATGATTGATGATCATTATAAAAAGAAAGCCACGTGTGATTATTCTTGAAACATTGACGGATAGGATCATTAATGGAACCAATCATCAGTTTAACCAAACCAAGCTAATAGCCTACAGGACAGTATCATAGTCCTTTTCAGTTTTCATTGAGTTCTTTTTTCTTTTTCTCAAAAATTTTCATTGCTTTATATATATATATATATACAATTGTATATTCTGTATTCCATTATATTAATATATAGGGACCGGGGGTGGGGTGTGAGGGGGGGAACTTTTGTAGGTGCTGATAGAAAGTTTGGAACATACAGGTGTACAGTAGTTATGTAAAAGAATATCTATCTTTAGGTTTTTTTGTGGCATGCATTATATATCCTATTACGTACAAATGGAGTTCATTCATCCTGATCTGATGATGAGCAGCTAGCTATGAGGGTTACTTGTGGAAAAAGAAAGATGCAATGTTAGGTCTTGTTGGTGATCCTCAGAGGGTGACTCCTTTCCTGGAATATTAATTGGTCGTCGCCATCACAAACACAAAGTGGGCATCTCCAAATAATTTTATTGCTTTACAAATAATACCTCATGACTATCCATTTATATAGAGAGCCCTTACAAACTTTTCTGTCGTATATACATATATTATTATTGCATGACATGAAAAGTAGTATATGGAAAAGTAAAACCAGAATTTCTTATCATCAATTCTTTTTTTTTTTTTGTCCGACACGAAGATATTCTTATCGAATATATAACATGAAAGATACTTTTAATTCATATATTGGAGTATAAAGATAGTAAAATTCTTTCACAAGACACTCTGTTTCTGAATAAGACTCCAACCATCTCATCTACATGTCTTGTTATATATTATGTTATAGTTTTTTTCTGTTTCAAAAGTTGGTGTATTGTGACAATAAGATAGTTTGAATGATTCAAATTACATACGGTTACATAATAGATTATGTATTTGATTTATATTTCGATATTTTTAAAATATAAATTATTTGTAAAATAAAAAATAATAGTTACAAGTGGGGAAAAAAAGAAATGAGAAGAGAACCATTACCCTTGGTTCTTGGGCTTTCTCTATATGGGCCTTGGCATGCGCAATAGGCAATTCAAACCATAGATGGGTGGGTGATAACAAATCCAATTGTGCTAGAATCACAGAAAATGGGCTTCAATATGGGCCTAGAAAAGCATTTTGGGCGATCAATTGGCCCAAATATTATGTCCACATGGCAAAGTGGGACCTCATGACTCCCTCTCCTCATCTTATCTCCCAAGAACCAGCGAGAACTGATGGATTCGTAGACTTGTGTTGCAGTCTCACAATTCAAACATCAAGAACACATAAACACACACCTCCAAGGGTGAAGGGTGTGTGCGGTTTTGTGCTCGAGAAAAGTGCAAAAACATGGCATCTTTAGCACAACAATTTGGTGGTTTGAAATGCCCTCCGCTGTCAACCACGAGAATTTCCAAGAAACCCAATGATTTTAATGGCAATTTCTTTAATTTCAACAATACAAAGCAAAAGAATCAGCAGCCCAGCAGAGTAATAGTCGGAGCAGCAACGACGGGTTCGGTGGCAATCACAAATTCGCAGTTAAGAGAGAGGTTGAAGCTCAAAGAAATGTTTGAAGAGGCATACGAGAGGTGCCGTACTGCTCCAATGGAGGGCGTCGCTTTTACCATGGATGACTTCCATACCGCCCTTGAAAAGTACGACTTCAACTCCGAAATCGGCACCAAGGCAAGCTTAGGATTTATGCCCCTTTGTTGAAATATTTGTGTCTTTTTGTATGTCATTTTCTGCTTTTGGTCCCAAATTGCATGTCAAAAAGGAAAGAGGAAGTATAAGCAAGTAGTAATATTTGCTTTTAACTCAATTCAAGAATGCGGGCCTCTTAATTTGTAGTGTCCAAGATGGGATTTAAATTGTTTAGGCAAAGGCTAATAAATTGTGAAGAACTAATGTTAAATTTTATAAGGGCCAATCTTAGTACGTAGGAGGTATTTTGAATTTTTTGCTCAAATGTGATGTAATTCTCAACCAGTTACGGCTTATTTTCAGGTAAAAGGAACAGTTTTTTCTGTAGATGCAAATGGAGCACTTGTTGACATTACTGCAAAATCTTCAGCCTACTTGCCGTTGCGTGAGGCATCCATTCATAGTATAAAACATGTAGAAGAGGCTGGTATAGTTCCTGGTCTTCGTGAGGAATTCGTAGTTATTGGTGAAAATGAAGCAGATGATAGTTTGATACTCAGCCTTCGTTCAATCCAATATGACTTGGCATGGGAAAGATGCAGGCAGCTGCAGGCTGAAGACGTTGTGGTCAAGGGTAAGGTATGTATCTGCACTAGAGCACTGTATTCAAAAGTTTTGCTTTTTCTTTCTGTTATACTATCAGCTGGTTACATTGTTTACTCAAGTATGTCAGTTTTTTGAAACTTGCCTTGGCAGGTTGTTGGTGCAAATAAGGGTGGAGTAGTAGCGGTAGTTGAGGGTCTTCGTGGGTTTGTCCCATTCTCTCAAGTATCTACTGTAAGTTTTCTGCTTGAGTGTGCATATTTCTGATAGCTTTAACCAAACCATTTTATTCAACATCCTATTTTGATAATGTCCGAGCTTTTATAGTGGATCAAGCTATAATGATACATCTTAGAAGTTATTATACTCCATAATTGAAGACTATGTAAAAAAAAAGCTAGAAAGAGTCCATCAGTTGACTGAAATGGATACTATTAGTTGCAGTACTTCTTTATATCCACATACACACCCTATTTAAAACTTAAGAAGAACTTAGATTTTTGGTGGAGTTTCTTGTCTGAACAAAAGGAGTTACATTTTCTGAGTGAAGCTATTTAATATAAGGAGCTACATATGCATTATTTTAAGTAAATATACACCTTTTGTTTTCGGGCGTACTGAAGCTCCCGCCCGAAAAGGCATACTGCAGCCCCCCGTTGCGAGGATTCCATCGGGATGGAATCCGAAGCAATGGACTGGATTCAAAATGGTTCTGCTACCTAGATGAATCTTTTTGGTGCTATTTCTTGTTTTAATGACCTATAGGTCGATTGAACCAACATAATTGAGATTAGAAAGCAATGTAAAGCAGTTGGAAGAGATCACCTTCCTCCCTCCTTTCCCCATCCTGGTGGAAGTAAAAGAAACAATGAGAAAACTAAAGACTACATATATTACTGTAAAGAATGATTTTTTTTCCCTTTAAAAGAGAAATTCCTAACCAATTTTTATGTGATTAATGTATCAGAAATCATCTGCAGAGGATCTTCTTGATAAGGAGATACCTCTTAAGTTTGTGGAGGTTGATGAGGAACAATCTAGGCTTGTCCTCAGCAACCGTAAGGCCATGGCTGACAGTCAAGCACAGCTTGGCATTGGATCAGTGGTTACTGGAACTGTCCAGAGTTTGAAACCTTATGGTGCTTTCATCGATATTGGTGGTATCAATGGCCTTCTGCATGTCAGTCAGATCAGTCATGATCGCGTCTCGGATATCGCCACAGTCCTTCAGCCTGGTGATACTTTGAAGGTGTGTAGATGCATAGTTTCTGTTTTTGGCAGTTCATGTTCACCGTCTGTTGAAACTTTTACTAATGAAGTTATATATTGCTCTAGGTCATGATACTGAGTCATGATCGTGAGAGAGGCAGAGTTAGTCTATCCACGAAGAAGCTGGAGCCTACTCCTGGTGACATGATTCGAAATCCAAAGCTTGTGTTTGAGAAGGTAATGTGTGTTTAAGCCTTCTACCTTTATCTTCTCGTCGGCTTTGTGGAATTCTCAATATAACTTGAATTAGCACATAATCCAAAGATCGCTAAAGTTTCTTTCTTCGCCTTTCTCTTTCGTTAGATTTGTTCATTTTGCACATTGAGCCAATGCTGAGTTACAGAATGCGACTTATATCAGTTAAAAAAGATCACCTAGAGATAGGAGAGCATAATAATGAATAGATACAGACGTCAAGTAACAATCTTCATTGCCTGCTCCTTGGACCTAACATGAATGTTTACAATGATGTACTCATAGGCGGAGGAGATGGCTCAAACATTCAGGCAGAGAATCGCTCAAGCAGAAGCCATGGCTCGTGCTGACATGCTAAGATTCCAACCTGAGGTACTTTCTTGTTTATTAAAGAAAAAACAAAACATGTAAAATATTATGAAGTCCTCGCATGATATTGTCTGAAGTTTTGATACTAATGGTTACAAATATATAGATTAGGCAGTATAACAAGTTTACGATGATTAAATCGCATGAATTTGAAGGCTCTATTTGAACATTTTCCCATATTTGTTGTGAATTTACTGATATATCTTTGGTTTCTTGATGTTTGTTTGGCAGAGTGGATTGACTCTGAGTTCTGATGGAATCTTAGGACCCTTGACCTCAGATTTGCCTGCAGAAGGTCTTGATTTGAGTGATGTTCCACTTGCTGAAGACTAGTTATATGGGTTATGCTAATCTGATTTTTCATGCATATAACAAGCACACAAAACACCTTGCTTAAATCTTGTAACTCAACTCTTTCTTAGTGCACCATTCTTTGATTTACTACCTTCAATGGTCGCCTCAACATAACAAGACCCGTCTTTTCTTTGGTTCCTGTTTTAGTTTTACACGGTTTCAGTTTTCTACTGTTATTTAAAATTACGGTTTTAAAACAGTTCCAGTCACATGTTTTCCCTAGTTCGGTTTTACAGTTCTAATCCATTTTGCAAAACCGGATTAAAAGAATGCAAATTCTGATCCATGTATAAAGTCTCCTAATTCGGATGCTAATTGTTATGTTAGTTGATCGAATTTTTGTTCCAAAAAAAATTTATCTTGAAAACTTTTCAAAATAATTCTGGATATTCTCCATGGTGATTTGCCTTGCAAATTTTTGTATGGATATCATGTTTAGGAATGGAAATAAAGATTTGATAAATTTTTGTTTGGAAATTTTCTTTTTGAAAAGTCCTTAAAGAAATTATGTAGGTTTTTTTATTAATGGCGAACATGATACTATATGGAAACAATAATATTGTTTTGAGATCCTTGATTGAGAAACATGTCTAATATGATGGACCAAATTGACATTAATCCTAAAGTAATTTAACAAAGTCAAACAAGTCTACAAAAAAAAAGAACATCTATAAAACTGAAGTTTGAAGACTAAAGTTTGAATCTGAATATGAATATTGAATTAATTAACAAGTAGTAATTATATGCAAAAATGTAATAATTTGATATATAATATATATTTAGATTTTAGACTTCAAAATTAAGCAAAAAAATTTCACTTAAAATTTATAACAATAATTAAACACATCTTAAATAATGAATTGATTTACAAAAATTGTTATCAAACGCACTAAATATTGAGTGCTTATTATTTTCAGTTATCAAACACACTTAATTCAATAAACTCTTAATTAATTAATTTAAGAGAAAGGACTTTACACTACCAGAAAAATTGAATTTACCAGCCAAAATTATCAATTGACAGTAATCGGTCGGTAATATTCAAAAGTTATCTACCGATTTCGGTTGGTAATTGATGTATAATTACCGATCGAATACCGTCAGTCAATAATTTTAATTTTTTTTTCGCTTTATATATATATTATTGCACAAGTTTTCATAACAACTTCAATAAATTGGTTAGAACTAGAACCTTTAACTTGGCAGTCACATGTTCAAACCTACTCCAAGGCAAATCTCAACATTTAAATTCAATAGGGTTGTGAGTTGAGTTGGGTTCTTGGTTGGGTGTGAGAGTTCAAGGGCCTGGCTAGGTATGGACCTTTAATATTCTCAAAAGACAGACTCAGACATACATGTTGGGCGCCAAATGAATACTCAACTTGACAGTATAACCTGCAAGATAGAAGCCGGTTAAGTAAAAGGGAATTACTTCTAAACTTCGATGCTTAAGTTAGTAAGATCCACAATATAATAAATGGTGATGATTAGCAATTAATGTGATTAATCATTCAATATTTACTAAATAGCAAATGAAGATAGAGAGACCTTTTAAACTTCATCAATTCTCCTTTAGAAAAAAACCCGAAAAGGAGAGAAGAGAAGAGGAAGAAGAGAAAAGAAAATAATGTAACTTATTTGAATGTTATTTGTAGTTTTGGATAGAATAGGGAAGAAGTGAAATTTTCCCGTTTGGGAGTTTGGAGAGAAGTAGAAAAAAAAATATCTTTTGACAGAAATAACCTTCGAATGGAAGGAATAAAATGTTTAATGATAATGTAATTTGTTATTATATCTACAGATAAGATAGGTATTTCACAATCATATTAACTCTTCCATTTCTTTCCCTTTCATCCCAATTAAGGAGAGAAAGAAAATGAGAGAATGTCTCCTATTTCATCCTCCCACTTCTCCCCCTTTCTTTCCCTCTCTTCTTAAAATTAAAAAAGTCCGAAACAAGCCCTTAAATCTCCTTTCTCTCCCTTTCTCTTCTCTTCTCTTCTCTCCAAATCATCCCCTCCAAACTAACCCTAAATGAAATTACAAAAACAGCAGAATTGGCTTTGATTCAGACAATTGGACAGCTTTCATTTGTTAACTTTTCAAATAATCATTCTATAGACAACTTCGTATTTAGGGGGAAAGTACACCTCCTATCAGACCTGTTAATTTGTTACAAGGATCAAGTACATGTATGCGACATTTATCATCCCTTTCTACAGCAGTAACACGGCATGGGTATCAAGATTTGCCCAAAAGATGCTCAACTTTCTGCTTTGTTCGATTTCTTAGTTTTCTTCTGCTTCTGCTTCATTTGAGTTAAGCCTGCAGCTGTGACTTTCACATTACCAATAATAGCAGCAACAAGCTCAGGATCTGTGCATGCCTTCATTAACTCCTTCTCTCTATTTGTCGCCTCCGGCATGTGACTAAACAGATTCATGGCCGTCTTGGCAGCTGCAAGAAAAATAATGAGGGTTGAGCATGAACGATATAGCCTTTTCTTCTTCAGAACAGCGGATTGTAAATTGATTTAGTAAACAAAATATTTATATTGAACAAGCAATATAAACATGTACCTTTTCCTTTCTTCACTGTTCCAGGAACCAACTTCACACGATATTTGTAAGACTGTAAAGCATTATATGGACCACATACGGGCACAGCATACAGCAAAACATCTGTGTTTATTGGATTCCCAGTCAAATAATCCACATCATTCAGTTTGCCTCTCTCTTCTTCACCGATCTCATGAATATCATCTTCCTCCATTGCAACTCTATCCATCTCACTAACAGCTTTGGTTGAACTGGCATGGGAATTTTCATGACCATTAACTGCTGCACTCTGACCAACTTCCTCTGGCTGCTCTGGACACTCCCGGGATAAATGACCTACCCTTTTACATTTGTAACATATCTTTGGAGCATTTTCAACACCTGGAAGGAGAGAAAAGTGAAAGTAGAAAGAATATTTATTAATTCATGAAAATCAAATCCATTCTATCCATAACAGAGTTTGCACAGTAAGAGGCACATAATCAAGCACACTTTAATTTCTACTCGCTATCATATAAATTATGTTCTCTTTTAGCTTATCGGACAAAAGGGATATTTCTGCCTTTTCTTATATACACAAAGACACACTTTTTGAAAATATCTTTTGTGATTTCAGCAGCAAGAGTGTTGGCCATTAGTGCATACATAGTTGCAAATTATCAAGTAAAAGAGCTCGCATAATTACACAGCAAAAAGCTCATATGTGCCAATCAGCCATGAATCTTGGATTGGATCATTACACTAAACACGGCATGCTTGCATGGTAGAAGCCAGTTACAATATTTCTGAAGTTAATGATAGAAGTCATCTCATTCTCAAAAGAAAGAGTTGACATCATGACCTAGAATAATATTAGGATATACCAAAAGAAACAGAGATGAAACTAAAAACATCATCTGGCAAGAAAAGAATATAACTCCGTCATGCAAAGGAGCCACCACAGATAATTCAAGAGTGGAAATTATAGCAACAACGTCCAATTTCATCAGAGAACTCATTAAGAACAAGGACATATGAATAACCACTACATTTTTTGCAGGCAAATTTGACTTACCAATGACAGGCTTTAGCCCTCCGGCTTCTGTAGTTTTCTCATTCTGCACAACCTTATCATTCTTTTGTGATTTCCCAGCAGGCTGAAAAAATTCATGAAATTGTCAGTAATTAAAACCCATTAGAAAGTGATAATACTAGTTCTATCAAAATTAACAATAGTACTTCCAAGGAAATTTTATGATCCAATACATCATCATTTCATTTTACTTAAAGGCAATTGTAACAAGGACCATTGGACACTCTGACAGGTACGTTTTAATTGAGGAAGCATCCAATTAATCATTGTGTACATTGATTTGTTGGTTGATCCAGAAACTAATTGGTTGGTCTGCAACACAAGAACTGTCCAATATATACTAGACCACAAATAGCAAAATAGCCCCCAGAGTTTCAGGGTCATATCAATCTGAACTTCCATTAAGTTTTCATGCCAAGTAATGAAGTAATCTAAGTCAGAACCAAGAGGAAACTATAAGGAAAACTATGAAACGAATGGTATTGGAATCCCCTTAAGCTTTTAGGCACCCATCATACGGGTAAGCATTAAGATATTTTCCCCACCATAAAAAGTTTTAGTTCAGTCACTTTGTCATTGGACATAGTAAGCTTACTTTTCCTAAAATATAATAGAACCTCAATTTCAACTTTCAAAACTGAAAAGATTTCCTGAAATCCAAAAACCATGATAACTAATGCTGTTTTTAATACTCACAGCCAACAAAGCCATTCGAATGCTCCGCTCCTCCTCATCTTGATCTGCATACTTCTCCTTAATCTTCTTGAGCTTACTTTTCTGGCCTCGAGTGATCTTTCCACCAGCAGGCTTTGAGTTTTCAACATATTTCTCTGGCAGGCTTACAGCATCTTTATTTCCTTTCATCTCTTCTTTCTCATTTTCAACAGATGCAAAATCAGTAATATCTTTTTCGCCTTTCTTGAGCTTCCTTCTTTGAGCTTTTGAGATGTATGGCTTATCCCTTTGAGTTGCTTTTTGGGCATTATGACTATGTTCTTCTACCGATCCTTTGGGAGAAGCTTGAACTCCAAAAAATTTTGTTGACGCAGTAGCAGATCCAAGCTCAAGAGCTCTATCCATAAGATCCTCCAGCTGTGGTGTGAAGGAAGCAAAAGAATTACCAGCAGAAACAGGGCCGTTATCATCTTTAGTGTGAACTGCCGTACTAGCTTCCACAAAATCGGGATGCGAGTTTCTGGCATTATCAACAATCACGTCTGATGTATTATAAGTCTTAGCAGTGGAAGTTATGTTCTCTAGCAGTGCTCTGTCTTCCAGCGCATCCAGGTTCCCTTCAGAATTCGACACAAGCTTTTCATCTAAGACTTCCTTCTCTGATTCAGAATCAGCAATTTCTTTAAAATCCTCATTCTGTTCAACATCATTTATCTCCTCCTCCTCACCTCTTACTCTCCTTTCATTCAAATGAGATCCCAAGGAACTCTCGTCCAAGCGAAATAATATTCCAAAACCCATAATCAGGGGATGTGGAGGAAGAAAATTCTTCTTTCCACGTATCATGAAACTTCCAACGGTCAAATATTCACCTGTAGGAGCAGTTTTACTGACCTGGTGAGGATAGACCCACCAAGCACTAGTTACAATCTTCGAGTCCCAAGCCTGGCTGTGGCATACCTGCATCATAACATATAACAAAATATTCACTCCAACAAAATAGACATATTCCCAATATTTATACACTGTCCAACACATAGACAGATCAGCATATTACAGTGAAACATCCTGCTTGATTTAAAGTGAGAGGGGGTACTGGACAGTCAGGCTTGTGATTCTTGATCACCGTGCTAGAAGCTCCATGAAGATCTGCATGTATGTACCTATTATAAAACAAGTAGTCAAATTCAATGGGATTTGTCTCTAGATATGTGAATGAATCAAATGAGGTAAACCTCCCACCAGATTTAAAGCATATGAACTTGGAGTATTACAAAATGGAATACTTTTAACAACTACTAGGAAGACTGTACGCAGAGATGTTCCGATTCCCAGAAAAAAAACCCAAACAAGAAAAAGCATAAAGAACTGGAAGGTACAGAGAAGATAAGCATGTCCTATAACTATACAAAGAAGCTTTAGAATACAGATAAATAGGAAAGAATCCAGATTCGTTTACCTATTACAAAAACTTAGCAGCCAGGTTTCTTGAAACAGAAATAAAATGAATGAAATCATAAGTTAAGTTGCTAAGATAGAATGCCACTTCTACTGCTCAGTCTAAGCATGAAAGCAAAAGCAAATCATCTCAGGCTTCCATTCAGGAAAGCAAAACAAAGAAAATAAGGCAATTCATCAAGGTAAAAGAAGACGGTTAACTGAATATTCTGGATTGAGATATCAAACCCAGCAATATATTTCTACTGTAACTTCTGAGCGACTCAAAACATGTAAACAATGTTTTCTCAGTCTTCTTAAGTGGACCATAAGTAACTGTTAAACTAAGATCTATATCAATTCAAGATAAGATCTACTCACAAATCTCCTTTCGACATATACCGCTTGACTATCAACTCATTTTGTTGCGCATCCCGTCCACTAATAACCAAGTAATTCTCACTGCTAATAAACCAGTTAAACTTCTCAAACCAGTGAACTTTGCGCATATGTGTAATAGCAGCAACAGTTTTTTCCTGCAAATTAAGAATGAACCAACTTATACTGTTATGTAGAAGCCTAAAGACAAAAGGATTTGTTCCAATAAGAATAAGGATCAGCACGTTAGTCAATTTGCAATTCTATTTCAAACATTTTAACTTAGTTATCACATAAATAATATATTTAGCTCCAAAAGCTTCCAGTGTCCAGAATTGAATATCCACTTTTCGATAAAAGTATATACGAAAGTGGTACTCCAATTTTGGACAGATAATTGAAGAGCAAAATGCTGTTTCAATACCAATTCAACCCGAATTGGGTGAGATGGAGGTTGGGGGGTTTGTAAGGGCTGTCAATGGACAGAAGTTTCAGCTTAGACACGTGCACGGTGTGATTTACCAGCTTGTTTTCTTCACGTAGCTAAACTTATGCATCGTCAGACACCCCTAGAAAATTTAGAAGAAATCAACATGTAAAGAAAGAATAATGGTATTTGCCCTCGACTCATGTCCTATTCCTCAATCACACAACTAGAACAAAAAAAAGGGGGAAAAGAAGTCCATAGCTTCATGACTTAAAACGAACAAAATCCAAGGGTTGGGTTAATAGGATGAAATACTCCCCTCCCCCACCTCTTTTCATGGAAGAAAACCAATACCCAAAGGAGAAAAGGAAAAAGCACAAAAGGGAAGCCATGATTGCACATGGTAAGAAGTTAGTAAGATAATCAATAACCTGTGAAAGCTGGAGACGTGTCTTTCTCTCAGCAGCCTTGAAAGCTTTTTCATGTGCAGTTACAGTCTTCTCCTGTTTGCTCTCTTGTTTCTTCTTCATCTCGTACCACCTTCGAGCATTTGCATGGGCTGAAAGTGCCAGATCAACTTCTACCTGTAAAGGAGTAAATTTAATTAGATCACTTAGGCAATGCTTAAAATTCTCCAAAGGTATAAAAACCTGGAGGCCTGGGATGATCTTGAGATTCTTCTTGTTATCTCGAAAAGCTTTTACTGTTTTCACAAAATATCTCGAAACAAATATTAGAGAACAGAAACTAGTTCAAGCTCAAGCTATTACCTTGTCCACAGGCTGTGTCTTCTCATCATCATCCATCTCATCAAGATTGTTACTGAGAAGTAGTGTCATGCAATTTCTTTCAAGATAGAGCTTGTCAATGAGACCAGCCACAGGATTTCCAGATTTCTTCTCCTCTTTCACCATGCGAGTCAAATCATCCCAACTCATACCACTTGCCAGAGCAACACGAACAGCTAATATGGCAGCATCAACATCTTCCAAATTATATTCTATCAGCTCTGCCATTTTAATGCTATGCTCAACTTCTCTCTTCAGCATATGTACACGATTTTCCTGTAGCAGACATATAAGAGCTCGAAGTAATACTATGAAAATCACATTTGAAACACCTTCAAAACATTCGAGAATTTTGCCAGTTAACCAGACCGAACAAATTAATTTTCTCCCCAAACCATTGCTAATGAACACAATCCTTTCCTCATTGTTAGTTTTTATATAAACACACAAGTATTCTACCCCCCCAATCAAACGAGGCTTAAATCCACAAACATAAAACGTGAAAATAAACTGCCAAAAGAAGTCCTAAACTATTAAAGAGTAAGCTTAACCAAATCAATAACAAAATTTTCTTCCATGAAAGAAATAGCAACACCTCCTAATTAATCTGTCTGTCCATCATCAACTCACTTCTCAATGTTAGGTCATTTATCAATTAATCAAGAATGTTATCCATGAAACTCAGCATAGAGGGCCCTACTTCAGTACTGTTATCAAAATCATTTCTAAAGACGAGGGGCGGATCATGTTAGGGCCAAGGCGGGCCGTGCCCCCCCTCCCCCGCGCCCCCCCCCAAAAAAAATTATGTTTTATATGCGGTATAAAATATGCTCATTTTGTATAAAAGTGTATATTTTTCTATTTTGACCTTCTCAAATCAATAAAAGCTAGGTTGTTAAGTGTATAAAAATAATAATTCAAGGTTAAATGATGCACCAATTTTTTGCATCTGAATTTTTCCCTGGGCACACCCACCCAACCCACCCCCCCCAATTAAAAAAAAAGAGATAAATGCCTAGGTCCACCCCTACTAAAGACCTTGTTAGGATAAACTTAGAGGAGCTATGAATCCTCTTCTAGTCTATTTCTTGATCATTTGTCTGAGTTCACTTCATACACAGCAATTGATAGCCAATATATAGATACAAACCTGATCGGTGCGGATTTTGTCAAGTTTCTGGATAGCAGAACTCTCTTTAGCTTTTTGTTGTTGTTCAGCACGTTGACTTTCTATTTTGCTGTAAAATTCATCCAGTGCAGCATCGAAGGTCTCAAAACTTATTGAGTCCCTTGATTTGAATTGGTTCAATAGCAGTGGACAGAATTCGTCATACATCTGTATTAGGGTTGATTTAAAACATCAAGTTCTTAATTCCAGAGAAAAAAGCTATGTACTGTTATCAACTGCAAAAGAAAATAATTCTGCAGATAGGAAAATAACCTTCTCAGAACTTCCTGAATTACAAACGACAACTTCCTTTTTTCCCGTGCTTTTTTGCTGCATTAATATGAACCCTTCTGGAACTTTACCGCCTGATATAATATCTTCCAGCCAGTTTTCGAACTTGGCAACAGCTTCCACTAGAAGCCGGATCGCTTCATCCCCTAATTTAAAATCTTTATTAAGTTTTGTATTTGGAACAAGACCAGCATCAAGGATAATGTGTTCAGATAATGCCGGCCCATAGCCCAATGAATCCCCAAGAACATTCTTCAAAGTAGATTGCTTGGCACGAGCACCATCGTTGCTATTTTTTTTAAGCTCGTTATGCTTTGTGCTTTTTCCAGTATTCTTCTTTCCTTGTGATGCACCATCAACATTTTGTACCGGCCCACCACCAGCTACAGATTCACTATTTTCAGGTTCCACTGAAGATGTTAGAGCTGCCAGCAGCTTCTCACTGGTAGTCCTTTCGAAAACTCGACATATTTCAACAGGATAACGATGGCGTGACATGATTGCAAAGCCTTTATCATCATCCCTGCAATCAGCTTGAGTTGTTATTTTCTATTTTTCGAAATGACACCCAGAGATTAGAGCGACATAAAACTAGATTGGTAAAATTAAATTATCTGAATTTTAGTTATTTTATGATTCTTGGAAAACAATAACCCAGCATTCACTCCCCATCAAGTCCTTGTATATTTTTACATCTAAACGGCGGAGGCAGAAAAATTGCCGCAACCTAAAACTGAATATGACCAACTAAGAACCAAGAAGTACTTCTGCACATAAACCACGTGATGCCTAATGGTTTATGCAACCTTAACACATACAACAAGACTGCAGAAGGGACACAAAACAAGGACAGATTACAAAACATCTACCTGTGCGACCGCAGAAGTGTCATGACCGTAAATTCAGAATCTGTAAGAAGAATGTTGCCTTGCGCATAGAGCTCCAAAATTACATAGTGAGCATTGGCACCCAGTCCAAATTGAAAAAGAACTATCTAAAGGCATGACATAGAAGTATAAATCATTACAAGATGTCAGACAACAGAAAGATGCACCGAATTAAATAAAGGCGTACCCTATCATAGCCAAGTTGCCGCACATCCTCTAGCTTCCTTGTTCTAATATGCCTCCTCAATTTCAGTGTAAAACCAGAAGGCGTATTGCTTTTGTCTCTACAAACCCAGTACCAAAATTTTAGAGAATTAAAAGATAAGCATTCATGATTCAATTTCAAGTTAGTTTACCTTTTTGTGCCTCTTTCGTTCAAAAGAAAAGTGCAGATATTCAGTGACCATGGGCTTCATTTGTTCAGAGAAAATGCTGAAAAGGCATCTTTATTCTACCAAGGATAAATCACTACTTCATCAATTAAATAATTAATAAATTATTATCTTGGTCCATTCCCTAAATTTCTCTTGGAAGCAAACAATCCACATGGTTCTATGCAAGTATGTACCGAATAATGAAAAAACATTAACTTTCAACAAAACTTCCTTCTTTCTATTTCTTTCACTCTCGCTACACTAACCCAAATTAACTCATAGAAAGGAAAAAATCAAACCAGCAAGTTTGTTAGAAATGGTAATGCAAGAATAGAAGAAGGGCAGAAGTTAGTTAGTTTGAGTTGGAGAAGAATAATTGGAACCATGCAGTTTTAGCACCATAAGCTTAGTTAAATGGAAGGGCGCAGTTTTGGTGCACCAACCCTTTGTTTTGGGTAGAGCTTGTAGCTGCAAATCAGAGGAGCTATGGAGGTAAAATGATGGTCCAGATCAAGGGCAAAATGGAGATGAAGAATCCTAGTATAAGTAGATAGTATTTTCACTTTCTTTAGGTTATGTTTTTGTTGATGAATTGTGAGCCCAGGATCCTTCTCTTTGTCTGAGTTTTCCAACAATCTTAAACACTTTCGATCCCCTTATTTCCATCCATTTCTTGTTCTTTGTTGATTTCTGAGTTTAATGAAAGAAGTGAAGTTTGAGTTTCTTATCTTGAGATAAATTGTGTGTTTGATAGAATTTCGGACATAACTGTATCTTAAGATCAAATACATCTCCATTTTCCAGACTTCACCATTCAAGGTTATTTCTGTTTTTCATAACAGCACATATAACAGTACAAGTAAAGCAAATAACTGAAGAAAACTCTACTTGCGACTGTGAAAGGCCACCGGAGAAAAACTTCAAAAATAAAAGACAAAGCTCCTGGGAGAGTTTTTGGGGCTTTCCTCCTATACATCAAATAGAGGATATCGGCATGAACAATAACAAAGAAATAAAAGAAAAGACATTGTTACCGAAGATAAGCAGTGGTATGCAATCTGACCCCACTTTCCATCAACAAAAGCACTTTCTCACTCTCTCCTGAGTCGGTCTCTCCGCTACTTTTCATCAGTTTAAACACATAGGTCTGCCACAAACAAGTAGTTGATCAATTACAATACAAAATATACGTCTAAGAATACCCATTCGAACAAAAATCAGCACGCAGAAGCACGCCTGAAAAACCAGAAAAAAAGGAAACACCTTCGGAGAGAGGTCGTAGACATTGGAACAACGCATGCCAATTAGGCGGCGTAAGCACTTGACCTCGGCGGCCACATCGGCGGTGTTCATGCGAACCTTCACCATCTTCGGGTTTTCCTTCGCAGCTGCAAAATCTTGGATTTGAATTGATTGATCAAGGTTCTAAACCTTATTTTATGTAGTAATCAGGCTATTCCATGCTCCATAGAAAACTGCCTCACTTGTGCAGATGAAATTACTTGGAAAGGGAAAAAAACAAAAAATGAAAATAAACCCGTTGGTGAACCCATCAAATATATCATTAGGCTTGAAAAAAAACTGGGAAACTCAAAATAAATAATGTACATTATTCGGGTTAATTACATTTTCTTTATTTAAAGTTTGTCAAAATTATAATTTTATTTCTCTATTTTGTATAAATTATAAATATATCGTTTATACTTTTTATAATTTATTAATCTTTACTATTAATTTTAATTTAAAAAATTATCAAAAAATAATAATTCTTTGAGAAAAAGTTTAAAATCTTCATAAATATCATTTTTTGAATTTATTTTGTATTTATTATATATTAAGTCAACAATATCATTCATTATAAAAATTAAAGTAATAAAAAATGTATTAACAAGAGTAATATGGATTAATTAGTTATGGGTATCAAACGATAAGAATGCATTTGTAATATATATATAATAAAGGGATGAAATGGTAATTTAGACAAACTTCGAAGGATTAAATGCAATTAACACTATTATTTGAAAATAAAACTTTGACCAAATATTTGATATCATAACTTAAATATGCATTCTAGCACTTGCCTTATAAATTACGTATATGATTTCTGTCTAGTTTGTTTACCTTCAAAAGTGTTAGATATCTAATAAATTAATGGATGCCCTTTACCGTTATTAGTTTTATGAAACTCCCATTTGATCTCCTCTTTATCGACATTTATTTCATCTTATATTCATATATAATATGAATGTCATATTTATTTGTATCTATATTCCTAGCACTATATATACGGTGCTTTGGAAGAGAAGAAATACACCAACAAGAAGAAAGAAAAGAAGAAATATTATTTATTATTTTTTGTCTATTCATTTCATAGTTTATATTTTAGTTGTTCTTTTCCAGTAAGATACTAAATTTACAATATGTTATCAACATGAATCTTCACCTTTGGCCATTTTGAACAGTTTGGAAGCTTTCATTTTATAACTCTTATAAGGATTAATTCACTAGTGCATTTACTAGTTCACAAGTTTGAAGATTTAGATAAGTTTTATTTTAATGGCTAATATTGCTAAACTTGAATTTATTGTTCTTAATATTTTTGGAAAAAATTATCTAAAGAAAAAGGAAAGAGTGTTGAAGCAAATTTTGCTTCACAAAATCCTGCTGAAAATAATGATGGTGTTGATGATGTTTCTATTGATGTGACTCATTTGGATGTGGCTAATTTTCTTTGAATATGTAAAAGGCAAATAAATAATTTGATTGGAAATGGACAAGTTCAGGAGACTTGAAGTTTTATTTTTAAGTTCACACCAAATTTATAATAATTCTGACAAGTTTTATTATAAATAAAAATTGAAGATCTTTATAATAAATATTAGCTAATATATTATTACCTAAAGGAACTATGTTAGTCATTCATAATGTACTATTCTCTACAAAGTCTCGGATAAATCTGTTAAGTTTTAAAGATATCTGCCGAAATGTATATCACATTTTGACAACTCAAATATTTATGCATTATTGTAATCATTTTAGGTAAAAATACATATATTTGAGAAGTTGCCATCTCATTCGCCTAGCATATACTGCGTTAAAATTGGCGCAGTTGAAATGCATCATTTGATAAACGAGAAGTTTACTGATACGGATAAGTTTATAATTTGGCATGATGGATCGGGTCATCAGGGATCCATAATGATGCGTAGAATAATTGAATTCAGAAGAATTCACATATGCTGCTTGTTCTCAAGGGAAGTTAATAATTAAATCAACACAAACAAAAATAGGAGTTGAATCTCCTACATTTTTTGAACGGATTCATGGTGATATATGTAGTCATATTCATCCACTATGTAAACCATTTATATATTTTATGGTCCTAATTGACATATCGTCATGATGGTCAAATGTATGCATGTTATCAACTCGCAACTTGGCGTTTGCGAGATTTCTTGCTCAAATAATTCGATTACGAGTACAATTTCCAGACTATCCCATTAACAAAATCCGTTTAGACAATGCTGGTGAATATTCTTCTCATATCTTCAGTGCTTATTGCGCATCAATTGGTATGAGTATTGAACATCATGTAGCTCATGTTCATACACAGATGGGCTAGTTGAGTCTTTAATAAAACGACTGCAGTTAATTGCTAGACCTTACTAATGAGAACAAAAATCTCTACATCTATATGGGGCAAGCTATTTTACATGCAGCAGCACCTATACGTATAAGGCTGACAAGTTATCATAAATACTCTTCATTACAATTGGTTTTTGGTTTTGAGCCAAATGTTCACATTTGAGAATTTTTGGGTTTGCACTTTATGTATTACTCCAAATCAGCGCACCAAGATGGGTCATGAAAGGAGGTTAGGGATATATGTGGGTATCTTGAGCCATTAATAGGCGATATCTTTACTGCAAGATTTATTGATTGTCATTTTGATGAAGTCCCCACATTAGGGGGAGAACATCAGCAACATAAGAAAGACATTACATGGAGAGCATTATTGTTAAATCATGTAGACTCGCACACAGGCATTAATGAATTGGAAGTTCAACAGATAATTTATTTGCACTTGCAGACTCTACAAGAGTTATAAAACCTCATCTCCAAATGTAGAATAGATGTCCCAAGAGGACAAAATATAAGCTCTATAGCTAATGATTCTAAAACAGGCCTAAAGCTTGCCCTAACTCTTGGTTCCAAGGATACAAATCCTCGAAAGAAAAAGATATTGAATGATCAAAGTGATCCTTCAAAAGAGTTAGGTAAAAGGAGCCAAGAGAATATTGATAAAATTGTTCTCGATTCAAAAAATAATGAAAATATAGAGAATTTCATAAATTTTATTACTACAGGTGAAAGTAGGAATCGAGTGGATAAGATTTCTGCTAATGCCTTTGCATATAATATAGCACTTAATGTTTTAAGTAATAATTTAGACCATGAACCAAGATCAGTTGAAGATTGTTGGCATAGACCAGACTAGTTAAAATGGAAATATGCGATTGAATCAGGACTTACTGAACAAACATGAAGTTTTTGAACCTGTAGTCTAAACATTAAGAGATGTAAAACCAGTTGGTTATAAATGAGTAGTATTGTAAGAAACCGAAATGAATAAAATGAAATCATAAGGTATAAAGCATGAGTTGGAGCCAAAGAATTTTCTCAAATACTGGGTGTTGATTATGAGGAGACATATTCTCCTGTAATTGATGGAATCAAATTTCGATATCTTGAGAGCTTAGGATTAATTGAAAAGCTTGATATGCGGCTTCTAGACACTGTTACTGCACATTTATATGGGGAGCTTGATAGTGACATTTATATGAAAGTCCCTTAAGGATTTCACATGCTTGAAGCATGTACATCAAGCACTCGTAAAAATTATTCCATCAAATTACGTAAATCATTGTATAGATTGAAGCAGTCTGGGAGAATGTGGTATAATCGTCTTAGTGAAAGTTTGATGCAAGTCGAATATAAAAATGATCCGATTTGTTGATGTGTTTTTATCAAGAAATCTGAATCAGGATTTATCATAGTTGCGATATATGTTGATGATATTAATTTCATTGGGACTGCTAAAGAGCTTCTGAAAGATGGAATCCTTCTTCATCAATCAACATAAATTGATAAAGTACTTACAAGATTTTACATGGACAATGCACATTCTTTAAGTACTCCAATGGTCATTCATTCATTGACATTACTAGAGATTGATTTCGATCAGAGCATGAAGAACTTCTTGGTCCTGAAGTACCTTATCTTAGTGCAATCGGTGCACTAATGTATCTTACAAATAATACATATCTTGACATATCATTTGCAGTAAATTTGTTGGCAAGATATACTTCTTCTCCAACCCGACGACATTGGAATGGCATTAAACATGTCCTTCGATATCTCCAAGGAACAAAGATTTTGGATTGTTTTATGCAAAAGAATCAAAACATGCATTAATTGGCTACGCAAATACTGGTTATTTATCTAATCCTCACAAGGTACGTTCTCAAATGGGCTATTTATTTACATGTGGTAATACTGCTATATCATGACGTTCTACAAAACAGTCTATAATAACCACATCTTCAAATCATGCCGAATTAATAGCTATCCATGAAACAAGTCAAGAATATGTGTGGTTGAAATCATTGGTCAATTACATTTGAGAAAGTTGTAATTCATCATCCGAAAAGAAAATTCCGACTTTGTTGCGTGAGGATAATGCAGCTTGTATAGTTCAGTTGAAAGGAGGGTATATCAAGGGAGACCGGACTAAACACATTTCACCAAAATTCTTCTTTACACATGAGCTTCAAAATAAGGGTGAAATTGTTGTGCAACAGATTCGGTCATGTAATAATCCAGCTGATTTGTTTACTAAGACTTTGTCGACTACAACTTTAAAGAAGATGATGTATAAGATTGATATGCATCGATTCAAGTATCTTAAGAGATTATATCAACAGGGGGGGTAAAAATAAAGAATAGTTTACTCTTTTTTCCTAGTAAGGTTTTAACGATGCATATTCTTTATGTCAAGAACATCCAAGGGGGAGTGTTAGATATCTAATAGATTAATGGATGCCCTTTACCGTTATTAGCTTCATGAAACTCCCATTTGATCTCCTCTCTATTGATGTTCTTTTATTGTAAGGTAGAACTCATCTTGCATTCATGTCACATTTATTCATCTTAGATACACCAAGAAGAAGAAAGAAAAGAAGAAATATCATTTACTATTCTTTTGTTTCTTCATTTCATAGTTTGTATTTTAGTTGTTGTTCTTTTCAAGTATGATACCAAACTTACAATAAAAATATTTTTTTTACATATATTTATTTAGATATTTATTTAGAATTTATCTTTTATGTTTATAACATTCATTAATTATATCGCAAAAAATGTTAAAGAAGGTAATAACTCCATTAGTAAAAGTTCTCTTTTATATGGATTCTTTTATTGTTGAAAGATTAAGATATTAATTTGAAAAAATCGCCTGATAGTTTAATGTTGTTGGAAGCATAATCCCTTCATTTCAATCTTTCTATCCACTAATTTATACTTCCTCCGATTTAAAATAAGAGTCTTTCTAACTCTTGGTACATATATAAAGAGTTTTGAAATAAAAAAAATGTGTTTAATAATACGGTGCAAGTTGTTGCTAATTTACAACCTCGGACACAGACAATGCCCAAGAGGCCAACCAAATATGCTTATGCAGTATTCTACCCAATGAGGGTCTACTCTACATTTGCTACTTCAAAATATGTACACCTAGCTGAGCAGAGCAGAGCAGGAAGCAATCAAGTTTATCTTATCTCTATATACTGGAATCTTCTTCTGCAACAATGGACTTGGATGGCTTTCCTGCTTTTACTGTCACCGACTTCTTGAAAATCTTTAGGATGCATTACTTGTGTTGGAGCTTTTCTCGACATGTATCATTCGCTTGCTGTAAGAGGATTCGACATGTATACATTGCAGGAAGGAGATGAAAATTCAAATGACAGCTCAAGTCAAAACCAGTAGCAGCATTGATAGCATATAACAGCTTTTGCTCCATTTGTTCCTTGCTGTATCATATACAAATACAATTCTGTTATATAGAACTGAAAGCAAATGGATAAAAGTTTAGACTAAAAGGATTTGTTGGCTAATAGTTTTAGAGTTGCTATGCCCCACTGCGCAGCTACAGTACAGATACTTGAACATCGTAATAAGATACAAATTAACATGTTACTCTGGGATAAAAACATGATTACATACCATTGGAATCTTGTAACTATGAGCTTCATCTATTTGTCACATACCGCAAGAAAAAAGGAAAAGAGATGTTCAAAGGTACTCTTTACAAATAAGTTAAAGACCACTAACCTTCTGTAAGGAGGCAACTTCAAAAGATTCGTGCAAGTAGCTTCAGTCGGCAATTGATCAAGAGCTACCTCAGAAGCATTGCCAGCACCCCTGTTAGGATGAGGAAAAACTTTCTTCAAAGTACTGATAGTCAAGCAGCACAAGTAGTTCCATCATGACCCTAGGTCTTTACCTTTGTACGCAAAACATTGGCTCTAGATGTTTGAAGCCAGACTTTTTTAGCTCTTTCTGCATAAAGATGAGTTGAATCTGTACTACATCTTTTGACATTATGTACATCATCATATACAACATAGAACTGGCCGCAGTTGGCATTGTTCAACAAACTCTATATAAATTATCAATCTTCATCTCTCGAGCTGCAAGATATACTTCTTCAATTTTACAAAAATTCTGGAAACAAGCTTTGAATTAATGTACCAAGAATGCACTCTTACGCAAAGGAGCTGAACTGTATTTTGCATGCTGTAATATGTATTTTTATGGAAGCATGTAGTAGACACCAAGTCTATTTTAAAAAAATCACATCTAGCAAGATGATCAAGACCTTATGTCTCAATCAAACCACTGTTATCTGATATTTGGAGCTTCTCATCCAACAAGGTCTTGTACTGGTTGTCTCTATCTTGTAAATTACGCATCATTTCAACCTGTAAGATCAGAAAGAATGTTATCTCTATCTGACATCGGAAGCTGATCCACAAGTAACTTCAGAAGCCTGATGAAAAGAGTTCATCATCTATTTATTCTTGCATATCAAGCATTTTCTATACGTACCTGTTTCTGGAATGAATCAAATTCATCTACGCTTAAAGAACCATCACTGTTTGAGTCAAGAAGCAGCATCATCTCCCGGGCATCTTCTCCTTGGGCACCCAACTCTTCCATTACTTCCATAAGTTCCTCAATGCTGATTTTGCCATCTCCATTCTTATCAAGAAGAAGAAAAACTCGATCTCTATGATCTATTTCAGGAATTCCGTGATTTGCAGAAGGAAGATCTTGCAGCCGCAATGCTGCAAGTTCAGCAGCAGCCAACATAATTGCCTTGACACGCTTTGCCTGCATATTAAGCACCCCAAAAAAGGAGAGAAAAGAAGGGAATAAAAGGAAAACTTTAGCTGTTGGTTACTGGAGATATCAGGTGCAATATTTGAAGAGATTTCATATGTTGAAGAACTATCAGCAGCAAATTTCAAACTGCACAGGCTCATCATCAAGAAAAATGAAAAGAATGTAAAGAAGAAATCGTTTTGTTTCTTTCATCCCCTGCCTTTTTTCCAAACAAATTAGATGAAGCAAATTAAGGTTAACAAGAGAATTAAATTTGTTAAAGAATATCAAAATCAAGGATAACTTTGGAACTCTGGAAGATGGTGAGTCACAAGATATAACTACAGAGTGGAGAAAGAAAAAGTCAAGCTGGATTCCAAATAAGTGATGAAGTCATATAGGGAAACACTTTTCATGTATGACCGTCTGTGAGAAAAGGTGAAAGGCAGTCTAGCTTTAGACTGAAACTAAGTTATTAAGAGTATACCCTTTCCCATGGTTCAAGCTTCAAACAGCTTACCTCTTCTGGATCAGTAAGGCCACTCTTGTACAGTGAATGGGATGCTGCTCCATCAGCTGCCAACATGTCCATCTGAGCTGTCCGTATTTGGATTTCCATAAGCGGTCTATTCCGGCCATTATCACTGATATCAACTGCCATGTGCAGACTCTTGTACCCATTTGCCTTTGGCACAGCAATATAATCTTTTGAACGATTAGGAATTTCTTTCCATATAGACCGTATAACTTCCCGAACTCGGTAGCATGCTTTTTCTCCAACTTCTGAAGAATTAGCTACAGAAGGAGAAAGGATAACTCTTAGACCTAAGATATCATTCACTTCTTCAGGTTTACGACCATCTCTCAAAAGTTTCTTCATGGTGCTATAACGACTTTTATAACGACCTTTGACAGAGATATCATCTACCATTTCAATTAACAATGGATCGGACCTTAGTGATTGAAGCAGCTGATCCACATATACATCGATAAGTGGCTTGCTTCCTGTCTTATGGCTCCTCAACCATGCATCAACATAAAGGTAGGAATAAGGAAACAAATATCGGAATGAGAGATCCTCAAGTTCAAGAGATAAAAGGCTTGTTGCCAGAGCATGTGCTAAAGGAACATGTATCTTCATAACTTCAAGAGAAATCAATTGCTGCTGGTATCTAGGAAGGTAATCCAAATGCCTCATCTTATCAAGTTTAAGAGCTAGGTTCAAAACTAAAGCCCTAACATCATAGTATGTAAGGCAGAATTTCCTCAATGCTGTTGCACATTCATCATCAAGTACTTCAACTTTGGAAGAAATATTTTTCAGGCGCAGGGTTTCGTGCAGCAAGTGAGCTGTGGTTATACCAATCCGACCCCTCACTTCATACAACGATATTGCACCTGCCTCCAATAATTCTCTCAGAATAGCAGCAGAAATAACCTCTGCATCCATCTGGCGGAACACCCAGTTTTAGTATTTAAATAGAAAATGTTAAAAGGAACTTAGAAATGCTACTCCTTCTATCTTATGTAAAGGAAAGTAGAATGCCGGTTAGATTGTTCACAAGCTTCTAGTATCACAAGAAATAGTAAAAATTGAATTAATACAAGTTAATTCGAAGCTGATTTGATTTTGCAGATGCCACAAATAGTAACTTAGTAATCGTAAAGGAGGAATTAATTATTAAAGAGGTACCTGAAGGTCGGCGAGAATGACGGCAACAGAGAGGGCTCTAGAGAGAGGGGAACGGCCATCGGGAGAAAGAGGAAGAGCCTGGAGGATGGGAATTGAAAGCTTGAGAGCTTTAAAAAGCAAGCGAAGGGAGCTGGTGGAGAAATCACCCAATTTCATTCTTTCGGTGAGGTCATTAAAAGCAGCAACAAGCTCCACCACCATTTTCCCTCCGGGCTGTTCCGGCGTTGCAACGATAGCAGAGGAATTCGAATTAGAAGAAGAATTTGCCCTAATACTGCTGCTGGCCAATATGATTTTATTAGAAGAGTTTGAAATTGTTGAAATCCGCCTCCGGGAAAGAGAACGGAAAGTGAAATTGTAGTAGTGTAAAAGGTGGACGGCGGCCTCCATGATCGACAACAGTAAGCTCTTCTCTTCTCTGATACTCCAATATTAAGAGATCAATGAACCACCGTCATTCCTATCATCATTTCTTCTCTTCTCCGACAACCCTTTTGGCTAACTTCTCCTCACCTGTGACGGTTGCTGGTCGGAGGGAGGACTCACTCACATTCACATATGTGAGGATGAGCTGAGCCAAAAAAAATTAAAACAAATTTGGAAAAATAAATCTATGGTTAGAATTTTGCAGGAGAAAAACGACGTCGTTCCAAATGCACTCCTCCTGGCAAGTGAATTGCCGGATGGGATATCTGTTAGAATAGTTTCTCCATGCATATTTTATTAATAAAAACTTATCAAATAAAAATATATTACTGATAAAAAATAAATGTAAAAAATGTATAAATTATCCTTTCAAAAAAAATAAATTATTCTAAAATTATACTATAAAAAAAGTATTACCGGAATGATAAATGGAAAAAATCAATTAAAAGACTGGTTCATATATTTTTTTTTTGAAAAAAAAAATAACTATATATACAATTAAGCGTTACAATAAAATTGTAAAGGTAGAGCAATAAATGCTCTAGCAGAGATAGCCTCCCAAATGTATTTTCTAATAATCTCTAGTTTAAAACTAATAGAAAAAACTTCTCTCTCCACGTAGAAGATTTTCGCATTTCGTAATTGCTAAATTCAATAATAAACAATACGAAAAACAGTAGACCGACTCACACCATCCAGATTAGAATTCCAATCTTGCACAAAATTTCAGTCCAGCCAAAATAGGGTATTGTTGAAAGCAGATTTCCAATCAGCAGCCGCAACTCTACAATCTCAAAGCATATATTAAACTACATCCTCCTCTGGTTGATTATTTCTTCTATTTAGAGATAAAAATTTCAAAGAAAATAAAGTAACTTAACACAAGTCAAGTAGTCCAAAAGTAGAGATATAAACTTAATTCATATCAGAATTTTCTTGTGAGATATTAAAAACAATTTGAGTGAGATAGCGACAATATATGCAATCTAACCCCACTTTCCATCAACAATATACAAATATTTGTCACAAACTATCAGAACCAATATTTGTTTGTCTAGTTTATGCATAAAAAGATGCTCATGGCCAAAAAGTGCTGGAATCCGAGGTCACATTGTCAAAGAGGGGAACAAGAAATATATGGTATACAAGACAGGACAAGAGCTTGGAACCATTCTATATGTTGTAGTAAGAAATGGGTGTAATAATAAGGTACAAGTTTCTTGCTGATTTTACAACCTCAGACACAGAAAATGTCCAAGAGGCCAACCAACTATATGCTTATGCAGTGTTCTTCTTCCCAAAGAGGGTTTACATTTGCTACCTCAACATATGTACACCTATCTGAGCAGAGCAGGAAGCAATCAAGTTTTCCTATCTCTATACAATGGAATCTACTTCTGCAACAGTGGACCTGGATGGATTCCCTACTTCTCCTTCGTGCTTTTACTGTCACCGAATTCTTGAAATTTATCGGCTATTTCCAAAAATGAGGGAGGCATTACTTGTATTGGAGCTTTTAGATGTATCATTCACTTGTTGTGAGAGGATTCGGCGTGTGTAGGAAGGAGATGAAATTAAAATATCAGCTCAAGTCAAAACCAGCAGCAGCATTGATAGCATATAACAGCTTTTGCTCCATTTGTTCCTTGCTGTATCATATACAAATGCAATTCTAAGTGAAATCAAATGGATAAAAGTTTAGACTAAAAGGATTTCTTGACTAAGGCGTGGTACAGATACAAGAACAGTCATAATAAGTTACAAATTGAACATTTTACTTTGGGATAAAAACATGATTTCATACCATTGGAATCTTCTATATATGAGCTTCATCTATTTGTCACATACCGCAAGAAAAAAAGAAAAGAGATGTTCAAAGGTACTCTTTACAAATAGGTTAACGAGCACAAACCTTCTGTAAGGAGGCAACTTTAAAAGATTCATGCAAGTAGCTGCGGTTGGCAATCGATCAAGAGCTTCCTCAGAAGCATTGCCAGCAGCCCTGTTTGGATGAGAAAATTTTCTTCAACGTACCGACATGCAAAAATACAAGTAGTTCAATCGTAATTGTAGGTCTTTACCTTTGTATGCAAAACAATGGCTCTAAATATTTGAATCCAAGCAGAGGTCCTCGAGAGCACCCAGTCACAAACCTGGATATGCAAAAAATGATGCACAAGTTTGAAAACGCGAAAGCAACATAAAAGCATAACAACCTTGAGGAGAAGTAGCAATTTGGACTTGGTAAGTCACAATCCAACAAGTTAAATATTCTCCTATGTCCTCTCAGCTATTTATGTGGTTTTTAACTTCACCTAAATAAGTATTCTGAATTTACCAAGTGCTACAATTTGGATCACAAAAGTATTAAAATAGGAAACTTCTCAGACATCAACACAACTTACTTCAAAAATTTTCTTTGATTCTCCAGTGAAAAGCATTTAATAACTTCCCAAAACATATCAACCACATAGTGCTCCTGCAAAAAAGAAACTAAAGTCACTCGTGCAATCTGCATAAGAAAGACAAGATTAAGGAAAGGAACAACCTTAACTAACAGAAAACCCTAAACCCTAAAAAAAAAAAAAAAAAAAGAAAGAAAATGAACTTTCAAAAAGACAGCTATAAGCAAGCAAACAGTATGTTCCAGCTAAAATAGCACGGCATCCAGGAATATCAGTCTAATTTCAATCAGTTACAGATACAAACAAACATCTAGATAGCCATTCAGCAGAAAAGAGAGGATAAGAATGCTATTTTCCCAATAAAACAGATTACCTATTTGTTCTAGATATAATTTATTAAGGCTGTTAACAATTATGTGACTCAAAATAACAGAGAGATGATGAAGGCAGTTCTGAACTTTTTGTTAGTGTAACTGGTACATTTGGATAATAGAAAAGGAGAGATAATTTTCCAAACCCTGCATTCACTCAGGAAAAAAATAATTTAACAAAAAATGGTCAAACAAATATGAGCAGGCGAGAGAAGATTGAGGCAGAGATGAAAAGAACTCACAGCATGATAACCTCCTGCATAGTTGGTATGGGCACGAAGATCATCAATATCAAAGCCATCAACGGATCCAGATATCAAAAGCTGAGAAAATAAATATAGAGAGCTGAGACACCTTGATAAAGGATTATAAAATTCAACAAGGACAACTAGATAAAGGATTTAAAAACAAAAAAAAAAATAAAAAATGCAGTAGCACAAAGCCTTTAGGCCTTACTATAATTTGATGTCAACATCTACAGAAATATAGATTGGGAAAAATTATCTTGGACCATTCAGCTTCTCCTAGTTCTTATCAATTTAATCTTAATTTCTCTTGAATTCTTTTTGGATTTTCTTCCAGCCTATATCTTTGTTTTTTTGTGCAACTATACATACTTGAAAAACTTCTCAATCAGGGGAGTTGTGCAATACAGATGGAAAATCCATTTTAAGCACAACTCTATTACTCTACAATGATTGCAGGTAAGAAAATTGACCACTTAATCAAATATCGTAGAACATATTCTTACTGAACAGAGATTTACAAATGATCATTCAAAGTTCTTTTAACATCTCGAATACCTGAAGTTCATGCTCATTAAACATGTCAATCCATTCCTTCTGTATTAGTCGTAGAAATCCCCTCGAGAAATGAGAACTTTGTTGGCGTATCTGACAATGTAAGAAATGTATTACTCTTGATCCTTCGTTAAATAGGGAAACTTCTGAAGCAAAGGTAGACAGTAGTAAATGAAAGAAGAGAGCTAAATCATACCACAAATATGTAAATTAGGCGAGAGCAAAATGACGTTACAATTACCTGAAAGTTCAAACGATGATTGGCAACAAGATGAATAAATGTTATGACGTTCTCATTAGTCACTCGAAGATTCTTTCCCCCAGGAAGCAGTTCTTCCTCTTTTTGCTCCCCATATTCATTATTGACGATCACAAAGTACAACTCTAAGTCAGAAATGTCACCCTCATAATGCTGCAAATTGCAAAGAAAAAGAGACATGTTAACAGGAGACAACTTTGGATGCAATAAAGGAGATTAACTTCTTAGGGGTCATCTAGTTGGAATCTTAACTATCACATGTATAATAACAAGTATGGCATCAAGGCCCACAAAAGGGCCACCACATTCAGACCGAAGCCCTTCTAAGAAAGTGCAGGAAATCTCATCTTTGAAACATTTCAGGGTAAAAGGGAACTAAAAGTGTTCACACCACCCTATGCTACAACCCATTGCACCATTTCTGAATGCTTGTCAGAAAAGTGGTTATAACAAAACCTTAAAAACCTATGAAAAAGAAGAAAATAGAGGCTTAAAGAATAATTTGCAAGACCCTATAGTAACATAAAAAAGTGGAGGAAAGCCTGTGAACATCCTCACTTTGTTCCTTATAAATTAGAACAGGCATACATATTTGGTGCCAACAACTATAAGGCAGTCAAAAGCAGGGGAAAATAAAAACTTAAAAACAACGAGGCATTACCTTCAAGAAAATCAGGTGCCGATATAATTCAGGGTCCAAGGAGGGTAAATCATTCAAGTAGTTGTGCCTGCGGAGTAGAACAAATCAGTTTACAGTAAAGCATCACATGCTGACAAACAAAAGGAAGATCATCTTCCCCCAAGTTCTATAATTCCTTCATCACGAACTGAATATGGCACAGAGATCATTTGACCATTTTTATCTTGCTCCTACCACCTCCACATTGATAATTTTTATGTGGCTCCTGTGCACTGAAGGTTCCACATCCATGCTTTTCCTTTAAACATGGTTAGTCAGGGAACTTTAGCTTGAAAGTATTTTTATTTTATGAAGGTGGGAACCTTTCTCTTTCTTTTTTCTTTTTTTGTTTGGGGGGGGTGTTGTGGGGGGTTGAAGCCGTGGATAGGACAACCCAATATTGAAACAGCAGATATTCAATTTGGGACAGAGTCAGTATTAACTTAAAAGGAAGATATTAAACACCATTCATCCGAATCTTCATGCCTCCACTTCAGCTAAATCTTTTAGCACTGTTGCATATATCATATCAATTGTGTTATCTAGATAGGATGTTACCTATGACGTCCTAGGAGTCCTCAATCCGAAATCACTGAGGAAAATTTTCCAGAAGAAAAAGAAAATATAGTTAACCATTTAAAGATATATGTTTGTTCTTATATCTTTGGATGTTCCTCCAAGGACGTGCTGAGTTCAACAGCACTCTCTCGTCAGCAAAGTAGAATTACCACTTAAAATTATTAAATTATTACACTCTGTTGATGGATTTGATTGCTTAACTATTGTTTATTGATTGATTAGTTGATTGTGTGTATCTTTGATTGCATACATTACTTAGCGAGATTGAATATTCTAACCAGTTTCTTTTATGAAGAAACTCAGTGGGAAAAATAAATAGAAAAAACATTTGAATGTTCTTCAGCATATGGTGAAATAAGTTGATCTCACTGTTACCATGAGGCTTGAGGTTGAAAGAGTTTCAAAGTGTGCTCCTAGAAGAACAAAGTAACTTTATGACAACAGGAGCTCCATCTACTGGTAAAGCATTTTGTTTTTTCCAATTTAAATGTTAGGATGGAATTCTAGGAACCTCCACAATAAATCTATTCATACAATGAGGAGCAACTACACAAATTAATCAAAAACAGTCTTTGAACTATGAGAAATGCATATAAGAAAGCCTTACTTTTGTTTCAATTTGCTGAGGAAAAAGGTCGCAAATGGTATATCAACCAGAATTCCCTCGAACATTGCCTACGGTAATAATAACTGAGATCAACCTCAAGCATGAAGGGCCATAATGACTATCATTCTTACATGTTGATTCATAAGCAGAGACAAATATGAAGAGACTGCTATTTTGCCACAAAAGTACATGACAGATGCGATGGAAACAAATGCAAGATATGAACTTAGGCTACATGAAAGACAAGATAATATCTCTTATTTTATATAAACCTAATTATACAAGATAAGAAATGGTATACCTTCGCAAGCACAGTCCCAAGAAAGTAAAATAATTGGTGATGCATATCGTGCACCAATCCTGATCCAGGATTAGGATACAGTAGGTGATCAGATGTTTCCTGTTGACGAATTGATATTAAAGAAAAGGGGAGGAAAAGGTAGCAAAAGTATGAGAATGTAATGTATCAGAACATGAGAAAAGAATTGTGAAGAACCAAACTTATATTTATCAGAAGGAATTTAGGAAAGCCACCAAGCACAAAAATATGACAAACTTTGACATGACTCTCCAGCTAGAACCCCAATCATACACTAGAAAGAAGCAAACTACGGAAATGACTACCATGTGACCATATGCATGACTATGTTAATATCTTCTCAATGAAGAAATTTGGCTGTCTGCAACCCACCCACCACCACCAATAGAAAAATGGTTATGCTAAGTAATCCAAGAAAATAAGTATTCCACATCTACAGGCCACAGGTTCTTTTTTTCTTTTTTGTGTATTGGTTTCTTGGTTTCTGCATGATAATTTCTTACCATATAAAAGTAAACCAAGAGCATGTTGCAAGGTCACAAGTATTGGGTGCTCTATACATTACATAATGATGCATGGTTGATACACATAGTGAAAGAGTGGCATGGCAGAGTGCAAAAATGGAAAACACAATCATGCACTGCCACTTAATGATTAGTTACAACCTTAAATAGTCCATACTGAACATCAAAGGCTGCTCGAGTAACTAACTCCATAAAATCTTTGAAAATGCCACCACCATCTATACCAGCCTCCTCTGCTCCAAATTCATTAACAAAAGTGATGCGAATCTGAACAAGAACGGTGGATAGTGGGAGTAAGGAAATGAAAAAGAAAAATCCCTTGAGGAAGAATAGTACTCTTTTGAGTATATGGAATATAGAAAGCTTCAGCCTGAAACAGTAAAGCACCAACAAATGCTAAACACTGAATAAAGACATCACCTGCCCTCGAAGATCCTCTTCGGTCAAGGCATTCATCTGACCAAAGGCATCTTCCAAGATATGATCTCGTCGTACTCTGAATCTAATCCTTGAAAAAGCCACATTGGGGGCATACCTATCCTTCACTGCATTAAGCTGTGACTGTAGATGAATAAAGCAAATAGGTGTATAAGAAGCCAAGATGCATAAGTAAAACTGATCTTATATAAGCCATAACAAACAGCAACACTAACAGGGAACATGCACAATCCATTGCACGAGTATTCAAGCAAATAAATATCCAAATGAAAATTGCATTTTATAAGTACTCACAGTAAATATTTTAGCTCTGGACGTGAAGGGTACCAAAAAAGGAGCTAGTTTTAATACGTCATTCGCTTTATTGTTTTCTGTCATTGCCTGCAAAGACAGGAAAAAAAAAAAAAAAATTAAAGCAACTAGCTGCAAGAACCCAAAAAAAGTTCATAGTATTACACAAAATCGAAAAAACAACAGAATAGATAATACCTGATTGATAAAAGAATCATCCACACCATCAGCATGAAAGTCACTAGGGGGAGTAAACTGTCGTCTGTTATTCCAATCTTGCAACTAAAAGATTAACTCAGATGAGAACAAATAAAATGAACATATTCATGTATGTATGATGTGGTAATGCTTATGCCATTATTTAAACACCATGACAAGAATTTGTTTTCATTTTAGGGTGACAGGGAGGACTTTCATGTACCTGTGACAAGAGTTCAGAGGCGGAAACACAAACTCTATGTTGAAGAAATTCTAAAGGGTGTTGCTTCATAGCGTTGATATTGGTAGAAAACTTGGAGAAATTAGGTGATGCGATAGGATTCAACCACAAGAGCTGCCACAAGGCCTGCAGGAAATAGTGAACATATGATGCATTTGAATCAGCGCCACCCCCCCCCCCCCCCAAAACAATAAATAAATAAATAAAAGAAGGGAAAAGGTTCGACATTCAGCTGCTCAATGCAAAATGATACTTTAAATTTTTGGAAAACTTAATTGTCTTGATTTTTCTTTAGATTAGGTTTAAGTTGCAGGAGATTCCCATATGTCTTCACACCACCGAAAATCATGAACTGAGCAGACTGGAAAAGTTTTCCAGCATTTAAGGGCTATGCATACTGTCTCTTGAGGCTGCATCCAAGAGGGACACAAAGGCAGGTAAACGAGTAATTTGATTCACTCATTTGTGAAGGACCACAGTTGTAAGCATATAATGAGAGAAACTAACATAAACCAGATGCAATTTGCATCTATATCAAACAACAAACTATCTGGAAGCTATTGCCCATCAGTTGCAGCTTTGTCAAGCTACTCTTTGCCTAAATTTTGTATCAAGGAGCCTCAATATAGCAGAAGAATTATATTAAAGGAGATATTTAGCTGCCATTCTTAAATAAGAATTAAATAGAGCGAAAAGAAGGCAAAACCTATTAAAGAACAAGCATATGGGAACCTAAAGAGCACCCTTCACATTTTGCTGATAGATAATTCAGAATTTACCTGTCTCAGTATAACAATCAAGCATCTCATATCATCCAACCTCAATGGCTTCTCTTGATCATAAAATTCTTCATTGTCAACGATTGTAAGCATGTGTCTTGTCAACCATACACAATAGTGATAAGTAATTGCCATTAAACAAACATGGAATAAGACAAAAACACGATATTGGACTAGAGAGTTTCTCACTTGTAAACAGGGCAGAAAACAGCTAAAGGTAATAGCCAACCAGAGGCACCCTTAGGCAAATACGTGGACAGACTGGATAAGGATGACCACATATCGTTCTCATGGCATCTCTTCATGAAGTTCCAAAGTATAGGAACCAGTTCCGTCCTATACGCTAGTGCAGTCATAATACGCTCTAACGGGAGAATGTTGAAAGTTACATGCAAAAAAGCACATGCAACACCCACGGCTGCGACCTCTTTGTTTTTTGGCACTCCATTATTAGTACTATCAGAAAGAGAAACCCCTCCCAACAAAATATTTGTCTGCTCAATAAGGAACAAAAACGTTAATTCACACTAGAAATGGGAAATTGGCCATACATAGACATGAACTATACATTAATTTCTCATTATATACATAATCTTTATTTTTCTCTATTATATACATGAACTATTTTTTTACCCTCTATTTACATCCTGTCAGCACAACTCGCGACAAAACTAGACGAGGTAAATCATGCTTAACACACATGTTTACCGTTTCAAGGGTAACTTTGGAACATCACATGTTAGACGAGGTGACAGGACATAAACAAATGGTCGAAAATAGTTCATGTATATAAATAGAGAAAAAATAAAGATTATGTATGTAATGAGAAATTAATGTATAGTTCATGCCTATGCATAGCCGATTTCTCAAAATCTAGACCCATTCATATTTTTCTGGGGAACTAAGGTCATACCAATTGGAGGAGAAAGCGGGGATTTATTGCATTGTAAATCTGCAGTTCCAACTCCCTATTTAGAATTTCTTTGATGTGTTCATCACCAGAAACCATTTCATCATCTTCCACAGTTCCATCTGGAAAAGCAGTTTGCCAGTATATACATAGGCTCAAGAAATAAAATTGCAGGAACAGTTGATTCATTTAAAGACTATGATATGACAATATGAATTCAGAAGTGCCATAGATATTGTGTAACATGATATCCCCAAGAGAAAAAGGGTAAGGAATAACCACTTAATAATACTAGGAGCACTTACGTTTACTTCCTTCATTTGATGGCCTGATAGGGGGAATAGCCTCCAACAGAGATGTTGTGACAATAGCAAAATCTACAGCCTAATGAAGAACAAAAGAATCAGATCAGATTAAAAATTATCAAAATTCAGAAAGGTAATATGGTAAATTAGGGAATTACAAACTAATGAATATCTGAAGAAGAAGGCCTTAAAAACTGAGTTCAAGAGTTCTAGTCCTTGAAATGTTTTTTCTTTGTTCTCAGAAAATTGGCAAAAAACTAGAAGAATGTAGGACACCAAAGATAGACAAGTTAATGAAAACTATTAGCTTTCCACACATATACTGAAGAAACACAAGCTCAAAACATGCTTATGATTTTCATATACTTGTGCCTCATTACACACATCTGTGTATTATATGCCTGGTATATACACGTCTACGGAACCGAATTTACCATATCAAATAATTCAGGATGAGCAAAAGCAATTCCAGCAACTTCTAGTACATTTCCTAGCAGACAGGCATAACCAGGAAAATCATTTGACATATCGTCAATCAGGAGAATGATACGATCTTTTACACATAGTGCCATTTGATGGAAATAGTGCTGAGCCAGTTCCGGTGTTACAAACATCTGGAGAAGGAAATAAATCAATCAGTTTTATCGTAATACAAGTCAAATAATGATGTCATAATGCAGTCTTGGCATAAAGAGAACTGTCTCTAGCGAGATGAACACAACAAGAACATGCATGTTCCCTACATCAAAAGAAGAATCTTAAGCTGTTCAAGAATGGTAAGCCTACAAAAGAAAGTACAATATCTTGAATGGAGCAGATCACCTTAAGATCTCAAGTAAAAAATCTAAAGAAATAATGGAATGTTTGGGAACCAAAAGTACCTCCTTTAGGTGTGGGAAAAGCCGCCACAAGAAAGGGATTGTAAGAATCTGGGATGAGAAACCCCACCAAAGATCTATATTCTGACAAACACAAGATCCCTGACCAACATGAGATATGATGATGGCAAGGATGCGTTCCAATGAAGATGCATCTGCTGTAGGAACGAGATTTACTGTCTGCACAAGTTAAATACATTGGTTTTGTAACATCCTATGTCAGAACATTGCATAGAAACTAATAATGGAAAGCATTCAAAGACTCAGAAAAGAGAAGAGACAACAAATGACTAAATGACCAGAATAATTTAAGCTTCAGGCGGACATTAGATATAATAAAAATCCTAGTATTTAATTCAGAACAAGTTTAGAAGTGTTGCGTATAAGAATTCCGTGCCACATTCTTGTCTTTCTTTACCGTTACTTTTGAGGATTGGAGGTGAAGTATGATAAAAATAGAACTACATGTTTAAATATAAAAGATCATTACCTTCAGTGTCAGAATGATATTTCTAACCATCACTAATACATTTCTGTCCAAGAGGTAGCTGACTGTTTTACAAGCCCATGGAAGCCTATGATCAATCAACAAATGCACTGCCTCTAACAAAAGAATTGCAGAAGTACCATGTCTATTAGACCCTAACAGTTGATCCCCCAATTGAGTCCTGCATAAGTCAAGCTTAAATCAGAAATCTCTCATTTTATGAATCAAATACGCACAGCCAAAAAAAAAAAAAAAAAAGAATCTATGAGTTAGCTATGTAACAGAAATACACAAAATAGCTGATTCACTAGTTCCACATAAAGATGCCTATCAACAGGTCATCTGAACTTATCCAAGTCTTAAATGGACTCGTCAGAAATCATACCATATAGTACCTATCAGTAAGTGAATTAGATTTTCTGAATACAATGTTGTAAACCAATGCCATTTTTAGAAAAATCTGTGCATTAGTAACAACTATACGCTAGATTAAGGAACAGTTCTTACTAAGATTAGTTCTACAGAAAATAGGCACGGAGGATCAGAAAAGAACAGTGAGATTTACCTTTCAGAATATTACTCTCTCTCTCTCTCTCTCTCTCTCTCTCTCTCTCTCTCTCTCTCTTGTTTTTGTTGGGGTGGTGGGTTTGTGTTACTAATTTCACCATATTACGATCCAAGATATCACAGACAACAAAAAAAGTACCAAAATCAGATTTAAGATGGCCAGGCAAGCACTTTGTTTATAAAAAGAAATTGACAGAGAAGCAGTTTAGAAGAACGTCACTATAACAGCAATAAATAACAATCCCCAAAAAGTTGATGTGTATATGGAAAGGAACAATAACCAAAGCATGGAACTCTTTTGATAATTAAAAAGTCATACCGACCTATTCTCATAGATAGCGTGAATACAAGCAAAGACAAGTTTCTTAACCCTGTAGTCCACCAGGGCCCGCTTAGGGGAATAGTCAGGACCAGCAACAAGGCTCAGAACATCACCTGTTGCAGATAAACAATTTTAAGACTGGTGCAAGAAAAATCATGCACAGGTAAATGGAAGGAGGGCCAAAGAGACGAACATCCATTCGCACACAAAGAGAAAAGAAGAGAGAATGAAGTCTATACATTAGCAAACAAATCCAGGAGAACATGGCATATATCTCTTGAGATGCACATACCCAGTCAAAGTAACTCAAAATGTATGACATCAAAACTATTTGCCTGACTTTTGACCTCTTTTAACTTTTTAATCAATGACATAAATAAAACAGGGTGTCCTAAAGCAGATTACTTGTTCCAATGTGGTTGGAAACTTAACTTATCCTCTGTTCCTCTTGTAGTTTAAAAAAGCATAAGTTCAAACACTGATACTCAGTCTTCACATATGACATGGAAGTCACCTTTGTCTTCTAGACCTGCTTTCTTCAGGCTTAGAAACTAATTCTTGAAGAATCTCAGAGAGTTCAAAGTGTGATGGATCCAAAACAGTAATTTGTACACCTATACTACTTATATTTCTCTGTTTGAGCATCAGCTAACTTGCTTACCATGAGGACTGTCGCATGCACGAAAACTACCAATTAAAATCATGCTACATAATTTCACAACTGAAGAACTATAGTATTAGCATACTAACAATATAGATTGATAAAAACAACATTCTGACAAGCTACCAAGTATATATACCATTCTCTTGAACAAACTTCTGAAGCAATCGACAAGTCTCCACGAGCACAGAAAAATCAGCAACATTTTTGGGGTTAAAAAAGAAAAGTAGCTGGCTGAGAAAATCTGAATCTGGACCAAAGCACTGTCTGAAGAAGAATAGAGCTAGGAACAATCACAATATATTCTAGAAAGTTTCCATAATAGATACAAAAAAAAAAATAAATAAATAAATAAAAGTTACTAAAAAGTGAATGCAATGGCAGCTCTAAAGATGAAAATAAGGAACTAACTGCGCACCTGTCAACATTTTGGCAGCTTTCCCCAAAAGTCATAAAGAACCTCTCACGCACTCGACAACGTTCAGCCTCCACAATCTTTCTTCCTCTGAAACATTTCTGTCAAAATTTATTTGTCAAAACTTTACTCAAAATGTTGGTCTACATTCCATGAACTGCCCATACAACAATCACAGAATGAAATCCTTTCTCTAACATAGAAAATACAGCAATATAGTCTAGTGGTTTAAAGAACTACAGGAATGACCTTCTTACAGAGTTTGCTCGAAAGCTAGGTTTCCTTTAATGACAAAACACCTAGCCAGTGTCGCTAGCCTTTATACAAACATTTACCAGTAAAGATTCTTCAAAGATGTACTCAGCCATAGAAGTCCTGAGTTTTGGTGTGATAAACAATCATGATCCAACATAAACTACAGATAAGACCAAAATTTTCATTGTCATTCTTTAACTGCTGCAATTATTGTCATTATGTATTCTAGATTAATCAAATTTCTTACGTAAAGCAATTATTCTATGAGATAATCCTCCATTCACTTGGCACAAATTAAAGGGAAAAAATGAAGAGTTTGAATTTGAAATGAATCCTCCATTGGGCCTTTAGTCAATATGCTAATCTGATAACTAGCCTATGTAATATTTTAACAAAAGTTACCAATAATGCAGTAAGTGCAAATATTACGCAATGGTTTTTAACATAGAAAAAAGGCCCCCTAGCTTCTTGGTTTCATGAGGATCAACTTGACTTTGAGGTCATTACAGCAGTAGAAGATTCCTGAAGTATTGAGCTTCTGGCATTTATGAATTTGGCTTCATGAGGGAAGTAGAAGTGCTTCACTCAATTCGAGATTACAATTGTCAGTAGTAGTAACAAACATGACAGGGGAATATTGCAGAAATCCCCATCTCCAAAAGATAACTTTAATCAATTTTCTAGCATATCCAACATCTACCCCATCTAGAAATTCCGTACTGTAATGCTTACATTAAAGAAAACCTACACCTAGACATGGTTCTTTGGTTTTCCCCTCCACAAGCAGAAAGGGAAAGTTCACAGGTAACCATTATGATAATTGATATGGACTTAAAAAATTGCATTTTCCTATACAATACCTCTTTGCATTTACATCCCTTGTATGTTTTGCCAATAAAGAGACTGCAAGCAAATGATGCTTAAAAAATTGTCTTAAAATGGTGATAACTAACTAGAAGTGGCAGTATAACAACAATGCCATCTTCAAATCTGGCAACATGTCAAAGTACTTCCAAGCACTTCATCTTTTTGCATCCCCATATTTAATAATGCAGCTTGCATTTCCATTTTAATAGCTCTAATAATATTCATCAAGCAAATTTAAATTCTCGCCAAGAAGTTTTTCCCTACCCCAGTCCACCAAGCAAAAAGAACCAAAAAAAGAAGAAAAGTAAAAAGAAAAATTCTTAACAAGCTGAAAAAACGCAATCAAACCAAAACAGTAACTTTCCAATACTTCAAAGACGAGACCTCCGCAATCTACAAAATAAATACAAACGAAAAAAGGAAAAAAACCTGAATTTTAAGAGCAGCAGAGTTCTGCTGACGTTGCCAGAATCGGCGATTCCTTTCCAACCTAGTCTGTTCCAATAACTTCTGTCGGTCTCTTTCCTTAGAACTCCGGCCGCCTAAATCCACCCGCTTTCGCGTAGATGGATCACCCGAGAAGAACATCTCTTTCTATACTCCAAACTCAGAATTGATTTGATTACACGGTAAACTGGAAGAGAATTCAACAAGAAAGAAACCAAATAGGAACAGAGAGCAGATTGAAGAATTCTCTTTTGATTAATTTGGCCTATGCGCCCCTCTCTCTACTCTTTTTTCTTTTCCTTCTTAAAAGGGCAAAAAAAAAACGAAAAGGCGGGGGACCTGGGTTATTATTTTCCAACAAGTTAAACGAGAAACATAAAAGAATGAAAATGAAATGAATATTTGGCCCAAATGGGTTTTTCTGTGTCTTAGGATTTAAGAAATTAATTTAGCCCAAAAAAATTGATTTAAGAAAATAATTTCTAATTTTCTAAAAAGTTTTAAAGAGTAGTATGGTTGAATTCTTCTTTCTAATAAAAAATTATTTGATAATAACAACTGCCCTTTCTATGATTTCTCTCTCTCTCTTCTAAAAAGTTTTCTTGCCCTAAATTGAGTTTTCGTGTTTTTGATTTTCAATTTTCGGATCATGGATGCTACTGAAATTCATGATCTGCTTAGTTCTCTTACACTTACGAAAGATGAAAGTTTAGCTGCAAAGGTCGGGAGACTGCAATGTATGTTGGTAAGGAGGAGTGTGAGACTAGCGTATTGGGAAAATTTGTTTCTTCAAAGGGCATAAACATCCGGAATTGTAAGGATGTGATGATGCACTCATGGGGTTGTACTGATCTCTGAATTGTACGACTTCGGGTACCAGATGTTTATTTCGGATGCTAAATTAAGAAAGCAAATTTTGGCCAAGGCGGCATGATATTTTGATAAAGTTCGGATGGTGATTAAGCCATGGAGTAGGATTTTGAATTTATCTGATGAAGGTTTCCAATGGTGTGATTTCTAGTTACATATATTTGGTTGTTCATTTGAATGTTATACGGCTGAAGTTGCAGGCAAGTTGGAGGTTTGTTTCATGAGGTCCATGAATTGGAGATTCGAGGGTATCGTAAACCAAAGCTGCGGTTTTTCCGTCTCAATATGGTTGTTCCCGTGTCGAAGGCTTGAAGATAGTTGTAATGGACCTTCCAAGATATGGAAAGGTTCGTGGTATGGTACTGTATGAGAGCCTTCCCAATTTTTACTTAAATTGTGAACTAATTTATCACACAGTCAGTAGTTGCCCAAAAATTACTGGTGAAATTATGATGGCTCAGAGGAAATTGTTCTCTTACGAGGCATGGCTTATTGGGTCTATGGACAAGGGGGAGTTAGTGAAAGTGGTACGAAGGGAGGCGGAGGTGGAATGTAGAGAGGGGGAGAGAGCTGAACATGGTGATGGACAAGGCGAGGGGAGCAAGGAGGAAAGGTTGGTGCTTTAAGGTAATTTGCTAGCTGATGGGACTTCAGGTGACAAAAGGGGGGTAGTATAGGTTCTAGTGAGGGGCTGTTGGGCAGCAAAGAGGTTGGGGTAAATGAGGGAGAATTGGAGTCACGTGCTCTTTTTGGGGACTTCCAGGTAAAGGTAAATGAGGTTGTAGCAAGTAAAGCAAGCCATTTCAGAGCTATATGAAGGGCTTGTTAAGATTAGTAGTGTGAGGCTGTGAAGGGGAAAAAGATGGGGGTGGGAAATTGTTAGTATATGCCCTAAGACCAATTGACTCACATTTATGATTTATGAAGCATGTATTTTTTGAATTGTATTTTATGCTTTTGGTCATCAAGTATGTGACTTGATAATAAAATCATTATAACTAATAGAATACTATTCTTATTTGTCCCTAGTTTATTACATCTTGTAAACTAGTGTGAAGTTGATTGATAGTCAAGTTTTACTGATCATGAATATGAGATATAAAATCAATTCATAAATACATATTTAGAATATTGTATTGGACATGATCCAAAGTGAAGAAGAAATATTGCATGGGTTAAGTTATAAGTATTTCTTCTCAGTTTTATATTTGATTTCCTTCGACCTGATGTTTCTAATGTTTCTTGCATGGGGAGAAAAATATGTTTTGACATAGTCATACATCACTTTTAATTAGATGATCATTATGATTATTGGTTGGCTTATTTTCTCGTCATGGCCTGAATATTGGAGATAGTGAAAGGGATTTATCCCTCTCTTTTTAGAGAGAGATATCCATGGGCCCCTTGATAAGGAAGACTGGAAAATATGCATGGCCATGCTCAAATAAGTATTAATAAGATGTTATTAATATTATTTGTTGCAATAGTCTGCCTTGTGATCAAGTAAATGGTTAATTAAGTTTTATAAGGATGACTTGATCCATGCCTTATACTTAATTAGGATATCGTGTGACAAAAGGACTAAATATTAAATCTGATGCTAGGTTATTATTACATTTACTTAACTTGGGTAAGCATAATGTCTTGCTAGAGGCCGCTTATGTTTTGTGAATAAATGTCTAGGACATTTTTTCATTCACTGCCAACGTTATGTGAACCTACAGGGTCACACGCATAGACGATCTTGTGAGCATAATGTTCACGTTCAATGAATCTAGATTGTGTCCAGATTCGTTGAACGTATACAAAAGGGGAACCAGATTCCATATTGTATTTTCTGGTAGGTTAATAAGTAATTAATTTTATTTAATCGAATAAATGAAATTAATTACTTAATATTACTCATCAAACTGTTGGATGATTATAGAAATAGATGGACGAGATTAAACTGTCATTAGATGACAGTTAGGGTTTTGATATTGACAGCTATAAAAGGTTATGTTAACCTTTTCTTGGGGATCGTCATTTATCTGATTAAAGAAAAACAAAACCCTAAACCCTAGAACGACGATATAGTATCTAGCCTCTTCTCTCCGAAATACGACCGATTACCAAATAGTCAGGATCGGTTCTGAACAGTTTTCAGAACACAGAAGGGGCTAGCATCCCGATCGCTTGCAGAGGAGTTCGTCGCGTGGATACCAGTAGAGGGCAAAGCGTACAAAGCAGCGCCTCCACAACGAACAATAAAACACAGATAGCACTGTCAAACGGGCCGGACCGGACCGTATCAAGCCCGCATCTAAACGGTCCGGTCCGGTCCGGGCTCGTTTTTGGCGGGCCAAAATTATAAGAGCCCATAACCGTCCGCACCAAGCCCACGGGTAAACGGGCCAGCCTGCGGGCCTAGCCAAAAAAAAAAAAATCTTCAAATTTAGTCCCCTAATTATAGTATATTTATATTGAAACACCTAAATACCAAAAAAACTTAAATATTGGTCTAAAATTCAAATATTACAAACCTAAATAAACTATAAACTTATAAACATACATAATAATATTAGAAATAAACAAGATAACAAGTAATTCCCAACACATAAACCGAAATAATTTGTACCAAATAATTCCCAAAATAAACAAGATAACAACAAACAATCTCCAACAAGAATAAGTACATAATAATTACCCAACAATCATACAAGAATAAACATTTCATAGTATTTATTCTTCAACATCATCTTCGTCATCTTCATCTTCAGAAACATTCGACAAATTTGAATCCACTTTAGAGGACAATGATTCATTTAACATCGATTCAATTGTTTCTTCATCATTACCTGTAAAAATACAAAGTAAATAAAATATTAGTAAATAATAATTATAAATTAATTATAAATGAAGAAAATTTTTACTTACTCTCGATCTCGGGAGGAATGAAACCATGGAACCAGTTACGTGCACATATTAAACCTTGTACATGTCGGGGAAGAAGACAACTCCTATACTTGTTAAGAACTCGAGCACCAATACTGAATGCAGATTCTGAAGCCATGGTAGTAATTGGAATGCTCAAAATATCAGAAGCCATTAAAAGCGATTCGGGAAACCTATATGCATTATCTTTCCAAAATGTCAAAACGTCTAATCTTGCAAAATGGCTCCATTCATAATGTGGTTCCTCCAAGTAAATCTCAATTGAGATTTCCCACTAGTTTTAACAACTTTCCTAGAAAGTGACATAAAATCCTAAGAAAACAAGTACAAATAAAATAGTCAAAAAATTAAGTGGCATATGTTTAGGAGATAATATTTAAAGTAGAAAGCATTTGTTTTAAAAAATAAGAAACTTACAACAATATCATCGGTATCTCCACTTCTTTGTGAGCTAGCTTGAGCTTGTGATTGTGAGAAAGTACTTGATGTTTTTGAATATTGTGAAAACAACATATGAAAATGTTTTTTGAGAAGATCCATCTTCTCGAAAGCGATACTTGGATCAAGCGCTTCATAACATGCCTCCACCACTCTCAATTTCACTCTAGGATAAAAAAGCGCCCCAATTGCAAGAATGACACTGTAGTCCTTCCAATACTTATCAAACTTAATCTTCATCCGCAAGACCATGTCTTTTATGATATCATCGAGAATGATCCATATACTTTACCAACATGGTTTCAATTTTTCCAAACTTGCTCAAAATACAAGTTAGAAGTTGGATAAGAAGAACAGGAGATCAACTTAGTCATTTCATAAAAAGGACGGAGAAAATCACACATCTTTTGAGCCCTTGACCAATCTTCTTGTGAAGGACAAGACTTGTAATTCCTATCACTTAAAGCAAGACTAGAAAATGCAAGTCGATATTTTAAAAGCACCTTCAAGCATTATAAAAGTAGAATTCCATCGGGTAGAAACATCCAATCTCAAATGAACCCTCATTTCTAATCCCACTTGTGTAATACATTCTTCAAAAACTTTCATTCTACCCTCCCGAGCCCTTAACATACTTGATACTTTCTCTAATCTTAGACAAAGCCTCACTAGCTACTTTTAGACCTTCTTGCACAATCAAATTCAATATATGTCTTTGAGCAACGAATATGGAAAAAATTCACCATTGCACAACAAACTATTTTGCAAACAAAGTTGTTCACGCAAAATATCTTGCATATTATCATTAGAAGAGGCATTATCCAAGGTTATAGAAAATATTTTCTTATCAATCCCTCACTCTTTTAACAAATCATAAACTTTTCTAGACAATTCAACCCCCTGAATGTGGGGGTGGAAAATCGAGAAAAAAGCAAGTATGCAACTATTCATTTTCCATGTAGCATCAACAAAGTGAGCGAGTCAAACAAATATAACCTTCGGATGTGCAAGCGGTCAAACATCGGAAGTGAGACATATACGACTAGGAACATCGGCTAAAGTTTGTTTCAAGCAAATTTTCTTATTTGTATAAACTTTCCACACATCGAGATGCAGTTTGTATTCCTTGAGATGTGTTTCACATCGAGATTGAGATAGGTGAAAATATCTCTAATCCCTTCGTACTCAACAAATGAGAAAGGAAGGTCATGCTTTATGATTGCCAAAACTATTTTTTCACGAAGAACCTTTTGAGAAAATTTTCTTTTTCTTGCCTTCCCAGTAGTATTGTCTATAAGCATATCACCCACATCCCGAAATTTAGCCCTTAAAGGAAGACACTTATCTATATGACGCTTAAGAGTAGATGTCCCATGTGTACTCCCCCCTGCAATATACACTTTCTTACAGCCAAGACACTCGGCCCTTGGCTTACCATCTTTCTCACCTATACTCCTAGCATATGTCCATACATCTGAACTTTTACATTTTTGGACCTTTTTTGAAGATTGAGATTGTTCAGCAATTGATTCACCATCACCAACATTTTTATCCATTTTCTGCAGTATTTCAATGCACAAACACATTCACATAGCGAACACTACACAAACACAATCACATAAACATTACAAAGATTGAGGCATTGTGAGGCAAGAAATAATGGAGAAAGCGAGAGGACATGGTTTATGCGGGTTTAAGATTCGTGTATTCTTAAAAGAGCGTGATGTATGAAAAGAGGTGGATAAGAAGGTTATCGGGTTTCTTAAGATGGTAAATGAGGCACAAGTAGATAAATTTCGAGGAAGAAGATTTCAATTGAAAACCTTCATGAAACGACCCTGCTTTTGACGAGTGATATTTGCCATAGAAGTTAGAACCCAGCAATAATCCAAAGCACACACCCCGGGTAGAACACAAACAACACAACACACAAAGTCGGCTACAAGCCAACAATTTACAAGGAACCCAAGCAAGGTTCTTAACTAAAACAACCAAGAAACAATAAAATTGCCCACACAAGCAAGGGACACAGCCCAAGTGCAACAAAGAAAAGAAATGTACCTTGTAATGTAACCCGGAAAGAAGCTTCGGGTATAGCTACTCGTAGCACCGCAAGTTTGAAAATCCAAAATTCTGCCCAAACTAACTTGTACAAATGGAAGGAAAGGATTTGTACGTCCCAGTGACGCCTTGCCAAGGAGAGCAAAACACCGTTGTTGTAGCCCCTTAATTCTCAGCCTAAGCTACTCGAAATTAGAAAAGGGCGGAATCACGCTGTCCGTACTGATCGCGACCCTCAAGATCACAATCCAGACCCGGCCTTGGAAATTCCCGCAATTGAAGTTGGAAATACCTTCTCCAGTCCCACAAAGGAGCTGGAAGTACCCCTTCCCAGTGCGCCGCGAAAGCCGCGGCACACCAGCCCGAGTTCCAAGTTGTTGTCGCGGCTTGTGGCAAGTAGTCTGGAAAACTAAGCAAAGAACGAATCTTTGGAAAGAGGAAGCTGCTTACAGTAGATAGAAGAGTGGAAGGAGGCTCAAGACCGGTGAAAGAGCAAGCCAAAACCGATCAAACTGCCGAGAGCTGCGGGAGGCAGAGAGACAGAGAGGGCCGAGAGCTGCGGCCGGGAGGCAGAGAGACAGAGAGAGCCGAGAGATGCGGCCGCCGGCCGGGAGGCAGAGAGAGCCGAGAGGAGAGGAGAGCTGCGGGAGTGAGAGAGGGGAGGAAGACAGACAGCAAGGTGCTGTAGGGTTTTCATTCAATTGGTTATTATTTTCATTCAAGTCCCTAAAAAAATAAAAAACTTTAATTAGGTCCTAAAATAATTCATGTAATAATATCTTCAACAAACGGGCCAGCCCACGGACCGGACCGTGAAAGCCTGCGTAAAAAACGGTCCGGTCCTGTCCGGGCTCATTTTGTACGGGCCTAAATTTTGAAAACCAAAACCGCCCATAACGCGGGCGGTCCGGGCCGGCCCGCGGGCCTGAGCCCGTTTTGACAGTGCTAAACACAGAGGTAATTTCTATCCAATCAGTTTTTCTAGTATGTGCAGATCCTGTTGGTGGATTTCCGTAGTTTTATTTTACTTCGTTTTTGCCTACAGATTCCAACAGTGGTATCAGAGCCTCGTACATACTAGTTTTACTGATTTTATCTGTTACCGCTTTGATTATATGTGTTGTTTTCAATCGGCCTTATAGTAAGGTTTCTGAATAGTGTAATAATCAGAGTAAATTAAATTATAGGATTCGCATATATCATATTCTGTTTTACTTATTAATGCGATTAATTAAATAGAATGTTGGGACCGCCATTTTCTTCCGGGAGCGAAGCCCCCGGAACCCCCTTGTTGTTTCTTTTGCATGTTTCTTCCTATCTTTAGATGCGTGGTGCATAGCATGGCCCTTTACCTCTTGTGATTGATTGTCTTATTTTGTTAATGGGTTGTATGTTTTTAAATACGACTTGCGTGTCGTTGTTTTCGTTGATGTAATATTATCAAAGCTTTACTAGAATATTTTAATTTTATTTCCTATTCCTATGTATGTTTTCTGTCCTATGTAACAAGATTAGAAGGCCAAGACATTGGAGGCAAGCTCATGGAGATGAAGACTTACCTAGATTGACCTTTGACTTTCATGAGGCTCGTGGAAGTCAATATAGGATTGGGGTCATGCTATGACACGTTTTATTTGATGTATATATATTATGCATGTGATGTTTAGTTTATTTCCTTTTATTTTTTATATATGTTTTGTGCAATAATATACAAATAAAAAGGAAGAAGGTTTTTGAAACCATGTAAAAAAAAAAAATTAAGTCGTAAAATGCCTTCCATGATCATAAACACTTCTCCATGCTTGGATCATCATTTTGTTTCATTGCCAAAGCAAGAGATAAATGATTACCTAAGTAGGGGAAAATGGAAAATGGTGATTTCCATATGCTTGGAATGGTTTGGCTTAACTAGGCTATCAAAACGGTTTTGAGCCTAGGACATCATATGGGATTTTACCGGTACATGTAGATGTAAATCCCATTAATACATTTTTCTCTAATTATTGGTGTTAAGCCAATACATTTTTATACCCATGATTTATATCAAGTATTGAATATTTCAGGGAAAATTTAATGCTTCATTTATTTAATTTTACTTTGCAAATTCTATGTAGATAATGGCCTCAAACAATTCAAACACATCGTTGCGATCCGTGCTTGAAAAGAATAAGCTTAGGGGGACTAACTTTCTTGATTGGGCACGAAATTTAAGGATTGTCCTTAAACAAGAAAAAAAGCTATATGTACTTGAGAACCCTATCCCTAATCAACCAGCTAACAATGCCCCTAGAGTTGAAAAGGATGCTTATAGTAAGCACAAGGATGATTCTAACGATGTGACATGTCTCATGTTGGCTACAATGGAATCTGAGTTGCAAAAGCAATTCGAGGAAGTTGAGGCTTATGAGATGATAAAACAGCTCAAGGAAATGTTCCAAGAGCAAGCACTTCAAGAGAGATATCTCACCATTAAGGCGTTGAATAGCTGCAAAATGACCCCTGGCACTTCAGTTAGTGCTCATATCCTTAAGATGAAAGGGTATTTTGATCAGCTTGAAAAACTTGGAGCACCTGTAAGTCATGACTTGGCTACTGATATGATCTTGGCCTCTTTGACCTCTGACTATGATCAGTTTGTCATGAACTTCAATATGCATAATATGGAAAAGTCCATAAATGAATTGCACGGGATGCTCAAGCAGGCTGAACAAAACATTAGGAAGTCTACTCCTAATGTTCTGATGGTTCAGAAGGGGCAGTTCAAGAAGAACAAGGGAAAGGGAAAGAGAAAGGATATGGCCAAAAAGGGTAAAGGCAAGCAGAAGCCCAAGCCCAAGGTTAAACCACCAAATGAAGGGACTTGCTTCCACTGCAATGAACATGGTCATTGGAAGAGGAATTGCAAGCTCTACTTGGAAGAAAAGAAGAAGCAAAAGGCCAGTGAGACTGCCACTTCAGGTATTTTCGTTATAGAAATTAATATGTCTACTCCTATTTCATGGGTATTAGATACCGGATGTGGAGCTCACATTTGTGTAAATGTGCAGGACTCAAAAGGAGTAGATCTTTGGCAAAGGGAGAGGTGGACCTACGAGTTGCAAATGGAGCAAAAGTTGCTGCTGTAGCTGTAGAGACATTTGATTTACTTTTGCCTACTGGGCTTATAATTGAACTTAAGGATTGTTATTATGTTCCTGCTATGAGTAGGAACATTATTTCAGTTTCTTGTTTGGATATTGATGGTTTTGAGTTTAATACTAAGAATGGTAAAAGTTCTATTTATAAAAATGGTATTTTCTATGGGGATGCCTCTTTATGTAATAGACTTTACATTCTTAACCTACATGATTCCATTAGTAAGCCCATCTATAACATAAATACAAAGAAATTTAAATCTAATGATTTAAATCAAACTTACTTCTGGCATGTCGTTTGGGCCATATAAATGAGAAACGCATATCAAAACTCCATCAAGATGGACTTTTATCTTCATTCAACCTTGAGTCTTATGAAAAATGTGATTCTTGTTTATTGGAAAAAATGACTAAAAGTCCATTTACAGGGCAAAGTGAAAGGGCTACCAATTTATTGGAACTTATACATACTGATGTATGTGGGCCAATGAACACACAAGCCAGAGGAGGTTTTCAACATTTCATTACATTCACAGATGATTTCAGTAGATATGGTTATGTCTATCTAATGAAACATAAATCTGATTCCTTTCAAAAGTTTAAGGAATTTCAAAATGAATTACAGAATCAACTTGGAAGGAGTATCAAATTACTTCGATCAGATCGAGGTGGTGAATACTTAGGCCAAGAGTTTGACGAACATCTAAAAAAATTGTGGGATATTATCACAATTAACTCCACCGAGAACACCATAATGGAATGGTGTGTACGAACGCGTAAATCGAACTATATTGGATATGGTTCGATCTATGATGAGTCAAACAGATTTTCCAATTTCTTTTTTGGGGGTTATGCTCTAGAAACTACTTTGCATTCATATTAAATAGAGTTCCATCTAAAGTCATTCGAAGACACCATATGAGATATGGGACTGGAAAAACAACCTAGTTTAGCATTTCTCAAAATTTGGGGGATGTGATGCTTATGTGAAGCGATCATTATCCGAAAAACTAGCACCCAAATCGATAAATGTCTGTTTGTGGGATATCCTAAGGAAACTAAAGGATACTACTTTTATCTTCCATCCGAAAACAAAGTGTTTGTTGCTCGGGAACGGAATTTTCCTTGAAAGGGAATTCGTTTCCAAAAGAGTTAGTGGGAGTAGAATCCATCTTGAAGAAGCTCAAGGACAGCAGACCATTTCTGAACCGAGTATGGATACTCAGTTGAACTCACTTATTCATACTGAGCCTGAACCTTTGACACAAGGGCCAAGAAGGTCTGGTAGGATTTCTCAGATACCACAGAGATATGGATTTCTTGTGACTGAGGATAATAATATTGATCTTATTGATCAAGGTGAACCTAATTCCTACCAAGATGCTATTCATAGTCCTGAATCTAGCAAATGGCTAGAGGTTATGAAATCAGAAATGCAATCCATGCATGATAATCAAGTTTGGACTTTGATTGATCCACCGGAAAGTTGCAAGACCATAGGGTGTAAATGGGTTTTCAAAAAGAAAACTGACATGGATGGCAATGTGCACACTTACAAAGCACTATTGGTAGCAAAAGGGTATAGGCAAACTCATGGTATAGACTATGATGAAACCTTTTCTCCAGTTGTAATGCTTAAGTCAATTAGAATTCTACTTGTCATTGCAGCATATTATGATTATGAAATATGGCAAATGGATGTTAAAACTGCTTTTCTTAATGGAAATCTACTGGAGGATGTGTATATGACACAACCTGAAGGTTTTATTCATCCTTCGAATTCTAGTAAAGTGTGTAAACTTCAAAGATCCATTTATGGCTTGAAGCAAGCATCTCGAAGTTGGAATCTTCATTTTGATGAAGCAATTAAAGAATTCAATTTCATCAAGAATGATAATGAACCTTGTGTCTACAAAAGGGTTACAGAAAATGCAGTAGTCTTCTTAGTACTCTATGTCGATGACATCTTGTTAATTGGGAATGACATCCCCACTTTGCAAAGTGTAAAAACTTGGTTGGGGAAGTGTTTTAAATGAAAGATTTAGGCGAAGCAACCTATATTCTAGGCATTAGGATCTATCGAGATAGATTTAAAAAGCTTATTGGCCTAAGTCAGAGTGGATATATTGACAAGGTACTGAAAAGGTTCAGTATACAAGATTCTAAGAGAGGATTCTTGCCAATATCACATGGCGTTAAACTCAGTAAGTCTCAAAGTCCTACCACAAGGGAGGATACAGAACGCATGAGTAAGATTCCTTATGCTTCCGCAATTGGATCTATCATGTACGCCATGTTATGCACTCGCCCAGATGTCTCGTATGCATTAAGCATGACTAGCAGATTCCAGTCAAATCCTGGTGAACCGCATTGGGATCGCAGTAAAAAACATTCTCAAGTACTTAAGAAGGACTAAAGAGATGTTTTTGATCTACGGAGGTCAGGAAGGAGAGCTTGTTGTAAATGGTTACACGGATGCTAGCTTTCAGATTGATGTAGATGATTTTAGATCGCAATCTGGATTTGTGTTTTGTTTGAATGGAGGTCTTGTGAGTCGGAAGAGTTCAAAGCGAAATCACGTGGCCGATTCTACTACAGAGGCTGAGTATGTGGCTGCTTCTGATGCAGCTAAGGAGGCAGTTTGGATCAGAAAGTTCATCACAGAACTAGGTGTAATTCCTAGCATTGTGAACCCAGTGGACCTATATTGTGATAATACAGGAGCCATTGCACAAGCTAAGGAACCTAGATCTCATCAACGATCCAAACATATTCTCAGGCGTTTCCATCTCATTCGAGAAATTATTGAGCGTGGAGATGTTAAAATTTGCAAAGTAGACACCAATGACAATGTCGCAGATCCATTGACAAAGCCACTCCCACAACTTAAGCATGAGAGTCATACTAGGTCAATGGGTTTGAGAGTCATATCAAATTGGTGGTAGGGCAAGTGGGAGATTGTTAGTATATGCCCTAAGACTAATTGACTCACATTTATGATTTATGAAGCATGTATTTTTTGAATTGTATTTTATGCTTTTGGTCATCAAGTATGTGACTTGATAAAAAAACCCTTATAACTAATAGAATACTATTCTTATTTATCCCTAGTTTATTACATCTTGTAAACTAGTGTGAAGTTGATTGATGGTCAAGTTTTACTGATCATGAATATGAGATATAAAATCAATTCATAAATACATATTTAGAATATTGTATTGGACATGACCCAAAGTGAAGAAGAAATATTGCATGGGTTAAGTTATAAGTATTTCTTCTTAGTTTTATATTTGGTGTCATTCGACCTGATGTTTCTAATGTTTCTTGCATGGGGAGAAAAATATGTTTTGACATAGTCATACATCACTTTTAATTAGGTGATCATTATGATTATTGGTTGGCTTATTTTCTCGTCATGACTTGAATATTGGAGATAGTGAAAGGGATTTGTCCCTCTCTTTTTAAAGAGAGATATCCATGGGCCCCTTGAAAAGGAAGACTGGAAAATATGCATGGCCATGCTCAAATAAGTATTAATAAGGTGTTATTAATATTATTTGTTGGAACAGTCTGCCTGGTGATCAAGTAAATGGTTAATTAAGTTTTATAAGGATGACTTGATCCATGCCTTATACTTAATTAGGATATCGTGTGACAAAATGACTAAATATTAAATCTGATGCTAGGTTATTATTACATTTACTTAACTTGGGCAAGCATAATGTCTTGCTAGAGGCCGCTTATGTTTTGTGAATAAATGTCTAGGACATTTTCACTGCCAACGTTAAACGAACCTACAGGGTCACACGCATAGACGATCTTGTGAGCATAATGTCCACGTTCAATGAATCTAGATTGTATCCAGATTCGTTGAACGTATACAAAAGGGGAACCAGATTCCATATTGTATTTTCTGGTAGGTTAATAAGTAATTAATTTTATTTAATCGAATAAATGAAATTAATTACTTAATATTACTCATCCAACCGTTGGATGATTATAGGAATAGACGGACGAGATTAAACTGTCATTAGATGACAGTTAGGGTTTTGATATTGACAGCTATAAAAGGTTATGCTAACCTTTTCTTGGGGGTCGTCCTTTATCTGATTAAAGAAAAACAAAACCCTAAACCCTAGAACGACGATATAGTATCTAGCCTCTTCTCTCCGAAATACGACCGATTACCAAATAGTCAGATCAGTTCTGAACAGTTTTCAGAACACAGAAGGGGCTAGCATCCCGATCGCTTGCAGAGGAGTTCGTCGCGTGGATACCAGTAGAGGGCGAAGCGTAGAAAGCAGCGCCTCCACAACGAACAATAAAACACAGAAGTAATTTCTATCCAATCAGTTTTTCTAGTATGTGCAGATCCTGTTGGTGAATTTCCGTAGTTTTATTTTACTTTGTTTTTGCCTACGGATTCCAACAGGGAAAAGGGGTAAGAAGGTATGGGTGGAGTCTGTTGATAGGAAGGAAAGCAAGGTGGTGATAGGGGCTTACGAACCAGTTAAACGACCGTTGTCAGACATCACAAACCTAGCAAAGGTCTTGTTACCATGCACAAAGAAACAAAAAGCGGTTGAAGTTTTTGTAACGCTCAAGATCCGGACTTGTCTGAACCCGAGATGGACACGGTATCAACAAGAACACAAGGCTTCAAAACTTAGTATTACAAAGAAAATTGAAACTGAAATATCATTACTCAAATTCAAAGTTTAAAAGATGGACATAACATGAAGAGATGCAAGTTCTATTGACATCATAACAAAAATCTAAAAGAGTCTTCTACACCCCTTTTTCCCAAGCTCATTCAAAAACGTCTTCAAATTGGCTCTCACGCTCAGCGGGAACCTGGATTGAAAGTAGAGAGAGAAGTGAGTATAATTACTCAATAAGTAGATGACAGATTCTAACTTTTAGGATTGAACAGACGTTTGCCAGATTATTATCAGACAAATTAATATAAATATAAAATAGACTTCCTTTTAAAGTATAACTATCTTTTATACAAAATATATCAATTCTCACACATCCAGAAGTTCCCCAGAACAGTTCTCATATATTTAATATTCTCAATCATACTTTAACATTGAGTTCAAGACTCAGAGGGTAACAATGGATCAGATACGTGATATCATGCCTGTCTGTCTTTCCCGCCAGGTAGGTCAAAATAGATATGTGGACTTTTTTGTCCTTGCTCAAGGAAACAGAACAAATAGGTAGAACATGTTCCCCCACTACTAATCTAGAGATAATCAGAAACTCAATGCCAAAAACAAATACATATACACATGAAAATTTTTCAAAATTGTTTCTCGATTTCTATAGCAAATCTCATTCAAAATCTTTATCAATATTTACCCAAAACACGTCACTTGTTCAATCCAATTATTATATTCAATTAAAACATATTTACATTTTCATAATTAATAAACAGTTATAGAAATAGGGTTCATCCTCCACTTACCTTAGACTATAGAAGAATGAATAATCAATTCGAATTATATATTTCAGAGCCTCCCTGGGAACTACCTAGCATAAACCAAATAAAAGCCCTAAATTAATTACGAGTATAAAAATTCTATCTTAAGATTCCAAACGCAAAACCTAACAATTCATAACTATAAGATGTTAACAACACTTGGGAAATGATTTTTCGAAATTGAGAGAGAGTTGTGAAAAGTTGGAGGTACTTAAGCTTTTTAAAGAATAAGAATTCAAAAGAACATTTTACATAAGCTGAACTAATTAAAAATAAGGAAAGAAGGACTTACGATGGTTAGGTTGTCGTGGGAAGAAAAAGAAAGCAAAGAAGGAAAGTAGGGGGAGGGCTTTCTATTTATAAGGAATCCTAAAGGGAAAGGGGAAGAAGATTAGGGTGGCTGACTTAGGAAAAGGGGAAAGAAAGTCCTTGGGGACCAAGGGAATGGGTTAATACAGGGGGTTAAGTCTTAGCTAATTAAGATTTTTTTTTTTAAATTTTACAGGTATTACATCCTATCCTCCTTATAAAAAGTTTTGTCCCCAAAACTTTACTACTAACCAGAAGTATCAAACAACTGTGGAAAGTTGTTCCTCATCTTTTTTCCCAACTCCCAAGTAGCGTCTCTTGGAGTATGGTTAGACTATTGCACTTTCTCTTAAGGTATGAACCTTCTTCTAAAACTTGATCCTTTTGATCCATAATTCAAACCAGGTGTTTCTTTTAAGTGAGATTCTCTTGCACACAGAGAGGTTCAACCTCCAAAACATGACTTGCGTCAGGAATATACTATTTAAGTTGAGACACGTGGAATACGTTATGAACTCGCGACAATGCTGGTGGTAATGCTAGACGGTAAGTCAAGTCTCCAACCTTTTCCAATCTCTCAAATAGACATATAAATCTCGGACTAAGCTTGCCACTTTGACTGAATCTAATAATACCCTTCATAGATGATGCCTGCAAATATACTTTATCATCTTGAGTAAATGCTAGTGGTTGTCTATGATCATTTTTCCAACTCTTCTGTCGATCCTAAGCTATACGGAGATGTTCCTGATCACTGCTACTTTTCTTTTGTAATTTTTACTAATTCTGATCTTGTAACCACCTTCTCGCCTACTTTATCCCAACAAACAGGGGATCAGTACTTTCTTCCATATATGCCTGGAACAGAGCCATGCCAATACTTGACTGAAAACTATTATTACACGAAAACTCTACCAAAGTTAAGTAATCTACCTAGCTTCGTTTAAAGTCCATAACACATGCTCGGAGCATCTCTTCCAAAATTTGAATCACCCTGTCTTACTGTCTGTCTGTCTGTGGATGAAATAATGTACTGAGAGATAAGATACTATCGAACTCATCATTTAAACTCTTCTAGAAACGTGAGACAAATCTCGTATCATGATATGAGACAATCATTGCCAGAACCCCATATAATAGTACCACATTATCCATATACAGTTTAACTAACTCTTTCATCAAAGGTGTAATCTTTAGTGTCAAGAAATGAGCAGACTTCGTCAATCTATCCACAATCACCCAAATGAGATCCTTAATTGTTCGTGTTTTCAATAAATCAATCACAAAACAATCCTTTAGGTCTTTGATGTTCCGCTTTTACTTTTTGACAAACTAAGTATCGAGTCACAAATTCTGGAATGTCTCGTTTCATTCCATTCCATAAGAAATTTCTCTTTAAATCTCTATACATCTTCATCCCTTATGGATGGATGGAAAATTTACTTTTATAAGTCTCCTTCATAATTTCATGCTTCAATTATGCATTACTGGATACCCATAATCTGTCTCAAAACCATAAGCTTCTGTCAGCATGTAACTGTAAGTTTGAGTCTCCTGCAACATGTCCTTTAAACTTATTAAACTCGCCATTCTTCTTTCGAGCCTCTTTGATCCTTTTGATTACAGTTGGTTGAGCTAACAAAGCTGCCAAGGATTTGTTTGTCGATTGCACAATCTCTATTTCCAACTTTTCAAATACAGAAATCAATTGTTGTTGCCTAGTCTATAAAGATGCAAAGGTTCATACTGTCTTCCTACGCAATGTATTCGCCACTCGATTTGCTTTGTCGGGGTGGTAACTAATCTTAAGATCGTAATCTTTCACCAATTTCAACCATCATCTTTGCCTCATGTTTAAATCCTTCAAAGTGAATAAATAATGCAAACTTTTATGATATGTAAAAACTTCACATTGAGCTCCATACAGATAATGTCTCTACATCTTCAATGTAAACACCACCACTGCTAACTCCAAATCATGAGTGTGGGTAATTTTTCTCATAGGTTTCAACTGTCGTGAAGCATAACCAATAACTCGACCATCTTGCATTAATGCACATCTTAAACTATTCTTAGAAGCATTACTATAGATAACTGATATGTGTCATATTGTACTACATTTATATGTATTATTTTCGTCGTTTTACTATTTTTTTTAATGTATAAAATGTATAATATATAGCATTTACCTCTATTCTTATCTTTGGACTTCCCGATGAAGAAGATGAAGAATAAGAATGAAAACGGAAAAAAAAGAAGAGGCTGCCAACACCAAGAAAGAGGACCTACTGCCGACAGTAGGCCAACCTACCACACGCGGTAGGTTCAGGAGCTAAAAGGAGCCTACCAGAAGAAGCCTACCCACGAGGTAGGTCCCGAGCACTTCAACAAATTTGGAACATAACCCTACCATGGACAGTAGGTCTCGTTAGCAACGCAGTTAATACATTTTCAGCTGTTTTTATGTAATTTTTTGCCCCTTTTCATTATTCAATACACGGGTGAACTTTGGCAAGAAAAACCTTCTCAATTCCTCTTCAATTAGGTAATTCTCAATAATTAATATTAAATTGAAGCTCTTGGGTGAAGATTGAAGAGATTGTACGAAATAATGTCGGGTTTTCATCAACCGAATCGAGAGATGAGCTCGGGTGGCTTTCAGAACCGTGGATTCAACCCTTTTTCAGCCTAAGCCTTATTATTATTATTATTATTATTATTATTATTATTGCTAACTATGAATTTTATCATCAAATTGAGTATTGTTAGAATATTTACTAGCTAATTTTCCGTTGTTTGAATTAAGGGTCGAATCTAACTTTTGGATGAGATAACTTTGATTGAAATTCATAAAATTGATGTTTGTTTTATTGTTGCTTTTTGTTCGATTACGTTTTCATGATAATTGATTTGCGTGGAATCGATTATTTTATAAGATTGGTTGAAATTGAAAAAGGAAGACCAATCTAGGGCAACTAATTGAATAATAAAAGTTGGCAATTGAATAGAGATATTCCTTGGATTTTTAGGTTATTAGATCACTTAAGTATAATTGGATTCATAATCGATTAGGAAGAGAAGAGATTCTCCTCTAAAGATTAGTGAGTAAAGTGGCCTTCACCTAGAGATAGAGATTGCCCAATTTCATGTGATAACCTAACCTTAATTTTAAAACATCGTTTTATGAGTTCTTTAATTGAAATAGTTGACAAAAGTTAGGAGATTCCTTCATTCAAACTATTTTCATAAAATTTCATACCTTTTAATTATTGCTTTCATTTAATTGTTTTTAGTAGTTTTGAAAATAATTGCTCAAATAGATCAATTTGTTAGACTAAATATTAGTTAAGACGGTGAGTATTTGAGCTTTTTTGTTCCCTAAGTTCGACAACTCGGGTGTATCTCTAATACTACAGCAATAGGTACACTTGCTTGTTATATTCATTTTAGTTATACCCCATAATAAACATCAATAACACAATCCCCAGATTCCTTAGGCAAAGCAAGAATAGGTGCGGTTACCAACTTCTACTTTAGCTCCTGAAAACTTTTCTCACAAGATGGTGACCACTCAAACTTAACTCCCTTCTGAGTTAAATGAGTCAACGATGACACGATAGTTGCAAAGTCTTCCATGAACTTCCAGTAATATCCTGCTAAACCGAGAAAGTTGCGGATCTCTGTTACATTCGTTGGTCTCGGCCAATTCATGATTACCTCAACTTTCATCAGATCTACACTGATTGCATTTTCTGAGATCATATGCCCAAAAAATACTACACTCTTCAGCCAAAACTCACACTTCAACAGCTTAGCGTATAATTTATTCACTCTTAGAATCTGTAACACTTCACAAAGATGTTCCATATAGGGATGTAAACGAGACAAGTCGAGCTTGAGCTCGACAGGACACTTTTTTAATCAACTCGAGCTCGACTTAAGCTCTATCAAGCCTATCAATTTTGGCTCGAGCTTGAGCTTGAATTCAAATTTTTAAAGATATATTATTTATAATAATTAAAATAAAGTAAAAAAATTATATATTCTGGCTCGATAGGCTCAACGAGCCATCGAGTTAGTTTTAACGAGGCTTGAACTTGGCTCGTTTGCTTAGCGAGTTACCTCAGGCTCGGTCAACAACGAACGTGATCCAAACTTTGACCGAGCAGCTTAGCTCATTTATACCCCTAGTTCCATATGCATCTTCTTTGATGGTGTGCATACCAGGATGTCATCAATAAAATCTACAACAAACTTGCCTAGCTGATCTCGAAACACTTTGTTCATCAAATCCATAAATACTGCTGGGGCATTAGTCAATCCGAAAGACATCACTAAAAACTCATAGTATCCCTACCTAGTATAGAATTAACTTTTTGAAATATCTTCCGATTAAATCTAGAGTTGATGGTAACTTGATTGGAGGTCGATTTTGGAAAAGTCTTTTGCATCTTTTAATTGGTCAAATAGATCATTGATGTTAGGCAACAAATACTTATTCTTTACTGTGATCTTACTCAATTCTCGATAATCAATACAAAGTCACAGGCTTCCATCTTTTTTCTTCACAAATATCACCAGAGCTCCCATCGGTGATACATTCGATCGAATGAATTCATATTTAACAATTCCTGAAGTTGTTCTTTGAGTTCAGCTGGTGCTATTTGATACGATGTCTTCAATATTGGTTATGCACCAAGAATAAGGTTGATTTCAAACTCAATCTCTCGCTCCGGGAATACACTATGTAATTTTTTGGAAACACGTCTAGAAATTCCTGTGCCACCGGAATATCATCCAATTTTAGACATTTTTTTTTCTTCTGTATCTACAACATAAGCAAGATACCCATACAATCTCTTTTTAAACTTTTCCTTGCTTTGACCACAGATATAACAGGCAAGATATTCTTTCCTTGCTTTTGCATCAAACCTTCAAAGACAAACTCTTCCTTCTCAGGGGTACTAAATGTGACTTTCTTCTCACGACAATCCACCAAGGCATGATTTTGTGATAGCCAATCCATTCCAAATAATGGCATCGAAGTCAATCACTCCCAACTTTACCAAATATGCTTTAAGTCTTTGTCAAACTATCTCCAACTCGCATTCTCAATAATCGAGTCAGAGAGTAATATTTTTCCTCCAAGAGTACCTACTTGATAACACTCGACTAAATAGTCCAGTAGACTATCTAAGGTATTGGCAAGTTTTTGGGAGATAAAAGAACGTTGTACCACAATCAAATAGCACATAAGCTAGGAGGGCATTTATATAAATTGTACCAGCTACTACATCATTTGATGCATCCGCCTCCTACTGAGTCAGTACAAATGCACGAATATTATATTTCCTTTGTTGTATTCAAGTCCGTGACTACTGCGGTAGTTTATACGATTTTGTCACTAGTTGGTTCCGTTGTGGACACTCAACAGCTTTATGGTCAACTTTCCACACCCAAAGCATGCGCTGGTTTTCCATCGATATTTACTAATATGCATTCTGCCACAAACAGTACATAAGTTTTAACTAAGTCTAATTTTTTACTCTCTACAGTCCTCTATATGGCTATGATGCCTACTTCTTCGATTGAACCACTGATACAGATCCTCCAGAACTCTGTCTCTGATACTAGTTGTTAAAGGGTCTGGACCTCTTGATACCCCTTTCTGCATCTCCTCTACAAATACTGGCCTCAATTCGAATGCTCTTTTGATAAGCGTTTGCATAATCCCGAGAAGCCACTGATGAAAGCCTTGCCTGACCCCTTCCAAGCAAGCATTCCTCAAATCTCATCATTTTCAGGTGTTCAATACTTATTACCTCGAGTACAAACTTTCTCAAGAAATTGAACTTGTGCACATACTCTGCCACCTATATACCCTCAATCTACTTCAGATTGAAAAATTATTTTTCTTTCTCAATCCTCAAAGAGCTTAGAAAATAGTGATCCAGGAAAGCCCCCCTGAATACCTCTCAGTGAGGATTTCACCATATCCTAAATAAGTTGGAGATGCACCTTCTCACCATGTCTCTCTATCTCCTACAGAAAATGGTGCACCTACCTCCCCATTTCATGTTGTTTGGAATGTCAAATATTAGAAAGTTACGCGTCATATCTCGTGTCCATTTATCAACTTTTTTCTGGATCAGCTTATCTTCCAAATATGGGGACATTGGATTTTCTCATTTTGTCATAGAATATGGTCACAGTGAAATTGTTGCCTTATCCTTATTTTGTAAAGCCTGAGCCATAGCTTGAAACACTGTAGTCATTTCTGGCGGCATTGTGAAAGTTGCCTATGGTGCAGGGTAGGATGGCGGTGGTGGTAGATCATCTTGTAAACCATGAAAAGTGCCTGTCCAATTTTGCCAAAGACCTTGGGTTTTGGGTGCTTGAGCCTAATGTGCAATAGGAGCTTCATCAGTTTCATTAGCCACCTTAGAGCAGGTGGCTGACCTCCTATTCTATTTATCTTTACTCACAGATGTTCAACCATATAAGCATATATGGATGTACTTTACAAAAAAAGCACCCAAAGGTGTTAGGTTCTACAGCATATTAATAACAAAAGTCATGTCAGACAGACGAATCACTCACTTAATCCACCTAGAGGTAAGCTACTTTAGAATCCTAACATGTGCTCTAATACCACTAGATATCATGCCTCGGGTCCGGGCTTTCACAAACCTGAGATGGACATGTCGTGCCTACAAGGACACAAAGCTTTAAAACTTAATAGAGTACAGAGAAAACTGAAACTGAAATAATCATTACTTATATTCAAAGTGCACAAGGTGAAAATAACATGAAGAGATGCAAGTCCCATTGGCATCGTAACAAAAATCCAAAAGAATCTTCTACACCCCTTTTTTTCCAAGCTCATTCCGAAACGTCTTCGAATCCGCTCTAACACTCGGTGGGAACCTGGACTAAAAATAAAGAGATGAGTGAGTACAACTACTCAGTAAACAAAGGACAAGCTCTAACTTCTGGGATTGAACAGAGATTTGCCAATTATTATAAACATAAAACAAAGTTCCTTTTAAAGTATAACTATCTTTTATACAAAATACGTCGATTCTCATATGCTCCAAAATTCTTCAAAATAGTTCTCATACATTTAATCTTCCCAATCATACTTTAACAATGAGTTCAATATTATACAGAGGGTAATAATGTGTCAGATATATGACATCATGTTTGGCTGTCTCTCTCATTAGATACGCCAGAACAAGTATGTGGGGCTTTTTATTCTTGCCCAAGGAAACATAACAAATAGGTGGAACATGTTCCCCCCATTACTAATCAAGAGATAATCAAAAGATCAATACCAAAAACAAATACAAAATATTCCTTTTTGAAAAGCCATCAAATTAATTATAACAGATATACATGTAAATTTTCCAAAGTTGTTTCTCGATTTCCATGGCAAAGCTTATTCAAAATCTTTATCAATATTTACACAAAACACGTCACTTGTTCAACCCAATTATTATATTTTATTAGAACATATTCACATTTCATAATTAATAAACAGTAACAGAGTTAGGGTTCATCCTCCACTTACCTTAGATCATAGAAGAATACAAAATCAATTCGAATTATGGATTTCAGAACCTCATTGGGATCTTCCTAACATAGACCAAATAAAAATACTAAATTAGTTACTACTATAAAAATTCTATCATAAGATTCTAAACGCAACCTAAGAATTTATAACTATACGAGGTTAACAACACTCGGGAAACGATTTACGAAATTGAGAGGAGTTGTGAGAAGGTGGAGGTCCTTAAGATTTTTAAAGAATAAGAAGTCAAAAGAACAATTTACATAAGCTGAACTAATTAAAAATAAGGAAAAGGACTCATAGTGGCTCGGTTTCGTGGGAAAAAAGAGAAAGCAAATAAGGAAATTAGGGGAAAGGCTTTCTTTATAAGGGATTCAAAAGGGAAAGGGAAGAAGATAATGGTGGCTGACATGGGAAAAGGGGAAAAAAGTCTGTGGAGACCAAGGGAATGAGTTAAGGTGGTGGGATAGTCTTAGCTAATTAAGTTTTTATTTTTTATTTTTTTATTTTACGGGTATTACAGTTTCTGACCAGGTACATTTTTCTATCATGATCTTGGACAATATGTCCGGTCTTTACTCTGTTAAACAAACGACAGAGGTTGCTCCATCAACAACTCTACTGAAAACAATGAGTTGCTTACTTTGGAACTGTTGGGGTTTAATGAAATCCCGTGCAGTGCATGCTTCGGATGACTTAAGGGAGACTAAAATAAACATGTTATCAGAGACTAAATTACGAAAATCTAAACTATATCAGTTACGTCTTACTTTTAGTTTCTCTAATTATTTTGTTGTTGATATGGTTAGTGAGAGATGGGGTTTAGCTTTTTTTGTGGCAAGAGGGAGTAGTTGTATCTCTTGTTAATTTCTCTGTGGGGTATGTGGATGCTCGAGCAATGGGGTGGTGGGGAATAATGATTGGTTCTTTATAGAGTTTATGAAAATCCAAGGGTAGAGTTGCGAACGGAGTTGTGGAAGCTATTAGAAAGGGTGGGGGAAGAGAGGAGGGTGCCTTTGTTTTGTGGGGAGGGGGAGGGGGGGGGGGAGGTTTATAATGAGGTTCTATCAATGAATGAGATCAAGGGAAAAGGGGGAGAAGTGTGAGTCAAATTTGGGCTTTCCAAGAGGTGGCAGGTAAAATGGGTTTTTGGAGATCTAGGGATGAGGGGAGAGGAGTATACGTGGTATAATATGAGAGAGGGAAGCCAATGTACTTAGGAGAGGTTGTATGTGGGGTTTCGCTAATCTAGCATGGAGACAGTTTTTTCCATATACTTTTATTTAGAATATTTGACATGTCTCATTCTAGTCACATGCCTTTACAACTGCAGCTAAAATGAGATATCCCCGAGTGAGGGGGAAGGTTGGGACGGGTTGAGGTTTGAGATAATATGGATGAAAGAGCAGGAAGGTAGTGAGTTGGTGGGGAGAAGTTAGAGGGGTGGGAGGGTAGGGCGGGAAAATTTGGTGTGTGAACTATTAGAGGGTCAATATGATCTTCTGGTGTGACTTAAGGGATGGGGGAGGCGAAAGTTTAGGAATTTAGGGAAGGAGAAAATAAAGGCGAGAGAAAAGTTGAAGATGGTGGAGGAGGGGAGAGGGGATGGGTAGGAGTTGAAGGAGGTGCAGGTGGGTTTGGAGATGGTGTTGGAGGGAAATGATGAGTATTGAAATGTGTGATCCCGGTCGAATTGGATGTATTATAGAGACATAAACACCAGTTATTTTCATCACCATACTAGTAAAAGGAAAGCAAAAATTTTTATTTGCTCTATGGAAGTGATGGATGGTCGGAATCTTATAGGAGCAAATGAGATAGAATTTCATATGTGGGGTTTTATCAGCAATATTTTTCCTCAGAGCAGGCGGATATGGATTATGAAGTAGTCTTGTGTGACATTTCTGTTTGTGTTTTAGATTCTGAGAATGTGAGTTTTTTTAATCAGGCCTTTATAGTTGAGGAGGTTCAGACAACTCTTACATACATACATCCTACCAAATCTCCGGGTTTGGACAGTTTTCATATCTTACTTTATCAAAAGTACTGGGGGAAGGTGGGACTAGCTATTACCCAAGTGGTGCTTGGCTTTTTGAATGGTGACCTGGATATATCTAAATTAAATGAGACTTTTATTGTTTTGATACCGAAAGTTAAGAATTTGAAAAAAGTGATTGAGTATAGGCCTATCAATTTGTGTAATATGATTTTTAAATTGATTTCAAAGACCATGACCAATTGACTATGGGGTGTGCTTCCGGAGAGAATTGATGATTCTCAGAGTGCTTTTGTGAAAGAGAGATTAATAACTAAAAATGCGATTACGGGGATGGAGACTTTTCATTTAAGCTTGACATGATGAAGGCTTATGACAGAATTGAGTGGCGGTATTTGGAATAGGTGCTGAGGAAAATGCATTTCTCCTCGAGGTGGGTACGACTCATCATGCAATGTGTCACTTTGGTTTCTTTCCATATCCTAATTAATGGTAAGCAATTGACGCGTTTTGTACCCACAAGAAGGATACAACAGGCAGATCCACTTAGCCCCTTCTCATTTGTAATTTGTTCGTAAGGCCTGTCATTTCTTATCAAGAGGAGGCTGTAGTAACATATGTGGCGAGGGATACCATTAGGACATGGTTTGGTGTCGTTGTCAAATTTATTTTTTGCTGAGGATAGTTTATCGTTTCAGGAAGCCTTGCTAGTGGGAGTTTCGGAGTTGCTGGCGATTCGAAACTTATATAAGTTGGTTTCTGGGCAAAAGGTAAGTCTATCAAAGTCCTTAGTTTATTTCTCTAGACATGTAGATCAAGGAGATAGGACAACTTTGGCATTTTTTTTGGGATGTCAATTTCAGAGGGAAAAGGAAACTATTTGGGGCTGCCATACTTTATGGAGAGGAATAAGAAGGAGATTTTCCTCTATATACGAGAAAGAGTTGCAAAGAAAACACGGGGGTGGAAGGAGAAATATTTATCACATACTAGAAAGGAGATTTTAATTAAGTCTGTGTTGCAATAAATTCCCTCTTATGTGATGTCTGTTTTCTTACTCCCAAAGACTCTTTGTGATGAAATTACCTTCCATGATCCTTCAGTTTTGGTGGTCGAGTGGGGAGAAGGAGAAAGGTATTTGTTGGCGAAGATGGGAGGAGTTGTGCAAGAGTAAATGGAAAGGCGGGTTGGGGTTCCAGGACATAGAAATCTTTAATTTTTTACTCTTGGAAAAACAAGGTTGGAGGATTATGGAGAATCAAGATTGAATTCTTGCGAGGATTTTGGAGGCTAAATACTTGTTTTTTCATCCAATTTCTTGTGCTGACCTTGGGTAAAGGCTATCCTTTGCTTGGCGATCATTTTGGGAAACCCATAGTTTGCTGAAGGAGGGGCTTAGGTGGAGGGTGGGTGATGGCTCACAAATCCGAGTATGGAAAATGAGATGGTTGCATGAGCCCTACAATTTCCAAGTCACTTCTAGGAATTTGTTTTTAGAGCATTTCCTTATGGTTGCAGACTTGGACCAAAAGGCGAATTCCTCGCCCTCAGGGCTCCCACCAGACTGCCCGACGCCCAGGTGGAAGATGTAAATTATGGTGACTCAACGGTCCTCCAGACTAGAGGCCAGGACCTGGTGCCCATAAGGAACCACCTCCCACATTGGAGAGATTGAAATTCCCACACTGTCGTGGCCAGGATTCGAACCTTGGCTCTTGGACCAACTCTGCAGCCCCAGAACCAACTGAGCTACGCCCATACGGGCCTTATGGTTGCAGACTTGATTTGGATAGACACGGGAGAGTGGGATGGCGCACTGATTCGGAGTACTTTTAATCATAGGAATTGTGGGAAAACTCTTCGAATTCCATTGGCACCCTCCTTAGGGCCACATATTTGAGTATGACACTATACAAAGAACGTATTCTTTTCTGTTAAGTCGGCATATCACTTAGGCTGCAAATTAATGGCTAATTAGAATAGTGATGCACCTGGTTCTTCAGTAAGTTTAGACTGTGTTTGGAAAGCTTCATGGGCTGCTAAAATCCCTCCGAAGGTGAAGATATTTAATGGATACTGTGTACTGAATCTTTAGCTACTAAAGAGTTGTTATGGAATCTGTGGTGTGCCGCTTCTGCATGATGGAACCAGAGACATAGGTACATTCATTTAGGCAGTGTGAGTTTGTTGTGAATGTTTGGTGCTGTAGTGAGGTGAATTTTGAGGTCTTATATCGTGGGGTCTTGAGCTGGAAAGATTGTATTAGTTTGTTAGCAAAATTCCAGGGTTGAGTTGGAGAAGACAGCCATGATTTTTTGCAAGGGGTGGAGAGCCCGTTGCATTTTAGTCTTTGAAGGCAAGCGGTGGAAAGCTAATTTTGTGTTGCAGAGTGCAGAGAATGGTTGGCGGCAGTTTCAGGCATGCTGCTGCAAGTGCAAGGGAGGGCAGTTTGGGGCCCAGCTGTTTATACTTTGTATTTATTGTAGATTCTTACTAATAGAATATTTCTATTTCTTGCCCGCATGGGCGTAACTCAGTTGGTTTTGGGGCTGCAGAGTTCGTCCAAGAGCTAATGTTCAAATTCTGTTAACGGCAGTGTGGGAATTTCAATCTCTCCAATGTGGGAGGTGGTTCCTTGTGCGCACCAAGTCCTGGCTTCCAGTCTGCATGACCGTTGAGTCACTATGATTTACATCCTCCACCTGGACGTCGGGCAGTCTGGTGGGGCCCTGAGGGCGAGGAGTTCGCCTTTTGGTCCAAGAATATTTCTATTTCTTCTAAAAAAAATTCTTCCTCCTAATAGGAATTTTTTATTTTTTAAGAAGATAAATTTACAAATTTTAAATTTGTTTAGAAGTTTGTGAATTTTGTCAAATTTTATCAGAAAATTAAATGAAATATCACTTTGTCTAGGTTTTTTAGGAACACTTTGTCTGGTTAAAAATCTAATTATATTTAGTCTCCAAAATAAATTAGGTTTTTTTTTTTATTTTGGTCCATCAATTTTAATTTCAAGACGTTTTGATCCACCTAACAATTTAATTTTAATTTCGTTCTTTTTAGTATTTTTAGAAAAATTTATCTTTGTCAAAATTTAAATTTTTCTTCCTCAAAAGAATATATGGATAATTTTGTAATTTCACATACACAATAAAGAATGGGGAGTGAAATGGTGACTTTTGGGGTTTTTTTTCTTTCTAATATTATGTATTTGAATTACAGAATTATCCTTGTTATATTTTGATGAAAAAATTTTTTTTGATAAGGATAAATTTGTCTAAAAGATCAAAAAGAATAAAAATAAATTATTTCGAGATCATAATAGCTAAAATTAAAATTTAAGGATAAAAAGAAAAATTAAATTATTTAGGAATTAAATAGTGACATCTTCAAAAAAAAAAAAAAAAAGAAAGAAAGGAAGAAAGAACATCGATTTATATAATAGTTGGGGGAAAAAAAGAAAGAAAAGGATAGATTTTGGATTGGGGCAATGAGCAGATAGTCCATCGTTAGCAGTTGGGCTTTCTCGAAGAAAACAATTCAGAGCCTTACAGCCCAGACCAAATCAGCCCAAACTAAAATCCTCATCAGCCCAAGAAAGTTTTTCTGAAAACTCAATATTCAAGACTCAAGAGCATTAACTTCATCGTACGATGGCAATGAAATGGGTCCAATTAGATACTTAATTCATTTGTACCTATTTCATTATGTTTTCATTGAGGATTTCGGTGAAAATGTGATAAATTTTGTATCCAAACTTAAAAGATGGATTGGAGGCAGGATTAAATTTTTTATATTCCCGGCAGTCCCATCTCCGCCCATCCCCAAAATTATTTCAAATATATTTATATATATAAATATTATTTTTAATAAAATACTAAAGTAAATACTATAGAGCAGAAAAATAAAAAATATATTAATATCAATACCTCATTGAACTTATGTCATGTATTATTTAGTTTGAAGATGGTAGAACTAACTCTTTTTTTTTTTTTTTTTTTTTAACATGGACTTTTTTTATGAAATGATTATTACTTATGTTATTTTTTTAAATGTTAATTCATTTAATTTTGTGGCATACATGTTATTATTTTGTGTTTAACAAGATTATCAAAAATAATAAATCTAATTCCTCGCTTAGGTCCCCAATTCTCCAGTAGATTTGGATGGGGATGAGAATAAATTTCATCCTTAAATGTGAGGATGGATTAAAAATAGAAATTAATTAGGAGATGTTGAGTTGGAAATGTGCGTGATTTTCATACTAAGCACAAAAATGAGTTAGGAATGAGAACAAGGTAAGAGGGTGAGAATGGAGTTTTCACCTACCCCGTTGCCATCCTACTCTTTCTGTATTGCAAAAAAAAAGCCTGTGCAACACATACACGAGACCTCGAAGAGTAACAGTTTTTCCATTTTTTCCCATTTTAGTAAACCGTTTATGTAGCAAGATACTAGTTCAATGAGAAAACACGTTTTACTAAACAAAGATTCTAGGTTCAAATCTTATCTGCTTTTCTAATGTATTAAAAGAATAGTTTAAGTATTGCTTCATTTAATAAATTATTCGCTTCGTATTTAAAGTCAGCTTATAGACACATTTACATTATTGCATTTAATATAATCTCCACTTTATATTTGACTTGTCATGAATCAATTTGTTAAATTTTCACTTTATTAAATTCTCAAGTCCTAGAACCATTTTTCAAAGAGAAATTAGGCAGCTAAATATCAAGGGAATATTTAAGTTTCCAAAAAAAAGGCCATTTCTGATCTAGTTAATAGCAAGTAATAGTACAATAATCTTCAAGTTTGCTTACATTTTCTTCCTTAGCAATAATTAGCTCCAATGGAATTTCATGTAACTCATTTTACATTTAGTTTTGTCATATTTATGGCAAAATTTCAATGTTTAGTGGTGCTCCCCCTGCTCCAACACAATATACAACAACCATCTATACAATTGTTTACAAGTCTAGTTACACTAGCAAAAAATGTCTACTTAATTCGTGTGTTTGAATTTATTAGGTGATGATCTCTATCTTCATTTGAATTGGATCTCAAATTTTTTTCTCATTGACACTATATTTAGTAGCGAGGCAGTAACAAAGGTTTTTTTTCTTTTGTTTTGAAAGAAGAACTAAGTTGTTACTGACCAGTTACAACCGACCAATTGTGGTCGATGTTCAACTGGTCAGAATCTCTATTTATCAAGAGTAACAACGGTTGATAACCTGTGATCAATAACAGGTTAGGTGTTCGATTGGTCGGGAAATATTCTGATCAATGAAGCTTCAGTCTGCAAATGTCGAGTCCGACAGATTCACATTTAGTTGGTAACGGTTACCAACCAAATTATTGGAGTTAAAAATAGTGTTTACATATCGATCAACAGTTAGTTAATCGAAAACTCTTTAAAGTACTAATTGAAATCACTTTTTTATTTGTAAAATCAAAATGAAATAAACCCTTACATTGAGGAAGTATAAATTGGATAACTTTCCGAGACCATCTAATGGCATGTGAAGGTGTGAACTAAATGCAAATTTCTGCTGCCTAGCAAAACTATGGGTAAACAATGGACAAATTGATCTTTGCAAGAAGAAGAAGAAGAAGAAAAAAAAAAAAAAAAGATAGATAAATAACCATGTAATTGACAAATTGAAGTAGTAGTACTCATGTACTTAGCTTTTTTTTTTTTTTAAGGATTAATGGCTTTTTGTCTTACATTTGTCTAAGTTTAGGAAACAAATTGCATAACTAATTAATTTTTGCTAGTGGAATTTTTTTGAAAATTAATATATATAACACACAACTAAACCTACAATATATATTAATTTGACTAATTAATTTGCAGAGTTTGAGTCCAAAAAACATAATTAATATCAATGGCAAAATTGGACTTGTGTTGAAGAATTAAGATATTTATTATAAGTAGTAAAATTATAAATAGTTTTAGACCTTAAAAATGGTATAATAAACCTTATAGAAGCATCCATAATGGGGGAAGTTGATACAAGTCCACTTAGGATCATCAATCTCTTACAAATTTCTTCATCAAAGGCCTTACTGAGTATTTGTCAAAATACAATTAGGTTTTGCAGCAAATGACCAACTTGTAATGGCAAAGAGTATTAATAGAATAGTATATATTTATATATATTTATATATATATATATATATTTATGTTCCTTTCTCAATATTCTTCAAGATAATGTTATACCTAAGACTTTCTTTGGGCTGACATTCTTGTTGTAAGCCGTCCTAGGCAAAGGTTGACCTAAATAAACAATTACACTAATTAATCCTTGTTTTTACTAAATATATATATATATATATGTTTGAATATTGTTTCTTCTGACTTCATTTTTGACTGATCCTTAAATTATACAAACAATGGTGTTCATGGACCTTAATTTCAACTATAATCCATCTTTTCCTTTTTATATACGAAGCAGCAGACCATTTCCTAGCTAACTATACACTATTTTCACTATCCCTTTAGTGTTTAGACTCATTCATGTTACTTTTGAATTCTTTAATGGAATTAGATACACTCATGGGTAAACAAAAAATAAATTTATATTAACTCATTGTGCAGAATATAAAATAGAAAAAAAATTTAAATTTATAAGTCATTATCAACTACAACTATTCTGAAAAAATTCAATACGAATAGCTAAAAACTCATAACTCATCTACAATAATTATTCTAAAGAAACTCAACGTGAATGGCTGAAACTTATAACCGGACTTATATATATGTTTCAAACACTTAAAAAGTTAAATTCAAACCTCTTTATATATAGAGAATAATATGCGAGGAGTTCTCAAAGAAAACAATGTGTGATTAAATCACTCAAACTTTCCTTATTTTTTTCAAAAGTTTCAAAATCGATCATAATAAATTAAATTCAAGAATATAAGTTAACATTTAACTATACATAAATTCTCATTTATTCAAGGTTAAAAGTTCTAGTTCCGTCTTTTTTTAAGTTTAGTAAATTAAAACTGGAGCACACTTGATCAAGAGAAATCAACCAATGCTTGGAGGTTTGAAGCATTAGAAATGAAAACAATTTGCAGCATTTTTCTCGACTTAGTAACCTTAATTAAAAAAAAAAAAAAAGGTGGTTAATGTAGAATGAAGCAAAATGACTTCTAGTAGTGTCTTGGGGAATTTTGGTAATATGAAATTGATAATTAGCTTCCTTTGTTGACAAGTAAACGCAAATATGGTCAACTACATCGGTCTCATGTAGACTCATAGGATAGAGTTTTGAAGATTTTTAAGGTCACAATTAATAGATAAATACATAGTGGCTAATCTTGCTTATTAAACTAATAACACACCACTCACTAATTATCGTGTTTTTCTTATTAATTAATATAATTGTTATATATAATTGTAATATGCAATTTGCATAATTGCATTGCAACTTTCACACCAAATGAACAGTAGTACTGTTTAATAAAGTTTTGATTAATTAATTAAAAAAAGGGTTAATATAATTATGAAATATTGAAATGAAAGGACACATGCATGAGATTAATTATAATGGAGGAGTTTGTTAATTAATTAAATTAAAAGGCATTAATTAATTAATTAAGATGCCGGGGCTTTACCAACCGAGTGTTTCCCTTTCTTTGGAAAGAATGGAGGCAAAAAAGTAGTAGTTCATTTCCTCCCTTTGGCTTTGTGTTCGTGTAGGGAACCTCTTGTTCACTTCATACTTAACATAAAAAACATCTTTTCTATTCTTTCTATTGTGTTTATAATTGGCCTTTATTTCCATGCACGCATGGCCACAGATTCACTCCACTTAGAACTCTATCTTAATTAATTTATACTGAATTCACTGATTCGTTAAGACGCGATTTTAACTGTTTCATAGTATAATTAACTAATTTAGATTGAATTTTCAGAGTGTGTTAGAACGTGACTTTAACTGTTTCATAGAAGAATTCAAGTTTTGACTTCACAAACATTTACAATGCGATTACTCATTGTTTGCGTCACCGAATTAGTTAAATTTTACTGTAACTTGTTATTATTATTCAAGAACCTTTTAAACCAAACAAAACTACAGAAATGTGGTAAATTTACTTTTAACCATACATAATTATTGATTATAATTAGTCTACTCTAATTAGAAGTTAATTACATGCTAAGTAAGTTATAATCCTCCATACGTGCGAATTTTGGTGACAAGAAAAGATGAAACGTGCAGGTGAAAATGGCTATATACAGAGCTATAGCCATCATCTCCAATATAGCCCGTGTGCCCTAGAAATAATTGAGTGGTATCCATTTCTCAAAAAGTCACAATAATCTCCAATTTTTTCCTAGGCTCCCATCTTATCTTGATAAATATACATCTCCTCCTACGATTGCGTCTCATGTGGGTCCAAGATTAATACTCACCTTTATCAATAAAATATTATATTCAATAATTAAATTTAAATGAAGTAGATCGTTATGATAATTAAAGTCGAACATTCGAGTAATTGAAGATGAAATTAAAATATCTCACTAAGAAGAAGATAGAAAAGAGCATGAGCAAACCTTCAAGATGTGTTTTGGATTGTTCAAAAAACGGCAATCATCTAAAGAGAATTAATGTGACGTCCCTATCGCACATGAGATAAGTATAATGTACTCATATAATATTATATAAGAATGAGTTCAAGTATATTCTTGGTAATTTGGGATATTTATCTGACATAAACAGAATAATTTGTCAAATAAAGATCGTAAGTGCTGTCAAACTCATGAATTATAAGCTCGAACTCACGAGTCCAAGACATGACATTATCTGTTATCAGAACATGGTTTACTAACCAGACGCGTGGGAACTAAAATCTCGCATTCCTAGTTTAGTATAGTGGACTAACTCTGGGGTAACTAGCGAGAATGCTAGGAACATCAGGAGTGAATGCAACCCCCTATTTCACATACACCACCTCTAAACTCTCGCATCTCTAGTCTAGTTTGGAGCTAAGTCGGGAATGCCTATCGATGATGCTAGGGCTTTAAGAAATGTATGTGACGCTCTAATTTCACATGTGAAGTATATATATGATGTGTTTGTAGATTATATATATAAGTATAGACTTAAGTATCATAATTATCGTTGAAATATTCATTTTGGCATAGTAAATCACGCACACACTTGCAAACTTGGGAGTACTTAACAATTAAACAGTAGTTATACTTTTTTTTGTATGTTAATCCAAAAGGGGAAAGTAAAAGGAAAGAATGAATACAAATGTCACGTCCTTTTAAAGCATGGACCTAATCAAACAGCAGGTGCCATTGAATCTAGACCTCCTAAGTCTTTTACTTTCCTCTTCTTCCTCCATTAATTTATATATCTATCTATCTATCTGATGGGGTCTTATATTTCCTGGCCATTGACAATCATGTTCAAAGCCCCCCATCAAAATCCAACCTGTTGCTTTTCTAAATACTGTGTAGTTATAGAACCATTACCATCAAAATGAACACTGTCTTTTTCATCCCCAAACCGATAAAAGCTCCTTCAAATATTCAAAGGACCTCTAGCTATTAACACCTAACCCTTCTTCTTTCTCATCTGCTGGCTGCTGCTATGCTAAATTGACAGTGATATGTGATCCCTTCATTTTTCACCTCATGAAATAAGTATAATATATTTCTACAGTATATAAACGTGAATCTAAATATTCGTAATCACTTTAAAGGTATCTATTTTAGCGTAGCTAGTGAAAACGATAGCCAAATAAAGATTGAACGCATCATATTCTCATTAGCTTCAAAATACTATGTATTATGATATGAGTCGGTCTACTATGTGCCTAGACATAAACACGCGCATAATGCATATATTATAATAAGAGTCTTTTTATTATGTACGTAGATAGAAACGCACGCCTTAAAAAAACCATCTTAATATAAATATATCTAAGCTAGAAAATGAGTGAAAAAGGAGCGGGATTATTATTCTTATGAATGGTCCCCTTGTTCTGTCTTAATTCCAGATGTCAAGCACATATAACAAATGGCATTAATCAGGTTTAATCCCAGAAATTTTGACAGTAACATAGCAATTAAAAGAGTTATTTTGCAGAATGATAACGTAACTTTTGGACGGTTAAATGGAAGATTAATTTTCATCGAATCTACTGTACAGATCTTCCTTCCTAACCCAAAATACACATTAAGCCACGTCCCCAAATATGTGCTAATTCTTGATTGGCAAACTAAATGCCTTTGCTTAGCTAATTCCCAGTAAGTTTAAGATTTCCCCAGCCACCCACATATATAATCATCATATACTTAACTAATTATACTTAATTCTATCCATGTTAATTACAACTCTTTCCTCCCTAACCTTATGGAAAAAGTACGCGATTGTGACATATATATACATACATACGATTTTTTATATCACGATATTAATAGCATCTAGATAGTAACTTACAAGTATAAGACTTAAATTAATTCCAACGTTACATGTGGTAGCGCAGTATAATTTCGAGTTCGAATCTTAAAAATATACTTGTGCTTTATGAAATGGAAGTCGTTCTTGTAATCTACACTATATGTAGCAGTATTTATTGAGTTTGACTCTTAATATGAGATTAAGATCTATCCTAAACATTTTAGCCTGTTACTATAAGAATTTAAACTTTTAACAACCATAAATATTTACAACAGTATATAACATATTCGCATAATTTGACTCTTAATTATTAAGATTAAGAATTTTCTTGGACATGTCATATTTACGATGTGTTTATTTATTGTGCCAAACATATTGCCATACCGGGTCAATAAGACTAAGATTTAGCTCCAACACACGTGGCTTGGCACGTTGTTGGATACATTTTTCTAGTCAACTACTGAAAATTAAACGATAATTTGTTATTTACAACTAGATAGATGGAGCTAGGAGAGTCCAAGAACTGGTCCCCTGGCTGACTTTGAAGGGAAATTTGCCAAGAAAGCAAGCAGCCCAAAGAAACACGTCATCCCATGAAATGCCAGATCATCATCATCTTCTTCTCTACTGACCAGTGTGAACCCTTATTAAACAGGGTCCTAAAGTGCCTGTTTAATTAATCAAAGAAAAACCATTAATATAACTAAATACATCCTCTCTCTGCCCTGGGCCTGCCTGGCTAGTAGTACTAATAGTGCAAGAACACGCTTTTCTTTCTCTCTTTTCAATTTTTTTCCCCTTAAATTTGAAAGTTTTGATTAAAATACAAAAAGGGAATTAAGTTTGTAGAGTTGGAGGGCAACATGGTTACGTATACTTAATTAAAATGCAAAAAATACAGGAGACAATGCTTAATATTTTAACTAATTAATTTCCTTTTTTATTTTTTTAAGAAAAAAGGCATATATATTAATATAAATCAATCAAAAAGAGATAAAAACAGTGCTTCCTTTGTCACATATTGGCGGCTGAAACTATGTTTGGAAAAAAAAAAAGACCATGAAATTAATTAAATTAAAAAAGGAGGTTGTCTTAAACTTAAAACTTATGGGGTGGGGGGAAGGGACACGTGAGAATATGATTGTCACATAAAAGATGAGAGGACAATTCCAGTGATGCAATGATTTTTGTCTCGTTTGTAGGAATCAAAGGTTAAAAACAACAATAATAAACTTGGGAGTAATTAGTGAGTAAACTATATATATTATATAGAATTAAGTTAATTAAATAGTAGGCTTAATTAGCTAGCTAGTTTTGATTGATTTCTAGTTTGGTAGTATTAATTAGGAGTTCAAACATGGAGTTGGAATTTACTACATTTGAGGGCTGGCAGAAGCAGGTGAATCCATGGAGCCTCATATTCCCATGTTATACAGAGACAGCTTCTTCAATTACCTCATGTGATGAACCCCTGTGTATATTGCTCTAATATCGCACTCTTCACTTTAAATGAACTTTATTTTCAAGACAATGAACCTAATAGATTGGTCATCATCAGTTCCAATACTCTTTAACTACTTCTCAAATTATATATACTTGTTTCTTAGGAGGATCAATGTTTTTATTAATTTTTCAGTTAAGCTAATATATTTAATGATGAAGAGGAGAGAGGCTAAACATAGGATAATACTTGAAATGTGTACTTTTTATTAAGAAAAAATAAAAAACTAATAAATTGATCAATTTTTTCAATATTTTATACTTTTGAAAACAACTGCATAATAGAATTTTCCGGCATTCATCATTAACAAATATACCTTTTTCTTTTTCCTTCTTTTTAATAGGTATTCATTCATTAAGCTTAGCTAAAAACAGATCATAAGATAGGAAAGTTTGCTAAAAATTAAGACATAATTTGGTACCAATTCACAATGTAAGTAGTATTGGATTTCTACACACATATATATATTCATAAATATATATTATAGTATATTGTATTTGTAAGTATATGGATATTGTTATTGGAGGAGATTTTCAAATGTAATGGGAATTATTAGCAGGAGAAAGAAAATTCTACACCTAATCACGTATACCATAGGAAGAAAAAAATACCATACGCATGCTTTTAGAGAGAGAGAGAGAGAGAGAGAGAGAGAGTCAAAGAAAGAAAAAAATGGCAGCAGCAGCAGCAGCTGCCTTATCATAAGAATTTTAAGTTCATAGTTTGATTGTGATCAGGTCAAAGACGCTTCGAATTGATAACTAATATTTGATGAGAGAAGAGAATATAATTAAGTACCACATAAACTAATTTAATTCTACTTAATTTCCCCCTAATACTCCTAATTATCCTTCTTAATACTATCATTATTATAATTATTAAACAGTAATATCTATATATATAGGATGAGAGAGAAAGAGAGAGAAGATACCGTCCACTGGAAAAATTGAAGCGCATAAACCCTGAAAACCCGGGCCAGCTTTTGACAAAATCACTCCCAAACAAATTTTTTTTTTTTAAAAAAAAAAGGTTTATTATTAATAATCTTTTTACTAGTTTAGTGGCCACTCTTCGTCACTCAAGCCAATATTTCTTTTGCTTTGCAACTCATAATAGTCTCATTAATTACATAAAAATTTTATTTAAAGCTTTTTCCAAAAGCTGAATTTTTGTAAAAATAGGAGACCTGAATTTGAATGAAAGAGATTTATATGGAGTTTTGAAATTATAAATGCAAATTTAGATATTCATAAATATATATTTTTTATAACATACTATTATTATATGTAATTATATATTTTAACTATTACATTACACTTTTAAGGGTTTTTGAGATGATGAACCACAATATATAATTCCAAATCTCTAACTATTTGATAGGTAAAATTGAAACCTCTCAATTAGATATTAAGAATTCAACTCTCGTATAAGGCATAATGTTAATATAACAAATAATCGAAAATAGTTCAATAACCATTTATAAAATAAAAAGAGTTTAAATATACTTATTTTAAGTAACAAAGAATATAAGATTAGAAATTGTACTTAATTTAATAGATGTTTATATGTAACTTTCATTAATAATATCACACCACTTATACTCAAAAAAAAAAAAAAAAAAAAACTATCAGTACTATTCAATTATATGTATAAATATGAAATGATGTGAAGAGAGCCCTGTCCACACATGTTTGAAAATGAGGATATATGTACATTTAATTTATATATTTACCAACTCAAACATAGTTGTACTCTAACTACTAAGACTGACTACATATGATGATTATCTCACTTGTTTTGTTAGGCAAAATTGAGGTAGAAATGAGCTCAAATATTGTTTCATCAGGTGGAAAAAAGGATCATATCTCTCTATATATATCAGTCTCATCAATTGACAGTACTAATTCATACTAGTTTGTGTGTGTTGAACACTAAGTGAACAGCCCCTTGAATGACGAATTTAATAGCTTTGAAAAGTTAGATTGGACTCAAGAAAAAATTTGAGTCATATATATATACAGCTCCCCACCATCTTTGTTGTCACCCCACAAACTGAACTTCAGTTGAAACAAGTATGACAATTTAGAACTAATCACCAACCAGTCTCCTAATTACCATATTTGCTTAATGGGAGACTTAACCTTACCTATGTTCAAAATAGAAAGAAATGTTTATCATCATGTGTCGGCGTTCACCATGTGATCAAGATTCATCTATGGTGACCAAGAGTGTTGAAAATATCCTTCCTCTTTTGAAATATTGCAGTTATATTTAATTTCATTAAATTTTAATATGATATCAGAGTTGTATATTTACTTCAGTATTAGTTACTTGTAGGTGTCTTGCAACACACTTATCCTACATAAAATAAGTATAACATGTTTGAAAGATATATATAAATATGAACCTAACTATTTAATACAATGGGATACCTATTTTGACCGAGTGCGAACAGTTGCTAATTAGTAAGGATCGTGTGTGCTAGCTGACCCCTGAATCAAGCTCCCAAGACCGTACGGAAGAGATAGGCATTTAGAATATAGTTACTAGTCGAACGTGTTGGAACTAAGTGCTACAATGTGTATGATGAGAATCACTTCTTGAATCTCTCACCCTTAGTCTGGTCCTTAACTTAATGTAATGATGTCGGTGTGTAGGAACTAAAGTGCTACCCTGTACACGAGCAGGACCTCTACAATTTCGCACCCCTGATCTGGTTTGGAAGTAAGCATGTGTGATGAGGCGTTTAGCGAGGATGCTAAGGCCTTAAGGGTGAATATATAGTCTATTTCACATGGGATATGTGTAATGTATTTGAAGGGTAAATAATCATGAGTCGAAGTATTCATGCTACCCAACTTAATACATTCATCTTGACATAATGATGGTAGTTGTTATGTAATATGTTGTGGATAATGTTCGACCCATAAATCGATGTGGAATTCTCAACAATTATTAAATAAATGAAATGTTTATGAGTTTATGCAATTCTTTTTTTTTTAAAGATATTTTAGTGTAAATATAGGCTCAAATTCATTTTTAAAGGATCACGCCTTAATCCTCTGTTATGTTCTTGTATATGATCATGATGACGAAATAAATGACACGAATACAAATGACTAAAGCATAGAGAATTGGTTCAAAAATGGGAAGAAATTTTTCCAATCATTAGGGAAATTTCTCTCACTCTCCCAAGCAGATGATGGAATTGAAATAAAAGAAATATATATATATATATATATCAAAGAGAATTTTTGAGGTCGCGGCAAAATTTGACACTCCAAACAAAGAAAAAATACACACACTAGAGAGTGGAGACTGGTCAAAGGAAGAAGGACATCACAATCATCATAATTGATCTACTGCTACTAGTGAATAAACTCATAAGGTCCAATATTAATTGCAACTCCAAAATTTTCAAAGTTGAAGAAAAATAAATAATATATTTTTAGAAATACAAAATTAATTAATTCAAAAAAAAAAAAAAGTAGGTGACTAGATAATGCAATGAGCCAGTGAGTGATCAATGGCGGGGCTGTCGCAACCATGGGGAGTTTCAGTCTTGGAAGAAAGGGAGTATTTATATGGTGGGTGTACGTGTCCTCCCTAGAGAGATTAAGAGATCCATGTTCCATCAATTTTTTCATTACAACTACAATTTTAATTATTATCATTTATTTTTTTATTTAGTCCAAAAGGATATTTGATATTTATATAAATATCAAAACAATTTACAAAATTATGAATTTCATTCTTTCTCAAGTAACTAACTTGATTGATTGATTGATATTGTTTTTCTGGTTTGGCTAAACTCGCCATATATCGAAGGAATTCATGGCTTTGTCTTTGATTACTATTCGAGTGTTCTCTTTTCTGTAGATAATATAGTGACGGATATAAAAAGTTTTATCTGTCAAATTTTGTTATTGCTGCATTCGTTATTACTGGTTGGTTGATGTTGTCGACGTTATGATGCTTGGTGGTGTTTTCGGGTGGTCTGATTGAAATCTGTGATTTCTTTACAGATTTGCTACTTATTTGCTCCGTGTATAGATATGTGTCCCTTTTGTGTCTATGTTGTGTTTGTATTTATTTACTTTACGCCACCAAGGATATTATATCCTTTGTTATCTTGTTATTATAGATGTAACATACTCATGTAATTATAACAGCTATTTTGGTCTCAACATTTATCTAGGCCTCTTTTACATTTTTGATTTACTCTTAATGTCGATGATGAGATATCCTTTGGTTAAATTCTGCTTCAACATGTACCCCATCAGTTGTACTTGTTAAGGTATTGAATTGAAATATAAATAGGAACTCAAAAAAAAGTAAACTAACTTGCTTTAAGATATATGACACATATTCAAGGGCTAAAGTGTACAAAAATTTTCACCATGTAATATTTTGTTCCGTACTTAAATTAATTATTATTAGAAGTTGAAGATTTGAATACTTCTATAAGATATTGAACAAAATATTTAAAGCCAAACTCTAATATACAAATGAAAAGTTAAATTTTGTAAAACTCCATAAGTCTAGAGTAGATTAATCAATTGCAGTAAAGACTATTATTCTAATAAAATAATGTACAAAATGAGGAGAAGATCCAACAATTTAGTACCACACATTGTTAACATTCTATATTTTTAAATCCCATACAATAATAAATGTATCTAAAAAATTATACTACTACAAAAATTTCAAGATTACTTTGAACTTTCTCATAGTACTAGTTTTGAGATAATCAATTTTTGCAACTCTAAAACCTTGTTGAGAAAAAAAACAGTACTTAATTAATGCAATATTTTAGTGGGATTTGCTCTACTTTTCCCCCTCAAGTCTCCTGTGGGGGAGTAAGGAATTTGTTAATTGTGGAATCTATCTAGAAACATGCCCCCCCCTCCCCAACCCTACTTTTGCTATTTACTTTAATTAAATATTTATATTAACCTCTCTTTTTCATACTACTTATACTATAATTGAAGCATAAAACTAATTAAATAATATGGTACATTCTGCAGCTTTCTTTTCCTTTTTTTTTTTCATACCAAAGAGGATAAGAACCTCAAGAGTGTTAAAAATATATGTATATACATATTTATAATCCATGTGTTAACATTAGCTTAGCTTTTAAGTTCTCAAGAATCTCTCCCCTAAGTCTTTCTTTATTCATAATTAACTTGTGGATCAATGACTAAGCATATATAATCTCCCTATACAATTATATTTTAATGTGTCATTAGTCACTTCCTATCCAACACAACAACTAGATTCAACAATAAATAATATTGGAATGAAATTATTTAGACATATATAGTTAAAACTTATTTATATATAATTTTCAATTTTCAAGGAAATTTTTTATTTTATCTTTTGATGTATATAGACTATTTAAAAAAAATATATATTTATCAATTATTTTTCAATGTTGATGTGAAATTGATCAATAAAAGCCAACTTTGTAAACACATGTCACTATTTACTAAGACAATTTGTTGTGTGAAATTAATTTTGATAGATTTTAATGATTGAAACTTTAGGATCATGAATTAAGATGAGTTTCATATATGTTAGGAACTGAATTGATTTCTTGACCGATATAATTTAGATCGAATGCTAAAAAATGGAGGAAATGCTATAATTTGTTTATCTTGAAACAAGCAATGCGTGCGTACAATTTGAACATTCAAAACTTTTAAATATTAATTCTAAAAATTGATTCATGCATATATAAAAGATAAAATTTTCTTTCATATTAAAATAGAAGAGTATAAATATTTTTTGTATAACCATACAATCAATTTCTCAAAGTACAGTGGATGAAATGAAGATGATATATGCAAAATTAATGATTAGCAGGAGAATATACCCTATAGAAAAAAATACATGTTGGATTATATATATATATATAATCAAAGAATAATCAGCTGAAACCGGCCACATCAAACTATATATATTCATATGCTTTCCTTTAATCTGAGAAAAAAGATCCAAAGTAGCATCCCCAAAAAAATAATTCCAAGTCATTAATTGGCTCCACAGAGATATCATGCTTAAAAGAGAACATATATATATAAATTAATTCCTCCAAATAATAATTAATATGAACACTTTTAATTGTACGAACAAATTAAAATGAAATCGTGAGATGACACTAATGGAAAGTATATTGATTAAATTACTATTAAAAAGAAAGATAAGATAATTAAAATGGAAGAGGGTGTCCCATATATAGCACTTAGGACAAACACCCAATTTAAGTATAAATATATAAATATATACTAATGAAGCCAGCAAACCCAGCAATGGAGAAGCTAGTAAGTGCATGCATATGCAGATACAAATAGTTTTTTCCCATGATCATCACGTGATTCTCTTGCATTTAATTTAATTTAATTTGCTACCAAATTTTTTTTTTCATATTTTATCTTTATTTTTTCTATTTTATACTCTTTCCTTAATTAATATTTATCTCTGATTTTGAGTTGCAGTGATTTTTGCGTTTAAGATATTTTTTAGTAATTCATTTTGTATTTGCAAGGGCATACACAAATCCAAAAATAAACCACACATATATATATATATATATAATTCACTGTTTACATAAACATATTTGAAAAGAAAATCAAACTTTAAATCATTTTAATAAGATGATGTAAATCTTTTTGTTCTTAATTACCTCCAAGAGTATGTGCGCCATCTATTTTTTATATTTCAAGGTTATAAGTTGAGTCTTCTTAAAAAAGAACAAGTAATATCCTTGCTAATAGATCTATTAGCACAGTTCGGGCTGGATCTCAGACTTATGGCTGATTTGCAATTTAAAAGGGTCTTTCATCGAATGTGTATGTATAATTTTAAAGGTATTTTTTTTGAGAATTTACCAAGTATAGATTTGATTCACATGGAATAAAAAGATTCCCAATCAAATCTAGCTAGTATGTAATAAACTAATTAGTAACTGTTGAGAATCCCATATCGGCTAATTAAATAAAATAATTACTCCTTATAAAAACTTGGGCTCATAATCCTAATCAATATATGAATATAATCCAAGATAATTTAGGAGAATCAGATACTGATGTAATATCTACAACATATATATAATAACTTTGTAAATTAATTTTGTGGAATTTATAGGAATAAGAATATAGATAGCAGTGACGTTTTTGGATGAATCTTGCCCTCTCAAAGAAATGTTTTTATTTAATTAAAATAGCATATTGTTGCATACAATGGAGGTTTTTTTACTTAACAGCCATAATTGCTAACCCTATATGAGCTATATAGATCTTCTTATGCGGCTTTTTGCTAATGCCTAGCTACATAGATGCTTCATTAATCCAGAACCCCCCTCACACCCCCCCCAAAAAAAAAGAAAAAAGAAAAGAAATAGCCCTAAAACACCTCTCTCTATGAATGTACATATTATATTATAAGTGAGAAAACAAAAGAAAAGAAAACTTGGAGAATAATTATGCTTTTTAATCAATTATTAAGAAAATATCAGGACGAATTTTACGTATTTTAATATCAAAATATATATAAATTATATTTATTCACTGTTTTTAAGTAAAACTAATAGTAGAAAATTAAGAAAACTCTTTAGATATAGACATGGAGAGGGGGTCCTCTTTCATTAAAAAAGTGTCAAATCATAGGGACACCCAAAGGCCAAAGGCAAGCTACGAACTCAAAGTTTTATGGTCACATTAAATTATTTGTGTACTTGGAAAAGGATATTTTGCTTCTCCATTTAATTGACAAGAATTATATATATCCATGCTTCTCTTCTTCCTCCTAAACTAGACTTAGTTAAGGAATGAAAAATTGGAAAAATGACTAAGAAGGGCACCATTTACATATTTATTTCTCATTTTTCCCACTCATTATAACATTTGACAGTTTTATAATAAAAGTAAAAGTCTTGATTTAAATTATATTTCTTCTTTTTTTAAAGTAATTTTTAACTAATTTCAAGCTTTTCGAAATATTTTCGATTGTTTATTAAATCTGCTTTGATCTTAAAATAAATTGAAAAATGTTATTTTTAAAGGATATTCTAGAAATGCTTTTTAAAATTGTTTCTGATTATTGATGTTATTAAATTAAAATGTTATGATAATTTTCTTAAAATAATCTTTTTAAAAGTACTTTTTTGAATTGCTTAAAAACAATAATAGTGAAGAATAGGCAAAAAAGAACTTATTAGATTGGCCTTAAATCCTATACCATTTGCCCTCAAAGGGTAGATGGAACATACCAAACCATATAATTATAAACTTGTGTTTGATTGTATTTTTTTTTCTTTTAAAAACTTTAATTTTTCAAGAAAAAGTAAAAAAGAGAAAAAATGGAACGTGAGAAAGTCAAAAGTTTCATGACAAGTCATTTTGGAACAACCCCCTAATTCCCAAAAGAAAAGAAATATATATATATATAATTTTCACGGAACTCCTTTCCATATCACTTGCACAAACACAAAAACAAGTTCCTCAAAAAAATAAAAAACAAAAAATAAAAACACAAAAACAAGGTGGTGGGAAAGTCAAAGTGTCAAAGTGTGAGACTTCCTCCAATCTAACCAAGTAAGTATTTTAATAATAATAATTTACAGACAAGTTTTAATTCCCTGTGTGTGTATTTACTTAATTAATAAAAAAATTAATTAAAACCATGGCATGAGGGCAGGACCCCCTATTTCGAGCTTGCGGCTTATGCTACCTTTTTTTATTTAACACTATTTTCATCTCTCTATCTCTCTCTCTATATAAACCTCCATTTCTCTGTCTTCTCCATTCATTAAATCCCATTCCGTTTCTCTCTCTATACATCTCTCTGTATCTCTCTATCCGAAATTAAAAGAGATATTTCCATCAACACCTTTTTATATCAATCAATCAGTTTTTTTCCAGTTGAAGTATAAAAAAAATGGAGCATCATCATCCTCTTAAAGAAGGAAATTGCAGCAGCCAAAGTGATCAAGAAGATATGATGGATCTAAGAAGAGGTCCATGGACTGTTGAAGAAGATTTCACTCTCATCAACTATATCGCTCATCACGGCGAAGGCCGCTGGAATTCTCTCGCTCGTTGTGCAGGTAATTAATTATTCTCCTTTATCAAGACTCAGAGGTCTTAAATTCATTTTTTGAATTATTCGACCGGAATTGAACTGCCGTCTTGAAATTGATGGTTATGGGCTAGGGGCACTTGTTAAATTTCTTGACTTGTTAAAATTTTCTTCCTTTTTCTATTTAGTCACGAATTTTCTTTTTTTGGTGTTTTTTTGTTTATTATCATTGTGGTTGTGTTTCTGAGTCGATAGAATTTACTAATTTTATGGAATAAGAAAATTCATGATATAAGAAAAAGTTAATTATTATTAAAGACAAAGAAAAAGATAAATGGCATAACATGAAGTACTACTATAATTAAGTCATATAGTCCGGAAAAGAAAAAAAAAAAGTAAAAAAGATAAATTTTTTTTGGTCCCTGCTCAAACTTTTTTTTGTTTCTCAGAAACTGACATAATTATAAACTTTACCAATTAAAGTTAATTTCTAATTATTGATGAAAAATTTATTTAATGTCACAGGTCTGAAACGTACTGGAAAAAGCTGCAGATTAAGGTGGCTTAATTATCTTCGTCCCGATGTTCGTCGTGGAAATATTACTCTTGAAGAACAACTTCTCATTCTCGAACTCCATTCCCGTTGGGGTAATAGGTAAGACTTTAAGCCGTCTATCACAAATAATTTAAATTTTTTACGAAATTAAAAATATTAATTCCGTTTTTCTATTTACACTGTTTAAATAAAGTGACTGTAATTGTGTGTAGGTGGTCGAAAATTGCACAGCATTTGCCGGGGAGAACAGATAATGAGATAAAAAACTATTGGAGAACAAGAGTGCAAAAGCATGCCAAGCAACTTAAATGTGACGTGAACAGCAAGCAATTCAAAGACACCATGCGTTATCTTTGGATGCCTCGATTAGTCGAAAGAATTCAGGCCGCCGCCTCTGCCTCCTCCTCGAATAATTCCTCCGCCACCGCCACCGTTCCACCTCCCAATTCTACCATCATGAACCCTAATATGAACATGGACATGACAAATAATATGCAGCAGCAGCAGCAGCAGCTGGCACATCAGCAGCCAAATAACTTCCATCATGTCAATATTCCGACAAGTTTTACGCCGGAAAACTCGAGCACGACGGCGGCATCATCGGACTCATTTGCTGCACAGGTTTCGCCGGTTTCGGATCTTACCACAGACTGTTATAATTATCCAGTTAATCATCATCAGAACAACATTAATCAAGAGTATTATCCAGCTAATTACCATGTCTCTTATGGGGATACCTTAACTAGCCCCACTGGTTACTTTAACCAGCAGCTGGGGTTAGATTTCCAAATGATGGATCAAAGCAACAACCAATGGATGGACGGTGCTGGTGATTTATCCGACAGTTTATGGAACGTCGAGGATGTCTGGTTCCTACAGCAGTAAACAAGATCCTCCCATAATTAATCTCGATTAAGAGTCATATTCAGTAAGGATATTTAGATTGTAAAGAGAATTTCAAATTGTACGTGGCGATAATTACACATACACTAATTAATTAGACTTGATTAAATTCTCACATAATCAAGTTGAGAATATAATCAATTCTTAGGACCACATATATATATATAGAGAGAGAGAGGGATTTAATGTAATTGATCCTAGGGTGAGGATAAGCATGTGGAATTGTTGGTTTTTTTCTTCTTACTTAATTTCTTGTTTAATGATTTTGAGGGTTTGTTAATGAAAAACAGTTGTAACTCTAAAGGATGGTTTATTATCAATATACTATTTATCATTCTTTAAAATCTATTTTTATTTTTTAATATTAATTAAACTAATTGATTTGCCAAAGACCTCTCGATCACCTAATTTAGATAAAAAATTATAATTTATTTTATAAGTTTTATTAATATATTAAACATGTTACATAGTATTTGAAGGGACTGCCGACCATATGGCGATCATGAATTTAATTTGGGGTTAAATGGAGAAATTAATGGATTAAATGATGTTGTTTTCTACAATATTTAAAAGTTAAGATTCATGATTACAAAAAAGAATGGAAGCTTGGGGAATAAATAAATATATATAAATATAAATTAGTATATAGTGTTTTGAAGAGAAGTGCATAATTGGTTCCACTATAGTAATAGTATCATCATCTTTATATAAGCTGTTGATGATGTCTTTGTTGCTTGTTATATATATTTTAATCTCAAGTGTGAGTCTGTGGAATTTTATGAAACTTTGTCTATGGGGGCTGAACCCCGGATTACAACACCATTGTTTGTCCTTGTTCTACATTTTATGACGGGAAAAAAGGTAGCTAGCAATGATTTAAAGACGTGGCATATATTCTAAATAATATTTTTTTTTAACTATGTGTGTTCTAGAAATATTTTATGAGCTCCCTCATAATTATATCATATCCTATAATAGGAAAATAAATTCTACATGATTTAATTAGATGAAACTTAAATTATCATATATATTGTATAATTAATCACTATTAATATGTGTTTCAGAACACATGATTTTTTAGAAAAAATTCTAAAATATTTACTATTGAGGGAAGCTAGTAGCTTAGTAATTGAACTACATTTTAATGAAGTTAAAGGTTTAAATTTCAAATATTTCTTTCATAACACATTAAAAAAAATGTATACTATTAAATCGCGTAACAAGTGGTACTTCCTTGTTTTCTTTTTTTATGTCACATTTCATTAATATCTGAATTTTTTTATTTGTCTCACTGTAAAAATAATATAACATTTAATGAATTTTTTTCATTATATATTTACATAAAACATTTAACTTTTTTTAATCCTTTTAACATGAAAATTTATAAAAGTAATAATAAGAAGAGATATTAAATAATACAATATTTACTAAATTTTTTTATTATATATTTACATAAAAAAATTAATTTTTTTTAATTCTTATAACATGAAAGGTACCCTAGTATATATAATAAATATTTAAACTTTTGTATTTTTTTTCTAAATTAGTAAAATTTAAAATGTGATAAGCAAAGAAAAATGGGGAAATATATGTTTTAATTTTAAGTCACTTATTAGGGAGTGAGATTGAGAGAGGAGAAAGAAAGCTTAGTAAAATTGAAGGCCACATGAGAATATATATATATATATATTATTATTCTTATATATTGCGAACCATTGCTATGATTAGAGTTTTGGGTATAATGGTTTGATCTTACTCACTTAAAATTTTTTATATGTTATATTAAGTGAGGGGTTTTAAATTCGAATCATTTAGGAAAATATTTAATACCGTCTATCAATATAATATTATTATTTGAGGTCTTGAATTGTAAGTCATGATTCTCCAATGCTGAATTAAAAAAAAAAAAAAAAAATTTTGGATTGTTGGCCATGCTATACGACAAAGTGACTTCAAACCACGGGACTCCACAATTCTCTTCATATACTCTCCTTAATCTCCACAATTATACTTAAATACATTGTATTTATCCATTCTATATATACATTATTTATCTCTACAATTATACAATTTCCTACTCTTTAATCAACACAATAATTCCAAAACGTTACATCTTATGTAAAAAAATTTTTAAAATATGTACGATGAAAATGTGGCTCGAACTCAAAAAATTTGACTTAATAAAAAATATTTTTACTATTTGAGTTAGTATCTTGCCATATCTTATATAAATTTGCTTATATAAAATTGATTTTAATTCAAATTTAACTTTGCTTATAAGAAAAAAGATAAATTAATGCATGTAAATAGGTAAAATGTATAAATCTTACAAAATTGATATTTTCTATTACTTATACTTTTTTATAAAAAATTTATTTTAAATAAATTAATATAATAATTTATTTTTAACAATATTAATAAATAAAATTAATCTTAAAAATTACCTTGACAGTAACTTTTTTAAAGACAATTTTTTAAAATTAAATACAAATATGGTTATCAATTAAGAATAATTTCATAATAATTTATAATTTAAAATAAAATAAAAACTAGTCATTTTATTTAAATAAAGAAGAATAAGTATAGAAAACTGTTTTTTGTAATCCATATGGATTCGGACAGAGAATATTATAAAAAATTCCGAAATTGAAGCCGTATAATTAAATATTTGTAATTTTGTGTAGGTAGAGTGAGGGGAATTATAAGTATTTAAATAATGGATTTTATTAAGACAGAAAATGAAAAGAAAACGTGATGGAATAGTGGGTACACATTTAGAGAGAGAAAGTGTGAGAGAGTCGGCGGAGAGAGAGAGAGAGAGAATCTTTGTAGGGCGCGTGCCTTTTGGAGAAGAAAGAAGAAGCCACCATAAGTGGTCCCCTAGATTAAGTGGTGTTTAAAAGCCTCCACGTGTGCTTTCTCAAATTAAGGTTAGGCTAATAAGCTTCCTAGTCCGCACGAAGCATCTTTTTTCTACCTTTTTTTAAATAAAAAAAAAAATTAAACTCAGCCGCAACCCTTGAAAAATAAAAACCAAAACTTAACTACATTCTCTGCCTCGTAGATTCTATCTCATTCCATTGTAATACTTCATTCATTTTCCTTATTCCTTATATTATGTGAATTTTTATATTTTTAAACCTATTAGAATGTGAAAATAATATAATATTTAATTAACTTTTTATTATATTTTTACATAAAAATAAATTTTAACATCTTTTAAACTCTTTTGATATTAAAACTTGTAAAAATAATACTCACTTTGATAGAAAATATAAAGAGTTTTAAATCAATTGAAGATAGTAAAAAATATTAAGAGTTTTACAATTTTCAATAATCATTTATTAAAAGTTTTTCATCTTTTTCCTTCCTTTTATTAATTTAGTTCACTTTCAGTATTTATCTATTTCCTTATTTATGAAAAGTAAAAAAGATATTGTAGTAAAAAAATTATCTTGTTTTCAAGATTCTTAATTTATGTGTAAAGGGATAAGCCTCTTATATTTATGACCAGAGGAAGTAATACGAAGAGAGAAAGTTTGAAGGACATTGTTGTTAACTAAAAAATCTAAAATTTCGTATTTATTTAAGTGATGTGATGTCTAAAATGTAATAATTAATAAAAAACAGAAATAAATTGTAGAAATTATGAAAAAATTACTGTACTACTGTTCCTTTTTTTAATTTTTAATTCCAACCAAGAGTTCTCACAAATCTTATTTTAAATCCAATAGAAAATGGGAGAACTAAAAAAAAAAAAACTTGTAATAATGCATAATGTATAATGTTATTATCCTTTTATATAGTTTAATTCTTTTATCTTTTAGAATTCCAATTGTGCTCAATTTGATTAGAAAAAGGTTTATGGATAAATATCCATTCAATTGATTAGATCAAAGTGGATAAAATTGTCAAGGAAAAAAGGAAAGTATTTTTGTCTATTAGCAAAAATACTTTTAACAAAAAATAATACTTTTATTCCTTTGAATCCCTCATTTGATCACTTATGTTATATCAGTCAATATTATTACACTGCTTATACTAAAATACATATTAACAATATTAAACAGGTCAAAATCTTTATGTTTAATTGACCATATAAATTGGCATCAAAGGTTTGAGATGGAATTTTTTTCATTCTATTCCATCAAGACCTTTTTTTTTCTATATTTAAAATTTTACAAAATATCACGCGGAAAAAGTCTCACGAATAACTCAGCAACTTAACATAATATGTAAACGCACTGTAAATGTTTAGAAGATTGAATATTCGAATCTTTCTCATTACACCTTAAAATGTCAATAGTTAGATCGTAACACTCTCAATTATTAATAGACTCTACAAATTTTTCGTAAGTCGAATTTAAATTAATTAAAATCATACACTTTTAGATAGTCATCTTTATAGAAGGCAGGTAGAAGAAGCAATTAAAAGCTACATACTAGTACAATGGAAGGAAACCTTTGAGAATATATATATATACTTGTCCTTTTTTTTTTCATAAATATATTTGAAATATATATATACACGCAAAGAAATGTACGTATCTTTTTTCCATACCAATACTACCTATATATCGACCACAACTGGATTCCACTACACTCTAATACTAACAATTAAATTTACATCAATTCTTGATTTTCATTCCGCCACGTCGATCGAAAATTAAAAATAATTTTCTTGATATCATGATTAATTAACATTTAGCATCTTCTACGAATTTCTCATGATTCAAAAATTGAAGTGGTGTTCTTCGTCTTCCTCTTTTCATGGGGTATCTGGAAAAAAAAAGTATGAAAGGGGACATTTTGATTTTATTTACAGAGCGTAGGAGACTGGAATTTCATACGTGGGAGGATTTTATTGCTAATTAAAGTAAAATCGTGGGGTCTAATTCTTCAATTCCTTCAAGGAAGGGAAGGACCACTTGATCAATTCAAGTTCTTGGGCAGGCAGGCAGGCATCTGAAGAAAAGTGGTGGATAGATATATACATTTGTGTTATTGTCAATCAAATCTAGTTTGTATCCATAAAAAGTAATTTTGGAATGATTTGGGGACCCCAATTTATATATATTCAACCACGATGATTTCTTTCCCCTTATCTATGCTGCACCTTCCCTTATTCCTGGACTTATTTTGCTGGAAACGGACATTGAAAGCACTCAAAAAATAAATATGGAGGGAAAAGAAATAGAAAAAATATACAAAAATTTCACATAAATATCAATATTAGAGGGAGGTTGGATGTCCATCAAGTGGTAAATTGTAAAAAAATTTTTTAGGGATACGGAGTCTTGATTAATTTGAATCTGATGTACATAATTCTCACGGAGTCAGATTCTTACTTGAAAGTTAGGTTACGAAGCTGAATGTTCCACAGTGCAAGTTAGGGTTGGTCATTTTGGATATATCCTTCATTATGGAAATTAGATTAACAAAAAATTTTTTAGCAATGATATTATTGTCTAATATATAATAATATAAAAGAAGTAAACTTCCAAAATGATGTTTTAAGAATATTTTAGACTTTTTACCACATAATTATTGTTTTCTGATAAAAATTTTCATTGAAATTAGTAGTACGGATTGGTAAGTTATGAAAATATAAACGATCCATCATTTCTTGCATAAAAGAAAGGATGTATTCGTAATTTATACAAAATAAAAAAGATGAAATTATAGTTTGGATAAATCTCATAAAGAAAAATGTAATTAACCAAAAAAAATTTATGGATGCACAACCTTCATTAATTTGGATTTGGCTTTAAGAGAGTTCTTGCAGAGGGACTCTTACTCTAGGGTTAAGTTCTAACCTTGAACATTCCATAGTATTCCTGAAGACTAATTAATTTGGACTCGTATTAAAGAATGGTTAAAATATTTGACTCTTACTCGATTTGGCCGACTTGAATGTTTCACATCACTCCTTAAGATTTGAACTCGATTTATGTAACGCTTATAAAGTCTGACTCATACTTGAAGGTTAGAGTTTAGTTTAAACACTTTACGACATTATAAGAGGTGTTAATTCAAACCTTTGATTTTTTAAAAATTCGAAGCAAATAAAGTTGTTCAAACTCCAAAGATAAGCACCATAGTACACATTATGTCGTATCATCTTGAATTCAAATGCATGATATGTATTTTATACATATATATATATATATATATATATTCAAAGAGAAAAAGGGTAGAAATGACTGATTAAAGGCAACATAGTGATTGATTTGATTAATAATCTTTTTCATTGTGTACGTACATTTATATGTATTAATTCTCTTCTTCTTCTTCGTCTTATTATTAAGTTGTAATTTGCGTAATGGTGTTTTAAATGGTGACAAAAATATTAGTACTTATCAGCATCATCTCTTTCAAGGGATTTTTATTTTTTTGTTAAAAACTAAATTCAATCCGTAACAAAATGTAAGAAAACTCATTGTAACATTCCACAATTAGAAACTTCTATCCTTTCTCTCATTCTTATCCACATCCATCCATTGTTAATATTATATCTATATAACAATGTGATTATATTTTTGTTCATAATTAATCTTTTTTCTCCTTATAATTAGTTTGATATTTACATGCTTAATTAATTGATTTTCAAATTCAAACTTAAGAAATTATGTCATAAAATAATCCGGAATAGGCAAGAAACATAACTAGGGTTACCGGATAGTAATCATCTCCTTGATATTTTTCAAATCTTATTTTCCGTATTATGTTTTGAAATTAAATTCATTCACGGTACTTTTTTATTGAATAAGTAAAGTCTTAACTTACGCTCATATATATATATATATATATATTGTGAAATAAAGAGAAGGGATATATAGCATGAATGAATAGAATGAGATCAATTCAGCTAAACTTAGCTATCTCTATATATATAATATCTTGTTGTTGCTTATGTATAAAACAAAATTATAAGTCTATAAATATAGTTTTAATTTATGTAATGATGGAAGGTTGTGGCTAGATTTTGTTGATGATGAGTTAAAACAAAGGAAACGTAAAATGTGTTAAAATTAGAGGATGAGAATGATTGAATTTGGCTAATGACACGTAAGGAAGGAAGATGATCATGGTGTAAATCAATATATAGCTAGCTGGGGATGGCGTGAGGAGTTGATATATGGCGAAAATCCCATGTGTTTGCAGAGCTTTGAAATCCACATAATAAAAATGGAATGGAGTCCAATTAAGCCACTGATTTTGATATGTCAACACAAATTAATACATGGAGATTAAAGAATGTTGCTCATTTACGTAATAACCATATAACCATACCCCCTTTTTATTTCTCCATCTTTTGTCACATGCATTTTTCTATATATAGAATTTTTATGTGTTGATATATAGATACAAATACATACAAAGATGTATCACCAAGTATAATTAGTAGTTTAATAAATGAGATTTTTTATAATAAAATAATAGGCCAGTAATAAAAACACTCATTATTAGACAAAAACCCTAACTTTCGAATTTAAGTGTTTTCTCCATCCTAAAAAAAAATATATCACATCCCTTCCTTGATACCAAGAAAAGAAATGAAAATGGACTATTCAAATGAAAAAAAATGATCCACTATATATATAGAGAGAGTTGTTTGTTGGTTTTTCGATTCTCAATAGATTTCAAAATTGTGTAGTGTAAATCTCAAAAATATGTAGCGGATAGACTTGATTCTTATACTTGTTCTTTGCTTGCGCCTTTGTTTAATTATGTTGTCAATGAATGGATGGACACTTGTTGATTATATTTTTTTTATTATATTAACAAATTTTAATGCTTTATATCAAGTTTCGATTCTTTCGATAAAAATTGTGATTATATATATTTTTTTAAGCATAAGTATCATTAAAAAACAAATAAAATTTTTCAATATGGAAAAGCTAACAAGTTGAATGAGAGTAAAAGAAGATTAACCAAATAATAATAAAAAAGAACCTATAGATGTATAGATATATTGATTAAACAAGATAAGGTCAAACTAAATCTCTAATTCATAGTATGTTAGTTTTACTAATTAGTGGACGATTCAACACATTTCGTCAAAGACTCAAAGAAAAACATTCATTATATAATACGTATATATATATATAAATGAAGCAAATTAAACAAAGAAGTTCATTATTAAAAATCCATCAGTATATTTCTGAAAACGTGGTTCCTGAAAAAGAAGAAAATATAAAAAGCGTTACCAGCAGAGAAGTTTTTAAGTTAGCAGCCTAATACTTTGACCAAACAAAAAAAAAAACGCGGGTCAAGAAGCTACGAGTTCATGAGGTTATGTATGTATGTATGTATATGATGATGGGTTGATGATAAAATTTAGTAATTCCATAGTGGAGTGTCGATGATGAAGGAAGCTCTGAGGTCTCAGAAATGGGCATCATCGCTTACGTTAAACATCAACATGACTAACACAAATCAATATTTTTTCTTTTTTAATATTTCCAATATTTTTGACTCATAAAGTGCAGTAAGAATATTTCTCCAATCTTATTTACACTTTTTTAAAAAAAATAAAATAAATACTATATCAAACTCAAACATTCAATTACGAATAAAATAATATCGATTGATATTATCAGTAAAAAAAATAAAAAAGAAATTGATATGACCGTTAACGAAATCTGTCTCAATTAGACTCTAATAGTTAAAGTAGTAAGAATTACAAAATAATCAAGGCTAAATAACAATAATTAATGATAATTAACGATTCGATACTAAATGAATAATATATGAGATCTTACACACGAGATTGGTTAGATAGGTGGATTAATTACCTATTCGACTACTAATCCAATATGTTGTCTTCATGAATTATGTTCCATAAGTCGATAATAATTGATCTAGTAAGTGAATATGCATATATTTCTCTATTCAATATATAAATAAATCTTTTAATTTCTCATATATTTTTATGTCATTGATTTATAGACTATTATACATAGTAACTGGGGGAGTTGTTTCCCAATGTGAGAGAGAGAGAGAGAGAGAGAGAGAGAGAGAGAGAGAGATTAGGAATAGATTTATGTAAAGGCAATTAATTATTAGGAGCATTAATGGATACATGAACAATTAGTTGCGGGTAGGAAGCTAGTATTTTTAGTAGCATAACTAATAATGTATTGGATGAGTTGCAAGTTGATCAAGTTGCCAAAGCTATTGTGTTTTCATTAGATGGATTAATAATGTGTATTATTTTTGGCTAATCTTTATCCATATGTATTACTTTTCTCTCTCTTGAAATACCTTTTGAGAAAAATTAAGTATAAATTCGAGTTTTAATATAATATTAGAACCAGTTGTTTGAGTTGCAGATGTCCAATTTTACAAATTCTATTCTCTAGATGTTCAATCCTAGGCGTGAGGGGTTAGCGTTGAAAATCCCACGTGACTAGTTTATGAATAAAAATTACTTCTTATAAGTCTTGCTCAACCTTCCACTCTTGAGGTACCTTTTGGAGTAAATTAGGTCTAAATCCAAATTTTAATAAAAACACCCTTTTCTAACGTAGCTCTCTCCTCATTATTATTTCTATTAGTTTTCATATTAGAAGAATAAAAAGATATTGAAATTTATTATTAATGAAAAGATATAATATGAAAATTTATTAAATATTATCTTGAATATGAAAAATAAAAAAAATAAGGGAATAATTGATCTTTCTCCATATAGGAAGGAATGAATCCTGTTTTTGAATGCGATGCTGGTTTTGCCCTTCTATATGTATATATTAATCTAAGAGCATTTTCTCTTATAAGTCCAAATTAGACCTGGAGAGAAAATGCGATGAGATACTAACGTAACCATTTTTTATAATTGCTTTTTTTTTTTTTAATCTGGTATCTCAGAGTTATCGATTAATTCATTGCGCACAAGCTTTTCAAATAACAGTATGAAATTAACATACGATATTAAATCGTTTTTTAAATTACTCAAACTCATAATTTTTCACTTAGTATGTCAGATAAAGATAGTTAAGTGACTATCGGACTACACACATGTTGTCATTGCTTCTTTCTTTTAATCAACATACATATACGCACATGTCGTGATTCACAAATTCATCAACATGAAACTTTTACTCCAAATAATTTAACTTTTAAAAAATGTAAAACAAAAATTTCTAAACCAAACTTGATGCAATCAGGTTTTGAGTATTCAAATATTAAAAGGAGGTACACAATATGTACCAAATATAATGATCTTAGTCTTAAAATGTTTTGCCCGCATGGGTGTAGTTCAGTTGGTTGTGGGGCTGAAGAGTTTGTACTAAAGTCCAAGGTTCAAATGCTGATGTGCATGGTGGTTCCTTGTGCGAACCAGGTACTGGTGTGCACCACTGCCTAACCTCCAGTCTGCAGAGCCGCTGAGTCATCATAATTTACATCTTCTACCTGAGTGTTGGGCTGATGGAAGCCCTGTGGACGAGAGATTTCGCCTTTGGTACTAAATCTTGAAAATGTTTTAAGGGCGTTTGCCGCTTTGACTCTGTCTTGAAGCATAAAGGAAGAAGTGTTAGAAATTGGCTTGTTCCCTCGAGATTTTCAGTACATCCTCTCACGCATAGATTTTGTCGGTGATTAAACAAGTTTGAACTTTTAAGTCCATCTTTTGCCCCAGAAGAAAAAAAGAAAAAAAGTCTTTACTAAAAGGTACCTCATCATCTGTCAATATTATTTAGATATCTTTTAATACACTCTCAAATACACATCTTTATTACAAGATGTATTATACAATTGTGAGTGATAATAATTACTGAATTTATTTTTTCTTTAATTAATTAATGTGATATTGCCGAGCAGAAGAAATACTCTGCTAACATCCACGCAAAGGGCTATGAGAATTTTCAAGGCCCAGATTATTTGGGCCTGAAATCCACGCAAATGGCAATGAATTTGGTTTAGAAACGTTTTCAAATCTTTTGTGCCCATAATCTTAAGGCTGTGGAAGCCCAAATACTTAAGCTGGGCCGGCCTTTTACTTCCAATACTTTTCTAGTTATCTTCTCTTCGGCCACATCTCTTTTTCATTTCACATATTTAAATTACATCTCTCGATAAATAATATACATATTTTATGATGAGTTCAGTATTCCAATCTTGATTATCATTTCACCTCTGATACTTAAGTCAGTATCGAATCGGGTAGAGTAAAAGTAATATATATATAAAGTAAAAGTGAATAATATCTCTATTTGTAATTGATTCTTCTGCTCATATTTTTCAAAACATCCGATGTGAGACTAAGAAATATATGAAACTTTTGATCCTTTGAATCCTCAATCATATTTTGAAGTTTAAAGTGTTTTAATGGGTTGGGCCAATTTAAAAAAAATGCATTTCAATATATCAATTGGGCTATTGAAATTGAAACTAAATTGAATAGAAGCTAATGAGCTGTTCTCATCCTTTTGAATAATTTGTTTATTTTTAAATTTTATAGATATTTTTAGAGGGTAAAAACATCCAAAATTGATGCTTGAAATATCCACATTTATTTCCCCCTTCTACCAATGGTGAGAAAGTTAAGGCCAGTTAATATTGGGCCCTGGTTTGGGTATTTATCATCTTTAATAAATCCAGCCCAAATATTACAAAAAGTTCGTGAGGGCCCAAACATTACTCTTTATTCCTTCTCGATTTTCCCACACGTTTTTTTAATGCTGGTTCAGAACCGACTTTTATCCCATCTTTTTTTTTTTTTTAAAAAAAAAACTACATACATAATTTTAATTAATTCGAATCAAACACTCATTTAAGTTAGAGGGACTACAAAAAGAATTCAAACCAATATATTTGCATAGTGTTTATTTTTTCTTTTCTTTTCTTCTTTTTTTTTAAATAAGTAAAATTTCATTTAAAAATAAAAAAATTATCAAGAATACATTATTTATGATAATAAAAAAATACACCTACGCACAATTTGAAAAGGACTTTAAGTACGAAAAATTTTACCTTTTAATATCAAGAAAATAAATTATAATTAAACATATTAATTCTTAACTTGGTTGGGGAAAATTAGGGAGGAGAATAGTAAATCAGAATATAAATGTCATATTTACTTTGTTTGGTTGACGGATGAGATGTAAATTTGGAGGATAAGTTTTTCTCTATACGTTAACAAATAAACTCATTTCAAAACTGACAAATTATAATGTAAACAATAATACTTATAGTGAAAGGTAAATAGTGATACTCTTTTAAATTTAAATTTTTTGTATTATTTTTTAATTTATATATTTAATTAATAAAATTTTAAAAAATTAAATTTAAAAAATATATTATAAAAAAATAATATATAAAACAGTACACAAAATAATAGTTTGTTTATCTATTGCGTCAAACTAATGAATTTATCCAATAGTTTTCTCAACATTCCATTCTATGAATCTTCTACCCTTTCCTTTTGAATTCCCCATGTTACCCTTACCTTTATTCTTTACTTTTTGTAGTGTACGACTGCTATATAGGTATAAGAAGGAAGGATAGTTTAATTCGTTGAAGGTTAATATTGTAAAAACATAAAATTATCCACACACAACTTGTCGTGTACCCAGAAGCTTCAGCTCAGGCGACGTCTATATAAACTCCTCCCTTCTCCCACTTCCTGGCTTTCAAATATCTCTCTTAATCTTCAGACGACTTCTCTCTTGTTCAAACTGTAAGTTGCAATTTCATTTCTTCTCTCTATTATTTTCCATCTAATTTATTTACATATTCTAAAGATCCAATCTTTTCCTCTTTTCTTTTGGGTAATTTTAATTTTATATGATCTAATCATTATAATCTGTTAATTAGTTTTTCACAATTAACAGAGCTCATTTCTTGTATATATACTCATTATTAATAATACTTAGGTTAGCTCAAATTAGTTTAATACTTTCAACCCTGTTTCCAGTTAGCTCATATCTAATATTTGATACTGTAAAGTTTTAATCTTTACCATTTTTTTCAAATCCCTAAAATGAATACTAGCAGCTCTATTGGGATTGGGATTTCCACTATGAGACCCCGTTGTAGAGTCTTAACTGGGTGTAGAAACTCATTCATATTTGGGTTTCAGTCTCCCAAGAGTAACCATTTCATTGCTGATAATTCGTCGACTTCCCATTCAAACTCGCATCATTTGCGTAGGTTTAATGGATATAGCAATAGTGTTATAGGTTTTACAAGTGTATTTATTTCGAATCGGAGATCTTTTTGTGGGTTCGATTCGAATTGGTGGCAATCTAAGGTTTTTTCAGGTTGTCCAATTAATAGGTGTAATCGTAGATTTGTTTTGGGTATAGTTAATGTAGCATCAGATATTAGGCCTCATTCAACATCTGTTGGAGGTCATGTTAATAATGAAAATCACTTCGAGAAGATTTATGTTAGAGGGGGTTTAAGTGCGGAGCCTTTGGTGATTGAGACAATAGAAAAGGCTCGCAACATAGTACAAAATGAAGAGAAAGAAAAAGATCAGAAGATTAAGGTAGATGATTCTAATAAACACTTGAATGCATCACCTGTTTTTAAATCAACACACAAGAGAGATGTGTCTGAAGTGGAGAAAGAAGCCTGGAAATTGCTCCGAGATGCGGTGGTAAACTATTGTGGACACCCTGTCGGGACAGTTGCAGCTAACGATCCTGCAGATAAGCTGCCACTGAACTATGATCAAGTCTTCATTCGGGATTTTGTACCTTCAGCTCTTGCATTCTTACTTAATGGAGAAGGAGAGATTGTCAAGAACTTCTTGCTTCACACTCTACAGCTCCAGGTAGTTATTCAACATAATGAACCCTGTTGTTTTCATTGCTGAAGATTTTTCATTTAGTTGATTCTGAAGCTGATTACTGTCCATTTTTGTCTTATTTTTTACCTTCTGCTTGCAATCAAGTATTTTCTTTGGTGTTTGTCCAGTTTAAATAGTAGGTTTATAGTTCTTGCATGTCTTTTTTCCTGTGTATAGCTATATATTCTCAACCTATTTAGTATGACCCAAAACAAAACATGTCCTAGCTATTTCTGGTTTCCATTTAGTGAAGCCTTTGTCAGTGCATGCTTTTTTTGGGTTTTTAATTTTATGTTAGTAAAGCTCATATTTGTCTCACTTTTCACTAGAGTTGGGAGAAAACTGTGGACTGCTATAGCCCTGGCCAAGGATTGATGCCAGCAAGCTTTAAAGTCCGGACTGTGCCTCTTGATGGAAGAGCTGGGGAATTTGAGGATGTTTTGGATCCAGATTTTGGTGAATCAGCTATCGGTCGTGTTGCACCAGTGGATTCTGGTAAACCATCAATCTCGTCACTTTTATAAAGTGTGGATTTAAAAATCTCCTGCCTGTGTAAAATCAACTTATTTGCGAATCCTATGGCTTTCTGTGTCTTGTCATCTTGTGAATGTGTGTTATGGTAATGTGGACAGGTCTATGGTGGATAATATTGTTAAGAGCTTACGGAAGGATCACAGGGGACTATGCATTGCAAGAGAGGGTGGATGTGCAGACAGGCATTAGACTAATCCTTAACCTGTGTTTAACTGATGGTTTTGATATGTTTCCCACTCTCTTAGTCACTGATGGTTCCTGCATGATTGATAGAAGAATGGGTATTCATGGACATCCTCTTGAAATTCAAGTAAGTGTTATCAATTTCAACTGAAATGCCTTTATGATATTTAATAAATTTACTTCACATGTACTCTTGAGAAAAAATGATGTGGCTCCAGTTCCTTTCTTTCATTTGGTATCTGATTTTCATTTACTTCGGTCTTTTGTAGGCCTTGTTCTATTCAGCTTTGCGCTCCGCTCGTGAAATGCTCATTGTTAATGATGGAACAAAGAAACTAGTTGCAGCAGTTAACAACCGCCTCAGTGCCCTCTCTTTTCACATAAGAGAGTACTACTGGGTGGATATGAAGAAAATCAATGAGATATACCGTTACAAGACAGAAGAATACTCAACCGAAGCCATCAACAAATTTAACATTTATCCGGATCAGATCCCATCTTGGCTTGTAGATTGGGTACCTGAGAGTGGAGGATATTTCATTGGCAATTTACAGCCTGCTCATATGGACTTCAGGTTTTTCACTCTTGGAAATCTCTGGGCCATTGTTTCATCACTTGGAACCCCCGGTCAGAATGAAGGGATACTGAAGTTGGTTGAAGATAAATGGGATGATTTAGTTTCTCACATGCCTATGAAAATATGTTATCCTGCTCTAGATTTTGAGGAGTGGCGGATCATCACTGGCAGTGACCCTAAGAATACGTGAGGATCTTTTTTTCTTTCCTTGTGATACGTTGATTGACTCCCTTGCTTTTGTATCTTATCTCGTGATGACTCGCTTTTGTATCTTATCTCGTGATGACTCGGAGTTAACATGAATAAATGCTTGCTTGTAGGCCATGGTCTTATCACAATGGTGGATCTTGGCCAACCCTTCTTTGGCAGGTATACTTAAATTTAGGTTCCCTTGTGTAGTATCAAACGACTCAAAAATAACTATTAATCTTATCAGAAAGGAAAGGAATACATTAAATCGCTTGAATAATATCATGCTTCTGTTGTGCAAGAGTGAACTGGCTTCAATTCTATGCCTGTCCTACCTTGATTCTTTTTGCCACCAAATTTAATACTTGTCTGGTGAATGCTACATTTCAGTTCACACTTGCTTGCATTAAGATGGGAAGACCAGAACTGGCTAGGAAAGCAGTGTCCGTGGCAGAGGAAAGGCTTCAAAGGGATAGGTGGCCTGAATATTACGACACTAGATATGGAAGATTTATAGGAAAGCAGGCCCGACTTAATCAGACATGGACCATTGCCGGTTTCTTGACCTCAAAACTGTTGTTGGATTGTCCAGAGATGGCTTCCGTGTTAATATGGAACGAAGATTATGAGCTCCTTGAGAACTGCGTTTGTGGGCTGTCTAACACCAGCCGAAGAAAGTGTTCGCGCTTCAGTGCCAAGTCTCAGAGTAATGTCTAGTTTGAATCATATTTTTATTAGCTTGAATTCGCATTCCATGGAAGAACAACTGTCACAAATCCCCATCCCTAAGAAAAATGGCGAAATAAACACATTCATAGCTCATTCGTAACTATGGACTTGTTGTTCTGTTAATCCAACATCCTTATGTGCGTTTCTAGATGGTCCATATTGCATTTGTGGATGTTCGTTTCACCTTCCTATCAACTCTGCTTCTTATGAATTGTCTTGTCTGTAACATTCACTTGGAATGTCACAAAAACTAGTATTAGACAAAATGCTACAGAGGATCAATAAAATTGGGAAAAATTTTCAAGTTCCATTGATGATAATAGTACTTGATACATGTATTTGCAAATGCATACTTGCATTCTTGATCCTAATAGTATAATTAAAACCTGTCAAACAGTTTATAGATGAAAAGGGTTCTTGTCGTAGCCTACAAAATCATTGAAGAAGACAATGACCATTCATGAGAAGATCATTTCATTCTTCTTCAAGTTGAATCTTGAAGAGATTAAGACGGCTTTCGCCAAGTCGTCGAGAATAAGTAGCTTCCTTGTATTCTTTCCAAGTAAATGATCTATAGAGTTGAGGATTTTGTGTGGTGATCAATTCTGGGATTGGACTAATCTTAGCATGTAATGGTGGGGAGCCAAAGTAGGCCATTGACATTCTTGATTTGTAAGAGTTAACCACAGCTCTATGCTTCACGCTTATAAACCTCCCATTTGTCATTGCCTATACTTCATATCAATATAAACACATCAATATATATTTATTTGTATCATTCAAAGATAAGATAAGATCTCAAGATAATAAGAACAACAACCCATGAATTATTATACCATTTTGCATTTGTCAAAACCATTCTACTAATAGTCGCATCTAAGTCCCCTCACAAGTGCTTACAAATTATAATGATGATAAGCAAGAAAGGGGTGGTTGGGGTGTGTTGGAATTTCTCCAAATCTCATGCAAAATTTTCACACTATCTTAATTTTGTAGGGGTGAAATTGAAGGGAAAAAAAAAGCTATAAATTAGAATATAAATGATGATGTAAATATTCTATATATCTTTTAGGTACAATATATAAGTAAGTTTCCCTCTACATTAGCAAGATAGTCTTTTCTAAAACAGACGGATTGAACTGCGAATATATTCTAAATGAAACTCTCTCCCTCCCCTTCTTTACGTGCGAACCAAACTAATGTTTAATTTTACACTTTGTCTTTACAGATAAATATCGTTTTACCTTTAAAAATTTTCAAAAATCAAACTTTGTCAAAATATAACGGATCAATAAGCCTTGTGATTGGATGCAAAGACCCAAATGGGGGCCCTTAAGTTAGATGAAAAGGATGAGGGGTCCAAATCCAAAAGGACTCATAATTCACATCAAAATCATCAAAATGCAATGGCTAAAAAAGTCTCAACAAGTGTTTGTTAGTTTCCTCTCTCTCTCTCTCTCTCTCTCTCAATTGTTGCATCAAATTACTACTAGTCATATTTATTCTCAGTTGGTTGGTTAGCATAGCAGTAGCAGCAGCAATAGCAGAAAAAAAAAAATCAGTCAAAAAAAAAAAAAGGAGAGAAGGGGGGACCCACCTGTAACACGTCACCAACATTAACAAAGAAGGCGGTAGGATGGGGAGTGACTGGGACCCATATCCCTTCTTGAAGTGAAATTTGAAGGCCACAAACATCGTTGGATTTCAAGATAGTTAGGATTTGAGGGTCAGTATGCTCTCCAAAACCAATCCGATTGTAGTTTGTAGCAGAAGAAGGTGGTGACGTGTCAGTAACAACAAGAGGTGGATAGTGATTGAGCCTTATGAGTGAGTCACTATCAACGTCCCTGATTAAATTGCTGAAAACTGAGGTGTCTGGGACCCTTAATCCTTCTCCCATCACTTCCAATATCTCACATGCCAACTCCCTAACTGCTGCTACATAACTACTCACTGCACACCTGTCATCAACAACAACTACTCTTACTCCTCCTTCTTCCCCGATTCTATCAGTAATAAACAATTCAGTATCTTAAACTCGAAAGCAAACATCATTTAATTAACAGTTAAAATTCTTGAATTCAAACTACATGCTTTTTGTAATGAAATGTATAAAGTGATAGAGTTATAAGTGTTGATGATTTAGGGAGAACTGGGAAGGAGGAGGAAGAAGAATTTGGTAGTTGAGTTGGATGGAAATTGCTTCATTTGGTAAAGAAATGGTGACCTGCGTGATCCCCTATATCTGGGAAGTTTTTTATTCTAGTTGGTTAAATATATATATATATATATATATAAAATAATCTCTTATAAATATAATATATAATGGGGTTTTTTTTTTTTTTTTGGTTGATTTGATTGGATATTTTGACTTGTCAAATCTGTTTCCAAAGTGCCAATATAAGATTCTCATCTTTAAATTCTTGTTGGTACATTTGGTTTTTACTTTATGGAGAAGCCAAAAGCATCCAACTGTAATCACAGTTTTCTATTTTTATGTATCAAAAGATTTCAACAATTCATGCATATGCATATTTCATACTTCACCCATGCCCCACCCCACTAAATCTACAAGTATTGAATTCGAACTACAACAGATAATTAATTATATGCTTCTTATGTAAAGATAATTTAAAAAAACATTCGGACTAATGAAAAGTTTTCTTTTTTTTTAAAATAAAAATAATTTTAAATCTTACAAAAGTGACAGAAGATATGATGGCTTTGGAAATGTAAAGAGGAGAGATTGTCAAACGATGATTTTAATCTCAAATGGTCCCTCCTCTTTTGATACAAACTAGAACAAGAAAAAGTTCTAGAAAAAAAATAGAACAAGAAAAGATTCCTTAGTAAAACTTGCAGATTATTCTTAAAATTTCACAAATTATTCAGTTTTAACAAAATTCTGAATAAAAATTGGTCCCTCCTCTCTTGATACAAATTTGAATAAGAAAAAATTACAAAGAAGTTGGACAAAAATCTCAAAATCATCGGAGCATAATATTTTAATCCAACCATAGCTAGTTAGGCATAGAAATATAATTCAAGATTGTTCCCTCTCTTTAAGTCCCACAAAAAAAAAAAAGGAAAAAGATGAAGAAACTGGGCAGGGCAGATTGGATGGAAGCAAATGGAAATGGTAGAGTTCATATATATATTTAAGGAGGAAATGGTGCCTTGTTGGAATCCTATAAATGATCAAACCTTGTTCAGACAACTTAAACGATGTTACAGCTGGACTCCTTCTCTTCAATACATGAATCCCTCTCTTCCCCTCTTCCTCTTCCTCTTCATCTTCATCATCATTTATTTATTTGGACACAATTTAATAACGAAAACTCAAATTTTTTTACAAAATTTAAAACAAAATTAGACATAGACATCCTTAGTTAGGCCTAATGTGTGATTGGGATTTATGTTTCTTTTTCCCCGGAATAAGATTGGTAAATGTCTCTATCTTGCATGATCTTGCCATCCAACACCCGTGCCTTTATTCCTAATCCCAAATATCTAAGACATGCAATAATGAAGTTTGTTTAGTTTTTTCTTCTGCTTTTTATCTGTCATATTTAAGTGTCTAAACAAAACACGTAATATTACTTGTTTCTTTTATTATATGAACTAGAATAAAATTCGACTTTTTATACAAGGGTGGGTGACATGTAAAAAATTGTCATGACAAGTAAAAAAACGGACCTGAACTTGGTAGTAGGATCCTCGTTGTAATTAGTAAGAGGAGATTGATGAGAGAGAGGATTGGCGTTGAGGATGAGATATTCAACATCTCCAACGTCACCATTAAAGCCAATGTTCTTGCAGCCATAACCAAAAGTTGTTTCTTTTTCAGAAGAAGTTTTTGAGAAGAAATTCCAACTTTGATCTTCCATTGGAGAAATAATATGGTTAGGAACACCATGGTTGACAAGCTTGAAAAACCCAAAATCTTGGCAAGCTTTAACCATAAGTTTAGACACCTCAGATCTTTCTCCCATGAAATCAATGATTGGGAGTTGAATGGTTCTTATTTTCTCATTAACAACTTGGGGGGCTGCCCCCCTGGCCACCACCATCTTTTCTTTTTTTTTTTCCTTTCCCCTTTCCTTCCTTCACAAACAACTACTTATATATGATAGATATAGAGAGAGAAAGGAGAGTTAGTATGAGAGAGAGAGAGAGAGAGAGAGAGAGAGAGAGCCCTTTGTTTACATGGGTAATGGGGCTTGGTTTCTCCCATATTTATACGCAACAAAGGGAGTGATAGGGAGAGAGAGAGAGATACGAATCTATTTTTTTTTTCCATCCACATAGACGGATGAATCTATCGCTATAAAAGACCAAAAACAACACGAATTATCTTAATCACTTTGTATAGCACACTATTAAGAAAATTCGAAATTTTTAGTAGAGAATGTAAATCATGTTAACTCAATGGTAATGTGCACAAGAAATCACCTCTAACATTGGAGATGTTGAAATTCTCACGTTGTTGTTATCAGGATTTGAACCTTGGTCCTTAGTACCAATTCTGCAGCTCCAGAATCAATTGAGCTATGTTCATGCGTACCTCTCCTCAATATTATTTTTAATAATTTTCATGTTAAAAAAATAAAAATGTTGGAATTTATTATTAACGGGAGGGATAAAAAAAAATTATAAATATTACATTAGATCATAATGTGACAAGTAAAAAATATAGGAATTAACACAATGGGATAAATAAAAAATAGGAGGAAGTAGTATATATATATTGTATTATGAAAAATTCTATCATGAACCCGCTTCATGGTGGACCATATTAAGTTACATTTATTATTTTTTTTAAAAGGTTTAAATTACATTATTTATGTATTTGATATATTGCATTTATTGTTTTTACAGGTGAAGAGATATGACTTAATATAGTTTAAAGTATTCATATCCCACGCACATGGATCAGAATGCATGACATAATTTTCCATTGTATTATACAAGAGTATTTAAACTTCTAAACACTCGTTGGAAGGTCTCAAATCTTGTTATTTAAACAAGACTTCCAGAATTTTGCTTATAACCATTTTCTTTTAATTTATTTATTTATTGCTAAATGTTTTAGTAACTTATTTTATTGAGTAATTTGCAAGAGCAGTCCTTCAATTAATTTACTTGTTACAGTTTAATATTAAATATTTTGTTTTAATAATTTTAGTTTTGAACGGTTGATCGTTACTAAATTCTATCGTGTGGAAACTATAAATTATTAAAATAAAATAGATGTGAAATTAAAATTATTAAAATAAAAATTTTAAGATTAATGAATTAAAAAAAAAAACTAATTAGAGAATTATTTTTGCAGATTACTCTATTTTAATTTTCCTGATGGGTGCTTACCTTTAAGTGTTTCAATTAAGTAATGTTTATTTGATTGTGACATTGATAGTCTCCTTCACAAGGAATCATTTATGCTTCTATTAAGAAATAATGTTTCACAAGTCAAATGCATTAATTAATTGATAAAAAAAATAACTTTTTTATTGTATCAAAATATCCTGTATGATTTATTCTAGGAACAGAAAAAATAAAATAAAAAAAGAATTTGATTTTTTGAAAATGAAAAATTGCGATTTTAGTCAATTTTATTGGTTTTTGATAGTTATAATACATGTATATATATATAGGCGGGTCCATATTCGGGTCAACAATTGGTAATGATGTAGGAAAGAAATGGATTTGTTGTGGTTGAATAGAAATTCAAAGAATTTCAATCCATGGAATGATTGCCATAAATAAAAAGATTTTCAAGTAAACATGTAACTATGCAACACCACAAATATAATCAATAAAAAAAAAAAATAAGATAATTAGTTATTTGATTCTTTCAACTGAAAGTTGATTCAAAATTGCAAATTCTCTTGTCTTGTTGGCCGGCTCGAATAATAAATAAATCATCAACCTTTGATCTTTTAAAACTCATTTTTTAAAATCTTTTTAAACTAAAATATTACCATTTATTAGGTGATATGCCATAAAATTTTAACTCCATCATTCTCTTTTCCATATCACATATCATAAAGAGATGTCACGTAATATAATAACATATGATTTTAATTTACACGAGTATATATTTATTGAATAAGACCAGATATTTGGCTAGTGAGTAAGTGCATTATAGATATCTATAAATAGGGGTGCATTTGGTTTCTTGTTTAGAAATTCAAATTTTTAATTGAACTAAACTGAACTATATTTAGTTGAAAACCAAATAGACAAAATCAATTTTTTTCGGTTTAGTCCAATTCGATTTTGTTTCAACTAAAATTTTTAAATAAAGCAAACAATTTTTCGTTCGGGTCTAGTTTCTTTTTGTTTTAGGGGCCCAATTTCTTACAATATGAATGTTTGATTGGTATTTCAATTGAATGTTATGAATTTTAGAGTGAGAAATGAACGAAAAATTTAGAGAAAGAAATTGAACAAAAATTATAGATAGAGAAAGTAAGCGTGAATCTTAAAGAGAGAAAGTGTAGGTGAATTTTAGAGAAAAAAAAGTATCGTAATATTAGAGAGAGAAAGTTTTGTGAATTTTAGAGAGAGAAAATATGCATGAGTGTGTGCGAGTAGATGTGCGTGTAAGAAAACATAAATATGAAATCAGAAGCTATTTTTGGTTTTTTTTTTGTTATTTTGATTTTTGAAAATTAAAAATTAAGAACCAAATTGAATATTATGTACTTTTCAAAAACTAAATCAAATTAAATTAAAAAATTAAAAAATTTGAAATACAAAATTCAGTTTGAAACGGTTCGATTTAAACTAAATAGTGAACACTCCTATCTATAAGATCAAAGGAATGCTCTGAATTAAGATTACACTGTTGGTGGAGATTACATCAACCTGCATAATACTGCATAATGTAGGAATTAAAGTTCCAATCGTAAATTAAAAATCTCAATTCTTGCTACTCTAATAAGACCTCATGAGCATTCACGTAGCAGTATTATAAATGTGAACGATAGAGTGGGGAGAAATTTGGGAATAAAATCAATATTGTTCCCTCAATCTCAATTTTTGTATTAGAAAAGAAACCTCAATCTCAAATTGAACATTACTTTCTCATTTACTAATTTTAGAGAAATTATCAAATTTATATACCTAAATTATACTATATTTTCGAATTCTATATATTATCTTTATTTTTTCTATACTTAAATTATTTTTTAGCATCAGCATCATAACACGTAATGGAATCTGACCGACAACTCATATGACGATATTTTTTAAGATAAATTTGATAATTCGTTATTTTTCCTCATAGCCGGAGGTAAATCTCTCATATAATGCCTTAGAATCCCCAATTTCACTCAATACATAGAATATTTCATATAATCACTTTTAATGTTAATGAATTCCTATGGTGATTGTGCAATTCTCTCTCTCTCTCTCTCTCTCTCTCTCTCTCTCTCTCTCTCTCAATAGCTGGCATCAATGTGAGGACTTAGAATTAAAAGACAATTATGAACAAGCAAAAAAAGAATCATAAAAAGAGGTCCAACAAAATAAATATGGAGGCAAGATATAATTATAAATAGCTCAAGAGTAGTGATTTCTAGTTTTAGTTAAATGATTTATTATGGAAACTTATGGTACATTCCAATGACTAGAATAATAATAATTTCTTTCATCCCTTTAAATCTTTCTCCCCTACCAACCCCTCCCTCCCTCCCTACAAATATTTTTTTTAAAAAAAACAAATTGGGAAAATTTTCATCTCATTAAAAAAAAAATTAACCATTTCTAGTGTGGATATATGATTCAATGTACTAGTATAATTTTGAGTCATTAATTAATTCACAATAATTACCTACTAAGAATGGACATTAGAGGATTTAAATATTAACTTCACTATATAATTAACCATTCCATTCATAGAATTTTGTAGGGTTTGATTTCCCATGCATTCAATGGTCAAACCCGAATTTGTCAAAAGAAAAAAATCACTCTAAACATAGCTAATAGCTTGATTGAGAGGCCCTCACTGTCAAAATGACTTACCAGCTAAAATTATTTGACAAGTTTACTAATCTCTCTCTCTCTCTCTTTTTGTTCTCTCTTTCATAAGTAAAAAAAAGTTTGGTCAAGGAAGTCTATCCTTATCCTTTAATCCAACTAATCAAATTCGAAAAGGTAAATTTATTTTAATAATAGTCAATATATTAATTTGACAGAGCCATATTTACTATTTTGATATTTTGAATCCCAAACACTTGAATATTAAGAAATGTTTCGAAGGGTATACTTAATTGACATAATAATAAAGTTAATAGTACTTTTTTATTAAGATACAATATATATTATTCATTTTCGATCAGTTTCTATTCAATTCATTTTACTAGAAAAATAAAATTGTCTCATAATTATCATTTTTAAAAATTAAGTACTTAATTAATATAATAATAAAGTTAATAGTATTTTTTTCTATATTAATCCAACTTTGGTAGATAAAAACTTATTAAAATTGCAGTGAAGAAATGGTCCTTTAAACCTATCAATATCTATGTAGGTTATTAGGTTTGCTTTCTAGGGGACTATTTATGAGTACGAAGCGAAATACATGATATTCATATCCATCTTCCTTAGCTTTCTTCCCTGTTAACTATGCATGCACCTCTGCCCCCTATACCCTTCAATTAGTCATATCCATTTGGCCAAGCCCTCACTTTCCTTTTGCTGGATTCATCCTCATAATACATTAATTATCTCATTGGTTTTGGTTTTGGAATATAATGAGATATGATATAATAATCTGCCCATAAATTTGTTTATTACTGATTAAAGAAGACGATAATTTTACGTTTGAAAGATTACGAGGGAAGTTCAATGATAAATTTTATTATGTGTCTGTTTTTTATACTAATTTTAATATGTTTTTTAACACATAAGTGTGATTTTATTGTTACTTTATATAACTTGTTCTATGGTTGTGCCGACCTTTCAACTTTTCTCTTTTATTAAATTAGAGAAAAGATTTGAGGGTTGCTTTTTATTGTAATGACTTTATCTCATTTCATATCAATGGATAGCCTTTTTATTCAGAAAACAGACTCATCGACCACAGTTCACCAAATTCCAAATCTCAGTTTTCAAACTCACATTTCCTTTCACAAACAATTATGCTTTTTCGAAATCCAATGCAAAAATCTCAAAATCAAACTTAATGCACATCAATTCTTCCGTGGCAAAAACTAGTGGGACCAAGTCACAATCGAATGCTAAGTTATGCGTCTTCCTGAATATCAGTTGTTTTAAGGTAAGTAATAGCACCTGAGGTCCTTCAAATAACATCAGCGCCAAGATCACAAGTTTAATTTTTAGCGAGAGCAGTTTTAAAAAGCAATCCCATCCACTCTAATTGAATTCAACTTTTCAGGTATAGGCCAAACTCAAGAGGATCCTTTGATTTAGAAGAGGGCATTGATTTGGTAGCCAACCGACACAGATAGATTAAGAAGTTGTTTTTAATTTTGATAAGGTTATTTGGTTTGGTAGGTACATAATTCGTTATTTGTTTTAACAATTGTAGGTAATTTGGTCTTCAGAAATGCCTAATAATAAGGTTGGAATTAGGGAAGGTTTGGGGTTGCTCGCGTATGGCTGCCCCAAATACAAAATATAAAGCTGAAAAGTGTACTCTTTCTCTCTGGCACCAGAATGTCGCCAGTGGGACTATACTAATGTATTAGATAGATTAGGCCATATCTATTTCCATGTAGCTCTACAGTTTCCAAGCAAATTTTATTCAACAAATTAATTACCAAGTAGATAAGGCTAGCTTGGGATCCACAAGATGGGAGGGGCATCTACATTTGTATAACTCAATTAATTATAAGACTATAAAGTTAATTATAAGATTCAAAATTAAAATTTACACTGTTATAGTGTGAAGATTTTATTTCTTTTAGGATGAAACATTAGGTAAAGAATCATCAATTTAGCGAGTTGTTGAGTTATTATGATTTACTACTCCTTCATTATTTGTCTAAACAAGAAAAGGAAAAGGAAGTGGGGGCCCTAAGAGGAGGGATAAATTTTGCCTTTGGTTTTGGGAAGATGGGAGAAGGCAATCTGGTGGCTTGGTGCATTATATAAGCGTACTGTAAATGTTTAAGTGTCATGAGTTCGTAGACTCAAAAGTACTACTCATGAGTTTGGTAGCTCCCACAGCTCCTAGTTGACAACCATTTTTGCTATGTCAAAATGAATATTCTAAAGTAACTATGAATACTATAGTCACTGACTTATATACTATAGATACTTTTCACAATTATCCCATATAAGATTGTGATTTCATATTCATTCCTCTTCAAGGCTCTAGTATCCTCCCTAGGCTCCCATCGGTGTAGCATTTAGTTCCACACGGGATTCTAGAGGTGGCTCCACCAATGTAATACTTAATTCCCACATGTCTGGCTAGTAATCCTACTCTGGTACCAACCCAGACCCTGTGAGCTCCAGTTTGTAACTCATGTACGTGACAACACCCATGCTCTCTCTACTTGACAATTGTCCTCACTACAATAAAATGGATATCTCGAGATAACCATGAGTGCTTATATATATATATATATATAACATTTTTATACATATACCATTTGAGACATGGGCAAAACTACACACAGGCCTGGGAGGGCTCAATCCCCCCTCCCCCGCCATTCTGACCCCTATGTAATTTTTTTTATAGTTATAGTTTAAACTCTTTCAAAATTTTTTTTTAAACAAAATCTTAAATTTAAAGTTAATAGTTGTTTTTTTTGTCTATTTTATTTATTTTCAAATTTTAATTCTTTAATCTCTATTTTCTAGTTTTTCTCTATTATCACAAAGTGCCATAAGAATTCATATTTGATTTATACTATTTAGTTTCTTACTTTTTTTTAATAAAATTGAATAATGAGAGTAAGGAGAATAGAAATGTAAATTATTATTTTTTAATAATTATTTTGCAACACAGTATTAATATAGTGGACCTTAAAATATATCTATTTTAAAAAAAAAAATTCAAATTGAAGTCTTTTTACTTTTGTTTATATTTTAAAAAAGTCTTTCAAGCCACTTGTGAATAATAACTTACACCATTCTTCTTTCAGACGACCACCACTAATATCCAGCATATACACACATGGTCAACCCACTATTTGTAACTTTAAAGTTCGCTATTCCTCCCCCAACTTTTGAGTCCTGATTCCGTCACGTGTGAGTTTCAAAGATCGAAACTTCGAATTATCTTCGTAGTGCTTGTACGTGAACTCTAGAGTCTAACTCTATGGACATCTTCGTAAATGAAGTCTAAATTAGTTATGAACATATAATTTTACATACCGGTTCCTAAAAAAAGAAGGGAGGGAGAAGGGGCGGAGAGGGGGAGAAAGCAGTTGTCCAGCTTCTAGCTAGCTAATTCAACAGAAGAAGGGTCCTCATAAAAACTGTCTCTAACTCCTAACATTTGTTGCTGAAAAAACCACAGTAGCTGAAGAAAGAGGGGGGGTCTAGTGACATGAGAGGTGTGGCCCGTGACTTGATCTTCAACTGAAGAACACATATACAATTGTGCCAATTAATGGAGAGTTGAATTTTTGAAGATCATCTCATCCCATTCATTGATCATGATCTATGTCGCTGCCTGCTTATGAAAGAAATATAATTAAAAGAGACTGTCTTCATCTTTGTTGCAACAGCTGCCTGCTGATGCTGCTTAAAAGTTTCTCTGACCATTTTCTGTTTTAGATGATTCACTTGCTTATGCAACTCTCACTTTTCTCCCACCACAACTACTCTCTCTCTCTCTCTCTCTCTCTCTCTCTCCCCTTCTTCTCATCATCTTAAGCACCAATACTCCCTTACCTCCTTTTTTCTTTAAAAAATATTATTAGAGAGTCTCTACCTTTAAATTTAAAATCTAATTTATAAGTCGAACAATATTATTTGACAATTTTGTGTTTGTAAGTTTAAAACTTAACTTATGAGTCTTATAGTATTGCTTGACAACTATTATTGTTATGCATACGCCAGAATGAATACTCAAAGGGACTATATGCTTACATACAAACACATCACACTAATCTCATGTGGAAGCAATATTACATTCACTGCTCTTACAACCCTAATGTTCTCGTTAGGCACCCATCACACTTAGTATAGAATCGAATAGAGATTGTGGAACTCTAGACGTGTCTCCTAACGCATACTGTGTAATACTTAGTTCACACATTTTCGATTGGAAATAATACTCTGATACAATAATATCATAAATCTCGTGTCAATAAGTTTTGACGCATAATTTATCAACATATAAGATAGTTACGGTGTTTATATGATATATACATAAAATTTTAAATATTTTTAATTGTTTTAAAATATTTATTTTTATATATTTAGAATTATTGGCAAATAATAAATTATGATTGCTATCAAACCGATTTCTAGCTATATATATCTTTATGCTATTATTAGATAGTTGATATTTTGTGTCTTTTGAGCTCGAACCATTAACTTGAAGAATTATTTTTACACCAATTTATTTATTTATGTGTTCATAAAAAAAAAATATTTATTTATATAACTTTTTTTTAGGTGAGTGCATTTATTTATGTAACTACTTACATGTGTTGCCGCAATTCGGTGGGCTTTTGTGACACAGATTGGCATTGACCGTGTCATAGTCCTATGTTTAAAATTAGTATGTGCAGCTCAAAATAATGTACAGCCACTAATAAATTATTTTTTTAAGATTGGCACAAAATTATACACGTCACATATAATGATTTTTTTATTATTTTAATATTAAGTTAGTGTATTGTTACTATTTTTAGATTTTATCAAATTAATATGTCATGAATTTATACTTGGAAATAACTATATAACCTATAAAATGAAAAATAAAATATTGACAAAAATGCATTTTGGACATTTTATATATCGGAAGAGGCTTCTGACTTAATAAAAAAATTTTCTATCACTGAATTACCTTGTCGTGCGTCCCACATATATATAATACTCTAACTCTAAGCCTTATTTTTTTAAAAACTATTTTATTAATTGACTTTTTTGTTCTCTAAGAAAAATGATTTTGGTCAATTACATGGTTGACATATGGATAGTTATACTAAATTGAATTATGGTTGCTTGTTGAGGAGAGAATATGATGGCTCTTTTTTTAGTTGAAAAGAAAGAAAAGAAGTCTCTTTCAATTTGGCAATTCTGTTTTCTTTTTTTTAAGATTAAGATGTGTCAATAATTATATGTCATTTTATTAATTAATATCAATTATTAAAAAAATTGATTAATTAATACTCTTACCACCTTATAAATAAATAATCCCTCATTATGAAACACCCAAAATTGAGAATAGGGGACCATTTAGAGCATCAATATCACATAAAGGGTATATACATATGTTATAGGGCTCCTCTCGTGTGGGATGTCTCTATCACTTCAATATTTTCTGTATTTTTCGTATCTCATTTCCTTTTTTTTTTCCGAATTTTATTAGAAGTATAAATAAAGATACAAGGTGCAAGTAGAAGTGTGAAACTTGTGTAATTCAAAAATTAATTTTCTGATAGTTATTTTCACAAAAAGTTATCTAAATTATTAGTGTCTCATTTCAAACTCAATATATATTTTTACTCAAAAGAATATTTTGTGGGATTCGCCTTTTATATGTGATAAGGAGACAGTTCAATTGATTAATGGTAATAATAGCAATCTTTATCAGATAATAAATTTCGAATTCGATTCACAACTTTTCCCCATGTTTTGGGGGAAAAGAAAAAAATTGGGTTGTCAAAGGTATACATACCTCTTTTCATAGAGATAGTTTCTTAGAGCCCAAATATATTCTTCAAATATGGGCCTTTCATTGGGCTTGATTTATTTGGGTTAGGCCACATTGATAAGCCCATTGAGTTTGAATTGCATTTGGGTAGAAGAACCATTCCAACTTTTTGAATCATTTGCCCTCTTATGGGCTATGCTTCTATTATTCAATAATTCAAAGTACAATATTTTTTTTATCAATGGTTAGGTTAACATGGTATCCAATCCAAGGGGGGAATAAAGTTAATTACAATACATGATTAATTAAAAATTCGATATAAATTTATTTTTAAAATGATTCCAACTCAAAATTTATTACTTTACGAATTATACAGTGTAAAATTTACTTTGAAGTATGAATAAAATTCATCCCCCATCATTTTCCAAAAAAAAAAAAAAAAAAATCATCCTCCCATCATTGGAGAAAGCTGGCCACCTTTGTTGGATGGTACTTCCACAAGGGAAAAAGGTGTGTTTCTTTTATATCAGACTGAAATTCACATTCATGTGTATGTATTATTTCACCACCTTACATACACATGAAATTTTATAATTATTAAGAATTATCAAGAATATAAGAGATTTTATAACTTTTAATAAATAATTATTGAACTTTTTTAATATTTACCAATCTTTTTTATTTATTTATTTATTTAACTCTTACTATCTGTCTCTTTCTTCACCTATAAAGAATAAAAGGAATATTTTGCAGTTACAAAATTATTTTATTTTTAAAATTTTTAATCTATGTATAAAGGTTTAAAACTCTTTATATTTATAACCGGAGATATAATACTTATTAGGTATACATAGAGATTTTGAATTTGCAAACATATCTGTTTTTTACTAGGGTTTATAGAGTTAGATAGTGTTTAAGTGAAAGGTATTGAGCTTAATAGTAATTACACATCCCATTTCAGATTATTAAAAAAAAAAAAACAATAAATGTATTCAATTTACAAGATGACATCAAAATAGAAATCATGTTTGCTACTTACTCGGTAAAAAATATAAGAGATTTTAGTGTGTTTGAATATAATTAAAAATATAATTTTTTTTATATTTTTCAATGAGTATTTATTACATTTTTTCAATTTTTATCTATCTCTTTATTATTTATTCAACCACTTCTTATCTATCTCTCCTTATTTATTAAGAATGTAATGAATATTTTGTTTCAAAATTTATCATATTTTTAGTTCTCTTAATTTCTATAGGTAAGTCCAAAACCCTTTATATGGGTTTTATATTTTTATTGGAGGAAAGAGAATTTTCACTTGTCCTTGAATTCATGGCATGGCAAGTGTAAGTGAAAAAACATACCCAAAAATAAGAATATGAAAAGACACATGAGAGAATTTGTTGATAACTTGCATATATATATATATATATATATATCAAAATTCCAAACAAGTTATTGGAAAATTTTAGTTGATGTTCAAAGGCATTATTGAGAGAGAAGACAAAGGAAGAATTTGACAAAGAAGGATCACATGGCTTCCCCAACTTTTCCCCTTTTCTTTTTCTTGTTGTTCAATGGCCAAAGAGAGAAGGAAGGTCTTGAAAGAAATGATACATATGAGTAAAAGTAAAAAGTTTTTCAAGAAAAAGGCCAGGTTAGCATGTTACCCAAAGTTGAAAAATTGCTTCCCAAACATGGCCCCCATTGCCGGCTCTACATATAACATTTAATTTTTTTTTTAAAAATTACTATATATCATATCTCCCCAAATCATGAAAATTTATCCACTCATCATTTTGCTTTCTTCATCCAAACTTTTTCATGGCGATAGCTTTTATAATTAATGTATCCAATAATAGAAAAGAAAGAAACAATGGGGGTTGATAGATTAATTAAAACCAAGTTTTTGAACTGATAGAACTCATGTGATTTGGAGGGTCAAAATAACCAAAAAATACTAAGAAACTGTACGAAGTTTGTTAGGACAGTAATTTACATTGACCTTACTCATGAGACATTGTTCTGAGTGACAAGAAGTACGCATTGTATGATGCAAATTCCTGTCTCACGATAAATTTGTGAGAGTAAGCGATGAAATTTATCAAATTTGAGGGACCGAAATGGTAATTTTTTCAAAGTATAATAATGTTTCAAGCAGTAGTAGTAACAGTAAGATAAATAATTGGAGTAAGATTTAAGTTAAGACATTGTTAACGGTTGTTAGGTTTTGAACATATATATATATACATATATATAAAGCCAGCCACTTGGGGACATGATCATTTTGTGCCTTAAGCTCATGACTTGACTTACCTTTTTGGATTTGACTTCTATTATTATATATGTAATCTAATTTAAATCTAATTGCAACCAAATCTTTCCATCATATTCTACAATCATTTCAATCACACAATATATTTTTTTATATAATTTTATAAGTTATACAGTTTTGATTATTTTTGATTCAGTTCTGATTATAAGATTTCACAATGTCAATAAAAATAGGGATAGGGATAGTGATAGTGAAGGTGATGGATGCTCTTGAAGGCTAATAATATGATTAATTTTCCTTATAAAAGTACTTGTATTTAATGACTTTTCCTTTTGTTTCTCTTTTAATGTTTCTTATTGCATTAAATTAGCTCAAACTTTGAAGTTCTCCTCCTCTGGAACAGTGCTCAATAAATCGAAAAAAAAAGAAGAAAATTATGGAGCCAAACAGACTCGTCTCCATCCTTCCTCAAAGGGACAAAAATTAATGGTTTTTGTTTCAAAGCTTGGAATTAATAAGTTTCATTTCTTTGCCAAATGCTTTTGATTGTATTCAATAACAACGCCGATTCATGAATCCCACAGTACTTGTCACTAAATTACTTCTGGACATTCGATTTCATATGGAGATAAATATAATATTTTTATATAATTATCTCTCACTTATCACATATAGGATATAAGGTGACAAAAATTCAGAATGAAGATATTGCCAATGCTAATGAAGTCCCTTTTTCTTGCACAAGAAAGGCAAAACCCACATCATAAAAATGTCAAACAAAAAACCCAAACGGACAAAAATACTTAACAAGGAACTTTCTTTTGTGCTTGACAATCGACAATATTGTTAGATATTCTTCATACAATGCTCGAAATTCAGAAGTACATAATCAAAACTAAATTTAAATATAAATTAGAAGCGTTCACAGAGTCTAATTCTTACTATGTTAAGATTTGAAATTTTTACCTCCTAAAAATTTGGAGTATGCTTGTCATTATACCCATCTTGTCTCTTTATAAGGGTTGTGCAATGATGAATAATACAGTAGATATAAATATATGTTGGTACATATGAGCAGTATTCACAAGAAAAACTCATAAAAGAGATCTGCAAAAATATTTATTCCTTTTACTTGTTCTCACCACAACAACATAAAAAACAAGGAAATTAAAATGAGGTATGAACAACAAATATCTGCCCATATATAATTACAATTGAAATTGATGGACCAAAAAGAATATATACTGTACCTTCATATATATATATATTTGTGTTCATGCATATAAATAAAGTCGAGACAAAAAGAACAGTACCCTTAATATCATCCATAAATGCCTATATAATTACCATAAATTGCTTCAATATAATTTTTACATCAAAGGAAAAGTCTGATAATTCTTCTTCATAAGTTTACATGAAATGAAAGAAATAATTATAGAAAACCAAACTGAAAATCTTACAAAATATATGCCCTTAATCTTGTGAAAGTTGTATGGTAATATGTAAAGTGTTTGGTTCAATAGCTCAGGAGGGATAGACAAGGAAGGAGAACGTGAGTTGGGCGGGAACGAAGAGGACAACAAACAAACCCTACCTCAGTAATTTCTGGTATAGGGCTTGAAATGGGAAGGAACAAGAAAAGTGGATAAACTGCACTGGGTCTTACAAGGTCAAGAAAAGGTCTTACAAGGTCAAGAAAACATAGTATAAAATAAAAATAAAAGGCAACAAGTCAAAAAATGAGAAGATGGATTATTGAAAAAAAAAGTAGAGAAAAGCTCAGGGAGGATAGCACCAAATCAAGATGAAGAAACCATTATCAATGGAGAAGCCAATTGTGAATTCCTCCTCCTCCTCCTCCTCCTCCTCCTCCTTGTTGTTGTTGCACTTCCATCAAAGAAGATTTGGTTTTCCTCATTGTTTGCAATTTTTGCAAGTTTAGGCATGGTGGCCCCATACACATGAGTGACCAAGAACAACAAAAAAAAAGCTGCAAATATTATCAAAAGGTCAACACAAAAAACTGTCATCACATAAGATAATAAAATCACCTTAAAAAATATATACATTTCAATAATTAATTAAATTAACATGAGAGAAATTGAGAAAAGGGTTTTTGTGAATAATCAAAAAATTTAAGCCAAAAAAAAAAAACAAATTTGGCAAAGATTTCATACCTTGAGAGGAACTCTTTTGCTACTTCTTCTTCTTCAAAGTTGTAGAGAGAGAGAGAGAGAGAGAGAGAGGAATGAGAGGAAGAGAGGGATAATGGGCTTATAAGGAGTGGATGGAGATCATAATATAAGGGGACAGCCAGTGGGCTAATTAGACCCTGACAGTGACAGGTCCAAGGCCCAGAAAGAATGTAAAATACTCGGCCCCCCCCTCCCCCCCTCGCTCCCTTTTCCTTCCACCCCGAATGACGTCAACAAGAGGCGGCCCTCCTCCTGCCCCGCCCGGCCGACCACCGTAAAAATTCTTGTCCCAAAATATCACCATTTGGCTCGAGAATATGCCAAACCAACCCAACTCTGTTTCTTTCAAATAAACCCGGTTTTTGTTTATTTTTATTGAGAATTTTACATGGACTAATTAAAAAAAATAATTACTCCTTATAAATATTTGGGTCCTTATAAAGATTTGGGCAGTTCTCTCCTTTTAAGGTATCTTTTGAAGTAAGTTAGGACCAAGTCTAAAAATTTTACAATTTTACATTCAAATTTATTTTAAATGATTCTCAAATTCATATTAATTTAAAATAATTTGAAAAAAAAAAGTTATTATTAAGAAATTATCAATCTAGGTATAACAATCGGAATGTTCGTACAGATGTAACTTAACTGGTTTTGAGACTTAAAAGAGTTGATACGAAAAGTCAAGATTCGAATCTTAGCAGTTGACCTCTCTAATGTGAGAGTGATTCCTTGAGCACACTAAATCCTAAATCTCTGGTCTGCAAGGCCGTTAAATCATCATGATTAATATCTTCTCCATCTCGATATCGGACAATCTAGTGAGGTTTTGAGAACAAGAGATTTCGTCTTTTTTTTTATACTAAGAAATTATCATATCGTACAGGTGTTTTTCAAAACAGGTGCTATTTGTTTGTTGATATTATTAAAATTAAAAAACATTAGATTAATTTTTTTTAAAAGTACTTAATTTTTTATGTGTTTAAAAAAAATCACAAGTAATGAAATACATGCACGAAAGTAAGCATTTTCCCCCTTTTTCTTTTTTTTTATGATAAATATAATTTTGACTCAATTTATAAAATAAATGCAAAATTTAAATTTTAGTTAAAGATTAAATTGTGTGAAGAATATTTAAACATCTAGTCTCCCAAACATAAATATTGCCCTTATTTATTGGGTCAAGCCATTATATTTTACCACATTATAAAGTTGCTTCAATAATGTTAATTCTTTGTTTGGTGCAAAGGGACAATAATATGTGTGGCCGTGCAAGAAAAATGGTCCTAACTCCTAAGAATTCAGATGCAGACACATTGGTTCTTATATTTGTCATTTACTAAGTTTATTCCTCAAATTAAGAACTAGTATTAAGTAATTAATCCTAGGTTTTATGAAATTCATTGTTTGAGGGGGGGAGAGAGAGAGAGAGAGAGAGAGAGAGAGAGAGAGAGAGAGAGAGAGAGAGAGAGAGAGAGAGAGAGTGGGTTAGGTGAGTCTTGGTTGTGTGCACTAGGAAGCTTACATTGTGGATATCAATCATAGAGAATATGTAACAATGAAAAATAAGGATGCTTTTTTTGCTTGGCTGAGATCACTAGTTAGCAATTATTATTTTTATTTTTTAATATAGTATTTTAAAATGTTTGATTAGTTCGAAAAGAATCGAAATATTTAAAGCTTCTAAATGGTAGTACATGACATGCAATATTAAATTACGTGACTTTAACTTAAAATTTCTAACTTGATATATCAGGTAAATGTATTAAGTAAGATATCACGCACAATCAGACCACACACCTCTTACCTATAATTTCTTCTCACACATCGGTTCTCACTTGTTTTAACTAAGATCTTTGACTCTCATTTCACTTAGTTCTTAGAACATAAGGTCTAAACTTAGTGCAGTGTAATTATATTATCAAATTTCTCAAGTCTATGAATAATTTAATTTTTATGAAATTTAAATCATTAAATTAAATTCTATTCAAATATATGGGTGTTGAGAGATCCCTTAATCTAGTGATTTGGCTGGTAAATAAATGCATTATGAATATTTAGAAGGTTGAATATTTGAACCATTCTTATAGAGTTGTAAACCATTCTAATTCTTAAGTAAGACTCAAATTTATGGACGTTTTTTAAAGATATCTAGTGACACATTTGAATGGTATTTAAGAAAAGGAGAACCCCAAGAATAGGATCTCCATCACTTCATGAACTATTATACTAAGTAGGCAAAAGCCTATTTATGTTGGCTAAAATTGCACTTATTCTTTTATAGCATGTCTAATCAGGCAATTTAATGAAAATTGGTATAAGTAAAAAGCAAAATAGAGGAGAAAATAGGGGTTATCAAATAAAGGGAGGTTGGGAAAAGAGAAGGAGAGGACCATAAGCATCTTGGTAATTGCATAAAAAAACACTAAGTACAAATAAAATGAGCTTATTTAATTTACTTCTTGATGCTTATTTTGGAATAGAAAAACATTTTGGGGTCCAAACATAATTAAAAATAAATATAATAGACGTGGGAAATGGAACCATTAAAAAAAAAAAATTAAAAATCACAGTCTTCTAAGAAACGGTCAAAACTCTTTTCCTAATTCTTGGCCTGCGTTTCCTCTTTTATAATTTCTCATCACGCACACAAATGCAACACTAGTTTTTCTTTAATTAATTGTTTACGATTATAGAGAAAGAATATTGTTATAAGTTTTTGTGTCATTACTTTTTATACCATCTATATCTATATATAGGAGTATATATTTTACTAGAAAAAGAAAATTTTATGTAATTAAAAATGTTAAATATTATTTAAAAGACAAATCATAACCCTTCTTTTTTATCTTTAAAAAGTCCATGCAGTACCATTAATTTATATATAGAGAGTTATCATATATATATATATATATATAAAGTGTTCAAATAAAGCTAGCTATGTAAATAAAAAAAGGAAAAAAAATATAAAAAAAAAGAAGTATAAGAATAAAACGAAAAAATGGACATTAAAAGAAAAAAAACATATAATAATTCCCAATAATTTTTATTTTCCTAGCCGTAGAAATTAAGTTAACATTTGTAACTAATATTCCTACCTTACTTGGCCTCTACACCTTCCCAATGGTTATGAATATTTCAATGTTTCTTTCGTAAAATTTTTAAAAAATAAGCCTTTAATTTTATGTAAAATAAATATTTTTATTGTAATGATATTGCTTTAAGGTTAATTGGAAAAAAAATTCTTTAGCAATAAAAGGAGAAAGGAGGTATCATATAAATTTCTAACTAATTCTTTTTTTACTGCATTTCTAATTCCTAATTCTTGAGATCCCTACAAATATTATGCACAATTTTATTGATAAAGGGAAAATTGGTTTTTATATATTTGAACTATTCACTCATTTCTCATTTTATATAGTCTTTATTTTTCTTGATTTATATACATAAACTATTCACTCATTTTCTTATTTTACACATAATCTTTATATAGATGAACTATTTTTTAACCTCTATTTATGTCCTATTACCATCATCTGTGATGAAATTAGGGTAATACGAAATCACATCTGACAAAGTGGTTGTATATAAATAAAGAAAAGTAAACATGTATATAAAATGAGAAATGAATGAATAATTCATGTATATAAATAATCAATTTCCCTTTTATCAATAATAGATCTTTTAAATTCGCATCTTGTGGCTGTTGACTAAATGCCTTCTCAAAATCTAAATACCATATGACACCAAACTTCACTTTCACCTTTGAAACATCGGTTATCACAAATTTCAGTAAAAACTTCAACAACGACCCTATGATAATAAGATAAATTCAATGAAACAAAAAAGCAATACAACAGCCCTCAAAATTCTTAGCTAGCTCAAAAAATCTACTTCTTAATTATCATTTCCACCATTAATATCCTAAAATTACCATATGGGTCATTTGAACTTTTCTCCGCATCATTAACTTTTACTTCAAGCTCTCCTTTTATCAAATGCATCCTCATGCCAAAACTGATAATTATTTGTTGTATGTATATAATTGAAATTCATAATAGTAGAATTCTTACACTTCTAATCATAATTAAACAAACAATAAATAATCATAATAAATAATTAAATTTTATAATCGTAACTACAAAATGGAACCTTTCAAAAAAAATTGCAAAATGGACCAATTCAAAGGAGGAGATCTTTTTTTTTTTCCCCTTCTAGTTTTCAGTTGCGTGCTGTTTTCTAATTGGGGGATAATAAATGGATCCAGACTCAGATACATACCCTTATAGTGAAACTTGGACCCAGACCCAAACCCTCCAGGTATAAAATTTATGGACCCATACCTGACCCTCCAAGGTCCAGGGTAGGGTCTGGTTATACCAATACCTGTATGACATTTCTTTATTTTTTTTCTGTTAAACAAAAATATATAAAATAATGTATAATCCTAAAATAAAAATTTTAACATGATTAACATAATTTTCTCTACATTTCTTTCAACAAATACAATCATTTAACATCTCTAATGCAAATAATTAAATGTTCAAATATACACAAAGTCTTCACAGTACTTAATCCGATAAAAACAAAGTTCTAATTCAATACAATAATTAAAGCATTTGGAGACTGCTTGCTCCTTTTTGTCTCCTACAAAAGAAACATAGAAGGAAAATTGATGTGAGTTTTTTATCTTTAGCTAATATTTATAATTATCTCTATTTTACATACACTTGTAATATATACTCACTTCTATGTTTCTTTTGTAATAGTTATGCTTGATTATCATTTTTATCATGATTAATATGATGTAAAAATAAGAAAGGAAGAAAAAGAAGCCCGCATTGGCGTAGTTCACTTGGTTTTGGGGCTGCAGAGTTGGTACCAAGGATCAAGGTTCAAATCCATGTAGTGACAGTGTGGGAATTTCAACCTCTCCAATGTGAGAGGTGGTTCCTTGTACTTACCAGTTCTTGGCCTCCAGTCTGTAGGACCGCTAAGTCACCGTGATTTACATCCTCCACTTGAGCGTCGGGCAGTCTGGTAGGACTCTGTGGGCGAGGGATTTCGCCTTTTGGTACCAAAAAAGGAAGATGGTCTTAAGTCCATAGCTGAGTGATCAAGGTGTGGGGCCTTGAATGGCAGACCAATTAAGATGGGGGGACCTTGAATGGTAAACCTTGATTTAGTTTGGACTGCAATTAATAAACTAAAAATTACACTACTCATTCAGCAAAAAGTCCATATAGGAGGAGGCAATGGAGGAAGTCCATCTGGGCTGTGTTGATAGAGTTGATTTTTAGTACAAATAAACACAAGTTTTAATTATTAGTCATGAGGTAGTGTTTATTTATTTGTTATAGTCATTTAATTTATTCATTTTTTTTTTATTTGTAGCCCCTAACTTTAGGTACCATTAGACTAGATTGTCAAAACCTATTGGAATGAGGATTGGAAAAGGGCATTTCAAACACAATAAAATTAGGAAAGAAGAGCAGTTGTAAAGGAAATAAAAAAGGAAATAAAAAAAAGAGAAAAGAGGGGAGGGCAGCAAGGAGAAATAAAAAAAGAAAAGAAGAGGCTTTAGGAAACAGGAAAACCAGCTGCCATTGGAGAATAAAAGGAGCAGCTGTAGACGAAAAATAAGGGAGGAATGGAGGATTCAAACAGCAGCAGTAGAAACAAACATCTTACACAAGAAAAGAAGCAGTTGCTGGGAAGGAGCTGCGCAAGAGCTGAAGAAGAAAACGGGCCGCAGCAGTTGAAGCAGCAGAAACTGGACGGGCAAGCAGCAGAACTGGATGCTGAATAGAGCAAAGAAAAATTCAGCAGCTGAAGCAGGCAGAAAAAGGCAGTGTTTTGATCATGTTCTATGATATATGATATAATATATATATTATTTTATTTCTACGGGTATACGAGTATACGGGTCTAGACATTATTATACCCTGCCTAGATCCATTTAACATAACAAATACGAGTACGAGTACGGATCCGCGGATATAAAATTTAAATCTTACCTACAATAAACGGGTATAGACCCGTGCGGATACGGATAAGACCCGTCCCATTTACGGCCCTATTACTAGTTACCAAAAGGCAAAATTTTTGCTTTCGCCTATCCGATCAATAGAAAGAAATGACTCATAAATCAGTCTCTAAACCGTAGGAATGTTAATCAAAATCAACTCCTCCCTAGGCTTCTACCCTCGGATGAAAGAAGTGCGGGGGTAAAGCAAGAACTATGAGCGGGTAAACCGAGGATGAGAATAGGCTATGAGCTAGACTATAGGGAAAGGCACAGTTGGGTGATTCTAGACTCTTCCTTAACTTTAGATATAGCTGAAAGTAAACAAGCAAGAAAAACCCGTATGAGGGAAACGAGCGCTACGAGCAAGATCGAGATAAGCGCAAATTTCGTATTCTCCTTCAATCTATCTCTTGAGTTAGGGTGCCTACTCCTTTTTAGAAGAAAAATCATTCTCTTTTTTCTAGTAAAGCTAGCCCAAAGAGTGGTAGTGAACCCGTGCTACTGCTACTATCACTGTCATTCTTATTTATTTTATTTCAGTTTAAGGCGCACCTCTATTGCTTAGCCTACGATGAAGTTAAGCTCTTCCCATTTCACTACAGAAAAATGCAAACATCGAGGTTTCTTTGTTGCATCGCCTGTCCTTTCTATAGACAGAAAGAAAGATAACCTAATTGTCCACATCTTTCTCGCCTCATTCAGTAGGCCGGTATACCTCAAAAGATGGTTCGAGCAAAACTACTGGAACTCTGGCTCATTTTCTTAGGGAGAAACTGAGAGCAAAGGACCTCAGAGTTGTGCCAGACATCTGTTTTCTCAACCCGGGATGAGAGATTTTCAAGAATGGACTCTCATCGGAAAATGGATGATGAAGTGGCTTGAAGCTGTACACTGGTACAGCATGACAGCGATTAAACCTGTGGTCTCCATTGAGGAGATAATTGCGAACGCGCTCTCATTCAATCTTATTGGAATCTGGACAGAAAAGATGAAAGTCTTTTCCGATTTGGATTACTATGGGCTTATTTTGATAAAGTTCATGTGCTCGAGACATCTTATGTTCTCGGTATACTGCCTGAGGGTAGCGGTAAGCCGTTATACCTTAACGAAGGTTTCAATGGCATATCATTCCAAAAGGCAAAATTCCTCGCCATTAGGGCCCCCATCAGACTGTCCGATGCCTAGGTGGAGGATATAAATGATGGTGATTCAGTGGCCCTATGCCTAGGTTGAGGATATAAATGATGGTGACTCAGCGGGTGGAGGATATAAATGATGGTGACTCAACGGCCCTATGCCTAGGTGGAGGATATAAATTATGCTGACTCAGCGGCCCTATGCCTAGGTTGAGGATATAAATGATGGTGACTCAGCGGGTGGAGTATATAGATGATGGTGACTCAACGGCCCTATGCCTAGGTGGAGGATATAAATTATGCTGACTCAGCGGTCCTGTAGACTGGAGGCCAGACCCTGGTGTGTACAAGAAACTACCCCCTACATTGGAGAGGTTCAAATTCCCACACTGTCATTGCTGCTTTCTCATTTCACAAACTAATCTCTCCCCCTTCCCCTTCTCTCCCCATTCCCCTCTCTCCCCAATTCTCCAAATTAATTAAAAAATTAATTTAAATAAAAATAGTTCACATTAAATATAATTTGGCATTAAAAAATATGAATAATTATTGAATACTACAAAAAAAAAAAAAAAAGAAAAAGGAGGCCAAAGTGAGAGTAAATATAAACAACATAAAGATAAATTTACAGCTTTTGGCTTTTCATTACTTTTTCGAATGCAACTAAACTATAGATATTAAAAAACTAAACATATATTTACCAAAAAAATTGATTATAATATATTAATCTTAAGCTTTGATATTGCCGCTAAAGGTTGATACCATCCGTGAAACAATAATGTTTCTAAAAATTTACAATCACATACCTGAGATGAAATTATTAATCATTGCAATAAAAAAGAAAGAACAAATTGATCTATAATTCCAGAAGAATTTGGTTAGGAAGAAATATTGCCAATTGAGACAATGACATTTATTTTTAAAAATTAGAGATAATAGTAAAATTTTATTTATAAATTATGAGGATATATTTTATCCTTACCTAGTCCTTATTTAATGTACCCTTTTTTACATTTTTAAAAAAGAAAAAAGAATATCAATATATATTTTTCATACAATAAAAGGAAAACAAAATACTTTCGAGATATATAGTGAGGTGAAAAAACATTAATATTAATATAAACTTTGGCAAATGCTTTTAGAGTGAGGAGTATCTTTTAAAACCATAATTTGTGCAGGAGAGTGTACTATGCTTAGCCATTGCACCGAAAGTTTGTGTCACCAAAACTATATATTGAGGGAACAATTATATACTTCACATCTAATAATACCACCACAACTCTGGCTTGTTCCACTCAAAATTCCGATTTCCAAGCAATAAAAATAAATTGCTACTTTTTTTTCTTCATAAAAAGATCAAGCTAATCACATATAGAAAAATATAAATGCATAAAAATAATCACGTATAAAGACTTTTCCACATCTTTATATAAGATGATGAGAAGTATTATCTTTCTCTCTTTCAATAACTAAAGAAAACATATATAACATTAAGTGTTGAGTGATTGAGGGGATAGTAAGTTCTAAATTATAGGAGATTAAGATCCATTAGATTTAACCAAAAAATATATAACATTAAACTTATATAAATAATTAGCCTTTTTAATTTGCTAACATATTGAAAACAAATCAATCGGTACCTATCCATTCAAATCCGTTAATATTTTCTTTTCCTTTTTCTATTTTTTGAGGAGATATCTGTTAGTATTTTTTTAAGGAACGGTTAGTATTATTTACGGAAACAAAATCAATTTAACATATTTGTTAATTTAATGGAGAAAATTTGTTTTGAACTAATAAAAAAACCCAACTTCTTACTGAAAGAATGAAAAGATTAATAATCTTTAGAATCCACACATTTTCCCCTCCACTGGAAAAAAAAAAAATCTCTATTTCCCATACAACCTCGTCCTCTCTCATTGCCACACACCCGTGCCCTCCCCTCCCTTCCCCTTCTTCCCAAAAGAAAACACCTCTTTCCCCACAACCCCGCCCCCACCCCCAAAAAAAAAAAAAAAAGAAAGAAAGAACCTTTCATTCTTACATAACCCCTCTCTCATCTTTACCCCCACCCCCACTCCCTCCTCTTTCACCCCTCTTCCCTTCCCCGGAAAAAAAAGACCCTATTTCCCACACAACCTCATCCCCTCTCTTATTCCTACACACCCGTGCCCTACCCTCCCTTCCCCCTCTCCCCCGAGAAGAACACCTCTTTCTCCCACAACCCGCCCCCTCTCCCCCCAAAGAAAAATCCATCCACACTCCATCCTTCTCCAAAAAAAAACCCCTTCATTCCTATATAAACCCCCCCCTCCCCCCCTAGTCTCCCCTAAATTATTTCCCATACCCACATTTCCCCTCTCCCCATCTCCCCATTCCACCCAAAAAAATCCCCTTTCCCCTCCACTCAACCTCTTACCCACATACTATAGATACTTTATCCTTTGAATAGCAGTAAAAGCTTTTATAATTTGATAGTAAAAGGGGATGTTAATAAAATTTATTTGAAAGTTTAATCAAAATCCAAAGCTAGTAATAAAATAATAATCATACGAAAATGGTACACTTATTATTTTATTCAAGAGAATGAAAACAAAGCCTTATAACAATAATAATTGTTAAATTATTTTGAATAATATTGATTAATTCTAATTAATCCCTAAAAGGGGCCATTTATATCATTCATATGGTGAATTGCACTATTCCCGCACACTCTAGATTAGGTTTTTCAATTTTGAAAATGTATAATTATTTGATTCGATTTTTTATTTTCATATTTACAAAAACAAAAATCTAAAATAACTGAATTAGTTATTAATTTTTAAAATTATATATTATTTAATTTTAATTTTAACGTCTTATGATGTTAATATTTTTAAATTTTATGAGATTCTTGAAATTCATTATTTCTAAAAAGGTTAAAATTTTCTTGATTATGTATAAGATTTATCATTTTTATCAAAAATTTTAGTTTAAAACAAAGTTGGACCGAATCAAATCAAAAAATTTCTATTTATTTTTTCAGTATATAGCTAAATATAATGTGGTTCGATTTTTCAAAAACATTTTATAAAATCGAATTCCTAAATCGAAAATCGAATGCACTATTCTTGATAGTTGGGGACTGATGATTAAAAATTAGTTAAAAGAAAAAATGTATTCAGAATATGACAGTAAATTAATATAAAAAGAAAATTTTTTGCATATCCAACTAATAAAATAAAGTCCAAAGTATTTTTACTACATACTTTCCCACTCCACTATGTGGATAGTGAAGTCTACTTGGCTGGCTTATAGAATCCCATATTTTGATATTTCTATTAAAAAATTGTTTGACATAAAAGAATTTAATAAAGGATGCAAGCATAATAAAAAGATAATTTAGGCTTGCACTAAATATTTTTAAAGTACTTTTAGGATCTTACCCTTTTAGCAAAGGTAAATAAGTAACCGATAATTTTACTACAAATACAAAAATTATTAAAATTATATTGAAATTTTCATTAATAAAAGAGAAGGGTAGAAAATGAAAAGGTGAATTATGAAGATTAAATAGAATTAAATTTGTAAAAATAATCGTATTTATCAACCTTGGAAGGATATAAGAACTTCTTACAATTCATTTAGCTTCCACTTAATATAGATTGCAAAATCATTAAACTTTTTTGTTTATTTATTTATTTTTTTTTTTGGGAACAATGGAAAATTGTTCAATATTGTAGAAACCTTGATTCTAAAGATACCCCAAATTATGTCCTAAATTTTTTCTCTAAATTATTTGTAAAGTATCATTTATACTCTAACCTTTAAAATCTGGTCATTTTAGATGGAGATTGACATGTGACGTGCTTGGAAAATAAGCAAATATATAAATACCCCTTAACAATATAATATGCACGAGTAAGTTCTTGGCCCAAAATAAAAAAAAAAAAAAAATTGGGTACAAAGGTAAAATGTGTCTAGAAAAAATGTAAGACATGACTTAAACAAAAATAATGTAAAGATGAAAATAATAATCCTAATATAGAGAATAATGATAGCTTTTTTTGTATAAAAATACTTATCAAATTCATTTACCAAGAAAAACATATATCTCTTAGTAATTATGTTTAAAAAAATGAAGAAAAACCTACAATTTACAAAGGAAATTTAGTTAGAAAATTAAAAAAGTCGTAGAAAATTAACTACACACCTCATAATAATATTATGGTGAAAAAAAAAAAGTAGAAGAAAACCCTGCAATGAAAAAAATTTAGAAAAACCTACAATTTACAAAGGAAAATTTAGTTAGAAAATTAAAAAGGTCATAAAAAATTAATTACATCACCTCATAATAACATTATGGTGAAAAAAAAGAAGAAAAAAACCCTGTAATTTACAAAGGAAAATTTTAGTTAGAGAATTTAAAAAAAAAAAAGCAAAAAAATGTCTAGGAAGTATTAAGGAACTCCAAGGTAATCATGGAGTCATGGAAATTAGAAATTGAAAATGTTAGAAGAAAGTGAAAGTCATAGGTATCCTTTATGAATTTATTGACAAAAATATAAAAATTTTATTATTTACTAAGTAAAATAAGCGATCTATTGAAAAAATTATAAACAATTTATTATACAAAAAAGTAAAAAAAACTATCTATCGAGTTGAGAGAAAATTACCTACTACTGATTGTTCTTATTTTAGGCAAAGTATGATAGATAGTTGATGTTATTAAGTGAGGGGAGAGTACTGTACTACTATCTATCTATATATATATATATATATAGTGATTTTGTTCACTTGAAAAAAAGTTTTTGATAAAGATAAATTAGAAATAAGAGTTGACATAAGATGAAGATTAAAGATAGAATAAAAATTAAATTACGAAATCAACAAATTCAAAGATTGAGGTAAACTTGAGCAATTAAAAATTATCTCTGAGTTCCTACCTAAAGAACCCTCCTCATTATATATTATTGAATTTTAATTAATTTAATTAGATAGAGAGATTTTACGAATGATAGAATTAATTGTGAAATAAAAATACTATTAAAATTTTTAATTAATTTAACGAACTAGATTTCTTTTCAATCAATCACATTATTAAAAATTAATTAACAAAATAAAAAATTTTAAAAATTGATTTGAGATACTTAAAACTTGAAAGAGCTCTAAAACTAAAAAGACCCTCTTCAATATAAATATATAAATATAGATTATCACCCGCATTGATTGATAAGTAAATATTTTTTAACATTTAATCTTAACTTGAATTAATTATTATTGATATAATATTTGAGGATCAAATTTTGGATGGCCAGAAAAGAAAAGAAGATTTTTTTTTTTTTTTTTGAGGAAAAGAAAAGAAAAGAAGTTAAATAGCTAGTTGAAGTAGGGCCTTAATTATATTTACAGCAATGAGGAAGTAGAACAGTAGTAGTTGCTAAGATTCTTGTGGGGAATAAGCCAAAGTGTTTGAAAATTTTGCTACCCCTACCCCCTAACCCTACCCCTAACCCTGTGGTCCACAAACATTTTCCCCCATCCATCAAACTTTTTTGAATTAATTCACCTCCAATTCCAACTTGCTCTTTTCCATGCTTCAAAACTATATTACATTTACTCTCCTATCTTACTAAAAGGTGAAATTCCTTATATATAGGGTTTTTACTATATTGTTCGATGCTTAAGTGGAAGATGCGAATCATGATGACTCAACAGTCCGACAATTTGGAAGTCAAGCTCTAGTGTACAAAAAGAACCACCGCTACATTGAAATTCTTACACTACCGTTGTTTTGAACCTCGATCCTAATTACCAATTCTGTAACTCCAAAACTAATTAAGGTACACCTATGCAGACTAAATTACTATGATTTAATCTCCTCTAATCTATAAAACAATTAACCTTAAGTATGTACCATGGTTGAAAGGTTCAGACAAATGAATCGAATATAGAATAACACGTAACTACTTAAACATTACTTCAAAACAAACTACTCTTCTACTCAGAAATCAAATATTTCAAATGTTCCAAGAAATTCTTGCTTGTAGATATAAATTATTGTGTCAAAAACTTTATATACTTACTAAGTCTTTTTGCCATGTGCTCCCTTTAGCTTGTGAATTGTAGTGATCCCACATTTTTGGGTGATTATTCGGCGAAATTCCTCGCTCACAGGACTTTCACCAGACTGTCCGACGCCCAGGTGGAATATGTAAATCACAGTGACTTAGTGGCTCTGCAAACTGGAGGCCAGGTACTGATGCGCACAAGGAATCACCTCCCACATTGGAGAAGTTGAAATTCCCACACTGCCACTGCCAACATTTAAACCTTGGACCTTGATATCAACTCTGTAGCCCCAGAACCAACTAAGCTACGCCCATACGGGCGAAATTCTTGATTATTCTTGAAAGGAAAAGAAATGGTTCGAATATAAATTTTTATTTTGTTAAATAGGATTTTCTTTTTAATTTTTATTTTGATGGGAACAGTTTAGTTAAAAAACTTGACATCCCAACATATTGGTCTAATTGAGTCACTTGACAGTCCAATAAACAAGATTAAGCCCAGAACAATCTAATTATTTGTATGATATAACCTGTTAAGACAAATCATATTACCGTAAAGAAACATATAAAAGAGATATTTTAATAAATTTTATTATTATACTTTCGTTATACTCTTTTAAACTCTTTGGAATGTAAATATTTAATGTAATTGGAGAGCCGTCCTTTCATTATAATCATTCTACTAACTCATGGGGTGCACATAATATTCATCATCAACCACTAAGGTACGTACTAGTTTGGCATCCGAATTTTGATTGAAATCCCTCATAAATGAGCATGGTTTGGAGTGACGTGCTAGTCCGTGACCACAATATAAATAAATTTTTGTTGCACAAAGCTATCATCATAATAAACACATATCTTAGAGGTTAGTGTTATGGGTGAGTTTATCACACATTGCTGTTACTGTTACTGTTACTTCCTCTCTCTCTCTCTCCTAGCTCTCTGGTCATATAAATTTTACTGCCTAAAAATTTGTCCAAATTAGGGTGGAAATGGAATGAAGAGGAGAATGGAGAGCCATGCAAAATTAATTAATAATTTTGATTGATTGAAGAAGATGAAGAGAGAAGAGAAGAGAAGAGATGGGGAGAATTTATTCTGAAAGTGATGTATCAATCAATCTGTGGTTGACTCTCTCTCTCTCTCTCTCTCTCTCTCTCTCTCTGCTATCATAAGTTGCTTTCTTCCCCAGAATTTCCCTGATCAAGTAATCATTATATATTATACTTTTTGCATGTTCTGTGTATACATTCAATGTTATACATATATACCAACTCATGACATCAACCTTCAAATGGACCACACTTTTCTTTACCATTCTAATTTACTGCAAATATTTTTATTTTACACGGAGTCATATTGAACTATTTATTTCGACATAACGAACATGATTATCAAGTATCGACGATAGTTGGTGTTGTAAGGTATAAGAATCGCGGATTTGAACCCGATAACATAGAATGTAACATTATAATATCAAAGTATGATTAGTAGTCTAATGTGCAAGAACTAATTGTGCTACACTGGAGTACCATTTCTAGAATCTTGCACTCCTGATCTAGTCTTGAAAACTAATTACTGTGCTACTACATCGTGCACACTGTGAGCGCCACCTCTATCAATAATCTCCATCCCTTGATCTCTTGTAAGTTTGCGGCACTTAATAAGGATGCCATTAGTGTTAAGAGGAAGGTTTTATCTCACGTGAAATGAGAATGATATGTTTAGTGAATGTAGGTACACTTCAAAATGTGGGCACAAAACTACTAAAGTTAGGAAAATCCTATGTAGGGTAGTGTGTGAAATAAGTTGTGACCTCACTTATTAAAACAATTCTCATTTTTCTTCAATTTTTTTAATATTTCTTCGTTTTTTTTACTTGTCATATTTTAAACATCATAGTCTTTAAGATAATGCGTAATTTTAAATAATTTTTTCTTATATAAATTAGAATGTCCTTCAAATTAATCTATCTCATCATTATTACTTCTACAAGTTTAATTATTAGAAGAATAAAAAGGATGTTAGAATTTATTTTTTTAAAGAAGGATATAATAAGGAAAAATTTATTAAATATTGGATTATGTTCACAATAAGTAAAAAAATATAGATATTGACCAAATGCGACAATAAAAAAACGGATTGAGTAATAAACTAATATCTTTTCTTTCCTTCTCCCTCACCAGTATTACTTTTGATTATTACTATATATGTTACGACACTTCTTTTTTTAATTGACATGTTAAAACAATTATATATACATATAAATAAATAAATAAATTGTATTCACTAGCATTGTAATTCTAAATCAGTCACTAATTTACATAATATAAAAACATAGAACTTAAAATATCTATTTTAACACAGCAAGAAATTTTTTTTTTTGTGATTGAGAATGGACCACTTACTCTCATCTAAGGATCCATCTAGTGTCCATTTAAATTTCAACCTTGTACAATTTCTTACACAAACTTAGAAGAAACAAACAGAGACAAGCCATTAACTCACGTCTTGGTAATTTTAATGTTTCTTTTATTCGAACCCTCAAACCCCTCCCTCCCCCAATTTTGAGCTCAGCCCTATTCTTCTTGGGGGTGTTAATGCATGGCAGCAGTGAGTGCTGCCTGCCTGCCTGCCTTATGGCTTGGCTTTTAACTGCTGCACTGTATATAATTTCTTGTATTTATGGCAGAAAATTAAAGAAAAAAACAGAGGCACATTTCCTGCAAAAGCCACACAAATATCCTACAGCTGAAACTGTCCTCCATATTTTGAGAATTTTGCTACTGATTAAGGCTGTCACACCTTAACTAGACAAACATTTTTTTTCTGAAAACATTTGAAACATTTGAAAAATTAGTACAAATTTGTTCTTCCACTTTTTTTTCCCAATGAAAATCCCAAGTGGATGAATGCCATCATGGCTGCTATAATATTTATGTAACAGAATCAAGTTTTGGCATTTTATCTCAGTTGAAAAAAGCCTTTGCATTTTGTTGGATCTTGTGCAAATATATCACATTACATCACATATATAATATATATTGTATATACAAAATTTAACCCAAAATTCTATTATGGACTTGTCTTTGAAGATATATATATATTATATTATAAGAAGTAAATTTTATTTTTTATTTTTTTGCAAATACATAAGAAGTAAAATATTAGGATAAACGGGAACAGATATATAGAGATGAATATGGATAGACATGAATGGGGAGAATCCTACTCTTTCCCCAACCCATCAGGACAGAAATTATTTGTACCCCCACCCATTTTTATGGTCAAATCGGGGACAATGAGGCCCAAACCGAAACAGGGTGAACATGGTATCTGGTTATTTTCATCTTTACGGATATAATTTTAAAATCGTAAAAAAACGAAGAAGATTATTATGTATCTTAATGTCCAACACCTTTGAAGGAGTGATAAACATGATTTGTGGGTGCAACAAGAGAGGGCTAGCCATACACTCACCGTACGGGCAGAATACTACTTAGTCAAGTAGAAAGGCCTATCCTTGACCTCCTTAGCCATAGGGTTTACCTTCTTCGTTCTACCATTTTAGGTCTCCACCAAATTACAGAAAGTGGCAAGAGAATTGGCTGAAGGTGTAGCCCAGATGTCATGAGAATGAAAAAGTAGAAGGCCATGCACCCACGACGAGTAATATCCCAATGGATGGCCAACAATCCTGCCATAACTCTCGTCTGGAAGGATCCTAGTCGGTTACTTTTTTGGGTCGAGCCTGGTCCTTTCGAATCAGTCAAAACCTAGAGCAAGAGATTTGAATAACTAGGAATCCATCGCTATTCTTTTCCAAAGGTTCATTCCAAGTCACAAGAGCAATCTCCTTTTTTTTTAAATGTTTTTTTTCTTTTCACAGTAGCACTTGCAGCACATACTATATGTCTATCCCTAAAAGAGTTCCCTATCCCAGTGAAGAAGGTAGAAAGAAGAATATTTTTTGATGACAATAATTAATTACTTCTTTAAACTTTTTCGAGGGACTTTTTCTTAGAAAGTAAGGCTGGTTGCCAATCAGAAGTCGATCTCCCTGCACCTACAGATAGGTGGCCTTTGAGAATTATATTTACGACAATGATGTATCTCTTTGATAGATCTTTCTCATCCGCAGTTGTAAGTAACTGTCTTGCAAACAATGATTTTCTTGTAGCTTTTCAATAACATTTTGTATATTACTCTTTGTAGCATTTTCTTTTTATAATATATTTTTCTTATAAAATTTGTATTTTTCTTTTAGGATTTATTTTTTAGTAGATTTTATTAATAAAATATAATAAATTAGGAAGTGATACAAAAAGTGGTGAAGACGATCTGAGCCGCCCTTGTCTTTCGAATATTAATATATTATTTTATCAAAATTTTATTTTCTAAATCTCCCAAGACATAAATTTTTTAAAAAAATTTGATAATTATTCTAACCATTTTCACACCAATTAATAACTTTATTTATTCTTGAAAAAGAAAAAATAGGTGCGGCAAACGAAAAATATTTGGAAAGGGCATATTGGGCCAGGCCCAATCGCACCAAAAGTATGGTATAGGCTTACATGATTCATATATAATATGGGCCTTCTCTTTCCATTACAATATTGCATACGGAAAGAAGCCCAAAAGTATTCCAAACTTTTATTTTATTTTTTTAACAAAAAAGTGGTACGAATTTGATTAGGCCCAAGAGCAAGAAGTCCATGAAAACATTTCTTTTTTCTTTTCTTTTCATTTTTTTTTGATTGGCTATTTCTTTTTTCTTTATTAAGAACATAAATAGAGTAAACCTTTCTTGCAAGAAGACTAGATTGATTTTGTTTTTTATTTTAATTTTATTCGTAATATTTTTGGCTGAATTATTCGTAAATTATTGGCAGATTAAATTATTACTCTTATGGGCTTCTGAGATGAGGTTCGGGTAATGGAAAATTTGGGACCATTGATTTCCTCCCATCTATAAAAAATCCAAAATATACGAAAAGAAACTTTGTCCTTATTCCCAAAAGGAAAAAAAAAGAAAAAAACCTTTGTCCAATATCCAGTTTATTGAAAAGGTCACCACGCGCCTTCTAGAAAATTAGCCATTATCCACTTCACAAAATTGACTTTTCTTTTAAAAAAGAAATGCTAATTTTGTTTTTAAAAAGTATTTTAATTTGTAAAAACAAAAGAAATGCTAATTTTTGTTTTTGAAAATACTTTAATTTTTTTAAAAAAAATTAAAAAAGTATTTTTTTAAAAAAAGAATAAAAATTATTATGATAGAAAATAACGGAAAGTATCTTTTTTTTAATTTTTGATATAGTGAAAAAATGTCATTGAATTAATAAAAGTTACATATTATTGTTAAAATTAATTTAACCAAAAATATTTAAATTTAAAAATAACTATATTAATCGTTTCATATCTATTATTTAATTAACAATATTAAAATTTTAACCATAAATATTTAAATTTAAAAATAACTATATTAATCGTTTCATATCTATTATTTAACTAACAATATTAAAATTTTGTGAAAATAACTATATAAATTGTTTCATACACATTTTTAAAAAATAATTATTAGATATTTTAGAAAAAATTATCATACAAGACCTTAAACTTATTAATACTTTTTAAATTTAAAAGTATGAATTTTTTAAAGAATAAAATTATACATTTTAGTAAATTAAGAAGTTAAAATTGATTAATTTACTTAGATTTATATAAGATAGATTAGTTATTTAAAACTGAGTAATTTTTATCGTTGAATAATTTATATTTAATAAAATAAATTTTAAATTAATCAATCACATTATTCTATTGTACACATATTTTTTAAAGGGATAAAAAAAATATATATATATATATATTCTAAAAGTAAAAGAAATGGAAAAAATGGACGACTATTCATGCATGCAGGCGTGCCCACACGCTCTATGTCGTATTACTAAGACAACGACATTCAGTTAATCAACTGCCCAACGCGTGTAAATCGCTCGAAGCTTCACACGCTATCTTCTTTTCTTTGTTACATAAACGTGACATTCTCAATTTCTGTTCAGCTCTACACTTGAAGTTGAAGCGTCGAGTGAGCGTGACTTAACAAGTTTTAATCCATTCCAAATTAAATATTAATTATTCCATTAATCTTCATATAATTACAATAAATTTGTTCCTCGGCTAATGCCGCTGGTGGCGTTCTTCGTATCGGCGACGAAACTCGCCGGAATACTAGTCACGGTTACGGTTGCCGCCAACGCTATCTCATTCAATCGCTTCCGTAGGAAGAATCTCATGCCTATCCCCTCTGTCATCGATGAGTCCTCCGATATACTCGCCGTCTTCAATCTCGACGATTCCGAAGCTGGTAGCTCAACTTTCCTTAGTACTCTATACTTAGTTTGCTTAGTTGAATTGTTCAGGCTTAAGTAAACCTAGTTTTTTTTTTAGCTGATTTCTGTGTTTAGTTTGCTAGGTTAATGCATATTGGCTCTGTTGTCCATTCAGTTGAGCTTCATATAAATGCTAGCTTTAGTATGATTAGGTTGCCAGAGGATTTAGCTTGCCTATTGAAAAATGGAGCCTCACTTGGATTCTAAATATGTTCTTTTATCTGCTTGATTGTATATTTCTTTCCAAATATGATTTTATCCTTTAGCTAGCCTGTAAGTATTTTGTTGTGGTAGTTGGTGAATTATGCTTTTTATTGGCTATCAGAAAATTTTAAGATTGTTACATTGTCCAACCTAATTCTTTGGTGTTCCTATACAAGGTGAGGAAGGGTTCTTTTTTGGGTTGGCTACGGCACCAGCACATGTTGAAGACAGGCTCAATGATGCTTGGCTTGAATTTGCAGAACAAAGTCCCTGTGACGAATCAGAATCAGAGCATACACTCCAGCAAGCTGACGCACTTCTGGCTTCTGCTACTGGTGATGGTGGGTCTCAACAAGCTTCATTGCCACCAAAAGAAGCTAATAGGAGCAAAAAGAGAAAAAAGCAAGTTAAAATAGCTATGGAAGCTAAAATTAGGGGGTTTGAGAAGTATGAAGAACTGGAAGAACCTGTACCACCTGAAGAGTGTCATCATAATGTTGCTGCCTGGCACAATGTTCCGCACCCGTAAGCACGAATAATTTTGCCTTACCTTTTTAAGCATAGAGCTGGATGAATGAAAAAGCAAGTGTTGCCTAAATATTGGTTGAAGTAATACTTGATTCTACAAATTCATTTACCATATGAGTCCAGAAGCATCACTGTTCACCATATGCCAAATAACTAGATCAACTTCACTTAACATTAAGAATTGTAGATATTGATGTTATGAAAAGAATGGAATTGGGAAAAAATTAGATTTATTCATATGTTATGGTTATGTTCAAGAAAAAATAAATAAAAACCTTCAAGATGGCTGGAAAAATTCAAATTTCCAATGATATTTGTTCATGATGTCTTTCAATTTGAACTTAAAAAGTAATGAAGTAGTTGAAGAAACGATTTTATTGAGTTTAATTTGATAGCATCAAGCACGGGCACGTTCGTGGTCAAATTCTTATATCTTATTTTGGATGAAATGAACTGTTTTGGATAATCTCAGGGAGGAAAGATTGAGGTTTTGGTCAGATCCTGATACAGAATTGAAATTAGCTAAGGATACTGGTGTACAAGTTTTTCGAATGGGAATAGATTGGACGAGGATCATGCCAGAAGAGCCAGTGAAGGGACTGAACGAAACAGTAAGTACATAGTGAATATGGCATCAATCATGCATTTAACCATTTTTGCAGAATATTGTAATGGTTGCTTTAAGTGGACATTTTTGCTGTATCATCACGAATATCTCATGTATCTATATGGATTCCTTTTTTGCACCCTTATGATAATTATTAATATATCGAATACTCCAGATGAAGAACCATGCAATCTATTAATGGGAAGTTTGAACATGATTATTAGCTGATTTGAGTGGTGAATGTTTCTAGCAAACAGTGTAACCACTAGTGTCCTTGATTTGTCACTTAGGTCAACTATGCAGCATTGGAGCGGTATAGATGGATCATTAACAGAGTTCGTTCATATGGGATGAAAGTGATGCTAACGCTATTCCATCATTCTTTGCCACCATGGGCTGGGGAATATGGTGGGTGGAAGATGGAAAAAACTGTAGACTATTTCATGGAATTTACAAGGTTTGATTTTCCTATATGCACAAGCTGAATGTCAACACATCATAATAACCTTTTTTATGCTGAACTCCCTGTATTTGTTGCACATTTCACTTCTCTGTTCTATTTGTTAATAGAATCAGAGACATTCTTTCAGTGCCTGGAGTTCTATTCAATTTGCTAAGCCTTTCGGTGTATTTGGATTGTGGTTTGAAGTGAATTTTTTTGGGAGTTCGTGAAAATTCAAATTTTGTGATAGGGAGAGTGGGACCCAAAGTGAGAAAGGTTTAAGTTGAATTGGAATCCAAATGCACCCTTTGATGGTTACTGAATTGTTACCTTGTGGCAAATCAGTATTTGTCAGTTACTAGTTGAGGCACTCAATAATGTGCAAGACACCTATTTCCGCTTTCCATGACCTTCTGAACTTCTTCTGCAGGATTGTTGTTGACCGTGTATCAGATCTTGTGGACTACTGGGTGACATTTAACGAGCCTCATGTCTTCTGCATGCTCACTTACTGTGCTGGTGCTTGGCCTGGTGGTAATCCTGATATGTTGGAGGTTGCCACTTCTGCGCTACCTACTGGTGTCTTCAATCAGGCCATGCATTGGATAACAACTGCACATTTGAAAGCATATGATTATATCCATGAAAAAAGGTTCTGTACATAGATAAAATCTCTGTTCAATTATTCTACATGATTATATATGCATAATCCTACATATTTTTGCACCTGGATGCATGCATAATGGGTGAACAAGTATAACTCTGTTGAATGCATAATTTTGTTTATGCACAGGATCTTTCTTGACTTTGAAATGTAGACATATATCTTTGCGATAATATATTAAGATTGAATGATGTTTTGGTGGAGTAGGATGCTACAAAAGAACAGGAACTGTTTTCATGTAGCAAAAATCATATTCTGCCTACTTGATTATTCCGTCTTATGGACATGCATTTTGGATTTCAGTGTACGACTTGGAAATCTTGATAGCCTAGAACCATTTAACATACATTCTCTCAGTGTTAGATTTCAGTGTCAATTGTCATTTTGTTTCCTTTTCTAGGGAAGAAATGATGACAGCATGCATGTTGGATTTAATGATCACTTTTTTCCCTTTTCCTATTCTCTCTCTTTCTCAGAATCTCATGTAATAATTTGTTAGCAGATTGTAATGTACCAAGATAAAATTGTTCACAGCATTAATATTTTCAAACTCCGTGCTCCCCCCCACCCTCCGCCTCCAAAAGCAGCAACGATAGGAAAAAAAAAGAAAAAGAAGACTTGTATTGTACCCTTTAATATCTTTTTAACTCACTGGATTTCACTTTGTTTCAGTGCAACATCTAGTGCAATTGTTGGAGTTGCACACCATGTCTCATTTATGCGTCCATATGGCCTCTTTGACATTCCTGCTGTTAAAGTGACTACTTCCTTGTCTATGTTCCCTTTCATGGATACCATTTCCCACAAGCTAGATTATATTGGGATAAATTACTACGGACAGGTAAGTAATGCTGTTATATTACAGTTAGTATTCTCTCTCCCTTTTCTTTTTTTTCCCTTTTTGACATGAAATACTGAATTCATTAAGTTTTCCAGGAAGTGATTTCTGGCACTGGGCTGAAGCTTGTAGAGACTGATGAATACAGTGAATCTGGTCGTGGGGTGTATCCTGATGGCTTGTATCGCGTCCTTGTTCAGTTCCATGAAAGATACAAACATCTCAAGTTGCCCTTTGTCATTACCGAAAATGGTGTCTCTGATGAGACTGATTTGATCAGGCGACCATATTTGTTGGAACATTTATTAGCGATATATGCGGCAATGAGCATGGTTTCTACTCTAAACCACTTAAATACTCTTGTTTGAAGCATCTTTAGTTTAAAGTGTTAATTTAGACATATCTCTGGCTGTCATAAAGGGTATCCGGGTTCTTGGTTACTTGTTTTGGACCATTTCTGATAACTGGGAGTGGGCTGATGGATATGGTCCCAAGTTTGGACTTGTGGCTGTTGATCGTTCCAACAACCTTGCAAGGATTCCACGTCCCTCCTATCATTTATTTACCAAGGTAACCAGTTCTACCTACTGCTTTTGGTAGTGATCTCAGTAAACTTAGCTATCCATTGGTAATTCTCTTTGCAATCTTGGTCTTAGGTAGTAACATCTGGAAAAATTACTCGAGAAGACAGGGAGCAGGCATGGAATGAACTGCAAACTGCTGCTAAAATGAAAAAGAGTAGACCCTTTTATCGGGCGGTTAACAAGCATGGTTTGATGTATGCAGGTATTATTGTTATTATTGTTGTTATTGTTCAATGATACTATTCATTTAGTTCTTGTCTGCTTTGTCTTGTTTGTTGCCCATTAAACTAGAATCCGTCTATTTCTTTTATGTCCGACTACTGGACTAGGTTATTGTTTAACCCCTTGCTGAGCAAGGAATGCATTGGTTTTTCTGAGATTGCATATGATTGGTCAGTCCATAATCCACTCCATTCTTTAGCCTTCTGACAGTTTTCACTACCAATTTTGATTACCATGTCTCCCTATCTGTGTACAAGTGCATGCCATTACACTGATGCATATATTCTGCTGATTTTGATAACTTCTCATATTTTGTTTAGTTGTAGATCAACTCAGAGTCTCTTTCTATTGCATCTTTATTAAGGTTGGTTCTTTTGTCATTTGTGCATTAACATTTCCACACATTCATCTTGGCAGGAGGTCTTGACCGACCCATATGGCGACCTTACGTTGAACGAGACTGGCGATTTGGGCACTATGAAATGGAGGGTCTTCAGGATCCATTGAGCCGCTTCTCACGATATGTTTTCCGACCCCTCTCCATCAAGAAGGAAAAACCTCAGAAAGATAGTGCAGAGTTGGTTCTTGAGCCACTTGAATTAACTGTTTAGTTTTCTCTTGGGCAATTTCATTGGAAACTTCTTATTATGCTCAGGTACGTGAGAAACAAGCACCACAATCATCTGCTATCCATGAGTAGTAGTTCAAAAACTTCTTATTTGTGTGGTCTTAATATTTCTGCCATGCTCCTAAAAGGTGTTAAATCTTAATTATCTGGCCCCTTGTGAATCATGTAGATGGTGAGGCTTTATACGTCATTAGCATGCTTTTAACCACAGATCAAAACCATTTCATGGAATCTCCAGTAACCGGTTGCATCATTTTCTCTTCTTCATTCACCTACGATGGCAATGTTCACAATTGTATGGCACATGCACGAAAGATTAAGACTCCAATTACTACATCTTCCATTTCTGAAATCTTCATAGATGGAGCTTTAAATTTCTACCTCTTTGACATTGAACTAAACTATATTTTCAGTGTGGTTAGATTGTCATTGACATACTCCTTCACCTTGCAACAGATCTAAGCAAATTGGTCAGGTCCTTGGGAGCTTTCCACATATTTGTTAGAATAAGTACCAAGAAGTTTATGTTCAAGGTGATATTCTACTTGCTCTCACATTGTGTGTAATGTACCATCTATATATATATGTATATATATTTGTATGCCTAAACCAGCACAAACATTGAAATTCGAAGCTCATGATCAATGGCCATTGGCACATTCTATGTACTTGTAACGGTATTCATTTCCAGAACTGTAGCAGGAGATAACGCTTGCCGGTGTACATAAATTAGTTTTCAGAATTGTAGCATTTGAAGATTGTTTCAATATCCCCAGATTGTGATAGATTATGTAAATAAATGTCTATACTGTTCCTGCTTGAAATGCATTTGAGGCAAACTTTTTATAGCCAAGTTTTTAACTTTTTTACATCCCCTCTGGCTCTAATCATTATGTAAAATCAATTATTAGGTCTAAATGGATTGTTCATTTGGAAAATCATTCTTGACTTATCTCCCCACTAGCAAAGGTAGTCTCAAAAAGATAAGCTTGAAGATTCAGTTTCTTGGATGTCTGAAATGATCACCTTGGGGAGGTGTATGTGATCATTCTAAATGGAAATGATTCTTCTAGAAGACAAGCACATCATTGAGTTTACTAGGGCTCGTCGTGATCATCCAATTAAAGAACACACGAAATAGGTCTCTTCTATTTCAAATTCTTTTCTTAAATAAGAATTAGATTCGACAAATATTACTTAGATCGAGTTCAGATTAATTTCATCGGTTAATAAAGATAATCAATACTTCAAGCAAAACAAGATAAGATCATCTTCACTCCGGACAATTATTATAAAAAAGCATGAGCCATGACTTAACAGTTTCGTCCAATGGAGTAAGCCATATTGTGTGGCCTAACCTAACATTGGGCGGCTGGAATTGACCTGCAATGGCCAATAATGTTGGCAATGGAGCTCATTTTCAGGAAAGCTCACGGCTATGACCCTACCAAGTTCTAATCAAATTTATTTTGAACCAAAAAAAAATCTCTTTCTAGTCTCCATTCTTCATTCTAATAAAATGGTAAAGATGGTAAATTATATTAATTCTATAATTTGTTAGACTCGAATCCTTTTATTTTTATTATTGTGACTATTAAAATTCGAACTTTTGACTTTCAATCTTGAAATCAGACCAGGTTCCTCCCTGTGGGCCCATCATATTTATCTACTAATACTACCAGTCTACGTCCTACTGTACAAATGGTATCTCAACCAATCAGTCTTTCTTTTGGAGAGAGAGGATTATATAAACAAGTAATTCAGCAGAAGCATAGTAAATGCATATCTCCAGTAGAATAGCATTCATGTCATCCTCAATCCCAAAAACTTTATTCTTCCTATGTTTTTGTGTCCTTCTTTTTGCTTTAATTCCATGCATTAATGCCAATGAAAAATCCCAGCAGGAAGAATCTGACAGAGTCTTAAAACTCCCAGGGCAACCCACAAGCCCTCATATCTCTCAGTTCTCTGGCTACATTACTGTAAATCAATCTCATGGCAGGGCACTTTTTTACTGGTTCTTTGAAGCCCAATCTGATCCGGCCAATAAACCCCTTCTCCTCTGGCTCAATGGAGGTAAATATTATTGGGACCCCTTTTTTCATTATTATTTCTTGATTATTTTTTTTTACCAAAAACGAAATTCTTCACCTTCAAATTTCCACCAGGTCAACCCACATTCGGTTCCAAGAAGGATGTAATGATTTTTAACTAACCCGATTCTTCATGTTTTGATAAGATGCTTCAAATCTTATAAAAGCTTTTTTTTTTTTTATATTTAAAATTCTTGATTCTTGATTGCTGAAGGGCCTGGATGTTCATCAATTGGATATGGGGCAGTATCAGAGTTGGGTCCTCTTAGAGTTGCTAAAGATGGGGCTAGCCTTACCTTCAATAATTACTCATGGAACAAAGGTTCTTCTCCCATTTTCTCTTTCCTTTTTTTTTTCTTGGGTTTTTCTTTTTACCCATTTACTACTTTGACTTGGCTTATTTAATGAAACACCTCAGCATATAGTGACTGTTTGAAGGAACTTTTACAAAAAGAGTGTTTTTAAGTTGCTAAAAATGTATTGTGGACCACTTGGAAAATAAATGGTTTTTATGTAATATTCAAATATATAAAATATACAATATATTTACCAATATACAAATTCAAATTATTTATCGTAAGGAAATATAAAATTAATATAAAGTACTCATATATGAGAGATATATTAAAAAAAAATTACAATTACAATAATCACGACTGCTATAATCATGTTTGACAACTGTTTGCCTAACTGTTTGTGTTTCTTGAGTTTATTTATTTTGCAGAAGCAAATTTACTGTTTTTGGAGTCTCCCATTGGGGTTGGATTCTCATACACCAATGAATCCTCAGATATGAGTAAATTGGATGATAAATTTGTGGGTAATAATAACTCTTACATATCCAAAGGAAAGTAGATTCTTTTATTTGCTTCAAATTCATCTTTTGACTTGTTAAATTTACTCCTATATATATATATAATTCAGCTGAAGATGCCTACAATTTTGTTGTAAATTGGCTAGAAAGGTTCCCACACTACAAAACTCATGACTTGTACATATCAGGAGAGAGTTATGCAGGTGAGATTCTATCTATATAAGGCCTAAATCCCTCATTCCATACTGTGATATTGATGCCATTTGTTGAATGTGGTGTAGGGCATTATGTGCCTCAATTGGCAGAGCTTGTGTATGATCATAACAAGTACACTGCAAAATATCCACATATAAATCTCAAAGGTTTTATAGTAAGTAGTAATCCCTCATTTTAAGTTTATATATCCACTTAATAACTTTTTACAAGTGTCGAAAACGTCATTTTTCCAGTCAATTTTTGTTACGTAACAATCATATATAAGTCTTTAATAAGGGTAAAATTGTCTAACTACTAATTTAAGCGTCAACAAACAACTGGAACCGGTCGAAATAACTTGACACAAAGTATTGTCAGGTTATTTCAACACATTCAGTTAGGAGTTGGCTCTTAGATTAGCAATTGAACAATTTTACTCTTATTAAAAATGATATATGAGTGTCACATAACATAAATAGACCGAAAAGTATCCATCGCTCCCACATAAGGGAATTTTCGAATATTTTCGACTCTGATGAAAAGTTATTGGACAGAAATGGCTAATGAAATAAATTCTTAAACAATATCTTGATGAGGTGATATAAATTGGTAGGTGGGGAACCCTGAAACAGATGATTACTATGATTATAAGGGACTATTGGAATTTGCTTGGAGTCATGCAGTTATATCTGATCAAGAGTATGAAACAGCCAAACAAGCATGTGATTTTAAGGTTTCATTGTGGTCAAATGAATGCAATGTTGCAATGGGGATTGTCTTCAACAAATACAAGGAGATTGACATCTATAACATATATGCCCCTTCTTGTCTTCTAAACACAACTTCTTCTTCTTCAGCCAACACTATGCCAAATGAAGATCAGTTTTCTCACTCTAAGGTAACCAATATGCTGTCTTTTTCTCTTCCATTGATTAGGTAAATTCCTCAAAAGTGCCTCAATACCTTACCATTGAATTGTTTTTATTTATCCTTGAATTAAAATCGTGTGTCAAAAAGTGACCCGTCACTATAATTGTAGCGGAACCACCCTAAAAAAATCATGTGTCGGTCACATGGAAAAAATTTTAAGGAGCACTTTTTAATTAACGATTTTAATTCAGAGGTAAAATGCGACTTAAGTAAATAGTATAATAGTATTGTGAGGAATTAAAAGTCTTCCAAATCATCTCAGGTGGTATAGTGGCTAAGTGAAATTTTTTTGGGGAAATTGAAAGGATGGTCAAGCACCCACGTTTCTCTTAGCCATATGTGCACGATCAATAAAACAAAAAGTAATTCTTTGAAAACTTGCTCAAATACCTTCCCAATAAGGCCTTCAAAGGGTTTTATCAGAAATCAATTTTTTCCAGCTTTTGCACACAGAGAGTATACTATTTACTTATATTACTTTATTTTCAAATGGAATAAAACTGATCAAAGTCTATCTTGTCTTTACCACGAGTCTTTTTCCTATAAAATAATAATATAATTTGAGTTTGGATTTGTTGGAACTCTCGGTAGAGAATGACCCGTACTTCATTACCTTTTCAAGTGCTATCTATCAAAGTCTCTATTTCGGCAAAAAGATCCTTGAATCTTGCAAGGACATATCTAACCACTTCTACATATCCTGGTTAAAACAAAAGATAAAGAGATCATGGGCAAAACATGGGTGCGAAATCCTTTCCTTCATGCAATCTTGAAACTTACCATTTTTGGATGACTAATTTATGATCAGGTGCAAAGTGATGGAGGAATGAGGAGGATGAGATTTATAGCAGGAGGAGGTTATGACCCCTGCTATTCTAATCATGCTCAAGATTATTTCAACAGGATAGATGTTCAAACTGCACTTCATGCCAATACCAGAGTAGCAGTAAATGCTACTGTAAAATGGCAAGTTTGCAAGTAAGTTGGTCCCTCATTGGAAAGCTTAATTTATGACAAGTTTCTACAATAAGTTGAGAATTTTCTTGAAAAGATTTGTAAATTTCTATATTAAATTCTTGATGTTATATTTTATTCTCTTTTCTTCCTTATATTTTGTATATGATTCTGCTGTCCCTTCCCAATATTACCTCATGCTAATTTTCTTGTGTTTTAGTGATTTTGTCTTTAAGGCATACAACTATAGTGTGTTCTCTATCCTACCCATATACAAGAAACTCATAGAAGGTGGCCTCAAAATCTGGATTTACAGGTAGGTATCTTTCCTTTCTAACTCAAGGTTTCTTTTGTTTTGCAAGTAAATGATCAATCAGGCTTCACATGCTTTGTAAAAATAATAAGGTTAATTTTTGTGATTTATTATTGTTGATTGTTCTAGTGGAGATATTGATGGAAGAGTGCCAGTTATAGGTTCAAGATACTGCATTGAAGCTCTTCAATTGCCTCTTAAATCTGCATGGCGTTCTTGGTACCATAACCATCAGGTATCTAATAACTACTACCATTAGAGGGAAACCACACACAAAAGTTTAGGGACTCGAAATTCATATGAAAAATTTTGCACATAAATTGGATAAAAAAACATAGCAAAGTATGCGCTATAATAAAAATAATTCTCCCACAAAAACTTACCCTCTTTCATATCGCGGAATGCATAAATGATGAATTTATAATGAAAGTCTTATTTATTTCTCTTAATAATTATAATTAGATAGTGCCAAGAAAATCACCATTTATCTTACTTCTTAACTTAGTCTTAACAATGTTCGTAGACAAATAATTTATTATGTGCATACATTTTTTAAAATATCATTTTTAAGCTGTTTTAAATTTATATATATATATATTAAAACAAAAGCATAATGAGTGTCATAATTAGTGCAAAAATAGAGAATATTAAGAGATAATTAATAATGATAACTATCTTCTTTCATTCACAGTGGCTACACTGAAATTATTATAAAATAATATTAATCAAAATAATATTTTGATAAAAACAAATTATTAAAAGATTAACTCCTTAAGAATGGAAAATAACATAAATTATATTTTGATTATTTATTTTATAATTTGAATTTAGAATAATACCTATTTAGAAAATATAAAAATTGTAAAATTTTTAAGACGTTAAGAATTTGAAAATAGGAAATTATATATTAAAATTTTATATTATTTAAATTAATTTTCGAAGCACTAAATATTATCTGAAGTATTTTAAAATATAAAAGCTCATAATTTTAATTAAGTATTTTAAATTCTTTTAATTTTGATGATCTCCTTATTTCATTTGTAGCTAGTTCCTTTTGTAATTTAATAGGAATTATATAGCTTTTTTTTAAAAAAATTTCTTTCAAAGAAAAGTTCAGTAGCTTTTCGACAATTTTTTTCTTGTTATTTTCTTACAAGAATGAATAACCATACAAGATTTTCTTTCATGTACAATGTATTTATTTTATTCTCACATAGATTTTAAATTATTTTAATAAAATTTAAATAATTTATAAATATTTATGTTGTGCTTCACAGACTGAAACAAGGGATTAATACACGAATTAGGATAAGGGATTTGTTCACATATTTGAAAATAGATTAGGATTCTGTCGTCTAATGTAGTGTCGTGTACACACAATAGAATGACAATAGACTATGCATATAAAAGGATAAAAATGAATAATATTTATACATTTTATAATATTTAAATATAGCACAATAATTTATAAATATCTACCCTACTTAAGCACGGGATCATAAAAATAGCATTAAATATTTAACAAATCGCATCACTTAACATTAACATTTATAAATATCTACCCGTGCTTCAAGCACGGAAAAATAGCTAGTTGAATTAAGATTTTAGACACTTAACAACTTACTCTTAATTGATTGGGGTAAAATAAAGAAAACGTTAAGATTGAATATAAAATAAAGAGAAAATAATCATTTACTTTTTTACACTTTTTTATTTTGGACTTCTGATCTTTTTTCACAAACAATTTACCTTTTACATATCTCAAATAAACAATCTCCATTTTTTTTTTTTTTTCTAATCCAAGTGGACACTAAGTTATTTTTGGTTGTTGTAATCCATAAAGAACATATATTGCAACCAAATTGATCCTTTAAGCCTATAGGGATCGCTGTGATTGCATTTGTATTCTTCGATGACCATAATTGCTATAAAAACTTGTGGATCAAGTAATGAAATTGGTATACCATAGGAGACCAAACCAACCATTTTACTTAAAATAAAATAAAGGGTTAGTTATATTTTCCTGGAATTGTCCAAATTACAATTTCATTCTTATTGTTTATATTTTTATAACTTATTAGTCTCTGCTACTAATTTTAATGAAATTTTTTTATTAGAAAACAATAATTATGTGGTAAAAAATTTAAAATCCTCTTGAAATATTAGTTTGCAAGTTTACTTCTTATTTATTATCATATATTAAGACAATAATATCCTTCATTACAGAGATTAGACTAATTTAAAAAAATTTAGAAAGGATATTATTGTCTTTTTATATATGATTATAAACAAGAAATAAACTTGTAAAATTGTGTTGTAAGAAGATCTTAAACTTTTTATCACATAATTATTATTTTTTGATAAAATTTTTCCATTGAAATTAGTAGTTATGATTAATAAGTTATGAAAATATAAATGATAAGGATATATTTATAATTTATACAAAATAAAAGATTAAAATTGTAATTTGAATAAACCTCAAAGAAGAAAATATAATTAACCATAAAATAAATAAATACTAAGTATGTTATATAGGATACAAAGGAATTCCAAAATTGGCCCTTGACTACCATGCACTCTTATCTTCTATATGTAAAAATTTTTTTTGGGCGTCCATGTTTTTAAGTTTTTAGATATTCTTTCTTTCATCAAAAGTTCGTTTTTCTAACATTTTGAAATGTTTTTTTAATATCAATTCTCTTCTTTTCAAAATTAAAAATTTGATTTCGTCTATTATTATATTATAATTTAACGAGGTGTGATGGCTGAAAATGCAGGTTGGAGGGAGAATAGTGGAGTATAAAGGATTGAGTTTTGTGACAGTAAGAGGTGCAGGTCATTTGGTACCTCTGAACAAGCCTAGTGAGGCACTTGCACTCATTCATTCTTTCTTGCTTGGAGAAACCCTCCCTTTCTCTCCCAACCAATAGCTACCATTCTTCATCAAACATTTCATCAGAGAATAATAACACCAAAGAAGAAGAATTTAGTCCCAAAAACTAATCACCAAATCATATGCTCTCTTGGAAATTAATATCATATGATTTCTTTTTATTTTTTCTCTTAATGGTTGTTATCCTTCTTGTTCTAACTTGTTAGAAGAAATTTCAATAAATTACTTATCGTTAAAATTTTATTTCATCTTCAAAGTATAATATGTATACAATACTCTAGTTTATAAAATATATACACACGTACATCTTAAACGTGAATTATATGTCTATACATGAACTTTATAATAGTTTGGCAATTGTCGTGATTTATAAGCAATATGGCATACATGAAATCATTTATTGTGTAACTTTTTTAAGAAGATACTAAGTATGTAAATTAATTAATCTTTTATTCTATTTTTATCAACATTAATTTTTATTATATTTAAAGGGTTACATTATAAATAAACATACATTTGTGTAAATATTTATACTCTTATTCATAAATTTGGTTGTACATAATAACTTCTTAACCATATTAAAAAATATCAAATAATTCACACAAAATAAGAAATCCCTATCCATTCATGTAAATTACTACCTTTTTTTTATGGAACATTCATGTGAATTACTACTACTACTACAAATAACGACTTATTGGCATATATTTTACAATCCCGATAAGAAATAATACCTCGGACTGCCTTGTGGTCTAATTAAAAATGAATTATTTTGTAAGTAGTTAAATTACCATAATTCATATTCTTGATTTAACTGTTAATTAATCTGATAAAAGTCCCGATTCCGCCTTATTCATATCAAGAAATGAATTTTGGCAAAATGCGAAGGTGTAAAACTTATCAAAATTGGACTTGAAAAAAAAAAGAAATAAAAAAATAACTTATCTTAATTGGGAGGTTATCAAAATTGGTATTACTACGACAAAAGGTAACTTACCAAAGATGGACAAACATTCATTTCATATTATTTGTCGATTTACAACGTGACACAAAAATTAAGTAAATTATTAAATTGTGATCTTAATTTAAAAGGAAATTGATTAAATTATCCTTTAATTGTCAAAAATAATTCTAATGAAAATATTTAGATAAATATTTAATTTAAATAACATAAGGGTATATATAGAAAAATATTACTTAATACTCTATTTGATTTATTAAAATTACACATATTTTAAAATAAAAAAATATATGTATAAATAGCATATAATATAAAACAGAGTAAGTAATATATATGAAAAGTTGTGTAAAGATATAAGTTCTTGTGGATTGATAATTTTAAAAGTATTTGTCTAAGGTGTGCCTTGAGATATATATATTAATATGAATAAACTTTCTAATTTAATATATAAATTTTTTATAGTTCAAATCATTTTTATTAGGTTGTTAAATTTTATAAGATTTAACTTTCATATAAAATACATTTTATTTATATATAATATATTTTATCTACATCGAACGTGTGCTTCAAGAGTAGACAAATTCACCTTAAAATATTATTATACATGTACAAAGGATAATAATAACTTACCAATAATGGACACAAGTACTAATATACATTATATTTTATTCCTATATGATATATATTTATATTAACGTGTACTATAGTGGCACATGTTAGACAAATCATTTAAAATATTATATTATATGTGTGGAAAAAGATAACTTACCAAATATGGACACAACTTATCAAACGTGGACACAAGTAGGGCTGTAAACGGGGCGTGTCTTACCCGTACGGGTCTGTACCCGTTTTTAGCGGGTAAGGTTTAAATTTTATACCCCGCGGACCCGGACCCGTACCCGTATTTATACTGCTATATGGGTCCGGGTAAGGTATGGTGATACCCAAACCCGTATACCCGTATTAATAAAATAATAATATATTTTATATATTATATTAATATATAATTTATAATTTTTTTAACATATTATTTTACTCTTATCTTTAACCCTAACCTACTACCTCTACTCTACCTATCTACCAACCAACTATACTCACATCACATCACACTCACACTATGACGATTTTGTAATTTGTTGAAAGAAATGTTAAGGAGATTATGTTAATCATGTTAAAATTTTTATTTTTTGAATTATACATTGTTTTACATATTTTTGTTTAACAGGGAAATAAAATAGAAAAATGTCATACGGATACGGGTATCCGTACCCTACCCTGGACCCTGGAGGGTCGAGTCTGGGTCCAGAATTTTATACCCTGGAGGGTATGGGTCCGGGTCTTGGTCCAAATTTCACTATAAGGGTACGGGTCCGGGTCTGGAGGTACCCTGAGGGTCTGGACCCGTTTACAGTCCTACACACGTTAGACAAACCATTTAAAATATTATATTATGTGTGGAAAAAGATAACTTACCAAATATGGACACAACTTATCAAACGTGGACACAAGTATTAATATACTTGAAAAGTTGTGTTAGGATACATTAATATGAATTAACTTCTTAATTTAATATATAAGTTTTCTTAACATTCATCAATTTTTATTAAGTTTTTAGATTTTATATGATTTAATTACTATATATATAACACTACATGTCATAAGGGAATGTATATGTCATTTACATATGGAATGTTTTATCTATATTAACGTGTGCTATAAAAACACATTAATTAAAGAGGGTCATTTTTTAAAATATTATAGCACACGTGTGGAAAATATAATTTAGCAAAGATGGATGCAACATAGCAAATGATGGACACAAGTATTAATGTACATGAACAGTTGTGTTATGATAATTTTAAAATAATATATATTGCACGTGCATAAAAAATTACAGTTCTAAATATTTTAAAACTTTAAATTCTGAAAACGTCATCTATGATGCAATAATTAATTTTTAATATATAAACTAATTTCACATATATATTAGTACTCATTCAAATGTCTCAATACAACGCTATATTCACTTCTTTATGTTATTTTTAGAGCGAACACATAATAATTATATTTAAAAAAAATAATTAAATATATTTATCGAGTTCTTACTTATATATTAATATTAATTTTAGATTAATAGAAAAAAACCAAATTTTATTTTTGATCTCACAGCATCTGATATTTTTTTTCTTTCTTTTTAAAGAAAAAAAATCTGATAATTTGGATTGGATTAATCCAAAAAATATCTAATTTATCTCAATTAAAAGAAAAAAAGAAGAAGAGAAGATTACATCTGGCGCCCATGCAAAAAATAATTAAATATTTTGTTTTTCATTTGGTCACAGATTCCATGTGTGTCTATATATATTTAGCTATCAACATCGAATCTCGTCACCTTCTCTTCTTCACTTCGATCCTCACGCTTTCTGACACACATCGTTTCTTCCGGTACCGGAACCACCGCCGCTGCTCTTTCTAGTCATCTCTCAAGAAATGTCGATACCTTCTTCCGCAACACCAAACTTCAACCAAGGCCAGAGTATCGAGGTCCTGAAAAAGGAAGAAAAAGAAGGCGCTGCCGTCTCCTTTTGGCTTCCGGCGAACGTTGCCCCGTGGTCTTTCGGGAAACGGAAGAGGAGCATGATGTACGTTGAGTTTGAAACGCCAAAAGCTCCCGGAGAAGACGCTGGAACTCCACTGAGGGAGTGGGTTGAAGTTGTTTATGTCAGGCCGTCGCCAGGAACGGAGCCGCTGTGCAAGCGTTTTAATGTGGGAGCAGTTGTGGAGGCGTTTGATGAGGAGAAAAAAGGTTGGAGAAAAGCAAGAGTGTTGGAAATTTTTGAGAATTATATGTATGAGGTTTTGTTGACGAGTGATGATGAAAATGTTGGTTTTCAATCGGTGGTTTTGAATCCTTATCTTTTGAGGGTTCATAGAGTTTGGAATGATGGCTGCTGGGTACCACCGCTTGCGGCTGAGGTACCATAGAATTGAGTTATTTAAGTATTTAAATTAATCTCTTTGTGATATTTGTTGTGAACTACTCTTTTTTTCTTTTTTCCTCCTCCCTGCTTTACCTTGCAATGCTGATCACTAACATTTCTGCCCTTTCAGAGCTTATCACTTTTCTAAAAAAATTTTAACTTTAGCAAGGTAGAATTTTGGAAGAAGTTTTCAGTTCCAAGAAATTTCTGTCTTTGTGGAAGGAGAAGTTTTCAACTTCAAATTCAAAGCCAACAGTCTGCCATTCTTTAAACTTTATCTTTTTGGAAGTTTGCTATTGAACAAGTTCATACAAAATCTGTGATGTAGAAGAGAGGAAAAGCGAAAAAACAATAAATGATTTTTTCTCAAAGGAAAAAACTTACTAACTAGCAGGTTGCATTTGACACACTGATCTTCTTAGTCATTTAAGGATGGGATGGATGGGATAGATGGGATGAATGCACGAATCAAGATTCTTCCATTTTTGAAAATTTTAAGAGCATTACAATTCAATTTACGATATTGAGGATTCTTTTGTCCAAGAATTATGTGCATGGTAATGTTATTACCCTATATAAATGATGTTGTGTTATCAATGCTCTGCAATCAATGTGTCTTTATGTAATGTACGCATGCAATTATGATTGTAAACCTAGGGGTCATCTCAAGTTCTTTTGGAGATCTGTTTCTTCAATTTCCTTCTGAATGTTGCAGAATTGTGTGTGAAACATATGCAAGTTCAAAGTATATGGGTTTCAAAATTATCTGTTCTTTTTTGTAGAGGGGTGTTGAGGAAATGATAAACTGCTTCTGGAATAACGAAGGACTACGTGATAACTGCACTTGTCCTATGATGAAACCAAAGGTATTTTGCTGTCTGTTTGCTTTTGGTTTTGTCCATACTTCATATGTACTCTACTACGTACTTTTATTTCAACCAAACATTTTCTGATGCTTTCGTTTACTTTAGCCTGCATGATTGTTGATGTGCTTAGCTTTTGAATTCATGAATGCAGAAGCACTCGTCTGAGGCAGATGTGGCTTCAAAAAAGCGTTTGAAAATTAAGATAAGGTATGGTACGAAAAGAGCTTTGCCAAACTTTGTAAAGGGGATGGAGGTTGAGGTGAAAGGTAGAGTAGAACAGTTTCGAGGTGCATGGTATCAAGCAACGATAGTAGCACTAATGGCAGACAATAGTTTCATGGTGGAGTACCACACTCTGAAAACAGAAGATGAAACCGAGTTCCTCTCAGAAGCAGCAGATGCGGAGAGCATCCGACCTTGTCCTCCTATTCAAAATGTTGAGCAGTTTGAACCTCTTGCACCAGTGGATGCCTGGTATAAGGAAGGCTGGTGGAAGGGTCATATTTCGCGTGTGATGGATGGCTCAAATTATATGGTTTGTTTCAATAACACAAAAAGAGAAATAGTGTTCAAGCACAACAACTTAAGGCCACATCAAGAATGGATTGAGGGTCAATGGGTTGCATCTTCCAAAGTATGGCTTCATACATTCCTTTCTATGCACTTGTTTTGTTGACTAGCTTGTTTTTCTTAAGTTCTGCTTGCTGGAAGTAGGTTTTACTTTCTCATGTACCTTTCCTTCGTGGCATAATTCTTATGGTTGATAATTCACAGTTTCATTTCATTTCCTTTTCCTAATGTTTTAATGGTCTAATCTTTACCCTACAGATAACTTTAACTGAAATGGAGGAAAACTCTAAGGAGTTGAAAAGTCCGACAAGATGCTCTGGGAATAAATCAGTGCAGTTCAGAGAGGGAATGAGGGTGGAGGTAAAAAGTGATGAAGAAGGCTATGAAGGTGCTTGGTATACGGCTGTAATTCTTGACCCTGCTGACAACGATAGATTTATGGTGGAATATCAGACACTGAAAACCGATGATATGTCGCATCCGCTTACAGAATTTGCGGACGCTTCTTATATCAGGCCTTGCCCACCTCTATCTCAACGGATAGACCGATATAAAATGCATGAAGAAGTTGATGCATGGTATAATGAGGGATGGTGGGTTGGTGTCATTAGCAAAGTTCTAAGTGGACTAAAGTATGCAGTTTATTTCTTGCCAACCAAAGAGGAAATGGAATTCAGTCATCGTGATTTGAGGCCTCATCAAGAATGGATTGGCGGAAAATGGATTACTGCTTTCAAGGTATTATTTTCAGAAAGTATGCCAAAAAGTTATTTAGCTGCAGTTTTTTCTCTAATTAATTTGTTCCATATTAAGAGCACACTAAATCTGAGTATTTTTTTTTTTAAGAAAGAAAAACTAATTCTAAAGCTTTGAAAATGATGCATAAAGTTTTTTACCACCAGATGATTGCTTGAAAAATATTTGCTCACTAGAGGATTGCTTGAATTGCAGGAGAACTCTAAGTTGCCAAAGAATTCAAAGATAGGAAAACTGAAGGGACAGAATGGTGGAGGGACATCTGTTGCATATTTCAAAGCTGGAGCAAAGGTAGAAGTGAAAAGTGATGAAGTAGGTTACGAGGGCTCCTGGTTTACAGCACATATTGCGAGATATGTCTCCAAAGGAAAATACTTGGTGCAATACCAAACTCTAAAAACTGATAATAAAAAAGAATTTCTGAATGATGTAGTTGATGTTTCGTACATGAGGCCTCCCCCTCCTTTGGTTCAGCAAACAAAGAGATTCAAACCAAAAGAAAAAGTGGATGCTTGGTACAACGAAGGTTGGTGGGTTGGTGAAATAAAAAAAGTTAAGAAGGATGGAAAGTATTTGGTCTATTTCAAGCTGTCAAATGAAGTTTTGGACTGTGATCATGCTGATTTGAGGCCTCATCAAGACTGGATTAATGGAGAATGGATCCCAAATATCGGTGTATGAAATTCAATTGTTTTTTAAGTTCTTCCTCTTCAAATTTAGATCATCCAATGATCATAATTCTGTGGTTTTGCAGGGAATGAAGTGATGATGATCACCAAGAGTAAGAGTAATGGCTGCTGCTGCTGCTGCTGCTGGAGAAGGGGGTTTTAATTTGCTGTCCAACTTAGTTCTCTTTTGTCAATAGTTTGTTTCTGTTTGAATGGTGCTGCGGCTGAATTGGCACCAGATAAGATAATTATGTAGACATTTCTGCCCTTCCTAGCAACAATGTATATATAATATATGCTATTTTGATGAGATATATATGGATATGCTTTCTTTTCTTTGCTTTCTTCAAAACTTCTTTTATAAAAACCCATTCTTTTTAGTAACACTTCAAAAAATCATCACTAGTTAATTTTATTTTATTATTATTAGTTAAAAACGGGAATAAATTTTTATAATTAAAAAAGTATAAATATATAATATTTCATTTTTTAAATGTAATTAGAATTAAAAACTTCAATTCTAATACGAAGGATTTATACTAATGATTTGCTACTACGTATATAAAGTGTTCAAATAAAATTATATAAATAAAAATAAGAAAAAATAAATTAAATAAAAAATATAAAAATGAAATGAAAAATTGGATATTAAAAAACAGTATAATAATTTATTATGTTCTCTTTATTATTATAAAAAATTTTAAACTTTAAGTTTTAGAACAATACTCTACTCTCTTCACTTTTCTCCCCCCTCCAATAAAAAGATCCCTCTTTCCTCCTCCCCTTAACACACCCCCTCACACCTCTCCTTTCCCCCCAAAAAGAAACCACTCTTTTTTCACACTCTTTCTCCAAAAAAAAACATATTTCCTGCACATCCCGTCCCCCCTTCCCCCCCTCCCCCCCCACCCAGGGGAAAAAAAATTCTTTCCCCACTCTCTTTCCAAAAAAAAAAACATATTTTCTACTCCTCCCTCTCCCCTCCCCCATCTTCCCCGCACACCGTTCACAAAAGAAATATATATATATGATTAACATATGATCCTTCTATTTGATTATCATTATACCTAATTAATTTTATAATTATTGCGTACATTATTTATTTTTCTATTTATGTATATATATGAATTAATTCCATAATTTTCATTTCCATGAGAAGAATAGAAACTTATATCAAAGTAGTAATACAAATTCCTCAAAAAAAGTAGAAATATAAAATTTTCAACTTTCAAAATAAATTTGGGTCATGATTATTAATTATTTTTCATTCAAATAATACAATAACTTGTCATTAGATAAGTTCTTAAAAATATGTAGACAAAGTATACAAATTGAATTCAAAATAGGTGTAATTTTGTCAAAATGTATATTGACAAAGTCTTATGCGTGATGGGATAGATTGCAAATCTAAATTATAATTATAGCATGAAAAATTCTATTAATGAATAATTCTTTAAATATTAAAAATAAAAAAACAAAGTTAAGGACAAACCATATTCTATCAAACTTATAAAATAAAAATCCATTTAAAAAATCAACAAAAAAAAAATTGATTCAAGTGGGAAGATACACATATAATTCATATTGTTTAAGTTTCTTTATTTTAATATAGTAGCATAGATCGCAAAGAGTTTCGTATAGCAAGAGTATTGGGGGTCAAATTTTTTTAATACTGTAAATGGTGTTTAATTTTGTTTTTTAAAATTTTCATCCATTAAAGCATATATAGTTCATATAACACTTTTTTTTTTTCATAAATAGTACTTAATCAATACTTTTTTAGGGGAACATTAATACTTTATATGGTGTTTAAATAAATTTGAAAATTATTAATGCACAGGGAAAAATCTCTCTCTCTCTCTCTCTCTCTCTCTCTCTCTCTCTCAATTTAATTAAAAGGGAAAGAAATGTGTTATAGGTGAGAGACTTCTTTCCATCCAAAGAGTTAATGGCTTCATCTTTTTACTAAATCACAAGTAAAGTGTTTTAAAAAGTATGAATTCTTTTATCTCGTGCATAAATATTCATAAATGATTTTTACTTTTATATTTATCTTTTTATGTTTATAACTTTTTTTACTCAAAAATAGTTCATAGGCATAAAGAAATATAATAGTTCATAGGCATAAAGAAATGTTCATAGGCATAAAAGTTTATAGACGATATGAGAAAATCTAAGATATATGTTATATTTTTCTTTTAAAAAAATATAAGGTTATTGCCAACCTATGTTATTTATTTTTTTATCAGTAGATTTTATTTCGAATGAAAATGTTAAAGAATAATACCATTTAAGTATATCGGTACTAAAAATTAACGAAAAGATAATATTTTTAAGACTAAGTTAAAAGAAAGTACATAATTTTAAGATAAATTTACTAATTTTTGTGACATAATATTTCGTACATGATATGATAAGTAAAATCTTTATCATTAATTGAGTTAAAAGAAAATCCACTCAGAATCATCTATAACATTTTCTACAACATAAGAAACTTTACTTTTAAGTATAAAATGTACATTTTTTATGAGGAAATTAATGAAAGATGGAAATAATAAATTTGATAAATCGGTTGATTTTGTTACTAAATGATAAGATAATCTTCAGGCACCATGAGGAATTCTTTAAGAAATTCTAGAAAAAAATGAAGAAACACTGTCTTCTCTATCATCATGCTACAAGAAGAACAAAATAAAATTATTGATATTAGAGGAAATTTGGAAAAAAATCGACTGGTATGATGATCAAGAATTTGGATGCATGCCAAATTAACTGTAAAAGAAAAAAAGAATAAAAGGTTAGTATAAAGAAAAGAAGAAATGCACATATGTATTGAGGAAAATACAGTAAGAGATGGACATAGAGTACAATAGAGAGAGGGAGAGAGCCAGTATTTATAATATTACAAATAGTCTCAATTATAGGAAGTATGATTTTTTTCAAACATAGACGATATGATTAGTGATATCATATATAGATGATTATGTGATTTACAAATTAATTTTGATTATCATATGATGAACTGGATACAAAGAAAGATTGATAATAAGAAATCTCCTTAACCATTCAAACTCAAAATAAATGAAGATTTGGAGTTTTTAATTAATTTAATAGAGTAAAATTCTTCTTAACTAATCATGTTATTAATAATTAATTTAAGAAAACTCTAGAAAATTAGTTTAGAGTCTTAGAAGATTGAGAGAGCTTTAAATAAAAAACACTTTCTCTATTATATATATATATATATATATATAGAGAGAGAGATTATTATTATTATTATTTTGGGAGGAGTACCACTAGTTAGATACTTTGTCATTATTTATTTATTTTTTTTTTAAGGGAAGATACTTGGTCATTATGAGTAATTGAAAATAGTAATTTCCCCCTAAAAAAAATAATTGAAGGTTTTGGTTTTATTAGCTTAAATGGTTCTATGTATTTAGAAAATCATCTTGAATTATGTACATTATTTATATTTTAGCTCAAATGGTTTATGTGAAAGTTAGTCGATAATATATATAATTTTTTGAAGAGGGTCATTGTAGTTCTAAAGATCTCTCAATACTTCAAGACCTCAATTTAACTTTTCAGCTTTTTGATTTTTTTCAATTATTTTAAAAATAATATGATCGTTTCGGAAGATATTTGCTATATTAAATTAATTCAAAACTTAAGATTTAATTTAAATTTTGAATTGTGTAGATTAACTTGATCATTATTAAGATTTTGGATTATCAAGTGTGTGCAAATTCAAAAAAGTAAAATACATAAAGAGTCTCCATATATCTAATAGTTAGTATGCTTTTTGGATAATTGTTTCCTATAATGTTAGATAATTTGATTTCAAACCCTCCATTTTTAATGCTTAATTCAAATAATTTCTTTTCAAGTTTACTATAAATATAAGGCATAGATTCATTTCATAGAAAGTAAATAAATCTATTCTTCGAATATAATTTTATGTTTATGAAATTCTTCGTTTTTTTTAATAAATATAAGGCATAGAGCCATTTTATAGGAAGCAAATAAATCTTGGTACAATTGTTCATAAAAGTGATCTCTTCTTCGAATATATTTTTATTTTTATGAAGTTCTTCCTTTTTTTAATGTTTATGAAGTTCTTCATTTTTTTATTAACAATAATATCTATTATATTGTTATTTATATTTTGATCTCTATATTTGAGAAGTTCATTTGCAATATTTTATTCTTTCCCTTAACTTCAATAATTTTAATCACTACCAGAAAATAGGACTGTACCGACCAAAATCACCGGCTAATTCAAATTCGGTCGGTAACTTCAAAATATACCGATCAATTGGCGATCAACACACGTCTATAGGTAACCATGACAAAATTAGCGATCGATTTTTTTATTTACCGACCGAATTTAATTTAGTGACGGAAATTTGATCAGTAATCAGTCATCAGACATTGACTTTAATTAATTTTTTAAAAATTGACTCAATTACCGCTGATAGTTACCAACCAACGATTCGATCAGTAACTCAGTCAGTAAAGACGGAATTTTGTGGGATGCCAGAACTCTTTCCCCTTTCATTCTTTCCTTCTTCCCAAAACCCTTCCCTCACCGAGTCCCCCCCCTCTCCCCCCCAACCGTGACCCCCACCCTTCACCTTACTTCTCCTCCGGCGACCTCCAAGAGACGCTGCCTTTTTTTCTACTTTAGGTATTTGTAATGTTGTAGAATTATTTTACAAGAATAGATTTCATGAATTTTGTTTTGTTGTTTATAATTTGTTTTGGAATTTTTGGTTGGTTTTTGAAAGTTTCCAGTGGGGAAAACAATCTTATGTTTTCTGTCTCATTAATGTGATAATAGTGTACAATTTATAGATTGTCCAAGTAACAAATCCTAAGCATATTAGAAGTAGAAGTCCTAACTAAATACAACTAGAAAACACAATTATACACTGTTTAGGATTAATAGTAATCCTATTTTAAATATATGTCTAACACTCCCCCTCAAGTTGGAGCATGAAGGTCAGAAATGCCCAACTTGGAAGCTAAGCGATGAAAATGTGTCGGATGAAGGGCTTTAGTGAGAATATCGGCAGGTTGCTCTTCACTTCGAATATATGCATGATAGATAAAAACCGTCTTGAAAAGCATCACGAACAAAATGACAATCGATTTTAATGTGTTTAGTGCGTTCATGGAAAACAGGATTTTCAGCAATATGAAGAGCAGCCTGGTTATCACAATGCAATGGAATGGGGCGAGTGACAGGGACATGAAGATCCCGCAGGAGAATAGATAACCATTTAAGTTCACATAAAGTCATAGCCATAGAGCGATATTCAGCTTCGGCAGATGAACGAGAAACAGTATGTTGTTTCTTTGTCTTCCAAGAAATAGGGGACCCACCAAGAGAGATAAAATAACCAGTGAGAGATCGTCGAGTTATCAGGCATGTGGCCCAATCGGAGTCACAATATGCAGTTAACGAAAGAGGAGAGTTAGAGGAAAGAAAAATGCCACGTCCAGGGCTCCCTTTCAGATAACGAACAACTTGGATAGCAGCATCCCAATGAGCTTGACGAGGGGCGTGCATAAATTGAGCAAGTGTATGTACAGCATATGAGAGTTCGGGCCGAGTGAGTGTGAGATATATTAGCTTGTCTATGAGTCTGCAGTAGCGATCTGGGTTATCAAACAATGATCCAGATGCTTTTGCCAACTAATGATTAGGTTCCACAGGAGTAGATGCCGGCTTGGCACCTAATAAACCCATTTCAGAGAGAATTTTCAATGTGTATTTTCTTTGGGATAAAAATAATCCCGTGGAGTTTCTCGCAATTTCTATGCCCAAAAAATATTTGAGCGATCCCAAATCCTTCATGTGAAAGCACTTATGTAATGAAACTTTGAATTTTTCAAGTGTGCATAGGGAATTTCCAGTAATGAGTAAATCATCCACATAAATAAGAACACATAGATAAATATTCCCTCGAGAATATGTGAAAAAATAGTAATCTGTATAAGACTGATAAAAACTATACCTACGGAGAGCGGTGGTGAGTTTTGAAAACCAACATCGAGGGGCTTGGCGAAGACCATATAAAGATTTCTTTAAACGACAGACTTGTCCTTTGTAACAGGTACGAAATCCTGGAGGTGGTCGCATATATACTTTTTCTTGTAAATCTCCATGCAAAAATACGTTGTGAACATCCATTTGATGGATAGGCCAGTTGCGAGCAGTGGCAACGGAAAGGAGAGTACGAACGGTGACCATTTTAGCAACGGGAGCAAAGGTGTCTGTGAAATCAATACCTGTCATTTGTGTATTTTCCAAAATTACCAAGCAGGCTGTATATCGCTCGATGGTGCCATCGGCTTTGTACTTAATTCGGTAGACCCATTTACTCCCCAGTGCACGTTTTCCAGGAGGCAAGGAGGTTAAAGTCTATGTACCATTTTGTTCAAGAGCATCAATCTCTTGGCGCATAGCAGTGCACCAGAGAGGATTAGAAACTGCCTCAGAATAAGTGGTAGGCTCGGATTCCGTTGCTACAGATGCTAAAAATTGTCTGTGTATTAGAAAATTTACTATAGTCCACAAATTTTGTTATAGGATAAAGGGACGTACCTGAGAGGTCCGAAGAGGGTGAGAGAGCAGAGGAGGAATGGGATATAGAGGACTTCCATATAGCATTGCAATCATAATCGTGGAGCCGAGTCGGAATATGTTTAATTCGAGTGCTTCGTCTAGGCGCATGAGTTGGCGGATTGTCTTGCGGCAATCTGGCAGGAATATCATCCTGAAGTTAGCTATAAGTTGGCTCAATGTTTGGTTTGTCGCAAGGAGGCGGATGTGGATTGCTACTTGGGCTAGTTTGGAGTGGGGCTGCGGGAGAGGCTGGTGGTGGGCTTCGCTGAACTGGGCTGCGGGGGTGTAGGTGTGGATCAAGGTGTGAAAGTGGAGGTGGGCTGTGGGAAGGGAATAGTGGAGCTGGGCCGTGGGTTAGTGGGCTGCGGGAAGGGGTTGGTGGATCTGGGTTTGCAGGTGGGCTGTGGGTAGGATTTATTTGATCTGGGCTAGGTGTGTTATGTGCTATACTCCCCCTCTCTTGCATACTATGTTGCTTGGAGCCCAAAACTTGTTCTCTAAAGTTGTAAAATTGTGTGAAGTCTGTAGAAATTGAAGTACCTGATTTTTCGTGGAATGAAAATCTTGTTTCATCAAAAATCACATCTCGGGACACAAGGAATTTTTCTGTTTGCAGGTCATAAAATCTCTATCCTTTCTTATGAAGAGGGTAGCCAAGGAAGACACACGGTCTGCTACGGGCTCGAAATTTATCTTTTGGGGTATCGTGGTTATGAGCATAAGCGAGGCACCAAAAAGTTTTAATGTGAGAGTAGGATGGTTTCGTTTCGTATAGCAACTCATAAGGAGTCTTACTTTGTAACAATTTTGAGGGAGTTCGATTAATGAGATAGCCAGCTGTCAAAATGCATTCTCCCCAAAATTTTATAGGTAAATTTGCTTGAAATCATAATGCCCGAGCTACATTTAAGATATGTCGATGCTTGCGTTCAACTCTTCCATTTTGTTGTGGTGTGCCAGCAATAGTAGTTTGGTGAATTATGCTATGGTTAGCAAGATACGACTTTAGGGGTGCAAATTCTGTCCCATTATCGCTACGGATTGTCTTGACAGTTTTGTGAAATTGAGTTTTGATCATGGTAAGGTAATCTTGAAGAGTAGAGGCAACCTTACTTTTCTCTGACAGTAGATATATCAAAATAGTCCTAGAATAATCATCTAAGATAGTAAGAAAATATGAAGCACCTATAGTGGATTTGGATTTATATGGGCCCCATATATCACAATGAATTAGGTCAAAAATTGTAGATGCTTTATTGATGCTAAGAGGAAAACAATCACGAGTTTGTTTGGCACGTAGACAAATATTACAAGGTGATCTTCTAGTTGTAGAGTCTTTAGAATTACCCAAAAAATTATGGACGACACAATCTGAAGGATGTCCCAACCGTATATGTCATAATGTGCTTGAATCAAGGACTGTGCTAGAAAAGGTGTATAATTCCTTCAATTCCATAGGTTTGTAGAAGAAGATCCCATTCCTCTGCTCACCCACTCCAATCGGCCTCATCGAGATACGGTCCTGTATAAAACAAAATTTGTCAGAGAGTGTGATACAGCATTGCAAATCTCTTGCCAATTGAGACAAAGAAATTAAATTGCACGTGAGTTCAGGAATTAGCAACACTCGATGGAGTTTTAATGTAGGACTTAAAGAGACCATTCCTTCGTGCACAGCAAAAGTTTTGGCACCGTTAGGTAATCCAATAATATGCGGACAGATAGGATGTATATTTTGTAAAAAAAATTCCCTACCAGTCATATGGTTAGAACACCCTGAATCTAAAATCAAAAAATTTTCCATACCAGATAACTTTTCAGATTGCATATTATTTGAGGTTTGGAGGGCAGTCAACAGGGTTGACCACTGGTCAACAGTCAACGCTGGTAAGGGGCCCGAGCCCGGCCCGGCACTGCCCGGCCCGTTCCTGCTGGAGCTCGGCCCGATGCCCGGCCCGTCACTGTAGATCGGCCCGCCCGGCCCGTGTTCTTCTTCTTCTCCAGCACGCCGGTGTCTGCTGGAATTCTCCGCCGCCGTTCGTGCAGAATAAGCCCACGCCTCTGTCGATCTTCCTCCATCGGTGGCGCGCGGTCTTGGCATTGTCGGTGGCTGTCTGCCGCCTCGCCCAGACCTAGATCTGCCGCCTCGCCAATTGCTGTGATTCGCCGGTGAGAAGCCGCGGCCGGCGAGCTTGGGAGAGTTCCAAGGCCACCAATTCGGATAACCAACAAGCTGAAAACATCCGGTGACATCGTGGCCTGTGCGTTTGCAGTAGGAGCAATAATTTTGAGGCAGAAAAATTTCTGCGAATTTTTTCGGTTCCGGCGGCGGTGGCTCCTGCAGCTCCGGTGGCGGCGAAGGCAGCGCCATCTCCAGAATAGTCTTCTTTTCGTGCCGAATTTTTGTGCTGTTCTTCTTTGCAAATTTGAGCAAGAACGGTACGTAATTTGGGTATAGGTTTTTGTTGGATCATATGGGAACGAACAGTGTCATAAATTGCACTATTTAATCCCATTAAAAATTAGAAAACCTTCTCGTTTTCTCTTTCTTTTATGATAAAATTCAACAGATCTGTGTCTGTGCTGGACGGAAGTTGAGTATAGTTTTCTAGTTCGTCCTATACTTTTTTTAGACGTGAAAAATACACGTGTACTGAATCACCGCCTTGCTTATAATTTGCCAATGCTGCTTTTAATTCATATATTCGTGGGCCGGTGCCAACTAGAAATCGTTCCTTCAAGTCTATCCATAATTCATCAGCTCTCTCAGAATGATATATGGTGGATCGGAGAGAGGGTTCGATAGTGTTGAGAATCCAAGAGTTTACATGATTATTGATCCCCCACCATTCTTCTTCCTTATTTGGATCACCTTCAGGAATTGGAATTATTCCATCAATGAATCCCAATTTCTTCTTCGATCTCAAGGCCATGCGCATGGCTCTTGCCCATTCTGCATAATTATTATCTGTTTCTGTCTCTTTCAACTGGACCGTTGTTAGAATCAATCCAGGTCCATCGGTGGATGCCACGTAATAAGCATATTTCTTTATTCTGTGAACATGGCTTTCTTCCACCATGTCATTATCAACATTGCCAATATTGTCGTTACTCATTTTAAGAAATTTCAGACAATTGGCTCTGATATCGTGAAAGTTTCCAGTGGGGAAAACAATCTTATGTTTTCTGTCTCATTAATGTGATAATAGTGTACAATTTATAGATTGTCCAAGTGACAAATCCTAAGCAGATTAGAAGTAGAAGTCCTAACTAAATACAACTAGGAAACACAATTATACACAGTTTAGGATTAATAGTAATCCTATTTTAAATATACGTCTAACAGTTTTAATTTTTTTCTGGAGATATTTTGCAGTTTTAGGTATTTGTAATGTGTTTTGGAATTCATGTTTAAGGTTGGTGAATATTTTTTATTTTGTATAGTTCCTAGATTACTTACTTCTGTTCCTATTTCTATGGTGTTTAAAAATTTGTTTTCTCTCTACTCGGCCAACTGCCAGCCTTCTCATTTGTCTACGTTCATTAATTTTCATTTCCAATATTTTCAATTCCATGGAAAAATTCTTCTTCAAAATTCTATATGTTTTTAATTGAATTATTATTGTTACTCCTATTATTCTTCACCAACTAAAATACATATATATATATATATAAGCAAGGCCTTAATGGATTACAATTTAATGCATTCTCAAATTATAAGATGTTTTGTTACCATTTTACTAAAGCGTTTGAACTATTTCTCAGCTATTAAATTTTTTATACAGGTTTAAGAATTATTTACTTATGAGAAACTTATATATTACAATGAATAATGACTAATTCAATAGTTAAAAAGTCATTCAACATTTGTTGGTAATAATATTGTTGTGGCATACCAAATTTGTCCTTGTTACTAATGTTAATATTTATGGACTATTCCTTATAAATTGTGATGCTATATCTCGTTTATAATAAATATGATATGTTTTTATAACATTAACTTAAATATTCATATCACCTTTTAGATATTTATTTTGACTTAGCACGTATGCTTACCAACTTTGATTAGAGTGGTAGTATCAGACACATAAGTGGTCCTCACAAGCTTGCAGGTGCGGGACAAAACATTTATATATTAGAGTTAAATGTTCTTTCTTTAATATTTTTTATAATTCATCACCACTAATAACGATAGTTCCTACGTGAAATAAAGCATATGCTCGCATAATATTTATAACATTTATGACCCTTTTTTTATAAAGGTAGATTTTGTATGAATATATCACTCAATCTAAATACCATTATGCAATAAGGACTATGTCTGTGGTTTCGACTCGCAATCTATAGCCATCACCGTGGAGCACCGGAGAGGCAACAGCTCATCATCAGTTCCTTCAGTATCTTTTGCGGCAGCCCACGAGTCTTGTATCAAGAGGGAGAGAAGGTTGTGGAGATATATGCAACAGGCACAGGACAAGTTTGCTGGCTTCATAAACTCATTCGCCTCACAGTGTGGAGTGCAGCTAGATTCGGTACGCACTCTTTTCCTTCCTTTTGCGCGGTCGGATGACGTCGCCACATCTCAGCCACCGACTAGTCCTTCCTCCTCCTCTAGCCCACCTCATCTACCTAGACTTTATGATATATTTGTTATGTATTCTTGATATATTTGATATTTGATATTAAATTATTTATTTTAGATTTTTTGATATATATATTTATATGTATTCTAGACGTTTTAGTTGATAGTATTATATACGTTTTTACTGATTTTATATTGTTTGTGATTGTTGTTGGTTTTTAATTTAAGGTTATTTATAATTATAAATAAAATATTTTTTAAAAAAAATACAAAGTTACTGACAGATCTTCGATTAGTAAATAATTATTTTATTTAAAGAAATAAATTAAGTTACCGACCGAATATCGGTCTATAAGTAGACATACTGACTGAAATGTTCAGTCCGTAACTACGAATAATTGGTTGGACTTAACATTTAATTTATAATTTTTAATTAAGAAAAATAGAGTTTCGGTCGGTAACTCCAAAGACTCGGTTGGCAACAGTTACTGACCGACGTTTTATTCTGTCACAGCCACTGACCAAAATTGGCTTTTTGCGATTGATTACTAACCGAATTGTCAATTAGTAATCTTTTGAATTCTTGCAGTGAATTATTATTCTTAGATTGCTTGCAATTCTAATATGTTGTATAAACTATGGTTGCAATCCAAGAAGAATTCTAAATTGGAAATTTTGAAGTTATTTTTCAGTAAATGAACTACTCATCCTACTAATGTTGAGTTTTTTCTTTTCAAATTCTCCCTAAACTGACATATTAAGAGCTTTTTCAAGAAAAAGTAAAATATATTATGCAAATATCTCTATTTCAATAGGAAAGAGATATATTTGAGTTAATATTGATTTCTCTCTCTCTCTCTCTCTCTCTCTCTCTAAATTGGTTTCTTGCAGGAAAGGGGGAAATTTTATTTAGGACTAGAAATAATAAATTTTAGAGAGATAAAATATTTTGTTTGTAAAGTACAAATAAATATCTATATATAATATATTACAATCTAATTTCTTGGATTTTTTTACTCTATTAAATCAATTTTTGAAAAAAACCCAAAATTTCTTTTGTATTTTAAATACTTGAAAGATGATTTGGATAATAATCGTGTAAACAAGTTTTGAAATATCCATCTGTTGAATATTTTCTTTGCAAATTCTTATCCAATATAATTTTTAAAGTTAATGCATAATTTTTTTTATTTAAAAAACTAACAGAGAAATTGGATAAAATTTAATCATGTCGTTTGATTCAGGTTAAAAATTGACGTGCCCTTTATGTATAAAAATGTAAATTGTATTGAGGAAAATTCTATTACAAACGGGATTGATAAGTAGGGAAGTCAAGGTGGAGCAAGACTAATATCTCTCAGGGGCTAAAAATTTAAAATAAAAGTTGGTGTATTATTTCAATTTAAATTAATATTTTTATAATTAATAATTTAGTTTTTCCTTTAAAAAATAACTTAGTTTTTTATTTACTTGGGGGTCAAAATAGTAAAATATACAAGTTTGGCAAAAATATACAAACATTCATAAAATGAGAATAATTTTATACCATATTTAAAACATAAATTTTTTTTGGAGAAAGGAGTTTTTTTTTTTCTTTTTTTGGTGGGGGAGGGGGTGGGGAGAGGGGAGGGGGATGGGGTATTGGGGAAATAATATTTTTGGGGGGAGAGGGGCGGGGAGTGGGGAAAGGGAGGTGGATGGGGATGGGAAAGAGGGAGGGGAAAAGAGGGATTTTTTTTAAGGGGGAAGAGGGTCAATTAAGAGAAAGTTGAGAGGAAAAAAGAAGTATTATGAGTACTTATACGATGTTAAAATTATATTAAGGAAAATTATGTTATAAACTATATTAGTAAGTAGGGAGTTCAATAGTAGAGCAAGACTTATATCTCTTAGGAAACTAAAATTTAAATTGGTGTATTATTTCAACTTAATTTATTAATTTTATAATTTATAACTTACTTTTTTTTTATTTGAGGGCCAAAATAGTTAACTATATTTACATAAAATGAGAATAATTTTATGTCATATTCAAATCATAAATTTTTTTGGAGAAAAAAGGGTTTTGTTTTTTTTTTTGGGTGTGTGGGGGAGGGGGGAGTGGAGGGAGAGCGGAAGGGGGTGTTGGAGAAAATATGATTTTTTGGGGGAGAGGGGGACGTGGGTGTGGGGAAAGTGAGGTTCTTTTCTTGAGAGTGAGGGGGTGGAGGGGTGGGGTGTGCGGGAAGAGGGATTTTTTTTCTTGGAAGGGGAGGGTGGAGGCTGCAGAGGTATGCAGAAAAGAAGGTTTTCTTTAGGTTTTCTTCTTGGGGAAGGGAGGCCGAAGGTGTGCGGGAAAGTTTTTTTTTTTTTTTTTTGGGTGGGAGGGGAATGGAGGTATAGGGAAAAGAGGAATTTTTTTCTTTTGAGAGAGAGAGAGAGAGAGAGAGAGAGGATTTGGTTAAGAGGAAGTTCAAGTTTGAAAGGGAAAGAGAAGTATTATATATACCTACTTATATGATGTTTTGTTTTAGTATTCATTTTTTTCACTTTATTCCTATATTTTTATTTTATTTAATATTTGTTTTTTCATTTTTATTTATATAACTCATTTTCTATGGAATTAATTATATAACTTCATTTGAACACCTCATATAAACATTAAAAATTGATATTAAAAATTGAGTGGTAAAAATCACTCATAAAGATTCTGATTCAAACTATATCTAAAAAATAAATAAAAATAGAATATTATGTGTGTGTTTTTAATTAACTAATATATTTGTCTAAAAAATAAAATATTATATATATTTTATTATAAATATTCCATCTCCGTACAGAGCACGGGTTTTTTTTATTAGTTATGAATAATACGAATTATTTTCAATTGTATTCTATAAATATTCATTGCGTTATAATATAAATACATATAATGAAGAAGGTGTTTTTAGGTGAAAGCTCCTCACATCCTCTTAAAACTCCAATCTAACTTTCTGATTTTTACCTTTTAATTAATTTTCAATAATAGGATTAAAATCTAATCTTCTTTTTAAATTTTAAACAGTTAATCATATGTGATATGTGATATTCAACCAACCCGTATATTATTATAATCTAACTAAATCACTTAATCAAAAAAATATAAATAAATCAAAATCTCAATCACTTAATAAAAATATCTAAATATCTTAATTGATCTTTCCTGTTTGTGATGAACTCTTCTCAAAATTGCTATAAATAAGGTAAGAACTATATGTAAAGAAACAAATTAACATTGTTTGCAAGATGAGCTTACGTAATGTGTTCTTTTTCAGTGGTGATCTTATGTAATATTTATGATGCTTTTGAGTCGGTGATCGTCTTTTAAAGAATACACGATTAATATTTTAATCATGATTTGAAGGATTATGGCTTTCATATTTTTGCTTCGTGACAAAAATTTAATGTTGAAAATGTAATGATCAAACTTCTACGTCTCATGGATTATCCATCAATTTATTATGGGACTCAATAGCTGATATTTAATTCAAGACTTATTGATTTACCTTTGATTTTGATTTTCATCATATATTTAGGGTGAGATTGAATAACATCTAAATCTCAAATCTCATTTTCTGGGGAACTTGAAACTTTTTTTTTCTTGAAAATAAAATTTATTCTTTTAGCATCTTTTCCTTTCACATACCATTGTTGTACACTCGATAGAAGAAGAAGAAGAAGATGAGAAAAGAAAGAAGAGGGCTCAATGGAGGAAAGGGGGATGAAGGAGGAGGGAAACTGGAGAGGAGCAAATATAGAGGCTAAACAAAAATAAATAAATAAAATCAAGAGGCCTGAAGAGGGAAAAAAAGAAATAGAAATGAGCCGGTGATCAAATTCGGTCACTTGACAAAAAAGAAAACACTAAATTGATGCAATATTTATATTACTTAGTATGTCTCTTGCATAAAAAATTAAACTTGTACGTATGCATTTTTTGATTATTGGTATTATAAAAAATATCTCTTTTATACTTTGGATTCATATATAATTTTCACAAATTATTTATTTTTGGCAAAAATTAAAAATTTAAAAACATTATAGAATAATCTATTGGAAAGTCAATAACCAATTTTTCTTAATATTAATTTTTTAATAAAATATACTAGGAACTCAAAAGCAATATAAATTTTTAGAAAAAAATAAGAGGTAATATAAATGAACTAATACCAATGGAAATCATAAGATGCTTTACGAACAAATTGCTATCATATATTTCTAACTTTTTTGTTTTTGTTCTTTGTTTTTAGTTTTTTTTTTTTTTGGCAACTTTTGGATAGGAGGAAGTTTTTTGGTTTTTTTTCTTTTTTGGATAGGAGGAAGTTTTACCTTCATATTTTTTACCTTTTTTAAAATAAAACATTTAAATTTCATTTCATATGTATTTATTTCCTTTTATTAACATAAACTTTCTAATACTTTTTGTCACTTTCTATAATACTTTTGTCAGAAAAATTACTAATATCTTGTTTAGAGAATCTATATATATATCAACCGTTTTCCCTTTCAATGTTGTCAAAATAATTTTATTTTTTAGATATTTATTTAACTCATCTTTTAACTGGCACAATATTTATTATTTATTACTTTTTTGCCGTCCTACCATAGTTAGTCTTTAGAATTTTTTAATATAGACTTGTGTTATAGTCAAATACAACATCACTTGCAATTTCAGGGAATCGAGATGTGTAATTTTTTGTTATACCAATAATTTTAGGCGATGGTCGTTTTCCTTTCATCTCCTCATATTTTCAACACTTAAAAAGAAAGATTTTATTTTATTTTTTAAAACTTCTCATGTGCTTAATTGATTTAAATGAGTATGCTTTAAGGGTGATTGCCATTGCCCTTTTTTCTTTTTTTTTTTCTTTTTTAATGATTGCCATGACTAAATTTATAACTTTAATTGTAATGTTTTAGTTTCAACTATATTTAATCTCAAACCCATTAGATTTTAATAATTTTGTACTGAAATAATTTTTCAAACAACAGATAATGATTACTTCAAATACTGATACTTCTTAATGAGGATACTCTATCATGTAATCTTTATAGTTTTTTCTTTTATCTTTTTATTTTTTTATGTCTTAAAAACACAGTTATTTAATTAGTTGTTATTTGAAAAGGGCCAAAGGAAGGTTTTTTTTTTATAATTTTTTTTAATTCAACTTTTGTACTCCATTATGTAATATTTAATTTTTTTGGGTGAAAACATATTTATTTGGTTTTTTTTTCTTTTTTGGGGGAACGTGGGAGATGAATTCGGTGAAGATAGTGAGTCACATAGAGGAAAGAATATTAGTTACAAATTTAACTTAATTTTGGAGAAAATAGAGAGAGGGAAGGGGGCAGTGTGTGAGAAAGATGGTTTTTTTTGTTGGGAGGAGGGGCGGGAGAGGAGGAATGTTCAATTTGAGGAGGAAATAACAATAACAATTTTTAGTTTAACTTTTGGGAATAGGAAAAAAAAGTATTATGTATACTTGTACGTTTTTTCTTTTAATATTCTCTTTATACTTCTTTTTATTTAATTTTATTTTCCATATTTTTATCAATATAAGTTCATTTGAACAACTCATGTAAATAGTGACTCAATGAGAAAGAGGGATTTTTCCAGAGAGAGGGGGAGGGGTGTAAACCCCTAGTCCGTAAGTGAGATAATGTTTATTTGGGGACTAATTAGTTAGTTTCTTAAAGTATGGGTTATTAATAATAATGAGATTTTTCATTGACTTAAGTGTATTAAGAAATAATTGGGAAAGACCTAAGCACGCAAGTATAATAAAGGAAACAGATAGTAGCTATTCCTAGTATTTAAAAGACTATCTAACATCTTATTTGGAGCGACGTTTTTTAGATGCAAGGGAGGCTGCCGAAGAGAAGGAAAAAATTAGGAGAAGAAGAGAAGACTAGAGTTCAGAAGATTTAAAAAAAAAAAGTTGCGATTTTAGAGGTAAGTAATTAGATTCCTTCTAGTCTATTATATTCCAAAGATAAGATGAGAATTTTTTTTTACGATCTGTAAATTTTTATCAAAGGGTATGTTTTTATGGAAGAAAAGTTTAACTCTTGTTTTGAAAAAGAATAAAGCGTTCATGTCTTAATGAACGTTAAAGTATTTATGAATTTTGTATGACTCTCACATATTGAATGTTAAAATGTAAGTGTCTGATCGATCAAGTGCGCTTCAATGAAGCGAAGGACTCATTAGAGTCAAGAATTATAATGTTTAATATTGTGATGAGCTAAAGTTGCATATATATAATGAATATTATAATTGTGGGATTGAATAAAATGGGTGATTTTCGTGCTTTGAGCCATCTCTTTTCCGTCATATTTTTTCAGTAAATTTAGGCATGATTTTATAACTATCCTGTGAAACTAATTTCTTTCTAGTAAAGGAATTTTCTTTTTTATTGATACTGCCTTGCGGCCTTTGAAAGATATTAGTTGCATGTCTTAGCTTAATTTTTCTTTTAATATTTACTTTTTATTTTTATATTTTTTATTTAATATTATTTTTTTATTTAAGTTTATTTAAATTCAGACTACATCTAAAAAATAACAAAAAATAAAATATTATATATATATTTAATTGAATAATATTTTCATTTAAAAAATAAACTATACATATTTTTTATTATAAAAATTCTATTTCCGTACAAAGCACGAGTTTCAAATAGTTACACAGAAAAACAAGGTTAAAAAAGAAAGGGGCCGATAAATCCAACTCGAGAATATGAATGTATAACGCGAAAAAAATCATTATTTTTCCTCATCTTTCTACTCTATACAATTTCTCTCTGACTTCTCTATACTCCTTCTCCACGTTAAAACTAAAATCTTTAACATTGAGCTTAAATTGGAGGTAGATATAGATCATTATGAAGAATTTGTAGAAGAAACATCAATTTAGATATAAGAAAAGTTGAAATTTTTTTTTTCAAAACTGGGCTCGGATTGCCTGGACAGGCGACCCGAACATGGGCGGATCGCCCAAATGGGCGACCAGCACACATCCGGGTTGCCGGCCCTGGCGACCAGCTCACGTACGGGTCGTCAGTCCGAGCAATCCGAGTTTTTTTTTTTTTTTTAAGGAAAAAGGAATTTTTGTAGGTATTTGGAAAACTTAAAACATGAATAACTCTGCGATCGGATGTCTGTTTCACGCGTATGACTAGTCGTTTTGATGGTTCTCGTAAAGATAAACACAACGGCATCGTCGAAAAAGTTATCCGGATGCGTTTCGGGGAAAAAATTTTGCGTGCCAAAAGAATTCCAATATTTATCAACTTCAATCATTTGAATTTTTAATTAAAGCAAAAAGAAGATTGCCCCTCTATTTAATTTTGAAATTGGCATCATAATTTTTTATTTAATAAGAAGAAAGCATTAGAAAATTACAAAAACGTAAATTAAAAGGAAAATAGGAGGTTTTTGTGGAAATGGTCGGTGGGAAACCTTTAAAACTTTTCCAACGCGTAGGTCTCGAAAAATTACCCGAAATGCCCACAAGAATCGCCTCAATCGGACGTCCGAGGGCAAAATTATGCCCCGTCAAAGTTTTCGACTATACAAAACAATTATTTTTACTCTGAAACGCATCCGGATCACGTTTTCGACGATGCCGTTGCGTTTATCTTTACGAGAACCATAAAAACGAGTGGTCATACGCGTGAAATGGACATCCGAGAGTTATTCATGTTTCAAGTTTTTCAAATACCTACAAAAATTCTTTCTTCTTAAAAAAAAAAAAAAAAAAAAAAAAAAAAAAAAACTCGAATCCCCCGGGCCGGCGACCCGGACGTGAGCCGGTCGCCCATGTTTGGGTCGCCCGTCCGGGCTATCGGAGCCCAGTTTTGAAAAAAAAAAAAAAATTCAACTTTTCTTACATCTAAATTGATATTTTCTTCTACAAATTGTTCATGATGATCTATATCTACTTCCAATTTAAGATCAATGTTAAATATTTTAGTTTTAGAGTGTAGAAGGAGTAGAGAGAAGTTAGAGAGAAACTGTGTAGAGAGAGAAAGAGGAGGAAAAATAATGATTTTTTTCGCGTTATACATTCATATTCTCGAGTTAGATTTATCGGCTAAAAAAAATAGGAAAGAAACTCTTCAATTTTCCATTTCCCAAAATAAAAAGTACTAAATGTAAAAAAGAACTTTCATTATTAGCAAAAAGAAAAAAAATATTTCATTTCAAAATAAAAGAAAAAGAAAAAGAACTCTTCAACTTTACTTCAATGGAGTCGGTCAAACCTTCGGAGTACTAACTAATCTCTAGCGATGCTTAATCACAGCCGTCCATCAGGTACCGTGATTTCGTTATACGACAGGCATATTCTCTTTCTTTCTTCCATTTTTTTTTTTTTTTTCATTTTTCATCGATCTCCTTTCAGAGATTCAGAGGTCGTTCTCAGAAATTCATTTCCCCCACAATAACCCCATCCCCAATTTCTGTTTCTTCGAGAAATGTACTTTGATTGATGATGGATTACCTACTTTGACGATGCAGTAATCTGTGTAAGCATTTCCTCCGACCCCTTTTCTCGAATTCTTGTTACTTTTTCCGATGTTTTCTTCGAGCTACCGTATGAATCAATCCAATTCAGAATCCGGGTTCTTCCCGGATGATGTAATTCTTCAAATTATTGCAAGATTGCCGGTAAAATCTCTTTTTAGAATCAAGTGTGTTTGCAAACTGTGGTATAAATTAGCTTCTGATTGTTACTTTAGACAGCTTTACAATGAAATCTCTGTAAAGAACCCTATGGTACTCTTAGAGGTTACTGAATCTTCATCTAAATCGAGATCAAGTTTGATTTGTGTCGATAATTTAAGGGGTGTGTCTGAATTTTCTTTGGATTTTATTAAGGATAGAGTTAAAGTCCGAGCATCTTGTAATGGTTTATTGTGTTGCTCTAGCATCCCTGAAAAGGGTGTTTATTATGTATGTAATCCAATGACTAGAGAGTATAAGTTGCTTCCCAGAAGTAGGGAAAGGCCTATTACTAGATTTCATCCTGATGGTGAAGCTACTCTTGTTGGTTTATCTTGCAATTTATTGACCCAAAAGTATAATGTTGTCTTAGCTGGCTATCATCGATCTTTTGGACACAGGCCAGAGAGGACATTTATATGTTTGGTATATGATTCAGAATCAAATAAGTGGAGCAAGTTTGTTTCTTTGCAAGATGTTCACTTTACACATATGAATAGGAACCAAGTGGTGTTTATAAATGAGGCATTACATTGGCTGACAGAGAATGCTTCTTGCGTGTTTGTGTTGGATTTGCAATGTAATGAGTGGAGGAAAATTTTATTGCCAAATGAACTCATTTGTGGGGGTGGAAACCGGGTTTACTTGTTGGAGTTGGAAGGCTGTTTGTCTGTGATTCAGATATCGGATGCTTGGATGAACATTTGGGTTATGAAAGATTATGAGAGAGAAGACTGGTATATGGTTGACAGGGTGAGTCTTCGATGCATTAGAGGGATGGTTCCAGGCATTTTTCCTATAAGTCAGACAGATGAATATGTTTTTCTTGCCACACATAAGCAGATTTTGGTTTATCAAAGGAAAAGCAGAGTGTGGAAGGAGATGTACTCTGTTAATAACAGTTCTATCCTGCCACTCTGGTTCTCAGCTCATGCCTTCAGGAGCACTGTTTTTTCTTGTCACTAAGGCATGGATTCATACTTGCTTCGAGTGTATGCGTTGTAGATATAATAATTATTGGTCTAATCAGTACTATTTGTTTGAAGTATGAATAAATAATAAGTACCATGTAAGTATTGAATCAAGTTCCTTGATTGATTTTCTGATTGCATTTGACTGCCCATTTGATATTATTGCTCATTCATCTCTGTTGTCATCGATTGAAGTGCACCTTTGAGCTTCTGCTTCAGATTTGTGTTTCCCCTTCATTCTGATGGTCGCATCAATAAAGTTAATATTATTTTGCAGCTATTGTACTTTTATTCTGTCTTGAAGCTGCTCTGATCTGTATATTTCTTCTGATTTGGCTTCTGTTTGTCCCGTCTCTACTTGGCTACTTCTTTTCTGCGAAATTGTCAAGCCAGTCCTGATTAGTGTAGTATTGCATTTGCTCTGTTGATTACTCTCCTGACATCATATATCAAGTGAACTATAGGGGACTAGAGTTTTCTTTAAAAAAGTTTCCTCATTTGAGTGCTTTAGCCTACATTAGGATTTGTAAAAATGGTCTAGGCGTCGTGCTTGATGGGAATTGAATTGGTTATTTTTGTTTGTTAACAGGATTTCATTGGTTAAGCTTCAATTCTCTTATTAAAGCTACTTTCTTTCTGCCCAATGATTGCATATTCTAGAACAAATCTAGTGGCTTGAAACATTGGTCCAATTTTGCTTCCATGAGATGTTTAATTCTTTTCTGGTGAAACAAGCTGGAGAATTTTTTCTTGCCTTGCTCATTTTTTTCTCTTCCTAGTTGTATAAACTGGCATTGGTTGTTGGAGTTACAGGGTTCCATATTGGATTTGACACTCCGGTTGGATGCTCAAATGGAAACTGAGTAGTGGCTGTTGTAAATTCATGCACTTGATTGATTATGATTCTACAGTCTACATATTACCAATGCTTGGGGGTGGGGGGTGTTGGTGAGTGTTGGTTTTTCTGTTTACTTGTGGATTGTATATTGGGGCTAATAGCATATCTTTTTTGTCTGTTTGGATTCCTTGCATTGTTAGTTCTTTTCTCTGTAAATAGGGGGAGAGATTCAGTTTCTTGTTTTAATAAAGCTGCTTGATAAATTGATCAAAGAATCAGTTCTTTCTGCTGGCTGATTCAGGAGCTTTTGAAGATTGCAATCCCTACTTTCGTCAGGGAAATGAGCAAAATAACTGAGGAGAAATGAACATTACTAGATGTTTTTTTCCATATTGTAATCTCTAACAACTTAAGAGACTTGGGGCTTTATTTGATGGAAAGATTTGCATTATTGGCATTCTTGAGTTGAACTTTTATGGATATAATATTTGATTCACAGTTCAATCTATATAACATCCCCTTTTAAAAGAAACCGTACAAAATTTTGCAAATTTTTTAGTGTTTTTTTTTTTGGTAAAAATAAATTTACTAGTGTTAAATGAATTCAAAGAAGCACAATGAAAAGAACTCTATGGCGTAAATACTTGTGGCTTGATATTGTAAATAAATGTACTATTAAAATAAAGTTTAATAACTAAATAAAAATTAAATTTTGTATTTTTTTAAAATACAACATAAGATTATTTGAGTGAAAGGTTATTTGAGTATAGTATAATTTCAAATATCACCCTAATTGTTGAAAAATGAAGAAATTAGACTTAGTAATTCAAAATCATTATCCTTTATCAAGTAATTATAAATCATTATCAAGTAACTTAAAATCATTATCTGATTATTCGTCAAACATTGCATATGAATTTAATAATGCTTAAATTTATCATTAAAAAAGAAAAGAAAAAAAAAGAGATTTACTAATGCTTACTTGAAATGGTAAAACATTTTTCACATTTTTCACACGGCAAAGTTGGGAGGAAATTTTCTTTTATCAAGACGCAATCTTTGCCAGTTTTCTTGAGCAATCAAATCGAATTTAGAGAGCATCACAAACCTTGGACTCGAAAATGGTAAAAAAAAAGGTTCAATACTTTTTGAGTTGAGAGAGTCGAAAGTTGAGTAGGATTAGGCATGGGACACGAGGCTGAGGTTGAAAACCGAAGCTTGATAAAGCATTGGCCTCTTTCTCTTGCTGACACCAAGAAAGGGGGCTCGGCTCGCTTGTGTCTGCTGACTACTTTGGTTGTTTTGCGGGTCGCTTAGGCCAGTCCACCCCCAAGCATACGCCCCCATAACACCAGCAGCAGCGGCAGCAGAAGAAGAGACCTCAGAGACAGATTAATTAGAGAAAGAGGGAGATTTTTTTATTCTTTCCTGCCCCTTATTTTATTGTTTCTTGGTTTCGTTTAATCTGATTTTTTCTGGGCTCGCCGCCTCTTTTGAGTTCTTCATCGTCATTTCCCTTGTAAGTTCTATCACTCCATTCTTTCTTGATTTCTTTATGTTTTGCTTTAAATTTTGCCTGGTTCTAGCTTGCATGTCTTGTTCTTTCACATTTTCTGCGTATTTGTTCATTACTCCGCAAATTGTTTTTTGTTTGTTAGAATTTAATAGAAAAAAAAAGAAAAAGAACAAAACTTTAGGTTGGGGTTTTCACTTGCAGAAAAACCCAGATAAACTACCAGTCAAACTCGTGTTTAGGGTTCGGTGTCCCCTCCTTTTACTCTCCTATGCATTTGATTTCTGATTGACAAGTCTATCTATTCATGTATATCAGTTATACTTTTTATTCATAATTGTATTCATAGGCTATCAGGGTTCGCTCTGGAATTACTTGAGTTGCATTGGTCAGTAATCAATTGTATCTTAGATGATTGACATATCAAAATGAACACCGATAGACATGCCCCTTCAGTCTTTTGCTTCTTCTGATGGCTGCATAGCTTGTATAAAGTTTTAATGCGGTCATTTTCGAGCATTTTCTAGTATGGCTTTTCCAACCAATGTGTATGTGGCATGTGCGAAATCATAGGTTCAACCAGAATAGCTCTTGTTAATGCTGCTAGTGTACTGTCTCTTGATGTAGTAACGCCGAGAGTGAAATAAATGCTCATTTATATGGAAAAAGTCAGTAGCATTTGTGTTGACTACAGTTAGTCCTGTATTATCTAAGTAGGGCCCAGACTTTAGATCTTCTCTCTATGGCAGGAGGTTTGCTTTTCCTTTGCCTTATCCGGGAGCTTCTTTGGAAGGATCGGACAAGTGCCAACTTACCATAGGCAGGATGTCTGCATATCATTAAATCTAGTATTTAATATTCGTAGCGGATAAGATTGGACAGAGCTTGATAGAAGGCTTTTTCGAAGTGGCTGAACCGGAATAATCAAATCCATGGTTATCACACAGAGCAATCTGATCAAATAAATCACTAAAAGCTACTCTTTTAGGCTTAAGTCTTGGGATATGGGTGTAACATATGCTAGGATTATCTAATGCAGCAGCAGCGGAAATATCCTTGACAGAAAAGCTTGACTCCACTCTGCTCTTTGCTATAGAAAGATGAAAGGGAAGAGATCTCAGGTGACGGAATGAAGCGGCTAGAAGCGACGAGCAGGCGCTTCTCTCTCATGTGAGGTATTATGCCTTTTGGTACATACATGAACTATATTCAAAGGCGCACCTAAAGAGAGTCCCTTGACAGTGGTTGCTTAGTTTGGAAAATAGGAGTTTGGCTGTTTTTGGGTCATTAATGAGATAATCTTTTGATCATGGGTATGCTCCCTCAGTTTAATGTTCTTTATATGCTACTTTATTTTTTAAAGGTATATAGTTTCTAAGTTTTGCCATTTATTTGTGCAAAGGCATAATGTTACATAGCTGGACCAACTACTTCAACCGTTACACCTGTCTAAAGGTTCATTGAGTGTCAACTTTAACAGATACCTAACATGGCATCTTCCCTTCTTTCCTTTCGTTTCTTTTGTGGTTCCCTGGGTGTTCCAGCGAGTGGGTTATGGAGTACTCTGAAATTGGAATATCCAAATCTTTTGGGATGTCGTAATTCTGTTGGCAATGCCATCATATATAAGGAGATAAGCTGACATCTTGCCCTTTAAAGTAGTTTGTTAGTATCCAATTCTTGTTGACCTTGAGTCATAGGAACCAGGCTATCCTCTAATTTTATTCCTATATTAATTGAAGAGATCAATATTTTTTTTCCCTGAAATTGAAGGGATCAATATAATATCTTCTAATATTCAGCCATCAAATTTCATCTTTGGATAAGAATCAATGATCCCTGATCTTCTCTTGTAACTGCGTTCATTTCTTTTATTTGTCCTCAGTTTTAGAATGATAGGTTTGATATATGGTTTTAACCAATATATAAATCATATATTGTAGATGATGGCCCGGAAGAAAGGAAACCAGCTGAAGAAAGGAGTGCATGACTCTGGGTCTGCATTGCCAAATCAAAATGAAAGAGCTAATGCAAGTGAGAGTAATATTGTGTATGAGGAAGAAGTTGTAAACAAAAGCCATTCAAATGTCACAGTGAAAGAGAACATAAATGTTAAACCCCATGTGGAAGCTGAAACAAAAAGCAAATACAGATCTGGGAAACCCCCTAGAAGAGAGAAGCAAGCTTTGGATACAGCAAAGGTTGATGAGATACCAGTAACTGATGCAGGTGATACAAACAGGAATTCATCAACTGAATATGCTTCTCAATCAGTTGAAGGAAACATGTCTTGCAACAATTATCCTCATTCAATTCCAAAAAGCTGTTCTGCTGATTCATTAAATGCAGCAAGTAGCAGAGATAATACAGAGGGAAATGTAGATTCCTCTGATACAACGAAACTTTTGAGTCTGAGGAACTTAGCTTTGTCCATAATGAATGCATCTATCAATTGGCTAGAGAGGCGCAGGCCGCTGATTGTCACTGCAAGAGAAACTTTATCAAATGCTTGCCGTTATGTTCAAATGAAAGCTGAGCATGCTTATCCTCTTGTCCTTGAGTGGATTGCGTACTTTGCCAGCATATTGGTCCTACTCGGTATGATGTGGTTGGACTGTACTCTCAGAGGCATAGATTCGCTTCTCCGCATGGGTACTACATCATTTTTCTCTGTTCTATGGTGTGGTATACTCTCAGTGATTGCAATGGTAGGAATGTTCAAGTTTCTCCTAGTTCTGGTAAGCCTTGGTTTTTGCTTATCCATGCTTCTGGTCCTTTACATTCATCTTCTGGCTGTTTTTGGTGCCTAGTTCTTGTTCTTCATTGGCTAATGAAGATAAATCGTTTGGATTTAACATTGGATTTGAACATCTCACTGAATTATTAGGGTAGGTTGGATGTCTTATAGAAATCAAATTACTCATATTTGAGTCCAGGATCAGGAGGTTTTAGTAGCTACTTCATACAAATTCCTTCTTATCCACTTTATCCATTTCTCTTGCTTGTAAGGGAGAATTTTTTTAACCCGAACTGGAACAAGTTTTCACTGACCTTATCCCACTTTTTATGCTTATGCTTGTGTTCCTTGATCCTTAGTTTCTTCTAGGAAATGATAAATGTCATTTCAATTAGGGGTTAATCAAATGCATGAGGCTGGTTTGAATGACTTGATCGGAGAATGATGCTTTCTTAAGCGATGATAAGTCTAATTTGAAACTTTCAAAGAAATAAGGTTAAATTGTTTGCTTATGTTCTTTGGAATGACCTCACTTTCAGAAACGGGCAATTTCTTTTCAACTAAATTACTGGACTCTTTGCTGCTTCAATATCTTTTCATGAATTTGGCATGTAAAAAAACAAATGTGGTATAAGGACACTGGTTTATGAACTTACAGAAGTTAGTTACAATAACTCATTAGTTTCTTTATGTTATGGAAGTAAACTGTCCATGGTGTGCTCTGACCCTTCAGGAGCAAGTTAGCTGGTTAATACTAATTTTTCAGTTGCTTATGATTTATTTGGCATTAAAAAATTTGCTCTTATTTTCAGGCAGTTTCTGTTGCAGTCGGACTCTTTATTGGGCTCACTGCTGCTGTTATATTGATGGGTATTTCTGGAATAGTTCTTTTGTGGTTTCATGGAAGCTTTTGGATTACGATGCTCATTGTTTTTTCTGGAGGTGAGTTGTTCGACCTTTCTCTACGAATATTTGGCATCATGTCTAAAGCTGTTGAGGATATGTTTGGCATTAACATTAGCAATATCTTCCAACCGCAGGATCAGCTTTTACAGTGGGCTGCGAGCGCTTTGCTCTGCTTATTGCGAGTCTGTACTCTATCTATTGTGCATGGTCGTATGTAGGGTGGCTAGGCTTGGCTTTTGCTTTGAATTTATCATTTATTTCAAGTGAGGTTCTGCTAATTTACCTGAGTGACAAAATAAATGAACAAAGAAACAATGGTTCAGCTGGATTTCAAGGTCAATCAGGTTTCTCTTCTGGTGAGTCAACGTACGCTGAAGCTGCTTCTACTGGTATGCCAGCTGATCGTGACCCTGGAATTCCTTCAACTAGTGGATCTGATGCTGAGACTACGCCAGAGAGTGAAATTGTTAGATTGTTAAACTGTAGAGATCACTATGCAGCATTGGGTTTCTCTCGCTTTGAAAATGTGGACCTTTCTGTCCTTAAGCGGGAATACAAGAAAAAGGTTGGTATTATTTAGTTTCATTTAATAATACAGTGCAAAGGAAGGGTGCTGCAACATATGTTTTCTTTTGTATAGCGTCTCCAGTCTTGGGCATAACTACGATGAAATTTTGGAAGTTCATTTTTCAACCTTTTCTTTTCTCTATTAATAATGTCTCAATTAATTAGGGTAAGTGTTGTTTTAGTTTTCTAAGTTTTATTTGTTTACCAGGCAATGCTCGTCCATCCTGATAAAAATATGGGTAATGAAAAGGCAGCAGATGCTTTTAAGAAACTGCAAAATGCATATGAGGTAGACTTGATATTCTTTTTCCAATGATTCATCAATGTTGTTTTTTCTCTTTTTGGTTCATTATTTTTTCCAACCTGCTTTATGTGGTAAGGGTTTATTTTCATAGGTTCTACTGGATTCTTATAAGAGGAAAACATATGATGATGAATTGAGAAGGGAAGAATTGCTAAATTATTTCCGCCAGTTACAAGAAACTTCTCAAAAGGTATAAAACTTATGCTCTGTGTTTCTTTACATTATCTCACCAAACGTTGTCCTGTTCTTTTCAAGGAGTCAACTTGCCTTTAATAAGGTAGAATGTTGCCTCCATTATTTGTCAATTAGTTTATATATTAAAATAAGCACCTCTTTTTAGGATATTTCGTATACCATACCTTCTAAGGATGATTTCTGAAATAAAATCTATGTTTCAGGAAGTGGCAAATCTAACCTAGGTACTTAATGGGTTGTAATAAGCAGTGAGATCCCTAGTCATCTAAGAAAACTTTTATGCCTGAATGAACTTGCAATCTTAAGCTAATCATTTAGGAATGCTTCCTGAAATAAAATTTGATTTTGACTATTGAGGAAGTGGCTAGCTCCACTTGGGTGAAAATGTTGGTAGATTGGCCATCTTTTAGTGCCAACTGCATTACACACTGGTTGCACAATTTATCTTTATTGTCATTTTATGCACATTCTTTGTTTCCCCAATGCTTCTAAGCTTCCTGTATTGCAAATTCAGAGTACACGGCAGGGGTTCTTTACCTCTGGCTTTGGACGTGGGGAAGCTGACACTGAGGATGCCCTTGGAGAATCAAGGAGAATTGCCTGCAGGAAGTGTGGCAATTTTCATTTATGGAGACACACTAAGAAACTAAAATCCAGAGCAAGATGGTGTCAGGTTTTCTTCATTTTCTTTACTTATGAATGTTAAAAGTTTTTGGATGCATTTGATAATTCAGGGTTTGAGTCTTGGCACAACGTTGTAACTTCAAAGCAAGAAAATACACTCTGCGAAACAGAGAAAGCATAATTCCTATACTTTGCACTTGATCAAAATATTCTGTGAGATTGTCCTTGATATGTAGGAAGTCAAGTATTTGTGTACTTGATCAAAAGTTTTTTGTGGACTTGTTTATTTTCTACTTTGATATTTATATTTCCACTCCGTTTCTGAAGGAATGCAAAGATTTTCATCCGGCTAAAGATGGAGATGGATGGGTTGAACAGTCTTCACATGCCTTATTTTTCGGAGTACTGCAAAAGGTATATAACTTGTAAAAGTGGTACAGTTGAAAACACCATATATATATATATATATATATAGGAATATATATTGAGTTTGGCAGCAACTTTGTACCCTTGTCATCATTTCGGATTACCACGACAACATAATTCTTCTTATACCTAAAATTTCTCTTTTCATCCTTTTGTGCCCTTAGCTGATTTCCCTAAATAAGTGCAGGTGGATCCTCCTGCTGCATATGTTTGTGCAGATAGCAAGATATACAATGCAACTGAATGGTATATTTGTCAGGTGAGAAGTCTCTCTTAATTCTGGGACCTTGGCATGATTTAAAACCCATATATGTCTCGTAAAATTATTTCTCCAAGTTGAAGTATGTAGAAAGTAAAATTAGAGAGAGAAAAGATAGAAGAGATTTGAGAATGCATGAGCTAGTACAATGCCCCTCTCAAGCTTTATATATTTATAGTTTAAAACAGTATTACAACCAATCAAATCTCCTAATTAACCTATATAATCAAAGATACACACAATTAATCAATCAATCAACATTAATTAATGAATCAAGTCAGTCAATAACACTCTTCCTCAAGCTGGAGCGTGCAAGTTGTATGCTACAAGCTTGTTGTATATATACTCCACTCTTGGTCCTCTTAGGGATTTAGCGAGTATATCGTAAGTACCAATAAAAGATGTGTTTCTCTTACATGGGAAGCATTGGTGTCTAAAACTCGAGGACTATTTTCCTTTTTTGTCAGTTTGGAGCTGTTGATTTCAGGATGATCTTATTTTGCCTATGACTGAATGTGCACTAATATATGGGTTTCTTTATGCCTTTCTATGGGCATAACAAGTTCTCGTATCACTTGTTCCTGCTTTAATTCTTGATTTATTGTAGGGAATGAGATGTCCTGCCAATACTCATAAGCCAAGCTTCCATGTTAATACAAGTATAACCTCAAAACATACCAGTGGACGGGGAGCCAGCTCTGGACAAAGAGGAGGCGGGATGCCTGCACCAAACATGGAGGAGAACATGACGGAAGAAGAATTCTTTGCGTGGTTACAGAATGCAGTTCAATCTGGCATGTTCAATAACTTCTCTGGCAATCCATCCGAAAACCAGCCTGCAGGGTCGGGAAGCACCTCCAAGAGTGGTGGTGGTGGCAGCAGTAGTAGCAACAGCAAGAGGAAGAAAAGAGGGAAGAAGTAGTGGTTACCGATTAGTCATAGTTTTAGTAACATTGAAAATGCAAGACATACATGCTCGCATAGATGCCTTACAACCTAGATAATGGCCTGTGGGCATCTTAAACAAGTTCAGACCAGGAAGATCTGGCGTAACAGGTAACTGTACATTTGGTAAAAACTAGCATTTGGGCATGCATTATGTATAGCCTTGTTCTGGACATCAGTTTCATACAGATTTTGCCAGGAAGGTTTGGCAATATATCTTCTATAGAGAATGAATCATGCATTACCCTATATTCTTGCTTACTAATTATATCTTTTCCCCTTTTGCAAAGAGTCATTCTTCATGAGGATTTGATTGGGAAAGCTGTAATTATAATAGCTGGGAAAGACAAGACTAAGCATGATATTCTTTGATTGATGTTTTAAAAAGCAAACGGTTGCATCATTTAGGGAGCTTGAAAATATGTATGCATGGTAGAGAAGGATGTATTCAACACTCAGGATCGTTTAAATAATGAAATATTGTATTAAAAATATTACAAGCGATCTAAATCGGGTGTATTTGGCTATGCTGTGGGACTAAGGAATATAAAAGGGGTTTATTCCCACAAGCATATTTTCTATTTGCCTACTCTTTTCCTTTTCCCATTTGTGGCATTCTCAAGTTTGAACTTTCAAGTATCGTGTAATTAGATAGAGCCTCTATTTAAAACTTGATTAAAAATTTTTAAGTTTGAAATCATGTATTTTCTCAAAGATAATAATTTTAGAGACCCTTTACCTCAATCATTCATACATGTACTTCTTTTTGGGATTTGCTTGGATAATCTTTTTTGAAAAAAATTTGGTCAATTGATGTGATGGTGTGCACAAATTCTGATTTTGTACGAGAAACTTGCTTCTCAATTCAATCAATCTCATTGATTCCAATTAGTGTTATGGTGCCTATTAGTGCTTTATTAACCATTATTCGAGCACTCAGGATTTTTTGTAATATTTTCTGTAATATTCTTTTCTACAATATTTTTCTCTTAAGGATTTTATTAATAAAATAATATATATTAAGAATATTATATAGAGTGTTATAGAAAATGTTATAAATGATGCGAATCGTTATTCGTGGTAGTTTGTCATCATCGACCCAGGTTATTGCCCACAAGCACGACCGAAAATTTGTCAAATTTATATTTATTTTTTAGATTTTATATTCACACTAAACTTTGTACTTCACAATATGTGAAACTTACAGATTTTTTTTTAGAATTTTTAGGCAGCTACCTTTCGAACGAAAATTTGTTCGTCCAAGATGATTGTAACACACGGTTTCGTGCTTCATATGGTGATAATAATCAAACTTGAGATAAATATTTGAATGATAGTTTCAGTTTATATCACTCCCCAAAATCCCACAAAATAAAAACCTCTCAAGACCCCTAAAATCCCCGTAGAGAACTGAAGTCCGAAGAAATCCAAAGAGCAAGTAGAGGGACTCCAAAGAAGCTTATGAAACTCTAGAATAGCAACGAAATGAGAACCCGATTAATATTCTTTAGAGGATCAACAAATCAACCAAATAAAAACCCTAGATAAACTAAGTATCTAAAGTTCCTATTTGAGTTTAAACGCAAAAGACCCACTAGAATCTTCAGAACTAGAATTCTAGAGGAATGACATCACAAAGGTGATCAAACCCTTGATAAGTCATGAAGAGAAGACATGGAGAAGGTCTCTCAAGCTCTCGTGAAGAAGAAATTCTTCTATTTTGATAAATATATGAAGGTTAGAGTCTTTAGCCCACATATGTGGCATTTATGCATGACAATACCTAGCTCAATTAGTAATACTAATCTAGAAGTCTTAAGACTCTTAAACAATATGAAAACATCCTTAAAACACTTAAAATGAAGTTTGGAAGAAAAAGTAACGAGTTGGAAAAGTTTAAGGACTAAAATATAAATGCAGAAAAATAACATAAGACAGTCGCGAAAATGTTTCCATCACTAGGTGGCTGTTTAGTGCCAGTTTGGTGAATCCGGCACCGAATTCATCCTGAATTCCCCTTTTCCCTTTGTTCTGCATCTTTCGAGCTTTTTATCTTCCTTTTTCACTTGCATAATCATGACATTAAACTCCCTTTGATCATCAAATGGAATCCTTAAATCTTTTATTTCTTTGCCTACTATCTTTCCAAGCTCATGTAATCTTAGCTACCCTCCTTCAAGCCCTCCAAGCTCGATTTCTTCTATTTTTCTTCATCAAGCACTTGGAAATCGTCTTTTTTTACCACATTGATTCCTATCATATGGGTAAGTTTTCAAAAAATCCAACTTCATTAATATGATTGGTTCCCTTTAATATCATGTTGGCCTTTTGTGCTTTGTTGATCATTATTTGAGGTAGTTGGTGACCATCTGCTCCCCTTCTTGCTCATAAGCACCACACAAATTTTGCCCAATTTATTTGTATTTTTCTAGACGTGATATTCATTGGAAACATAGTACTTTAGATCCCACAACTTGATGAGGATACGCAATTGTTTGGGGGATTTCTGCGAACAACTGTTTTTTGAACAAAAATTGTTATTTAGCGTGATGGATAGTATACAGATTCAGGCTTCATCGGGACAATTTTGAAAAAATCAACTGAAACAATCTCGTTAATGTCAATTACTGTCTTGGTTCCTATTAGTGTTTTAGCTTTGTTGACCATTATTCGTAGTAGTTTGTCACATTCAGCTTTTGTTTTTGCCTATAAGTACAATAAAAAATTGTTTAAAATTAATCCATCTTTCTAGACATGATATTCATGCGAGATTTTGTACAAAGAATCTCTACTATATGAGAAATGTTTGTAAAGTTTTTGAGATTTTCGAAAATAGTTGTTATTTGGACGAAAATTTGGTCATCTAACGTGATGGCTTAGAACAAGTTTTTGGACTTCACAGCGGCAAGTTTGAATAAAGTCATTCAATCAATCTCATTTATTTTTAATAGAGCATTGTCATCCTTAGTGTTTGTTGACTATTATTTGAATTAGTTTATCAGCATTTGCTCGCTTTGTTACCTATAGGCATAATAAAAAATTTGTCGAATTTTAATCTATCTTTCTAGACATTATATTTACCCAATATTTTGGCCAACGGGTTTCTACAAGATGAGAAACTATGGAATCTCTCTACAAAATGAGAAACTGGAGTTTCTAGGGACTTTTGAAAGAAAAAAAAAAATTTTTTACAAACTTTTTAATTTTTATTTTATTTTCAAGACATGGTATTTACGTAAAAATTTATACAGAATATCACCGTAACATGGAAAATATCTAAAAAATTTTTAAACAAGTTTTTTTTTAAAACAAAATTTGATTAATCGACGTACGTGATGGTTAACTCATAAATTCAAACTTTATGTGAATTTAAAGTTAATTATTTTTATGCGATTTTACATTTTTACAAAACAGTGAGAACCGTAAAATTAAACCGAAAATTCTGTTAAACCACGTTTTAAAACTGTTCTTTTAAAGAATCATAAGGAATGGAACAAGAAACGTATAGAATTAGAATCAGAACCGTGGACTAGTGTATTGCATGTATAACTCAAGTGTAGAAAAATGCATTTTAACAATCGAACCCCTAATCTTTTTGAAACCATCAAATAAACCCCAGAGTTATCCACAACATTTCCTTCCAAGACCCCTTCTCTTCTCCCCTTCTAAAATCCTGTGCTGCTGCGACAGCACAAATTTGCTCCGCAAAAATGGACTCTCTGCTGCTGCCCGCTTCTGCCGGCGGCATAAACCTGGTGAGTTCATCTCCTAGTAATGGTGGGTTGACACAAAATCGAAATTCTTGGTTGTTTTCAGCAAACGGGGCCTCTTCTTTCTTGCCTTTCTCTTCACTGAGGCGGAGGCCCTTGGCCATAGTGGCAGCCAAGAAGGACCCGAACAAGAAGAAAGCAGACTCCCATAGCTTTACTCCAAGAGCAGATGAAGCCACGGGGCCTTTCCCAGAAATGGTTTTGCTTAAAGAGGTAAGTAAAATAGCCCAATTTAAAGATATATACTTTTTTTGGTGGGGAGAATCTTTCGTTTCCTATTTACTGCATTATTTCATTTTTCCTTTTCTTCTAGCTTGTAGAAGTAGAGGGATTTCAGTTCCTTCCATCAAGAAATTCGGTTGAATTTTCAGAATCCGAGTGTAATTACCTTGCTTATAAGTTTCCCTTTTAATTGTTAGTAGCTGTCAGAATATGCATTTTCGCTGTGGGAGGAAAGGATTTAGGAAATTCTTGAATTTATTTGTTCGTTTTTGCTTTGATTTTGATAAAAAAGGATCATCATCTGTCTTAACAGAAGAAAGTTGTGGAGGATGGAAGGCTAATGCCTGAGTTTGCTGATGCTGAAGAGAGTATGTCGAAATCTTGTTCTAAATGATGTATTTTGCTGAGAAGAGAATTATGTGATATGAAAAATCATTGATTACTGGAAAATGTTTTTTGACTTTTGCAGGGGAACTTTTTGAGTCATTGATGCTCGATCTAGAAAGTGATTTGGACGTCGAACGTAGTAAGCATCTTCTTTTTCTTTTGCATTGTGCTAGTAGGGAACTCTTGATAATGTTTAGTTTGGAAAGTCATGAAGACTATTGGCCTCTGGTGCTAGAGTGCTTTTGATCATGACAAGTATAAGAGGGAAATTAAATTTGATTTTGATACATCTAAAAATGTGGCCATGGAGGAATTGTCATTAGTGGAATTCTTCCCTAGTACTACTAAATGAAATGGTTGTAGAAGCATGTGTCTTATGCATAGTTCTTTTTCATGATTCATTGTTTTTATCATCTGTGCAGTGCGGCACTATGAAGTTGTTTATCTAATTCATGAAGACCGCAAAGATGAGGTTGAGAATGTCAACACAAAGGTTCAAGGTGATTCTCTTGAAATTCTTTTGGTGTTTCTAATTGGATTTTTGTACTAGATGATTTGGAATATTATGAAGAAAATAGGATCTGTTTGGAATGTTATGATCTTGAAGAAGTTCAAGTTTTGGCAAGCTCAGCAGCCAAACTTTAGTTTTCATGGACAATAATTTATCTTCTACTCTACGTGAACCATTTTATCACGACTTTATACTTTTTCTTTTCTTTTCACATGCATTTTATCTGAGAAATTATATGTTGTTATCATGAATGTTTGTACAGAATTTATAAAGGAGAAGAAAGGAAGGATTTGGAGATTCAGCGACTGGGGCATGAGGAGACTGGCATACAGGATACAGAAGGCAAAGAATGCTCATTATATCTTAATGAACTTTGAGCTGGAAGCCAAATGGATTAATGATTTCAAGAGTATGCTCGACCAAGATGAAAGAGTCATCCGGCATCTTGTGATGAAGCAAGACAAAGCAGAAACAGAGGATTGCCCCCCTCCTCCCGAGTTTCACTCTTTGCATGCTGGTACAGATGATGATGACGAGGAAGAAAATATAGAATATGATGATGACTTTGATGATGATGAAGATTGGGATGATGAAAATGAAACAAATATGACCACAAATAGCAATGACAGGGAAGGTATTTTCTATGTTGATGAAGATGTAGATCATAAAGAAAATAAACATAATCAGCGTACTAATACGAGCAGCACAGGAAGACGAAAACAAAAAGCTGAGAAAATTCTACAATAGCATCTCAAAACTTGACTGATCCTTATGTTGCTTTATGGATCCACATTTAAACCGCGTTACAAGTTATAGGTAGGTTGTCTCTGATGTTTTACATTCTGGGATATAGTTTATGGTGTTGAGGTCTTGTGTTAATAGTCTTCTATTTCATGTTTTACCTGCTGTCCCGCCTGAATTTTGCTGTTTGAAAATTAGGTCTGAAACTGAAATTCTTGATTTATCTATCAATGATATTCTCTGATTACACCAACAGATTGGTTTTGAGGGGTGTTCTGATTTGTATTATATTTGAAATGTTCTGGTGCAGTTCTTAGGATAGACTAGCTTTTCAGAAGAATGTACTTGCATTTTGAAAGCTGCTACTCACAAGTTGGCAGTAGGCAAAAAACTTGCATTATTAACTGACCATGAATCTATTACAATATCATGTTAACAATTTGTTCCCTGTTCAAGAAACAAAATTGTGCCATCTATAATTGACAGAAGCCAAAGGAACTGCTCTAAAGACATTATTCTAAAGGCTAAATGATGTCTGAACACTTGATATAAATGTTATTGCAGCCGGAAGGCAAATTTACACTCTTTCACTTTCGAAATTTCAGCACATTCCTTTGGCCAAACGCGAGATTTCTAATTTCCACGCCTTTGTGAAAGCAAGCTCCTGAAAATTTAACAATAAAGACTTCTACATCTATGCTCCTCTGTGGGCTCAATGAATGCACAAGAACATTATTAGCTCAAGGCATGACCGTGTTTCTCTGTAAAGGCTTCACAAACTCCTACAATCAGTGACCTGAAAAAGTTATGAGTTCATTAGCTTGGGAGTTCCTTTAGAATAATTTTGCGCTGGAGAAGTAGTATCTCAGTATCATAACAAGAAAGAAGAGTTTGAAGCCTTTGAAGCCATTATCCTCCAACTTGTGTGAATCTAGTCTTCAGTAAAGTTGTGCCATTACGTTAATTGGAGAGAAATCACATATTAGTCCATTTTACCAAATTCTGCAAAACGACTGTAGCAGACCACTTTCCAAAGACCATAAGTTCCTCAAAATTTCGCAGATACCACCATGAAAGTATTTCACCATTCTGCAAATGTAATCCAAATTAGCTCAAGTAATCAAAGACACGATGATATCATAAGAAAACACCAAAGAAGAGTGAAAGGGAGAGGAGTACATGAAGTCATTTGGGTAAAGAAAATAGGGGAAAGGGTGGGAAGAGCATCTGTTGTGCTCTTACTTCTTGTGCCTTCCGTGTAGCTGCTAGTTAGAGCTGACTTCCAAGCAAACAGAGTATTTGTTGCAGAGATCTTCAACATTCACATTTTCTGCCAATAAAAGAATCAGAGTCCAGAATCAAATGCAGCAATCATCTAATGAACGATCTTCACTGTAAGCCTCATCATTACATAGGCCACCTTCTAATACAAAATTAAAACGGTCTACTGTCACCTTGTAGCCTATCTTGCTAACCAAACATCGAACTAAAACATTCCATATGGAAATATTGGGAGGGATTCCTTCATCTATCATTCTATGAAGATAAGTGCTCGCTACTTCTAAACCAGTTGACTCACATATCCCGTAAATAAGACTGGTATATGCAATTAAATCAGGACGCTGACCTACTGCATACATTGTATCTACAAGTTGAATGGCACATTCAACTTTCCCATGCTTGCTGTAAGCATTGATCATTATGTTGAATGTGAAAGTATCAGGCTTTATTCCTCTGACCAGCATTTTTCCAACGCAAATCAGAGCCTCCACAACCTTACCCGCACAACAGAGACCATGTACTAAAGTGTTATATGTCACTAAGTCGAACCCAATTTCCCTTTTCTCCATTTCCATGATAAGCTCAAATACCATGATAAGGTCTTTAGCTTTGAGAAGACCATCCAACAGCTCATTATAAGTTATTATATTCGGCATAGATCCATATTTCTCCATCTGATCAAACAATTGAACCGCCCAATCTACTCTGCCGCTGTTGCACAGATGTTTGATAAAGATATTGAAAGTAACAGTATTTGGAGGGCAGTTTTCCATCATCATTCTTTCAAGAAGACCGTAAGCTTTCTCAAACATGAAATTCCTCGTGAGGACTTCTACCATGGATGTATAGGTCACAACATTTGGATGGTAACCCAAATGTATCATCTTGTTCCACATCTCCGATGCACCATCCAGGTCTCCATATTTTGCAAAGCCATCAATGAGCGTACTAAAGGTTGTCACATTTGGTAGGCAGCCACTCCTCTCCATTTGATTAAGAACCGATACGGCTGCACACATATCCCCAACCAAGCACAGACTAGAAATTAGTGTGTTATATGTTACAACATTTGGCAGAATAGCATCCCTGATCATTCGGTCCCATACATCAAGAACTTCATGAAATCTTCCTTGCAAAGAAAGTCCCCTTATTATGCAAGTAAAAGTTTGAATATTTGGACTACACCCTCGTACAAACATTTTTGCCAAAATTGCAAGAGAGAGCTCTATATAACCAAAATCAGACAAAGAATTCACGATCGTTGTATACGTGACGACATTAGGGCTAAGTTCCTTATCCACCATCTCTTCCAACAAATTAAGCGCCTCCTTCAAATTGCCTTCACTACAGGATCCATTTATCAAGGCATTGTACACGGGCACACTAAGGGCAAAACCCGCTGCCAGTTCTCTGGCTTCTGCCACCCTGCCAGTCTTACACATAGATGACACAACTGTAGTATAGCTCACCTCATCTGGGGAACAACCCTTGTTTGACATTTCAATAAGCAACTTACAAGCTCCATCTATACGACTATTCTTACACAATGCCTTCAAGAGAATATTATACGTATATACATTTGGTTGCAAGCCATCTTTCTTCATATTACTATAGATAGGATTGATGGCATGAAACCAATTCTCACTAAGCAATGCATCTAACAAATGATTATATATCCTAACCGTTGGTTTACAACCAAAATCCCTTATTCTATAAAATGTTTTTAGTGCTTGCTCAGTAGCTCCAGCTCGCCTATAAGAAATGATAACACTAATAAATATGTCCTCAGAACAATTGATCCCTTCCAACTTCATTTGTTGCAAAAGATATTGAACACCATCCATTTCACTCTGTCGTCCAAGCTTTTCAATCATCATTTTGTAAGTTGACGGGGTATGCTTGAAAGATTTTGAATTTGATATAGATCTGAAGTACTCTAAAGCTATCGAAATATTGGATTCATCTTTCAATCTCTTCAAGACATCATATTCTTGCAGGATTATTGGAGAATTACCATTTTGAGCATTTTGTTCAGTAGAGCCAAGAATTGAGTTAGTATTCAGGACAAAAGGGATTGAGGGCTTATGGACTTTCCAGAGTAATGAACATCCCTCCTTCAAATACATATTGTTAAAAAAAAAAAAAAAACTCAAATCATCCTTTGGAGTTTCCTTTTTGTAACACTAGGAATGAAGCTAAAAAAAACTGAAAACTGCCGGAAGAAATAAAATGGGATGTAAAGAAAACGAATATATCAAGTTAACAAACATGGAAACTAGCTTAAAGATCGAATTTTTGGAGGTTCTTAGAAGGGGTTCATCCCGGAACGTAGGACAAAGAAACTAATTGGAACATTCAGCCACTCGATTTTACAGAGATTAAGGGAAAAAAAAACGGTACCTCAAAGTTTAGTAGCTCTTCAGCTAGAGCAAGTTTTTTCCCAATTGGGATTCTTGTTTGAAGATTATCTTCTGTTTCTCGGGGATTGAGAGAAGAAGCCCGCTTGAATCGTCTGTTCCAGTATTCTTCCGCCAACAGCTTTTCCTGGGTTTTTGTTTTTCGGCTTCGTTTTCATTATAAGAAGGTATGCATATGCGTTCTCATCCTGGGTAGCGAACGCTTCGGGCTTAATTCGCTTCTGATAGAACGCATCCATTCATTGCCGGACAACTCTCCATTCGAGTGTAGGTTGATTGAGTTCCAATCAAACTCGAGCTCGTCAAGTGACATTATAGTTCAAACTTTTTAAAACTGTGTTCGAAACCTAATAAATAAATAAAAAATAGAATATAGAATATAAGGAATTGTATAAACTGGTCAACTACCTACTTCTCTCTCAATAATGAAACGTTTTTTATATATTATTTATAATATTTAATTTAATTCATTAATAAAAATTTAATTATTATAAATTTTATTAAAATGTTCATTCAAATTTGAGTCAAATACTAATATAGACAAAAGCAGAAGTTACAAATGTAATTAGTAAATTTATATTAATTATTTTTTTTATAAATTCATAATTCAAATAAAAATTTATAATTAAATTTACTTATTTATTTTTTACTTTTACATTTTTAATTAATTAGTGTTATATATTCTTATTTTTGAATAATACTAAAATATTATTTAAAAAATTTATTTCACATATTTTTTTAAAAAAAGTATCACAATAAACTAAACACTAATAATAAAAATTTATGCAAAGTTCATATTCTATTCAAATTCGAGAGGAAGCATTAAAAAAATATATTTGTCGTTCGAACTTGAGTTCAAAAAGATTTAATAATATTTGACTCGATTAAAAATCTTGGCTGGACTGGGCTGCTTTGAACCCCTAAATCCCCAATGATCACTTGGGCCGATTAGATGTCCAAGAATGGTTATAAAGGCTAGTGCTAGCCCATTTATGTAAGGAAATTGGTCTTATTCAAGCCCAAAGTTGAATCCAACTTGGAGAAACGCCCCAATTCGTCCTTTCCCAACCCACCCTGTGACATCAGAATGCCTATTCAAACTTTTGTTTGCCAAGTTAATCTACCCATTAAATATTTAAGATGGATCAACTTATCTAACCATCCACTTATCCAGGTTATATATATGTATCAATTTAATCTGTATTTATTACAAAAAGTATTTGTATAAATAGAAAACAGAAATTTAATGGTTTAACATAATAAGTGTACTGTTCATGTTTAGCTGGTTGAAGTTTCAAATAACACTGTAAAACATCTAAATCAACTCTACTGTTACTTCATAAGACGAGTATGAATTAGTCAAGACTGTAAATATCGAATATCTTTTTAAAATATTAAAAAATTAAATAAAGAACATGAAGTATATTAAATTATTTTTTAAGTGACATATTTAAAAATTAAGGTAAGCGAAGAAAATTCAACTTGAATCTGGATTAGGATCATCCAAAAAACTCAGAAACTAGTACTACTTGTTGTAAGTTGTTGAGAAGAAGGACAAGTAGAGAATAATCAGCAAATGCACAATCTTTGACGTGCCAAGACGAATGAACCCCTTGTTTCTTTGCATGCTAGAAGCTCTAGGGACTTATTCAAACCCTCATACATAAATTTTCAACTTTCAACCATACAAGTCATCAATAAAAATTGTCATTTCTAACGTGTCACTCATTCCTTTTGCCAAATGTCACTCCCGTTATTTTGTTTGGACACTCGATCATCATGACTCAGTGACATGCTCTCTCTATATATATACATGTGATCAAGAAGTTGGATTAAAATCCAAGAATCATCATCAATGGCTTCTAATTTTTTCAACATTTTTGCACTGGCAGCAATCTTCTTCTTTTCTTCTTCTTCTTCTGCTTCTGCTGCCTGTGAGGATGATGATGGAGTAAGCCTTATTGGTGGTGGAGGATATATGCCAAGGTCAGATGTGGACTTGGTGGAATTCCCTTTAAATCTAGAGTTTTTAGAAGCTGAGTTCTTCTTGTTTGGTGCTTTGGGTTTTGGGTTGGATAGGATGGCTCCTGAACTTGCCTCTGGTGGTCCTTCTCCTATTGGTCCTAAGAGAGCTAAACTAAGTCCTCTTGTTAGAGATATTGTTGCCCAATTTGCTCTTCAAGAAGTTGGACATGTCAGGTCAGTTTCTAATACATTTATACCTCCATTCATTAGTAGTTTATCCATGTTTGTATCTTTTATAAGTATGTGATGAACATTGAATGCTTATAGACTTAAATTTAATGATTCCTGAAAAATTTATGTTTAAGTCCTTAATGGCAACCGACTCCGACCCGATCCATCTTTTATGAGTCAGTTCTAGGCCTTATGACCCGATTCGATTAAATCAAGCCCTTTATAATGATTCTTTTTGAAGTTTTTAGACATATTTCTTTAAGCTAGACACTCTAACATTCTGATTTATATAAATGTGATGTTGTGATCTATGACTGTTGGTGTGAGATTGGTTGGGTTGTTTCTTAAAACAGAGCCATAAAGGAGACAGTGCCAGGATTTCCAAGGCCATTAATGAATTTAAGTGTGGAATCATTTGCAACTGTGATTAATAATGCATTTGAACACCCACTGGTGCCGCCTTTTGATCCATATGCCAATGATGTCAATTATCTCATTGCATCCTACGTTATTCCTTACGTTGGACTCACTGGATATGTCGGAGCTAATCCAAAACTCCAAAGCCCTACTGCCAAAAGAGTACCTTTCTTTCACCAACTCCCCATTCCTCTAATTACCAAGTTCTAACTTTTTTTCACCCTGAGGAAATGTTGTTTCTCGTCCCCAGCATATCTATCTCTGTCAAGTTTAAATATGTTGGCGACAGAAAACAACATTTACTCTTTTACTTTTTATCTGACCTGCAACAAATTTCTCTGCAAAAATCTGCAGCTGGTGGCAGGGCTACTAGGTGTGGAATCTGGGCAAGATGCAATCTTGAGAGTACTGCTTTACGAGAGGGCAAACACAATGGTGAAACCTTACGGGATAACGGTGGCTGAATTCACCAACCGGATATCAAAACTTAGGAACAGACTTGGAAATGGAGGATTAAAAGATGAAGGACTTATAGTTAGACCTGTTGAAGGTGCAGAAGGAAGAACAAGAGGCAATGTGCTCGCTGGTGATCAATATTCACTTTCTTTTGATCGAACACCGGAAGAAATACTAAGGATTGTGTATGGAAGTGGGAAGGAAAACTTGCCTGGTGGATTTTATCCAAACGGAGGTGATGGTAGGATTGCCAGGTCCTATCTCACGCAAGCGTCGACGCCAACTGATTAGTTCTTGGCTTAAATAAATATTTCTTCAGCTGTTTGTATCTCAAAAAGACAATAGAAGAATATGATAAATGAATATAATTATGTGAGAATTTTAACAAAATTACAGTAATGAATGATGTATCTTGTGTCACTATAGTTCTATGTGTATATTACTACTTAAAATTCGATGCCTTGGTCGAATTCATCAGCTTTATCTCTCTGCATTGTCCTCTGAACCTGCTCTTGAATGAAAATGGCTAGCTTTCTTTTGTGCAAGAGGAAACTGAATCATTGCATACAAGCACTGGTCCATTTGAGACAATCATACCTGTCGATTTCAAGATGAACACAATTTAAAACATATGAAAGGTTGCAAGAACTTTCTTATTTTCTTTCTGCTGCGTAATTCAAAGATCAAGATGAAAATCCAAGACTGAAGGAAAGAATGGTAGTGCTTACCGTCATCTGAGGTATCCTCAAAAGCACGAAAGATAATACGTATAAGCCACTGGCAATTACAATTGCAGCAACTAGATTGTACCCCAAGCGTTTATTATCTTTGCTTGGCACGAATACAGATTTTAATGTATTTGTCAATTCGAAAAGCCTGTAAGAAACCTGCCTCATGGACAAGAAAGTCAATCAGCTGACTAATCCGTCCTCCTTCCCAAAAAAAAAACTCTTCATGATTGCAGGTTTGGTAGATATGAACAAGAAAGAGGATACTCACTGCAACATATATGGAAGTGGTGAGCATAAAGTTTAATAATGGATAGTCTGGAATCAAAGAAAGCAGCAACTTTGGTTGACCATCTGGCACACTAGATCTGCATGCATAGGACATAGAATTATAACAAAGACTATTAGCTATATAGCCTATAATGCCATTCCAAAATACCACTAAGTCTAGAGAACTTAACAAGGCATCAAAGAATACCAATTATCCCTCTAGCATACCATTTGTATATAAGCAAGCAATATTGAGATACATTACTCTATTTTTGAAGACATTACATCTTATTTATTGCGAAAGAACCAGAGAATTACAAACAAGCTTAGATAAGTCGATGACCATAGAGATAACAGCAGAAGGACATAATGTTACTTAGATTACCTCAACCAAATATGGAACTGTGAGATGTAAGTCTCCAATGTGACCTTTCCAAGCCATCTATTTGCCAAAGAAGAGAAAAATCAATCCTAGTAAGTTTATTGCAGTAAACATCCTAAGAAGACAGTTCCCTATTATTTATTCTGCATTACCATATTAAAGGCTGAATGCTTCATTGTAAAATTTAGTTTTACAGTAAATTCCACTGATGAGGACACTTACGCAAATAGTGTCAGTGTATAGCTGCGAAAGTATTGGGTGACATTCCGCAAGCATATGTAGACACTGTCGGACAATAGTGAGAGAATTTAAGATCAGATTAAGCATCAGCAAGTATTATCCTAACATAGAAACTGATCAGAGTTGGGGCAAAGAGGTATACGTTATTGGTATCCATGATGTATAAGGATGGTATTTGTTGTATGTGACCTTTGGAAGTTTGTATATATATTCATACCAAAGACATCCCATCTGACAATTACAAAAAAAATCATAAAATAAAATAACAGAAATTCATATATTAGAAGATGTGAAGGAAGTCCCATCAAGAATATTTTTGAAGTTTGATATAGTACCACCAAAGAAATTGTCACTGCAGTCATTTTGATTGATATCCTACGTTTTATTTCTGTTTCCTCCAGTTTCTCCATCCATCTTTCTACCTACAGTGACAAATTCCAGCATGATTTTATAGAAATATAATTGTTGCCTGTATTTACCACTGAAAATTATCACAGGCACACAGCACAATTTGGAATCACCTAGCATTTCAAGTAAAACGTAAATGGTTTAAACCAGCAGAAAACTTACAGTTGGATGGTAATATGCATATAATATCCCAATTATCCATATGTATCGATCAAGGCCTGAGCGGAAATGCCATTCGTGTAGAAGAGTCTGTTTCGGTTTTGAAGGATCCGGGTCACTGTAAGCTGAAAAGAATTCACATATTCAATGACACAAAGCCCATCAAGGATAGCCAAAAGTAATTATAATGATAGAAACACCAACCGAGAAGGAAAGTGAACGGGCTCCAAACCAACTCAAACACCCCAGGTACTTCCCATATCAGAATAACTACCAAAAAGCAAGCCACTATCTTTGCAGCAATCACAGTTCCGCTCTCATTATATTTGTTGAGAATACCAAGGGCCCCATATACCATGAGAGTAAAGAGTGTGTGCATGGGGCAGATATAGTATAACACGTAACTGTTGTTAAGAACTATGCAGCAAAATAACACCAAGAAATTTAGCCGCCACATCATCTGAATGACAGAAAGTAAGTTTGTTAGAAGCAGGATTTTACTTGAGAAATTTCTCGATATCTTAATATTGGAAATAGTACCTGCGCAAACCTTGGAAGACTAAAATCCTTTCTGACATAATAATATGAGAAGTTCCCAAATCCAGTCATCCACACATATGCAGCAATAAAAACACGTATGGCATTGTAGATTTCTGCTGCAGCAAAGTAATGGTACATGAGAAATAATACCTGTATATAGAATTAAAAAGAATAGTGAGACACCCTGCAATTGACTACTACCCATAAGATCTAGAAAGATTTGCTGGAAAAATCTTATCATCATATTACATATAAGGCCAGAAACTCTAGATGCAACAAGTACATGCAGCCTCCCCTTCATATTCTAGTTTCGTTTTTGTAGTGTCTTTGATTGTGCAGAAAACCAAGTCACCACTGACCATCTAAAGAAATATTGAATCATCAATATAAGTGAGTGAGAAAAAAACTATTTATTAATAGGAAAAATAGATTTTCTTTCTTTATGGAAAAAGGAAAAATAGATTTTCATAGATTACTGCAAATTTAATCATTTCATTCAATAATAATTAGAGGACAACAAGTTTTAGGTAATTAAGTAAAACTATAAAGGCAGGGAAACTATTAGATTGAATACATAAAATTCAGGTTACTCTAATTTCAAGCAATTAATAATACCTGAAGTTAAGAAGGAAAGACAATAGTCTACAGCATCCTATTAAAGATCAATAGCGACTCCTAATGAAATTTGACTTACCTGCATCCATCCTTTCCACTCCTCAGTCTGATGCCTGTTTAAGTACATGATGGACTTTCCAGAAAATGGTGATTTATCCTGATGTATCTTGAATGAAGTAATCGCTGACACTATGACTAGAAGGAAGTAGAGAAACAAGAAAAGGTCCCGACTGTAGCTCTGTGGAAAAGAATAACAATCAAAGTCAGATGATTGTAAAAAATGAAGTCATTGAAACAGCCAGTAATCAATTTCTAAAGTAGATGGCATAAAGTTGACAACCATTGATGAAATGGTTAAGGATCAAGACCAAAATCATTAAAACATATATATATATATATATATATATATATGAATCTTAAAGGAGACACGAATTCATTCTTCTTTTAGGTTCAAATTTATGGGAACTTTCTTTTATAACTAAAAGGTCTTTGTCCATACCTTCTTTGATTGACCAAAAACGTTTGTCCGGTCGCATATGTAAAAATAAAACAGAAGGGCTCCAAATTCTGACCTGGACAGAGATTTGATATATAAGAAAAGAATCAGCTTTCTCATGAGTGTTCCTTCAAAAACTTGAAGCTTAAATTCTGTAGCTAGTGCACACTTACATGGCTCTCAATGTCAATCGATTTTCAAGCAAGAATCGCTCATCCATCATCAGAAACCTGAAATTATTTACAAGGGACATCCGTTTTTAGTGAGTTAGAAGTGCACACTCATCAATTCAACATTTATTTTCTGACAGACCTTATGATTTGAGAGGTAACAGATGAATTCCAAACTCGGGGAGACGCCGACTGCAAGACACCCCCTTCCAGTAAGACAGCTCTATCATCTTCTTTAACTGATTCATTTCCCAATTCAACCAAATTAACTTCTGAATGCCTGCCACCAAACCATGAAACCAAGAGAGATCCCCATTAACTTCAAAAGGGACTCATCATTTAAGCGAAAAACCCCTTCAAGCAGTCCATAATCTCATCCAAATTATACTTCAGAAATGCATTCATCCTTAGAAACTAAGCAGCAACCATCTCTTTTCCAGAGGTATTGACAACATTAGTCCAGGATCTTTACTCAAAAGCAAACCGTTTAATGAACCCAAAAAGTCAAGAAAAGGTTTCTAATTACCTTGGATTAAATAAAAGAAACAACTAAGTAATAAAATGAGAAATTCCATTCACTTCAGTAGGCATTAACTAATAAGAAAGGCACCAAAAAGGGAGAAAGCAAAGATCTTTGATAACTTACGCTTTGGCTGCTGAAGTTTTCCTGAACTCCAAGTACTCAGAGTAAAGCCAAGCTGCAAATACCGGTAAAATGCCAAGAAAGAAGGACACCTGCACGTCCATTTTCCAGAAAGAAAAGACACAGAACTAGTCAAGCACCAGCTACATTGCATAATAACTGCATGATAAGCACCATAAGGAACACACTCAAGAAATTCAAAGACTTTAGAGCGTATTACATTTTCTCTGCCGACAATTCTACTCCTAAAACCAACCAATTAAGCAAAAACCACAAGATCAAAGCAAACGGAAACAGAAAACCTGCAACTAATGCATTTGAAAAGTCTCCAAACTAAAAACAGTAAGAAAAAGTTTCGATATTGTGCAAGATCCAAGTAGAATCAAGGAATTAAACAGAATATGACGCAAAAAAATGAGAAACCCACCTGCCCAGGGGTTAGAGGTCCATAGATCACCGCCATTTTCGGCTTCGCTTATAACAATTCAATCAGTAATTCCACAGACACACATATAGAGTAGTTTGCAGTAAGAGTATACAGAGAATTCTATTGTGAATCTTATTAGAGGCTAAAAAGAAAAAGGAGTACGAGATCTAATAGAAACAATAAATTTGAGGTATTTAAACAAGGGATTTGGTGCCCCTAGATTCTCTCAATATGTACAGTAGTAATATATTAATGGCGATGGATCGGCGAAGTGATGAGGAGGGAAGGTGACCTCTGTTTTTACTCTCATCTTCGTTAAGAGTTAGTAGTTGGGAAATGAACCTTTTTTTTTTTTAAATTTTTTTTCTTTTTTCCTTTTTTATTTTAGGAAGGGAAATGAACTTTATACTCTTTTTTATGTGCTAATAGATTTTGGAGAAATTACTAAAAAATAGGTATGAACTATTTTAATTTTTCTATCCATAATTATGAATTTTTATTTTACTTTTTAATTATAAATTATTTTATATATTCTGTTCATAATCATGAACTTTTATTTATCTTTTTCTAATCATAAACTATTTTTATTTTTCTAAAATTATCCATAAACTATTTTTGACATTTCAAATATAGTTATCAATTCATGGCAACATTTGAGAGGCAAAAAATAGTTCAGGACTATTTTCAAAAGAATAAAAATAATTAATTGTTAGAAAAAAAATAAATGTTCATGACTATTTTCAATAGAATAAAAAGAATTTATAGTTAGAAAAAATAAAATAAAAGTCAGTAGCTATAAACAGAAAAGTTAAAATAGTTCATGGTATTTTTAGCTAATTGCTCCAGATTTTATTATAAAAAATTATACTAGAATTTTGCTAAAATTTCAGGTTATGTATAATCTATGAGTTTGTTTGACGTTTGTCATGACATGCATTAATATAAATAAAACATATCATGTATATCATAGAGAGAAGAGGGAAGAGGAGGCGACAAATAGGCCACTTTTCCTTTCACTCTCTTTTCCCCTCTTCCCTTTTTTTGGCTCTCTGTTGAAGCCGTATTTTCTTGCTGCTGTCTCCTCTAGTTAAGGCTGGATTCTAACTTTGGCGGGAGTTTTAACTTTTGGTCGAGAATGTCTTTTACTTCTATTTCTATTTTTTTCTAGTTTTTCTATGTCCACAAATCATATTTGCTCTTTATTTCGAAATTTTTTTGTCAGATCTACAATCTACAAACATGTTTTTTACTTTTTTTAGATCTTAGTTATTCTCTTCTTCTTAGAGAAGATTTCTTGAAACCCAATTCAGATATGGGCCTATTACTAGTTTTTTCACTTTATCCTAGGGATCCTTAAGAAACCAATACACCTAAAGTCTTTTGGGTTTCTGTTTATAGGTCAAGTGGAGACCTTTTTCTACATGCTCATGGTACGAAAAGCTGGTTTTGAAGATGCCAGAAGAAAATTAGATGTGTGTTTGTTTGTTGTTTATTTTATGTTTTGTATCCACTCATATAGTTTGAAGCTGGATTTTATTTATGTTACCGAGTTTGTCTCTTATCCATTTATATAATTTATTCCCTGTTATTTAATACAATTTCTTATTCAGCAAAAAAGAAAGAAAACATACCATATATATAATAAAACATATTTTATATGATATTTAAATCTTATAAAATCTAAAAATCAAATAAAAATTGTTAAACCTAAAGAAATTTATAAGAGGCACGCGTTAGACAAACATATAGTATATTTAATCTGTATTAACAACGGTATAAGAATATTATCAATCCTTCTAATACATCTTTTATGTAAGTAGTTTATTAATAAGTCTTGTGATACAATTAAGTATAATTGGTATGAATCCTTCTAATACATCTAATAGTCAAACCAGACATAAACCAAACTAGCTACTAATCTATCAATTATGACTAGGTTCAAAGGAAATTTAACAACTATGGTTAAACAAAACTACTTCAAAATGAATACATCCAAAATAAATCATAGTTAAACATTACTTAAGATATTAAAACTAAACACTAACCAAATCAAATTAAAACATTCCAAAAACAAATTAGATAGCCACTTACATATATAAAGAGTAAAGGCATATGTACATACTTTATTAACTAAAAATTAAGAAAACATATCTTAAAAGGTGTCTGTTGAATATTCTATGTGGAAGTGAAATAAGAAGACAACGGATGCTTGAAACCATTTATCATGTACACCAATAACACAACCAGCATAGAATCACTAGCGAGAATATCAATGCTCCGAGTAAAAGTCTACCAGCAGCAAAACAAAGCAAAATAACTCAAATTCCTTCCAAAGCACATAAGACTGTCAATCGGACTAAATGGCCGAGCTTTGCTTAGTCCAAGTTAGGCCTGAAGCAATTATTATTAGGCTTGAGCTTGGATTGGCCCTAACGAGCTCAATGTGAATGAGCTTGAAATTCGCTCAAATTGGCTCATGCCAAGTTTGGACCTAACCTGAATTAATTCTTAATTTTTTAAATTAAATTTCTCAAATTTTAATCTATTATAAATGTAGAACATAAAATTAAGTCACTAACATGATAATATATAGTATATTAAGATCTAATATATATATATGGGCGAAGCCTACTTAGGCCCAAGCTCAATCCGAAAATATTTCGAGCTTACAAAATGGACCCGAGTTCGGCTCGGGTCTAAAATATCGTGTTGAACGAAGGGCTTTGGGCCAACCTGAACCCGTGACAGTCTTAGACACAAACAACCACCGACATGCTACTGAAAAGCAACAAGACTCATAGTCCAAGATATTCAAGCTCCCCTTTTTTTCAAAGAAGTAAATCTATAATTTTTACCACAAGGGTGTTACATGGGTGTGAGTTCCAAGCGTGCGGGCTTGAAACACGACTCATTGAACAAGTAGAACCCATGCCTCGTACTTGGCAACCTTCCTTACTATGCTATAATGGATATCCCAAAGTGACTATAAGAACTTTGTGATATCTTTATATACTGTTCAAAAACTTCATACATATCTCATCTCATGTAAAATAGGAATATCATAGTAAAAGCCTAGATGAAGACGTAAAGTTGAGCAGCAAAACCCTCCACCATAAAAGGGAGGACAAGACCAACCCATCACACTGTAACATAAAACACACACACACACCACAAAGACAAGATTTTCAAGATCTACTCTCATCGCTACCACTTTCACCACCTCCAACAAATAAACAATTCGAAGGAAAAGAAAAAAATAGTACAACATAAGAATGTGGAAGCAAAAGAAAGCATTAAAAGGGATAAATTCGATCAAAATCTGAACTTCGGTTGAAGTCACTGTCGGATTTGGCCGGAGGAGAGAAGAAAGAAGAAGACTGAACTTTGGGTTAGAGAGAATGGGAAGAGAATAGATATAGAGGGTTTTGTAATGAAATGTAATTAGAAGAGCTCAATTATAATATTGTTGTCCTATTAAGAGGATTATACGCTAGTTGTCGGTATATATATAGGATAATTAATGAAAGTATATCAATTAATTGATAAATTCATAATTTATTAATTGAATAGTAGTTATTATTATTTTAATACAGAGATATTTAGAAGTATTATTTTACTTGTGAGGTCGTAGTCGAGTAACAAGTTATGAGGTTTCCCAACTCAAAGGATGAGAGTTAACTCTTGCATTATGCAGGTTAAGTCGCTCAACTCAGAGACTAAAGGTTCAACTCTTGTATTATGCAAATGGCAATCCAAATAGAGCCTTAATTTCTTCACTTTAATAAATTTAAAAAGTCGTACTCTTTCTGTTTTATTTACTTGTCACAATTTATAAAAAAATAAATTTCAACCCTTTTAACTCTTCTAACATTGAGACTTGTTGAAATAATAATGATGAGAGAGAAATTAATTTGAAGGACATTAAGTCCATGTAAAAAAAAATCTAAAATACTATATATAATGTGTAAAGTCCAAAATGTAACGACTAATAAAAATAGAATGAGTAATATATATTTTTTATACATACCCTTATCTTTTACTAGCGAAACTTTTAAATCGATTTATAAGAGATTATGATATGATGGCTCGACACTTCTCATTAAATACTTTTCACCTAACATAATAAATAAGAGATTTTAATTTTTAAGTTCAAATTATTTAAAAAATAATTTAATATCGTATGTTAATATTGTAATATGATTTAGAGCATTGCTCCATTTTTCCTTAACTTATTCACGACTCGGATCGGCTTACCCAAACAAAAAAGATTCATATCGATCGAAAACCTACCCCAATAATTGGTCTAGCAGTCTAAACCAACCCCCACTTCCCCCTCGCATCTCCCCTGCTGAGCCAACCAATCGAAGAAAAAGAAGATGATTCTCATCAAATCTTCAAATTCTCATCACATGGATCTCAGAAAAGCCGTGGCGGCAGCAGCATAGACGACAAGAATCGCATCTCCACCATGTGTCCAGTTAGGAGGTATTTGTTTTCATCTTTCCGATGGCCATGGCCGGAATTCGATTTCTCTATACCATTATCATTAATTTCCAATTTCAGATGGCCGGAACTGAATTTCTCCTATTTGACTGCTGCTTTATCGGAACAAATTAGCTTCCGATGGCTCGATTTCTCGTTAGTTGATAACGTATTGTGGACTTTTGTTTCCGTAGTTGAATCTGTAGCTTTGGCTTCTATGCTCTGCTATTTCTTCATCTTCTGTGGCTGTACCTTATGAAAAAGTTAGTCCTTCTAGTAGTACTATAGTTAGAAGAAGATTATTAGAGCTTCTAGTATTTCTCTTCTCCATTAATTGATAATATAGATTAGTCAGTTCATCACGGTTTGATGTTTGGTGGCATTTGATTCTTCTTTCTGTGAGTTTTTTGTAAATTTTTCTGTAAATTTAGATCTGTTTTCCTTTATTTCATTGAGAATTTAATGGTGGATGAACAGAGTCTGTATAATAATTGTATGTATTTCTCAAGAAAAGAAGAATTGCTGCATTTGTTGATTCAATTTCCTTTCTCTAAGCTTGCCATTCTTCATTAGAAGCTCTAGAAGAACTTATTGCAAAATTGTCTTCAGAGACAAATATATGTACATAGATTTGATCACCATATAAGATATAGAAGAATTTAGTGCAGGATTGTCTTCAACGGATTTGACTCCAGTCTTCCTACCAAGAATGAAATAGATAAGGGGAAGATATGAAAATTTATAAAGACCTAATTAACATCATTGAGATGAAAAATATAAGTAAATTAGATGCTCTGCATAACTTAGAGAAATGTATATATTGCTTCTAAAAAAAGTATCCTTTAGTTTAAAGGTCTCGACAATTAAGTACCATGTCTTTTGTAATTGCATATTTGGCGACTACTTATGATAGAAAGAAAAATACTTTTAGAAAAGATTTCAAACAAGCATAACTGAAAAACTTTGTAGAAAATAGATGTTTCTCAAAACATCCCCTCCTATAAAAAAGAAAAATAAAAACTTATTAATTACTTTAAATTAAAATGACACTAACCATGAATATATAGTCATGTTTAATTGAGAAGTAACAAGAATAATAAGGATATTAGCTATGAATAATAAGACATAAAATGATGACCAAAAAAAGGACATCAAACTTTAAAAGTCATATCTCATTGTTTCTACTTATAATACTAATTACGAATAATTTCATTATTGTCTTTGAAGCATTTCACTCTATAGACTAGGAGAAAATTAATGGTTCTAGTCATTTTGCCCTGAAACTTGATTTAAGGCTTTTGACAGGGTAGAGTAGAACTTTTTGGAATTTGTCATGCTTGTTATGAAATTCCCTCATGCTTTAGTTTCTCTTATTATGAGATGCATTTGTTCTGTATGGTTCTTAGTCCTGTAAATGGTCTTCCTTCGACTAGCGTCTCCCCTACTTGTGGTATCCATCAGGGAGATCTACTACTCCCATATTTGTTTATTGTTTGTGCTAAGGGTTTATTCTCCATGGTACGCTATTCTGAGTAGCAAGGTTTATTCTCTGATTTGCATTTTAATTCTTCCTGCCCTTCTATGTCTCACCTCTTTTTTACAAACGATAACATTATCTTCTGTAAAGCTACTCGTCAGCAAGCGAAAGTAATTCGGACTGTTTTACAAGATTATACCTCCATTTTTGGGCAAGAGATCAATGATCAAGAGTCTTCTTTATATTTTGATAAAATGGTTACTTTGTCCCTGCAGGGCTCCATTACTTCCTTGCTTGGCATCCCTGTTAAAGAAGGCCACAGTACGTATCTCGGCCTTCACTGTTTCATCAGGTAGACCAAAAAAGAAATATTCCAATTTGTGAAGGACAGAACATCGAAAAAGCTTCATGGATGGAAGGAAAAAGTCCTATCACAAGCCGGTAGGGAGGTCCATATCAAATGTGTAGATCATGCTATACCTAGTTATGCTATATCTTGCTTCTTACTCCTTGGAAATATTATACATTTTTTGAACTCTATGGTCCTACAATTTTCTTCGGGTGATATAAAGGGAACAAAAAATTATGTTGGAAATTCTAGGAAGATCTTTGCAAACCTAAAAAAAGCTGGGGGAGGGGCGATATGGGGTTTAAAGATTCCAGTTTGGTTCTTCTCACCAAGTAATGTTGGCACATATTTAATTCTCCATTGTCTATGGTGGCAGGCCAAGTATTTCTCCTCAGGACAACTCCTGCATCCTTCGTTAGGGCGTAGGCCTTCTTTCCTCTGGCGAAGCCTCCTTGACGGGAGAAACCTTCTGTATCTAGGGTTGTATTGTCATATTAGCAATGATCTCTCCACCCATATTCTGGATAAGTGGATCCCCTCCCTGAACAGTTTCAAAGTATCCTCTTTCTTTCTCAATAGGGATTGAGAGAGGAAGGTGGCGAACCTAATTGATTTTAATCAGGGTTTTTGGTGCGAAGACAAGGTCTGACACCCGTTCCTCCCCTATGAAGCTGATGCAATCTTGCGGATCGCCCTAGATCTTGCTTGGACTAAAGACAGGGTTATTTGGAATTTTTCTCCAAATGGTGTATACACGGTGAAATCAAGCTATAAGGCTGGCATGGAACATATGATCTTCACTGAAAGAATTGATAAGACATTAATTGCTGACCAGGAAACCAAAATATGGAATGCTATGCACAGTCTCCTGGTCTAATCGAATATCAGAATTTTCCTTTGGAGGACAGCTCAAGACATTCTTCCTACTAGCACTAATCTTTTGCGAAAGGGTATGGCTAAAAATCTGGTGTGTGTGCATTGTGGGTACCAAATAGAAGACGACAGGCATGCCCTATTGGGCTGCGTCTTTGCAAAAAACGTATGGAGCTTTCTGTCTTTAGGAGATAAGTGGTGTTGTATTTCTGCCCTAAGCTTTCTGGATCTAATGCACTCAATTCTATTACTTTATAATTCTAAGGGTACCACTCTGTTTGCTACTTGTGCTCGGCTGATTTGTTTTGCCAGAAATAAGTTAAAACATGAGGGAAAATACTCTCCGGAAAGGTGATTGCTAAACAAGCTTTGCAACATTCTGAAGAACTTTTGAAGCTTCAATAATGCTCTACCTCCTCATTTGGTAAGAGGGGTTTTAGTTCACCCTGAAAACTTTGGTGCCCGGCCATAGTTGCAGCTAGAGCTCGATATTCAGCTTCGACGCCAGACCGGGATACAGTTCGGTGCTTCCTAGATCTCCATGAGAGTTGATTTGGACCATAGAATATGCAATAACCCTAGATCTTCGATCTCCCTAGTGATAATCCGCCTCACTTCGCTCTCTTCTCTTGTTCGTGTTTGGAATAGAGGTCTGCAGTCTGTTCTGTTTCGAATCCCTTACTACACCAACCCACCGTCTCAGGTGAATCACAATCTTCACCTTGATTCTATAGGGCCGAGGCTACTTAAAAGTCAATAATGATGTTGCTTTTCCGGAAGTTAGGATTGGCATAGGTATTATGGTTCGTGATCATCTAGGCATCCATCAGTTCGCTGAAGCTACACAATGGAAAGACGCTGATTACGTGGAATATGGTGAACTTTTGGGTATTATTGAAGGATATGTGGTTGGTTCCTAACTGACAGCACGACTAATTATTGAAAGCGACTCTCTTTTGGCTATCAGTTGTCTCTTCCCTAATAGGGATGACCTCTCTGAACTTGGAGCCTTAACTTCCCATTTCCTCAATAGTATTGACTCCTATGGAGTTACTTTTTACATGTTTACTGGACGTGAAATCTCCCAGCCCACCTTTTAGCAAAGCATGCCTTACAATCCCCCACAACCTAGGAATGGACCCGAGGCATTCCTCCAAATGTAGCAAATGCCATTTTGATGGATATTAATAAAATATAATCTTATTTTGTTTTTTTAAAAAAAATCCTTTTTAGCAATATGAATAAGAAATCTTAATTACAACTTTGTGATATCTTAATAAATCGGTCCTATGAAACAAATCTTACCCATTCATACACACACACATACACACACAAAACCTTAAGAAAATTGTTTTATTATATTTCTACAGAATCTAATTTATTTCTAAGACATAATATATATATATATATATATGAATCTTATTTATCAAGATATCATAAAGTTGTAATTTAGATTTCTTATTCATATTGCTAAAAAAAAATTATTACTTATAATTAGTATTACAAGTAGAAACAATGACATATGAGTTTTAAATTTTGATATCCTCTTTTGGTCAAAGTTTTGGAAACCTCATGAAGTCCTCTAATAGCTTCAATAAGGATAATTCTCCAATTAAGGTCATTAAAGAGGTAAAAAATCCACTGGAAGCTGCATTGCTCGGTTCTAGATCCTGTTTTTGGGCAGCTTGTTATTTCTTCTAATTTTTTTGCCTCGTTTTTGCTCCAAAGGCCTTTGTTTTGACTTGTTTTTCAACTTATCTTCATTTTGAAGGTACCTATAACAGTAAGAGAAGAAACGATGTTTGATTATTCCATTTTATAAGCAATAAAGCTAAAAAACCGATGAAAGCAATAACGTTCAAATAGGATAAAAATAGATATATTAAACTCCCCACAGTTAAGCTTTGATTGTCCTCAAGAAAAAGGCTAAAAGTAACAAAGGTAAAACAGAAAACAAATATAAACTCACTAACCACTTTTGTAGGACTCACAATGCACTTAGCACGTATAAAAAGCCTTTTAAACCCCTAAGTTATCAAAGAGAACGAGTAAGGTCTCGTGAGGGTTGGCAGATGATATACCCACAAAATCACACAAAACAAACACTAAAAACTTTATAAAACAAACTTCACAACAACTAGAACTATTAAAAAAAAACAAAGGTATGCCACTTTCAAAACATAACCAAGAGTTACAAAAAAAAAAAAAAAAAACCCCCCGCTAAAACTCATGAAGACACAATTCAAAAGTTAACTAACACATTCAGCATTCTGTTTTAACACATGAGAACCAATGGTGTGCATTACTCATGTTCAGTTTAAAAAGTATGCAAAAAGAATTTCAAGAAATTAACTATATGATTCACTTTATCAAACTATAATCTATATGCTTGACTTTTCTAACACCCTTCTACTCCAAGTTTTAGCTAAAGTCATCCTTGAATTAGGTAGAACTTTCAAGCTTGTAACGTTAGATTTGGGACATAAGTGATATCAAACGAAGGTAAAGGAAAAACAAGAAGAATGAGAATACAAGCTAATGCAACAGAAAGGAAAACAACTTGAGTTAACTATAAACTTTAAGCCGTTTTCACTTAATTCTCACAAAACATTCTACCTTTCATTCAACTCACTCATAAACCCCATAAACTTAATAACTCGTCAATAGCTCAAAAATTAATGAAGTATATATGTGAGAAGAAGGAAATAAAGGATATCAAGAGATAAAAGGCTAATAAAATCTTATTTTCAATTCATACTTTTTCTCTCTTTTTCTTTTCTTTCTTTCTTTCTTTTCATTCTCTTTTCTCTTTCACTATTTTTTCCATCGTCCTCATTTTTTTCTCTTTTTTTCAACAAATGATTGATAAAATACAAGCTTTCTGCCATAAAATTTCCAAAATACCCTTTCTCTCATAATTTTCTTTTCTCACCCTTTTTCCCCATACTTATCTGTAATGCTCACTCAAACCGACTCAAAGTTATAGAATCATTAGCTCATCGATTGAGGGTTTTATATTTAAATGTGAGTTTAAAAACAAAGAAAAGAAGGGAGCGAATCTCTTGGCATGAAACTTCAAAAAGGATACTAAGGATTTAATATTAAAAGGTTAGGTAAGAAAAGGCACAAACGGATCAAAGAAGACCTAAGATCATCATTTCTGTGGTTAACAAAACTAGACACAAAGGGTTTCAAGGTGTGGAAAAACAAGTTCTAGATTGATTCTTTGAAAAATAAATCATAAAAGACAATCTCACAAGATTCTTAAAGCATATTTCTACTCCTAAAACAAAGAGTTGTGCATAAAAACCATCTTAATTTTTGTAATTTAATGTGAGAAAAAGAAAAGAGAGACTTCCTAGACAAAAATTTTCATAGCAATTATTTGTGTTATTCAATTGTTTAGAAATTGGCAAATCTATGTACATAGATCAAATTGGTAAATACATTCTAGAATTGTCTTTAGTAGTTGCAAGAATTGGAAAATATATGTATATATACATACATTATACATATATGTTCGATTGTCTTTGATAGTCACCAGGCGAGAGGAGGCTTTAGACAACATAGGGCATATTACTCATCACAGACAAACCTTAATTTAGCCCAAAAAAACACAGAGGAACTACCTAGTGTTATGAATGAGTCATGCACTAAAAAAAATTATTTGTTATTCTCAGACTTTTCTAGAATTAGTTCAGCAATTTCATAAAGATAAACCTTCATTCATCAACCAAAATAAATAAATAAATAAAACTGACAGACAAAAAGAACAAAAGAAATTCATAAATAGAGAAACTGAAAAAAATTTATTTGTTTGAGGATTAGACTTAGAGGTAGAGCAGATTATTAATAGAAACAAACCTTCAATTTAGCAACATGTAAAAAAACCAACAGAACCAGAAATGAACAGAAGAAATTAAGAAAAATAGAAGAAGCTTAACTACTTGAGATATATCAGCATAGCTGGAAAAGAGCAATCGGCGATGGCGCGCCAGTAGAAGAGGTGTGTTGTCGAGTGGTTGGGTACTTGGGTTAGGGCGAAATTTAATTTGGGTGAAGTGTTGAATTCAAGAACATAAGTGAACAAAAGGAGTAGATGTGAGGGGGGAGAGAGAGAGAGAGAGAGAGAGAGAGAGAGAGAGAGAGAGAGAGAGAGAGAGAGAGAGAGAGAGAGAGAGAGAGAGAGTACGTGACTTATTTTGGGTTTTCTAAAATAAAATTTCAAAAAATCATACACCTAGTTTTACCAATTCCTAGTTGAACTGGTTGGTCGGAATTTTTATAGCAAAGTTTTAAACCAAATACTTGTAAGTGTACAAGATCAATGTAATATGGAAGTATCAGGGTATCGAATCATAGAGAAATGTTTAACTATTTAAATTATTATCTTCCTAAATTAATTTTATAAAAAGAATCAAAATTTATTATCTAAAAATTATTCATAAATTAAGTAAAACTAATAAATAAAATAACTAAATTAAAAGATAACAAGAGGTTAATAAAAGAGATGAGTTAGAACCTTGAATCCACTACCAACTTATATAACAATGGTTTAATTTTACTTATGAGAAAAGATTAGACCTTTATATGGTGATCTAGGCTATAAGCTTCGATTCACTAAGGAAATATATTGTGTTTAAATGCATGACATAACTCATCTAACCATTAGCATGACTTATTCAATTCTGTGACATAAATCATCTAAAATTAGAATGAACTCTTCAATTCTAAAACCCACAATATACTTGCAAAAATCACATATCTCTCATACTCAAGACTACAAGAATTAAGCATGGATAAAAATATCAATTAACCCAAATAATTATTCCACAAGAACAATCGCAAAGAATTAATTGCATCAAACCAAGAAATATCCCAAGATATGTAATCACATAAATAATATAATAAATCTCCCAAAATAAAATAAATCAAAGTTATATGGCTAGAGTTTCATCAAGATTCTAAAAAGAAAATTAGTTCATGGTAAAAGGGAAAGAAAGAACCAATTTCTTGGAGTAGATCATGGCTATTTTCTTCCAAATAATTTTTTGCTGCTCCTTCTTAGATTTGCTGCTTCAAATTCTGGCCATCTTGCAGATGCTTTTCTTTTTCTCTCGCTGCAGCTTGTGCAGCTGCTGCTGTCTCCCCCACAGCTTTCTTCTTTTTTTCTTGACCTTCCCCTCACCCTTCTTGTGTGGCTCTTCTATATATAGACAAAAGAGAAGCAAAATCCTAATCTTTAAAGGATTCAACTAAAATCCTAAACCATAAAGGATTCTACTAAAGTTCTAATCCTAATCCTTAAAGGATTCAAATACTGCAGCAGGTAATTCGTATACTTTCTTAGAGTTGGATTAGCATTTTCATATAGATAACCCTTCATTTAGCAACCAAAAAAAAAAAAGTGACAAACAAAAAGAATAGAAGAAATTCATAAATAGAGAAACTAAAAAAATTTCATTTGTTAGAGGCTTAGACTTTCTTAGAGGTAGAGAAAATTATTCACAAAAACGAACCTTCAATTTAGCCACACAAAAAAAACCGAAAGAACCAGAAACGAACACAAGAAGCTTAACTACCTGAGAAACACAGCTGGAGAATGGCAACTAGCGATGCCGCGTCAATGAAAGAGGCGTGTTGTCGGGAGGTTGGGACTTGGTGGGTTAGGGAGAAATTGAATTTGGGTAAAGTGTAGAATTGAAGAAGATGAGTGAAGTGAAGGAATAGACATAAGGGGGGAGAGAGAGAGAGAATATATGACTTCTTTTAAAGTTTTTTAAAAAAAATCAAGAAATCATAAACCGGATTTTACCGGTTTCCAATTGAACTGGTTGGAACCTCCATTTTTGACTGAGTTTGACTGCTTTCTATCTATAGCAATTTATGCTATGAACCAGACAGGAAAAGTAACCGGTTCTCTGTTCAACTGGTTGAACCGACTGGTCTGGTGATAGGACCTAGTTTAGTATAGAATTTAGTTAATTTTTACATGTTTATTTGTTTTGATTGTTTAAATTAGTTGGTTTTTATTTTTGTTTAGATTTTGTGCAGAAAAACTCAACCTTAGAGGAAAAAATAAGGAAACCTATTAATAAATTACTGGAATTTCTGAAAAAAGACTTACAAGCTAGATAAGGTGTGGCCACGTGCTATCAGGAATTCGAAGCTAGAATATTTTCTTAGTTGACTTAGTTAAGATATGATTTTGTTATTTTGTTAAACTTGTTTAGATTCTATTTTATTTAGGTGATTAGAATCATCTCCTACCCTTTTTCCCTCTTTAAATAGAGGGTACTAAATCTCATTGAAGGTTTGGAGTGTTTAAGGAACAAAGTACTTAGTTAATTCTTACTATTTTGAAGATTCGTAGAAGTTACTTCTCTTTTCAATCAAATACTTACTTTTTTCCTATTCTCATCTATATTCTTCTATTTTTATTCTCGCTAGTTGAGTTAAAAATAAAGTGTAGAAGAAAAGTGAACTACCTAAACAATCTTCTGCTGCAAGGTTTAGTTGCAAGTGAATTGCCTAAATAGTCTTCTGTCGCAAGGTTAATTTATTATAAGGAAGTAGGATTATTCAATTGTTACAGCTTATGAGTAATTGATAAGTTATAGGTTGTGCACTCATATTTAACAATATCAAGTGAATGGTGATTCTTTCTTAATCGAGTTCATTTGGTAGTTTGAATTATCTGGCTTCTCCAATAATTCGTATCTTTAAGTGTTTGATTTCTTCCGCTTTGAAGGTAGTCGAATCTGTTTATTTGTACTAGAATGGGAAAAGAGTTTTACATTCCTGAAAAGTAAAGAATTGAATTTAATATTTGGTTTGAAGACAATTTACCCCATTTAATTATTTTCGAAACATCTCATCATCTTTCTTTTTATTTTAGTTTATTGTAAATGAGTTATAGACTTCCTTTGGGTTCAATCGGGTGTTCGCCATTGATCTACAAATTTTAGAATTAATACTTTATTTTTGGCAATTTTGACACTCATTAAAGTTTGGCATCATTGCCAGGGAATTTTTTTTTTTTTAATTTCTTTACATAAACTGATGCATGCCAAGATCTTCACGAACATAAAATTTAGTATATATTCCTGAAATTCAGAAGTTCGCAAAGGCAAATAGAAAAGCAAAAAAATAAGAAGCCCTTTTGGCTTCAAAAGTTATAAGTGGTGATTCGTTTACAAAATAGGGACATTCATTTACAGAAGAGGAAACTTTTGTCCCTCCAGTGCAAGAAATGGTTGGATAGAGAAAATTAAGAGACTTACCAGCTTCTGACATCAATCAACTGAATTTTTGCATTAATTTTCCCAATGTTGAAGGTACATTTGAATTAAAATCTAGTTTTATTCAATCACTACTAACTTTTCATGGTTTTTAGGTGAAGATGTGCATAAACACCTGAAAAATTCCATGTCGTTTGTTCATTAATAAAGCCTGAAGAAACCATAGAGGATCACCTCAAATTAAGGGCATTTTCATTCTCACTAGCAGATAAAGCTAAAGATTGGATTTATTATCTTCCTTCAGGGTCTATCGCATCATGGAATGACATGAAGAGAAAATTCTTAGAGAAGTTTTTCCCAACCTCTAGAGCTGGAACAATCCGAAAAGAAATTTGTGGAATCCATCAACATAATGGGGAAAATTTGTACAAGTATTGGGAACGCTTCAATCAATTATGTGCAACCTGTCCATACCTATCAAATTTCTGATCAATTGTTGCTGCAACACTTTTATGAAGGATTGCTGCCTATGAATCGAAGCGTGATCGATGCTGCAAATGAAAGAGCTCTTCTGGAGAAAATACCAAATGAAACAAAAGAGCTAATCTACAGAATGGCAGAAAATTCTCAATAACTTGGCTTAAGAATGGATGTTTTACCCAGAAAGGTAAGTGAAGTAAGTACTTTTAGTATTGAAAATTCATTATCTAAATTAACCTCTCTTGTTAGACAAGTTGCTTTGGGACAGGTACAAAGTTCTAGGAGTTGTGGAATTTGCTTATCCTCTAATCATCCAACTGATGCATGCCCACAATTCCAAGATGATGTTTCACCTCAAGTGAATGCAATGGGGAGTTTTGTCAACCAACCAAGAAAGTATGACCAATTTTCAAATCAATCTAATCTTGGTTGGAGGGATCAATAAGCCTACTCCTCCACCTAATCAAGATATGTCCTTAGAAGATACTTTTAAATCTTTAGCTACTAATATTCAAATATTTCAATAGGAAACAAGAGCAAGCATTCAGAATATGAGCACTCAAATCACATAACTTGCATATTCTGCTAATCGACTAGAGGCAGAATGAGGAAAATTACCATCTCAACCAGAGGTTTAGGATGTAAGTTCAATCACCCTTCGAAGTGGAAAAGAGTTGTAAGAACTTTCTCCTGAGGTGAAAGAGCCCAATGATAACAAAGAAGAGGAGATTATTTTTCCATCAAATGAAAAAGTAAGTAACTATGCTCCTATTTGTAAAAAGGTACAAACTACACCTCCTTTTCCTGGTAGATTAGTAAAATCAAAGAAGGAGGAGATGGAGAAGGAATTTCTAGAAATCTTTCGAAAGTTATAAATCAACATTCCTTTTGTTGGATACCATAAAACAAGTTCCAAGATATACAAAATTTCTCAAGGAGTTGTGCACCAACAAGAACAAATTGAAGAATGATGAGAAGATAAGAGTTGGAGAAAGCATGTCTGCGATAATTTAGAAGAAGTTGCCTGAAAAATGCAAGGACCTAGGTACATTTAAAATTCCTTGCATAATTGGGAATAATTATGTGAAAAAAAAGCCATGCTAGACTTAGGAGCTTCCATTAATGTGATGTCATTTTCTATCTATCAAAAATTGAACTTAGGCCTTTAAAAGAAATAATGGTAGTAATTCAATTAGTTGATAGTTCAAATTCTTACCCCAAGGGGTTGTGGAAGTTGTTTTAGTAAAAGTTAATGAGATAATCTTTCCAGTAGATTTTTACATCATTAATACTCTTGATAAATTTTCTTCTTCTCACATTTTACTTGGGAGGCCTTTTATGAAAACCGCAATAACAAAAATTTATGTATATAGATGTACTCTTTCCTTAGAGTTTGATGGGAAGGTGGTGTTTATTTATTTTTTATTCAATGAAGGTTCATGAAAATTTTGAGTCTTTGTAATTCATTGATGATGTTTGTTCAAAAGCGCAAGAAATATTTGAGTAGGATTTTGAGGATGATGCAGATTTAAAAGTTCTTGACTATGTGGAGAATGGACATATTGAGGAAGTAAATTTTGATTCTTCCATCATACTTTCAACCTCTCCTAAGGAGATTTTTCCTTATGTTAAACAACCTTCAAAATTGGAGTTGGAACATTTACTCAAGCATTTAAAATGCATATATTTGGGGATGGGAAAAAATTGGTTCAAATAAGGAGCTAATTTTTATAAGAGTTAAAAATGGATGGAGAATATGTGTTGATTTTAAGGAATTAAATGAAATTAATAGGAAAAACCACTTTCTCTTCTTATTTATTGACCACTTGATTGAGAAGGTTGATGATTATTGTAGCTACTTTACCAGAGATGTCTCTAAACTTGCAGGATCTTGCTTCAGAAGTAGAAGAATGATTGATCCATCTACAAAAAAGCTTGACCTAATGATTGTAATCAAAGAAAATAAGGAAAGGTTGTTGGGAAGCAGTCCAAATTTTAAAGTTTAGTTTTTACTTTATTTTATTTTACTTTTATTTTGATTAGTTCTTCTCATTTTCTATTAATTAATTTTATTTCTTGTTTTAGGATTGTTTGTTATTTAAGATGTGGGCACGTAACTTGAAGGAATAAGGTAAAGTTACGAAATAAGGCGTGTCCATAGGCTATTTAAAAAGGAAGGCTGGAAATTGGAGTTTAGAAGGTAAGAATAGTGTTTTTAACGCATTAGTAATGTTTAAAAAAATTGAGAGAAAGTCTGGCATGTGTTGACCCTCCCTCCCTTCCCCCTCCCCCGAACCAAAAAAAAAAACCTTTAAGTTGATTTCTTTGAAAAAAACAATCCTTCAATCAATTGTTGTGTCAGCAAATCCTTTCTCTACTTAAACACCAAAAGCTTTCTTTTCCCTAATACCTATTTGAATTAAACCTCTCCTCTCATCCTCTCAGAGTCTTTTTCTCTTATGTGTGTTTTTCTTATGCATCTATTTCTTCTCCGATTTTTTCTTCCTAAGTTTGTTATTTTATCTGGAAATTCAAGATCTCTAGGACCGATTTTCGCCATCAAGTAAGGTATTCTTCTCCGAGTTTATTTTATTTTCTTTTGTTATTATTTTTAAAAAAATTTTTCCTCTCCGTATTCAATTATCTTTTGAAATTATAGAATAATTTCTTTAAAATTTTGAAAATCAAAATTTAAAAAAAATCCTGCTCTTTGTATGTATTTGTACTGGAAAAAAAAAACTTATTTTTACTAAAATTTATTTACGTTCTTTCAGACATCATTTATTTTACAAATAAGGACTTTATTGTTTTTCCTTTAGGATTTATGAAATTTAATCTATTTTGGGATAATAATTTGTTTACAAATTCCTTTTAGTTGTAAATAAATCTTTGTTTGAAGTTCCTATTTGGAACGAAGGTTCTTCGTGTTAGAGAATCACCCTCACCACCATAGATGTAAGTCTACTTTGGCTATGCTCATCACTTACAGGGAAGTAACTTTACTTGGACTTTCTTTTGTTGAGTATTGTTTTGGCACATTGAGGACAATATATAATTTAAGTGTGGTGGGTGTTTGGAAAAGTTTTTGTTGTTTTAATTTTATTTTTGTTGTTTTTAAGAGTTTTTTATATAAAAAAAAAAGTTTAATCTTGGATTTTGAAAGTTTTTAGGTGTTTCTTGAGTTTTTCATATTAGTTTTTTGAAAATTCTCGATTCTAGTGCTATTCATTTGTTTTGATGGCTATTATATATTATGGAATTATATTATGCCAATGTGGGCAATTAGCGTGAGTAGTGAGTCTTTATGTTTCACATAGTCATGGTTTGTGTGGCAATTGTTTTAAATGACACACGTGTGGGACTTCAAAACCATCCTTGTAAGCTTTGAGCCTAAGAGCATTCATTACATTTCTCATTCTTTTCTTTAATGGTGTGATTGTCATGTGTATTTTGATGTTTTCAGAATTTGCTTTGCTATGCATGTTGAGGCCGCATTGATTTGGATGTATTAAGATGAAAATGGCATTTATGATAAATTTCTTTGTTTTGAATAAACTTCTTTTTGATTTATCCCTTACTAAACCCCTTGAGCTTGAAGTTTTATTATTTGATTTTTAACCATTCTGAGCTTCCATGAAAGAAAAAAAAAGAGAGAGAGAAACAAAAGTAAAAGACTTCATTTTAACTTATTATATCTATTCCATGAGATGAGCACTTTATAGTTTGTAGTTGATTTACTTAGAGAAATGGTTGAAAGGGATTGATAGAGTGGTGTAAGTCAAGAAGAGGTGGACAGTCATGAAAAGGAAAAAGAAAAAAAGAAGTGCTGGAAAAGAAAAAAGGAAAAATCAAGTTGAAAAACAAAAGCTAAAGAAAAAAAAAGAAGAAAAGAAAGAAAAAAAACAATTATAGCATGAAGTGAAGCATCGGTTGTTATTAATTCCCCTTTGATTAAAGGAAACGTCCTTCATCTCTCATTCTATTATTAGATACATTTTTTATTTTTATTCGCCCTTTCCACCAAAACCTCCAGATTTTTGCATTCAAGTTAATTGTGAGTGGTAGAGATGTGATAACTTTGCAAGTTTGTGGTAAACTTCTTTGTACATTGTGACTTGAGAGTTAATAACGCCTTGATCATTCTTGAAGTGAACTTGTGAGAATTTTGTGAGAGAAATTTCCATTACATTTGCATTTGGAAAAGATTGTTATATTGATTTTTGGCATGTGGTTTGTAAAGAATTTAGCTATCAAGTGTTTCTTCCTTGGTACCAAAAGGCGAAATCCCTCGCCCACAGGACCCCCACCAGACTGCCTGATGCCCAGGTGGAAGATGTAAATAATGGTGACTCAGCAGTTCTGCAGACTGGAGGCCAGGCACTGGTGCGCACAAGGAACCACCCATAGATTGGAGAGGTTGAAATTCCCACAAAGCCGCTATCAGCATTTGTACCTTGGACCTTGGTACCAACTCTGCAGCCCCAGGACCAATTGAGCTACGCCCATATGGGCATCAAGTGTTTCTTCCTTGCTTGTGCTTAGTGTGATTTTATAAGCCATGATAGTTTAAAGCCTGAATGAATAAGTGGATGGAAGAAAGGATGATGATGGAGATTGATGTGTTGAACCTTTAAATGGCGGAGGACAAGCATTGTCCAAGTGTGGAGAAATTTGATAGGACCTAGTTTAGTATAGTATTTTAGTTAATTTTCACATGTTTATTTGTTTTAATTTTTTAAATTATTTAAATTAGTTGGTTTTTATTCTTGTTTAGATTTTGTGCAGAAAAACTCTACCTTAGAGAGAAAAAGAAGGAAAGCTATTAATAAATTACTGGAATTTCTGAAAAAAAGACTTACAAGTTAGTAAGGCGTGGACACGTGCTATCAGAAATTCGAAGCTGGAAGATTTTTTTAGTTGACTTAGTTAGAATATGATTTTATTATTTTGTTGAACTTTTTTAGATTTTATTTTATTTAGCTTATTAGGATCACTCCTGCCCTTTTTTCCCTCTATAATAGAGCGTACTAGACCTCATTGAAGGCGTACAGTATTTAAGGAACTGAGTACTCAGTTAATTCTCGCTATTTTGAAGATCTGTAGAAGTTACTTCTTTTCAATCAAATACTTATTTCTTTGCTATTTTCATCTATATTCTTCTATCTTTATTCTCGCTAGTTGAATTAAGAATAGAGTGTAGAAGAAAAGTGAACTACATAAATAGTCTTCTGCTGCAAGTTAGGTTGCAAGTGAATTGCCTAAACAGTCTTTTGCTACAAGCTTAATTTTCTAAGAGGAAGTAGGACTAGTCAATTATTACAGCTGGCAAGGAAAGGTTTGATTCAGCGGGAGAAGAAGAGGCAAAAATTGGAACAGAAATATCATTTGATTCGTCAATCCTCAAAAAAAGAAATAAGCAAAGTTCCGTCATTGAGTGAGAAACGGAAAATTTATAGAAAGTTACATTATGAGCAATTGATAAGTTACATGTTGTGCATTCATATTAAGACAATATCAAGTGAATGGTAGTTCCTTCTCAATCAAGTTTGTTTGGTAGTTTGAATTATCTGACTTCTCCAATAATTCGTATCTTTAAGTGTTTTATTCCTTCAGCTTTGAAGGTAGTCGAATATGTTTATTTGTACTAGAATAGGAAATGACTTTTACATTCTTAAAAAGTAAACAATTGAATTTAATCTTTGGTTTGAAAACACTTTACCACATTTAATTATTTTCGAAACATCTCATCATATTTCTTTTATTTCAGTTTATTGTAAATGAGTTATAGACTTCCTTTGGGTTTGACCGCATGTTCGCCATTGATGTACAAAGTTTAGAATTAATACTTTATTTTTAGTGATTTCGACACTCGTCATCCAGTCCGATTTTCACAACATTGATATAAATACAAACAGAAACACATTACAAAAATAAATATTTTTATTACCTTTTAAGTCATTAGAGGGCTCTGATATTTCTAAAATGACGTTTGGAAAAGTGCTCAGTAATTGAAGTAGATATGATGGGGCTTCCCGCACTTTCTTGTTTTCCAACAATGCAAACATCATGAAAATCCTAGTAAGTTAAGGTCACAAAAAAACATTTAAATAGGCATCTCTAGTATCATTAGAAAGGATAAAACTCTTTATTTGAGAGATGATCAAATTAAAACGAAACCTTCCATAGCTACTTTGAGGCGATATTTCAATTGAGAAAAAGATAAATGATATTTGTATTTCCTTCCCTTTTCATTTGCCTGGCCAATTCCCGCTTCAATTATTCTCTTCTCCTTAGCAAAGTCTTAAAAAGCTATACATATACAACCATTCTAAGCGTTATAGAAAGTATATTATTTCAACTCCTTATTCTAATGAACAATTTTCGATCGACTTGTTTTGATAAATTGTATGATATATAGTAAAATACGATAAAAGTAACTATGCGAAAGTGGATTTGGTGGCTTAAAATATGAAAAAAAAAAAGTTAAGTTCAAATATGTGATCTGTACAAGAGCTTAAGATATATATCAGTTCAAATCGTCTATACCACTTTTTGTACAACCCTTTGTACTATCAGTAGAGAAAAACATATTATAAATAGAAGTGATACAGATAGTGGTACAAACGATTCTTATATATATGTATGTGTGTGTATATATAAATATATATAGAGAGAGAGAGGATAAATGTCAATTAAGTGCCTATAAATAAGCAATTATCTCAAGTAAGTATCTATCTTTTTCAAAAATGTCGAAAGAATACTTGAAAATAAGACATTTGTCTCAAATAGGTCCTTTTGATAACTTGAAACATAAGCACACTTTTTGGGGTTAGATTAATGGGATGAATGAAATAAAAGAAAGTTTGAGAACCCCCTCCAAAGACCAAACCACGCTTTTAGCTACGAGAGAAAAAAAAAAGAACTGTAGAGAAGAGGCCTTCTTTTGTTCTTCAAATTAAGAGACAAACTCATTTCTCTCTTTCTCTCTCAAACATATATACCTTCTAAGTTTCTAAACCAAAGAAGATATGTCTTGCCATCAAGATGGAGGTTCACAATATTAAGAACTTCGGTCATTACTTTGAAGCTCTGCTATAAAATATTGCAATAACTCATAATTGCAAATATAGAAGAACAATGACAAAAATGGACTATCAATGTCAACCTGATTCTTCATGTTTGGAAAATCTCTAGTTCTCATGATTTTTATAATTCTCATTCTCATTTTGAAAACCTAACAACATAGCAAACTATGAATATTATTTAATGCAAAACACAATTAAGATCAAATCTTCAATGATCATTCAAACAAAAAATTCATAAAAATAAATTGGAGTTCAACAAGGAAAAAAGGAGGAATCAGGGGAGGGTTATATTGAAATAACTAGAGTATTTGGACTGTAGTATGTTGGAAAATCAGATGATTTATCTGACAAAGGTGAATCAGTAATCCTTGAAAAAGCAAAAGCAATAAGCAAAAAATAAAATCATATTCAGCTAAAAATATACTCTTGGGGAGAGATATATGAGTTTGTTCCTTATTTGAAGAACAGAAGAAGCCCTCTTTTCTATAATTCTCTTTTTTTCTTCCATATATAAAATCTTGGTTTGGTCTTTGGAGGGAGTCCTTAAACTTTCTTTTATTTCATTCAGATCTCTAATATAACCCCAAAGAGTGTGTTTATGTTTCAAGTTAACAAGAAACTTATTTGAGACAAATCTCTTATTTTCAAGTATTCTTTTGACATTTTTTAAAAAGTAGATACTTAGTTGAGACAATTGCTTATGTGTAGCACTTGATGACATTTATCCATATATATACATAGACACCAAGCCCTAGTTTGGTTCGTAGAGGAGAATGAGGGGAGGAGGAGGAGGGAGACTGACACCTTAGTTCCACTTTACTTCAAAATTGTTTAGTAGATGTGGAAGGGAAGTAAATCCTTTGTTTGGTTCTGAGTGAAAGTGGAAGGTAAACATTCTTTTTATATATAATTTACTATTAATATATCTATTTCACAAGTTAGAAATATTATATATATATAACCATATTGGGTAGAAGTTTGATTTGTGGTAGATATATAATAAATTAATTTGTAAGAGGATAAAATTGTATTTTAAGTATCATTTACGTCCCAATTTGTTAGTTTTGGAAGAGATTAATTTGCTGACATGGAGGAGGAGAGCTCGTCTTGATTTATATTCCCTCCTACGCCCTCAACCAATCAAGACTACATAAAAAGACATGATATCAATCACTATTTCTGGTTTAAATTTGACATTATATCAATTACCATTCCCAGAAAAAAAAATACCATTTCAGATTTAATCTTCTTATGATGGGAGAAATATTGAGGTCCAAACTCCAAATTGATACTTCGTTTCCTATTAACTATTATTTAAACATACTTTTTCCATTTTAAAATAACTGTCACATTAGTAAATCAAGTAAGTGTTAAATAATACTTTTTTGTATAGATCTCAATCTTATTAAAGTTTAACAACTGTTTAGAAATTTTTACTAGAACTATTAATGACCATCAAAGAGTAATTTAGTACATTTTTTTTAATATAGACAAGCCAATCATTTCCATAATTCTTGTGACGTATTTTAAAGTAACAGATAATATGAAACTGAATTAAGAACATTAAAAAATTTATGTTTTGTTAAAATCAATTAAGATAGTACTAAGTCATATGACATGGAACGCATATGATGATTCTAGTATTATATAAGAAATAAATACAATTCCACCCCGAAGTTGGACTAGAAAATTATCAACCCTATTAATATAAGAAAAGTCGGTCATAATACTATTTACTAACTTGTCAAAGAGTATCCACCTTATTATGTATCTTTCGATAATGTTTATAAACTCATTATAATCAATTGCAAAATTTTCACAAAAGAAAATGATAGTTTTCAAAAAGGAAAATGATATTAGTTTAGAATAGAGATGTTCAACTAATTTCGAACCAAAATATTTATTTTAATTTTTTTCATTCAAGAACGTAAATATTGAATAACGTAAATGGTTAAAAAACGTAATTATGTATAAAGAGAAATGATTTATTATCCTCTATGAGTCAAATTCCTAAAGACAAATATGATATGGATCATTATCCTTTAATGGAACTGTTTTTTCTAATGGTTGAAAAAAGATGATAAGCTATTTTTGATAATTGGATGGAAGAAAATCCAATACACATACGTACATAACCACATTCTCTAGTATTTCACCCCCAAAAAAAAAAAGAAAAATATATTACGATCTCTAGTTAAATTTTGACCTTTGATATGAGCCACGTGTCAAGTCATTTGTAGGTTCCCACACGTACCCACCACTGTTATACCCCGGCTGTCCCTGTAACGAGAATTTGAAACAAAAAACAAAACAAGAACCGCACAAAATCCAGTTTTCAAGAAACAAAAACCCCCAACCTCATTCTCATTCTCTAATTTCTAGCTATATATATATTTCATATTCTTCTTGTTAGGGGTCCCTTTTCTTGAACCCTTTTTGGTTTGGGAGAGGGCCTAAAGACTTTCTCTTTCTTCTTTCCATTGAATTCTTGAACTAATCAAGTATTTTTTTTTTTTTTATGGAAGTTGAGACCCATTGTTTTGATAATCAAAAAGGAGCTGTTTTGTTTCATAATCACGAGCTTATTCGTGTTAATAATCCTCGTGGAAACTGCATTTCTTGGTCGCATTTGGGGTTGAGAAGTCCTAATTTAGGTCCATTTTTTGTTCAATTTGGTCCTGTTAATCCCCTTTTAACAGGCCCTTTTGAGTTCGAAATGGACCCTGAGGTTTTGTTGGAAAAAGAGGTTCAAAGATCAAAGTCTTTGATTCAGGTAATTAATTATTAACCCCATGCCCTTAAACCTGTTCGCTTTTCTTGGTGATTTTGCTTATTTAAATTTGGGAGATGATTTTCAAGTTCTTTGAATAATTTTTTTTTATGTAGTTTATGGCTGATGAGCGTCTGGTGCCATATCCAGAGGAAGAAATCAAGAGAAAAAATGTTCTTCTCAAGCTTAAACAGGTAAAACTTTCATCCACATTTTTGTTTTTGGAGAAAACCAAGTAACAAGTCTTTTTCTTTTTGGTATCAGCGAATGGCTTTTTATATTCCTGTAAGGCAACATGTTTATTGATGTTTTCTACATGATTCTAAGGTCAAATGAATCGAATCTTTAAAGTTTTAGGTGAAATTGGTTACTAGAGAGGATTAGGCTGCCATTTTGCCAAGGAAGAGAGAGAGAGAGAGAGAGAAACCTTATCATGATCCTCTTAGATAATGATTTTGTAGCATGTATTGATGTGTTGGTATTGCACTTTAACAAACCCTGCATGAACATTTTAAGTTAGATAAAAGTGGTAATTTTTTATGAAAACTCAAGTTTTTTCCACAAATTCTTGTATATCATTGGGGACCAACATCAAGGATCAACGTCATGCAATTTCATTACGAAACTGATTCGACTAGTTTTAGTTATTTTGTGTCCTGTGAATTGTTGCTTCTCAATAAGCTTGTGTAATGACTTTATAACTGAATGTTCGTAATTTACAGATTGTCATGAAATGGGTTAAGGGGGTTGCTTATGAGCATCAACTTCCAAAGAATCGCATCAAAGCTGCTTCTGCTACAATATTAACCTTTGGTTCTTATGGTCTTGGAGTAAGTCTTCTTTCATCATTTTTTCTGGTGGTTGCTGTGTTTTCATGATTTTCCCTTTGAGCATTATTGAAAAACTAAAAGTTGTACTTTCAAGTGCTGGTGTCTAGGGAGTTTCTCATGTCGTGCTTTCATAATTCAATTTTTTTAATGATCAATCCCATGAATTCAGGTTCACACTGCAGAGTCAGATATAGACGCTGTGTGCATTGCTCCATATTTTGCCACTTTGGCTGTAAGTCTCTAAGATTTTGCACCTTTCCTCCAAATTTTAATACAATGAAAGACTCCATAAATCTTTCATTTCGATGTGCATAGGAAGACTTTTTCATTGGGCTACACAACATTCTCGCAAGCAGACCTGAAGTGACGGAGATACACTGCATCAAGGATGCAAAAGTTCCTCTAATGAAATTTAAGTTTGATGGTATCGCAATTGATCTGCCCTTCGCTCAACTTAAAGTGATATCTGTTCCTGAGGTGGGTTTCAGGACTATGCATGTATTTGATTCCAGAATTATCACAGTTAATATTTTATTCTCTAAGAATATCTGAGATTGTAATAAACATTAAATTTCAAATAAGTTATGTTTCTATCCGAGAGTCTCCCCCTTGATAAAATTTTCCTTGTTTCTGGTGACTGCATTTCTTTCAGCATATTTGTAAACTATGTAAGTAGTTTAACATTTGCTTTGTGAATATGGATACTTTCTTACTTCATGCCTTTTAGGATGTGGATTTATTCAATCCATTCTTTTTGAGGAATATTGATGAGACCAGTTGGAAAAGTTTGTCTGGAATTCGTGCCAATAAAAGTATTCTTCGGCTTGTGCCAAATATTGAGGTAAGCATTAGTTTATATTTGTTCCTGTTGTTCGCATATTTTTTTCAGTTCTAGCCACAGAATTGTATTTTTTTTATATTAGTACACAAGCTCTGGGATACATGGATGGATTTCTGAATGTACATGAGATGTCATCAGATATCTATAAAAGCTTTATTCTTCATCTTTGCATCTATATAATGCTCTTGAGTTAAAATGTGCAGCTATTCCAATCATTGCTGCGTTGTGTCAAATTATGGGCAAAAAGGCGAGGAGTATATGGTCATGTAAGACATATCTGGCATCACTTCACCTCATTTTACTCCTTTGATCTAATCATTCTTACTTTGACTTGCAGTTGCTTGGGTATTTTGGAGGTGTTCACTTAGCTGTTCTTGCAGCCTTCGTTTGTCAAAGGCATCCAAATGCTAGCTTGACTGCTCTGATGTCAATCTTCTTTAAGACGTTTGCATTTTGGCCTTGGCCAACTCCTGTGTTTCTGAATGGTCGAGTGGTCCCAACAGTTTTCCCTACCGATGTGCGGTTCCTTATGCCCATTCAGTTGCCATGCAGCCCCAATCAATTTTGCCATTGTAACATCACCCGGAGTACATTTTACAGAATTAAAGGGGAGCTTGTTCGTGGACATGCTATTATTGAGGTATGCTTTTGATTAACTTTTCGAAATTTTGCCTGGTTCATCCATTTTCTGGCATCCTTTCTTTGCTGCTGGCATAAGGTTATTGCCACGAAAGATTACTTTTTTATATTTTGTTGACAGAAAAGTAACTTTTGAAATTACGTCTCACATTGCAGGATATTCTGAGGCCTAATTTTAGTTGGAGTAGCTTATTTGATCCTTTTCCTCATGCGAAGACATATGCGCTGTTTGTGAAAATACGCCTCTCATCTTCTGACCATGATAGCTTGGGACAATGGACGGGATGGGTGAAGTCTCGTTTTCGCTCTCTTCTTGTAAAGGTACATGTCTCTTGCTGATTGTTGTTGATCGGTTTCCTACGTAGGTTCTGTAGCTGATGGTACTAACATTTCCTTCATTTAACACATGACTATATCTGGGTGTCATTGTGTCTTACAAAAATGTGGAGAATGTTTCGCTTTCTTATTCTTTGGTAGCTTGGTGAAGGATTGTGTCGTATTCATTCTCTGTGTAATTACAAAGACAATGTTTGCAAGAAATCCGTCTAATTCTATATCCTAATCGTTTTTAGCTTCTTTCATTTGAAGTCCATAATTTTACTTTGTTTTTCCACTTCCATTTGTTTCATTTTCTCCTAACTCTTGTTCCTCAACTGAGGGTTCCGTTTCTGTTGCACAGCTGGAGGACTTACTGGGCTTTTGTGATCCAAACTCTAAGGAATATCTCGATATTGATGTGGCACAGCCAAATGTCGTCTTCTATTGGGGTTTACAGCCGATCAGGAAGGATAACATAGACATAGACTGTATCGATGAGGAGTTCATGAAAAACATTGGCAGCGGTTATCAAGGCCCTCCCGGGGGAATGAAAGTATCAGTTGTGAAAGCATCTCAATTACCTAAAGCATCTCCATCACCTAAAAGTACTCCATGCAGAACCGGAGGAGGAAATAAAGGAGCAAAGGCACACTGGAGGATCTTAAGAAAGATCCCACAGCCCGAAAATCATCTCTCTCGTGATTTTGCTGGAATCTTGGCGAAAAATGACAATGCTGAGTACCCAATTGCTGGCTGCGAGGCTCCAAACGTGAATAGCCCTATCCTCCAAACGGTGGTTTAGGTAGGCGTTGCATACGTTGTTACCATAGAGCTTAAAAGATACATGTACATATATAGAGCCAGAGTTTGAGTTTAGCTTACGTTCCTTTACACTACGTGAAAAAGTTTCTGTTTGTAGATTGTTCTTGAAACATGTAAAACGTTTTACTTTTTTGGCTTTTTAGCTCAATTTTCTGTCTTGAATTACAAGTATGGTTTTGAATTTTTCAAATCTCATTTGGTAAATAACATTTTTTGATAAGGTTGCACACCAGCAGCAGGCAGGATATTGAAGAAGACAGTTGTTTTGGCTTGTTTTTCTTTCTGTGGTCCTAAATGTCCTTTTCATTTTGTTTTTTTGAAGAATGTCTGAACAAATGGTTTGATAGCAGTTAGTCTGTGGTTTCAATCAGCTGAATTCTTTGTTATTGAAATTGTTTTGAACTTTCTGTTATATACTTGGCTCTATGATTATCCACCTCGTGGTCTAATAAAATATTCAAATAAAGTTAATTCGGTGGCTTGACACAGTAAGTAAGCGCACTATAAATGTTTAAAAGTTTGAAGATTTGAATACTTCTTACGGCATCGTGAAATCAAGAGTTAGACTCTTTAGGCGTTCTGTAGGCAAATCTAGATTAGTCAGGATTGTATATTCCTAGGTATCGGATTTTTTTTTTTTTAACTCTGATTTTTATCAAACAAGGGAACTGGAAATAAGTGTGAAGTTATGTGGCAAAAACAAAGATTAAAATTCCAGAAAAATTGACAAGCTGAAAAAGAAAATCAAAACAGATATTAGTCTAGAAATCAGTAGAAGTAATGAGGAAATGGCTAAAAATTGACACCTGTGATGTATAAAAGCTTGCAAGCCTTTTCAACTAACAAATTTCTTGCCAACTAAGATGGATTGATTGTCAAGATAGGTTAGATTTGAATATATTTAATTCCAAAGCCACAAAGTAGAAGAATATATATATATATATATATATCATCCAAATTCCAGATGCCAGATGGTTATATCCAATTCCAAACAAGGGAGGAAACAAATAGAGCATCTCTTTTGATGTAAATTGTCCATAGCTTATCTAATACAGCTTACTGTTTTGTGTAATTTGCAAATTATTGTACTGTGACAAAATTTACTTAATATACACCTTGAAATAATAATTATAAATCATCAATTGGTTAGATTGTGATCTTAGTTGGTTCGCAGTCCTACACTATTGGTTCGGGGCCAAATCCGATCCTCTTCATCATGGACTGCCCTACACCAAATTAGGATTGTACTACAGTGCACGGTCCAGTTTGAATTGAATTAGGTCGGTTAAAATCAGTCTGGTAACCATCTCTAGTTTTTGCTTAGAAATTGTCGATAAGAGTTGACATGCATTGAATGAACAAAATTTCTTACTCACAATTAAGGTACAAAGCTCTATCTTGACATAAGTCTATCACATAATCCTTATCTAGTGTGACTTACTTTTTCGTATAATTTGCAACTAGTGCAAGTAATTAAATTTACTTAGTACGCACCTTGAAATATAGTTACAATAATCGAATCTCGTCTCTCTCTCTCTCTATCTCTATATATATATATATTGAAAAACTTAAGATATTATTAATTATCCAAGTTCTACTTTTCATGAATGCACCATCGTGGATATATATAAAATTGAAGACTAGGTAACAAAGGCAACTATTACAAGAGAGAAACTATCCTATTATAGAAAAGAAAACTTAACTAAATACAATATGATCACATCTAAACGTATCAATTTACAATCAATCTACATAAATGTATGCACAGATTATGGAGATCTACAATACTCCCCTCAAGTTGGAGTATGAAGATTCCGAATGCCTAACTTGCTAAGAAGATCATGAAAGGACCGACGACCAAGTGCTTGGTAAAAATATCGACAAGCTGAGACTAAGATGGAACATATGTGAGAGAAATCAATTAGGCTTGAAATTCATCACGAACTAAATGACAGTCTACTTCAATTTATTTTGTATGCTCATAAAAACTTGGATTAGCAATGATATGCGACTATCACAATCTAGCTAAACGAGGAAAGGGTGAGATTTATGAAGATCTCAGAGTAATGTCGAAGCACTTAAATGCACAACATTTAACTGGCATAGATCGACATTCGGCCTCTACATAAGAACAAGAAACAATCGATTGTTTCTTGGTCTTCCAAGAAATAAGAGAACTGCCAAAAATATAAAGTAGCTAGTGAGAGAACGACGAGTCAAAAGACAACTGGCCCAATCAGCCTCGCAATTAGACAAGGTGAAATTACAGTTAGCACTGAGAAATATACCTTGTCGAGGGTTTGACTTAAATAACAAATAACACGCAAAGCAGCATCCCAATGTTCTTGTCATGGATGAGTCATGAATTAGGCTATAACATGTACAGCATAAGCTAACTCAGGCCTGGTGATGGTAAGATAGATCAAAACGTCCCACTAATCATCTGTACTAATTGGGGGCGGAAACGAAAGCACCAGTAACGTAGTTAAGTGATGATTCTGCTCTATGGGTGTAGCCGCAGGTTTGGATCCAGATAACCCAGCCTCAGAAATAATATCTAGAGTATATTTTCACTGATTTAGAAATAAACAAAAAACATTGTGTGCAACCTCAATGCCTAGAAAATATTTTAAAGAACCAAGATCTTTCATGTGAAAACACCTGCTCAAATGCTCTTTAAATCGAAAAATAGCAGTCATATCAGTGCCAGTTATAATTAGGTGTCCACATAGAAATAAGTAAATAATGAATAGTCGCATAAGACTGTTTGAAACCATAATATCTGAGAGTTTAACCGGAGGTTGGGTCACACGGGTACTTGGGCGCACAGGCTCAAATGAACAAGGGGACGTACTCCCCCTGTCAAGGACCGTGGTTGGATGAGATCATAAACTATTCCACTTGCATTGATGCAATTCCAAGTTACAAAAAATGAAGATTTTGATCATTTTCTTGATGATTCTGCTTCATCTTTATGCTATTTTTCCTGCCTTTGCTTTACCACAAAGTTCATCTTTTCCTTTGATGCTAAACAAAGAACAAACGATCTGATAGAAATTAAATGCTAAAAAACTCCAAAATTACCAAATTTGCATCTCAATTTTACAATCAGATTCAAGAAGTTATACTGATATTGCAGGTCTAAGCCTGATTCTAATGGAAGCCATTCAAAAGAACGCGAGATAAACAATGGAAAGAATGGAAAAACTCAAGAAAACTAGTCCAGATTTAATGGATTCCTTAAATTTATGTAGTATAGTTTAAGATGCTGTCTTAAAAGCAGATGTTCCAGAAGCAATTGAGGCTTTAAGCAAAGGGGGTCATAAGTTTGCTGAAGATGCCATGTCTGATTCTGCCATGGAGGCTAAATTATGTGAAGATAGTTTCAAACAGCGCTAGTCATCACCTCTTACTAGTATAAACAATTCTCTCTTGTTGCAAAATCTATAATCAGAATGTTATTTAATCAGATTTTATGGGATGTAATTTGGATCCAAGGCCTTTGTATATTTTTTAAGAAGTCGAAGAGTCTGCCAAAATAGGTAGTTGTCAAGACTGACACTCCATTCTCTAAAGACCATCTCTTGATTTACGAAGTTGTCGGAGTTTAATAGAAGTCATGCTTACAATTTTGGTTTTGATTCCGTACATATTAGAGGCATGACGAAGTCTCTAAACATATTAGAGAAGAATTGAAGAATCGGACAAAACAAGTAGTTGTCATTACTAGCATTCCACTTTTATATAGGTATAGTTGATCAATTGGTTAAGAATTAACTAAAATAGACAATTAATTGCGATTACTATTAAATTATTACCATACCTTAAAAATTCGATTAAATATAAAATTGAAGATAAATTCACAATAATTTTAAAATGCAGATAGAATAGAATAAATGTAAGAGAAAGAGAATTCTCACATCCGCAGCAGACACCAATTACCATCAATGGGGGAAGAAGGTTTTTTAAGATATACAAGGAAGAATCCACATTAAATATCTTGAACAAAACAAGATTAGGTTTGACCATTTTTTCTTCTTTTACTTCAACTGTAATTAAGCTGTTTGTTGGCTATAGGACAAAATCCCATAAATTCTTCCAATTTACTTCTTTGAACAAAACACTGAACCGACTAAATTTTTAAAATTTACTCTTTATTTTTCTTCTGTATATAGAAAGTTAGTAAAATTTGATTTCACCTTTGACATTTTATGATTCTATTTGGACTCAGCTTTTTTAATTTTTTAAGACATTCATATAATAGTATTTATCCACTACGTCAAGCCAACGAATTAGGATCAATATCCAAGAAAACCAGAAGGAAGCAAAAAAGGATGTGTCAAGAAGTAATAAAAATTGTTGACTTTCTCATCAAAAGCCTCCAAGTTAGAGATCAAACCAATTGGCTATAAAACCTGAAAATCAAACACCACCAATTTATATAGAATTCTCAAACCATTCTTCTCATCTTGTAAAGTAAATCCCTAAACCCCCTTTCCAAGATGAAAACTTGTCTGTTTTTCATACTAGCAGTAGTTCTTGTTCAATTCAAGTGTTCATCAGCTGACTTAATCTCCACAACATGTGACCAAACCCCAAATGACAACCTTTGTATTTCAACCTTAAAAAGAGACCCAAGAAGTCGAAAAGCAGATGTTGCTGGTTTAGGACTAATTATGATTGATGCTGTCAAAATTAAGGCAACCTCAGCATTAGATCAAATAATAAAGATTCAGAAATCAAATTCACTTCTCAAGAATTCCTTAATGGAATGTAGTGAAAATTACAATTTAATTTTGAAATCTGATATTCCTAAATCAATTCGTTCTTTCAGAGAAAATCCTAAGTTGGCTGAAAATGGAATGGCTGCTTCTGCTGTTGAGGCACAGGGATGTGAGAATAGCCTCAGAGGATCCAAGATATCACCAGACTTTACTCAATTGAATCAATCTGTTTATGAATTGTCTAATATTGCTCGTGCTATAATTAGAGCTATTCGGGATAGGAGGTTGTAGATTTTCATATAATTATCAACAATTAGTTATAGTCATGAATAAGAAGGCTCTAAATGATTTCTTGCACAATTTCATCTCAAATTCTTGAAAAAAATTTACTCTCTTTTCCTTTTTTTTTTTTTACTTATCGCATTTTTAAATATTTTGAGATGTGACAATTAAAAAACTAAGAGAGAGTAATATAATCTAATCTAACTTGATATATATATTCACAATTCATGTTGATTACGAAAATTGGCCAATTACTGTTGCAACAGATCACCACCAACAAATTTATTGAATCTCATTATGGATATGCAATTCTATAGTAACCGAATTGACTTTTTTTTTTAATTGTTGATGTCGGAAGATAATACAATACATATTCAACCACCTTCAGTTCTTTTATTTATCAACGAATATATTAAATAACTAAACAATTCACGACTGATAAAAAATAATACTATTAAAGTACAAGTATATTCAGAAGTTGAGAGACTTAAATAATTAAAATTTTAAAATTTTTTATTACAGACGTCAGGAATATATTTATAATTTACATAAAATAAAAGGATGAAATTATAGTTTAAACAAATCTTATATAAGAAATGTAATTAACCCAAAGTTTAATATTGTCCTTTTGCAATAATTTGAAAGTCCTAGGTAAGTCTGTTTGAGGAAGATTATAAAAAACTTCATCATATCACCTAAACCATATGCTTAATGCTTATCCTTCCAATTGATATTCATCTTATCGCATATAGTGATGCCCAATTAATCATATTTTATTTGCAAATCATCACTACTAATATATTTTTGGCCCAATATTTATATATTAATACTTATATTTCAGCTCACTTGCTAGCATGTGGGATTGAAGAGAAGCTTTTGAGAAGCTCCTTATGCTTTGTAATATTATTTTTTGTCTATATTAGTAAAAGATTTATTAATTAACTTAGAAAGATATTTTTTATTTTTTAAAAATAATTAGACTGTTAGGATTTTTCATTAATTTATTGTAATAACTATTACAAAAAATCAATAATATTTTCTTTTAAAGAAAAAATTTAGGTTTTCGTTTATTATTTTAATACTTGCTTGCATCTATTATTTAATCTTTGTTACAAGAAATTATTACAAATCCTAACATGTTAAAATGTTTATTAAGATTTCAAGATAAATATTTGAAGTTGAAAATATTTTATCTATAAATGAATATTTTATTTTCTCATTGAATTAAATTTAGAATAGGCATGTTATATTTATTTAAATAATCAATCTTGAAAGAATATACACTACAAAGATATTGTTACAAATTTGATGAAGACATTTTGTAATAATATATTTTTAGTTTATATTATAAAATTATTATTTTATTAAGATAAATATTTTATTTTATAAAAATAAACAAACCGAAAGAATTTGTCGCTAATTTATTATAATAAATTAATGGTACTTACTGTAAAGAAGAAATATGTTTTCATCTATTATTTTAATACTTTGCTTAAAGTTTTTATTTCATTATTATTACAAAAGATTACTACAAATCCTAACAAGTTAAAATTTTTGTAAATTCTAAATAAAGATTTGAAGTTAACAAAATCTTATAATTCTATTTATAACCAAATATTTTATTTTTTCATTGAATAAAATATAAAATTACCATTCTATTTTCTTAAATAATAAAGTTTTTAAAGTTAAATACTCAATTTTTAAAGTATATGGACTAAAAAGATATTATTACAAAGTATAAGAAAGTATTTTGTAATAAATTATAAATATAAATTATGTTTTGGACTAATATAATTTTATATTAAACTTTAAGGATTATTTTGCAACAAATTATAACTTACATTAAAGGTACTTTAGGCATTTTAACTAAATTGATTGATTTTTGAGATAAATTATCTATTTATTTAGTTTGAAGTAAAGTACATTTAAAACCCCACCTCAAATGGGTATGTTTTGCAATTAAACCAAAAAACTATTTTTAACCCATTAAATTATCATCACGAATGGTTTGTTTTCTTTCCACCATTCGTTTAAAAATTCGTTTTACTTTTAAGTGAGAAATACATTATTTAAAGTTTTAAGAATAATTTATCTCAAAAAATATATTACATGAGTTGTATATTTCATAATTGGTCAGAATTTGCTAAATTGATAAGTAAAGATTCATTTATGATATATAAAAATATTTTACGTGTATAAATAAATAAATAAACAAAACTTGATGATATTATAAGTATAGTATAATTCACGTAAATAATTTAATAATATCTTGAGGGAAATAATAGTGTCTCAAATTAATTAACAAGATGATGTAAGGAAAAACTAGTTGATGCTAGTTGGAGAGCATCATATATATGTGCAATCATAGCTTTAAAGCCCTCTTCATCAATATCTTACTTTAATCCTTTTTATTTGTTTATTTCAATTCTATCAAATTGTGTCATTCTTAGGACACTGATTTGTTTTTAACTTATTTGGACAATATTTTAGTCATGTCCAATAGAAACCGTGACAACTATATCATTCTACTCCTAAACTATAACTTATAATCTATACAGCCAAAAAAAGCAATGGATTTTTTTTTCTTCTTCCTCAAATTTAAGGATACTTTTAAGTAATTACACAAATCAGTTACTCGATTTTTATGTTATTATTTTAATTTTCAATTGAAAAAGTTATTAAAAAATAAATATACAAACAATCATGTAATTATTTGATCACTATTGTTCTTAGGATATGTGCTTGTTTTGTTTTAATTGGTATAGAATTCTCTTTATTATTTTATGTACTATTTGATGTATTTTTTTTGTAATATTTTTTTAAATTTTATTTTTTATTTATTAAATTTTATTAATAAAATATATTTTGAACCGTTTTAATTTGATATGGTAAATACATTATATATGTTATCACTTGAGTGGATATGCTTTATTGATTCCTTTCTTTCTTTTTCTTATTTTTTTTTTTTTTTTGGAAAACTTTATTGATTCCTTACACTAATTAAATTTGTAGTGACTTTGTCCCTTATTTGCTTTTCAAAATAAAGGTAATAACAATGTGAAGATATTTTTGACTTGATTAATCTTATTTCTTTTTCAATTTTATCACCCAAATAATAATCAAAAGCCAATTGTGAAATGACAAGGCAACACCACCAAAAATATAAGACGATATGCCTTCTTTTCTTCTCCTTCCTCTTTTTGTATTGAATTGTTTTCATAAATGATAAATAATATGTGTTTTTTTTTTTTAATTCTTTTATAACTTGTTAGGTGTGTTATGATAAATAATATGTGCACACGACTATATGTAACTCAATTAAAAAAAAAAGACTGGAGCTAATATAGCTTTGACTTCTTGTATTATATCATATTCTTAATCCTCTCCCCTCGCTGAACAACAACTAAATATCGCTTCAAGTACGAGAGCAAGCTTCATCTTTGCCTCACCACCCCATAGCTTTTTTGTCTTTTTTAGTAAAGGAATGGGTATTGAAAGTAAAAGAGGGCATTGAGAATCTTATTTCTCTTCGCAGCCCCCTTTACGATTCATAAAACTAAACCTTACTAAAAAAAGCAGCAATCAAGAAAAAATAATGTGTAAAAGAATAAAAAAAAATAAGGATTTCGTAATTTAGAGGTGATTTCTACTATGCATTATTAGTTTAGGAGATAATTATTTGTTCTGATAGTGAGCAGGCTTGAGAGTATAATTATTGAGTCCGACAGTATTCACAATTCATATTTTATATCTTTTTTTAAAAAAATAAATTTATATCTTATTAAGGTCAAAAAATAAAATAGTATGAACTTTTCACATGAAAGAAAGCTATAGAGGTTTGATGAAGTCCATCGCTAATGCCCCGAATTTTGAAATATTTTTATTTTGATAGCATTAAGTAAGTCACTTTCTACTCGTAAATTTTTTTCCTTCGAAAATTATAAGAAGGTACATATTAATAATTTTAAAGATTATTTACAAAAATATTTAAAAAAATGAGTTTCTCCCGGCCGGAATTTCTCCGAGCCTAGCAAATTCCTCATTTGTTGAAGAATTTCCCCCGATAGGGAGAAACTCGTTTCTTTTTTGTATTTTTTTTAAATTTAAAAACTCCCAAAATCGCCCATTCCTTGGTTTGAACGAATTTCATGCAAAATTTTTTTTTTTTTTTGTCATTCTAAGTGTTTTTTATCTTTAAATCAATATTTTATTGTATATAATTTTCAAAATTACTCATACGTATTTCCCTACAAATTTCAAAGTGAATAATTTTTTAAAAAAATTATAGAGAGAAAATGAATGGAAAAATAAACAATTTTTATGTTAAACTTTTAGATTTTTGAATTAATTTTATTAATATTCAAATGAAAATAAATATTTTAAAAATATTATAATACTTAAACCAATAATTATATCTCACAAAATCATATCATACTTATTTTACACTAGACAGAATTGGGGCTGCCGCCCACAGATCCGCCTGTCCATTCCATTTTGCTGTTTGTATGTCTATATATCGACGGCTGATCAACCATTTCATTTCAAGTTGTGGAAAAAAGTGGCCAACTTGATCCAATCATCCATACAAAGTGAGAAGAATTCAATTGAATCTCTCTTTCTTGAGTCTTGAAATTAACTTTTTCTAATTGTGTGTGTAATTTCAAGCAACAGAGAAAGAGTGGGATATTTGTGATTCCACAGTGCCCATCCCATCTGCTTCTTCATTACATTCGCTTTAAACCTGTGCCGTAAACTTTCCACTTCCACCAAAAAATAAAAAATCAGTACATTTGAATAGAAGAGTACCATAACATTACCAAGTGAAAGATTTTCTAATGCATTTTTTAATACATTCTTTTTATTAAATTTTTATTAATATAAATCTCATAGATTAAAAGATAAAACTTAAACATAGAAAGATAAACATTAAAGAAAAAGTTACTTCTAAAGTTAAAGTACTTGAATAGGTTTTGATTTGAGATTTTTATCTTGAATTTGTAAAAATACAATTGTTTGTAAAAGAAAATGTGAGTTTTAAAATTAAAATTTTGATATTTAAAGTGGTGTACCATATATGCCTTAGATGCTCTTGAATTGATTCCTTAGGCTAGTACCAAATGTTCAAATTACAAAGACAGAAATTAAAAAGGGTACGGAATAAGGCAAATATTACTCTATAAAAATTTATCTATTTTTAAATTATGTAAATAATTCTTCTAAGTTGGATCCTGTTGAGAATCCACACTGATTAATTAATGAACTCTGAATAAACTTGAACAATCTTCTTTCTTTAAAGGTACTTTTTGAGGTGAGTTAGGTTTTATGTACATTTGCGTTTCATGAAAATTCATGATTTTGGCTTTGGAAAGAAGCATGAAGAAATGTCCCATCTTGATGAAGATATTTCCATGAAGCAAATATTTTATGGGTTGTGTCAACCACAAGGAAAAGAAATCAACCGCTCTTATGCTTTATCTTGTCACATTCAATTAGTATAGTTTAATAATAGTAAAGTTGGAATAATCTTTATCTTTAGCACTAACATTCTAACTACTATCAAACAATTTACCACTTAGCTACCACACATAAACAAACCCCTTTAATAATATTTACTCAATTTTTCTTCCTCTAATCTATAAAAATGTATCTAGATTTACACACAAATTTTTTTAAATATTAAATAAAGAAAAAATAGTTTAAAATATTTTTAAAAAACAAATATTTATATACAACTTTTCATAAATAATATATGCTAATAACATCTAGATTCTTTGTTTCATATTGTCTGACTCGTTAAGAGGAATAATTTTTAAATATAATGATGCTATAGGGATCAATATTGACATAAAAATAGATCAAAAACTATTTTCTATATTAAAAATAGGAGACAGAAAATATATTTTCCGACGATTTTACTGTTCCTACATTAGGTAGAAAGAAAAAGGAAGAGTGCCTAGTGTAGTCCAGTGATAGTGAGAGGGAATTTGAGTCCAAATGTCTATAAATATCTTTATATCAAACCCTTGTTTTCTACAAAGCAAAAGCAAAATCCTAGTACATTCTTCAATCTGGTACTCGATCCATCTCTATCATCTGATCAATTTAGTCTTGAAAAAAAAAATGAAACATTTGATCCCTTCCATGTTTTCAATTTTTTCCATCCTAGTTCTTCTTCAATTATGTTCTGCCAGAGCCAGACCCCTATCCAAATCCGAACCTTCCCTAATTAGACTCAAAAACATAGACTTAATCGAAAACACATGCAAAAGTACATCAAACTATGAACTTTGTATTTCTGTTCTAAAATCTGATCCAAGAAGTTTGGAAGCTACAGATGTTGATGTTCTTGGTCTTATTATTGTTGATGAAATCAAATCCAAAGCAAATTCTGCTGTGGAGATCATCAAGAAACTTAGGATTTCGTCGAATCCTGAGTTTAATGTTGCTTTGTTTGAATGTAGTATTCAATATAATGCCATTCTTAATGCTGATGTTCCTGTTGCTATTGAAGCTTTGACTAAAGGTGTTCCAAAATTTGCTGAATCTGGCATGGCTGATGCTGCTGTTGAAGCTCAAGGTTGTGAAAATAGTTTCAGAGTCAGAGGAGGATCTAATTCCCCTTTGACTGATATTAATCAAGCTGTTTTTGATCTTTCTGGTATCGCTAAATCAATCATCAAGATGTTGTTATGATAAAAGTGATCGTACCAGTACTATTACTACATCTGATACCATCTCAACAACTTTGAAAGTTAAAAGCGTGTTTGAGCGATGAGACGGGTGACAAGTACTTGTGTAATTATAATTTTGGACAACAAAATTTGTGAGTGATCATGGGTTTTTGCTACTACTCACTGTTTGTTCCAGATATGTCCTGAATTTGATATTCTTGTATTGTGATTATCTTGTTTGGTCCAAAACCAGTCTAATGTGAGATATCTTTGGGATTCTTTGTTGTCAGATCAGCAAAAAGAAAAGGTTTGAAGCAGTGCCTTTTTGGCCCTTGTTGTCATGTGGATATCTATATATATAAATACTGCTAACAAGGGTTTCGATCACTCGTGATCCTATGTAATTACAAAGAGAATGTTATCAAGATATTAGAGAGGATTCAAACACAGTTTATTCAGTAAATTATATCTTATTCTGTTTGAAATGTTGCTATATATAAATACTTTTACATGACTGTAATATTTTTTGTAAAATCATATAACCAATGAATAATATCTTATTCTTTTTGAGATGTTATATATATAATATATAGATGATTTGGACTGAGTCGAAGAAGAAGAAGTTCCAATCTCCATTCCAGGGAATGAGTGTGAATGAAACTGAGAAGGCCAAGAAGATGATGCATTGGGAGAATTCTTGGCCCAAATTAATAATGAATGGAGTGCAGACAATATTGTTGCAGAGGTTGCTGCTGCTAATAATAGTATAAAATCATGGCCCCACAATTCATTTCAGGCTTACAATTCAATTTGGATAGACATCTAAGCAATTTGAGGGCAGGGCTGAGCTGCCACTATTCATTATTCTCATAACTTCGACTTAAAGAAACCCAATATATACATACAACTAAATATTCATGAATTCATCCAGTCTCGGAGCCATAGTCTCCCTCAATACTTTTGTGTTTTATATTTTATATATAATTATACTTATTTTGTGTTAAGATTAACTATATTTTGTTATTTTGATTCCTTAAAAATAGTTTGTGTACTTTATATCATATATATAAATATATTTTTTATATTAAAATTAGTATATATTTTACTACTTAAATCCTTAAAAATTAATTAAATTTAAGTTATAAGTAAAAAATAATAATAACTCTTATAAAATTAAAAAATATATAAATTTTTGGATTTAAAATTTCGACCTGTTCAGACTTGAAAGTCTAGCTTCACCTCTATATTCACTAATTAAATTCATGATTTTGTTCTAAGGCCTGCGGGAGTAGATTCTGACAAGTAATGAATAATAAATAATGTCTTACTTATATTTTGAAGTATGCAAAACTCAATTTTAGCATTGATAAAAAGAATTTTTAAATAATGAATAGTAAATATTATAAAAAAATAAATTTTAATATCTTTTTATTGAACTTTTTTATAATATCTTTTCATTTATAACAAATTTTAATATCTTTTTTTATTTTTTTAACATAAAAAGTAAAAATTAGTAAAAACTAATAATTATGTGAGAAAACTATAAAATTAAGAAGCAATTAGAAGGCCTGCAACTGCAAACAAACAAAACGTACAAGCGAAGTAATCCAAGATTAAAACAAAACATTCACTCTTCTACTTTTGTGGTTGATTCAACAACCTAAAGAAGAGGCTTATATAAAGCAGCACTTGCCTCCTTTCCCTTTCCCTTACTAACAAACAACCATAAAAAGCATACACTAGAAAATGAAGATTTTGATTACTTCCATGGCTGCCTATGCCTCTGCCCTCATCTTTTCTTCACTTCTTCTTCTGTTACCCTTCAGCTTATCTAGCCCTTTATCCATACAACTCGAAAGCAGCAGCGACCTGGTAAACAATACCTGCAAGAACACGCCAAATTACCAACTTTGTATCTCAACTCTACGGTCTGATCCTCGGAGTTTCACTGCAGATGTTTCAGGTCTAGGCCTTATTGTTGTTGATGCTGTCAAAGGTAAGGCAACGTCAACATTAAACACAATCAACAACCTCAAGAAATCCAAACCACAATACAAACATCAATTAGACGAATGCAGCAGATTCTACGATGCAATATTGAATGCTGATGTACCTGAAGCAATCGAAGCTCTCACAAAAGGAGATCCCAAGTTTGCAGAAAACGGCATGGCTGATACTGCTCTTGAAGTCCAACTATGCCAGAATGGTTTTAAAGGCTCCAAATCGCCCATAGCTAATGAGAATACAGCTGTTTATAATCTCTCAATTGTAGCAAGAGCAATTATCAGAATGCTATTGTAAACTTCTTTTCTTCCTAACTGCAAATTCAAACAAATATAAACAAATGCATGTGGGGAGAAAGAACATGACTCCGATATTTTCCAGGGATCCAAGAAACAGAAGTTATAATTGTAGTATTAAACAAAGCACAGTAAAGTCAAATTATTTTCAAATCATGGAGTGGAAGCTACAACTCAATGGATCTAACCACATGAAAAACCCCTGAAAAAAGTAAGATTGACAGAATCAAGATCTCAGAAGAACCTTCTCAAGAAACAAAGAATTACAATCAATCACACATTAGAGGCAAAAGGGTCATATCTAACTACTTGGATGGCCAATTATGATAATTCAAAAAAGTCCAACTCCCAATTTGTCATTAAAATGGCCCAAAATCATTCATTAAGACATGAAAATGAATACAAGCTCTTCTAGTTCAGTTTACAAGCTGACGGCAAATAAGGGCTTTATTTACTTGTATATACTAGCAATGTTTACAATATAGGCAGGCACGAAGCACTGATTCGGATGAGAGAGAATAATCCCGGAAAACTGGCGAATACATTGTTCTTTTACAGTAAATTCCTATCACTAACAAGATTGTGGAAAAGTTATGCTTCCAAGAGTCAGACATATTCGACAGGAAGAACCTCAAAAGTGTAGCTGTTGGGGTGGCATGAACAAGGGAATTCAAGAATCGAGATTTTCAGTCATATACCACATCCAAAAACAAAATCCCGCACCATCTGTTGTGTAGCAGGTTATTGATGTGCAACTCATGCAAATCAATGCATATGCAGCACCTCATTCAAGCAGTTTAGCTATCTTCTGGTCATAAAATAAGCACACTATACATCCGTATATTCCCATTTTTAGGCAGCAGCTTTTTTTCAGGAATCTGTATGCTCTTCTAAACTGCAAATACCAAGAAAGCCGAATATACTTCATCTCACAGTTCAAAGGGGATACTAGCCATACAGAAAACTTCTAAGTTTATCGAAATAGAAGAGTTAGACATGACCTACCGTGAGGATCCCGAAGAAGTAGAATTAAAGTCGTTGTGTAATAAACTCATGTGGTTCTCAACAGCAATGAAACTACTTTCCATTGCTTCAGGTGAAACCAAGGAGCTGTTAAAGCTTACAGCTGAGTTCACTCTGGATGACATCCCTGACAATACAACATAATTCTCTGAGTGACTTGCCATTGTACTGAAACTAAATGTAAGATTAACTGTATACTTGTGACTTCCGAAATGGACTCTTTCTTGTTGGCATGATCAAATCATTGAAAACAAAATCTATAACATAGTACAAAATACAAGGGTGATCAACAATCCCCATACTTCGTAACCATTTGAAAATATATATACTACAAGCATCAAGGCAGGAAAGTATAAAGTGGTTCAGCTCACCGAAATAAATGAGATAGGGACTACCTTGACAAACTATCACAACACAGAAGAGAACAGTTAATAGCATGGCAAAGAAGCTTCCACCAGATGATGAGGGCGATGATGAACCCTTTCCAGCTTTCATTTTCTTCAATGCCTTCATCCTTTCGATTCTTGCACGTTTGATCATTGCAAGTTCAGCAAGTTCTTTAATCAGTTTCTGATCAGCAGCATCCAAAGATAATCCTCTGGGAGGCCGGGGAGGTTTTGGGTGCTTCTTAGCGCTCATTGTCTTTCGCTTGTCCTTCTTGGATTTCTTTTCCAATGGATCTGTATGCACCACAGTTTTGTCAAGTTCTATCAGCACTTGCAAATTCTCTGAAGAACCCTTATTGCCATTTTCTGCATTTCCTCCCAAATTCTCCCCTTTTCCACCCTTCACTGACCCATCAACACTGGAGCACGAAATTGGATCAGAACTTGTTTCTTCATTCGAAGTCCTAAAGCTCTCGATATCAACTGCAGTAAAATCTCTTTCCATCACAGGAATGTGATCAATCAAACATTCACAGAGCTACCATCCCCAAATTAAGTACTCATACAAGATTTTCTGAACCCCTCGCCAGAAAAGAACCAAATTTCTTCAATTCAAGCTAAATTTTTCTATCAATATGAATATTCTTGATATAAACAAATAAATAAAGAGCTTTCCAAGCCAAAAAAGCTTTCCAAGGACAGAAAATGCAAAATAGGAAAGTAAAATATGACTTTTACAAGAGTCCTTCCGCAGTCAAGTCAATTCTTACTTCCAGCAATATCCAGAAATTGAGGATTCAAAGGTTCCCTATATGCATTCACAATAAATGAGTAAGATTAACAGATTTGAAACTCCAAGATCATAAAACAATTAATAGAACTTGTAAATTTGAAACTAAAATGAGCTAATTATCAAACAAACTAATTAGCTACCGAACATTTAATCTTTCAGTGAGCCAAGAAAGAAACAAAGGAAACAGCAAGCAATTGATCAAGTTAATTACCGATTCAAACACAAAAATACATTAACGAGGGCACATAATATGAAAATGGAGAAAAAGAGAGAATCGAAGAAATTTGAAAGAAAGGAATTTACCTTTGAGGGAAAGAAAGGAAGCCCAGATCCAGAGAAGACAAAAAGCAAAGAAGGGACAATGCATATGAATTTGAATAACTGAAGTGGGTATTCTAGTATTTATTTAGTAGAGCTATGGATGATGATGAGAGAGAGAGAGAGAGAGAGAGAGAGAGAGAGAGAGAGAGAGAACAGAGCGACAAATAAGGATGAGCACACGAGGGTTCTTTCTGGAGAGACTATGGGGGCAGAGGAAATTAGGGAACAACCAAGAAGCTGCTAATTCTGCTTGGGTTGGGTCCCTTCCTTCCTTTACTTTCCATTTCCAATACCACATTTTTTGTACAAAGGACCTCTTCTTCTTCTACCCCCTCCCTGTCACAGTTACTTCCCACTCTGACACACTCCTCGTTTCAATCAAACTCTTTATTAATGCTTCATTTGAATTTGAAAAGAAGCCATTTAAGATGATTTCAAATCTTGATTTATTCAGCAAATAAAAATTCTTGATTCACACTTTCAAATTCTCCAAAGTTGTGCTTATTATACTTTTTTAAAAAAATAAAAGTGCAGAACTTGACATTCATTTCCAATTTTATTATACAATATAAATGTGAATATTACAAGTAAGATTTGCAAAGTTACCAACAACTGTAATAATTCCTCATAAAAGATTTGCCTAATAAATCAGAAACAAACTATTATCAAAAGTAACTTGTTTAATATAATCTACATAATTAAAACAGATTCTTTTCGACAATAATAGAGATTTTTTCTCATCAATATAACACTATAAAATGTTAATATTCACCTCTTGCAAGATTCAATTGTCATAAACAAATATATATTTTGTAAATAACCTGTTATACTTGAGTTCCTGCAAGATTCATGAAGAATGGTGGTGGGGAACCAAGCATAACATAGTCAGTCACCTATTAACAGTAGAAGTAAAAATGGATGAGTGAGTTTGAGTCCATTGTCTCTTCTCTACTTGTTCTTCTTCCTTTCACCGACACTTTCTTTGAAAGGGCTATGGCAACCAAACTTATAACTTTTTTCGATCCTTTTCCGGCATATTTAATAAAAGAAAATAACATGTGATGCAACCAAAAAATGATGTTGCAAATCCAATAATAATATCATGTTTCCCTAGTTGATTATGGATATGTAGGATACATTATATTGTATCCGTAACAATATCATGTATTGCAAGAATATCAAAAAAAAAATCTATTTTGTCACTCATCGAAATTATTATATGGTAAGTTATTTATTTTCTTATGTATAATAATGTTTTGAAATATTTACCAGTCAAAATATATAGAGAGGTTAAGGAGAATATTTTAAAATCTTTTTCATTTATGGCAAGTTTGACCGGCAAGATTATCTGTAAAAGAAAAATTCACTAAATATCATACTTAGAGGCCAATTTTAACTGTAAGAAAGTAACATAACAGGCTAAGTTTGTTAAGCCAAGAAAGAGGAGAAGAAATGAAGAGTTGAAATATTTAGAAAGGGAAATTAATGAAGAGATATTTGGTGTAGTGAAGGTGGGAAACTAGCTTAGGCCCCCATTTTACTCAATAATAGTCCAAGGTTTAATGAACCAAATCGGATCACCATGTGAATGGTTCAAATCATCTTGGGACATGACATGACCTCTTCATGACACCTCCTAATTGCATTGCACCCAAATAATACACAGGACAATCACTACACTGTTTCAGCTGAAATCTTCTAAATTTTCACCATAAAAAAATTTCAATCTCTTGACAAAAATCTCAAAATTAAACTCTATACAAATACATTTGTTTCGATCATAACCTTTTATTGTTATAAATTTTGTAAGACATAACTTATTGAGATAAGTCCAATAAAAAACTGTCAGCGAAACTTTCAATATACACTACCAGTACATATTTTATTTGTTCATAACCCTTTTGTTATAAACTTTGCCTTTTCGGCATACACAAGTTGAGCGATCAAATAACGTTTTCTCTATTATCTTTTAAACTATGCAAAATTAAGTATGGGAGTCCAATTGAAGAACAATCTCCTTTGACCCTTGTTGACTTCTTTCCACAAACACAACACTCAGAGTTCGATATTCATCAACCATCTTCTTACCTTTTATGGAGACTCCTCTATCAGGCGATTATGGTTAATCAAGAATGGCCCTCTGTGGGTTCCAAGAAACATTGTCACATGGGATTAGATGTTTGATGTATAGAGTATCCCAAATGGGAGGGGGGCTAAGATTAAACATGTACAGAAAAGTTTGAAGCCCTTTTGACAATCTAATTAGGATTTTCACAAAAATCTCAAAATCAAACTATATTCAATCACATCCCTCAAGTCTCGAATGCTTTGGTTTGCTTGATCATGCATGTTACCGACAACAAAGATGATGGATTTTTATTATATGAAGAGGTTATTACAACCTTAATAGTTATCTGTATCTTGCAGCAAACCACACATGATGATGATGATGGTTGTGTACATTTGCAAGCAATCACAATACATAGAATAACCAAATCTGCGGATGTTAGAATTTGAAAATGGCAGCACCACTTGAAGGTTTGGAAGCGAAAATGAATAGGCCGAGGTCGTTATTATTGATTACTCCATTCTCAATTCTAGATTTATAAAATTGTTCCTGAGATAAATGAAAACGGATGATTGTATCAATGCATCGGCTAAAAGAAAACAAAAATCTTGAATTTTTTATTGGGAAATACTAATAACTAACCTTCAAATTGAGAATGAACTCGGGAACTGCAGCCTCTTTCACCAAAGCAACTGCACAACCACCCCATCCAGCTCCGGTAAGCCTTGCCCCAAGAGCACCATTTTCTCGACAAACAGTTACGAGTTCTTCCAACTCAGGACAGCTAGTAAAAACAACTAAATGAGGTTAATGATCATCTACACTGAAAAGCACAGAAAATCTTGTTAAGAAACTCTGTTCCGGAAAAGTTCTTTACTTTCTACTTTCACCACCCTCCTTTGGATAGGCCATTCGAGTATGCAAACACATACTACCTTATATTCCTTCTACTTCAACTTCTTATTTTACATCCGGGATTGTTAATTCAGAAAGAACGGCTACCACTTTTGTTTTATACGTCACACAAAGTGTTAGTGAGGTCACGTGCTCGTATATCTTAAATATACTTTATACATTAGGATGTCCATTTCCTCTTAATACACTCGACAAGTCAAATTAAGATATAACCGAAGCAAGCATTAAAAGAATACAAAGATAAAATTCTACCTGCATTCATATAAAATGCTGCAGCTTTGGTGGCTTTCATTCATTAGGTCACCGAGCTTCTTTAGCTTATCTTCTTCACTGCAGGCACCAAATAAACCCTTGTCAAACAGATAAGTTTTTAAGAGCATTACTATTTTTCCAAGATAATAAAAGTATATATCGCCATAACGCATAAGAATTTGGTCCCATAAGATATGAAAAAACAGAACCAAATTTGAGCAGCCCTCTGGAAATTCAATTAAACAAGGATTATCATGTACAAAAGCTTAGTAATAAGACAGGATCTTATAGACGAATTAAACCATCTAACTTGCCTCAAATCTGATGATACGGTATCTTTGAAAGCATATACACGCTTTGCTTCGGAGTAGACATGAGCAGCCCTCTGTAAAAATTTTGGAACAAATTAGTATTCATTCAAAAGAACGGGAAATCATTAGCGATGCATGAAGAGAAGAATATTCATCAAAACAAATAAACAAATGAACCAGCATACCTGATGCAGCTTAAAATTCTTAGCAGCTCTGAGAACATCCAAAGAAGAAGGAGAGGCGGCAAAAACAGTTTCCAATTTCTCCTCTGTAATTTTCTCAATTTCTTCAGCACTATACGGTTCATTCTTCAAAAATTCCTGTTGAGGACCAGAGTGTAAGAACCAGAATATGGACGATATGAATATGCATAAACAACTGCTACAAGGCACCTTCATTCCGTTAATATTACTATTAAATGAGAGTCAATAAAATGCAAACAAATAAATCTGAATGAAGCTCTTCAAAAATTTGGAAAAATATAAAGGCACCTTGACAGCAAGGCCAGGATCAGAAGACCCATGTGTGCCTGCAAATGCCACACACAGTCCTTCAACATCTGAGAGCGTCTTCACATTAGATATTGCATCCTCGGGTTTCATCCCTAGCTTTATGCCAAGTACAATCTGCAAAAGCAAAGAATATGTAACTTTACAAATTTCATCAGCATCAGGGAGAAATAGCACCATATGCCAATTGAAAAGAAACATTTTCAAATGCTATCCTCTATACAACAACTGGAACAAAATCATACGATTAAAAATAAAGTAAATCTTTCACAAGATGAGAATAGGTAAAGAAGATAACACTCACAGCAGCTAGCCGACATTCAACAACCCGATTGTTGTAATTGGTAGCGGCAGTAACAGCTTTTTGTGAGACTGCCAGCGAGTGGGCTATAACAAAAGTTCCACCATCAGGAAGTTGTACATCGGTTGCACGAACAGGGTTGAAATCAATCAGCTCTGCGAAGCCAGGTTTGGCCATGACAGATATAGCCTACTCATTGAAGAAATATATTAGCCGTTACATGCACAGAACATTCAAATGCATGAGTAAAAATTCCATGGTCCCTAATAACCATGAATTTTTTAATAAACCAAATTCATCCAATTTTATATGGCACATTTCATGTGTTTCAAGAAAAATTCTCTAGTGAGTACTAGACTTGGGTAAAACCAAGATCGCAAAATATTTTCTTTCACAGAATTTTCTAAAGATTCAGATAGTTAATGGCACTGGTCACGCACAAAAAAAATACAAAGGAAAAGCTAACTGTAACTATTACCTGGTCCATTCCACCAGATTGAGTTCCAATATGCCTTTCACACTCACATGTAAGCTGAGCAATTTCTTTCTGTGAAATAAAAGCAAACAAAAAATTCTTAATGAGCACCTTTTCCTCCTTCACATCAAACAAGATCAGCAGTACATTAAGAAAACAAGACCCACAGCATCAAGCATGAGGTCACTACTCAAACTTTTAACAGTTCACAAGTACATGAATATCAAAATCCTTATGGAATCCCTAAGAACTGCATCAAATGCAACGTGTACTCAAAATGCCTAAGCTCCAAAAAAGACCAACTCTAGGAAGGAAATAAATGAAAAGGATGATCATTCCTCTGCCTGTATAAACTATAATCCTCTCACATTCCTAAACACCAGTTCACCTTATTACAAGTGCTAAAAAGTTCTCAGGTCGGGTATTTTAACCAAGAATAAACTACCTTGGGAGCATTCACACCAAATGCAGCCATGAGAGCAATTGTAGAAGAACAAACAAAAGCTGCAGAGCTTGACAGTCCAGATCCTGGGCAAAAGAAGGGTAAGAATTCAATCACACATATCATCGTAATTATCTGTGCATTCAGTGCAATAGCAAATAAAATACCAGTTGGGACAGTGCCATCGACAATGACATCAAGACCAACTGGTGCACCAGGATCTACCCCTTTTGATTTGGCATACTCATGGAATCCTTTGTACCTGTGGATCTTCCGTAATTAGTTTTGGAATACTTCAAGTATTTTGTGAATAAAAAACTGTGAACACAAAACTCGAGCAGCAATGTCCATACAATTGAGCCTCAAGTCCCACAAAGATTACGATATGTAACAGATTAACAGCCCCCTTTCCAAGCATTTAGTTGAAATTCATTGTAATGAAAGGTACACAAATCATTCCTTCAAAGCATAATGACACAGGAAAAATATCTTACCCACAAATGAAGTAGTGACCCCATCTGTGATTCTTCAAATCAATTTCCTGCAAATAACAAGGGTTAAAACCAGATCAAAGATAAGCAGACCCAAATATCCCATTTTATTAGTAGCTTATATTTCCATTCTTTCAAGGCATTTTTACACGTAGCCCCTCCTGCCCATGGCTGTACCAGAGTAATTGAAAAATGAGACAATGTCCAGCAGAATCCCATTCTTTATCTTCTCAGAGCAATTTCATTATTCCTCCAAGATTTTCTAATAAAAAATGTTTTCGCAAATCCTCCTGCTTTCTGACAAAATATGTTAACTCTTTTTTTCTCCAGAATTAACAAGTTCCTCCATTGTCTTGTGTAATATTTTAAACATCAAAGAAGACACAAAAAAGAAAAACACAGAGCTTTAAGACGATAAACTTCTATAATTAAAAGCAAAAAAAGACACATCTTTATTCATCTAACTTCAAATTCATCATCAGAGATACACAGTTAACATATATGCATCAAAGTTCCTTTCTTTAGGCAATACCTGATCCGGGTCAGCAGGATAAGTGCACATAGGGTACTTCTCATTATTAACATTAGCAATCCGAAGAATCTTTTCTGCCTGGTTAATTCGAATAGCTACAATAGTATCTTGCCGAATAGCCATGGGCAGCACAGAGTAACCCTCATAGTCTATATGCTCCCCAATCAAATTTACTCTCCCTACAAAAAAATCATTCACAAAGACCCCAATTCACAATTTCATGCAAAATTACATTATCTGCTAAGAACAAAAAGCATAAAGATTTTGACTTTATTTTACCTGGGGATCGAGCATAAACATCAGGGGAATGGCCGAAGAATTCGACAAACTTGGACTTCAAATTATTAAAGCGCAATTCAGCTTCTTCAAATTGTGATCCACTACCATAAACAGGTTCAAGATTTTGGCATACAGGTACGGGCAATTCTTCATGTCTTGCCATTGATCAAACCAAAAGAATTGAATTCTCCAAATAAACAGAAAATTTCTCAACTTTGATAAGAACAACAAAGAGTCGATTTAAGTATTGCAAGAATCTTTATGATGGAGTAAAAAATATTGAGAATTATGAGATGGGATTGCGCAAAAGCCAGAAAAAGGCAGGCTTTTTTTTCGTCGATACGGATAAAGAAAATGTAAGACAAGAAAGGATTGTGTCCACCTTTCAGTATATTTAAAAGCCCAGAAATTACGGCTTAATATCTATCTGCTTATCCCTCGTTAGTTATCATCGAGCATGATTTACAAATTTATAAAAATAATATATTTTAGAAATTTCTAAGCCTGAATTAAATTTGGCCACCTTCTTAATTTTTACTTCTTTTTTAAGTTATTTTTAAGATTATTAATGCATAGATAGTCTTATAAAAATTACAGGTTAATATCTACCTGTTCATTGCTTATCAGTTATCATCGAGCATGATTTATGAATTCATAAAAATAATATATTTTAAAAATCTTTAAGCCCAGATTACATTTGACCACTTTCTTAATGTTTACTTCTTTTTGAAGTTATTTTTAAGATTGTTAATGCATAGATGGTCTTATAAAAATTATTAAGTTAATATCTAATCTGCTCATCGCTTATCAGTTATCATCGAGCATGATTTATAAATCGATAAAAACAATATATTTTAGAAATCTTTAAGCCAGATCAAATTTGGCCACTTTCTTAACCTTTTACTTCTTTTTAAAGCTATTTTTAAGATTGTTGATGTATAGATGGTCTTATAAATTCTTTGCTAATGGAGATATTAAAGCTAAGTATTAGTGTTCCTTGTTACTCTGGCTCAAAAGGACAAAGAGATAGGGTGAAATTATTTGTTTCATTTATTAGTATTTGTATTTTCTATCCATTCAGGGTGCGAACTTTTATTTGTAATATAGTTTATTCAACTCTTTGGTTTTAAAAATTCATTTGATTGTAATGGTTTTATATATTTGGATAAGATTTGGTTTTGAGATTTTTGTTTTGGATTCCGTAAGAGTTGAATTGTTGGTGAGATGTGGGTCCCAAAACTGAAATTTGAGATGATGTCCTATCTCATCCAAGTATTAAAAAAAAAACGCCTTTTTGAACCAAAAAAAAAAAAAACAAGCCTAAGAGAGTGTAAATACCCTCACATTATTTACGTGTTATTTAAAATACCCTTAAACTATACTTTTCAAAATTTTACCCTCTAATTATTTTTAACTCGCTAAAACTATTCTTCTGACCTATTTTATGGTGACTTTCGGTTAATTCTGTGGTGATTTTCGACCAATATTATAGTGATTTAGAACAGAGACCACCATAAAATTGGTCGAAATAATAATTTTAGCGGCCAAAAAATAAGTAGAGGATAAAAATAATGAAAAATAAAATTTAAAGACATTTTAAACTGCTCGTAAATAATATAAGGATATATATACTTTTTACCAAAAAATTATTGTTTTATTCCAATCCCACCATCTAATCTTACTTTTTTTTTTCTTTTTGGGGAAAGAAAACGACCTAATTTTTACTGAATTATAGGCTTGATCTCGTTTTTTCTCTAAATTTATATAGTATATTCCTAATTTGTATTTGAACAATATGTTTATGCACTTAATATATTTTAAAAATTATTCTCTTTACCTAATTTGAATATTTAATTCAATAAATTCAACGAATAAAACATTAAGGTACAAATAGATAAATGGACATTTCATTCAAACTTTTCTATCAATGACTAGATCAAAGAAAATAGACATACAATCATATTATATCCTTACACTTGAATATCGTCTTACTACATGCATTTACATTTGGTACCTTGAATATCACGTCACCAATATTTTATTTTTATATTTTATTTTTAGTGATAGAAAACTGATTTATCTAACTGAAAAAAGAATGGGATGGGGAGAAAGATAAGTGATACCCACCCATTGGATTATTATTATTACACAATGCATATCATATCATGAAGAAGAAGAATAATGGAATGGATAATGGGTTGATTTGTAGGTAGGCACAAGTTTTCAAGGCTTTTTTAGGTTTAGAAAACAAAATTGTTTTTTTTAATATTTGTTGTTTCTATATATTTTAATTTGGATGGGAAGTCAAATATAAAAATAAACAAGTAATGTAATGTAATGTAATCTGTCTTCTGAACATTCTTTAATAAATTATTTATACAGATATGCTTGGTTTTGTTTCTTTAGGTGTGACTTATGGACCAACCATAATTCTATGTATTTTCCTTTTCATTATTTTGTTATTTGAATCTCAATAAAAATTTATTAGCAAATAATAAGAAGTTTTTTAATACACCATTTAATATAATTCCTTCAGTAGTAATTTCTTCTGAAAATTTATCTTTTAAAGTTCGGAATATATATTTTATAAAATTTATATTGATAAAAGTACTATATATGATGTACTAGATGATCCCGTGCAAGAATATGTTAAATGAGTGTTATTATAATATCATCACTACTTTTATTAGAGTGTAACACTTTTGTTATTGACAAAAAAAAAATGCAATACTTTTGTGGGTTTGTCTAATATTTATCCCTCGCACATGTTAATACGAATAAATTTACACTAAATTTGCTAATTCAAATATAACAAAATTCTCATTAAATCATCTGTGAAAATTTTGCAGTAATAATGATCACATATATTTATTTACCTTAATTGTATCAATCAAAATCTTTAATATTTTCTCTCACCTCTTTAGGGTTTATATTTTCTCCATAAGGTTTACTTTTTATTTGGTAGGTTTTCTTTTTTAAACAATTTGGTAGGTTTTATTTGGTATATTATATTAATAAAACCTACCAAATTAAAAATAAACTATAAGGGAAGAAGTAAATCTAAAAAAAAAAATACTATAAAAGGAAATGTAGATCATCCTAATTTTTTTAATTTTTTTTTTGGGTGGGGTGGATGAGTAGGGAAGGGGCAAGAATATAGATAATATTAAAGATTTTAATTAACACAATTAAAATAAACAAATATAAATTAATATTACTACATGTAAAATTTTTGTAATTTATTTATGAGATTTTCGTTATATATTTTTTACTAAATAGTGTGAGTTTATCCGTATTAATGTGTGCCTCTATGACACGCTGCTAGACAAATCCTACTTTAATTATACTCTTCTAACTCTTTTTATTTATTTATATTGGGTCTATTAAAATAAAAATATATGTGCACTAGTTCATATTTAATAAATTTTATAAAGTTAAAATTTTTAAATTAAAAAAAAATTATATCATAAATTTAAAAATTATTTTCTGTTATGGGGCGCACCGCAAAAAAGTATATATTCAATACGAACCTCTCATTTCTTTTTCTTAGAAAATAGAAAGATAGTCACATGAGCTACATTGGAAAAAGTTGCGGGCCAATTTATTTTTTGTTTGTTTTGTTTTATTTTATTTTATTTTTTTCTGAAAAGGCTTGCGGGTCAATAACTTGCTTGAAATATAAGTTACTTCAACTCCAAAAAGTAACAAGAAAAAAATGGGGAAAATTTTGACTTGCATATAAAAGTTTGTGGCTCCTTTAATATAGTTGCTTATAATTTTTTATTATCAATCTATTTTTTTAAAAAAAATTATTCATCTCATATTTGAATATAATTATTTCTCTATAATTTCAAACATTATTTTTTATATATATGCAATAAATTTTAGTACCGTTCTAACGTTTAATTGAAGGCGATTTTTTTTTAATTATTATGCTTCGTATAAAAAAAATAAAAAGGAAAAAAAAGAAAAAAAAAAAAGTAGCTCCAAAGAGATTCGTGGTGTCACATAGTGGGCTGAGGCTGAATCGTGAATCCTTGTGAGAAGGAAAGGTATGGATTCTCTTCCATTATTAATATATACTGCCAAGCAGCATATAACTGCTTCACTTGTGAACTTATACCATCTTAATAAGGCCAACCCAAACTTATCTTCACCACACAATCATAACCTAAAATAGAAAAATATTTTCAAAAAAATGTAAAGACAAACTAAGTGACCAAAATAGCATCAAAAAGCATTTTCTTTGTCATACTTTACTTTTTAAATAAATAAAATGTAATATATATTCAAATAGAAATAAGTACCTTGGAATTTAAAACAAACTTTCTAGATTAGCACTATTTTTACATAATTTTTAAAGCATATTAGCAAAATAGCTTGATGTAGTGGAACTGCCACAAATAGTTAGGGTTAGATTTTACAGAATAAGAATTCGTTTTGTAAAGTGAATCTGAATTACTCCAAATTATGTGAATTTAGACTGTTTACCTTTATTGAATATTGAAAACTTTTCAAAAGTGTCTTAAAATACTCACTTAATTATTAAATAGAAAAGAATATTTGGTTAAAATATTTTTTGTTTAATGATTAGGAGTTGAGGTGCTTACTTAATTTAGACTAATGATGATTAAGTCCACATGTAGTGTCTCATTATCCTCAAAAAGTTATCTTTATATTATTTATTTAACAACACTAGAAAGTGATATTTAAACATTGTTCTTACCTTTTTATAAAGAAAGATGCAGCAGCGTTGAACAAAATTAAATAAAAAAACAAATCACGCAGTGAAATTATGATTGGGGAATTTTATCAAACACCTTGCGAGCGGTATATAAACAATGGAAATGGAATCAAAAATCATCATGGCAAACATTTGGACACTGAAAAAAGGCAATTGAGGGGCTGAGGCTCTACTTGAATACCAAACGTGTCTTGCTCGTGATTTTGCAAGATTTCTACAGGAATAATAAACAAACAACATCCTTTACACTTTTTCTTGGTGCGCTGCCCTTTTTGCTTATAATTCTAGCTCCATTCATTTGGATTTTAGACTCAAATTGATTCCAATTTTTTATTCTTTTTTTTTTTTTTAATTTTGAGTCTATCTTTACTTACAAAAAAATAATACAGATTTATTTTTTATGAAATTAAGGCAAATAATAAAAATATTTGCTTGAATAGAAATACAATAATGAGTATTTGAGTGATAAGAATTACAAGTGATAAAAAATTAGTTACTCAATATCTTTAGAATACAATTTTATTCTATTCATGATTTCTTTTTATAAGTTTGGAGTATAATTCTTGTATATAACAAATATATATTAAGTATCTTTATAATTATAAAGGTCATTCCCTTAAAAAATGTATAATTATAAAGACCATTCATTATATTATCAAAAATTTATAAGTTTATAGGTTTCTTACCTAAAATATATAACACCTTCTACATTATTAAATTTCATCCTAAAATTTTGATAGTAAAAATTGAAAAAACAATTGAATTGTAAGAAAAAAAGAATCTCATGTGTCTAATGCAGCATAGAGCTGCCTTACTCTTACATACTTCCAAAGTTTTTTCAACCAAATAATAATAATAAAAATAATAAAACAAAACAAAACAAAATATACCACCAAATTTTGTTGGTTGATTTAATATGTACATGTATCTGTCTAGCCTATCAGTATTAGGGTTTTTTTTAAACAATCTATTAAAGTGGCCCCAAATTTTTTTTTTATCTGTAATTTGGTCATAACGCACAATGGTTGTACGTTATTAATTAGGATAACGCACAACCATTGTGCGTTATCACTTAATTCAAGTTTTACTCCCTTAATCCACCGATGTGGCGGATAACGCATAACGTTTGTGCGTTATCAGCCACATCATTTTTTTTATTTTTTATTTCTTTATGTTGATTAGAATTTTGAAAAACTTTTAATATGAATAACTCCGCGATCAGATGTCCGTTTCACGCGTATGACCACTCGTTTTGATGGTTCTCGTAAAGCTAAACGCAACGGCATCGTCGAAAAAGTGATCCGGATGCGTTTTGGGGCAAAAAAATTGTCTTGTACAGTCAAAAACTTTGACGGGGCATAACTTTGTGTTTGGACGTCCAATTGAGGTTATTCTTGTGAGCATTTTGGGTATTTTTTTCGAGATCTACGCGTCGGCAAACGGCTTTAGATAGTTTCCACCAACCATTCCCACAAAAACCTCATATTTTCATTTTAATTTACGTTTTTGTAATTTTCTAATACTTTCTCTCTTATTAACTAAAAAATTACGAAGCCAATTTGAAAATTAAATAGAGGAGAAGTCTTTTTTTTATTCTAATTAAAAATTCAAATGATTGAAGTTAGTAAATATTGAAATACATAAATACTTTATTATTAAATAAAATCTCATGCACATATTACATAAGATTCAATGGTGGTCTATTGGTTAGTCTTTTATTTTATTTCTCATGAGGTCAAGTGTTTAAATTTTGTTGCAAAACTTTAATTTAAAAAAAAAAGGAGAAAATTTTGAATTAAGTGATAACGTATAATGGTTATGGCCAAATTACGCATAAAAAATTTTTTTGTACCACTTTAATAGCCTGTTTAGAAAAAAGGGCTTTTTGTAGAAAAAAAACCCAGTATTATATGTGATTTGATTTTTCTTGCTTTTATATAACTCATGTTTTATAGTTGTTCAAATTTTCTCCTTCTTTGTGTTAGAAGAATTATTTTGATTATAATAACTTTGTTCCATTTTATATTATTCAGAAGAAAAGAAACAAAAAGTTGGTTGAGTTGTGATGCCATACAAGCTCAAGCACTGCCTAACGACAAACTTGTGATGCAATTTGAGAATGAAATTAGTGATGAGAGAGAGAGAGAAAGACTTGTCCCAAAGTGGGTAGCCGTTTGAGGGAAGAGAGCCACCGTTTTCAGCTAATGGCCGAAACAGGAGGACTTCACTGCCCTATAAATAATACATGTATTGATGATGGGCTGTAATGCTGGGCTCCTTGATTCTTTTCTGATTGAAACCCAGTATCAACAACCCAAAACAAAGCACTACCCTCTGCCTGAATTAATGTTTAAAAATATTCGAAAATATTAAGGAAAAGTTTCTATTTCATCCCTAAATAATTGAAGCTTCATCGATGTGGTTCCTCAATTTTTTTTTTTAAATTTATTTGTTCTTAAATAATTTATATTTATCATTTTTAGTCCATTTAGGACATGTTTATCCCTATAAAAAAAATTAAACTTTTTGCATCAAAAAATTAAAAAAAGTTTTGAAAGTTCACAAGAATAATATTAGTAAAAAAAACTCAAAATCTATTATCACCCTAGTCCCTCTTCTTTTTCTTCCTCAGCAACACCAGTATCCCCATCTTTTGAATGTATTCTAACATAACAAAAAGAATTTATTGCATTTCACCTCTTAAAATTTATTTGAATTATAATTATATCCCTCTATTTTATATAAATTATAAATATATTATTATTATAATTTTATATAGGGTAAAAAGTCCCACGGCACCTGAACTTTCATGTTTTATCTATTTTAACATCTGAACTTAAAAATTATTTATTTTAACACCTCAAATTAAAAAACCTCTCCATCTTAACACTTCCATTCAAAAAGAGGGTTAAGTCTTAACAGCGCAAACCCGCATGCGCGTCCTGTAACCCTTTTCCAAGGACTTTTTGTCAAAAAAAAATTGCTAACTCTATTGAAATTAAACTCTTAGGATCATTTCTATTTGTCGTTCGCCTCTGCGAAGCTCTCAATTTCTCACTCTCCTCAACCCAATAAAAAAACTCTCAATTTCTCACAATCCTCTTTGAAATCTTTATTGTCTATCATACAATGGTTTATTTTATTGAAGCCGTCATTGTTGAATCCATCATTGTTGATGGGTTTGAAGCTTTTGAAGAATGACTTCAACCTCATAATAGGGGATACGAGATAGGGACGTACATTTTGATCCATATACAGAGTACAGTAAGTTTGAAAAGTTGTTGTTCATAATTTATTCTGGAATACTTTGATTTTTTTGCTTTAAAAAAGTTTGAAACTTTTTCTTGTTCTTGCTCAAAAGTTGAGATATTTTTAATTATTTCCTTTAGTTTTAGGTTCTAAAGTGATGTATCTTTACTTGCTTATGTTAGGTATTTATATTTGGATATTTATTTTGTTTTTGAGGTATCTAAGGGACCATAATATTAAGTTATCCTATTTTGTTTAAAAAAAAGCTCTTTTTTTTTTTTTTTGTCTTTAAATGGTTGAAAACCCCCACCATTTTTGTTTGATAGTACTTCGAGCTCCGTTTAAATTGTTTTTTGGTATATTATGTTTTGATGTGGTAATTGGTATTGTTTCTTGTGTAATCAAAAAAAGTTGAAATTTTTACATTAAAACTTCATCATGGAGGGAATCTTACAGAGGGCTAGTATATACATTACGAAGATTGGGAGATAGATTATATTGACTATTGTCATGCTAAAAAATTTTCAATGCAAGAACTTTGGGAGATGTTGAGACAACTAGGTCATGAAGAGGATATAATGTTACTGTATTATTTAGAACCTCGTGGTGATATGAGAACTGGGTTAGTGCAGTTGGTGAATGATAAACATACATTGAAAATGTGTGAACTTGTAAGTAGGGTGAGGTTGTTTGAGGTCTTTGCTGATCTAAAAATAGAGAAAGAAATAAAGAAAATTTGGATGAATGATCATGAGTTTAATCCAATAGAAAAGAGGAAGCCATTAGTCCATCTTGAAGAGTTGAAAAATGACAATCCATCTCCAAAATAACCTCTCCAACCAAGGAAGAAGAAAAAGCAATTGTTGTTGCTACCTGCTCAAACCAAGGAAGGAGAAACAGAAACTTAGCCATGTACTAGTACAATTATTCAGGGAGAAGGTGCTAGGAGAAATAATGAGGAAGTAAGGGACTTAGACAATGATATTTGGGACAGAATCGGTAAAGAGATAGATGAGATACTAAGAGCAGATATTGATAAATGAGCACATATGTGGAGTGAGAATGTGCGGGATAGGGTAGATTTGGGCAACAACACAAGTGATCAAGAAAATATGTAAGAGCCAGATTTGGGCCATGACAAAAGTTAACAAGGAAATGGGCAAGGGGGAGATTTGGACATCAACATAAGTGAACAAGAAAATGTGCAAGGAGCAGAGTTGTGCAACAGCTAAGTGGACAAGAAAATGTGCAAGGAGTGTTCCCAAATGAAAGTGATGATTCTTCTGAAGGAGATGATAGTTCTAATGAGGATTTCAGAGCTAATCATTTCACTGATAATGAAGATTATGAAATGGATGATGATCTTATTCAAGAGGATATAGATAGAAATATGGTAGAAAGAGGAGAAACGAATTGAGGGGCTACAAGGTAAAAAGACCAGCTAATGAAGATGAGGGTGATCCAGATGGTGTTAATAATGAATTTTCTGATGGAGTTAGTGATTCAGAAGATGAAACTGTTGAATTCAGGGTAGATATAAGAACTTTAATACTAAAAGGGACATAATGAGGCCTATTTTTTAACTGAGTAGGAGATTTATTGATGCACCTGAATTTAGACAAGTTGTCAGAAATTATTTGATTATAAAGGGAAAGACTGCAGACTTCATCCAAATGAACCAAAAAAGGTAAGAGTAAAATGCAATAATAAAACTTGTGGTTTGAGTGTCTTTGCTTCTATTGAAGCCACTGATAAGAGCAAAGACTTGGTTGTGAAATCTATGAATCTAAAGCACACTAATTGTACTCATGTATGAAAAATAGACATATCACAGCAGAATAGATAGATAGGAGGTATTTGGAAATGGTGCAAGTTCAAAGCGATATCCCAATACAAAGCTGGAATTAGCAAATACCAGGCTTATGCAGCAAGAAAAATTGCAAGGCAGTGGATCAGTAGTGCATGTGAGAATCAATATGAAAAGTTGTGGAGTTACGCATCTGAATTAAGAAGAACCCATAGAGATAGTACACTTGAGATGACACATGAGAATTTTAGAGAAAATAGTGGGCAACCTAGATTCATGAGATTTTATTGTTGTTCGGAACTACTAAAAGAACATACAGAGGGCAGTTACTTGTTGCGGTGAGTATGGATCCTAATAATGTTTGATCACCAATTGCATATACATCAGTTGAAAGAAAAGCATATAACCAATGGAAGTGGTTCTTTGAGTTATTGATAGAGGATTTAGAGATTCCTAATGAAGGACTACATTATACATTTATTGACATAACGTATCCAATTTGCTATTATAATATGCAGTTTTTGTTTAAAATTTTACTTCTTTTATTACATTTTTTGTAGGATCTAGATGCTGCTTTGGCAGATGTTTTGTCGAATTCTGAACATAAATTCTATGTGCAACATATGTATATGGAACTTCAAGAAATTGCATAGAGGCGAAGCCTTGAAAGACTTGCTATAGAAGATTACAAGATCAACTAATGAGGCATTATATGTATCTGCCCTAAAAAAGCTTGAAGAATATGACAAGGATGCAAACAGGTTATGAACTCTGAACAGTTGCAATATCTTATTTCTATTTAGTTATGCATTGTCTTCATTTGTGTATTCTGTCTCACACAGGTGGGTAGTTAATGCTCCACATCCAGATAATGGTGTAGAGCATTTTTTCGAAGGCACACAAAATCTGACATGTTATGCAACAATCTCTATGAGTCTTTTAATTCCTTTATCTTAGAGGCAAGGAACAAGCCAATTATCACAATGATGGAGTGAATCAGAATTATGCTCATGGAAAGTATCCAAGATAGAAGGACAAAAATGTTAAGGAAACCTGAAGGGGTTGCTATCCAAACATTCTAGAAATCATAAAGAGACATGTGATTGAGAGTAGACAATGGAAACATGCATGGAATGTTACAGAGAGTTATCAAGTGCCAAGGTCAAGAAAAATGAAATTCTTAGTAGATTTGAAGTTGAAAAAAATGTACTTCTGAAGCCTGGGTATTATCTAGAATTCCTTGCCCACATGTCATTGCTACAATACATAAAAAAGGATGGGATCCTTATGAGCATGTAGATCAGTATTACAGTAAAGAAACATTCATGAATCTGTATGACAATATTTTGCAACCCATTAAGGGAGAGGCTGAATAGCCAGAAGGTGTGGGAGTCTTACTAGATCCTCCAAGAGCTTACAAACAGCCTGGTAGGCCAAAGAAACTAAGGAAGAGGAAACCTGAAGAAATTGATAGAGAAGATTCAAGGCCACAAAGGATAATGAGAAGAATTATCATCCATTGCACTAAGTGCAAGAAAGCTGGACATAATACGAGAGTTGATATGTGTTATTTTGTAATACATTTATGTGTTATTTGCACGTTTTACAATGTTTATAGTATATAAAATGCACATTTTAGAATAATATCTTTTATTCTTGTCTTAGGTGCGTTCCAATGGAGAAAACGACAGAACGAAAATAGTTAAAAATGGAGTGAAAACGACGAAAATAAAGCTGACAACATAAATGAAGAAGACCTACCACCTGATGTAGGCCAACCTACCATCAGCGGTAGGTCCTGGAGGCAAATCAAAGAAGAAACAGAAGCTTACCGGCAACGATAGGCTACCCCTACCGTCGAGGGTAGGACTTGGCCATAAGAAAGTTAAAGAGGACAGAATCCTACCGCAGACGGTAGGGCTCGACTTACCGTACACGGTAGGTCTTGACTGTGGCAAAGTAATGCGTTTTCTCAGCTTTTAAATGTAATTTTTTCATTCATTGTAGGGAGTTCCGCTATTAGGGCTTAGGGAGGTGAATAGGGTGAACCTAGGTAGAGAATTCCCCCAAATTCAGCCTCAATTAGGTAGGAAATCAGTAAAAAAAAAAAAAAATTGCAATTAAGGGTTTAGAGATCAACAATTGAAGATTCAAAGGCGTAATTTCGAGCTTCAATTAGGCGAATCGAGAGACGAGCTCGGGCGGCATTCTGGATCACGATTTTGGCTTCAACTTTCTCCTAAGCTTTCTTTTCCTTTATTTTTATTGAATTTCAATAATTAGGTTTTGTTTGAATACAATGTTTCGAGGTTAGGTTTTTATGTTTGGATGAGGGTTGAATTCTAATTATTGATTATTATGATCTTAGATTCATTTTATAGAAATATATGTTTGTTTTCAATCAAGTTGTCTTCTAATTGTGTTTTGTTGCAATTTAATTGTCGTGCAATTAAATTTATCTCAAGTGTTCCTAATTGAAAAAGGAAGAACACTCTAGGGCAATCAATTAGGGGTTAATTGGAACAATAGATTAGAGATATGAAATGCACTTTTCGATCTCTTAATCACCTATTAATTACTACACTCATAATTGGTTAGGAAGAGAAAAGATTTTCCTCTAAGAGTTAGTGAGTAGGGTGGCTTTCACCTAGAGATAGGAATTGTCCGACTAGTTGTGATGACCCAACTCGATAATTCAACATCGTTTTTTATAAGCTTCTCCAATTGAATTAGTAACAAGGATTAGGGAGATTCCAACATCCAAACTCTCGCTTTCATAGTTTTAAACACTTGAATTTCTTGTTTTGCCTATTTTAGTTGATAATCGACATTTTTAGCATTTAGTTTCTTTTTCTTCAAAATGATCCATTTTATGCTAAAAATTAGAAGAAATGATTAGTACTTGAGCATTTACCTTTCTTTGAGATTCGACAACTCGGGTGTAACTCGTTGCTACAGTGATAGCTCCACTTGCATGTTACTCTACTTTAGTAGTTTGCCCTATTTATGAAATTTTGACATCAAGAGCTTGCAAGGAAGTTGTTGAAGGAGATGCATCTGTTCATTAAAATAAAGCACTTAAATCAGAACAACAATTACAACAAGCTTCATCTGAGTAACAGTACCTCAAAATCCCTAAGTTTAATTAAGAACAAATATTATTAAATCTTAGTGCACTTACTTCTGCCCAATTTTTATATTTGCAGGCATTTAGGAAAAAAGCTTCAAATTTTGAAACAATCAGGCAACAAACAGGAAGATCTAAGGCAAAAAGGTAGTTGATATGCATTTTTGTCAATGTGGTATCTTGAATAGTGGAAGTATCTTACTTGAGCTTTTACAACCATTTGGAGCTTCCAAATCAACCAAACCTGGAACCATCAGTTACAACCAGTGTTGAAGTCCAAATTACTGGAAATGAACAACCAACAAGCCAGCAAACTGTCTAGGACTTGCCTACACAAACTGGCCAGGATTTGTCTACACAAACCAATTCTCAAGGCAAAGAGCAATAGGGTTCAAATCCTACAAGAAAAATAGCAAAATCAAGAAACATGAGATCCTATGAGGCATTTGGACAGGCTTGGCTTGGACAAGCAGGGAAAAGAAACAAGTATTCATCACTTCGACATCAACCAAGGCATGAATCTGCCAAGAAGAAGAGAAGAGAGAATTGAATATCTTTAATTTAAGGTTGTATAGTGGTTGAGTGGTTGTTAGATATTTTTGTAGTGGTTCGGAAGCTTTAATGCATATTTTATGCCTTGGAATCCTCTTCTTTTGTCTATGTCAGTTGAACAGCTTCGAATTCCTCTTTTTTGTCTTTTTTTGTTGAAAACCAGCATGTATTGCACCACTAAATGTTGGCACGGTGATATAGACATGTGATATTGCTATGAAATATGATGCATATGACTTTGTACATCGTATGTGGACGTTGAAATAGGAATGACTATTTTATTCTTGTTGATGTTGCAATTACAACCTAAATATGCTAGAATTCTTGCTATTTTTGCAAATATACTAGTTTAGATAGCTTTTAGAACTTAAATTTTACATAGCAGCTTTCTTGTAACTTTTTAAATAGCTAAACACAGGGAAATAGGGAATACGTGAAGATATTTGCTTAGTTTGAAATAAGTCAACACATTTAGTTCAAAAGACAACAAAATAGTGGTCTATTACATCTTTTTCAAAGACTACATATTTGCTACCAAAAAGAAAAAAAAACTCAAGATACTAATCCCTTATATCCTTTTCCTACACGACATTTCTGCCCAAAAATATAAACAAAAAACACATCAACACAAACATAGTGCATGTCTATTTTATCTTAAACCTTAATTTCACATTCTCAACTTCAATTTCCACTTTCTTCTTCTTCAATTTCTCCTATTTTTCTTCCAATTTTTTATTCTTTTCAATTTTCTTTACCAGTACCGGTATCACTCCATTAGAGCACTCATACAATTTTGGTTCAAGCCATTAAAAAAATCACATCTTTTACCCTTTAGAACAGAAAAAAAAAATAAATAAAATATCAGCATGCATAAGGAGAAACAAGAAAACCCTAATTTATCATAACTCACATGAGTAAGGAGAAAAAATAAAAATTTCACATGAGAATGCCCTTAACTAGCAAACCTTCTTGTTAGAATTTTTGGGCTTGGGCCTAACTCACCCCAAAAGGTACCTCAAGAGGGGAGGACTGCCCAAGTTTTTATAAGGAGTAGTTATTTTCTTTAATTAGCCGATGTGAGATTCTCAACACACCCCCTCACGCCGAGGAATGAACATCTGGTGTGTGGAATTTTGCAGGATTGGACATCTGCGGGTGGCCCAACTCGGGCAGCCCTTAAGAGGGAAGGACTGCCCAAGTTTTTATAAGGAGTAATTATTTTCTTTAATTAGCCGATGTGGGATTCTCAACACACCCCCTCACGCCCAGGAATGAACATCTAGTGCGTGAAATTTTGCAGGATTGGACATCTGCGCGGGTGGCCCAACTCGGGCAGCCCAACAACTGGCTCTTATACCATGTTAGAATTTTTGGGCTTGGGCCTAACTCACCCCAAAAAGTACCTCAAGAGGGGAGGACTGCCCAAGTTTTTATAAGGAGTAATTATTTTCTTTAATTAGCCAATGTGGGATTCTCAACACTTCTTGTTGGGTTTTTATCAGTCCATGAGATCCTTGCAACACTTACCTTCCATAGTAACAGTTGGGGAACACAAAATTTCTTGTGTTTCTTCTGATCTCATCACAAGTGTTGAAGAAGAAGAATGGTCTGAGAGGTCAGAGGTAAGAGGAGAAGAAAAATTAAGAAAAGAAAGAGAGATGGAAGAGTACTGGAGAGAGAAGACCACTTTTTATATATAATTAGCTAAAGGACAAAAAAAAAAAAAAGAGAGAGAGGGAATGTAATGAATTATATGATGCCATTAACATCTCCATTTTTTCTCACCAAAAAGCCCTTGGAAAAGGGTCACGTGATGCGCATGTAGGCTATGTTGTTATTATTTAATGCAAAAAGTGAAAGAAAGTGTTAAGATGGAGCAATTTTTGAAGTTGAGGTATTAAAATGGACAAGTTTTTTAGTTCAGGTATTGAAATGGATAAAACATTAAAGTTCAGGTATTTGTGACACTTTTTACTATTTTATACATTTGTGACATACTACACTACTACTAATTTCAGCACAAAGAAGTTACAAAGAGAAATGATTTCAAATAATAATTTTTTTAATGAGTACTTCATCTATTTCATATTAATTATTGTTTTGACATACTTTTTCCGTTTCAAAATATCTGTCACTTTATTAAATTCAGAAAGTATTAAAAGAAAGTTTTATACATATACTCTTATGTAATATTATGAGTACAGTACAATATAATAAATACTTATAAACAATTTAAATAATCTCTTAAAAAAATAATTTAAATAAACTTATATTCGCAAGAAAGGGTAATTTAGTCTATTTAAATTTAAATTAAGACAAACTAATTATTTTCGTAATACTTGTGTCATATTTTTTTTAATATGATATGATTTCACATAATTTAGCACTAGAAAGTAGGGATGACAATGGAGCGGGTGAGGCGGGGGCACCAACTCCCAGCCTCATTCCCACTTCCCTACTTTATCCCCATCCCCAACTCATCCTCGTTCTTTGGATATGAAATTCATTCTCAACTCCAACCCAACCTCCTATAATTAAGTCCCATCCTCGCTAAACCCATTAGGGAATTGGAGACCTAAACAGGGATTACATGTATTATTTTCAAGAAAATGTTAACACAAAATAATAATATGAGTACCACAAAATTAAATGAATTAAAACTTAAAAATAATACAAAAATCCTTTAAAAAAAAGTTTAACCATGTGCAACAACTAGTTCAACAATCTTCGGCCTGACGAGAGATTTGAGAATTGGAATGGAGGAGAAATGTCAAGACTGAAACTAGAGTAAAAGAGAGAGATTGACTAAATACCATATGAGTAATTAGTTTAGTATTTTTATCTAGGAAAATAAAAGTAGTTTGGTATTTTTTTTCATCTCTTTCTTTATTATTTAAATTAATAGTTTACTAAAAATATTATACATATATATATCTATACATTTAAGATCCCAAGTCATGAATAGTAGTTTTGGTTCTATATATAGTTTACATTTTGTTCCCTCCCTTTTTATTATTTTATTTTCACATTTCTATTCTAAAGATATATGTTTCCTTTTGCTCCCTTCTTTTTATTATTTTATTTTCATAACCCTATTCAAATATATTTTATGTTTCCTTGTCTTTTGCCCTTTCATATTTTTTTTTTATTTTCTTTCCACACCCCTACTCATTTTTATTATCGAATAATAATACTTTGATGCCATCTTTTGCTCCTTCCTATTTATTATTTTCTCTTTACACTCATACTCTAAAAATGTAATTCTATAATTGATTTCATTTTTTTCCCTCCTTAGTTTTTAATATTTTCTTTCCACAACCCTACTCATTTTAATACTCCAAAAATAGTGCTTTTGATTTGAATATGGACAATGCTTGAACTCGTTATTCCATTTGTTTTCAGTCAAAATTAATCGTACTGAAGTCACTTAATTTAATTGAATGGTTTGAATAACTGGAGTATTGTTCAAATTCGAATATTCAAATCAAATAATAAATCGAATAATAAAGCTATACATATAAAAATGGATGCTATGAATAGTAAATTTGGTTTGCAATATATATATATATATTTGAAAACTATAGTGGGGGTATTGCTCCTTTAATTTTTTATTATTTTCATTTTACGCCCTTAACTATTTTTATTATCTAAAAATAACACTGTTTGCTCTTTGCTCTTTTTATTTTTCTTTACAAACCCTACACAAAGTACTTAATTTTGTGTTTAGTTTCCTTTTGCTTATTCCATATTTTTATTATTTTCTTTTCATAGCCCTACTCACTTTTACATATAAGATCCCAAAGCCATGAACAATACTATTGCAATTTATGTTTGGATATCTTTTACTCCTCCTTATTTTATTATTTTCTTTTCACGCTTCTACTCTAAGAATATAATTTTATATCTGGTTGTATTTTACTGTGCCCTATTTTTATTTTTTTTTTCACACTCCAACTTATCTTTATTATCTAATAATAGTGCTTTTGGTAATATGATATGCTCGTTCTTTATATATTAGATATTTAACATATTGTGTAAATTAGGGACGTAATTAGACATTTATTTTTAGGAGGTTAAAATTTAAATGTAAAATTTTTTTATATTATTTAACGTTCAATTATTATTTCTTTTATTCAATAATTTAATTTTTATTTATTTGGAGTGGACAAACTAGTAAAATACACTCATTTTTACTATCATGACGGGAAATGACTATAATTTTATACCATGAATAAAGAATTAAAAATATTTGAGGGGCCATGGCCCACACTAGTACAAAATATGCTTTTTGCAACCAATTTTTATACGACGGTCTACAACTGTGGCAAATAGTTACTAAATACAAAGCACCATTGTAAAAAGAGTTATTAAATACGATGGTAATAAGACTATTATAATTTTATTATTAAAAATATTATTATGATGTATTATTATAAAAAATTAATAAGTTTTAAATATTTTCTCAAAAAATAAATTTGTTATTTTCTCAAAAAATAAATTTGTTAATAAGTATTAAAAAATATAATAATATTACCAAAAATTAATTGTTTATGATAATCTTATGACCCATTAACATAGGCTTTTATTTTTTCTAATTTTATGCATAATTTTCCAAAATAGATTAGTTGTACCCATGATGGTCTAATACATCTTTTAGTATCCTTTGTAATACACTTACATTTGGATTAACTTTTCCTTAGAATTTAGAGTTTGTCTTTTATTATATAAGATTTATATTAATAAAATTAATATAAAAAGAAGCATAACCGGATAATCTAAATATACTAAGTTCCACAATCTTGACCATTCATGAATAACGATGTTGGACATCAATTATGTGGTGAAGTTGTTTACAACTAATGCTTACCTTTGGGAGAAGAAGCAGAATAAGGAAATAGAATATACAAATCACCTTCTCGCTTTACTGTTATCCCTCACCTGTCTCTCATGTCTAATTTCTCAACATGTACTACTTTGTATATTAATTTATGTACCATTTGCTAATTTGATATATTTATTAATAAAACATATTAAATAAAAGATAAAATCTAAAGGAAAAAACATTATAAATAAAAATTGTACACAAAAGTGGTATAGATGATTTTAAATCTTTCTCAACGTACATTTGATTCATAAAATTAAAATTATCTCATCGTAATAATTATTTAATTAATTAATCGTTAACTTAATTGAAAGTATTATCCCTTTACTATAATTAATCATTAGTTTGAACAAAAATTAGTTTAATAAATGGGAAAGTACTTTAATGTAATTAACCTTTAATATAATATGATTCTCAAAACCCAAAGCAAAATTTAAGACCAAAAACATTTTCCTTTTCTCTTATTCTACATATATCGTACACAGTACAAAGAGGAGGAATGGATGTGATATATAGAGGAATGGGATGTGTTCGAACCCAAACCCTCTATTGGCATGTTAAAGAGTTCTTCTACCACTTAACTACTACCTTACCACATGGTCACAACATTAGAAATAAATTATCATAAAAAATTTTCATTTTTCTCGAATCATGCAAAACCTTTATTTTAACTTCTTATACCCATAAATAATTTTTGAACCACTAAATTTGATAAATTATTTATTTATGCTTGAATTTGACTAAAATAATCACGTGCAAATTATATACTCGCCAGAATATAAGGACATAAATGAACATTATAAGTGTAAAAATAAATTTGTTTTAGAATTTGAAACAAATTTGTAAAGTTGGGCAATTGTTGTGAAATAACTAAATTTCTATATATATACAAGATTGAAAATAGTATTTTTTTTAAAGGAATATTTAAATTTTGGTTGTCTTAAAAAAAGACCTAAAGTTGGGGGGCAATTTATCATTGAATTTAAAGGATATATAAAATCTTTTATGGACAAAAGTTCGCAACTACTAAAATTGAATTCCTCGTATTGAGCCGGATATTGGAACATACATATGGAAAATCACAAAATTGGACAATTGTTGTGAAATTACTAAATTTCTATACATAAAGATTGAAAATAGTCTTTTTCAGGTAACGTTGAAAGTAATTAACATTTCAAAAATATAAATAAAAAGTTTTTATCATAAATAAAAAATAAATTATAATAAAACATAAACCTTATAATTCCTAACTGTTAAAATTTAATTCCTCATGCTAAACTGAATAATGAGACAGATATTTCAGAAATCATAAAAACGCTAGTTAAAATTTTTGTGGCACTAAACAAAGGGGTCAAACAAAACAAATTCGTAAAGTTGAGTAATTGTTGTTACATAACTAAATTTCTATATGTATATACAATATTGGAAATAGTCTTTTTAAAGGAGTGTTTAAATTTTGGTTTCCTAAAAATAGGGGGTCAAGCAAAAAAAATACCTAAAGTTGGGCAGAACTTTATTAGTGAAATTAAAGGATATATAAAAAATATTTTATAGACAAAAAGTTCAAAACTACTAAAATTTAATTTATTGTATTGAACCATGGGATATATATATGAAAAATGACAAAGTTGGACAAATTGTCGTGAAATAACTAAATTTATATATATAAGATTGAAAATAGTAATTTTGAAGGTAATGTTGAAAACAATTAACACTTCAAAAATATAAATAAAAATTTGTTTATTATAAATAAAATATAATAATAAATTAAAAATTATGGATAGTCGATTTCTCTTTTTCATTAAAAAAAAGTTATGATTGATTTTTTTTTTTTACCAAAAAGTTATGGTTATTAATACTTTAAAAACAAGTATGTACATTTGGTTGTGACCAATATCTATATTTATAACTATACATATGAGATTCTAGGTTGTGAATAGTACTATGGTTATGTATTTAGTTTACATTTTGCTCCCTCTTTTTTAATTTTATTTTCACACCTCTATTCTAAAAATATATTTTACCCTTTGCTCCCTCCTCTTTTATTATTTCATTTTCACACCCCTACTCTAAAAATATATTTTATGTTCCCTTGTGTTTTGCCCTTCCATATTTTTATTATTTTCTTTCCATGTCCCTACTCGTTTTTATAATCCTATCATGGTACTTTGGTGGCTATCTTTGCCCCTTTCTATTTCTTATTTTCTTTTCACACTCATACTCTAAAAATGTAAATCTATGGTTATTGTTTTTTGCTCCCTTCTTAGTTTTGTTATTTTATTTTCACACCCTACTAATTTTGATAATCCAACAATATTACTTTTGGTTTCTTGTTATTCCATTTGTTTGTATTCAAGATTAATCGTACTCAAGTTACTTAATTTAATTGAATGGTATGAGTAACTGGAGCATCATTCGAATTTGAATATTTGAATAAAATAATACAAGCTATACATATAAAAATGGATGCTACGAACAATAAATTTGGTTTTCTCCATATATATTTGTGAAAATTATAGTGTGAGTGTTGCTCATTCACTATTTTTATTATTTTCATTTTTTACCCCTGCTTTTTTTTTCTTATCTAAATAGTACTTTTTACTCTTTGCTTTTTTTTCTTTACGAGCCCCTAATCAAGATATTTACTTTTGTGTTTAGTTGACTTTTGCTTCCTCCATATTTTTATTATTTTCTTTCCATACCCTTATTCAGTTTTACATATAAGATCCCAAAGCCGTGAACAATACTAATGCAATTTATGTTTGAATACTTTTTGCTCCCTCATTATTTTATATTTTATTTTCACGCTCCTACTGATATAAGAATATAATTTTATGTTTGGTTGTATTTTACTCCATCCCTATTTTTATTCTTTTTTTCCGCAACCCAACTTATTTTCATTATCTAATAATGATAATATAACATGTTCGTTCGATCATAAATAAATCATATTTGATGTTTTAAACTTGACTAGAATATCAAATGATCAAATGAACTCAAATAACCTTTGTTTTTTTAAATATTTATTTTAAATAACAACTCTTATCATTTAAGAATTAGTTAAATTTAAGTTAAAATTAGTTTTAAAAATAAAATTACAGCATGTCAATTTCACACTGATCTCAATCTTTTAATTTTAATCTAGAACACATCTCCGCACCTTGATAAGAAGGAAAATATAATTTTAGCTCCCAACTCATTTTAAACTTGAATAAAAAATTTAAAAAATTCAAATGATTAAAGATGGATCGAGGACGAGTGAGAACATATTGGCATCCCTACCACTAGAAAGTATATAAAAAGAGAATCGCCAGACGACGGCGTATATAACACAATCACCCCCGTTGTGTCTCGTGTTACTCTCATTCTCAACCTCAGCTCCCGCTCTCCATATCTTTTCTTCAACAGAAGCTCTTAAATCTTAATCGATTTCGAGACTTTTGGGGATTAGGGTTTAACATCTTTACCCCAATTTTCCATACCAAAATTCTGTCCATGGAAAGACACAGAGGCGGAGGAGGAGAAAGATACGAAATCAATTCGGACCCCCGTCACTACAGTAGACACGCCAGAGGAGGGCCGCCTTCTTCTCGTTCGTACTCCAATTCCGACGACAGCTATTATCATCAACCCCGCAGGAGTCCAATTAACAATAACGATTTCCGGGGCGGAGGTGATGGCCGCGGAGGTCCTCGTGACCATCACCGTGCTTTTGATAGCCCTCCGCCCTACCCTCCTCCTGCCGGTGGCGGAGGTGGAGGTTTCCGCCCTATGGGTGGCGGGGTAGCCGTTGATATGGTTGGTGGAGGGTTTAGTTCGACTCTTTCTATGCCTCCTCCCCTTGCTGGACAGAAACGCGCCTATCCTGTTTCTGATGGAAGAGGGTCTCCCCCAGGTAAGCTGGAGCTTCTATTGAAATGAAAACGTGGCAAAGTTTAGTTATTTCTTATAAATTTGAAAGCTTTTTGGTGCTTTTAGTTGAGACCTAGCTCGGTTTATGTATATGTTTTCCATCTTTATGTGTTTTTGTATACGTGATAAAAATGAAAATATTTATTTTCTTAAATGTCGAAATAAGGAGATGGCAGTTGTTTGGTTAGTTTTCATTTGTTTCTGGGCAAACTTGTTGGGGGCGTTTCCAAGATAAGAATGTTTAAATTGTCTACTTGTACAAGACATTTCCTGATAGAAAATGTTTCTTTGAACTTGCTTTTTTATTATCATAAACATATTGTGAATGTTGTGGGGAACTCTTCTAGCCCAAAAGACACCATGTTGTGAAATCTGATAATACTCTTCAAATTGATATGTTAGATTCTCTCCTCTTTGGTCTGGTCAATCATGACTGCACATTCCTTACTATATTTACAAGCCACATTGTTCAGTTATTTTAGCCACATGATCTTATATTTGAGATGTTTTTATGTAAATATCTGGTTGGATCATAAGAACATGAAATGATCATGTCCACCTGTAGTTGCAGGGTTGGATAGAGTGATAGGAGGCATCTCAATGCGAAATCAATTTCTCATATTTATAGGAGGCCAACATATTAGTAAAATGATAGCTAAATTGCTTATCATATTTAGATTCGGGAGTTAGGACCTGGCAATAATTCTAGTAACCTAACAGGTGGGGGAATTTTAAGAACTAGGTTTTGCTATGTACATTTATGCATTATGTGATGTGTATTGGGTTTCATGTGTTTAGTTATGCTGGGTGTATTGCAATGTTTGGTATTGATGCTAGTTTATGTCATGAAATTTTTTTCGAAGACTGAGAAGTATCCCATTGTTTGTCCTCATCATTGTTCAGTCTTGGGTTCTTTTAATTCTTCCTTTTCCCGTGTTTTGGTTCTTTTTGAAATTGATATATATATATACACATTCGGATCTTCATATTCATACAAATGTTCTTTCAGATCGACTTGGCGGAGGCAGTTTCGCTAAACTCTTTGTTGGATCAGTTCCAAGGACAGCCACTGAAGAAGATGTAATTTATTTTGTTGAAATATTTACTTTACACCATTGGCTTTAGGCTCTAGCTTTCTTTTTTATCTTCTCGTGTTCCTATTTGGTCTCAAATTCATATTTTTTTTGAATTCCATTTTCGGTCCTATTTCTACAGGACAGAAGTAGATCTCAGAATTTTCTTTTATTATGGTGATTGTGTTGGTTGATTTTAAAAGTTAAGAAGAAACTTTTGAGCTAGGATCCTTCTAGCTCTTTATTGCTCTAGGGTCACCATTTCTTATAGCAATCTTTCCATGATGCTAGATCCGTCCCGTGTTTGAGGACCATGGACGTGTTTTAGAGGTTGCATTGATTAGAGATAAGAGAACAGGACAGCAACAAGGTACGTACATATGTTGTTTTATATGAAAGGAAAAGTGATTTGTATGAATATCTCTTTTCAGGTTCCTTGAGGGATCAAGGGAGCAACCATAAGCTTACGTTTCGTGTCACTTAATTTTCCCGACAATTTTCTGGCTTCCTGGTTTTCATTGCTACCTGTCTTTTGCATCATCCTGTCAACAAAGAAGAAGACAAGGAAAAAGTAGTTATTATAATCTTCTGGCTTTATTGGCCCAAAATAGGAGGATGTGAATCTTGCTTTTGTACCTTGAGTTTTAGTTGAGCTAATAGCAAGAAACTTTTGTAATGGTTTTGACAACAATCATTTTACTTAACTTGAAACTTGCTGTTGTAAAGCAAATGAAATATTAATATTGGCTTATGGGTGTAAATGATACTCAACATGATCTATCGTGGATGATTTCTGTGTTGTATACTTGTGGCATGAGAAACGTTCCGACTTAGATTGGTCAACAGTAGAATGATTGCAGAATGTATATTCTGAAGTAGGATTATGGATTCAGGATTTCAGTTCAAAACTTTTGACAGTTGTGTTCTTTTATCCCTTTTATCATGAGAAGTGACTATGGTCCATCATGTGGTGTTGGGCTGTGCCCTTTAACATCAGTTTAGTTACTTATGGACTGTTTGTTGTGTTCTTTTATCCCTTCATCGCGAGAGTGACAATTGGTTCATCATGTGGTTGCCCTTTAACATAAGCTGAGAGTTTTAGTTACTTATGTCTATTTAAATCCACCAAAAGTAGTTTTTGTTCTGGTTTGAGTGCGATTATGATCTCTTACCGCATGCATCTAGCTTGCGTTATGTGGATTCTTTCCTTCTAGTTATTGCAGTGGATGTCGGTTCATTATGGTCCTAATGAATCTATATTTTTTGATTGCTGCGTACTAAACGATATGGAATGGCATGGCAATCCAGTGACATTTTCTTTTCACTTGTGCTAATTTTATGTTAGTTACTATTTTAGATGAATAGATGAAAGAAGAGTGTGTTACCCATCGGCGAAGTTGTTTGCTGTCTCTGTTGTTGATTTGAAGTTCATCTTAGTACTTCTGTTGGATTGTGAATAGCAGTGGATGAATATTATTGTGTTTTTTGGTAGACTAGATCGAAATTAAAGAAATGTGTTGAGTGTTCTGGGGTATATGCTTTCATCTTTTAATTTTTTATACATATCTTGTGTTATCCATTCATCATGATGCGTATATGCTTCAGCATGCTTGTGTCATTTTTTTAGAACGTATTGGGTGCCTCGAAGTGATTTGAATCCTGTGAAATCAGAATTGAGATTGGGATGGATGAAATTTGTATGTCAGTGTAATATTTCCTTTTCTTTTGGTCATGACTGTCTATCTCTCCTACTTCTCTTCTGATTATGGATAACTCTTTTTCCATTATTGCTGGACATTTTTCAGTCATATCGCTTAGTTGTTTCATGCTAACTATAGAAGCTCTTTTGGTTTACCTACACGATCAATGTGAAATCTTGTTTAAAGTCAATGTGTCTGGAGGTTATGAGCCTGCTTGACATGCAATTATTACCAGAATTAGTGTGCCTCACTTGTGTATTGGACAAGTTTTTACAGTTGGCTTTGACAGCATGGTGGTTGTGGGAGTTTTGTTGAAAGCAGGAGCTCAGATGATATTCTTAACCTATTCCTTTTGCTTCATCCAATTTATGAAAACAAGCAAAGATCCTCTTCTCATTAGAATTGGTTTATGGGTCTGCTTCATTGCTTTCATCTTATTGTATGTTAACATGAATATTATGGTGTCTAAGGTTTTGGAATTCAGCTGAGCAGCTGGATCGCTGTATATCACTAGTTAATGTGGGCATGAGAATAAATGGCTGACATGTGAACTATGTGGCAAGGGGAATGTAGACAAAGCAAATGCCCCTTTTTCTTTTGGGGCATCTTTTTTGACATACTGCTTAGGAAGTCATTGTAATTAGGGTGAGGCTGGGTTTTCTTTCTTCTGAAACGTTTCTAATTCCGTTCATTCTTCGTCTTGGAATGTTCATTCATTAGTTTATTGTATGTGGGTCCAACATCTGTTTTCTCCTCCAAGAAAGCAAAGCATTAACCCACTTAGCAAGCCTCTTTACTTTTTGAAAGGCGTTGCATGGATGTTTTGCTGATGTTGCTTGATTAGCTGGATAGGTGTACGGTAGAGTTCAGTTTTTCTCTCAGGTGCAGCAATGAAAGATAGTGTATCATCTTGCCTTCGATGTTCTAACTTTTAGTACAAATCGGATGCACTCCATGGTTGTCTAATGGAGTTTGTGTTGTTATGTATGACGCTTCCCACGACTCTAGTTCTGTTTTTTTATGATCTGATGGAAAGTTGGGGAGACTAAAAAATGCTCTCCATTTCTTTTGGAAAGCTGGTGATGCATATAGAGCTTTGTTTTGGATGAATCCCCTTACTCCATTAGATGTGTGGCTCAGCGATCATACAACAATTTCATTTATTTTCACTGTCCTTCTTGCTTTTGATAATGCAATGAATATTTAAGGGGTGAGGTGTTAGTCTCTGTTTCTTAAGTATCATCCTGTGCTTTTGAGTAATACCTTTGTAATAGAGATTTTCTGCACATCTTATTGTAATTGTGTGTTGTATTGAGAAAGACGATTTATATACATTGATCTTCGCATATTGTTTAGGTTACCTTGCTTTACGTGTTTTGACTAGTAATTCTCCAATAGGTTCTAGGCGCTTGTATCCTCTTGAGCCTTAGTTGAAATTGTGCAATTTTAAAATCATGCAGATGAGAGTTAGCTAGGTTTCATTACTTAGTATGATCTCTTCTGTTGGAGGTCCTTGATTGGCTATTGCAGTTATTTGCTATGACAGCAGCATTCTTTCTTATCATTTTCCAAGACATTATACTGAGTTTCGTAGATTTTTTGCTGCTTGTTAGAAGGTGAGGGTCAGGGAATTCAATTCCCTATTTAAGGGGAATGAAGGATTTTAATGTATTGGAGTTTCTTGTCTCCATCTCATTGAATCTCAATTTGTGTGTAAGAGACTTGTTTTGCCAAGCCAAGGAGGTGGCTTTAAATACCGGCAGTTAGGAACTTTATTTTTTGTGTCAATATTTTCTGTAACTTGAGATAATAAAGCTAGTGACTTCCGTGGTAGGCTCTTCATGCTACAGCTCGTGTGGAATTGTTGTAAATTCATGATGGTACTCCCTCTGTGGAGTTGATAACTTGATGCTGATAATTGATGAATGTGCCTGTGTTTATATTTTTTCACATTTTCACCCGTGTAATTGATGAATGTATTGATAGTCACTGCAGCCGCCAGATGGCAGGATGTTTCCCTTCTTTTTGAATCATGTATATCCTATTTAATTAATGCAAATCTTAATATATTCTCAAAGTGATGTGAGTGCCAATGCATGTATACTACAATAGCAACTGAATTGAAAGGCTTGAAAGTCCTTCAATAATTAGCTTAAGAGAAGGATAAGCTCTTAACTGTAGCTGCTTTTTTCGTTTATCTTTTATTTATTTATTTTTTTGGGGGGTGGGGGTTGCAAGGGCTAAGTCAACTTTAGTTGCACTTGAATCACATTTTTCAGGCTACTGCTGCCTGTCCATTATGTGCATCACTTCAATGTGTTATGTCACTAAGGCATATGTTGTCACGCTTTCACGAATATATGCTACCATCATTTGAACCATTCTTAGTTTAAGGTATAGTTATTAAATCAGGACACAACCTTCAAAAGTTCAACTTCTGCAGGATGTTGTTTTATCAAGTATGCTACTTCAGGAGAAGCTGATAGAGCCATTCGAGGGTTGCATAACCAGTATACTTTGCCTGGGGTAAATTATTGTGGCTGAATTATGTTATTGGTTTTATTTAGTTTATTTTTTATTTTTAAATATGTTAGATGGTTCTTCATTCTTTTCAATCTTCTCAGGGAATGGGTCCAATCCAAGTCAGATATGCTGATGGGGAACGGGAACGTCTTGGTAAATGCAGTAAATCTCTATACATGTTTGTTATGGTAGTGTTTGTTGACAATAGAAATTTATGACTTTCGTATCTAATTTTATCTTTGAATCACTGACTAGAAAATAAATAAGAGAAGGGGAAGCTCTTATCTTTGATTCTTCTGAACGTTCATGAATTGCATTGCCTTGGCCTCATTAGCTGTCTGCTTCAATCAGGTGCAGTAGAGTACAAGTTATTCGTGGGATCACTGAGCAAGCTAGCTACAGAGAAGGAAGTCGAAGGAGTATGTTCCACATATTGTTCTGATAAGCAAGTTTATGTTTAGATAGTCCACATCCTCAAATTCCATTTTACTGTCCCCTGTGAATTCATATGTTATCGTCTGTTAGAAACGCTGCACTGTACTCTCTGTCATTTGTCTGAAGACATGCCATGTTCATTTGTTTATTTGTGTGGTATCCAATTTGTGTTTGTTTCCTATATCTCTAGTGTAACTGGATTCTCTAGAACATGTGATTTGAGACCCTTATGCTTTTCCATTATTCATCTATACCTAAATTAGTAAAAGAAAGAAAAGAAGAAAAAGTAATCATTTTTTTGGAACTGGGTACTTAATGAGTAAAGACCAAATGAGCTATGGACTTGTAGGCCTTTTAATATTTTCTGCATTTTTTTTAAAGCTTTAACAGGGGTAATGATTTTGCTGTCTACTTGTGCATAGTTTTACTCGTGTTATATCTGGGTATTTTGTATAATAACAGAATAAGAGCTCATTGTTAATTCTCCATTTCAGATCTTTGCGCCATATGGACAGGTCGAAGATGTCTATCTAATGCGTGATGACATGAAGCAGAGTCGTGGTTTGTTCTTTTACTTGACATTGGACGATGTTCTCTTATTTGATTTTGCTCCAGTGCTGTTGATTGTGGATGAGCAGCATATCTATTTTACACATTTTTTTGTCTATATTACACGAATTTTTATCTATTTTCACTGTTTTTAAACTATTTTATCACCTCTTTTTTCTGGTAGAGTTGTGGTTCTTGGACTTCCTTATTTTTTGTGATTCACATTCAATAAAAAAAATTTACTTAATGAGGTTCCCGGGCATTACTGTTGAAGTGTTGATGTGAGCATGTTATTCTTTCTGTCCTCTGGTTGTGCCTCTTCTACAAAATAGAAGTAAAAGTTTCACCACTAGACCATTAACCCTTTTTCTGTTGTATGTTGCTGAAAATTTGTGTCAAGAGGGAGCTTGTACTTAATCCTTCCATGCTTTGGGCCACTCGATTTAAATTTGTCAAAAGTCTGGTCTTGTTTAGCTGATTCTGGCTTCTCTTTGCTTAAAAACTAAAACTGTTTTTTACAAGGCAACAATTTAGGGGCTTTTCCATCGCTGCTGTTTCTTAAGAATGTCTTGTGGAATGAAAGTTTAGCAAGAAAAAAATGGTATTTTCAGCAGCTTAAAGGAAAAAAAGAGTAAAAGCTGCCAAGATGGTGAGAACCCATGTGAACATGAAATTGTTATCCATTGACTTTGATAATTGAGTTTGGTTAGCTTGATTAGTACCTCATTCTTTTATCTTGTAGATGCTTTTCATAGATTGACCAATTATTTGAATTCTTCAGTGAAATATTAGTTGCATGAGTTTCTCATGTTTGTTGATTCTGTTATCTTTTAATTGCATAAGTTTTTCTTTTGAAGGCTGTGGATTTGTCAAATATTCTCATAGAGAGATGGCACTGGCAGCCATAAATGCTCTTAATGGAACATACACAATGAGAGTAAGCGTCTCGCCGCATGGATGCTCATTTCTGATCTTTTTCTGAAATCTATCTAATCTTCTTTCTCTTTTCTGCGTCATAGGGTTGTGATCAACCATTAATTGTTCGGTTTGCAGATCCAAAGCGTCCACGGGCTAGTGATAGGTATTTTTTTGTAATTAGATCTTTAAAAGAGCTTAGTGTTGTTCTGTCCCTGCTTTTCAATTAATGGCATTCTACATGTATTATCGGTATAATTTGCAATAGATGGAGATTGATGATCCGATTTGGTGTTCAGTTTCCTCGTTCAGTCGTCTGTTTAGTTAAATCTTTAGTCAGAAAAGTTGCTTATGCTTGGATGTGATTTTGTGAGTGGCAGCATTAAGTCTGATATCCTGTTTCTTTATAGTTCAGTGAAGCTGCCTATTGCATTTCTTGATTAATTGCTTTCTCTTCCAGAGCTCCTCCTACATATGGTGGTCCTGGACTAGAGCCTCGTTTTGCAGCACCTGGAATTAGGTATTCATTTTTGGTCTCTTTGAATGAGAATATCTTCCTGCTGTCAAGCTAAGTTTGCTCTCTGTACAGACCAGCACCAAATCTTGGTGAATCCATGCACAACCAAGTTCCTCCAAACGCCTGGCAGCCTGTGAGTCCCCAAAATTTAGGGCAACCTCGAAATGCTGGACCACATGGTTCTGGAAACCAGTTTCCTCCCAAATCTGGTGATACTGCAGTCTCTTCAACTCCGGTGAGAACAAGAGTCAACACATCGTTTTGCTGTTTTCTTATTGTAATAACTACTTCTATTATAATCATTTTATCTGCAGAGGAAGTTGTGATTCATCTAATATGTAATTTATGTCTCAACTGTGCATGATGCATTTGTATCGGTTTTAAAATGTCGACGTATTTCCTGATTCATCCTTCTTGCATGAGCTTCCAGGGCAGAATCACAGGTGGCTTTGGTGGCAGAACTGATGGTTTGTTTCCAGTTTCTTCGGCTCCTATGACCCAATCAGTATGTATTTGTAATTTTAGCTCATTTCAGCTTTGTGATTTCTCGTTCTTAACTTAAATAGGTGGTATCATTTTCATCATCTTATTCAAACTTATTTCCTGATTATAATCAGTCTTTGCCACAAGTCCCATATGCTGCCAATCAAATATCACCTCTGCAGAAGCCACTTCAGTCACCACAATACTTGCCGCCTTCCCTGCAGTTACAAGCTCCAACAGCATCTTTTGCCCAGCCTTCCTGTCCACCACCTGGGCCAGCTAATCAAGGGCAGATGTCCTATTCATCTGGTCAAAGTTCGTTCAATCAGGGATTGGCATCACAACAGTTTCCTGGTATGAGCGGCCACCTTTCTGCTTCACCGGCACGAGGTCTGCAGAATGCATCTTCTGCTACAGGGCATAGTTCAGCAAGTAGTCGTACAGAATCACTTAATATATCAACAGGAAACCCACAGCAACAATTGCTTCAACCTCATCATCAGTCACCTTCTCAGTTAGCTCAGCTGCTGTCGCAACAGACACAAACTCTACAGGCAAGTTTTCAGTCATCACAGCAAGCATTCTCTCAGCTTCAGCAACAACTACAGTTGATGCAACCCAATCAAGGTTTAATGACACAGCAGGCTCCACAGGCAACAAAGCAGCAGGTATTATGGTTAAGACCCGTTAGGATCTCTCTCTCTCTCATTACTCTTTCTTCAACGGTACTGATTCCTCGCAGACTAGGGGATGATTCTGTAAACCTAAAAGCAGTTTATGTATTGCATTGATGTTACTTTTCCTTCACCTCTGTCCTTTTTCAGTCCTATTCCATTCTTGTTTTGTTGGTTTGAAAATTTTCACTTACATTCCTGTTGCTGTGAGGGGTTGTATCTTGGCTTACAGTTGCCTCTTTTGGAACTTCTATTTTTTGCTAAGAAATGTTTAGCCTTTTCTCTCGGATGAGAAGTATAGCATATTTCTGAGTAATTAAATCATGCATTGAGAATCTTCTTTTTGATGCAGCCTCCTTGGGTTGGGAATGTGCCACAAACAGCTGCCAATGGCCCTGGTGTTCAACCCGGAGGAGAAGTACCTGCTGCTACACCTGTTCCGGCTGTTCCTGCAATAACCAAGGCTTCAGCTCCTTTAAAACCTAACTGGACAGAGCACACATCTCCAGATGGATATAAGTACTACTATAACAGTTCTACTGGTGAAAGCAAAGTAAAATTCCTGGCAACCATGCAATTTTGTATACAGAATTTTCCCTTTTAAAATGAGAGATAATTTGCTTAATGATTATGGTCGAATTTGCAGTGGGAAAAACCAGAAGAGTTGATAGCGCATGAAAAGCAGCAACAGCAGCAGCAACAGCAGCATCAGAAACCCACTATCCAACAGCCTCCAATGCAGTCTCACCCTCAAAATAACTCTGCAAACCATGTTCCTCTGGCGCAGGTGCCAAATCAAGTGCACACGCATGTGCAATCCCAGATTCGTCCACAAATGTTCCAACAATCTTCTCAGCCTTTGCCGGTTGGCATTTGTTTTCTACATTTCCCTGAATTTTGTTATTTTGATGATTTCTTGCTTATCTTCATTGTTTTGTATGCCAGTATCAGGTTCCCCCAGTTAGAGGCTCCCAAACCGTACAGGTAACTTTATGCCGGTCGCTAAAGCATTTAATATGTATTCTTATGGAGCATACATCACTTGGATCTTAGTTTCCAATCTTAGATGGAAGGATTTCACTGAAGTAGCAGTTAACATGAGAAGCAGTATGGTTTATTTATGTTTGTTCACTGATGAGTGATTTTGATGAGTGATTTCCCACATTGGCAAATAGATGAACTGTTTCTTCAGAATTTCCTTGCAACTCTATTGGTCATTAAGGAATATGCTTGTCAGAGAGTAGGTTTGCATTGAAAACGAGAATCGTAAGAAATAGACTTTCGGGGAGGAGGGTCAAAATTCTTGATTTCTTCAAAATCCTTTTCGATTGCAGGAGCTTAGCTACACAAAGCTACCTGCTGCAGCTGGTCATGATCAGACACACCTACAGCAGGTACAACTTTTCTATTCGATGTGCTTAGATCTTTATCTTTTTTGTCATACTTATGCATTGTTCTTGACTTTCAGGGTCCCACACCTGGTCAGGATTGGATGTGGAAAAATAGGCCTTCAGGTTTTTACTCACTCTTCCAAAGTCTTTTATGTTACTCCCTCTGTTTCATAATATAAGATACATTGGGGTTTTCACACGGATTTAGAGACTACGAGATTATTATGCTTTTTAAATTGAAATACTTCAAATGCCTTTATCGATAAATAGAAAATTATATTGGGAAGGAAGAAGTTTGTGTGAAAGAGTGAAATAAGTGATTAGATTAGTTGTAGAATAGAAAAAACAGTGTGAAAGGTTTAAAAGTTAACTAGAAGAGTAGAGATTTTGAATGGCGTGATAACTGATAAGTGGTGATTACTAGGTATTGGGAGTTTAAGTTAATACGGGTTTTATTGGGAAAAAAATATTTTCAAAAAGAAAGTATCTTACATAAGAACTCTAAAAAAAGCAACAGAGCCTTATAATATGAAATGGGCGGAGTATATTATTTGGATAAAGAAAGAAACTGAGATATTCACAGTAGGGTTTGTAAATAGTGTATATCCTGATCTTAAAAGTATTTCTTAGTGTGAAGAGAAAGTAATTAGCTTCACTGCCAGTTAGCTTGACAGGAATAGAGCAACACACAATTCAACCTCTTAAGCCACTAGCTCGACTCTTGTAGTTTGAGCAAAGGGATTTAAAAACTTTTAACTATAGAAGCTTAGAAAAGAAACATCAACAAAGAAATAGATAGAGCAAAAGTAAACGAGATAACCACAAACACAAGAACACAAGATTTTTAGAGTGGTTTGGTTAAATACCTACATCCACTTTTCTCAAGAACTCAGTCTCATGGATTCCACTAAAACGAATCACTTCCAAGGCGAGATTAACCACTATAACACTGATTTTTGATAGATCAACTAACTATTTACACTAGTTTTCAATATCCCTAGCAACTATGATTCCTCTCACTGTGAGAGAAAATCCTCTCAAGTTTTTTAATGTAACTTGTAAACCCAAGAAGAGAAAATAAAAGAAACTTTAAGCTCACCCAAGAAACAATACTCTCAAAAACAATCTATTAAAAGGAACATCATTTCAACCAGATTTGAGAGAAGTACTTTTTTCTTTCTTTCTTTTGAATACCAAAATGCTCTACTCATGCTTTCTTGCTTGAGTGAATGGATACACTTCTACGGCATGAAGTCCTTTATATACACCCTTATATTGGAAGTCCCGCCTTGCTCTCTTACATTTTCTTTGTTTTTGAAATTCATTTAATGGAGATTGTGCCCTTCCAGATTTGTGTCTCGCCAGTTTCCCAAATGAGAACAATTTGCTTTAATCATCGAATTGTTAATCATCAACACAACCTATTTGAGCCAACAAATAGTTGCCCCTACCCCAGAAAGAAGAGGAATGCTTTCTTATCTCTTCTCCGACTATGTCTTATTTTTCCGGATAAATGCTTCTTTCTTTCACCTAACTGAATGGGCAAGTGTATAAGGGCTGAGTGGAAGGGCTGATTTTCATTATGTTTGTGAGATGGGGACCTTGGGTAAATAAGGGGGACTTTGGTACCAAGTCTCATCGAGAAATCACTTCTGCTTTAAATATTCAATCATGCTTTGAATGATTCAATGTTTTTAGGGGCTAACTGATCTTCGAACCGATAGGAATAAAAATCTTGCTCATAAGGGTTCACTTGGGTGGGCTATATTTCCGAGGGGTCCATAATTGATTTGGCTTGGTTTGTGTTGACATTCTATTCATTGCTAGTAACAAGATAGATGTATTATCACCTGCAGTTTGTATTTCTGAATGAATTTTTCTGCTGCCTCTTACTTGGATCTTATACTAATAAAAGTAGGTCCTGCAGGGTATTGAATTTGACATGCTGGTTAGCAAATGCTTTTCTTCTCTTGTGGCCTCTGATTGGAAGCAGATTCGAGCTGGACAAAAAGGATATGTGGATTGGGTGATGTATCATATCCGTCCAACCGAGGCTTGGGAAGTTTGGCATGTTTATGTATTTTCTGAGTATGGTATTGGATGCCGTTGTAAACCATTCTTATGAGCTGCTGTATGCATAAAATTTTCGCAGTTATGAGGTTTAAACCACCAAATTGGATTAGAAGACCAGAAATCTCTATTGAAAAAAAAAAAAGGTTCCTTTTGTACAGGAATGGGTTCATATTCGGGCTCGTTTACACCCCCACCCCCTTCCCTGGGGATTTCCATGATGCACATTAGTCCCATGGAGAAGGCATCAGAAAGCAATTGTGAAATTGCTCAAAAATGTCCTCCAAGTATTCACAAGAATTGTTGAATCGAGTTCTATATTTCTACAATGCAATGAACACATTTTCTCGAAAAATTTCTGAATGATGTATGTTTCTCGTATTGCGGTGATCCATTATACAAGGATTTTTTAATCCATCTTTTTGGATGCGAGAAATATTACCACTACAAGGCATAATTAACTTGGGTGCCAAGTAACTAAATTTTTGAATCTGTGCGCTTGATGTCTGTGGGCACGCTAAGTGTTGGAAAAACATGGAAATAAAGGGTACTAAGTAAGCCTACGGATTTTTGGCAAAGGGGCACAATTGACAAAATTATTTTCGAAAAACGATCGTCCTAGAAAATCTTTTAAAATCTTTTGCATGTTTTTCATATTATGTATATTTATCGTACAAAATTTTGAATGAATATCATATGTAAAGATATATGATAAGATACGTAATAATTCACATGAACTGACACTCACCAACTCCCTCGAGTGATCAAACATATACAAGTGGGCAGCGAGGCTCTGATTGGAATCAATGAGATTGATGGAGTTAGTTTTTTTTCAAAATTGACAGTATATAATTCAAAGTAGTTTGTAATACATCAAGTCAAATGATAAGTGTTCTCTTCCAAAAAAAAATTTATCTCAAAAAATCCTGAAAGTTTCTTGTATTGTGGCGATCAATCATACGAAGTTTCACATAATTATCACATCCATCAAGATGTATAAATTCGACAAACATTTTTTCTTTGTGCTAATTATTATAGGTACCAACGGGAGGTGACCTCACCCATTCCCTTGAATAAAGCCAACCAAACACTAATGGGTAGCGAGAGACTGATTAAAACCGATGAAATTGATGGAGTTGGTTTTTCCAAAATTGACAAGATGTAACCAGAAGCCATTCGCTATACACTAAGTCAAATGGTGATCGTTTCATTTGAAAAAAATTTGTCTAAAAAAGTTTCTGAAAAATGTTGTACGTTCCTCGTATTTTGGTTATCGATGGTACAAAGTTTCACATTAATATCGCATCTGGAAAAATATGTATAAATTCAATAAAATCTTTTTGTCATGAATATTATAGACACAAACGCGCCGATGCTTACAAATTCTCTCGAATAATAGTCAACGAGGTACTAAAGAGAATCGAGGCAGTGTTTGGAACCAATGCAAATTGATGGAATTGGTTTTTCTGAAATTGACGATGTGTTACTCGAACCTGTTTTGTATGCATTAAGTCAAATGGTGAACATTTCGTTCAAAAAAAAGATGTCTCGAAAACTTCTTGAAAAAATATTGTACGTTCCTCTTATTTAGACCGTCTATGGTTTGGGTTATCTGGTTCTAGTTCTATTTCTGAATAGTTCTGGTTCTCACGGTTAAGATTTTTATGGTTCTTTAAAATTCACAGTTCTAAAATAGTTGTGATACCCCTAACCCCTTTGCTATGTTTACTGCAGCTGGTACCAGCGTGCCTCTTGGCACTAGAACATACGGATACTTGTCTAGTTGGAGAAAATAGGGGGTAGTAAATAGGCTAAAATCTCGTGAATAATAGTAGAAACCAAACCTTACCTTAGTAGATATGGTATATATTAATACAATTGGTGAAAACTTAAGGTACAAAAGCACCAAAACACTCTTGATCCGATAAGAGGTACCAAAAGGTTCTCAAAAGTATATACATCATGCATATTATCTAATTCTTCAAAACGGGGTATGCCATGGAACTTTCATTTTATCCCCTATTCAAGGTCATCTGAACGTATAATAAAAGAGTGTGAACCAGAAAGCTCAGTAAGTTCACGTGTGTGCTACTGTGTTTTAAAATGTAAAGTGTATGCACATGTAAATTTTTATAACAAGTTTTATGTACGGAAAATTCTGTCTCTTCATTTTTGAAAATCAAATGCATAAAACATATGTTAGGTTCAAAGTGTAGTTGGGAGATGTGAGCAAATCAAGACACATCAGTGGAACTTAAAAATCAAAAATTCCAAAATATATTATAAATACGAGCACATCAGAATTAGGTTTAGAATCCCGAAGTCAATACCAATCGCAAAACTATACGAATATTCGATTTAACATATATATTTTATGCCTCCAAACAAACCAAGCTACGAAGTTCTGGTGCACCTACCAACCCGTTCCTGGTGACCAACCCCAACACTGAGCCCTTTCTGACTCATAGCAGAGCGGCCAAGACACCGCAAAGACGATGTCCTCCAAAATAGACGTAGCACCAGTTGGGCAAAGCCCTTCCTAGCACCACGCCCCCTATCAAGTAGAATCCACAATCAAGAGTTTAGACCATCCACGTATCAAAAAAGGCCCTAGTATAGGGGGACCAACCATGCACATTGCAATCCTTTGATGCTTTGAGCAACAAAATTATGTTCATATCAATTTTGGTCGGAACATGATTTTATGCATATTTTCAAATCAAAAGACCATTTAATGGTCATCCTCACAAATCTAATTTATATTCTTTCAGAAATCCATAGGCCTCTCAAATGGGCTATTAAAACGAAGTCAGTCATATCAATTCTCGGATATCAAAATCACCCATCCGCAGTCCATTCATACTTATGCAGATTTCACAAATATGCCATGACAATGCATATGCTTTTCAAAAAAAGTCATTTAATTTTAATAAAACTTTTCCGAAACTCACTTGTTCAAAAGAACCTTGTAGAAAATTATACGAATATTTTCAACAAAGCGATAGAAAATTCTATATAGAGCGCTGCTCCTATGCAATTCTAATGCACATGTAAAATAGTTTTTTGGAGAACTTCTCCCGTTAAAAATATCTTGCTTAGTAACAAATCGAATATCTTTTCAAAAATTGATTATTTCAAAATATTTCTTTTCAAAACAAATATTTTATAAAATAATATGGCATTGGAAATGTTGTAAATTTCGTTTCGTGAACTCACCTAGTCAGAATAGTTAATCGTATGTCACAGACTTAACAAATTTCCTAGAAACCAAATAACAAAGTACTCAGTCGACTTCATTTCAATTGTATGGTTTAAGCACCACTCAATCTTATTCTTAATTCCAAATTTAAATCGAAACTCAAAGTTCATTAACAATTCAAACTATAATAATGGTAATATGAACTAAAGAGAAATCACAACTCTAAAGAATTTCAAACTACCAACTTTGCAAATTTATATATTAACTCTCTTATATCTAGTATTTAACCTTAAAATAAAATTATACGCTAAAAACTTACCTTAAGTTCTTTCAAAGAACACTTGGATGAGAAGAACATTGCGTCCTAGCTTGAAAGTGTAGAATCAAGAAGAAAACAGAGAGAAGAAGATTGAAAAGAGAAGAATTATATCTCTTATTTATAGAGAGAAATTGTAGAGCTTAGTGTCACGCACTTACTTTTTCTTGAAAGTAGCCGTGCGGCCTTAGCACTCCCGCAAATGCTAAGAAAGCCTTAACTTGCTCAAAACTTCAAAGGCTAGATGAAAACCTTCGAAAGTTGTAGGCAAGAGTGAGTGTTTATGAAAGGAAGCTTATATTGCTTGAAAGGAGCTTACAAGTCTTGGAACTCTAAGTTCTGATGTGTGTTGTGTGTCTTTTACAAATGAAGAGGGTGAGCCTATTTATAGGCAAGCACCTCATCAATGGATGGCTAAGACTATTACATGTGGCAACGATCTAGTGGTTGCCTTATATCATTCTAGAATATTCTACATAAAGATCTAGCTATGGAGGGTTCTAGAGAATTCTAGAGTATTCTAGGCTTTTCCAGGGTCCTCTAGACAAGTCTAGATCATAGTAGAGCCCTCTGGAATGTTCTAGAACTTTGTGGGCTTGTCAAAAATGTGGAAAAACCTCATGTCTTGCAAGCAGGGCGTGACATTCTCCCCCACCTATGCTCGCGATGCCCTCATCGCGCCTTCATTGTGGAATTGCTGGATATGGTCTTTGAATTGCCAAAGGGCATCTTCGCGCTCCCAACTTGCTTCACTTTCGGGCAAGTTCTTCCACTTTACGAGATATTCTCGATAACTTGGTACACCTCGTCTTCGAATATGGCGATCGGCTAGTATGGCCTCGACTTCCTTGTCAAAGGAGGTGACCACGGCGGTAGGCGCTTGCTTAGACTCTCCGCGAGTGGGGTCCTCCATGTCTTCGTGATATGGTTTTAAGAGACTCACATGAAAGACCGGATGAATCTTGAGCCTGGAAAGCAATTGGAGCTTATAGGAGACCTTCCCAACACGTTTTAAGACCGGGAAAGGGCCCTCATATCTCCTAATCAAGCCCTTGTGAACTTTCCTGAAGCTCTTGAATTGTTGGGGAAGAAGTTTCACCGGACAAGATCGCCTTCCTGAAACTCCAATGGTCTTCTTTTCTTGTCTGCCCATTTCTTCATCCTTTTTGAGGCCTTGTTCAAATATGCTCGTGCCAGTTCGGCTTGTTCGTGCCATGATTTGGCAAATTTAAATGCTGATGGGCTCCTACCTTCATAGCTTGTGGCAAGAGTAAGAGGCGTTGTAGGCTGTTGCCCCATGATTACTTCAAAAGGACTTCGGTTGGTGGCTTCACGCCGTTGAAGATTATAGGAGAATTGGGCCACATCAAGCAACTTTGCCCAATCTCGTTGGTTGGCACTCACGTAGTGTCTTAAGTATAGCTCCAAGAGTGCATTTGTCCGCTCAGTTTGGCCATCGCTTTGAGGATGGAAACTGGTAGAAAAGTTCAAATCTGAGCCAAGTAGCTTAAACAATTCCGTCCAGAATCGTCCCGTGAAGCGCGGGTCTCGATCGCTCACTATGTTGGAGGGGACTCCCCAAAGCTTGACTACATTTTTCAAGAATAATCTGGCTGTCTCTTCGGCAGTGCAATCTGTGGGGGCTGGAATGAAGGTGGCATACTTGCTAAATCGATCAACTACCACTATTATACTGCCAAATCCTTCTGACTTTGACAGGGAAGTGATAAAGTCCATCGAAACACTTTCCCAAGGCCTCTTAGGGATAGGCAATGGATCAAGTAGTCCCGATGGTGCGTTTTGTTCAACTTTGTCTTGTTGGCATATGAGGCATGTTCTTACATAAGACTCCACCTCATCTTGCATTTGGGGCCAGTAATATGTGGTCTTCAACAAAGCAAGGGTGCGTTTCATACCTGGATGTCCAACCCACTTAGAATCGTGGCATTCTTTGATCAACTCACGCCGAAGATTTCCCCATTTGGGCACAAAGAGTCGGTTTCCCTTTGTGTAAAGCATCCCTTCTTCTAGCCAAAAGCGCCTTGTCTTGCCCTCCATTACAAGTGCTATAAGACTTTTGGCTAGGGAGTCTTGTTGTAGGCCTTCCTTGATACGTTTGAGTAAAGGGCTATCAACTCGGCTGATGGATGCAAGTTCTACCTTGCGGCTTAAGGCGTCAGCTACCACGTTGGCTTTCCCAGGCTTGTATTCCAAGCTATAATCAAACTCTGCGAGAAAGTCTTGCCACCGAGCTTGTTTTAGACTAAGCTTCTTTTGAGTTTGGAAGTAACTAGTAGCAATGTTATCGGTCATGATAATGAACCTGGAACCCAACAAATAATGTTGTCAAACTCTTAGGCAATGGATGATTGTTGTCATCTCTTTTTCTTGCACGGTGTAGCGACGTTCTGTCTCGTTAAGTTTGCGGCTCTCATAGGCTATTGGGTGACCATCTTGCATGAGTACGCCTCCAATAGCAAAGTTCGAAGCATCAGTGTGCACTTCGAAAGGCTTGGAATAATCAGGCAAGCTGAGAACTAGGTCTTTACAAATGGCCTTCTTTAGATCCTCGAAGGCACGTTGGCAATCTTCGCTCCATGCCCATGGTCGATTCTTCTTAAGAAGATCTGTCAATGGTGCCGCTCGAGCTGAATAGCCTTTGATAAAGCGACGATAATAGTTCACAAGTCCAAGGAAGGACCTTAACTCATGAACTTTAGTGGGTGGCTCCCACTTTTGTATGGCTTGCACCTTTGTATCCTCCATCATGAGCTTTCCACCTTTTATCTTATGCCCTAAGAATAATACCTCTTCTTGGGCAAATGAACACTTCTCCTTTTTCACATATAGCTCATTGTCCTTCAAAACTTGAAACACTTTTCTCAAGTGTTCCTTGTGTTCCTCCATTGTTTGGTTGTATATCACAATATCATCCAAGTAGACTACCACGAATTGATCGAGGTAGGGGTGGAATAGCTTATTCATTAAGGTGCAAAAAGTTGCAGGTGCATTTGTTAGACCGAAAGGCATGACTAAAAACTCGTAAGAGCCATACCTTGTTATGCATGTGGTCTTGGGCTCGTCACCTTCGGCAATACGGACTTGATAGTATCCCGAGCGAAGATCTAACTTGGTGAAGTACCGTGCATGGCCAAGTTGGTCGAAAAGATCCGCTACGAGTGGGATGGAATACTTATTTTTAATAGTGACCTTGTTGAGAGTCCGATAGTCGATACACATTCGTAGGGAACCATCCTTTTTTTTTTGGAAAAGAACTGGGGCACCGAAAGGAGCTTTGGAGGGCCTAATAAAACTGGCATCTATTAAGCCTTTTAATTGTTTCTTGAGTTCCGCTAACTCCGGTGATGCCATGCGGTAGGGACTCATGGCTGGGGTTTGGCTCCCGGCTCTAACTCGATTTGATGATCGACCTCCCTTCTTGGTGGCAACTTCTTTGGTAATTAATCGGGCATGACATCCTTGAATTCGCGAAGAACGCCTTCTATTTCTTCTGGAACAGTTAGTTGGGGAGGTATCTCCTCGTTGTCGTGCTCCTTGAGGATGGCTAGGTAGCTTTTCTCGTCCCTCTTCAAGCCTTTCTCGAACTGCATGGCTGACAATGCTTGCGGATCGGACTTGGTAGACCGAAGTGTTGGTACTACGCAAGTCTTCCCTTCGTCCAAGATGCACATGGTGTTGGCAAAAGGAATGGGGAACGCCTTCACTTGGTCGAGAAACTCCATCCCGAGAACCACCTTGAAATCGTCCATAGGTACCACGGACAAATTCAGGTAGCCCACCCATGCACCAAGGGTGGTCTTGACCCCTCGAGCAATGCCTCGTATTGGCTTGGCCATAGAGTTGACGGCTTTCATAGACCCAGTGCCGCCAACTATTTGAAGGCCTAGTCTATTGGCTTCCTCTACGGAGATGAAGTTGTGGGATGCACCTGTGTCAAGTAAAGCCTTCGTCTCCTTCCCGTTGATAGTTGCATCTACGAACTGAAGTCTCTTGGCTTGAGTCTTCGGAGTACTTTGGATGACATTGAGGAGTTGTAGTGAGCCGACTTGAGCATCTTCCTTGTTGCCACTTGATTCATGCCCCTTAACATCGGCCGTCAAGGCATTGAGTGCCTTTGTCTTTGGACAATCTTGTGTCCAGTGAAGCTCGCCACATAAGAAGCATCCCCGTTTAGGGATGGAACGGTCAAAGTTCTCCTTTTGTTTGCCTTTATCCTTCGACTTCCAAGGATTTTGACCTTGGTTTCGGTTGTCTTCCTTGCGGTTTCCTCGCCAATGTTCTCCCCCACCTTTGTTGGGACTGCCCTTCTTCTCTTTGGGCTTGGATGACTCATTTTTGCTTGAGTAATCGATCAAGCTTTCGGCTATAGCGATGGCACTAGCAAGGTCTTGCACACCACGACGCCTAAGCTCGATTTTAGCCCAAGTTTGTAGACCATCCATGAAAAAGAAGAGTGAGTCCTTATCGGACATGTTGGGGATTTCTAACACGAGGTTTGTGAAGTCTTTCACATAATCTCGGATGCTTCCCAGATGTTTAAGCCTTCGTAGGCGACCGCGTGCCTCTTCTTCGGCATTTTCCGGGTAAAATTGCCGCTTAAGCTCCCCTTTAAAATCATCAAAGGTAGTGATGGAGCACGTACCTCTCTTGATGTCTTCCTGCCGTCGGCGCCACCAAAGCATAGCTGTATCGGTAAGGTACAAAGCTGCGCTTTTGATCTTGGCTCCATCTTCTAGGATGCCTACAGCGTCGAGATATTGTTCTAGCCCCCATAAGAAGTTATCTACTTCACGAGCGTTACGCGTTCCTGCAAAACTCTTTGGTTTTGGGATATCGACCCGTCGGGGTTCCACCGTGGTTATGGTTGAACCAGCGAGAACCGCCTTCTTACATAGGGCTAGGTCCCCTCGAGCTTCCTCTAATTGCATTAGCAAGCTATTGATCTCCCTTTGATGGACGTCTCGCAAACGGGCTACCTCGGCCATAAATTTGTCCCTAAGGGCCTGTAAGTCTACCCGATTAGACTCACCTAGCTTAGTAAGGGCTTCACGCACCTCTTCATGGGTTTCGGCAACGTCGGCCTCTAGACCTTCCACCCGTTGGTCTAGATTCTCCATGTGTGGTCCACTGCGCCCATGCCTTCCTCCATCCGAGTTAGGCGTGACTCAAAGCTAGTTATGCGGTCCTTGGACTTCCCCCTCGGCTTTGGTATAACGGGGTTGCGCTGCTCCTCACGCCCCCGGCCTTGTTGCGATGACTCCACATTGGTAGTGTCGGATCCCGCCACTTGATCTTTGATGGACTTCGTCATGGTTTCCAACCAAGGCTCTGATACCACTTGTCACGCACTTACTTTTTCTTGTAAGTAGCCGTGCGGCCTTAGCACTCCCGCATATGCTAAGAAAGCCTTAACTTGCTCAAAACTTCAAAGGCTAGATGGAAACCTTGGAAAGTTGTAGGCAAGAGTGAGTGTTTATGAAAGGAAGCTTATATTGCTTGAAAGGAGCTTACAAGTCTTGGAACTCTAAGTTCTGATGTGTGTTGTGTGTCTTTTACAAATGAAGAGGGTGAGCCTATTTATAGGCAAGCACCTCATTAATGGATGGCTAAGACTATTACATGTGGCAACGATCTAGTGGTTGCCTTATATCATTCTAGAATATTCTACATAAAGATCTAGCTATGGAGGGTTCTAGAGAATTCTAGAGTATTCTAGGCTTTTCCAGGGTCCTCTAGACAAGTCTAGATCATAGTAGAGCCCTCTGGAATGTTCTAGAACTTTGTGGGCTTGTCAAAAATGTGGAAAAACCTCATGTCTTGCAAGCAGGGCGTGACATTAGTCACCTTATATTACCTAAAAAGAAGACAAGTGGAATAATTGAAGGCCCCTTGTCATGCATATCATTGCCGCTTGTTATACTAAAAAATGACACATGTCTTATGCATGTAAGATTATAACATTGTCATATATGTATTTAATTTATGATTATTATTATTATTATTCTTATTAATAAAAAATCACTTTAAATTAAATTCCACAAGATTATGCAACTTAACGTAATACATAGTATTCCGTTTGCTTATACTAATATTCTTAACATTCTCCTAATCTTAAATTGTGCCAAACCTCAAATAAGACAACCAAACTCAAACTGGGTATGGTATGGGTAAGATGCCTACGGTATGGGATGTTACAATGCTTCCGATTTCTTGATTTAACGATTTTGCCGGTCTAATTTCATGGTTTTGACCTATTTTGCAAAAGTCTAAATTTAAATTAAAAAATGTAAATTCGGACATGTAATTACAAATTCAAATCGAAAAAACCTAAAATTGGAATCGCTAAATCGAGAAATTCGAAATTGGAAAACTGCAAAATCGTGAAAATCATAATACTACAAAGTTTCACAAAGTTTTACATGAATATCACATTCAGAAAAATAGATATAAATTCGGAAAACTTTTTTGTGATGGATATTGTGGGCACCAACAGAAGACGATGCTCACTAATTCCCTCAAATTATGGTCAACAAGAGCTAACTTGTCCATAGGAACTGATCAAACCAATGAAATTGATTGAGTCATTTTTAAAAAAAATTGACGATGTGTAACTTGAAGCCGTTTGCTATACATTAAGTCGAATGATGAGTCTTTCATCCAAAACAAAATTTTCTCAAATTTTTTTTGATAAAATGCTGTTATTCCTCTTATTATGGTGATCAATCGAACAAAGTTTCACATAATATCATGTCCAGAAAGATATATATGTATATATAAATTTGAAAAACTTTTGTCGTGATGAATATTGTGAGCATTAACGAAAGCTGTCGCTCACCAACTCTCTCGAATAATGGTGAACAAGACACTAATGGGCACCGAAGCACTGATTGGAACTAATGAAATCGATGGAGTCGATTTTTCCAAAATTGACGATATGTAACCCAAAGTCGTTTTTATACATTAATTCAAATGGTAATCGTTTCGTTCGGAAAAAAGTTGTCTCGAAAAACATTTGAAAAAATATTGTATGTTCCTCGTATTGTGGTGATCAAATCCACAAACTTTCATATGAATATAACATCCAGATAGATAGATATAAATTTGACAAAATTTTTCGTGATGAATATTATGGATACCAACTAGAGCCTAAGCTCACCAATTCCCTCAAATAATGATCAAGTTGGCATTAACAAGCACCGAGCACTGATCGAAATCAATGAAATGGTTAGAGTTGGTTTATTCAAAATTAACGATGTGTACCCAAAGCCGTTTACTATACATTAAATCAAATGGTTAGAGTTCTATCCAAATAAAAGTTGTGACGATAAATTTCTAAAATATTGTTGTACGCTCCTCGTATTGTGGTGATAAATCGTACAAAGTTTCACATACACATCACATCTAGAAAGATAGATATAAATTTGACAAACTTTTTTCGTGATGAATATTATGTCCACCCAACAGAAGCTAATACTCATCAATTCACTTGAATAATGGTTAACCTTGCACTAATAAGCGTCGTTGCACTGATCGGAACCAATGAAATTGATGGAGTTGATTTTTTTTTCAAAATTAACGTTGTGTAACCCGAGGTCATTTGCTATATACATTAAGTAAAAAAACGAGCGTTTCGTCTAAAATTATGTCACAAAATTCTTGAAAAGTGATATACATTTCTTATATTATGGTGATCAATCGTACAAAGTTTCATATGAATATCACGTCCAGAAAGATAGATATAAATTTAACAAATTTTTTTCGTGATGAATATTATGTACATCAACCGAAATCAACGCTCACAAATTTCCTCAAATAATAATAAACCTAGCACTAATAGGCACCAAGGCACTGGTCGAGACCATCGAAATTGATGGAGTTAGTTTTTCCAAAATTGACAATGTGTAACCTGAAGCTGTTACTATATTAAGTCAAATTGCGAGCATTACTTCCGAAAAAAAATTGGCTAAAAAAATTCTTGAAAAAATGCTGTATGTTCCTTGTATAGTGGTGATCAGTTGTACAAAGTTTTATATGAACATTCATCGAGAAAGATACATATAAATTCGACAAACTTTTTCTGTGATGAATATTATTGGCACAATGAAGCTGACGCTCACCAATTCCCCTAGAATAATGGTCAACTTTGCACTAATGGATACCGAGGCACTGATCGAAACCAATAAAATTAAAAGTGTTGGTTGTTCAAAATTAACAATGTGTAACCCGAAACTGTTTACTATACATTAAGTCAAATAGTGTGCACTTTGTCAAAAAAAAGTTGTTTTGAACAATTTCTGAAAAAATGTTGTACGTTCCTTGTATTGTATTCATCAATTGTACAAAGTTTCACATAGATATCACATAGTTTCACATATAAGTTTGACAAATTTTTTTCGTGATGAATAACTAATATCGGCACAAACGAGAGTCGACCCTCACCAATTCCATCAAATAATGATAAACTAGGCACTAATGGGTACCAATGCATTGATTGACATGAATAAAACTGATGGAGTTGGTTTTTAAAAAATTGACGATGTATAACCTAAAGATGTTTGTTATACATTAAGTCAAATGGTGAGGGTTTCGTGTGAAAAAAGTTGTTTCAAAAAATTATTGAAAAAATAATGGACGTTCTCCATATTATCGTCACCCACCGTGGAAATTTTTAAGTGGACATAAAGTTTACAAAATGAATTAAAAAATCAACAAATTCTCGTCCCAAAAAAATTGTATAAAAAACTTTTCAAAAATGTGATGTACGTTTCTCGTATTGTGGTTATCTATCGTGCAATGTTTTAGTAAATATCAAATCTATCGTGCATATATATTCGACAAAATTTCTGTGGCTGGCATGGGCACTGGTGGCCTCCAAGTGCCAAGAGTGCCCAACCGCCACAGGACACCATCCAACAACAATGAGCAACATCGGGCACAAAGTGCCGAAGGTGCCTAGCAAGGGTGGGCAACATATATCAGGCATCAAGTTATTTTCGGACAAAAATTTGGTCAATCAATATGATGGTTAGAACCCGAAGTAGTTAAGGGCTATTACGGGTGATTACAATCATCACCACTTTCCTAAAGATGTGGATGATATTTGACGGGGTTGATGTGCCAAAGGTGCCTAGCAGGGTGGGCAAGATCAGGCATCAAATTATTTTTCGGACAAAAATTTGGTCAATCGACATGACAGTTAGGACCTCAAATGTTTAAGGACAGTTATAAGTGATTACATTCAGCCCTACTAACCTAAAGATGTGGGTGATATTTGTCGAAGTTGATGACCACGCACTATTATGTTATCAGCACAAAGAACCCACAACATATTCTTTTTTATTTAAAAAAAATGTTTTTTCGTATGAAATCTTTACAATTTGTAATTTCACTTTATTAGACATGATATCGATGAAAAAGTTTGCACAGATAATCATCATAACATGGAGAACGTCTAGAATATTGTTGAAAAATTTTCGGAACAATTTTTATTCGGACAAATATTTAGTCAACTTTTGTGATGGTTAACAAGATTCAAATTTTATCCGATTTTACATTTTTCACCAACAAGCTAGAACTATAGTCAGACCGAATAATCTATTAAATCAAGTAATTGGAATTATTTTAAAACTGTAATTTTAAAGAAACGTAAAACAAAAACCATAAGAACTGTAACCGTATATAATTGAAGAGGAAATGTGAAACTCAACCCGTGGCATGGATAGTTTGAGAGTAGTTTTACCATTTTCTCAAAGGAATCAATAGTTTCCATAATAATCTCATGATCTTTGTTCTTAAATTTGATAATATTCTTGAAGGAAAAGAACTAGAAATTGCATGCATTTTCAACAAAGGGCAAACTAAGCCATATCTAAACATACATTAATTCCAAGAGGTAAAACATAACATGCTGAACCTGCAGCTAATAATTTCTTCAATTATGAAACAATGAACTAACAACCAGTTAATTAGGAATTCTACAATTCCTGCGAACTTCACCATTTTCTCCACTAATAGCGGGCACCAAACCACCCATTCTAACCATAGATTTCTTGAATTCTTCGAAAAACGCCATAGGTTCTTCAACAAAGGTCTGAACTATCTGACGAACTCGATCGTCTCCAGACACGAGAGCTAAGTCAGATGCGAGCAAACCTTCTCCAGAAAGAAGATTAACGTAGTATTGGTTATCAAACGTTGTTGGAGAAACAAGATCAAGATCTGCTAAGGTTGTACTTGAGTTGGATTGAGTGCAGAGCTGCTGTAGAGACTGAATATACTCTAAGTTAACGTCTGGGCCAACATTTCCGTTGGTGAAACCGTTGAGCCGAGAGCTAAATGTTGAGCAACGAGCTTTTCCCAATGTATGCGCACCTGTTTGAAATTAGGAAGAGACAATAATTAATGGCTTTTAAAACTTTTAGCAATTATAATATGTTGTAGACTCTCCATAATATTTTCCATAACGCTATTTTTTTTATGTAATACTTTTTTATAAGTTATAATATTAACACTATTTTTTTTTGTTTGAAATCGAAATTTTATAATACTATTTCTATAATATCAATACTATTTTTTTTGGGTCTAAAATTGGAATCATGTTATAATATTTCTTTTCGTTTGAAATTAAGATCGCGTAATAGTATTTATTTTTCTAAAATTGGGAACTATAACACTATTTTTATAATATTAATACTATTTCCTTATTTTGTCTGAGATCATATCCTATAATTCTCTTTCCTGTTACTCTCTTCGTCCTACAAAAATAAATCTATTTCAATTTGAATATAACTTAAAAAATCTGTTAAAGTAATAAGTTTTAGTTAGATTATATATATTATACACTTCATTAATACTAATTGATTTTCCATCTTAAAATTTTAGGCATGGAGTTATTAAAACGGTAAGATTGGTTGGTTTCATTAATATATTTTTTAAAAATATACATGTTTAACTAATTAAGATGTATAATAATAAGGGATATTCAAGAAAATTAACAAGTTTATTTATGTTCATAAAAATGAAATAGACTTATAATTTAGTAGAGAAGAAAAATAAAAGCAAGCTTATATTTATGAGATGGAGTGAGTATAATATTTTTATTAATTAAGGATATCAAAAAAGAAAATATTAGGGAGTATCATATCATATCATATCCAGAGTGAGTAATTAATTACCTGAGAGGGTAACCATGTCATCTAAGGTAAGGCCAACATTCTGAAACTTGTTAACAAGTGTTAGAAGGTCTGAATTGGGACCAGGAATGTTATTTTCGGCTGCTGTCTTACTGGCTATTACGCTATCTTTTCTTCCCATCTGCACTTCCCAATCTGGCCCTCCAGACTGCAACATTAAAATAATTAATTTAATAAATTAATTCCTTTTTTTTAGGTTAATAAAAATTGAAGATTCTTACAAGAACAACAGAATCACGAGCTGCAATGGCTAGAATATCAGCACAAGAAACAATTTGTGGACAAATAGATTCAAGATCATTTTTAACGGCATCAATCACTTCAAACCCTCTTAGGGAGTTCAAATTTGGAGCTGCTGTTTTTTCTCCAATAAAATCTGCTCTATCATCCAGTAAAATACTTGCATCGCATCCCTGTAATTAATAAATTAAATATATTTAGACATTAATTACACAAATAATTAATAATCCATTATGATTAATTAGTAAAAATTTTCTCACGAAAAAAATTCTTCACTATCAATGCATAAGGAAATTAGGTGAAAAAAATTCTGTTGAATCGTAAAATATATACTAATAGGAAAGTGAAATTTCAAAGCTCGAAAAACTCAGTACTAGAAGTAAAACTCTATAAGACAATAAAAGTAGTTGGATTAATTAATCATGGATTGTAAAAAATAGATATAGCGATGAAGAAAATGGTTAGAGAGTAGTAGAATAGTTAAAAGATTAATCATGATATGTAAAATAGGTATGGATATGAAAGAAGTTTGTTTAATTAGTAAAATAGAGTGGGATGAATCATAAACCGATAAGAAAGTAAAAGGAGGTACTTGCATTAACGAAGCAGTCATGGAAATGGAGACGAAGCAAAGAAGCAGCCATTCTAGGGTCTTCAATAACAGCCTTTTCAACCCATGAAAATATAATAAGTTCAGCTTCTGGACAACTATCCTTGTACAACCCAAAACTCAATAGAAAAGTGGCACCACCATCAATGCATGCAACTTCTTCACTTGAACTGCTGCTTCCAGAAGCAAATGCATTAATGGAGATGGCCAATGATAAGCAAAAACCAAAAATAATATTGTACATTAATATTGTATTAGCCATTTTTTGTAATCTTCTATGGTATAAGAATTAGAGACAATGAAGAAATGGTGGTATTTATAGAGAATTTTAATTATTTTCATAAAAATGGTGGTGGTTAAAAGAAGAGGTAAGCAAGCAATAGGGGAAGAAAGAGTCAGAAAAGTTTGAGTTCATAATTTCACCTAATCCCCATGTGCTCTCTCTCTCTCTCTCTCTCTCTCTCTCTCTCTCTCTCTCTCTCTCTCTCTCTCTCTCTCGAGGAGCATGTATGGATTATGTATGATCCCTTTTGAAATGGTCTTGTTTTTGTTGTTGGTATACAAGATCATGAAGAAATGACATATTGTCGGGACTATCTTCTCTTGTGGTTGTTCTAACTATTCAGATTTTAGAGATCTTATAGTACGTACCCCCCCAAGGAACAACTGAATGTCTGTCTTTGTAGTATTTTCACAATCTCAATACCATCCCCAAAGATGGAAATAACGCACATAAAAGAAAAAAATTCCATCATGTAAGGAAGTTGGATTCTACGACTATATTTCAAGTTGAGTTTGATTTTACGTTACTAAAAGATGAGAATATCATATAGTATTTAAGTGAAAGAAATTCGCATTAAAGAAACAAAAAAAAGAGTAGCTTTACATATGTATGCATAATAGCCATGCAAGACTCCTCCCATTTATCATTGAGCGGTTCAAATTATTTGTAACATTTTGTATAATATTTTTTCCGTAACATTCTTAATATAGTAATTTTCTTAATATAATGTACGAAATTAACACTAAAAGTAAAAAGTATCACAGAAAAAGAAATATTACAATAGATGTGACATATGATCTTGAGTACGTCGAGGGACACTCTTAAAAAAATTTTATAATATTTTCTTTTATAATAATTTTTTGTTATGATTTAAATAGTATTTGTGAATGTCCATAAGAAATAATAATATATGATATAACTCCGGAAGAGATAGATATTTTGAAGATATAGAAATTTTGAAAAGATAAATATTATGCAGAGATAGATATTGTGAGGAGATAGATGATAGAATTTCAATTATATCTTAGTTAGAATCTATCCTCCTATTCCATCTCTATCTCTTATATCCCCTAAGCACTATAAATAGAGCGTGTGGGCTTCAGTTGTAAACACACCTCAGAGAGAAATTAATAAAAGTTATCTACTTTTCTCTCAACTCTTCTTTGTCTTATTTTCTTCTCTATATATTCTTCTAGTTATTCTTTCTCTTTATGTTCTCTCTTTCTTTATATTTTACATTTTATATCGATTATTCTATTTTGTCGACAACGCTGCATCAACAAATTTTATAATACGTTATCAGCACGAGACTCTCCCATGAGTTGTTGCCTTCTCCGATACCAAGGAATTCTATAATTGTACTATCGTGCTAGCGAAAGGTGGAGAGAGGTACTTCTTTTACTTAATATCTTAATTATAAAATTTGAGCTTTTAGCTCATGATATTTTAGAAAAAAGAATTATGCTTTTATTTTATAATTATTTATAGAAAAATATATATAGTGAGTCTGAAAGACACCATTAATTAAATATATTTGGATGCAAGTATTTTGAAGACACAAATTATAGTATAAAGCCACCTTTGTGAACCACTAGAAGTTGGTTATTATACAAACACCAGTTGTGTTTGGTTATAGTTGTGGCTAAAAGCTTTATATTTATCAATGGCATACTTCTATTCATTAACAATTTCTCCTCAATTAAAATATACGGAGAAAATATTATTGGTAGTGTGATAAAGAAAATATTCTACTATTGTCATATCTCAAATATGCTCCTGTAATAGCAATATTAAGAAAGATGTTTTAGAACGTTTTATTAAATTAGTCTCGTATCTTCTTGAGATTAAACGGAAATTGAGTCATTGATAAAATATTGTAATACTAACCGACTAATTTGCGTTTATTCCATTCCTGAGGTGAATGCATTACTTAAACTTATAATTTATTTATAAAGTAGTTTTTGGTTGTGACTACAACTGTGATATAAATATTATTTATAATTATTACAATGACTCGACAAACTCTCACTGTATAGATTTTCACCAAAATTGAAAATAGTGAGAAAGGTAAAGAGAAGATATATTTCAACACCTCATAAAAATAGTTATCGATGCGATTCACTCTGTGCCTGAAGTACATACGCCATTTGAATTATTTTCAAGTATCGTCTAAGATATGAAAGTATTGTTTACTTCTGAATTATGCTATTGATATTAATGATGCTATTACTAATGATATCAAAATGGTACACGTAGATGATGCCAAATTATTAAAAAATATCATGAAGATTTTTCTTGATATATTTTATGATTTTTAAAGTATGAAATTACTTTTCTTTCTATCTTTGTTTTAATGTTTAGCATTAGTATTTTATATAATATAATGGTGAGATGAAATACTCTGATTATGGTGCATGAGGACATGCTGCATAAAAGTCAAAATATAAATGGTAGTATAAAGTTCCAGAAGAATTGATTGCTTAAAACTCCACAAGAGTTAGTCAATTAAAGACTCCAGAAGAATTAGTATTCTTACACGAAAATGCTAAAAATGTAATGCATTTTTTCGCAACAAATTGTCGTAGAATATTATTAGTCTCGATGATATTTTCCATCATCTTGAGACTGTGGATGAGATATATGTATTACTATTATTATTCTGTGAAAACAAATGTATACTATAAATACTACCATTCATTTCGTATACTTTATTGCAACAAATAAATAAAATTGAGATACAATTGTTCAATAAACCAGAAGTTTATTGAGTTAAACAATCTATTATTGGCATGACTGGAAGACCATCCCGAATCATTAAAACATAAATAATATTTATGAATTCTTATGGAACCAGAAGTTTCATGAATTCCATGTTTTACTTATTTTAAATACAAATTATGTATAAATATCATCAATACTATTTTAGGGTTGAATTTGTTACTTTGAGATGTATACAAAAATATTAATCGATGTATTGAAAAGACAGTTATATATATAGACCCGTAACTTGCACTTTACGATATCTTAATAATGAGCTTGTACTTTTAATTCTCTAGTATTGAACATCCTGTAGAATATGTTTATACTAAATGGTCCTGTAGACCATAAATGAATAGTAGCACTTGTTTCGTATTTTTTGCCAATAAATTATTATATATACTCCTCTTCGTAATTGGTGGTGGTTAGAAACCATGTATTTTATATCTGTGAATTAAATCTGCACTATTCATTTTTATTATTCCACCAAGTAGATGGACTTATATATGTTGAGCAAAAAATATCAAAAGAGATATTAATAATTTGTTGATTTTGAATATCTCAACATTAAGAGGAGAACACCTGTAGTCGGATGAAAATATTAATTACTTTGTATCTCTCATAAGTTTTGAACCGAAAGTTCAAATGCATATAACCATACATGTTTTCTGACCAACATCCGACTGATAATGCTCTTAATATATTTGATGTCCCTGAAGGACAACCTATCACCATGAAAGTATTTGAGACACAATCTAAACGTGGTAGGTAAGTCGACTCCATGAATATGAACTCTGCACATATGAAGGAAGCAAATGTTTAGATGATCATGCTATAAAGTAAAGGAAATAAAATTTCAGAAGAATTTTCCAAACACGACCAATGTATTATTTCTAGGAAAAATCAGGTACCTGAAAATGATAATATTGTGAGATCTCATCATAATAGGTCATGATATAGAATGAATGGATCACAAAAGTACAAGAATATTTATGCTCATAATGGTATTGAATTAGAATAATTTAAAGTCTGCAAACTGATAATAATATAGAGTTCTAATGAGAATTATAAAAGTTAGTCCGAACAATTAACAAATACAATGAAGTGTACATAATTTCCTGAAGGAATTATACACCTGAACTGCAATCCCATAAGGATAATTTTGAATATATTTTTATAGTATGAGAATTATGAGTTTTGATTATGACTCATCGTAAAAGTCTAGCATTACTATGAAGAAATATTTATGATGGAGAATATGATTACTTTTCATATATATATATATATACAAAGAGAGAGAGAGAGAGAGAGAGAGAGAGAGAGAGAGAGAGAGAGAGAGAGCACGAGAAAAGTGATACACGTTTATCTTTGTTATCATTTGATAACATATTTATATGAAGTCCCTGTTGGACTTAATATGCCTTGAAAAGATATATTTAATACGCGAAATATACCTTTTGACTCTAAAGATATATATTCTAAAAAATATGAGGATTGTATGAGCAAATATTATTCCTGAAGAATAAATAAAGGCAAATGTGATGATCAAGAGTTTTAAGTCAAGCTTCTGTCTTGATTCATAAATTAAACATTATGAAAATGTTCTATATGGATATAACACATCATTTCAATTCTAAGTCATTGAGTCACTAGATATTGATGGAGATCTTTAATAAAAGATGAAAACAATTTAGTCTTCAAGCACCATAAGTTTGCACATCTATAGTTGATGGATATACTTGTTTCATACAAGTCGATGGTTATTACAGTTCTTATCTAACCAATGATTTTGGAATATATATTGAACTTATCGTTTTATATCTCCTTTTAATGATTATCTCGAAATTTGAAAAAATCCAACGCTAGCATATATGAATATATATATATATATATGTATATATGATATTGATTATTTACATGATTCACACAAATCAAATTATGCATTGGCATACACTATGATAGTGTATAGACATATATATCAGCCACTTCTTTAACTTGTATTTACAAAATAATTTATTCTGATGGCTGACTATAATGTTTGTAATCAAGATGAATACATTATTATATTCGAGATATTTATATATCCTCATGGATGAAATTTCAATTATATTGTTGGAGATAATTATAAATTTTAAGGATATACGAAGTGAGATAAGGCGAATATTGTATTCATAAGCTCCAGAAGAGATACATCAATGATGTGCAAACAAGTTTGATCACTGACATTACCGATAACAACACTTGAGGTCATCCCTGAATACGTATGTTTAGAAATCTAAAGTGATTATCTCATCAATGGGACTAATGTTTAACATAGAGAATAGTGTACTCTTTGTCCTTGAGTTCTTTCCTACTGAGTTTTTATTTAGTAAGGTTTTAATGAGACATGTTTTTCTATATAATGGAGATTCAAGGTAGAGTATTTTAAATTAAATAACATTTGTGGATGTCCATAAGAGATAATAATATCTTATATAAAGTCTATATCCTTACGAGATAGATATTCTGAAGATATAGAAATCCTAAAAAGATAATATTATGAAGAGATATATGATAGAATTTTAATTATATCTATCATCCTATTTTATCTCTATCTCTTGTATTTTCTAAGCATTATAAATAGGATCATTGGCTTTTTGTAAACATAGCACAGAGAGAAATCAATAAAAATTCTCTACTTTTCTCCCTACTCTTCTCTGTCTTCTTTCTTCTTTATATATTATTCTAGGTATCCTTTCTCTTTATATTCTCTCTTTTTCTGTACTTTATATTTTATATTGATTATTCGATTGTGCCGCTAACGGTGCGTCAATAAATTTCATAATAATTTTATAAGTATTAAATGAGGTTGAAAAAGGAAAAAAAGAAAAAGGTACGAGTACTTGAAATAGTGGATGTGTATGGGCTGTATTTTAGGAGCCTCTTCTTCAAACAAGGGGTGTACCAACTCAACCCCCATCCATTTATCAGCCCCAAACAAAAAAATAAACATTTGGAGGAAAAGTGATGGACTCTAGAAGAAGAAGTCCATTAACATGAGATTTAGAGGTCCAAATTGCTAAAGAAAAAAAGGCCCAAATTTTCATGTCCAAAATATGTAAAGAGAAAAGAAGGGCTTGTTTGCATGCATCCATGCAATGCAGTAGCAGAACATGCCCAGATCTTTGATTCTCATGGTGAAATAGAATCTATGTCGTTAATTTTGAAACGTATTGAGGCGGACTTAGTTTATAAATTAAGATACTAGAAATTAATTTGTTAATAATTCGTTAATTAACTAGTAGAATGTAATTTGACAAAATTTTAAAAAAACTTGTATTTTGAATAAGGGAAAGGTAAGATTAATTAACTTTATATCTTATTTTCTTGTCACATTTTAAATATTACACTATTTAAAAAAATATAAAATTTTAAATGTTTTTCTTTTGTGTAAACTAGAATATCCTTTAAACTTTTCTCTCTTATCCCGTTATTTCTACTGGTTTCTATACTAGAAGAATAAAAGAGGTTGGAATGTGTGATTAATGTGAGAGTATAATAGAAAAAATTCATTAAATATTATCTTGAAAACACAATGTGATCACAAGTTAAAAAATAAAAAATAAAAAATTCATTAAATATTGTTTTGAAAACACAATGTGATCACAAGTTAAAAAAAAAACGAGAATTAACACAATATGACCAATAAAAGAAGTGATGGAGTATTATATAACTTGTCCTGATTCATAATACGACAATAATTTAATGATAAGATCACTCCTTATTAGATAAATCTAATAAAATTCTTATTTCGAATCACATTTTGTGTGCTAATTTTAAAAAAAAGGTTGTCTCCCAAGAAAATGTTGCTGGAAATCTTTTGGTTGTATCTCTTGGAAATATTTTTAAAATGTTAAGTGACATGAAATAGAAGGATCTACTTTTGACTAAATTGCTCATAAAAAGTCATTAAATTACTTTTTATTTATATATAAGATTTTTCTAAAGTAACTCTCTTAATATCTTGATCAATCCATTCGAAAAGAGCCACAAAATCATTTTAAAAAATATATAATTACAATAAAAAGCGACTTTCAATAGGAAAACGCCACTAACTGTAAAGAAAGAAATCCAAGAATAATCTTCTAATTTCCAGCTATGATGAATATATTTCATTTTTTAGTGCATGGCAGAGAATATATATTTATTGAACCCCAACACATTTTTTTTCCCTTTTAGTTTTTTGATTCCTTCTGCATAATTGTTTCCAGCTCATGAAATTTTCAAATAATATCTATATAGATACAACATACACGTTACGTAAATTGCTTAATACGTTACTCTCATAAATACTTTTGAATAAAAAAAATTTCTTTATCATGTAAATTATAAGAGAAAAGAAATTTTAAAAAACACTAAAAGTAATGATGATTTATAGGTATATGATCAATTTAATGAACTATAGAAAAGTGTTATTCCTTTTTTTTTTTTTTAAACAAGTGAGATTAAATGTGTTTTTCAGTTAATTAGTTGTATTAATAACTAATGTCCCCTACCAATAGACTTAATTAGGACACATCTTAATCTATCAAATCAAGTGCCTTTTCTTTATTTGTAAATGCAAATTTACAAGTTTTCCACTTTATTTTATAACGAAATGGTAATAAAATAAGAAAATTGAATAAATTTAAATTATGATCAAAAGGGTTTTAAACTATGTTTAATTAAGATTTTAACAATGAAAAAAAGAATTTAACTTTCCATGGCCAAAAAAAAATTTGTCCAAGAAGAAGGCATTTTCCATGAACATATCATTCACATTGTAGGAACACAAGAGAGAAAATGGACAAAGTAAACCTTTGGCAGACAAATATGACCGCTAGCTACATTCAAGCACACAATGTGAAGTAATTTCTAAATTTATATGGAATTCCCCAAATCTTAATCCTCAAGATCATTATCTTAATCTTCAAGATTATCGATCATCTCGTGTAATAATATGATCATATGTCCAAATCTTGATTCCGACCAATCAAAACCAAAAAACAATGGAAACCTTTAGAAACAAACTACATTTGGACCCTATTATTTGTCTTTGGCAAAGAATCATGTTTTGTGACAAAGAAAACTCCAAGAATAGGAAGAGAAATGTGAGGAAATTGTGAAATTGCATTTTCCTTTTCCCTTTTTTTTTTGTGTGTCATTCTGAGGAGGCTCGTGTGCACATAAAAAATAATTTTAAATCATACTGCCTAGACTAATCTCTATTCGAATTTGAAAGGTCTCAAAAGACGATAAAACTTTTCTACGAACAAAGCTAGATTCCCAAGTTTCAAATACCTCTTGTTAAGTCAGGAGAGACACCGACTATCTCATTACATATCTTGAAGTAAAATTGCATCTTCCTTCTTTTATCATTCTAAGTAGGCTCATGTGAATAATAAAAATCAACTTGAAGGCACACTACACCTAAACTAATTCTCGTTTGAGTTAAGAAGGACTACAAAGACGATAAAACTTTCTCACAAAATACCAACCGCATCTCTAGTTTCAGACTCGAGACTTTTGATTAAATTTAGAAGATTAAAGACACTAACTATCTCACCCGGGCACATGTTTGTGGTGAAATATTGCATCTCCCTTTGATCAAAGGAAATGGTAAGAAATCATGTATATATGTTGAGACAATGTCATATGGAAAAAGACTTTCCAACTCCAAATGGTATATATATGATCATATTTGATGAGAACGCTGTCGTCCAAAAGAACAATGCTTAAAGCTACTAGTAATATCTCGAACAAAATCTTCACACCATGCTTTGATCATCCAAAACCAAGTACATATATATATATATCCAACTCTTTGCCAATCTATATTCACACTCCAAACTATTTAATGATCAAAGGGCTTCATGAGAATATAGCTTAAAAAGGAAGAAAATGCCATGAATAACACTATATGGCCATGTTTTCCTTGTAGCCTATGAACAGGACAATGAAATGAAAATTAAAAAAGAAAAAAATAATAAAGTGATGAAAAATATGAGAGATATTTGAGAGGGCAAAAGATACTGTTTCATGTTTTGGAAAAGAAATCATTTGATTTTGCTAAGGAACAAGGAAAGATATGTGTATGGATGGCACAAAGATTGATTCCAAAAGGAGAAAAACCCAAAATCTCTTCGGATTCTCGAACACAACCCTATCAAATAACGGATATATTTTAAATAACAAATATATGATCCAAAAGAAAAAGACCTTAAAAAAAATTAAAGGAAAAAGTACTATGAAAAATGTTATAGAATATTTTATCAACATATTACAGACAATTTTAAATAAAAAAAAAAGGATGAAAAAAACTTTTTATTACTGACTTTAATTTGTGTGTATATATAATAAGTAAGCAAATAAATTAACGTCAAAGTCATCAAACTTAGGAGTAACAAAGAAAATCCTGAAAGCATCACCATCAATTAATTCCTTCCATAGTTTTCCTAAATTCTCCGATTAAGGGAACGGCCACAACTTCCCATGCTCATTCTTGTCACAGTCTCCGGAAACTGTGTCCCAATCTAATCACTTCTCAATAATTACTTCCCATGAGATTGGATAAAATCTTACCTGACTTGCAAATACTTTAATTTTTTGAAAATTAAGATAATAATTTCAAGATCAAACTCTATCCATTCTGTACTCTTTAACCGCTGCTGGCAAAATGCCAACTTTCTTGACTATGATCAAATAATCCTGCAGAAATGAACCCTAACCCTAACAAATTCAATATATAAACAACAAGATTGAACATGCATGCAATTAAAGAAGCAAGAAAATTGAACAAAAGTAATGTTCAAATTATAAAATTCAAAATTCCATGACCCAAAAATTGGGTAGAAAACTAACAAAAGTATCAATGAATTAATGTCATAATTCCAAAAAAAAAAACAAAACTATCCGATCAAAAACTAAGAAAACTACAACTGCTAATTAATTAGCTAAAACCCCATATGCTAATTAAAATCTAAAGGATTTTACAAATGATAATATCAGGGTTTCAAAATCACTAGGAAACTTGGATCATTGGGTTCATAGGTAAATAATCATAAAATTACCTAATTAACCTCATCAGAGTTAGTAATTATACCAATTAATAAGCAGCTTAAGTCATAATCAGATCATCTTCTACCCTTGATTTGGATAATCGTTGATGAACATCTGGGAGGGCAAAATGTCTTGAAGAAGTCCATCATCTCTAGTAACCATAGACGAAGAAGAAGTCGATCCAGAGGGGCAAAATTGTCTTTCTTGATTATAAGCTAAATTAGGAGAGAACATTGAGCTGTTGTTAGTAGGATTAAAGCTCATAGTATAAGGAGCCTGAGTTTGAGCCTGAGCCGGAGCCGGAGCTGGAGCTGGAGCCTGAGCCGGCTGGAGAAAGGGTTGCTGCTGTTGTTGATAATAATTAGGTATAACTTGGGGCAGAACAAATGATGATGAAGAGGTGGGTGCAACTGCTACTCCTCCGCCCACTGCCACACTGCCGACTCCAGAAACACCAAGGCCACCGCCACCGTTAGCACCACCAATGCCACCAATGCCGCCACCGTTAGCAGCAACAAAATTAGTAGCCCCAAAATTGGGGGTCATTTGATTTGGAACTTGAATGAGACCAAGGGATCCCCGGTTAGGCATGGGACTGCAATGGTTATGCATACCCTCATAGGTAGTAATCACAATGGTCGCGTCCTCAGAGGATCTCTCCACCCTCTTTTTCACTCCACAACCTGCAGTTGTGCAGCGGTAATAGCTCCTGCACAAGCACCATTATAAGGTTTTATATGGCCAGGGTTTTGTTTTATTGCGAAATCAAGAAATTCAATGCAAGATTTTATACTCAATCAACCTGTCCAGAGTTTAATTTTCCAAAGAAAAATGTAAGTTCTAAAGTTAAAAAATTAATTCTCAAATTAAACTACAATCCCAATTGAGTTCCAAAAATTACATTTCCTTCTACAAATAATACCAAAAATCATGAAAAAAATTATTTTGTTGTGAAATCATGAAATTTAATACAAAATCTTTAGACTCAACTTGAATATGAATTTAGTTTTCTATAAGGAAATGTAAGTCTCTAAATCGAGAAGTGAAAATTTTCTCAATCCAAATTGAGTTTAGGATTACATTTCCTTTCCCTTCCCCAGAGGGTTTCGTTGTGAAATTATGAAATTCAATGCATAATCTTATACTCAATCTGGATAAAAGTTTAGCTTTTTTGGAGAAATGTAAGTTTCAAAATTGAAAAATAAAAAATTCTTTTAAACTTAACTCCTGTTACTGAAACTCAAGAAAGAAAATCTCAAAATCAAATGTTATTCCAGCAAACTAATTAAAACAAAACCATTAAAGTTTTATTTGGCTAGGGTTTCATTGCAAAATCATGAAATTCAATGAAAAAATTTAGACTAAGCTTGGATAGAAATAAATTAGAAATGGAATGCAAGTCCAAAAATTGAAAAATTAAAAAATTTCTCAAACTAAACTCCTTTGATCCAAGTTGAGCATTAATTTTGGGACTTAAATACATTTCCTTCCAAAAAAACTCAATAAAAAAAGAGTTCAAAATCAAATTTGATTGAAGTAAACTAATTAAAACCAACAAAAACAATTTGTTTCTGAAATTAAATTAAGGAAAAAGGGTATACCTGGGAAAAGGGCTATTTTTAACCGCTTTCTGACCGTATTTCCTCCATCTAAAACCATCATCCAACTGATCAATTTCGCTCTTAGTCATGAACGCAAATCGCGGCGGCCTCTCCCGCTTTTGATTCTTCTTTCTCGGTTTCAACCTGAAAAAAAAAAAAAAAAAACCCAAAGAACGCATTAATTACTTTGTTTTTTATTCCAAAAAAAAAAAAGAATCAACATATATAAATCATGCAAACAGAACCTCCTCCCATTCAAACCAGATTCTATTTATATAAATTCATTTTCAAATCTTAAAAAAAATAAAAGAAAAAAAGGTTTAATTAATTTAAGTTTACTCTTTTCTAGTCTTGTCCCGATCGGCCTGCTCCTCGCCTTGGTTCTGATCGTCCTCTGGAATTAATTCAGTCGACGATGATGAAATCGACGACGAATTCGGCGTTACTGGCGTAACCGGAGTATGAACTACAACTTCAGCTGACGGCGGCGACGGAGTCATGGTCGGAATCGCCGTTGTCATCGCCGCCATCGTTGTGGACGGAAACACCGTCGGCGTCGGTGGCGGAGGAGGAGGAGGTGGAGAAGGAAGAGAAGGAGGCAGGAGAAGTGGAGGTGGTGGAGGCGGTTGTTGGAGCAAGTCCCAGATTGAAGTTGGATAAGTACCGGAGGAGTAGAAATCGTTAAATCCTAATAATTCCATAAATCCTAAATTACTCGCCGAAGAAGAAGAAGAAATTCCAAGCTTTTCATAATAATCATCAGTAGCTGTTTCAAAGATGTCGCTGTTGTTGTTCGTTGTTTGCATAGAAGGAGGAAAGCTTATCGGCCGAATCTCATCAGGAAATGTTGATGAATTCGGAAGCGGTGGCAGCAGCGAAGGCGGTGGCACCATTGAAGAAGAAGAAGAAGAGGAATTTTCAGTAGTTTTGAAATAATCTTCTGATGGAAGATGATTGTTCTTCATCTCATTTCTCAACTGTAGTGCTAGTAAGTAGTGATGGCTAGAGAGAGAGAGAGAGAGGGACACTTATAGAGAGAGAAATTTTGAGAGAGAGAGAGAGAGAGAAGAATGGTTTTATGGTTTTGGTGGTTTTTGTTTTGGGCAACAAGTTGGGTATTGGAGGTCTCCATTTCCAACTCAGCCAAGCTTCTCTCTCTTGCTTTTGCATCTTCACTGCTTACTCCCGGTTTCATAACATTCTCTCTTTTTTTTTTGTCCTTATTATTTGAAATTACTTTGGTTAATCTTTTTTTCTTTTTAAAAGTCAACAATAAAAAAATATATTCCATCCGTTACAATAAATATATATATAGAGAGAGAGGGGCATGTTTGAGAAATTTTTTTAATTTTTTTTTTATGTAACACCTACCTCTATTCTCAAATTATAATGAATTTTTTTATAAAAAAATTATAAAATTATTTTATATTATGAAATGGAAGGAGTATAATTTTTCTATCTCTATCTTTTTCTCCTTATTTGGTTATGGACCACAGTATCATTTTAAATCCCAATGTAAAATTTTAGTTATGGGACCCACATCTCTTTCACGTTTAATTTATGAAACTCAAAGAAAAAAACTTCTCTTTACTTATTCTCTCTCTTCTTATTTATGAAGGGTATAAAATTTCTTTTAAAATTTAGAATCCTCTATATATATATATATGTGTGCTTATATTTCGAAATAACATAATGCAAGATCATTATGGTTATACGTTAATTGTCATCCGACTAATAATTAAACTCTTAATAGGAAATTTGAATCACCTTTAAATAAGTATAATTAATTGATTCGGATAATAAACATTTCGAATCGTGTAGCATATTTTTTTAATAAATTACGAAAAAAAATCATAAGTTTCATTCATATGGAAATGGTTTTAATACATCAAGAAATACCAAATGAAATCATAGATGACATGAGACACAATTGCACACATGTTAGAAATTTACTAGCCAACTTTCCCTATCATTGATGAGGTAATTAAGAGCTTTATTTCATTATCCAACTAATTCTTTTTGGTTATTTTAGGTGTACATTTGAATTCCAACCTATTGTCCGAAACTCAAAACCAATTTCTTTTTTTTTTAATTTCAAATTACAACTTGCCTACAAATTTGATGAAAATTCATGGGAAAATTCTTAAAAATTCATACAAAACTTAAACCTTACTTCACTGAGAATACTTTACTTCGGCTTTCAATCCTAAGACCTGTGGTCTTTTCGTCCCCCTCAAAAGAGGCCTAACTTTACAGGATAAAACGGCTCTGCCGCCCTCCACACTGGTGAACAAGAGCAAAGATAAAGAGGGGACGACGTAATTGAGAAAGACTGGGATCAGAGGGCTCCCAATATTCACATAGTAAAATTTTATTGTTTCTACCCGCTAATTATATTCGCGATACAAAAATGAGTACATATATCATTACTAAACTTGACATAATGTGACTAAGGTCTCGCTTGATAAAATTTAAAACTGAAGTATGAAGTTTGAATTATTTAAATTTTGAATATACAAATTGAAATCTGAATCTAAATACTAAATTAATTAATCAGTATGAATTATTTATATTAAAAGTATTATAATTTTGCAAATAATATATATTTTCAAATTTAAAAGTTCAGAGTTAAGTTAAATTTCAGTTAAAATTTATACTACAATTAATTAAGGCCTCGTTTGATAAAACTGAAAACTAAAGTTTGAATTGTGAATTATTTAAGTTTTGAATATTGAATCTTATGTCTGAACTCTAAAATTGAAAATCGAAGTTTGAATCTAAATATTGAATTAATTACGATTAATTATTTATATAAAAAGTGTTATGATTTTACATATATATATATATGTATTCAGATTTAAGAGTTCAGAGTAAATTTAAAAATTTTCACTTAAAATTTATAACTTTACATCTTAAATAATTGAGCTATTTTACAAAAATTGTTATCAAAGCATTTAAAATATTAAGTGTTTAAAAATTATTTTTTATCAAATACATTTAATTCAATTAATTTTTAAGTGATTCATTTTAAGAGGAAAACTAATTTATCAAATAAGACCTAAGAAGTTTTAGTAAAGTTTCATTTCATGTAGTTAATATTTGTAAAAAATATAATGCGTACTAAATAGTTTGCACCTCTAATAAGTTATACACAAGTATTTTGTTAATTATTTGTGAGATATACTATGTATATTAGCATATATGCTATGCGATATCATTTAATTTGTATAAAAGAATAAAGTTTCACTTTTTAAATATTTGACACTTATGTAAATAGTTATGAATATATTGAGGAGGCGAAAATTTTTAACCAAATTTATTTCCAATATGACCACAATATACGTATTAAAAAAGGATACAATACTAGTAATTTCTTTGACAACATCTTTTGACTACACATGCAAAATTCAACAATTATTAAGAAAAGAATAAAAATTAAACTCGATGATTTTATTGCCCGGCGTATTTTTTACGTCACAATTCCGACAGCCATAGGTTTCGAGCGGTGTACGACTACGTAGGTGATTAATGCAAAGGAACCGCCCAAGTGGTCCGGTAAAAGCTAGTCGAAGTTTTCATACGGTTGAGGTTGACCGGGAACCGGATAAATGTGAACCAGCTTCCGGTTACACGTGAGAAGGAAAGAGGGTTGGTCCGAGTGCATGAGATGACATTTTTCACCTCGGAATTTGATTTGTTCATTATTTTCCCGGTTTTTTCCTTTTTCAATTTTAACGGATTATTTCTTTCTTGGATGACAAGAATGCCCTTTTACCTTAATCTTGCTTTTATTCCCTAGTTTTTTTTTCTTTTTCTAGTGAAATTGCTCAAAAAATTTTCATATATATATATATATATATATATTCATAATTGAACACCACAAGTCAAAAATGGTGGTTGCATGAAACAAATTTAAAGAATATTAGAAAACAGAGTCTAATTTTCATATTCATTCAAAGTTTGTATGTGCTTGGATTAAAGGGCATAATTGGCAAGTTAACTAACTCAAATTATTTTCTACAAATGTATATAATGAAATTAATTGATTTTTCAATGATAGAAGATTGAGAATAGAATCGTTCAATACACATGTTAGTACACTTTTTTTTTTTATAATGTGTTTAATAATAAATTCTATAGAGTAAAATAAAAATTTAAAATTTTAACAGATAAATTCTAAAAGATAGTTAATATTGAAAGAAATATACTAAAAACGTGTTAGAAGATGCATTATACGATTTTGAGTACGAAGATTGACGTAAGTGTTGATCTCTATATGTATATTGTAAACAACTAGTAAAAGAGTAAAATGAAGAAATAACGATATGTATTTTTTCGATCTGTATTTTATCGCGTATAATTAATTATTTATCTATTTTTATATAATAAAATAAAGAGTAACAATTATATTCGATATTGTTTGCCTTGTTTTCACAGATTTACCATAATTTAACTATTTCTGAACCAAAAAAAGATATTGCATTTATTAGTAACTATATTTCTTTTAATTTTCATACATAAATAATCATGGTTTAACTGTTTAATAAAATAAAAAAAGTGAACGAGATTATTGTTGTCCTTTGGTCTAACGGAAGAGAAGTGCAATGAAACTATTTTTATTTTTTAAAAGCGAATTATGGATTAAATAATAAATAGTTCTAAATGTTTTGAATAGATGAATTCGATTATAACAAAAAAAACATTTCAAGAAAAAAAAAAACCGTGTTAGAAAAAGCGTGTAATGGAAGGAGGATGGGCACGTGCGGTAAAAAATTGTCAGACTCCGACATAGTACGCGGGCTGACCCGATTTCCGCGTCACCAACTCAACACAGCTTCCTCCTTACCCGACAAGCCAACACCCTCAAAATGTTTTGTAGGGATACTATTTACCATTTTCACTATTTCACTGCACCATAACATAACACGCCCTGCTCATTCTTTATAATAAATAAATACAAACATATAAAAAAAGTTAGATTATTGTAATATATATACTATATATATGATGACGTACGTAATTTGGAAGATGAGGATTAATAGGGTTCGAGTGAGCATTTATTTTACGTGAATAAAAAAAGATAAGTAGATAAGGAGTTGACTGTTGTAACGTGCGTATTATTATAACGTACGTAATTCAAACAATAGGAATCAATAGGGTTCAAGTAAGTGTTTGTTGACGCGAACTTCAAAGAATGACAGACAAATAAGGAGTTGACTGTTATAACGTACGTAACTTAAACAATGGAGATCAATAGGGTTTGAATGATTAACCGGAATTGACTATCGTAACGTATATAATTATATAGTTGCTTTTATTGATTTGATCAATCAATGTTTGTCTAGGCATGTTTGTTATATTTGGTATGGACAAAATATAACAAATAAATATAACTTTTAAACTAAAATACTTATTATATACTTTAATAAATAATAAGAAAGATAGAGAGTAAAATTAGTTATAAAAAATGAACTAAGCTAGGTTATATATGAGTAATGTTAAAATCACGTAATAAATACTTTTTTGAAAATCATATATAAAATGGACTTACTACGTATTAATTAACAACTTAAAATTCTAAATATTTATGTTCTTTCTTTTTTATTATTATTATTATTTTTAAATGTTCTAGGTCAATCAATTGGGTTCAGAAAATGGGGATCACTAGGGTTCGAGTGAACGTTTTGACGCGAATAATAAAGATAAAAAGACAAACAATTAACTGCTGTAACGTATTATACACTCACTTTTATTAATTCGAAAAAACAATGATTTGTTTGGCATTTTTTTTACAAACAAAATACGAGTCAATCACTTTAGTAAAAACTTTAAAAAGAAAAGATAATTCTTAAGGCAAATGAACTTTTTTTTGGTGGTGTTTACACTATGAGTTTCTAATCATATAATTATAATTATATTGAAAAAATATGCGTAGGAAACAAATTTCAATTTAATTGAAGCAAAGGGTGAAAAAAATTAAAAAGAAAGGCATAAAATAGGAGAATTTTTTATTTTGTAATTGTTTTTTCGGATATTATTAATTACAGCCACAATACACGGCCCTGGTCGCCATGTATATATAACCAACCAAAACTTGGATTTATTTATTCCAAAAAAAAAAAAAGGATTTATTTATCATTCATATGCACTTTTTATAGCCACGTGTTATTTCCTTATTTTTGTTTAATCTTTGCGAAGATTAATATTGAAATCTAAACAATTTTCATTGTCCTAATAATGTAGACAAGGCACATGCAAAAACTTAACATCGTTCGTATAAATCTAAAACCCTTCCATTACACGCCTATCATCCCCCACCCCAACAAAAAAAAAAAAAAAAACAAAGAGAAAATTTGAATCGAATTTTGAAATTAAAATTTATCGGAGTTATAATTTTTAGGTTTGATATTATAAAAACAACCATTTATACAATACGTGATTATATGAATAATAACGAATAATGATGATTAAACTTTATTAGTTTCTTATAAATTATTTTAGTACTATAATGACAAAAAGGTTAAGATTATAATGTATTATGCCTGTAATTTTTCTAGGATCAAATAAGTTAATTTTTTATTTATTAATGAACTTCCAAAATTACAAATTGAAGCCAATTTAAAAGAAAAAGAAAATTGTTGATGAGATGAAAGAGGAGAGTTTCGTCTTCTTCACTTATGTTTCATCTTCTAATTAATCGGTGTAAATATATACATATCTCATTACGTCATGATTTACATCTCTTTATATTTCTTTTTTCCTTTTTCTCTTTTAACCTCAACCACATTATTCGTGACTGAAATTTTTTTTTTTCCTTCAATAAAAGATGTATGGTTCGATTTTTTTCAACGTTGTATCTGGTTTTATGAAAAGGAAAAGAAAAAGGCTTTCCTGGAAAAAAAAGAGGCAAAATTATCTAATAAGATACATGCACAGTTCTCTTTAATGGAACAATAGATAAACATATAGATAAATAAACGTTTTTCCTTTTTTTTTTCTAGGTAAAGTTTTTCCTTGCTAACAAGAGGGCAAGTTATCATAAATGCGTACATTACAAAGTGGAAATCAATTATTATGCCAAAAAAAAAAAAAACATAATAAAGAATATGTATATTTTTTTTTTAAAAAAAATATGGAGAAGAAATATTGACGGGTCAAATTGACTGTGATTTACTTACAACTTAAGTTTAAGCTATCGGACAAGCAAACATTAGCTAAAACATTGTCCTAATTCCTATAATATATCCAAATACTTCCCGACAAGCTTCAATTTTCTTAGCATTATTTCCCTTTCGCCTAAATTTATATTATAGGAGAAGCTTCTTTTATGCATGTTGTTCATTTACTAGTAAAATTTATTCACCATAATTTTTGGATTTTACATGTATTTATGGTTTTTGTTGAAAAGAAAATATAGTTTAAATTCAAAATCATAAAAAATAATTTTACTATTGACGATATATTATAAGAATGAAAGTTATGTTTAGCTTCACTCAAAAAGTTTCTTCGAAAGAGAATGATCGTTCAAACTTGTGAGTTTTCAACAAGTTAGATTTTTCGAAACATTTTTGTAATACTCTTTTGATAACATTCTTATATGCTGTTAATAAAAGTATTTTAAAAAAAATTATATGAGATGTATACAAAATATTACCGATTATCTTATGGTGTACGAGTTGAATTTCTAAACATCAAACCGAAATTATTATTTGAAAAAAAGAAAAAGAATAAATATGAGAGAATGAGACCATGTATATATATATATATATATATGTGGGAAGCATGAAACACCGACTCCAGAAAATCCAAATTGACCAGGGTCTTCTTCCCCCTTTCCCTTTCCATTGCATCGGCCGATACACTTCGTTTGGTTGGAATAAACATGCATACTCAAAACGCAATGGTCAAATGTCAACACTTAGAACATTATTTTTTAATTTGTTGCCAATTTTCTCCCTTTGTAAAAGAGGGACTTTATAAAAGCATCCCTCTACAAATTAAAATAATTACACCTTGGTTTTCAAATTAATTAGTATATTATATATATATATATATATATATCTTCTTCAAAAGAAGATAATTCCATGTGAGTATGTATATATATATATCTTTCCTTATCATAATATCGTGACAAGAAATTATTTTCTATTTGATTTATTTACAAGTAAACTCATATTTATTAGGATGGAGTTTAAAAATTGTTGTCTACAGAGTTGATTAGTTGATTCTCATGGTTCCTTCAGAAATGATAAACTGATGACAAATATGTCTCAAAGAAAAAAAAAAGGGTACGTAGGCTCATTAGCTTATAGGATATAGTGGAGAAGGGTCCTAATTAGTTGTCCTAAGAGGGTTTTTATGTAAAAGCTATGCACATGAAGCTACATACCATGGTCATATGGTAATGGCATGGTTTCCCACATTGTTGCTAGCTCATTTCATGTGATATGTACAGATAAAAAAAAAATATAAATGTATTTTAAACTCTTATTTATTGCTAGTCAGATATTCAATTACTGAATTATTACGTATTATTTCCTTGAGCCAGAAGATATTAGAAATAATATGGTGGAGAAAGGCCAAGAGGGACCTGGTTGTTCAAAAAGAAAGAATCATCAAACTAATTATAGACAAAAATGGAGGAAAGGGATTTAACATATAAAAGGCTAATACTCAAATAAGGTTATAACAAATGGGAATGGACACAAAGTTGAAAGGATAAGAAACAGCTATTTTTATTGAGGCATCGTCTATCAACTATAGAGAGTGACGACTCAATCCCCCATAGCCAGTTTGGAGCAATACCCCGCAACTTAAACACAATTACCAAACACCTTTTTGATCCTACTATTTTTTTTCTTTTTTCTTTTATCATATTATAAAGTATTATGAACAAACTGTATATACATAAAATATACCATTATAAATTACGTTACACTTAAACTAATCTCAATTTGAATTCGGTAGAATTGAATTTCCAACCTTTAGTTAGAAAGCCTCCACTTTTTCTTCCAAGACAAAACCTCGCAAAACCTCAATTATTTTAAATAACTTAATTCAACATCTTGAAACATTAATTATGTTAACACCACACGTTCTAAATTAGGTTTTTCCTCAAATTTAACTCTTTGAGTGCTTTAAATTGAATTCAAATAAATCAATCTCACTAATTGGTGAGATAATCCTTCACAAACATTATTAGAAGTTATTTGATAAGATGTATATGGTTTAATGATATAACCATCTAGTTAGATTTTTTTACGTGACATATTAAGTGAGAATCCTGAATTTAAATTATCGATTTGAAAATTTTATATCTTTTGATCTCTTTTAAATTAGTCGATAAGTCTCGATAAAAGTTATCGAACATAACAATTATTATTAGCCTCCCCTCAATGGACAATGGTAATTTGTGTCTGTGTGTGAAGAGCAAAGAGTTATATAGATAGATTGCATATGTTCACATGCAAGATTTATTATAAGAATTAAAGTTGGCTTTTGTACATAATTTATTATTCTTTTTAAAAATTCTTTCCGCGTAGCAGTAGCAGAGAACACCGCGTATAGAGTTGAGTGAGTCCTTTTAATAATATTTGGATTGGATCCACGCAAAACTTTTTATCTCATCTAATTGCTAGCAAACAAATTCTTAATATTAATAAGATTCTCCAATATTATTCAATTTTTTTTAATTTATTGCCAAAGAATCATCACCAAATTAAGAGTACTAATTAGGCCTTTGTCTAAAAGTAGCTTTGTGGAGAGAAAAAGGCCAAATTTTTGTGTAGCCTATAACATGATATATCGTTCGTTAATTTACCTTACAACTTCATTTTGGATAGGTTCAAGGGATCCAATTATAATCTAATCTCTATAAAACCGACCATCTTTACTTTAATACTCCTCCTTGCACTTGTATTACATACTCTTTCTTTTTTTTTTTTTTAAATAAAATGTTAAGAATTCTTATGTAAATAGGATTACTAGTGTAAACTATGTATATGTATGAGTTATAATTAGTATAGGTTTTCTACACCAAATAGGTTTAGGATTTGTCACCTTCACAAATCTATATAATAATGTACACAATTTTACATTAATGAAATAGAAAACACAAGATTGTTTTCCCCACTAGAAACTTTCATGGTATCAGAGCTAATTGTCTAAAATCCTCTCATAATGAGTAACGACAATATTGACAATGTTGATAACGACATGGTGGAAGAAAGCCATGCTCACAGAATAAAGAAAGATGCTTATTATGTAGCATCCACCAATAAGCCTGGATTGATTCTAACAACGGTCCAGTTAAAAAAAACAGAAAAAGATAATAATTATGCAGAGTGGGCAAGAGCCATGCGCATGGCCTTGAGATCAAAGAATAAGTTGGGATTTATTGATGGAATAATTTTCATTCCAGATAATGATCCAGACAAAGAAGAAGAATGGTGGGAAATCAATAATCTAGTAAATTCTTGGATTCTCAACACTATCGAGCCCTCTCTTCGATCTACTATATATCACTCTTCGATCTACTAGAGAGCCGATGAATTATGGACAGATTTGAAGAAAAGAATGGTGGGAAATCAATATACTTCGATCTACTAGAGAGCCGATGAATTATGGACAGATTTAAAGGAAAGATTCTTGGTAGGCACTGGGCCAAGAATATATGAATTAAAAGCTGCCTTGGCAAATTGTAAACAATGTGGAGATTCGATACGAGTATATTTTTCTCGATTGAAAAAATTATGGGATGAATTGGAAAATTACACTCAACTCCCGTCTAGCACAGATACAGAACTCTTGACTTTTATCATAAAAGAAAAAGAGAACGAAAAGATTTTTCAATTTTTAATGGGATTAAATAGTGTAATTTATGGCACTGTCCGTTCCTATATGATTCAACAGGAACCCATGCCCAAATTATGAACAATTCTTGCTCAAATTTGTAAAGAATAACATCACAAAAATTTGACACGAGCCACGGACTATACCGGGGACGGCGCCGCCTTCGCCATCGCCGTCGCCGGAGCAGAACGCCGAGGACCTCCATCGAAATTTTATTGCACGCATTGCAAGAGGGCCGGCCATGAAGTCACCGACTGCTTCCAACTGGTGGGCTACCCAGAATGATGGCCGCGAAGCCCTCTTCAAACCGCTGCCGCCGGTCGCGGAACTCCACAAGAAAATTACAGCAAATGGCGTGGCGGCCGCGGCAGATCTCGACGTGGTGGACGGCAGCAGCTGATGGCGAGAACCCATGCCATCGACGGAGCACGTTCGCTAGAAGTTTGGGCTAACTCCACCTCTGTTCGGCGTGGACGAATGGCGGCAGCAGAAAACCCTAGCAGCGGCAGCAGCTTCATTGGAGAAGAAGACTGGAGCGGGACGATCGGGCCGACCGGGCCGAGCACCAGCAGCAGTGGGCCGGGCCTTTTTCCAAACCTGACTTGACTGCATTAAAAAATTCAAATAACACGCAATCCGAAAAATTATCTAGCATGAAAAATTTATGGATTTTGGATTCAGGGTGCTCTCATCATATGACCGGTAGAAAAGATCTCTTAACAAATTTAAATAATATCTACCCGTATACTATTGGTTTACCCAATGACGCTAAAACAATTGCCCTGTAAGAAGGAACAATCTCTTTAAATACGAGACTCAAACTTCATAGTGTCTTCTATATTCCTTAGCTTACATGCAACTTAATTTCCTTGTCCTAATTGGCTCGGGACTCCCGATGTTTTATCACTCTTTCTAATGATTATTGTGTTATACACTATCATATCTCGATGAGGTCGATTGGAGTGGGTGAGCAAAGGAATGTAATCTTTTTCTACAAACATCTGCAGTTACCAGATCTATTTGCTTTTTCTAGTGAAGTTCTTGATTCCAGCACAATGTGACATATTCGATTGGGTCATCCTTCGGATTTTGTAGTAAGTAAATTGTTCAAATCTTCTACAACCAAGACTGGCCCTTGTAGTGTGTGCTTACATGCCAAACAGACACGTGATCATTTTTTCTTGAGTATAAATAAAACATCTTAAATTTTTGATTTAGTCCATTGTGGCTTATGGGGCCCATACAAAACTGCATCTACCATAGGAGCTTCTTATTTTTTAATTATCTTGGACGATTATTCTAGAGCTGTCTGGATATATTTACTGTCTGAGAAAAGCGAAGTGACATCTACCTTAAAGAATTTCTTTGCAATGGTCAAAACCCAATTTCACAAAACCATAAAAATAATTCGGAGTGACAATAGCATGGAGTTCATATGTCTCAAATCATATTTTTCTGCTCAAGGCACAATACACCAAACAACCGTTCCTGGTACTCCACAACAAAATGGACGAGTTGAACGTAAACATCGTCATATTCTAAATGTTGCCCGCGCCTTGCGTTTTCAAGCTAATCTGCCAATCAAGTTTTGGGGAGAATGTGTTCTAACAGCAGGATATCTAATCAATCGTACACCTTCAAAGTTATTACACGGTAAAACTCCTTTGGAGCTATTATTTGAAAAGAAACCCTCATACCCTCATATTAAAAGTTTCGGATGTTTAGCCTATTTTCATGACCATGATCCACCTAAAGATAAATTTCGAGCCCGCAGTCGAAGGTGCGGTTTCCTTGGCTATCCCTTTAACAAGAAAGGTTGTAGATTTTATGACTTGTAAACATAAAAATTTATTATATCCCGAGATGTGATTTTTGACGAGACGAGCTTTCCGTACAAAGAAAAATCCGAAGCCTCAATACATCCTACGGATTTTACATAGTTATACAATTTTGGAGAACAAATTTTGGGCTCCAAGGAAACCTGTATACAAGATAGGGGAGTATTGGCCCAAAGACCAATAGCCCACAACAGGAACACCCCAGCCGCGGCCCAGAAGCCTTGCGCGGCCCACATCAGGAACACCCTAGCCGTGGCCCAAAAGCCTTGCGCGGCCCATCTGCACCAGCAGTTTCGCCCAGCCCTGCACGCGGCCCAGCTGCTTCGCCTGGCCCAATCGCGAGCTCCGCACCAGAACTTCCAGCCGCCTTCCGAAGACCAGCATCATGACCGCAGCCCAGCATGCCTGAAGCTTCATGCGATCCACCTCCAATTGCTGCTCCTCATGGCCCAGCGAACATACCCTCCTCAGCAACCCAACAGGAAGTCCATTCCAACCTTGGGCCAGCCACATGTTCTGCCCAACAAAGTTTCCAAAAAACAACTCCTCAGCAGCAAGACCAGGTTGCGGCAGATACCTAGGCAACCGCATCCAAAATAAATCCACAAGAAAATCCGTCCATTCTCAGCACTAGAAAAAACACTCAAATAAAAAGTATTCTACATCGACTCTGGGAGTATGACTACAATACTATATAGAAGTCTTCTACATCTCATTCCTCTACTGCTCTCTCACCCTCTTCGGACCTCTCAGGTACGTCCCTCTATCCAATAACTCATTTTGTGGACTATGGAAAATTTTCTCCCTCCTACAGGCATTTTTTAGCTTCTATAGCCACAGAATCCGAGCCCACCACCTACTCCAAAGCAGTCTCTAATCCTCTCTGGCGCGTCGCCATGCGCCACGAAATTGATGCATTTGAAAAAAATGGCACATGGTCCTTGACATCCGTGCCTCCTGAAAAACGTGCCTTGGGAAGTAAATGGATTTTTCGAATTAAATACAAAGCAGATGGCACCATCGAACGATATAAAGCCCGCTTGGTGATTTTAAGTAACACACAAATGCCAGGTATCGACTTTACAGACACCTTTGCTCCAGTGGCTAAAATGGTCACCGTTCAAACTCTACTTTCTGTTGCTACTGCTCGAAACTGGCCTATCCATCAAATGGATGTCCACAATGCATTTCTTCATGGAGATTTACAGGAGGAAGTATATATGCGACCCCCACCTGGTTTTCGCCCATCTTTCCGTGGTCAAGTTTGTCTCTTGAAGAAATCTTTATATGGACTTCGCCAAGCTCCTCGATGTTGGTTTTCAAAACTTGCTTCAGCTCTTCGTAAGTATGGCTTTTCCCAATCTTATGCTGATTACTCTCTTTTCACATATTCTCGAGACAGCATTTTTCTATGCGTTCTCATTTATGTGGATGATTTACTAATTACTGGAAATTCCCTACCCACTCTAGAAAAATTTAAAATTTCCTTAAATAAATCCTTTCATATGAAGGACTGGGTCCTCTCAAATATTTTTTGGGTATTGAAATTACAAGAAATCCTTCGGGATTATTCTTATGCCAACGCAAATACACTTTGGAAATTCTCTCTAAGACTAGTTTATTAGGAGCCAAACCAGCATCCACACCTATTGAATCAAATCATCAATTGGCAAAAGCCTCTGGATCTTATTTTGATAAACCAGATCCATACCGCAAACTAATTAGGAAGATGATTGATCTTACTCTCACTCAGCCTGAGCTCGCCTACACATTCCATATTACACATTCCATACACTTGCTCAGTTTATGCACGCCCCTCGTTGTGCTCATTGGGATGCCGCTATTCGGGTCGTTCGATATCTCAAGGGTAGTCCTGGACGCTTCAATCTAAATCTCCTCTTTTACTGACTGCATATTGTGATTCAGATTGGGCTACCTGCCAAATTACACGACGATCTATTACCGGCTATTTTATTTCCCTTGGTGGATCTCCTATTTCTTGGAAGACAAAGAAACAACATACTGTCTCTCGTTCTTCTGCCGAAGCTGAATACCGCTCTATGGCAATGACTTTATGTGAGTTAAAATGGTTATCCAGTCTACTGCGTGACCTTCATGTGCCTCTCACTCGCCCAATAACATTACACTGTGATAATCAAGCCGCTCTTCACATTGCCGAAAATCCTGTCTTCCATGAACGCATCAAGCATATTGAAATCGATTGTCATTTTGTCCAAGATGCCTTTCAAGAAAGATTCATTTCTCTCTTCTATATCCGCAGTGAAGTTCAACCCACCGATATTTTTACCAAAGCTCTACAACCAACACATTTTCATCGTTTAGCATGCAAGTTGGGCATTACTGATATTCATGCTCCAACTTGAGGGGGAGTGTTAAGGATTCTTATGTAAATAGGATTACTAATCCTAAACTATGTATATCTATGAGTTATAATTAGTATAGGTTTTCTAGACCAAATAGGTTTAGGATTTGTCACCTTGACAAATCTATATAATGTACATAATTTTACATTAATGAAATATAAAACACAAGATTGTTTTCCCCACTAGAAACTTTCATAAAATGTCTAGTATTTAAGAGTATATTATTTTAATCAATCTGAACTTATTGTATAATATGATATAAAGTAACAGTGAAGTCTTACTCTTATTTTCTTATCTAACATTATATATGTATGTCATCTTTTGCAATATATATATAATAGTAGAACTCAATCGATTTTAACATTTTTTTAAGGACTATTCTAAAAAAATACTAATAATTGCTAGATATAACATGTTACTTATAAATAAATATATATTTTTAAGATTTATTCAGAACAATTATTGGTTTTGAAATAAAGTAAATTATAGAGTAATTATGTAAACTATAGTTCTCTTTTTTCCCCTTATTAGAGGAGGAAAAGGGTGAAAAAAAAAAAGGGATAAATAAGTAATAAAATAAAGAAATGTATAGAGTTGAAAATTATGTAATAAATATTTTTTTAAACGGTAAAAAAACATATTTTGATCATCTAGACTTTTTCTAAAAAAAATGAAAAAAAATTTAAAGAACATGTAGTGTGGGGCATAAAGAATGTAAATGACTTCTAATCGGACACAAAACTAGCCTTTATCTACCAGCCTTTGATAAGCAGGTTCATCGCCTCCTATTTGCTTGAAAAATATCTTGAGTAATTATATTTCGGTTGTACTTAAAATAGATTTAAAAATTATTTATTTTTACTATAAGGTAATTTTGCTCCTTCTCCACTCCCATCTTTTAACTATGGTTCTTTCAATAATCTATGTGCTGTCTCCGTCATAAATTTAAGGGGTTTTAAACATATGAACACAAATTAAAGGTCTTGAAAACATCACAATTTTTTTAACAACAATACTCTTTACCCTTTATAAATGATAAAGGAAATAGATAGTGGGAGTGAAATAAATGAATAGAAAGATGGGTTAAGATAGAAAAAGTTCAATAAATAATAGTTATTAAAAATTGTAAAAAATTATTATATTTTTTACTATTCTCAATAGGTCTAAAACTTTTTATATTTTTTATATTTTTTTTTATGAAAGGAGTGTAATGTACATATAAACCAAATATCTTCAAAATCCAATTAATTTGCATGAGATTCCAAATATATAACTAACCCTATAGAACAAGAATTTTATAAACTGTTTTATTTGACTATTGATGATCAATTTCATCTACTTAATTCATTGAATACAAAGTTTAAACTAATGAACAAAAGGGATTGCATATTCCATGGATGCGTCTCATCTAAATTTTCTTGTCTTAGCAATTATGGATTCTTTTCTAATTAGGTGACAGTTGGAATCATCCATCCACGACGGTTAATAAAAAAATGTATATTAAAAGAAAAATACCAAAAATAAGGTAGAAGTTTCTAGTAAAATATAAGAGACTAGGATACTAGACATGAATTATAACTACTTAATTATTCCATATATATACCAACATATTAATTGTTTAGTTCATAAGGATCCTTAACAAGATTCGCACTAATATTATATATAGAGATTTCTCAATAATTCTTAACATGAATTGAATGGTCCAAATTCTCAACTTTTATGGCATCACCTAAGTAAAATATAGGCTTACATGAGACTGTGTTTATACAAAGAACACTATAGTTTATTGTTGGTAGCTCCTTTAATTCCTTTGACATGGTCAATATGATAGAGAAGTCATGTGTAAGAAAAGAATAAGGACTCAAGGTGCCTTGGTATTAATGATTCTCTCTTCTTCCATAACTACCAAGACCAATCCAATAGGTCCAATTATTGACAAGGTTATAAAGCACTAGTCAACATGATATCATATTTTTCTTTTGGGCTAACAAATAGTGTAAAAACTATGTGCTGAGTTATTTTTTTTCCTTAATTTCTTTTTTATATATTGAGGATGTGAAAATGTTATAAAGAGGTATAGATTAGTACTTGTACCATTGAATTATTTACCATGGATAAGGAGAGTTTAATTGAACTATAGTTCCTTTTTCCAACTGTTTATAAAGTACTTAGAATAATTTTGAAAAAATATGATAAACAAGAGGTTTAATAAGTTAAAGCACTTTGATCAGGAGATGAGTCCTCAAATATTTTATTCATAATTTTGAGTACGTAACAAAAAAAAAAAGATTAATTTTAAAAATGTAAAATGATATATTCTTTTACTTTGCAATATATCCTATATTAATACTCACCACTCCAATTCATGATTTCTTTTTCATTCTCAAAAGAAAATTACCAATACTACATTGATCATGTATAATTATATATGATTCTTTAGCATTATAATAAAATTAGGAAAAGAATCAATATTATTCTTCCAAGCATCCCGTCAAACACCTACCAAGCCAAACAAATAGCAAATAAAAGTAGTTTTTTTTTTTTTTTCTGAACAACCCGATGTTATTCAGACTAAAAAACGAAGATTTTAGAGAATAGTTGAATAAGCGGAGAAAATTTGAACACTCTAACCTTGGCTTGTCAAGAGACCAGCTAACTGGGCATTTTACAAGATCCATAGTAGTTGAATTATGTGTTAAAGTTCAAATTTCTTTACAAACTTTTAACCAAAACTACACTAAATCAAACAACATAACCTAGACACACTAAAGGAGACATAAATCTTGACTGAGCCATTCTGACAGGAAAGACCCCTGCATCCATATTTTCGGGGCTAAGAAATGGGAACCCAATGCCGCCAAACTGTCTGCACCACATTGGCCTTTCCGTTCACATAACTCACCATTTAGGGAGTCCCGAATGGCTCGTATGAAGTCACCTGCCGGTGATCGGTCCTTAGTTTTTTATAGAACTTTCGAAACAACTTGCAAACTATCCGTTTTCTATTTCCACCGAGCTAAGATTTGATTTACTTGCCAAGTATAGTCCTTGAATTACCACTTGTGCTTCCATAGCCAAGACCAAAGAGCACCGTGGAAGATTTTGTGCCATCGTGGGTGTAATAATTCCATTACTGTCTCTTGCCACCATCCTGATTCCTACTTAGTCCGTACCCATCGAGGCATCAATATTTACTTTGAAATGATCATGTTTCGGTGGTAGCCACTGAATCATCCCGGTGACTCTAAATTGTGCTAAGTCAGCTGAACCTAAGATCTTGGTCGTTGAACCCAGAATTCGTGAAGAATGGAGGAAGCCAAGTTAACAATAATCTTAACGAACGTTTGTTTTTGCCGAAAAATAAAATCAATCCTCGTTTTCCATAACAACCACCATACCACTGCCACCTGCTCTAGAAATTCTAGTGGAAACAGATCTTTGTGAATAACCAATGTTGTCAATACCCCAGCACAAAAAGCCGCCTTTTGCTAAGCCCAGCTGAAATCCAAGTTAAGCATTTCCCACACCTTTCGTGCGATCCTACATTGAAAGAGTATATGAAAATCCGTTTCCAGTGTATTGCAACATAACGAGCATGAGTCTCTCTTCTATAGCTAATCTATATGCTGATGCCACAGTAAACTGACCCAACTCCATGTAATGCCAAATTCATATATTCGGGCCTGGATCATGGCAAAGTGGGATCTCTTGAATACTCTGGACATCATGAGGTAAGAAGAAATATTGTAACACTTGAGTATTCCATCTTCTCGGTTTCCACAAAATAAGGTTTGTCACTCTGAGATTCTCTGTCAGATACTGATTGTAAGGTTGGGGTTTAAAAAGAGATGGTTTTGGGATCCAAGGGTCCTTCCACATATTAATACACAATCCGTCCTCCACCCACCTTCTAAGGCCTTGTTTCGCTAGCTGAAACCCATGCAACAAACTCCTCCACACGTACGAGATCCCAGTCCTCGCATGTAAGTTCCATGGGTCAATTTGTGGGAAATATTTAGCTTTGGGAGCTTGAGATAAAAGTGAATGAGGCTTCGTGATAATTTTCCATGCTTGCTTCGCCAATAAGGCTGGTTTAAAAGTCTGTAAATCCCAAAAGTCCATTCTTCCCGGGTCTTTGGGTGTACATAAGAACTTCCAACTTTTCCAAGATGTAGCCCCTCGCCTCTACTTTGAGATCCCCACCAAAAATTACATATCTGTGTTGTTATTTGTTACAATACCTGCTGTGGGACCAAGAATACAGACATGGTGTAAACTGGAATACTCTGAAGGACTGTCGACCATAACCTCACGTCCTGCCTGTGTCAATAACTTTTCCTTCCATCCCTTAACATTTTTGATAATACGATCTTGTAAGTATTGAAAAATCTGTTGCTTTGATCGTCCAATCAAATAAAGAAGACCCAAATATCTGCCATGCCTCACATCCACCATTTGAATATTGAGCGTACTCAGTTGACGTTGGTTATCCCTATCCACCCCTTAGCGAAGTAGACTACCAATTTCTGAAGGTTTATCTGTTGGCTCGAAAGCTCTTCATATCGTATTAACATATTCCGTAGTAGTGTCCCACCCTCGGGAGATACTCGTAAAAAGAGTAAGCTATCATCGGCAAAAAGTAAATGAGTAAGCATCGGAGCCGCCTGTCCAGTATGATCCCCTGCCACATTCCTCACTGCATATATAATCGGATAAGACCAGAAAACCTTCAGCACATATAAGGAATAGAAAAAGAGATAAGGTAACCTTGTCTTATACTCCATGTTAGCGCAAAAGCTTGTGAAGCATGACCATTCAGAGGAATACGAAACTCCACGGATTGAATACACCAAAGGATAAGATTAACAACATATTTGGGGAATGGCATTTTCCTCATCATTGTCATGAGGAAGTCATATTCCACTCGGTCATATGCCTTGCTAATATCCAATTTAACAGCCATATGTTGCCACTTGGTTTTCCTACGATGTTGTAACCAATGAAATGCCTAAAATCCCAAAATGATGTTATCCAAAATTAGTCTATTATGAAGGAAAGCCGCCTGTTCCGTGCTGATCACCTCCCCGAGAACTTGTTTCGGCCGATTCCAAGAACCTTAGCAATAATCTTGTAAATTACATTGCAGAAGCTGATTGGTCTATAATCACTGGCTAGTTTTGGATTAGAACTTTTTTGAATTAGCACAATAAGAGTCTGATTTATTTGTTCTACTGAGATTTCCTAGTTCATAAAAGATCGGACCAACACCTGAACCGATGGACCGACACATGACCAAAATTTTTGGTAGAATTGCAACGAGAAGCCGTCAGGCCCAGGTGCCTTTACAGGATATATACCTTCACTGCCCGTTTAATTTCGGCCTCTGCAACCTCAAAGCATATATACACCTGAGCTCTTGCAGATAAGGTAACCACAGGGATATCCTCCAGTTCCAATAATTATTCGTTGGGGTATACCGATTGAAAACGTTCGCAGAAATGTGTTACCATAGAAAGCTCCAATTCTCGATCCTCGTATAATATATGTCTGTTACTGTCAAAAAGAAAATGAACCAAATTTTGCCGATAGCGCTGTCACGCATGATGATGGAAATAAGCAGTGTTCAGATCACCAAAAGATAGCCAGCACGCCCGTGAACGAGACGTCCAATATTGTTCTTGTCTATGATACAACTTCTGTAAATGCATTCGATGCTGCTAAGACAAATCATCAGAGGGTTGCAAATCAAAGAATGTTCGTACACATGCTTCAGCTGAGTATACCTGATTTGGTAGATTGCAAAACGTGATACGGTCCCACGTCAACAACTCGCTTTGAAGGTCACGTAAGTGATTCATAAACTGGGGTATTACCTGTGTTCCATCTGTAATCGGTCGATCCCACACCCGCTCTACCATCTCCCAGCATTCCTTTTGTTCTGTCCAAAGTGACTCAAAACGAAATATGTGTTCGGCAAATCGAGTCCCATGGGGTTTCGAATTCCATGCAATATTTAAGGGTAAATGGTTGGAGTGCGCAGAGATGCCATGCACAACTGTTCCCTTCGGGAAAATCAATTTCCAAGCAAAATTGACAAACACCAGATCAAGTCATTCCATAACCCACTCCTGCCCCGACCTCCAATTGTTCCATGTAAATGATGGACTGATAAACCCTAGATCAAATAACTTTACAGAATCCACGGACTGACGAAAAACGTACATCTATTGAGAATTCCTGTCCTTACCCCCTCTTTTTCCCATGAATATAAAATTTCGTTAAAATTTCCAAAACAAATCCATGGAAAGTGTTGGTACTCCCTGAGGCATTGTAACAAGGTCTGCGAGTGGTACTATTCGCTAGTGCACGGATTACTATAGAAACTGGTGACATAATACAAAAATGCGTTATTATTAAAATTACATAAAGTATCAACATGGCCTTCCCACTACGATAAAGCATTTAACTATACATGATCGTTCCAAAATATAGCTAAACCACCACTACGACTATTGACATCTACTGCAAAAGCATGACCAAAACCTAACACATGCTTAAAACTATATACTTGCAAGCTAACAGTTTAGATTCACAAAAAAAAATAATAAAAAAAAAAACTATACAGGGAATATGAAGATGACTAAGACGTTTCAGCTCAGATATTGTCACAGGAAATCCCAACCCACGGCAGTTCCATGTCAACGTATTCATGGCCCTCGGCGGGGCGTCCTCACCTCCACCAAAATAGTGTATGCATCAGATAGGGTATCGGAAGAACTCCCTAGACTTCGGTGAATTCTAGTTGGAGAGGCTCTATCCGCCTGTGGGGTAGTCCGATAGTAAGCAGTGATAGTCCTTTCCGAGGACCAGTCAAAAGAGATTAGATGTACATTCCGAGTCGATAAAGGGTCCTCATACATCACCCTAAGATCGTCAAAGAGAACATCTGTGCGGGTCATCTTAATATGCTTAGCCCAATCTTCCGACGAATTCACTAGTTGTAGGCTACTCGAACTGGAAAGAGCTTGGGTGGGAAGCTCTCTGTTATGTCCTTCTGGAGGAGGTAGAGCAATATGAGAGGAAGGCATCCAATCAGACTGAACATAAAGAGCCGATGGAAACATACCTGAACCCACCATGAGAATAATGCAGTCCGTGAGGTGGGGATCAACTGGACTCCGGACCTCCGATAGAACCTCTATTGGAGCTGCTCCATTTGAGTAAACGTACCTCTAGCCTAATCCAATGGAGTTGGAGTCCAAGTGTCGGAGCATGAGTAATCCACCAACAAATAGTTGGCCTCCCCATGCAGTCTCGATCTGCCACTTGATGTGAGAGTGGACCAAGGGTTCTGTTGAGCTGGTGAAGGCACCGATGCTGTTGGACGGATGCGTATGGGAGAAGCCAAACGGATGGGTGGTGCTACCCCCTCGCCACCGATTTTTTGGCCAGTTATTGGTGCTGCTATCGGTGGAGCCGGCAATTCGCTGCATCCCATATGTTTGTTTTTAACCCTATCAAAGAAACTCACCTCCAATTTTTCAGTACCCCCAAAATCACCCACAATCCATGAACCACATAAATCTGCATACAAATGTGAAATGTGGCCAAAAGAAACAGGAGTCGTAGTATTACTCGATTCTAAAGGCGGTGAAGAGCACGCGTTAATCGTATGTCCTATTCGTCCACACGTATAACAAATGTATGGAAGTTTTTCGTATTGAATATTCGCATCCACCAATTTTTGCAAAGGAAAATACATAGGAATCCAACAGTATTAACGGCTTTGTTATATCAAGTATCACCCTAAGGCGAAAAACTTTTTTCTCCCCCTCCCCCCCGACCTCACTCGGGACCGAAGACTTGCTGGCAAGACAAAGAGAAATTCTGTCCGCCACTGATTGAATAAAAGCGTATTCCGGCAGATTATGAATCTAAACAATGTAGTCAGCAAAGTAGAACTCAGAGTCAAGAATATTCGGTGCCAGCCTCCATTGGACAAACACTGCCAGAAGATTGTCAAACTTCCATGGACCTCTCTATAAAACCTTCGTGATTTCCTCCTCAGACGAGAAAAAAACTTTATACCGGTTCGGCTTGATCCGTTCAAGGAAAATCCCTACCACAATCATTGCCTCCTAAATAAGGGACTGCGGAATACTGTTGCTCAATTAGAGGTGAAAGAGACAACAAAAAGAGTATTTTTTACAACCCTCTTCCACATTCAGATTTGTAAACGTCAAGCGCAATGTCGTCTTCAGGGTTTAAAGAAACCTGCCGGAATTGAGTGAGCAGAGCGAAATTCATAGAAACTTGTGGAAATTGAAACCCTTAGAAAAAGATGTTGCCGCTAAACAAAACTGAGAAAGGAAGGAAAGAAGGGATGGAGAAAATTGTAAATCTTCAGAAGTGATAAATAAGTCATAGCAAATAAAAGTAGTTATTATGATTTGCAACTAACAAAGGAAAAAAAATGAAAATAACATTAAGAAGAACATATATATATGATTGATGATGTCATGATGTTTGACCAATCCGGGCTTTTAAAGCCCGAACCCAACCCGTTGACTCTCTCATCATCTGGAAGAAGGAAGGCATATAATAAATATAATAGGAACTCAGCGATGATTGCGGCCATTATCCCTCAAAATCTTAATATTCTTTATTAATTATATATCTTAGAAAAATAATGACACACCCTCTCATCTCATCTCATCTCATTATCTTTTAATTCTATTTATTGGAGGCTATTAGGTACCTTTTGAAATGCATTAATAAAGAAATATTTAGAGAAAGAGAGAAGGGTATACAACCTCTAATGTAATGCATAAATTAATTATCATTCACATAATAGTTTAATAATTAATTTTTTTAATGTAATTAGATAGTCAGATTCTAATGTTGATGATGAGGTATTGTTTAAATTGATAAGAATTGAGATCTCTCAATTAAAAAATTAAGAGTTTAATTTTTTATTTAATGCAAAATTAATTATCCCCCTTTTATTAAAAAAAACAATTATAAACCTAGGAACAAAAACATTTTACTTCCAAATATTAAGTATTGTCAACTTTTAAAGTTATATTTTACTTCTTTGATTTAATATATGTATATATATATATATATACACGAGACTTTGAATATAAGTAGCGAGAAATATATTGGTCGCTGTTCTTATTAATACTTTTTTTCTTATTTAAAAATACAGTTTTTATATTTTTCACTTTAAATTTTATACCCTTTCTTACAAAGAATTTATCTTTTTTAATAAAATTTAAAAAAAACTTCATTTCTACGAACAAAAATCAATTAAAATATTTCATTTTATGAAACCCAGAAACAAAATTTTTTAAAGGAAATCACAATACAAGGGATGCACATGATGGAAGTAGTCAAAGTTAAGAGCTTTAGAGTATTTTTGTTTTGATGTGGCGTTTTTATTAAAATAACATTTGATTTAAGACGTTACCGCGTCAAACACAGAAGGAGACAAAACCCACTCCCCACCCCACCCCAGATTAACAAGACAATATCGCCTTCGTTTTTCGTGTACGTCTCTCCTCCTTTCTTTTCTCTTTTTGCCTCTTTCTTCCTCCATTATTCTCCCTTCTTCCATACAAGACAGTAAAATTTCTTGTCTACAAAGCCTTTATCAAACTGTCCTGTTCGATTACAGACTAAATATTAATGTATACAAGGAACCAACTTCACACTGAAGATGTTGAAATTCTCATATTGTCGCTATCAAGATTTGAACTCAATTTTGCAGCTTCAAAATCAATTGAACTAGTCCATATGGGTCATTATTCTCTGTTGTTCAATAGATATACTATCCTAATTAATTCAAACTAAGCCTTTAAGGTATCTGTAGTATCTAATTTTTATTAGAAAATAAGGTCTGACAATTTCCTCAATGATAAAAAGAATATATTTTTTTGGTAGATTTTTATAATAATTTTATTATTATGAATCTTATAAAAAAATAAAAATCTAAACTTTAAAAGATAAAACTCTAAAAAAAATTATTATAAAAGATAATGTATTAAAAGATATATTAGATCATTTAATTGTTGTTTGCTTGAAGCAAAAGTTATTTTTTTTTTGTCAATTGGAATGTTAAAAAAAAAAAGGTTAATTTGTTAATAATAATAATAATAACTTTCTAAAAAGGGATCGGAAGCGTTTAGATAAAAGTCTATTGATAGAAATGATCAATCATAATAAGAGTTGAACTAGATTGTATAAAGAAAGAGGTTTGCTAGAGTGAGGAGAAGGACGCATTTATTATGTCTAAGAAGAAACACCCCAAAAATGGAAAGGTGGCAAACATTTCATCCCAAGGTGAAATAATAATAAGTACAATCATTTTAAATAGTGTAAGAGTATGAATTTGAAAATTCACTGCTATTATCATCTTACAATATTTAGTTTTGTCGTAATAAAAATAATAATAAATCGTACCTCTGAAATTATCAAATAATTAATTGTGAATTTCATCATTAATAAATTACGCTTCAAAATCTAAAGCAACTTATCAAATATTTTGAAACAGTCCTGGCTTTATATATTATTAATCCAATTAGCATGGAAAGTCCCGTAAGTCTAAGAAAGAAAAATAAGCCCATAATTTCAACGTTGACGTTTTACAGTTAATTTCTTCTTCTTCTTCTTCTTTAGGGTTCAGGAAAATATTCAAATGTCAACAACAGGGAATTTCGAAACCCTACAAAGATTCCCAAAAGCAACAAGACAGACAATGTGGGTGGGTTTGCGGGTTCTTTCTCTCTCTTCTCCTCTCTCTCTCTCTCTTACAAAGGTCAAATATCAACAGAGAACCTCTGCACAGCAGCATGCATCAATGTGTGTGTATGTGTGATCTGCTAAAAATATCCATTTTAATTCTGGTTCCTCATTGTGTGAAAACCTCTTCCGGATTTGGACAACATCAGCTGCAAACTGCTAACTTAGCTCTATCTTTGAGAATACGGTCTCCCCTTCCCACAAACTCTCTCTCTCTCTCTCTCTCTCTCTCTCTCTCTCTCTCTCTCTCTCTCTCTCTCTATATATATATATATATATAAAATAAGATTAGGTCACTTTCTTTTTTCAAGCTAATATGTGACTTCAAATATTTGACCATCTATTAGATCTTTAATGTAACGAGGGTTGTTAATAATTGATAAATTAAAGGTAAGAATGTCATTTATTGTAAAAATTATTTGTACAAATAAAGAGCCAGAAAATACATTGCATTAAGTTTAATCGGACAAACTTTGAAGACACTTGATGAATACCAAAATGTAAAAAACAATGTAATATTTAATAAACATTTTTCTATTATATCTTCCTATTAAAATCAAATTTCAGTGAATTTTAAATCTTTTAACATGAAAACTTGAAATAATAATACGTACGAAGAGTTTAAATGGTATACTACTAATTCAAACAAAAAAAAATATCTAAAATTTCATATTTTCTCAAATAATGTGTTAAATAAAAAAGAAAAAAACAATGGAAGTATTAATAAGCAATTAAAAAGGAAAATTAGTGACACAACATTCATTGAATAATAAATAAATGACTTTCAATATCACTTCCCCAAGTCGACATTAATTCTGATGATTTTGACCCTAGAAAGTCCGACCCGCTACTGCTTGGACTTGTGGGATTGGACTGAGACCAATAAGTCATATTCCATCATTAACGAGATATAATCAAAATTTCATTTTAACATGATTGAACAACTAGTTCATGAAATAGAATAAAAGTAAACCCCCAACAAATCCAGATTTGTACCAACACAGTAACCATGTCAATCAAGCATAAAGGCCCTTTAGCCATTTTGGATCATTCATTGCCATGCCAATGGTTGGAATGGGAACATGGAAAGCTCTTTAGGTCTCTATTTATGAGCTTGGAAATGCCATTATTTGGTCAATATCATTACCAAACAAGAGTGAGGCAACATGGATCCATGATGGGTTAGTTATCAAAGCAAAAAAAAAATTGACATAACAAAAGTAACATGCACAAAGGCAGAGACTAGTAGTACTTCATCAGCCTTTGAGGGACTTCTACTAAGTACATAAAAAAGCTAAAAGTCCAGTATGGGTTAAAGAAACACATTTGTACCCTTAGAAAGGCACTTCACTGATAAAAACAACAACTTTCTGCTGAACAACAGAGTGACATAACAAAAAAGTTCAAGAACATTTTACCTTGGGTCACCATAAGTAGCTTCTGCAAAAGTGTCAAATCTCAACAAAGATAACAAGAAGCAGGTTAAGCGCGATATAAAAATCAATCAATAATCCCTATGCTAACGAGCATAATATTGAAGGGTTTTTGGCACTGTTTCAACACAAAATCAGAGGCTTTTAATGTTTGCAAACTAGTACAATGTTAAAACAGGGTAACATTCATATACCATTACAGCTGAAACCTACAAGTCATATATCAAGAAAGGAAATTGGTCCAAGAGATAAGTTTTTCAATCATGCACAGATCTCTTAACACCTTTCAAAATTTGGAATCAGAATAGTTTTGAGGATAGACAACTTTATCCTCGATAACAACCTCTGTAGGGAGAAACTAACACAACTACCCAGAACTGAATAAATGAAAAATTCAAACCACATATCTGACTGCAGAGGTCTACCATGAAGACCTAGTGAGGAAGGAACAATATTTTCTCACGAGTCATTCCCCTGAACAGATTGTCGTGCTCTACGTTGATGTACGTCCCAGTTATACACTCTAGCAATAGTAACCTGATCAAAGAAACAATGGTATTATACAAACTCAGGGAATAAACTTGGCTGGAGAAATATAAAATGAAACGTTCAGAACTAAAAGGAGGAGAAACGAGATGTAAGCCACTAATTTAGGTTTTCATCTCGGAGCTTCTTAGTAATAAGCCAGTCATACCTGAGTAATGGTTACTTGGTCCCTCAAAAATTGTAGATCAGCAACAAGAACTTCTAAACTGGCTTTTGCATTTTCTAAATTCTTTTGAAGAAGAGAAGTAGCCTGCAAAGGTTATGGTGAAATCAAATATTTGAGCAGTGTCTAAGGAGAAAATGGAGCCAAAAAGCATTTCAGGGTCCCATATTTGTGTACCTCGTCACAAGAATACTCAAGCATGACATTAGCTCCAAGCCATAGGCAAACATAATCATAATCTTCAATGCGAGCACGGGAATAAATGCCTTCTGAGACTTCAAAATCAGCAATTAGTGCCTGCAATAATCATGTACTGTCAGATATATCTACAATTAAAGCCATCATTGGCTAAAAATTTTGACATTCTATTAGAATCTGGTATTGGAGATCCATAAACAACTTAGTAAACTTAGTGCTTCAAATCTAATGACAACAAATGCAGTCTATCAAAGATTTCCTACGAGGCACAGACATTGGTAAAATAATGCTCTTTGCAGTTGTGGATAATGCAAAATATCAAGTCAAGAGTTGCTAGAATGATGACTTGGCTGTACATATTAGTAAGAGGATCAGGTTTGAGTATGTATGCAGAGATCAATATGTCAGTCTGGGTTTAGGATCCTGGTTTATTTATATTAGTCCTTCAATAACTGGATAATGGTTAAAATATATCATCACAGTGGAACATATAATCATAGGGTTCACAATGATACATGAAGACCATGAGATCCTAGATTCAAACCCATGCCACACTGTCCTAGTTATCGAAGATAATGATGGTCCTTGAATAAAACTGCCTATCTGTCTTTGGAAGATTCATATTGGTAACAACCCTTTTGACATACATTCAAACTCCGCACTGCAGTATTATCAAAACTTGAAAAATGCTTCAAGAACTATGAAATCCAGCCCACCAAAAAACAAGAAACATTCTCCTTATCAAATGCAGAAAATTTACTGTACAAAGAGATGATTCTGTCGAGGTAAACAGACCATAGCTGGTTTTTAAGCAGACATCACCTCTCCTTTTAAAAGCTCAAGCATAAAAAATGCTTAGTAACTATGTTCTTTTCATCTATTCTATGCAAGGTACAGCTGACATGTAACAGCTAATATAAAAATACATAAAATGACCAGAACGAACCTCACCAGTACCCTTCTTAGCTTGCAGCGTGGCAACTACATCCAAGCACTTCTCAATGTCAGGAATCTTTGCCTGGTACATATGAAGCAACAAGGAGGGGCTATTTAAGTTTTCCATACAATAGAACAAGCAATAAGAAACCATAACCTTAAGTTCACACTCTGCATTTGTTGATTACAAGTTGACATGTTGGACATGCAATGGCAATTCTAATACAGTATGGTTAGTTTATTGTAATTAACAAAAAAAAAATGGAAAAGGAAGCATGTGCATATGAAAGGCTAAATGAAACTAGAATGAGACTTCTTCACAAGTTTGCATATATAAGTTGCTAATCATAACACAGAGAGGGCACTATAATCAGTATGGGAAAATCATACAATTATATAGTTTTACCTCAAAGAAAACCAAATCAACACTGAAATGCAGATAAAAACTCCATACAGTGTTGTTAACTTAAGAGAACAAAATGGCAGTTTGAAATTGTGAACCTCCCTTTGCAGTAAGTTTTAACCATAGGCTGACAAACTAGAAGGGTTATTGAGGGACAACAGGAAATGAAGTAACAAAGATACCTGGAGGTCCCTCTGCTGAGCTAGAAGTTTCATTTCAACTACTCTATATTGCTGAAGCCTGCAAGAAAACAAATCAGAGATGAAAATCGCAAACTGATTGAGCAAAATATAGAAGTTAAATAGGTAGCATATTCTCTAAGCAAATATACCTATAGTAAGCAAATACTCCTCCGTTTTCTTTTACTTGTCACATTTTGGACATCACATTGTTTAAGAAAATATGGAATTTTAGATTTTTTTTTTCTTGTGTAAACTAAAATGCCCTTCAAGCTTTTCTCTCTCCTCATTATTATTTCTACTAGTTTCCATCTTAGAAGAATCAAAAGATGTTAAAATTTGTTATTAATGGAAGGGTATAATAGAAAAAGTTCATTAAATATTGCCTTAGAACCTCAATGTGACAAGTTAAAAAAAAACACAGGAAAAATTAGTAGAATGTGACAAGTTGAAAAAAAAAAAAGGGAGTAAATGTTACAATGGCAGTACTTCTTCCTACTGAATTCCCAATCAAGCCCTGACAAAAAAAAATCTGGAATACCTACATCATCTCAAGTAGCTAATTCTAATTTTCATGGTCCTTAAATAATGGTTCCACAGCACACAAAACAGAAGGTTTTATTGCCAGAGGTTTTAAATAATGGCACAGAAGGTTCCCAGAGAACGAAGATTTTATTGCACATCTTTTTTTCAAATTGATTCTTAATATCAAGTAGTTGAGAGTAATCAACTTTGGCTATAACTCCTGTGACCTCCCCTTTCTGAATCTTACTGAACAGCTCAAGCCAAGGTTTGTCATAACTTTTTGTTAGTCATACCATTTCCATTGGTGTTTACATGACATTCTAATTTTTAGTTTTCATTCTGTTAAAAAAGCAAAATGCACTACTTATGGAAAAAGATTATTCAAACTGTATCACAATTTGCATCAAAAACCAAAAGACATCACAAATTCAGCAGGAACTAATGCATGAAATATGATCTATCAATATCTTCCTTAAAAAAGCAAGCGTATTATGAACCAATTAAATTTGAAATCTTTACTATACTTTACAAATAGACATCAAATTTTAGTCAAGACTCTGATAAACCCCTAGGAATGGGACATTTTCAGATTAGATAATAACATTGGAACTTCTCATTCCCAGCTAAACTAAACATTAAGTTCTTCATAAAAGTCCAACAAATTACCCATCAAACTCAAACAAAAACTTCCAAGTAATAAAAAAAGAAAAGTTTCAGAAAAGGGATTAAACCATAAAACCCAGAAAAACCCACAAAATATACACTGATCTGAGCTTATAAAAAGACAATCATGAAGCAGAAAGATTAAAATATCAAATGAATAAGAAAGATCAAGAACTAATAATAATTTCCAAAAGGGCTTTAAAGGGGAGACCTTTCTTGAAGGAAAGCAAGGGCGGAATTGACATCAAGGCCTGATTGGGACAGATAAGTCTGTACATCTTCAACAAATGAAGCTGCTGGAATTCCCCTTCTCTCTGTTACAGTAGTTGCCTCGCTAGCTGACGTCGATGCCATTTTGCTCAATACTCTCTCAAGTCTACTGTGCTACAAACTAACAGAGACGAGAAAGAGAGTAGTACACAGTGGATTTTCCAGCGATGAAGATGAAGATGAATGAAGTATTTGAGCCCAAAGAACCAAAACCATAGCCCAGATTCTGGAAAGTTTTTTCTTCCTTTTTATGTCACCCAAAATCTAGGCCCAATCATCCATTAAAGGCCCCATTAGTGCTTATATTTCTTTTTGGAGCCCATTAAAACAATAGATTTACAGGTCCATCAAAAACAATTTTGTCCTTAAGGCCCATCAAGTGTTTTGTCTTATTTTTTGATTACTATAGAAGATGTCTCGTATTCATTACTACATGGCATGACAAATTCTAACTAGATTTTCAAAGCATCCGTACCACAACATAATCTAACGCTTACTTGAGAGTTAGACTTAGAGTTAGAATTTAACTTTAAATACTTTACAATATTATGAGAATAATTTGAATGTTCGATTTTTCAAATATTATCAATGTTTTATTTTCTTTTTATGATAAAAAAAAAAAAGTGCTTTCTTGAATCATTTGGGTGGTTATTGTTGTTTATTCTGTTGTTTTCTGTTTTCTCTATAGCAGATAGTAAAAAATCAGTTTAGTTTTCATAATTAGTTTTTGTCTTTTTATGTGAATATGAATAATAAATAGTTTGAGCTTAAATAATTGAAATTATTTGAATAATAATTAAAAACCCTATAATGAGGTGAAGAAAAAGAAAGCAATCAAACTGGAAGTCCAAAGAATTTTCATTTGTCTAATCACTCACTTTCTTTAGGCTTAGGGTTCCTAGCTAGCTTTATTTTGTGTCTAATCCTAATTTGATCCCAAACTTTATACTGATTATGCTCATATTAGATAAGATAAAGTCCCATCTTAATGAAAGAATATCAAGGATTTAACCTTCCAAAAGATATGCTTTTTTTTTTCTTTTTTAATAATTACTTTGAAAAGTTATGCCACAAAGATATGAATGGGATAAATAAATGTTACATTGATAAATTATATAATTTTTTGTGTATTCTTAATTTTGATAATCAATCATAAATTTTATTTAAAGATAGCATTAAAATTTAGACATATTATCATTTCCATGCCCGAATCTGAATGACCTGTGCATCATTTACTCAAGCGCCAAACTTTTTTTTTTATTTTATAGAAAATTCATCTATTTCGTAAAAACTAAAATCCTTCATAAAAAATGTATCTATTCTAATAAATCAAAGCTTTCTTCATGGAAAATTTTATGTATTATTTATTTATTTATTCCTTCCATTTTTTGCAATTCCTTCCTTAACAAAGATTTTACAAGATATCTAACAAAAACATATGGCAAGATCTAATTTCCTAAGAAATATTTGGCATATCCTTTCCCTTTTAGGTTTTCACACTTTATATTTTGGGATGCAATGTCCCACAGCTCCATGTGACATGTCTCTAATTAATTTTGTTCCATATCTTCTTTTTGTTTATCGCCAAATAAATAAAAAATGACATTCTTCATTCCTCTTTTTGGACAGTATTACATGACATATTGAATAGGAAAATAATTTCCTTTTTTAAATTAAATAAAAAAAAAAGGAAGATTGAGATGTTTGCTTGGCTATGTGGCAAAAACTACAAGCGGATGACATCTTTCAAAAATTTAATATAAACATTTTATTTTTAACAATAATAATAAATAAAAATAATTTTAAAAATAATCTTAAGGTGGTCACTTTATCTATCAGAAAAAACTATATTTATTGACTCAATTTATTCACCCACAAAAATTAGTCGATAATTTTTAAATTATATATGTTATTGCACAAGTATATCACAACAGTTTTAGTAACTTGTTAATAAGTAACATTGTAATAGGGAAGTCTTAAGTTTGAATATTTTTTCTTAAATTAATAATTATTTTAATTTCAAAAATATATTAATGATAAAAGTTAATCGATCGAAAGTTTATTGATAAAACCATTTTTTTAATTTTTTATAAATTAAAATTATAAATAATAAGTTATCAAAACAATTAAAAAATAACTTATGATCTAAAAATGAAGCAAAAAAATTTTATTGCGGAGTCTTATATAAACAAACATATTAATCTTTTCTTCTTTGGTTTTCCTTATAGATTTTTCTAGTTAGGTAAGTTGAGGGTTTTTTGTTCCAAATATTTGAGGAAAATATATATAAATATATATAATTGTGTTTGGATACTGCTTTGGTCCCTTATAATAATCAGAAAAAATAAATTATTTATGAAAAGGAAAGCAAATTAATTAACTGAGACTGCTAGAATGATCATCATATAAACAAACATTATTATCTTCTGGCTAAACCAAGTCTCTCTTCTAAGCTAAGTTTCCTCAAACAATCAATTTAAAAAAACATTGAACATCATCATCTATTCAAAAGATAATTTAAGAATTACATCAATACTCAATACTAATTTGTTTAATTAAATTAAAAATAAGGTACAAATAATAATTAAAATTGAGTATTTACTCATTTTGCTTTGGACATACATACTTTTTCGTTTCAAAACATTGTTACCTTAAAATTATGAACTGAAAATTTTTCATATATATCTCTATTTATTATTAGTTGGAAACACGATTCTGGCTGATAAACTTATATTTTTAAGTAAAGACAGTTTAATCTATTTGATATTTTAAATAATTTAGTTATAATTTTAATAATTGTGTCATTTTTTAAGATAACAAATAAATTAAAATGTATAGAAAAATTCATACTAAAAAATATATTATTCCTTTTTTCCATTATACTTTTTATAAAAAAAATAAATTTTAACTCTTTTAATTCTTTTAATATTAGAATTTATGGAAATAATAATAAGGAGAGGTTAATTTGAAGAATATTTTAATTTTTAAAAAAAAATTAATAATTTTATTTTAATTTATGCAATATTTAAAATGTGACGATTAATAAGTACGGAATAATAAAAATTGTAAAAATTGGGATTGATTAATGTTTTTTTTAAGTAGAATTATATAGAAGCACATGGAGGGCACTAACGATTTAGAAGGGGGAAATGGTGTTTGGTGGAACCCACTTTTCCAAATTTTGAAAAATATTACTAAATTAAGCACTTTATTAAAATTGTCAGACTTATATTTTATTAATGAGAGTACTTAAATTAATCCAATATGGGACCTAAATGTTGAGGTTGAGTCCATTACTTCCCATGTGCCTTCATTTGTCCCTCACTTAAATTTGCCTTTCTTGCTTTTCAATTTTCATTCATCTTTCATTTCATATCTCTCTCTATATCTTTCTCTCTTTGTTTATGTCAATTGTCACTTTATGCTTTCCACTTAAGTTAGGTAATAAGGTTCTGTTAGACGTGATAATTAAACTAATAAATAAAATGTCAAATAATTTTTTTCTTATTTATATAATACCATCAGCTCTTAGAATTTAAAAAAAAATAGATAAAAAAGACTATAAAACATATTATAATATCACTTGCTTGAATTTTATTTTACGCTACTAATACATTCATAGATATATAAATGAGTTTAGCAAAATATTACAATAAATATATGCCTATACATACATAATAATGTAAAAATATATGTTTCTTTAACTTTTTTGTTCTTTTCTATTGTTAGTCTCTTGAGTTTGTCTTTTAATAATTTTAGGATTTAACTAACTAAATCACTAATCTCTTTAAAGCATATAAGATGTGGTCAAACACTAATTATAGTTAATGAATTGGTTGTCTAACTTATATTTAAAACTTTTGCTAACAACATTTCAACAATCTTAGAATAAGAAGGTACTTAAATGATGAAAATTTGGCCATAAAATTAAACTTGCTAAAAACATTATTTTTTTATGATAACAAGAAAAATAGTAGTAGTTTTTTTTAAATAATCTCTTGTATGAATATATATATATATATATAAATGATTAAATCTAAAAACTTCAACTTGAAAAACATGTCATGTTATTTAGTTATCAATGGTGACAATTCATTTTTACCCTTCATTCAACCACATCTTCCATACAACTATTGTAGAACTAAGGGAGATAAATTTAGAGCTTTTGAAATTTCTTTTCATCTTATTTATAAATTTTTATTTTATCCTTTTTATATTTATTAATTACCTTGAATCATCTAATAGTCAAATTTCTTTTTTCTTATATTAATAAAGCGGGATCTACTAATAAGCAGAAGCAATATATTATGGGAGATCATTACCGTCTAAAAAAGTTTAGTCTCTAAAGAATAACTATAAAAAGTTAGCCTATCAAGTACAACATTTTGAGATCTCTTTACATTTTGGCCAAATTTTCTTATATATATATATATATATGTATATGGGGTAAAATTCTGCAAATTAATTTGTGTTATATTAATAAAAATGAGCAAAAATACACATAAAAACAAGAGATTACGTGTAATATATTTTAGTTATATTGTCAAATTTTACTAAAAATAAAAGAATTTAATATTTATGATAACAAAAAAATACGAACTAAAAATAAAATAAAAATTTTGTAACCACAATAAAATAATTTATAAATATTTATAAACAAAACCTCAAAAAATAAAATTGATAATTGTCCTTTGGTGTGTTCATAAGTCATATCATAGTTTGGGAAACAAAATTCTTAATGACTTTAAATAGGTAATTAAGCAAAGAATATGGCATAAATCTATAGCCTTAAAAATTTTGGTGAAAATGAAGATAAAAATATTAATGAGATGGTGATGTCGTTGTAAAACAAAAAAGCAAAGCAAGTGTTAATGGAGATGGGTTAAAGAACGTTGATTATCATGTCCCTATAAACTAACCCCATAATCCAACGGCTATCATTAAATCATGATCCATGGGTCACCTCCATGGATAGATAAGTCAGTAATCTATGCCTGCCTCAATTACTGACCTTCCAAATCTTATCCTTTCAAACACCATACATTGCAAACCAAACCAAAAGAGTTCCATCAAAATTCATCCCAAAACAAGAACATGGCAACTACACTTCATTTAACATCAGTTCCTTCCTTCACACTCACACTGATTACACCAAGAAAACAATCCAATCTTCCTTGTCTACGATCAAACTTTCCCTGGATTCAAAAGGGTTCTTCAAGACGCAGATTATCTTGCACTAGTGCTCAATCTTACAAAGTTGTAATCGAACATGAAGGTAAAACAACTGAGCTAGAAGTTGATTCTGATGAGACAATTCTATCAAAGGCAATAGATAGTGGCATGGATGTACCTCATGATTGTAAGCTTGGAGTATGCATGACTTGCCCTGCTCAACTTCTCAGTGGAACAGTGGATCAAAGTGAAGGAATGTTGAGTGATGATGTTGTTGAACGTGGATATGCTTTGCTTTGTGCTGCTTATCCAAGATCAGATTGCCATATCAGAACTATACCTGAGGAAGAATTGCTTTCTCTGCAACTAGCAACTGCCAATGACTAGAGGCCACCTGCATTTTTTAGCACTGAGTTAGAACATTTGTACTTTCAAGATTTGAAAATTTTTTCTTTGTTTTTCACTGCCTGCCAATGTGCGTGCTGATTTGTAAGAAACAAGTTGCTAATGATAATATATCTGAGAGAGTAATGGATTTCTTGAATATACAAGATTCTGAAAGTTATTGATTTGTGATATTTTTACAAAGAGCTTAACCAGTGAAGAACTTTTATCATGGTTTATTGAACTCGAGAAGCTAGCTATGGCTGTTGAAATGTACATCAATTGGATCTCAGGAAGGAAGCAACCAAATTTCACTAAAATAGAGTACCAAATGCTGCTAGGAGGGCTGCTGTAACATTGAATATTTCCTGAACCCAGACAGAAACCATTGAAGTTTGGGTTAAAATCGTAAAATCATACCTGAAAAACATAACATGTTAAATCAAATAATCGGATCATTTTAAAATTGTAATTTATAGACTCAAAACCATAGGAAAAAAATCGTAATTTAACGAATAAAAACCATACAAAATTAGAACCATAATTAACTGTTTTAAAACAGTAATTTAAAGAATAATACAAAACTAAAAGCAGAATAGTAAAACTGAAAACATAGATGGTTCTAATCTTAATATGTAAAAATTTTATTTAAAAAGAAAAGGGGAGGGGGGGTTTGGTCTTAAAAGATTACCAATGAAAATAGAACAACAAATGGTATTGTGGCGTATGTAGAGATGGTCTGGAAGATGACATGTAGAGAGAGACAAAGAGAGGGTTGAATTCAGAAGATTGGGTGGGTTTATGGAAGGTGCCCATGTGCTTATTCTGCCTGGACTGGACTCGACTGCTTTCCGTGCGTGTGCCAATTGTCTCACTGAGACTCACTCACACCACCCATACTTCAGTTTTTATGTCATTTTGCTCAATCCTTTTCCTTCCTGTATCTATACCTAATCTCTACACACTTCTCCTTCTTATCACCTTTACTGTGTCGTTTGACAACAAAATTCCTCATTTTTAAACAGAGTAGTATATAAATTATGGTAATTCAAATACTTTATAGACTGGAGATTAAATTCGAGTACACATAAAAAATCACTCCTCATATTAAAAAATTTAAATATTAATCTTTATTATCAATTTTATAGCATTAAAACTAATTGAGGTATATCTCCATGCGGACTTCTTATGATCCTTTCTCTTAAATTATTAACCAGCTCTAATGACTAAAAGAAGATTGAAAATCGTTCCGGGCCTAACTCCATTTCACATCTTAATTGAAGCCTAAAGTGTTTTATGAGACTGAACCTACTTCACATCAATATCTGCATCTGAATATTCACAAGTGATTTTAAGTTAATTTTTTTGGTGTGTGAGAGACATATAGAACTTACTTGGAGAATTTGTCTAATTATGAACTAGTAACTCAATTATAGGTCTAAACCATTATGATAGAATTTTTTTAGAATAATTGTAATTTGAGCCTAAATTTATTAAATGTTAGTGCTTTGGCTAAGTATTTTAATGTGAAAAATTTAAACGAAAAGCATATGTGAAGCTGGATGTGGTCCTAAATTTTGGTATAATATTCTTGAATATGCAAATTAAAGGGAGGTTTGGATGGATGGATATATATATATATATATTGCTGAAAAACAAAAACTTTGATTGATACTAACCCACCCACCCACCCACCACTATCTCCATAGTCCCTTTCTGACCGTGAGGCCTGGCCGATCAGTCGTCATATAACTCCCTTCTAGCTGGGCCGGGGGGCCTGGGAGGAGGACATATGAATGAATGAATGAATGAATGACAGATCACACGTGTCAGGAGGAGGAGGAGTGTAATTTTAGATGAGAGACTGACCTTCTCCTTAATTTACACTCTTCTTTCTGTTGCTTTTTTACCCAATTAATTTCAACCAACAACACACCACCATACTTTTCTCTAAACAAAAATTTTATTTTATAAATTCAGTCCTTCAATAAAGAAATGGGACTTAATATTTATCTAGTCATTCAAGCGGAAGTAAAGTTAAAAATGCAAGAAAAAATACTTTTTACCACCTATCTAATCGAACTAATTAATTAATTGACTAAATATTATTGAACCTTACTAAAATTCTTTATACCTTTTCTAAATCCGCATGACAGAAAAAAATCCTTATTTGCACACATAAACTCATTCATCATTCACTAGCTCCATTATCAGTCATCAGCAGGCCAGCCTGGGTTTTTGGAGTTGGGAGTAAGACAGTGTCTTTAATTAAGGACTTGAGTTGATACTCATTAAAAACTTCTCTATCTCAAACTCAGAGAGAAGAGAGACTAGCATCATTAGTACTGTACTACTATCAGTTCAGTAGTAGCATGTTTACTAGCATTTATGAGAGAGAGAAAGAGATCTCAAACTTCACCAATTCAGACAAAATTGAAATCTACCTCTCTTGATTCTTCTCTTTGCACATTAGCTCCGTGTAGTTGTTGTAGGTTCTCATATGGATGTGTCCTTTTCATTGCCTTGCTACGGGTAAAAAACCAACCCCCTCACACTGTAACAAGAACTAAATAAAACAACATCCCAACCATACCCATCGGGACTTTTCCTCCAATCCAAGTTACATGAATTCAGGGACTAAAACACAAATTAAATTACACTAGACGGACTTATAAAGAAAAAAAAAGAAAGATATTTTTAGTTTCAGTCACGTTAATAAAAAAGAAAGACTGCGACTTTCGGTACTTTGCACCTAACACCACATTATTTCCTACTTATTATCTCTGATTTTTTTTCCCTTCTGGGGCGGGGGACCAATAGAAAAAATTACCAAAAGTTTAAAAAAAGAAAAAGAAAGAAAATGTATTAACAGTGGAATATTCATAAGCGAGAGAGTGATAAATTCGAAGAAATAAGATTGAAAAAAAATATTAATAATAATAAAAGGAAGCAATATTAGGAGTATCATCAGCTTGGAGGAGGAGGCCGGCTTGAGCCTAGCTGATTAAGAGGAGCGGCGGCTTCATTGGAGGAAGATGAAGAAGAAGAAGAAGAAGAAGAAGCACCAGAAAGTAGGTTGGCTAAAGCGCTCATGGCACGAACTTGCATCTCCAGAGCTGCAATATAATCAGTAGCTTCTTCTAGAATCACCGGCAATGGCTCTTTCCGACAACCGGGAACCAAACGGCCAAGAACACGAGCCTTTCTCTGAACAGCTGGCAAATTCTTCGTCTTCAACCTCAAAATCGACACTCTCGGCTTCCTCTGCAACTTGCTACTTCCGGTGACGGTTACTTTCTGCCTCTTATTGTTACTCTTTTTCATAAATTTGAGTTTGAGTCGATTTGTTAAAATCGCACGGCTCCATCGCGTGCGTCCTTTAGCCGTCACCGCTAGTACTCTGTCCGCAGCTTCCCGCACTGCTCTGCCGCCGCGTTTCGGAGGTGCCGCCGAGTCACTGTTGATACGGACTTGGCGAAGAGCTTGTAGAAGCTTCGAAGAATAAACTTGTTGTTGAGCTTCGGATTTCCATTGAGTTGTGGCTTGAGTTTGATCTCTGACGTTTTGGCTCTGATTCTGCTGGTTCAGGATTTTCTTCTTCTTTTTACTCCTGGATATTATTGATCTGGCCGAGTTCGTTACTGGATTCGAATTCGAAATCACTCCCGACGTCATCTTCGAATAAAAACAATCGATTGGCTGATTGTTCGATCAATTAAGCATACAGATGTAGGATCTTAAACATATATACACATAAAAAACAACTCGACCTGCAGATTCAATGAATCGAATTGAATAAATTGAGTTTGAATCAGAAGTACGGATAGATTCAAAGCTAATTAAAGCAAGCAACGAGTTTGTAAGCATTAACATGAAATGACACAGTAATTCACAATTAGCGATAAACATAGAGATAATTAACAACTGAAATTCGAGTGAAATTAAGCAGAACGGATGAAGAGAGTGATAATTACCTTGCGAAAAAAGAGATTCAATATCTTCCTTCGAGTTTCGTGCTTTTGATAGTCGACGAATTGATTGATGAAAACGTGAAGAGCACTAATACATGTGGAGAGAGAGAGAGAGAGAGAGAGAGGTTTGAGAGTAGAAAGAAAGTGGGGGGTGGTGGTGGAGGGTGGGGGCTTTAAAGGGCATCAAAGGGTGAGCACGCGTTGGCCTCCTTTTAAATGTGTGTCTTCATGAGTGAATGCAATGCTAGTGCCATTTACAAATACTCCCACGGTATTTTTTTTTTTCTTATTATTATTATTATTTTTACTCATCACATTCTATATATATTAAATAATTTTTCTCAGTTGGAATGGTCTATAATATTTTATATAATCTATTATATTTTATTAATAAAACTTACTAATAAAAAATAAACTTTAAAAAAAAAATAAATAGTGAAGAGAAAAATCTATAAAAGAAGATATTATAAGAAATATTATAAATGATCCTAAATGATTTATTTTATGCAAGTAAAATGTTCTTGAAACTATTCTCCCCTCTTATTATTTCTATAAAAATAATAAAAAATTTAAAAATAATAAAAAATTTATTAAATATTATATTATTTTTACAATATGACAAATAAAAAAATTAATAGAGAAACATAATTTTTTATTTTGGTATGATTTGAATCAATCCTTAAATTTGAATTAAGAGACGTGATAAGATAAGGGTATTTATATACAAGAGGTGTGTTGTTCGATAGCGCGACTCCTCTCACTTAAGATCCTCTATCTGGCAAGCTAAGTAAGAGGTTTTGAGTTCGAGTTATGTAGAAAGTGGTTTAATGTCATATGCCAGCCTAGTATTGAGTTTTGTTCCCTCTCATTCTTTCCGTATTAGTCGATGACTCTCGCATACTTGGTAAAAAAAGATAAAGGTATTTTTATTACCCAACTATTATCTTACTATAAGATACTTTAGTTAATTATAAGCATTTTTTTTAATAAAATTCACATTTTTCCTATGTGTAAGAAAAAATAGAATAGGATAATGAGGTGTTAGTTCGATAGCAAGACTCTTCTCTCTTAAGTATCTTCATCCGACTCGTCAAGTGAGAGTCTTGAATTTGAGTCATTTAAATGCAATTTTACACTGAATTTTTAACTTCGCGACGTAATTATGGATTTTGTACCCTTCAATTCATTTTGAATTAGCCGAAAAATATCGAGGTTAAGATTAGAAGAAAAACAAGGAATAGAGAAAACTTCATTGTGTTTTTTTTTCTTTTTTTTTTTTAATGGTCATTATGCCATTTAAACTTCACTTTATTTTTCATTTCACTTAATTTTTTTAAAGAACTTATTAGGTTTTTTTTATTTTTAAAAAATTTATGTATGGGGGACTAATAATAGTGGCGCTTTTTGGTGAGTTAGCTTTTTGGGCCATGTGGTAGTATGGGCCCTGACGGGTCTTCTAGGTCCACTTTCTGAGTACTATTTACACACAACCAAAATGCTTTCTCCAAACACAGAAAAAGAAAGTACCACCATGTAAATCAAAATGTTGTGTTTTAATTTGGCAATTTTTCAAACCAAATGTTTTAGTAAAAATTATTCTAAAAATAAACTACAAATTATTTTCAATTGTTAAAATACTAATTTAACTAAGTCCAAGTTTTAAATTTAAAATTTACATTATGAGAATTAAAAAAAAATCCTATATTATATTAAAAAAAAAGAAAGGAAAAAATAGGAAACTTGCAATAGTGTGCTCAAGAATAGTAAAAATGATGATGAATATTTGGCAAGTAATTAATAAATAAATGCAGACCACAAAAAAAGAGAGTTGGAAAAAAACATAAGCCGAATCTTGGCCAGAGTTTTCTTATGGATGGTCCCATGAATTAAGTGTTATCTTTAAGCACCTTGTTAACCAAGTTTTGCACAAGCTAACCATACATTGATGCTTTGCACTTTGCTTAAATACTTTCCTTTCATGTTTGTTTCTCAAATACTTACTTGTGTTGGCAAGGTTTAATCCGGTAATACGAGTAAAATATTCTATTCATTGAATTCTATTCATATTAATAAAAGTTGACAAAGCGATACAATAAATAAAATTTTCAACTTATTAATAAGATTCAAACTGTCTCTATCACATTATCTTGTGTCGCCAGAAGTTGACCTAGTAATAATATAATTAATAAAATTTTCTACTCTTTAACATAGGTTCATCACACAATCAGTGAAACGTACAATAAGCAAAATTTTGTACTTGTCAATAGGATTCAAATGATCTCTTAGCAAAAGTTGGTTCAATGATACATTGGGTAAAATTTTTTACTCGTTATCTGCAGAATTCAACCAATTTTTTATAATATAAGTTTACCAAACCCAAAAGAATTTATGAGTTTCGCATAAAATATAATCCATCCCTCAAAACAAGAAGAAAAACTCCACTATTTCCTAACTTGAGGATGCAATATTAAAACTAATTGTGGATCAAGAGTTGGGCAATTATTATATATATAATATATAGATTAATTAGATATAGTATTAGTTTAAGTTGTGTTTAGGAAAGCAAGACAGGCTGGCTAAAACAAATAATTGGGGGATAAACCAATATGAAAATGAAATTATGGAACCACTAATTAGCTTTACATTCAAGAATCCAGTACTAAAGTAGGACCTCTTTAACATATATTTGGTGACATTTCATTTCGCTAATCCATGATTTCAATGTCTCTCTCTAATATTCTCTTGTTCCTATTATTATTTATTATTATTTATTATTATCCTAACAATTAGTAAGTTGTTTAAGTGGGTTGCTTAGAAATTCCTATTTAAATTCTTTAAAAAATTTTGAGTTTTGATTGGACTAGCTAAGCTACTACAAGCCAATCAAGAACATCATGTTAATGCAGCATATGGTTAAAAGATGGTTGACCGACTCTAGTAACCCACCCACAAGTCTGGGACATACTTATATGCCATAAAATTTAATAAGTTCCTAAGGGATATAAGCATTGCTATAAATATGTTTATAATCACCTTAGAATGTTCACTTTTTTCATGTTTTCAGTTCATTGATTTAATAGCACGATTCCCATGGGTCTCGCAACACTTACAGGTGTAGAGGTGATTTCATTGTACATGTTATAAATTAATCTAAGACTAAATTAAAAGTTTAAAACTCTAAAAAAGATAACTCTCGTACTCTGATACCATTATGTCACTTCTGAAATCCATAACTCTTTACTTGTTATTAAAAGGAGAAATTTCTTGTCTTTAGGGTCCCTAATGTCAGACTATCCGATGCCCACATAGAGGATGTGAATTATGATTACTCAGCAGTCCTGCAGACTGGATGCCCATATGAAAAATTAATGTTTTTTTCTTTATTTAGCCCATTTTTTGTTTTTAAATCCTGAACAGACCATAACGCACAATGGTTGTGCGCCATTGTGCGTTATAGCTAATCACGGGCTTAATCCGTATTTGGTGCTGAAGTGGATGATAACGCACAAACCATTGTGCATTATCTTGTTTATGTTGATTTGGAAAAATAATTTTTGTAGGTATTTGAAAAACTTTAAACATGAATAACTTTGAGATCGGATGTCCATTTCACGCGTATGATCACTCGTTTTGATGGTTCTCGTAAAGAATAACGCAACGGCATCGTCGAAAAAGTAATCCGAACGCGTTTCGGGGCAAAAAAAATCGCTTCGTATAGTTGAAAACTTTGATGGGGCATAACTTTGCGCTCGGACGTCCGATTGAGGCGATTCTTGTGGGCATAACGGTTTTCCACCGACCGTTTCCATAAAAACCTCCTATTTTCGTTTTAATTTACGTTTTTATAATTTTCTAATACTTTCTCTCTTGTTAACTAAAAAATTACACTACCAATTTGAAAATTAAACAGAGGAGCAGTCTTCTTTTTGCTCTAATTAAAAATTCAAATAATTGAAGTTCGTAAGTAAGTCAGTTATTATTAATAAAATCTCATGCACTTATTGAATAAGATTCAATGGTGGTCTATTGGTAAGTATTCTATGTTATTTCTCATAAGATCAAGGGTTCAAATCCTAATTAATAACGTACAACCGTTGTGCGTAGTATAGCCAAATCAGGGATAAAACATTAATAGCCGGTTAAAAAAAAGAACTTGTTTAAGAAAAAAGCTAAAAAATTACGATAAGGATTGACATTTTGAAGAATCCATGTGAAAAATGAAAACAAAGAAAATGACCAAAGAGTCCTTTTTATCTGTTGGCGTGGTGTGGTGATGGAGAAGGGCAGAGGAGAGGAGAGGAGAGGAGGGGAGGCCCCCACGGATTCTTTCTCTCTTTGTTTCATCCGTGCAATGATTTAATGGTGGGTTGATCATCATCTTCTTTTCTTGATCAGATCATACACATTAAAGAAAGAAATTCATAAACAAAAGGGAACTCCTCCTGCTTTCTCAATTCCCATCTTCTTCTCCATATTCATTTTTCAGCTTTTATTTTATATATATATCTTTAACCTGTTGGGGCTTTGGAATTATTCTGTTGTGTGAGTTGTAGACAGATATGCTCCACATTTCCCAGAAATATATTGTCTTCTCCATTCCATCTTCCTTGGACTAGCTCATTCATACATACAGATATATCAATTTACCTATTGCCCCAAAATATCCTTCATAAGACAAACAATTAAACTTACAATATCTTCTAAAAGGACAAAACTAAAGGTTTGCGTGGATAACTAATTAGAAATTAAGGGATAAGTCAAAAAAACCGTATTATGAGATTCTTAATATTTTAATATGTTAGACTGACCTGACTTAATATTTGATGTTTTGAGTTTAAGTTGATATCTTATTATTTGTAATATTATCCAACCAAATGGGCTGAGTCCCATTTGAAAATCTTGAAACATTTTTTGTTTTAAGTTTGTTAATGTAACATTTAGAGATTCTTTTTATATAAATTTTCAACATGAATGAATATGTGATGAGAAGAATCTGAGTAGCCAAAAGATGATGAGAGGCAGATTGTGGGATGTTGAATCCATATCATTTATGTCATTCTTCTTGATTCTTGTTATAGTTTAGGTAGGTTGGTTCTATTTATCTATAAATATAAATATATGCTAGGATGGAAAATGAAGTGCAAGAACAGGATGATTTCCACTCTCTACGGTGAGAATTTCATCCTCAAAAAGTTAGCCACATTTGTTAATTAAGCCAAAAGTTAAGCTTGAATTGTTAATTAAGGATTCTCTAACAACTATTAGACTTTTTCAAGGCAAGAGTGGCCGCCATATGGAGCTCTCCCCCCATCAAAACTAAAATAAAGTTGTCTAAAATAGTTATCTAAAAAGCCCAAAAATATATATATATATATAAACAGATAGGTAAATGAGAAGGAAACGTATTATGATAATATATAGAAGAAGATATTTTGTAAAAAAAGCCTTTACAGTCTTTATAATCTTACCCGATTTGGATGGAGATTAGACTGAGTATTATGATAGAAATTTGTGATTTTTATAGATTTATTTAACTCGAATGATAATTAATCGAAAAAATCTGTTCAAAATATTTTATAATTAGAAAACTCAAAAAAAAGTTACTAAATGGTTGCTTGATTAAGACGCCCATAAAACATGTGTAATTTTGTGTAATGATGAACCTAATCCACATTCTAATCAAAATCATGGTACCATGTGTATGGCCTTAAAAATGTTATCACTCCCAAACTTTAAAAAAAAAAACTATAGTCTATAAACATGGCCTAGTTAAATGTATGATTTTGCCAGAGAAGTTGTCCCCCTACCATGAGACACCATGGAGCAGCATTGAGTTTCTACTATGTGTCTCAAATAACACAATTCTAGGGAGCTCCATACTTTGGCTACAGATCCAAGATGATCCATCATTCAACTTGGATTTTGTTCACATCCATGATGAATCTTTTCACAGAGAGTTTATATATTTATAAAGTTATAATACGCTTATTTCATATGAGAAAGTATGATATGTTTGTATAGTTAAAAGTGATTGAACACACAATAGAATGTGATAGTTTCAGATCGTGTAATCACCGATGTTTAAAATTTGAATTAAAAGCTGTGGAATCAAATCAATATATAATAATGCACATTAATGAAATTGAATGTGCAGTGTTTGTTTAAAGTTGGATGGCAGAATGCAGGTGTTGTTTGTTAATGAATGAAATAAAGGCACAGAGTTGCTAATTATGTATATGATGATGCACACAAATTAGTTATCAGTAACATTGTTACTGAACATTGATCTAATATCATATCAAATCAAAAGTTTTGAATACAGCTGGGCATCTCCCCTTTCCTCCATTTTGCATGAAATCACTCACAAAAGTTGACCCCAAACACTGACCTAACCTAACATATGGTTTTTAAATATATATATATATATATACACCTATGTAGAAGGTGTCCACTATCTAGAACTACACGATCTTTAGTAATTCAAATTCTCAATTTACCGAGCATCCAAAAATCAGATTTTTAATTGATGGTAAGAGGTGCTCGATATCCAAAGAGTATACTAACTCGGGAGTTTGACTCCTTTTTCGAAGGTAAGAAGTGTGTAATATCTAGAAATTTATAACCTTACTTAGGGATGAGAGGTATCTTGTATCCAAGACACACGACTATGATCACTAATGCTCAACCACTATGCCCTGAGAAATATTTCATTGGAGATATCACATCAATATATGATTCTCTTATATTATCTTGCATTCTATATTTATTAAAATTGTTATACGGTATTTCTTATTAGTGGTTGGATACTTTGTAACTTATAAATTGTAGATTATAATGAATAAGAAAGATATCAATTGAAGCTTTTAATATAATTCTTCTATGCCCCTAAATTTCTTAATATGATATCAGAGCCAGGTTTGAAAAAGAAGAAGAAAAAAAAATGTCTTTCACATCTATGACTTTATTCTCGTTTCATTCAGCTTGAACAATTCTTTTTGTTCAGTTTGAATAACAAGTTTTTCTTTTTTTAGGTTTCTAATATTTCTTCTAGTTTGCTTCAATAAAATTTAGGAAATTATATTTTTTATAAATCATATTCAAGTCAAGCGACAAAAATTTAAAGTGCCTAGATTTATAAAATTAAAATGGGACATTAATGAATGCTTAATCGAAAAAAACTCTAAAGTAACATCTAAAGAATTTTCAATGATGAATAATGGTAGCCAACTGCGAGTGATGGAAGAAGCCATCACAAATTTCTTAACATATTTGAATCTTGTAAAATTATAATAGTAAATGGAAACATTTCATTTTTCACAATAACAATAATTTTTTAAGACAATTCAATTTGTGGAGTTGAGAAAAGTTTTTTCACCTACTCCATATATAATACCGACTCCAAGAACAGCTTAGGAGGTTAATTTTTTCGGGTAATCTTCAGGCAAATAATAGACATCGTATAATATAGTACTAAACAAAGATGGGCCAATTATTTTGAACCTAGAATTTTGAAACTCCCCCGATCATTACAACATATATATATATATATAGAATCTAACATATGTGTGAGTTCAATTAGTCATTCTTTCTTTCCCTTAATTTGTTATTACCATAATCTTAGAATATTAAGTTTCATGAATTATATATATATGGTCATTACTCATGTAATCCCATTTGTCACGGGGAATCTGTATAGACTAAGATTTATTTATACTTTCTTTGTCCATTATCCTTACATTTTTCGGGGGCCAATAATTAAGACAATTGCTTAGGTAAATGACACTTGGTTTTTAGAAATAAAATAAATAAATATATTGGTAGCCATGAACCCATCTGTCTTGGAGATGCATTTGTACTGGTGACAAATCAACCCTATCAAATAATACAAAACATGCAAGGATTAGAGTGCATGTGCATGGGAATGGGATGATTAAAACTCAAGAAAGAAGCTTAGAGGACAGCTCCTTCCTCTGTCAGTCCATGACAAATAACTTTATTTCCCAAAGATTTTCGGACAAGTTGGCGTCATCTCAACTCTTCTCTCTCTCAAATACTACATATACCAACAATATTACTTGCCAAATTTTCATTTCATTAAAATTTTGGTATTATCGCATTAATATATATATATAATTAATGATGAGAATTAGATACACAAATGATGTATTTCAAAAAGGATTTAAAATTTTTTGTATTAAAAATAACAAGAAAGATTAATGAATTATGAATATGTAAACTATTGATTTTTATAGAGAATAGGAGATGAAATTATAATTTGAACTTATTTCAAGAGCCCCATCAAAATGGGCCTTCTGGCTAAATAATCAAAATGGGCCTTTTTTGGGCTAAATAATCAAAATGGGCCTTTTTGGGCTAAATAATCAAAATGGGCCTAACTCTCGTGGATCGCGATGTGAAATGAATTACTATGATAAGATTAGGCCCAATAGGCTTCTGGGAAGCGAGAAATGAGAGTCCTTGTGATGCTTCATAGCAAGTTTAAATACTGAAGGTTCCCGAGATGGAAAGTTTACGATTCAAATCCAATCTCTGGCGCCAAAGTCATCGCACAGCAGGAGAAATGAGAGACTATCATCTTCCAACTCCACACAAGGCAAATCGTCACCCAAAATCCATTTCTGATCACGCTAATAAGAAGAATCAAAAGGTAAAATTTCCACTACGGGAAATAACTGTCGCGGATTTTCATATTTCTCTCCATCTGTGTTTGACGAAGCTGCGTTCTTCAATCGGTTAATCAAATTTGAATTTAAGATTCAATTTTCATTTTTTGTTATTGTTGATTGTTTTTTCAGATTGTTAAAAAGAACTTGAATGCTGCACTCTCAGCCGTTTCAGAAGATATGTCTGTGTTTGAATCGCCAGAGCATTTGATTGAATTCACTCCGATCTCCGAGATTACTGAGGATCATCTCATCTCTGACGCGTCTGAGGTAAAAGAAAAACATACAATTTTAACAATGCCATTGCATTATTGCGTATAAACTTTCAAATTTTGGTTTCAAATTGAAAAGTCTATATACAGTTTTGAAACTAGGATTTGATTGATCAGGATCAATTCATTATGCTCGCAGGCAAAATTTCGCAAAAAACAACTAAATCAGTAGTGAAAATAAAGTAATAGCAGCACTTGTTCCTAAATAAACTTCTATGTGCGCTGTTGTGGATCATAATCTTGGTGTTTGGGAATGGTGTTAATTCACTTAATTTTGCACTTGGAAATGAAAACTATTGCGGCAATTCAGCACTGATTTCTCCAAAATAATAGACATGAGCAGTTTGGAGTTTCACTACATTGTGATTGTTTGAATGGATTATATGATAAGGCTTTAGTTTGTTTATTTCTGTGCAATAAATTTTTTGAAAGAGCTTTTACTTGGTTAGGTAGTTTCCGTTTTGTTGTCCAAGAGTGGATTTGGCGAGCTCAATACATGTTCTTCACTCACTGTTCCAGGACTTGATTTGAGTTTGACTTGGGAACTATTGCCTGTGCATGATGTCTCAGCCAATCTCTTAACTGTGTAGTTTTCATACTTATGAAATGATAATACATCTGGGTTTTGTTTTACCCAAAAAAAAAAGAAAAAAATCGAAAGAACTTTTACCTGGTTTAGGCAGTTTTTGTGGTTGTTTCCTAGGAGTTTTACTTGATTTGGGGAGCTCATATACATGTTCTTCACTCACTGTTCCAGGACTTGACTGCTTCATTAAGCATTGAAGCTACACCTCGATCAGAAACTGCAGCTTCATCTGTTCTCTCTCCATTGTCCTCAACGATCACTTCTGATAACTATGGGAAAGAAGTAGCCTCAATTAATCAATCTATCATTGCAAAATCAGAAAATGTGAACTTAAGTTGCATTGAGGCAGAGATAGCAGTAAAACATCTCAAAGAGGCTCAATTCCAGCTCTTCAATGAAAGTACTATGGATTTGCAATCTAAGAGGCTTTTAGATGCATTCATCAATGTAATCATCAAAGAATTCTACGGGATGCCTGATGATGAAGGGTACAGCGAACTCATTCCAAGGAAAGTTTATCTGGTATTTCTGAGTTTCTTGCTGTTAATCCTCGCTGCAACTTTAGCTCTCATCTTCTTTTCGGGCTCTCAGCATACCTTTCGTGGACCTACACCGACCTAAAAGCATAGTAGCTTTGATTAATTAGTAAGTTCTTTCTTCCTCATCTAATCATCTTGTTGGTGAAATTAATTCTGTAGATCAGAGTAAATCAAAATAAGGAGATCTCATTTTGGTGTGCTGATTGATGACATTGGATTCACATCTGCAATATTGATGATAAATTGATAGTTTGTGATATTATGAGATGTAGCATAGTTTCATCTTTTTTGTTTTTTGCTAAATATAGTTTCATTTTGTTGAATGATATGTTAAGTACTAACTATAAAAGTGCAATTCCATGTTATTGATGCTATGTTAACTAAGAAAGTGCAGCTGAAGCCCACATTCAAGCATTTGGTTTGGATCTGTTAACTACATTACAGATTTGGATCAGCTGGTGACCAAAAGGATTAGCAAATGAAAAAGAGGAAGACTTGTTCATTCTTTGTGAGTTTCACTTGAAATCGTAAGTTCTTGAGACTGCTTCTCCTAATATTCTTGGCAAGTTTTAAGTATTTTTTAGCCGAGTTCAAGTTCAAGTATTAACAAATTTTGTTAAATAAACGAGTTGTTTAGTAATATACTCTTACTTGTATTTGGTACTTTGTTATGAAAAAAGTTTGATTCATTTGCATATTTGAAAAGCACTTGTTATTGAAGAAGAATCTTTGGTGTCCTCCTTTCTTGACTTTTCCACAAGTTTCTTTACTCCATCCGAGTAGGAAAGCAGACACTGGGGGTCTGGGATGACATAGTATTAATTAATTTTATTGCACAGGTTAAGGGAAATTAGAAACACAAACCATTCCATTTGGTTTTTTTTAATGAGAAGAATGTATATAAACAGCATTTCAAGAAGATTGAAAAATCAAACAAAATGTCTTAGTACTCTTCAAAACTAAAAATTGAAAATGAAAAGTTCCAAAATTACAAGAGCTTGGAAGCGCTAATTGACTAGTAATGCAATGGTACCATCACTTGATTAATCTTTTTTCTCTTTCGTCATCATCAATCTTGTTTCTTGAATCATGAATTAACAGACAAAATCCCTAGCAAATCCTGGTATGTAACGCCACCGTTTTGTTGGTCTCCTCCAGCCAATCTAATCATAGCTTTAACATCTTCATCAGTAATGGCATCAAAACCAGCTAATGTAAGATAACTCTTAAGATCTTCATGTCCTACTTTACCGTCTCCATCTTTATCCATTGCCCTAAACGCATCCTCCATCAATCCATAGCCATAGTTACCACTTTTTCTGCCATTTTTATAAATATTCTTCCTTGAATTCTCCAAAATTACCTTCTCGAATTCATCGTATTCCACAAACCCATCCTTATTTGAATCAGCAAGGGATATCATTGAACCAATTACATCATCTTCTTCCTCCTCCGACGACGACGAATTAATCGTTTTCTGAGAATAATAATACTCGCCGTAGAATGTCCGGAGATCTTCGAGACTTATTTTTCCGTCACGGTCAACGTCCAGTACATCAAATGCCGAACGCAAATCAACTGATTTTGTTGAAGTTTCTCGGGTCGGGGCTCCGGTTCCGGTAGGACACATGATGAATTTGATGTGGTGGTGGCTGACCTGTGGGGGGGGAGTTTTTCTGAGAAACAGACAGAGAAAATATAGGGAGGAGAAGGAAGAAGGTGTTTGGTGTTTATTTATAGAGGCGATTTCTTCCGGGATTCTTGGCTGGAAAGTTTTATTTATTTATTGATTTTTTTTTTAAGTTTTATTTGGTGCACATGTTGGTTATTGGACGTATGGGATGACGTTAGACGAATCGCGTATTGTCTGGGTGGTGATTGGAGTTAATTGAATGGTAGGTCTACGACTAAGAGTCAAACGTAGATATGTGGATCGGTCTAATTTTTTCTTTTTAATTTAAATATTTGTATTGAACGGTTGGCATGGATCAAATCAAAGGGTTAGGAACTTGTTAAGCAAGGAAAGAAAAGGAACGTGTAATACTGGCTTTAAAATCAAATCAAATTATTAGTTTAGTCGTAGTAATTCAATGATAAAAATATTTTGTGATGTATTTAAAAGTAAAAAAATACAATTAGTAATTAAATATATAAAAGTTTTATTTTATTTTTTGAAAGGATTTCGACGTATGAAAGTTAAGTGTTGTACATTATTGTCTCTAGAGCCTTGCATTCCCGTCTAATCTTAGTTTAAGATATAAATTATTAGATGCTAAATGTTATTGTGTCCTTGGCAAGTATATTAAAGTTCTAAAAATATGAATGTGATACTTTTATTCAATATATATATACAAGTGTGATGAATTTATACTATATATAAATATGAGATTGAGTATTTAATCTTTTAAATATTTATATTAATATAATGAAAATGATGGTCGAGAAGAGAGAACGTGTGGTGTGACTGACGTAATTGTATATATTTGTGTTAAATTTTATAAAGAATACGAGCCGAATTTAGAAAAGATTTTTTATAAAAGGTAATTGAATACCATTATAAATTAATTAGATTGTAGTTAATATTTGAGATATTTTCATTTTGAAACATTTTATGACGCAACTTCATAGTTGTGGTTTTGAATATCTTAGCTTATCATAGAGGAATATACCTTTCTAGTTCAGTTTAGTTTGTATAAATCTATGGTGTTGTTGTGTTATATGTATGCCACTCATTTTACAACCAGAAAAGGCTTTTTTTCAAGTTGATCTTCCTTTTCCCGTCCAAACTCTTAAATCAAAAAATGCCAAAAAACGATGCATATGAATACTTTATTATTCTACAATGTCATCTTCACATTAAAGATTTATACTCACAAAAGCTAGCTTTATTCTTCCACTCTTTGATGCCATTAGCTACTCTAGGACATGATATTCTTCTCCCTCCAATTTGCTTGTTTTGATAATATTCTCTTAACATTTTTTCAAGAATAACTCATAATTTAGCAATATTTATAAGTTACTAACAACAATTTCTATTATTCCCATGAAATTATGGGTGAGAATAAATGGAAATGAGTAGGAATCGATTGGGTTAGGTTAATTGAAGATAGGAAGATTCCTCTCTATTCATGACGCATCTCCAGCAAAAGTAGTATATAATTTTTCTCATCTCCACTCTTTGTGGATCACACACTTAGAGACAGGGATAGGGATATGCTTGACTCTAACAAGTATTGAAAGAGTGAAGTTTGGGAATAATAGTAAACGTAAGGAATGGGACCTCCAAACTGCCCTATTAAAGAAGTTCGCAAGCAAGGGATATGCCGACACTTACCTTTCCAATTAAGTTCAAGGTGAGAATCCTTTACGATGCGTTCCGTTATCAGCAAGCGGTGGCCGACAAGGCCCTTTTTCCTAAATATCTTGGGAAACGAAGAGGATAGGTTTAAAACTCATTCGATAAGATTCTTCTGAAGGTAGACATTTACCCAATGCACTAATATTCTGAATCTCTCAATTATACATGTTTTAGGGAGTTGAACGTCTTATTCTTATAAGTGGCATATGTGAATATAAACTAGGAGCAAGAATTCTGAATTCTTGATCAAATCGAAGTTAAATGGACTCTAATGAAGCATGGGAATCGGTCCCAATTTCGATCCCACATTCTTATTAAGATATACCCTTTATTGTTTTATATTATGCGTTGATTGGACATACTTTTTTTGTTTAAAATATCGGTCACTTCAGTAGATCAAAGGAATATTAAGTGTATTTTCAATATATACCTTTATATTATTGGAATTAAAATATTTTTCTATAAAGTTTTATAGAATTATTAATGGCATTCAAAAAATAATTTAGTTAACTAAATTTGGTTGGTGTGAGTGGTTAAAAATTCTCATCCCTTAACTAGAGGTCTCACGTTTAGAGTTCTGGGAATGGAAAAATCAATTTGACCAATACTTATTCCGCTAAAGGGCTGATTCAGTGACAGTGAAGACTAATATGGGAACGGCATGTGCTTCTCGTGCAGGATAAAAAAATAGTAATTTAGTTAATTTATTTTTAAATCAAAATAAATAATTATTTTAAAAATAGTAATTTAGTTAATTTATTTTTAAATCAAAATAAATAATTATTTTCTTAATTCTTGTATTATTATGTTGGTACAGAAATGAGTACTCAAGTGGGAAAAAAGAGAAGGAAAAAATAGAAGCAATTATAGGAGTAGTAGGTCCATGAGGAATGGGCTTTATCTCTGAGCCTATTTCTGACCCAATATATTCTCCTTTTGGGCTGCCTGTCAAAATTGAGTCCAGTGGGTTTCCCATCTCTTCCAGATCGTGTTATAAACCCTAAACACTACATTTCTCAGTTATATATCATCTTCAATTCAGAGCCCTAAGCCCCATTTAGCCAACAACTTCTTCTCTACTGAAAAAGCTTCGGGTTAGGGTTTATCCCCGCCGCTGAGAAACAACCAAAACCATGGCGGCTCCTTCAGAATCCGTCCAATGTTTCGGCCGTAAGAAGACGGCAGTAGCTGTTACGCACTGCAAGCGCGGCCGAGGTCTGATCAAGATCAACGGTGTACCCCATCGAGCTTGTTCAGCCTGAAATCCTCCGTTACAAGGCGTTTGAGCCAATCCTGCTTCTCGGACGTCACCGCTTCGCTGGCGTCGATATGCGCATTCGCGTTAAGGGTGGAGGGCACACTTCCCAGATCTACGCCATTCGTCAGTCAATTGCTAAGGCTCTTGTGGCTTTCTACCAGAAGTACGTGGATGAACAGTCCAAGAAGGAAATCAAGGACATCCTCGTTCGCTATGACAGGACCTTGCTTGTTGCTGATCCCAGGCGATGCGAGCCGAAGAAATTTGGTGGTCGTGGTGCTCGTGCCAGGTTCCAGAAGAGTTACCGTTAAATGTATTTTTTGTTGTTACTCTTATTTTTATTTTAGACGATCTGTTGTCATCAACATCTTGGTCACTAAACTGTTTTTTTTTCAAGTATCAGTTTGAAAGGTTTATCGAGAGAGACATATTATTACTCATAGATGCTTAATCAAGTTTGTTTTTGGGATTATTTTTAGGATGCATGGATTTATATGATCAATTTTCAATTGGAAAACATCTTAAAAGTTCATAGATACATTGATATTTCTGTATTATCAATCAAATTGCCTCCTTGTGGGAACCTCAATAAATTAATTATGAGAGTTTCCATGATTGATACACTTACATGTATAACGAGGCATAGATTGAATGCTGGGTCGTTGAGTCGCTTTCGCCTATGTATTGTTTTTTCCAGGCTCAGTGAATAAGACCAGGCCACATTTGATGAACACTGATATTTACCATTTCTTTTGATACTTGTTTTGGGATTGAAAAGAGGGATTCCAATGATGGCATGATATCTTTGAGACCTGATTGTCTAAAGTTGATGAAAATTAGAAGCATTTTCTGCTGAGGATCTCTCATTTCAATGATTTCTTCAAATTTTTTTTCTTGTATGATCCTTGTATTATGAAGTGGACATGAAATGATGATTGCACTGGGCTCTGAGCAGCTTAAATTGCTGTGGTTTTTGATGGACAATGCAGCCTAGAAAGCTACTTCTGATTCCCTTCATATACCTTGTCTGTATTTTCCCCCCTTTCATATCCTCTTTTTTTTTTTTGGGTGAAGAAATAGTTTTCTGTCTTTTTCTTTAATTTAACTAATCTTCATTGCTTATGAAACGTTTGGTTGATTTTGACTATTGATGATAAATGGCCTCCTGCTTAGATGGACCTTTTCAATTTGGGGTTGGAATACTGCAAGAAGGGAAGTTTGTATTGGACTGATAAAGTTTCGAGAATGGTTTCATAATATGAAGTGATTATGGGAAAATATTGAGGATGAACTTGGGAAAAGCTCTTAGATCATTTTCCAGCTCTGAAACCTGAATACAGATCTATGACAAGCTGCAAACTCCAGTTCATTTGACATCCTTTCTTGATCAATTTTCTTTGAGTTTGGGAAATTTTTTTCTTTTTCATTGAGTTTGAATAGAAAGGGGATTTCGATGATGGCATGGAATCTTTGAGACCTGATTGTCTAAATTTGATGACAATTACAAGCATCTTTTGCTGAGGATCTCTTTTTCTATAATTTTTTTTTCATTTGGGTTTTTTAAAAATTCTTTTACCTTGAAAAATATTGGTATATATGAATTGGAAATGAGATGATGATTGCACTGGGCTCTGAGGCAGCTTTAATTGCTGCAACTTGATGGATTATGCAGCCTAGAAAGCTACTTCTGATCATCCTTCTTATCATCTCCTTTGTTATTTTGCCTTGAGTATGTCAAATATTCATTATTAAGTTTAAAGGATGCCAATTATCGAGAGGAATATAAACTAGTCTGTTTATGTGCAGAAATATTTTGGGCCAACTATTTAGAAACAATTCTCTATTTCGCAATAAAAATGAATTCAGAGTTTTGGCCAAAAGTAAATCAATGGATATGATTAAATTGTTTCGCAATAATAATGTAATAAACTCGCCATATACTAAATTTAGTCTCCTTTTGTGAATTTTTTTACATGTTTTTTGAAAGAAGAGCTCATTACATAGAATCGTGTAAGAAGGGGAGAAGATTAGATGCGTCTTCCCCTATTGTTCTGAGGATGTTTACAATTAAAAACTTCTCTCAAAATTTTATATGTTTTTAATAGACACGAAACTGGTTTGAAACTTTGTCCGATTGATCTTCATAATGTATCAATCATAACATGAGACATAAAACATAAATCTTTTGAGAATTTTTGATAAAGTTTTTTCTAGATGAAACATTTATTATTTGACTTAATGTATAGCAAACAATTTTATATTATATACCATTGGTTTGCGTCTATGACGTTCATTATTAAAAAACTGTCGTAATTATTTTTATGAACATTACTTTAATCCGAAACTTTGTAAAAATGATCTTTACAAAACGAGGAAGAAACACAAATTTTAACCTTTTTTGAAAGATAAATTAACTATTTGTATGGTGAAAGTTTTCGGTATCGTTAATTTTTGAAGAATTAATTCTATTAATTTCATCTGTTTTGATCATTTTCCCAGTACCCGTAAGTGCCTAATTAAGCATTATTTGTGAAAATTGGGGAGAGAAGACTCCTGTCTAGCAATAATATTTATAGCAAAAAACATTATTTGGAATTTAATATATTTTTATAGATATGATAAATATCGGAAACTTTATAGAATGTATTTTCACAGCAAAAACATGACTTAATGTAATAGCATGCGCCTTCTTGTTACACGTCATCAATTTCATAAAAACAATCTCTATCAATTTTCTGTTCCAATCAATTTTTCAGTGTTCGTTAGTGCCTAATTAACTATTATTCGTGAGAATTTGTGAGTATCCACTCCCGTTCATACTCATCATATTTATCACGAAAAACATTTGTGAAATTTTATATACTTTATAGTAGAAAAAAATTTTCGAACTTTTGTAAAATAAATCTCGAAAACACAAAGAACATATATAATATTTTTAGGAATTTTCCAAGACAATTTCATCGGGTCGGATCAATTTCTCAGTAGCCGTTATTGTCTAATTGACCATTATTCATGAAAATCCGTTAGCATTAACCGTGTTCTTGCCCATGACATTTATCTCGAAAATGTTTGTCGAAATTTTATATATTTTTTATAGACATAATAAAATTCTTAAACTTTGTAAAAGAAACCTCCACAACCTTGAGTACATATAAAACTTTTGTGGAACTTTTTCGAGACAATTTTTTTTTTTTATCAAACGCTAACTTTTGACTTAATGTATATAGCAAAGAATTTTTGGTTACAAATAGTAAAGTTTTGATAAATCAACTCTATCAATTTCATTGATTCAGAATAATTTTTCAGTAATTATTAGTGTCTAATTGATCATTATCTGCAAACATTGGTAAACGTCGACTTCTCCTCCTGTCCATCACGTTTATCACGAAAAATATTTGTCAAACTTTTACATACTTTTAGACATAATAAAAATATAAATCTGTGTAAAAAATAGATCTCCACAACATAAAGTATAAATAGAAGTTTTCCGAGGATTTTTTGAGAAGATTTTTTTTCGAACAAAACGCTAACTATTGATTTAATATATGGCAAACAGTTTCTAGTTACAAATAATAAATTTTTAAAAAAACTAACTCTACTAATTTTATCGATTCTGATTAATTTCTCAGTACCTATTAGTGCTTAAGTGAAAATTGATTGATAAGTCGTCAACTACTGTTCTTGACCATGATATTTATCATGAAAAACATTTGTCAAAATTTTTAATATTTTTATAGACATGATAAAAATTCAAAACTGTGTAAAAAAATAAATTTTCTCAACATATAGAACATATAGAAAATTTTTAAACATTTTCGAGACAATTTTTTTCAGACGAAATTCTGCTGACTTAACAAATGGCTTCTTGTTACAAATTGTCAATTTTTTAAAGCCAACTCTACTAATTTCATTGGTCCTGATAAAATTCTCAGTGTGTGTTATACCATTATTCGTGAAAATTGGTGAACATCCCGTTCTTGCCTATGACATTTATTACAACATTCATTTGTTAAAATTTTATATATTTTTATAGGCATGATAAAACTCCGAAACTTTGCAATACGGATCTCCACTACATAAAGTACTTATAGAATTTTTGTTAGAAATTTTTCGAGACAATTTCTTTTCGGATGAAACGCTATCATTTGACTTAATGTAATAGTAAAGGTTTTTGGTTATACATTGTCAATTTTTTAAAAACCGATTCTGTCAATTTTATCTTTTCCAATCAATTTCTCAGTTTGTTAGTGCCTAATGGACCATTATTCGTGAAAATTGGTGAGCATCAACTCACGTGACCATTTATAATGAAAAATATTTCTCGAAATTTTATATATTGTTATAGACACGATAAAATTTAAAACTGTACAAAATAAATCTCCAAAACATGGAAAACATATAGAATTTTTTTAGAAATATTTCTAGAAAATTTTTTTTGGACAAAACGGTAACTATTTAACGTAATGTATAACGAACGACTTTTAGTTACATATCATCAATTTTTGAAAAATACACTATCAATTTCATCGGTTCTCATCAATTTCTCAGTATTCGTTGTTGCCTAATTCACCATTATTTGTGAGAATTGGCGTAGACTCATGTTCTTGCCTATGACATTTATCACAAAAAAAAAATTTGTTGAAATTTTTTATATTTTTATAGACATGATAAAAATCCTAAACTTTGTAAAATGGAACTCCAAAACATGAAGAACATATAGAATTTGTTCAGTAATTTTTCTAGGCAATTTTTTATCGAACGAAACGCTAACTATTAACTTAATGTATAACAAACAACTTCTCATTACACATAGTATAATTTTGAAAAACAAACTTGATCGATTTCATCAGTCTCGATCCATTTCACAGTAACCTCTAGTTCCTAACTAACCCGTATTTGTAAAAATTGGTGAGCATCGACCCCCGTACTTTCCTATCACATTTATCACAAAAAATATTTTTCTAAATTTTATATATTATTATAGACATGATAAAACTCCGAAACTTTGTAAAATGAATCTCCACGAGATAAAGAACACATAGATGTTTTTCGAGACAACTTTTTTTGGGACGAAATGCTAACTACTTGACTTAATGTATAGCAAATGACTTCTAGTGATACATCGTCAAGTTAAAAAATCAACTCTATCAATTTCATCGGTTCGATCAATTTCTCTGTACCTATTAGTGCCTAATTGATCATTATTCGTGAAAATTGGTGAGTGCCTACTCCTGTTCTTTCCCATGACATTTATCATAAAAAATATTTGTTGAAAATTTATTTTTTTTACACATGAATAAAAATCCCAAAAACTTTGTAAAATGGATATCCACAACATAAGAACATATAAAATTTTTCGAAACTTCTTTTTGGACGAAAAGCTAACTATTTGACTTAACGTATAGCAAACTATTTCTGGTTACACATCGTCAATTTTGAAAAATCAACTCTATCAAATTCATCGGTTCTGATCAATTTCTCAGTACTCATTAGTGCATATTTGAACATTATTTGTGAAAGCATGCGAGCGTCAACACCCATTCTTTCCAATGACAATTAAAGTAAAAAACATTTGTCGTAATTTATATATATTTTTATAGACATAATAAAATTTCCAAAATTCATAAAATGGATCTCCACAACATAAAGAACAAACAGAGTTTGTTTTGGTGTTTTGAGACAATTTTTTGCGAACGAAACACTAACTATTTGACTTAATATATAGTAAACAGCTTCTAGTTACAAATTGTCATTTTTGAAAAACTGACTCTATCAATTTCACATGTTCCGGTCAATTTCTCAATGCTCATTGGGTGCTAGTAGACCTTTATTCGTGAAAATTTGTGAGTGTTGACTCATGTTCTTACCCATGACATCTACCACATAAAAATTCGTCAAAATTTTATATATTTTTATACAGAAACTTTGTAAAATGGATTATGTAACATAAAGAACATACAAAAGTTTTTCAAGTATTTATTGAAACAACTTTTATTCGGACAAAACGCTAACTATTTGACTTAATGTATAGCAAATGACTTCTGGTCACAAATCGTCAATTTTTTAAGTCGACTCTATCAATTTCATTTGTTGTAGTCAATTTCTCATTACTCATTAGTGCCTGTAGACCATTATTCTTGAAAATTTGTGAGTGGGTTGACTATTGCTCTTGCCCATGACATTTATCACAAAAGCGCTTGTCAAAATTTTATATATTTTTATGGACATGATAAAAATCTTATACTTTATAAACTGGATCTCCACACATAAAGAAGATATGGATTTTTTTAGGAATTTTTTGAGATAATTTTTTTTCGAGCGAAAATGTATAGAAAAATGTTCGTCAAAGTTTTATATATTTTATATATATGATATTAATATGAAACTTTCCACAATGGATCTCCATATCACGAAGAATAAATATAAATTTTTTCAGTAATTTTTCAAGAATTTATTTTTTTGAACGAAAGGTTAACTATTTGATTTAGTGTATAGCAAAAGCAAAGGTTACACAACGTCAATTCTTTAAAACCAACTTTAAAAATTTTAGCAATCTGCTAAAGCTTGATTGACCATTATTCGAGAACATTGGTGCGCGTCTACTCCCATTTGTGCCCTTAATATTTATCACAAAAACATTTATCAAAGTTTTATATGTTTTTACAAAAATGATAAAAATCTGAAACATTGTATAATAAATCTCCACGATATGAGGAACATACAGAAATTTTTTGAGAATTTTTTGAAACTATATTTTTTCGGACGAAAACGCTAACTATTTGACTTAATGTTAATACTAAACGCCTTCGGATTATACATTGTCAATTTTTAATAAACCAACTCTATCAATTTCATCAATTTTGATCAATTTCTTAATATCCGATAGTACCTTATTTATATCATTATTCATGAAAACTAGTGAGTTTCAACTCTCATTCTTGCCCTTAACATTTATCACGAATAATGTTCGACGAAATTTTATACATTTTTTATAAACAAGATAAAAATCTAAAACTTTATAAAATGGATCACCACAACATAAAGAACATATAGAAATTTTTCAAGAATTTTTCTAGATAACTTTTTTGTCAAATGAAATGTTAGTTATTTGACTTAATGTATAGCAAACGGGTTATGTATCCTTTTAGTTAACCATTATTCGTAAAAATTGGTGAATGTCGACTCCAGCTCTTGCCTATGATATATATAAAAAAACATTTTTCAAAAATTTAATATTATTTTATAGATGATAATAATTTGAAACTTTTTACAATTGATCTTTATAAATAAAATAAAATAAAAGAACCTACAAAAAAATTTTTGAAATTTTTGAAACAATTTTTTTGGAACAAAATGCTTGATATTTGGTTAATGTATATCAAACGATATTGGGTAATACATCGTCAATATTTGAAAAATAAACTCGATCAATTTTAGCTACTCCGATAAGTGTTTTTGTGCCCATTAGCGTTTGATGGACCAGACAAGATATTGATCTCAAAGTTTGTAGATTAAATATCGTCAATTTTTTAAAAGCTAACTCCATCTATTTTATCAATTACAATTAGTACCTTGCTGCTTATTAATGCCTAATAGACCATCGTTACAACATTAGAAACATACAAAATTTTTTCGAAAATTCTCTTAGCCGACTTTTTTTCATTTGACTTAACTATTTTAAATTACACTTTATAGATATGTATCTTTATAGATATGATCTATATATATAAATAAAATGTCCATTCAAATACAATTTACGTACAACTTATACTATACAAAAAAAAATCATCTTATTTACCCATTAATAATTTACACTTTTCCTTTGCCCAAAAATTAATTTTTTGTCAACATTTTTCCCAAAGCAATTTACATACAATTTATACTATTAAATTATAAAAAAATATAGGAATCCGATAAGTTTTTGCATGTAAATAATATGTGCCGCCGGAGATGAGCACTTTTATCTTTTTTATCTTTCTAAAGGGTGGGTGTTAATATGTAAAAATGACAAAAAAGAATATTAATATTGTGTATATATACATACTAATGACACAATCTAACAAATACATATATTTAAATAAGCTCAAATTCTTGAGCAAGAACAATTTAATCCATTCAAACTTTAATTAAAATAACCTAATCATTTTCTTTAACGGTTATCTAATGGCTTAAGATGACAGATAGATAGATAGATTGCAATAGAACGAGTAGGTAAAAACATCAAGATGATGTAATGGAATTGATTCTCTTAATAACGACAACATTTTTCCAACTTTCAATAAATTTGAATGCACAAACCAACTTTATATTTCCAAAAAAAATCTTATATTTCCAAATGTACCTTCAATTAACAGATATGCAATTTCTTCAACAAAAATTGGTGACATATATTGGAGTTGCACTTCACTATTACTTTGACCAGCATTTTTGTTCTGTTAGCTAACACTGTTCCCAAAAGGTAAAAACTATCACACATGATATGAGCATGTACATAAATTGTCCTAAGCAGAGACAGGAAAAACTACCCCTCTCTCTCTCTCTCTCTCTCTCTCTCTCTCTCTCTCTCTCTCTCTCTCTCTCTCTCCCCTTAAAATTGTGTCTTCTACCATCACATATGTCAAGACTCAACGCTATTTAACAGTTTAATTATGTCCGGTTAAATCAGCGAACAGGTGATGAAAAGAAGATTACCGCAAAATACACCACGAAACCAGCTAAAAGAATTCCGGCATAAATGTAATTTTGTGAAGACTGCTTTGGTTCCCCGTACATAATACTGCAGCACTTCATTTTCTCCCTCTCAGCTTCCAGGACATGATCCACGTACCTGTATGTATGCAAAGGACGTCGTAAGATGTCAGCCCCAACTGATGGATTTTCGGAACTAGAAAACACCAAAAGATTTGGAAGACTAAAGAGTGAAAGTGAAGAAAACTCACTGCTGGGTTAAGGAAGCGCTTTGAAGTATCTGTGAACTATTCATGTTTGCTTCTTCTAACCGGTGATCATATAGTAACGAAGACAAATCTACAAGCTGTTCTTCAATGCTCTGTTATTCGAACACATGATTATTCTCAAAGTGCTTACTATTATACAAGGGTCAGGAGAGTTATAGTTTGAGAAAGAGTGAACTCACATCTAGGTACTTCTCCACGCGCTCGACTAATTCATGAGGAAACGGTTCTGGTAAGTTGGTTGTTTTCTTATAGAACTTTTCCAGCCATAGTTCAGTGCTTGTCTTGTTCTTTTTACCCTTTACTGGTTCACCAAGAGGAGTCTTAAGATACTCTGCTGCAAAAGTTTGAACAGACTAACGCCAAAAGAAGAGAAACACAGTTAGTATTAACAAGGTGTTGAAATTAAAATGTATACCTAGCCAAGATGTAATCACCTCGGATGTTTCTCTGATTCGATGAAGGGCAGCATCAACACGTGCATATATTGTGTTCCTCTGAGCAGAAAGACTTAATTAGAATTTACTTCCTCGAAACAAAAGAAACATAGAAGTCACAAGGAGAAAAGGAAATCCTTTGCAAGTTCCATATACAGGAGTACTAGCGTGACCATGACAAAAAATTACATTGTCGCTCTCATAATCTCCATTGTGTTTCCCAATAAAAAGAAAGAAATAAATAAATAAACAAAAACAGAAGAAAAACAAAAGACGAAAAATGCAATGCGAACCAACATTTATTCTCACAAATTTTTGAGAACTCCATAACATGGCTAACCAAGGAAGAATCATATTGAATAAGTATGCAAAGATAGCAGCAACAAAAAGGGAAAGGGAAGAATTGATAGAGAGATAATGAGTCGGGCCATACCAGCGCAACATCGTGAAGCATTTGACTAATTTTGGAAGTGTTAGAAAATGGTCCAAATGGGTGGCAACCGGCTGCCCACAGCCAGTTAACAACAGGCCTTTCGTGCACATGAGAAGCCTTTTCATATGGTGCACTCAGTCCACCCACAACGGACGCTAGCCCTGCCAATATATGTCGCTGTGCTTCGGATGGAATAGCATGTCTTCTTTCCACTTCTGAAACATAGCTGCCAAGAAATGCAGGGAGCAGAATAAGAGCTGCTTGATGGTGATGAAGAAAAGGAGAAGATAATTCTAATAGTCCAGAAAATTTATATAGACATAGACCATAATAATCAGGCTTCAAAAACAGTAGTCAAGATCCACTGCAGAAATCCCCACCTGCATCCCCAAAACAAAAGTAGCAACATGTAACAATCAAAGTATTTTACACATTTTGGATGAGCAGAGGCTTCTTCTCAGGGTTTTCCTGATCATAGATGGTTTGTCTCTTGGAGATATTGGAATCTCTTCGAGCAGCTCCCGCTTGTTCATATTAACGTTCCATTCTAAGTTGTATGACTATTTCCAAGGTACAGTTAGTTTTTGCATGTTGTTACCCAGGCTATTCCTATGGGGTTAGAGCACGGATTTCCTGTTGTAGTGGCTGATGTGCTAGCCTTAAAATGCTCACTCGCTAGTCTACTCAAGCTACTTGAACCACCAAATTATCGTTTCCTCTTACCCTCTTTTTTTAGGCATCAGTCAGGAAAAAGCCAACCCAAAACCCAAAGCCAGCATGACAGAGAAAAGGAACAGTGAAAAAAGAGGAAACAAAAACAAACCCTGGAGGACAATCAGAACAAAAGCTAAATAAACTGAGCCACTAACCTCAAAGGTATCTTTTCGTTTAGATGCTGAAGAACTATAACTACATCCTTACTCGTCCATAACAAACTTTCATCTTCCATCATGAGCTGTTCATCCACATCCGCTAATGATAGAACAAAGCTGCAATTGGAAAATGATTGCATTTAAAACATAATTTTCCCAAGGATGCAAGAGAGCCTCTTGTACACTGATGCAATAAAGTCAAAGCTCAGTAAAAAAGTACACCTTTGAGTAAAAGCTCATAAAATCTAACGCAAGGAAGATATTGAAATTGACCACTATAGTTAACCAAGAATAGACAGGAGAAGAACTAACATATGGTTCTTTTCCAATAAATAAATGCAGCAGACTCAATTATCTCCTCCTGGAACAGCAGTATCAAAAAATTTCATTTCTTCAATGTGTGGATATAATGGGCTGATTAAAAGGTACAAGAATGAATAAGAATGTGAGGCAAAATGAAAAGGTTGAACCTGAAAGAAAGCAGTATAACTCTAACATACGCATGAAGCCATTGCAATATCATGCAAACCAGTTAGGCTACCCTAACAGAGGTGGAAGCTCCACAGATGTGGTCTCACTTTAATGTGAGGAATGGTACAACAGTCTCACTCTCTTGTAGGCTTTTGAAGAAGCCACAACCACTTAAAAAGATATGAAAGACAGGTAAAATCCAGCCGTCCCAATGCATCACTTGTTTAGACATTACTAGATTGAAAACAGCTTTAAATTAGCCATGCCACACTGAACTAAGCTATTAATACATGAAACACTTAGAATATACCACCTATCCACCTACATCTATACAATTTCAAACATAATAAGCAAGAGACCCACTGATCCTTTCTTTTGTGCTTAAAAGGTACAGAGAGCCCATTAATATATTTCTCAGGAAGAGGTGTCAAGACATATTAGCAGCCAACTGCAAATATTATGATGGTAACAAACTTTCTAAAAGGGCTAGCTTGCAAGAGAAAATTTTAAGAACTGAATGTGCTCACACTGGAACAACTCGAGTTCCGTAGGTCCGCTGTAACTCCATCTTCATTGCCGCAATCTTTTTCTTGTCCTTTCGTGCTGCACGATACATAGCCCAGACAGGTTTGTGTTTTATAACAGAGTCATTTGTACCGTGTTCCATCCAACGCTGCAAAAGTCAAAATTAGCAACAAAGAGCTTCAATCAGTTAAATATGAATTATGCATACACAGTTACATTGCGACAAATGTGCATGGAAAATCTCCAATAAGTGGTTTAGAAGCAAATTCTGATACAAAAACTATATTCTCCCAATTAAATTCCAGGAAATATCTTATGGTTTTTAGCTATCTGTACCAACCTGGCGTAGGTAAAATTTACTTGTAAGGGATGGATCAGAAACCTCAAGTAAACCAGCAGCAAGCACATCAGCAGAACGTTCCATTTCCTAGGATCAGCATTTTTAAGATGAAAAGTTGTATAAAAAAGACGGGCATAATCTGAACAAAAGATACAGTAGCGATCAAGATCCATTAGAAGCAAGGAAGAAAAAAAAGTGACATTATTGTCATTGACCAATAAATGAAGAAAAGGAATATATGTCAGCGGAAAATATTTCAATTAAAGAAAAAGGATACCATGATAAGAGAAAATATAGTAATGAAAATGGAACCAAATCCTGTTTGATGTAAAAGTTGAATAAGCATCTTAGTAGTGGCATTGCTAGCCATTCAAGTAAAAAGCTTGCAAGGAAAGTACCTCTTTAAGAATAGAACCATCCAAGTATGTCTTAGTATGAACGTGGAAACGTCCATCTTTCTTGGTTTCTTGAAGGGAATGACCTCTCATTGCTTTTGAAACAGCAATAGATAGCTTTTCATGGCGATGTAATGGATGTGAGCCCCCCAGAATTACTAATTCCTGTTCCTGGTGAACCATCTTCTTCACCTGAAAAGAACAACACAAAAATTATATCGTTTGGAATTTAAAATCTTGAAGGACAGTTTTAGATAAATAAGATACTGGGGCATCAAAGTGTATTAAAATACAAGTGTGAACAGCCTATTAATAGTATTCAATAAAAATCTTACCTCAGCCTCAATAGCGGCAATATCTATACTGTAATTGTGGCCTTTCTCTAATATATGGTAACGATTATGATTTTGGAGGACAATAATTGGTATAAGCAGTCTCATTGTCATATCAACTGTTTCATACCTGTTCCGGGGATGATAAACATTATTAATTTGCAGAACAGTTTGAAAACCAAGCAAATAAATTGAAGTTTGCAAAAAGAACAGTAATAAGGAATGGCAACCATACTAGTGTGCACATACTAAGAAAAATATTAATGGATGCATAGCAAATTTGAAATTCTGAGGGAAACAATTCGTTTGCCTGATGATGACAAACAATTCAGATATACAAAACCATTTGACAAATTTTTTTTAAAGTCGAACAATTAACACACATTTCTGCAATGCACATAGATTTGAAAAATTGGAAGCAATTCTAATCTAGAGGGTCGAATGTTGAAACACTTTTGCAGGTTAACGTTTCATGTAGAAAGATCATTGTGAACCTTCAGAAGTTCAAGATGACAAACAACTTGGTATAAATAGTTGATAATCATATTCTCTCTGTACATTGCTTATACTGAAGTTTGAACATGCTTTGTAAATAAAAAGGGGATATCTGAAATACATGCCACCGATTCCTCAATGCCTGTTGAAGATACCATAAGTATCCTCAATTTGCAGAAAGTAGAAAGTAAATGAAATTAGCTAATACGCATACCTAACATCCGGAGCAATAACATGCTCAACTGTAGTTGCAATCAGCGCACCAAGTTGTCCAATAAAGATATTATGCGCTGCATGTTCACCAGCTATACCTAATCCTCTTGGAAAGAGAACCTTCTGTAAACGAGGTAGTGTTTTAGAACTAACACTTCCTTCTTCAGTTTCAATTTTCCCGTACGTGCAAGGGCCAGCAGAGAGATCGATCACAACAAGCCTGAGTCACAATAATTCTCCAAGTCAAATAAACGAATACAGTAATTGAAACTTGCATTACATCTTTTTCCAGCACACATCATGAATGATGCAGAAAAGGTTGCTCTCATCAACAGTTCCATAACATCTTCTACAGATGCCCACTTCATAACCCCTCTAAAAAACTTTAAAATTTTATAACCGCCAAAAGTTCTGCTCTTCTCATATGAACACAATATTTGAAGAATTTCACAGGGTAGACTACATTGGCACGAATGAATAGTATGATAGTCAGTTTGAGACCGAAAGGTCTCTTTAAACAAAGTGCAATTGCCATACCTGCCAGAGCTAAGCCAAACCTGAGTTGCGCCCCCACCATTATAACGATAATGATAAACATAATCACCCTCTTGTTTTTTCATCTCATCTTCACTGAGTGGTGTGATTCTTCCATACATCAAACTATCAAGATCAATACCCTTGTTCCTTGGATCGATTCTTACCTGTGAATAAAGAAACATAAATCAAAACAAAAAATGAGAGTAAAATATTTTAGACCCCTTCTTACACCACTTATTGAAAGACAACAGGAACTTCAGATTCAGCAATATTTATATAATTTACACCTAACATATTCATGCCACCATGTGAACAGAATACCTTATCAAAGTTAACAATAAAAATTGCATTTGGCCAAGGTCTATCCATCTCTTCTACAGAATATCCTCTGCTCTCCAAGTCAAACAGGTAGGAATATAGCCTGTGAAACTCTGTTTCAACAGCTGATGCTTCCACCTCAAACAGAGGGACTTCCCTTCCAAACTCAGACTGCAAAGACAAAGCTGTAACTATTTTGTCTATTCACAAAGACTATAAATTACACCAAGGGTTCTCACCTCTCTGCCAGTGCCAGCAGGAACCATTGCTGTTTTTAGTGCTTTCTCCAGAGCAATTAGTTCTGGCTGCCCAACCTGTCAAGGAAGTCACTTCATTCAAATCAAGTAGCAAGATGTTTCCACAAGATGAATAAGGGGTCATAGATCATGTTTTAACTTTCAAATTAACTTAGTTCATGTGTCATGTCCAGTAAAGGACTTAATCGTAGAAACACATCAGATGCCAGTAATATTCAAATTGGAGGACCTCTCACTCTTCACACTATACAGTAAAAACTTTCCTGAAACTAAGAATTTACCAATTCTGTTACAAGAGAATTTAAAAAACTAATCAAAAAGATGCTCACCGGGAATACATTGTAGACTATATGATGCTCAATATCAAGTGGCTTGGCTGTCTCCAAGCATGAAGGCCTGTGAGACGAGAAACTGACTCTCAGAAACTCCTCTAACTTCTGAGAATCAATTGTGTACCTATAGCCTCCATCACCATTAAATCCAATGAGAACTACGTTTACTTCAAGAGGTACTTGAAACGGAACCTGCATTGTACACGTAATTAGAAATGGAACCCCAGCTCACATTTTATAATCAAACAAATATAGGACCAATTCCATAAAGTAACACAACCAGCACATTTAAATTAGTATTACAAGAACAAACTCAGATAATCAAAACAGAAACTTCTCCCCTTCAGGATTAACACAATTTACTACCGGGTAAAAACTGAAAAAGAAGGAAATTTCACTTGATGAGTTTAATAGATTAATCACCAGAAACCACATTTTACTAACTTCTAATTGGGATAGTAAAAGATTACAGCTTAAACAAATTCCTGACAGGAATCAAGGAGAAGGCACTCAAGAGAATATAACTATAGAGGACCATCGACAAGAACTCAAACCAAGAGAATATATGAAGAGTTTAAAGTGTTCTCGCAACGGGGATTCAGATGTGAGTTTTCGGGAGACCACTTTACCGAAGAAAAGGTGTTTCTAAGTTTGCAAATTCATGAAAGCGGCTTGGAGATCAAACGAAGGAGACCAGACGAAATCGACTCAAAACAGCATCAAAACTTTGAGTCTGAACCACAAAGAGCCGGTCCCGGTGTCCCAGAACAGCCAGCGAAAGCTGGAGACTGGCTGAAGCTGGAATTTCTTCTAGACTCCAGTCGGCGCCAGCTTTTATGCAGGAAGGAATTCCAGCCCATTTTCCAGCTTTTAAATTTTCGTTTCGTTTTTGAGCTTAACTCCATTTCTTATTGTTTGTTTAGTCTAATGGCTTGTAATCCGGTGGGAAAAGTCCACAAGACATGAGTTTTAAGTTGATAATGTCTAGGGCTTCTCTTGTATTCAACCTATTATTTTTGAGCAAACTCATCAGACTTTGAATATTTTGAATGAAGAACTTTGTTCTTCAGAGAGAGCTCTCCTCTTCTCCAATTTTCTGAATTATCAAGGAATTAATCCATCCTTGTGGCCTCCTAGCTGTGATTCGTAAACATCTCAAGAGTTCTAGTGGATTAATTCAACCCTTCTTTCACATTTGGGGTCTTAGGAAGTTGTTGTTCTTGCCTAGGGTTCTTCTTGTTTAGGATAGTTGGAGCCTCCAATCTCTACTATAGGGGTCCTATTTCTTAGATTAAGGTTCTTCTAGAGTGTTTGGGGGTAGACATTCCATTGTTTTCTCCTTGGGTCTTGATGAACTCCTCTTCTATTAGGGTTCTCGGGGAACAATGTTTTGTTTTTGAGTTCATGGTTACATAGGGTCTTGGACAAATTTCACCTGAAATTCTTACTAATTTTGAGTTGTCTTAGAGGGTCTTATCAATTCCTAAGCACGCTATCATAAATTTTCAGTAATATCGGGCAAAGCACACTTCATAAATTTTCACTAAAATCGGCAAAAGAACCTAGACTTACAGAAAGTAAGGGGGAAAAATACCAACTATATGTATCTCTTTACAGTCCACAGATGACCAAAATCAGCAAAGGGGCTTAAACATTCTAAATTTGGACCACAATAAGAAAAAAAATTCATCTTAAGCTGAAGAAATGCAAAGCCTATTCCATTGTTGAATTAATAAATTAATTAAAACACCCACACACAAGCATACCTCAGCACGAGAATGCAGCATTTCGCGGACATCAGATCGGACACTATCTTTAACATCCTGAAAGGCTCCGTGGTGCCACTGAGGGTGCCCTGGGTCTCTCCTTGTATATGCTTGGGGAGCTGATTCTACACATAAGTTCACTACTGCGGATAACAAAATCAGAGCTACAAGATAGCCCACAATTCGCATCATAATGTAACGAAAATTAAGCTCAGAGAATCAAACAGTCTCTTCCTTTGCGTTCTCTTGTCTTCGTACGATCATAGGCACGTAGCCGCCGGCGGTGAGACTTTGCCGCGGCCAGAAATGGGTTTTACCCTCCTTGACTCTGCTTCTCTGCGTTTCAGCAGCGACGAGGAAGCCCGAAGGCAGCAGACTGAATAAAGTGACTTTTGAAATTTCGAAAAGTGACCCCAATATCTTTAACAATCTCATAATAGCTCCTCTATTTCTTGAGAGTTGTTATCTTAGTATTCTTTTTCTCAATAATTATTAGATATTCCTCTCAGAATATCTACAACTATTTACGAGAGTCGCAAGATATCCAATAATAAAATTTTATTTTTATACCAATAACTAAATTTGTGTTAAAAAACCTTGTACGTCATCACTAAACACAACATAATTTGACAAATAATTCCCTCTAATGACAGATAACTATACGCGCATGGGCAGAATATGCATGTCACTTATTTGTGGAGCAAAATACTACTTCCTCCGATTAAAAATAGGAGTTTTAAGGTGTTTGAGGATGGTCAATAATATTATTAATTTTGCACTATTATTTATTTCACTCATTATCTATTGCTCTTCTTATTTCAACGCCCTTAATTATTGTACATAAGTCCAAAACCCCCTATATTTCTGACATGAATGAGTAATTTTTACAGTACGATGGTTGCCTGTTCACGGCCTAGCTGTACTTACCGTCTTTTTTTTGGGATCAATATCAGCAATGCAGTTCATCCAACGATAAACCTACATCCGAAGTATAGAGTTATGACACAATCAAACTCGAACGAACAAAATGTTGAATTGAATCGTACCAGTCTATAATACCAATATTTTATCAACAATCTAATAAATCTAAGTGTAGTGCTTGGTGTATTGATCTTTTTCGGGAAGGGAGTGTGTGCTGGTTGTTTATTTCAAGAATATGCTGGATCCAACCCACACACTCCCTTTCCAAAACAAAATTTACTAAATAAATAAAATAAGAATAAAATTCATTCTAAAAAAAATTCTACAATAAGGAGTCTTTACGTCGCGTTACCGAGGACCTCGTTTGAAAAAAATACGCCGGCTGGGAGCTTTACCCTAACTCGTACTGATGAGAATTTGACTCCACGAGAAATTGAACAAAAAGATGCCAATTGAAGTATTTTGAAAAATGGTTCTAAGGGTGCTTTGAGGAAAAAATAAAAGAGATCACCCCAAGGACGCCTTCGGCATCCAGGGGTCATGGACCGACCATAGAACCCTGTTCAATAAGTGGAAGGCATTAGCTCTCCGCTCTTAGGTTGGGCAGTACGGTTTAAGCTGTTAATGTTAAGTAATAAAAATAATAAAAAAAATGAATAAACAAATCGATACATACGATAAATATAAAAAAAGATAAGAAGAGATGCGGCCGCCTCCCTCGACAAAACTAGGATAAAGTTGAGCCAAAAGATCTTGATTCAAGATAAATTCATGAGGAAGTGGTATCTCTTTAGGATCTACTCCAGCATTTAGAAATTGGTTAATTGGTAAAGATACATGGACTTGATGTCCTGCCCAAGAGAGAGACCCAAGTCCTAGTAACCCCGCTAAATGGTGAAATATCTGTGACTAACCCCCTCCTCTCTTTTCTCTTTTTTCCCTTTTTCAAATTGAAAATTTGAATAAGGGAGGAAAGAGAAATAAATTCAACATATACCAGACTCAGGTTCAATAAATGAATATTAATATTAATAATAGGAATGTGAGTAAAATCGAAAATGTGGGTCTAAGGAAAGAGTATTATACAAGATATTAAAATAAAAAATGAAATACTGATTCCTACGGATTGGATAAAAAACAATTCTTGAATGAGGTATTCAACTCCATGGATGAATCGAAAAAGAAATCTTTATTGATTCTACCTCTTTTTTTTATGAAGAGAATGAATCTTTTTCTCGAAGGATCAGAAAAAAATGGGTCTGGATATCCTGCGGGAATGATTTGGAAGATCCACAACTAAAAAGAGTGGTATTTGTCATAATGGAGGCAGAAATCTTTCGCCAAGATTCCATGTATTCCATAGTTACTTACAACCTCAATTGTCAATTCTTGGTCATTGAGATTCATGTCAATTCGGATTAATATTTAGGTAGATATTACCTATTTTTTTTTTCTTTCAAACAAATTGTAATGATTGAAGTTTTTTCAAAATACTTTTAAGAGAAGGCTTTATTGAAAACGTGAGAAAACATCGAGAAAACTACAAAGGTTTTTTGGTTTTAACGCTGCGACATAGAAGGAATAGGAAAAGGCCTTATCGAAATCTTTTCAAATTGACGGGTTAGTGTGAGTTTATCCATATGGTTATGCACTATTTGAATAGGAATCCGTTTTCTGAAAGATCCTAGCTTTCGTACTTTGGTGGGTCTCCGAGATCCTTTCGATGACCTATGTTGTGTTGAAGGGATATCTATCTAATCCGATGATCGATTGCGTAAAGCCCGCGGTAGCAACGGAACCGGGGAAATTATACAGAACATAATAGAATTTCTTATTTCGTGCCTAAAAAATCGTGGTCGGGAAGGTTATAGTAGCTAAAGCCATTGGAATTTTTATTTTATACATTGGAAAAACCCGTTTTGTTATTAATAGATTAGGAAAGGGGAAAAGAATAACTGAAAGAAAAGAAAGTGGTTTCTTGGTCCTCCGCCGGTACTTGTGGATTCAAGGGTATGAGAAGAGGGACACCATTTGCTGCTCAAACCGCAACGAGCAATGCTATTCGTACAGTCGTGGATCAAGGTCATGATAAAAAGTCCTGGTCTCGGAAGAGACGCAGCTCTCCGAACTATTCGTAGAAGTGGTATATTATCCTCTAAAATACTGAGTAGTCTGATTTCTAACTTTTCTATTTATTAATATATGATCATTTCACGGCAAAAAAAAAAGTAATAATAATAATAAATAATATGATAAATGTACAATTCACTTGAAAATTTTTTATTATGAACCAGTTAAGAAAATTCTATTATGAACATTTTATGAATAGAGATATAAATCATTTGAATTATATTAAGAGGAAAAAAACACAATTTTATATTTGGTTTGATTCACATAAAGAATCAAAACATTAACCACGTGATGGATGTAGCTTACGGGATTCATAAAAGAATTTTCCACCCACTTGTTTGGATTGACCCAAGAAACATGAAAGCAATGTTGAAAAAAAATAAAAATAAAAAACCAATGCTTCAAACAATTGAGACAAAACTATTAGAAAGCAAAACTTAGAACATAGTTCTATTGATTAGTGTTAGAAATATCACAAGAAACATGCATTTTTGCACCTTCACAAACTGTTGTAGCCAATACCCAATAGGCCCTAATGGAGGAAGAAAAATACTCAGGCCAGAAGTAGAACAGCAGCGTTCTACAAGACTCAAATCAGCTTATAGCAAAATGGTGCTTTAGAGAGTTGTGAAAAATGAAAAAAGAAACAAAAAAGTTGTGCAAAAGAATGATGTGCGTATATTTCTGTTCTTCCACATCAGTGTTGTAGAGCACTTCGGAGGGAAAGAGGAGGATTTTGTACCGCTCCTTTGGATATAAGCTCATGATTTAGGAATAGAACAATGACAGTTATATCATCGTGGAAATGGCGCCGGACCTTTCTGTCAATTGTTTGAAGATCTGCATACCGCATCTCCCTTTTTCTTGCTGCTCTGTGGAGTGCTGCCTTTACGAGCCTCTTGGCGCTACCCTGAATTGGTAACAAAAGAATGAATAAAAAGGATGAGGTGACCATATAAGATTCAACAAATTAACAAGTTTTTGTTTCTAATTCCATGTTGTCTTTTGAATTGCTTTGAACACATATTGAGTATTGATCTTCCAGAATTTCCTATTCTTGTTCTAAGGGAACATGGTTAAGAGAATGGAGAAAAAATTGCAACATGATCTTACTGATCAATTCTACCAGCCTAGCAAAGAAGAAGAAGAACTTCATGTATGCTACCAGGTTTTAGTTACAAAACTCAACCAAGAGGAGATCGTAAAACTAATATGTAGTACCTGTGATAATCAAATTTACAAGATACATGTCTCCTTCAAAAATGTTATCGTGTAAGAAATATCCAGCATTTTAAATTTCAAACCAGAAAATTGATCTCCCAGAAGCAAGGTACTTGTGTTGCAAAGGTTCATGATTTGGATCACAAGTGGTATGTTCCACAGCAAAAAAGATAGCAAGACAGAAACATATAGATTGAACAGAATTTTATGTCTAATGCCTAAGACTGAAAATAACATTCAGGTAGACCGAGAAAAGCAATCTTACAGCGGTAGGGTGACTATGGACGATATCCACGGCCTTTTCATTACTCAAGTGCTCCCAAAGACCATCAGAAGCAAAAATAAGGAAAGAATCATTTTGATGCAGAGGATGGGTAATAATAGACGGAGTGGCAGACAAGAAAGGCATGTTAAATGGTTCAGAAAGTCTGAATTTTGCATTTATGGGTTCTCTGTTGTACTGTGCATGTTTCAGATAAACATCACCTATAGATCTAGAAACCTGCATCAAAGAGAACCGTGGAATCCAATCAGAAAGGAAATTTGCAAAACAAGGATATGGTAATGGAAACCAAAAGAACCACGTCTTAAAGTAACAAACAAAGTCATTAAGAAACCATGAAATATGAGCTTTTGAGAAACTTTAGATAATAAAAACAGATAGTGAAGTTTCACAACTAATGTTACAGTTATATCTTTTCGACATGCACATATTCTACTTTCCAGGACTGCACCCAAACAGCTATGTGCAGTCTCATTACCAAAACGTGGCATTAACCACAGACTTTTAGGATGTGGAACCCAATAAACAACATATGAAACATTAGAATGGAGATAATAAGAGGTAAAAGGAACATATATGAGACATGGAAAGATTGTGCTCGGAAGACACAAAGGAAGTGCAGCAGAGATGAGCAGACATGCTTTACAGAGCGTAAAAGTCCGAAGAAGTTGAGAAACAAGCAAGCCTTCATTTTGTGAATTCATCCAAATGTATGAAACCTTGATTTGTAGTGAGAGATGTGATTCTGAAATCCAAAGTCGGTGCTGAAGTGAGATTTTCTTTGACTATTTTCACAATAACAATGCATATGCATATCTTTCGTAGACTTTCCTAGCTCAACTCTGATCAAGTTCACATTTCACCCTAGTCCATGAAGCTCCAGTCTAAAGGATCACGGATGTTCATGGGCCAAACAAGAAATAATAAATAAAAGAGAAACAGAAGCTGAGATGTATTTCACAGAGTACCACAAGGCCCATAAAAAGCACTTAATATAAATTAGAGCATAAAATTATTTAATAAAACCTGAATTATTCCTTTTACTCTCCAAACCCCATGCTTAAGGACAACAATATCAGGATCATCAGGATGTAATTCTTTAAGCTCTTCTCGAACGGCCTCAATATTAGCATTATGCTCAGCAGATAGCTGAACAGCAGCAACACCACCTGTATTTCCAACTTTTCTTCCAAGAACTACACGAGAATCTCCAAGATTAGCCACAAGGAGGGTCTGCTGATATATTACTCCGACAAGACAGCAAGTCCCTACTGTTGCAACATTTGGCCTAGAATCCCATAATTCAGAAACAAGAGCAGTAAAGTTTCTTTCTGTGTCAAGAAAGGCCCTATTGATTGTCTCAGCTGTCACAACACCATTGTCTTCAGCCAATCTTGCTGCATGAACATAAAACCTAAGAATGACAACATAAGAATCCTTCGCTTACCTACCATCAGAAATTCAGAATGAAAATATCTAATCCCTCAAAACACTGGATAAGAAAATAGATCACCAGACCGCAAATATTTCATGCCTATACCCAAATCATATACGTTCCGGACAATCACATTATGAAGCAATAAAAAATGCCATGTTTAATTCATGACCATTGAAGCTTAAACTCCAAACTATATTAGTTAATCAGTTCAAAGTATATACAGGGTAAGAACTTTTCAACTCTTTAATCCTAGCCTCCTAGAACATAACATTCTCGTTTTGCTTGCACATTTCACTAACGAGAAACCTTTCCAGAGGTAAAGGTAAAGAGTCAAAAGAATGAACATAAACAAAAATGAACTTGATCAAAATCCCCTTCACTATCACCAATTCAAACATAACTTCAATTCCTTCATCAAAGATTGACCAAAAAATGGGTTGAAAATCAGAACTCATAAAGATCAAAACTATAACAATTACAGAAACCAATAAAAATGATTGAAAAGAAGAAAGGAACCTTGGAAATGGCGAAACAAATTGTCACAAACAAAACGAGCAGCATCTGGGCCACCATGGCCATCATAAACTCCAACAAAAGTTCCAAATTGACCCGACTCAATTTGCCCCTGATCTTCCAAGACCTGATTTGCTTGAACCAGGGCCATCGAGAATTCACCACTCCCAAATTTCCCAATATCATGGGACCATAATAATCCATCTCCACCGTTACTAGAGCTATTTCCATTACTATTAAAATTATTTCCAGCCCTTCTAGTATGATCGTTACCGCCACTCCAGCAAAGAGAGAAAAGATTCATAAATGCCACTTCTGGCATCCCGCATCTCTCGATTGGAGTAACCCAATTCCCCACTCCCACCTCAGAAGTGGAGAATCAAGATTAAGTTTCTTGAAATTGAATTGAATTGCCACTGGAAAATCTATTTATCGGGTTAGAAATTGGGATGGAGAAAGGAGGAGCTGAGGAGGAGAAGAAGAGGGGCGGACATGGCGTATCATATTTAGGTGGGTGTTATTTTCAATGTCTGAATACGTAGGTTAGGCGTATGTATACTGTATAACCCCAAGATACCGTACCGTATACCATACATATACCATATGACTCATCACCGCGTCTGCTTTTCCTTTTTTTTTGGGTGTTAAAATGGAATTTTTTCTTTTTGAGAAATTGACAAAAAAAAAAATGCCCTTGTATAATTTACATTTTGACACTTGAGGACATTATTTATTTATTAACAATTTTTACTAGCCAATTTATATCATGTGACATTCCATGTCATCTTTGTTGAGGATAAAATTGTCAAGCCATTCATTTAAGCACCAACCAACAACTGGAATTGGTCGAAATAACTTGACCTGAACCATTTTCAGGCTATTTCAACCAATTTCAGTTACAGGTTGACGCTTAAATTAGTGATTACAAAATTTACCCTTATACATAGATATTTTTGTCAATTTCTTGTTCTTGAGGCCGATTCTTGTAAATATATTCATAATAAAGTCAGATGATTTGAATATCTCATAACTGAAACTAGAGTTTCGAGTTCAAACTTTATAGTTGCAATTGTGTATGGTGTAAGAACTTTTATTTTTAAAAAAAACTTTTATTGTTTTTATGTATAATCTAATTTAAACAGGGATTATTTGGTATGGCTTAAAGGAGCGTTATGATTTAAAATATTTAATAGATAGCAAGAAATATTTAATTAGATAGTAATTGTGTCTTATAAAATTTTTTTTATTATATTTGTAATCTACCATGATATAATTTAAAGATACCTTCTGACAGACTATAATATAAATGTGAGTTATGGGAGGAACATAGTTTCTTTTGTATCAAAGAGGCTTATTCTTCCAACTCTAAATTCAATGACCCAAAGTAGCAAGTAAAGTAGATTGCCATCAACCCGTTTGCTAATCCCTAAGGATACTAACCATTCTTTGGTACCAAGATGAAATCCCTCGCTCACAAGGCCTTCACCAGATTGTCCGACGTCTAGATGAAGTATGTAAATTATAGTGACTCAGTGACTCTGCAGATTGGAAGTTTGATGTGCATAAGGAACCACCCCTTATATTGAAAAGATTAAAATTTTTACTGTCACTATCAAAATTTAAATTTTAATCTTTAATACTAACTTTGCAGCCTCAAAATGATTGACCTACGCCCAAATACTGACCATTCCTCTCTTGTAACAAGCGGTAAGATAGCTTTCTCTATACAAGTTCTTGAAATAAAATGGATGGCAATGGCAGGCTCTTGCCACTTATGGCAAAAAAAAAAAAAAGCAAAGCCAAATGGTAATGGAGGAATGATCCTGTGTGGCTCCCATTGCTATTATGCTAGACCGGACCACCATATTTGGTTCTGTGGGACATTTGGGAAATTTCCTTAATATTATTTTAACAAAATAATTGAGATATATGCATTATGGAAATTGTTCGCTTCTTCTTTTGGCCAATAATTCATTCTTTGTTTAGAAAATGTTATATTTTTTCCTATAAACTTTTATTAATGCACACATTCTTTGCATTCGAATTCAATTGCAAGATTTGAATTTATGACGTTCGGAATATATTTATATATATTATATATCGTATAAAAATATAATAATATTTATTTTTAAGTGAAAAATGAGTATCATATTCACGTTTTAAAGATTATAAATTTAATTAAGAACTATATTAAAACTATAAAATTTTAAAAGTGAAATATTATATTCACACCTTAAAAATTCTAGATTTAATTCAGAACCATATTGAAATGTGGAATTCTAAAAGTGACTTTCACTATACATAATGTAATACTTAAATTCTAATACGTTTGATTGGTAATATTATAATGTTATATTCAAGAATTACAGATTTGAGAATATGAATTATAAATTAGACAACACCTAAATTTTGTATTAAATAAATTATTTTCACTATATCAAAATAAATATTACAAAATCGTAAAAAATATAATACTTAAAACTTACATATTATATATTTATCTTTTAACTAATTAAGCTACCTCCTCCTCATACCACCTTATCACATGCCGACCATGGCAAAAGATCAAAGAGGACTAACTTTTGTACTTTTCCAGCCAATTACTGTCTTCCACCTCTGAGTCAGGTTTTCCGACATTCTTAACCGCTTTCACTGTGGGACCCCATCAAACTACCAAGTGTCAAAATATTTTCTTGAATACAAATACTATACTACTTAGCACTAAGATCCTGATAAAGAATATTCATTCAGACAAAGATTTAAAGGAAAATCTTTGATCCAATTTTGTAACTGAATCTCTGATGACCGTTAGGTTTCGTTTTCATCCGAGGATTGATAAATCAAGAAGCTAAAAACCTTCCCAAATGTCCTCTGATTATCATTTCCTTGGCTCACCCAAGATGTGAAAATTCTCGATAACATAAAATACTATATTAAAAATGTTAACACAGGATTTGAATCGAACTGTTTATTGAGACCAATGAGAAGAATCCAGTTGATCTATAGCTAACAAAACAAAAAAGCAAAACTCTGAAATGATGTATGAACAGTACATATATTATTGTCTTTCTTGTTCTTTATAAACTCTACTGAATTTTGCCTACCCTTTGGCAGATTCCACTTTGTTCCAGAACCCTTCATAACATTCTCTTTTGGATTGATTCTCTTAGTAGGTTTTCTTGATTATTTTGAATTCTTGAATTTCTTGTTCAAATTCTACTTTCAGCTCATACTTCTCCTCTGTTTTTTTCTTGAATTCTTGTTGAAATTCTGTTTTCAATTCAATCGGCAAGATGGCACCTCATGATTTGTTTCCCGAGAAAAATTCAGGCAAAGATGTTAAAAAATCAGCTCAATCTTCTTCAAGATTTTCCCTTTCTCAAAACAGGGAAATTCTTGTAGATGGAATAGCTCTTCTCTCTGCTGTTCCAGAAAATATAACTCTATCTTCTTTCTCCTCCATCCAACATTCATCAGATACCGATAACTTGCCCCCATCCCACCTAATAAAATCTATTCTATCCAAAGCTGAAGAAAATGGAGCTTTTTTAGGCTTATCTATAAACAACCCTCTTGACAGGATTCTTAATCCAATAGGGAAATTAAATGACAGAAAGTTCATGAGTATCTTTAGGTTCAAGACTTGGTGGTCAACTATGTGGATTGGTTCAAATGGTTCTGATCTTCAAATGGAAACTCAATTGATTCTTCTTCAAGTTCCTGAGATAAATTCCTATGTTCTTATCATTCCTCTTATAGAAGGAAGTTTTCGTTCTGCTATTCATCCTGGTGTTAATGCAGAAGTTATATTATGTGTTGAGAGTGGCTATACTAAAGTAAAGGGAAAGTCTTTCTCATCTTGTTGCTATTTCCATGTAGGAAATAACCCTTTTGATTTGATCAAAGATGCTTTCTGGGCTATTCGCCTTCATCTCGGATCATTCAGGTTATTAGAAGAGAAAAAACCACCAAGAATTGTAAACAAGTTTGGTTGGTGTACTTGGGATGCTTTCTATCTAACAGTAGAGCCAGTTGGAGTTTGGTATGGGGTTAAAAGCTTTGTTGACAATGGATTGCCACCGCGATTTCTGATAATCGACGATGGCTGGCAAAGTATAAATATGGATCATGAGAACCCATTTGAGGATTCCAAGGATTTAACAGGTTTAGGATCTCAAATGCTCTGCAGATTGTATCGTTTCAAGGAAAACGAGAAGTTTGCTAAGTACAGAGGTGGCACTATGTTAAGACCTGATGCACCTAAGTTTGATCAGGAGAAGCATGATCTTATGTTCAAGAACATGGTGGAACTTGCAATGAAGAAGAAGGCTCTCAAGGAAGCAAATGAAGATGATTCTGGCCTTCCAGAGGCAACAGTAATAGAATATTTGACAGAAGGGAAAGAGGATTCCGGCCTTCCAAGAGGTGGTTTAAAGGCACTAATCAAGGATTTGAAGGAAAAGTTCATTTGTTTAGATGATGTATATGTATGGCATGCCTTGTGTGGAGCTTGGGGTGGTGTTAGGCCTGGAACTACTCATTTGAACTCTAAGATAACTCCTGCAAAACTTGCAGCTGGATTGGAGAAAACTATGTATGATTTGGCTGTTGTTATGATTGAAAAAGGTGGAATTGGATTGGTAGATCCTAATCAAGCTGCAGATCTTTATGAAGCTATGCATTCATATCTAGCTGATGTTGGTGTTACTGGTGTTAAAGTAGATGTCATCCATGTAAGTTTTTACCATTTTATGTTACTCAGTTGCTAAATGAAATAGAAAATGGTAGTTCCAAAGAAGCATGTAGAAAGCATGAGGGCCTAACTTATATTACAAGGATGAATGATATAAGAGTATAGGTTAAAGCATCCGTTGTTACCTTGGGATATCCATTTCATTCTAACAATAGATTCATGCATATGTATGCAATACGACATTTGTAGCCAGCCAGCTTCATCAATCTGTATAGGGCATTGGCTCACATGTTTTGTCTGGGTAATAGCGACCTCAATTAATCATTACAATCCTTTTGTATCACTGAAAAATTAGAGATATGAATTGCTTTCTTTCATGCTTTTAAAACAAGAAGAAAATAGTCACCATTCTAATACCGATGAACAGAATGGGGCTACATGCTTTTGTTAATCAACTGCAGGCAAAAATATCAGGTGAGCTATCAAAACCTAACTGCTTCTTATACAGAAAGAGAGGTTATCACCCTCTTAACTTCTCCTGCTACCAACTCCCTTCCCCCACCCCCCCAAAGAAAGCGAGTTTTAGAATTATGATCTTGGTAACAATTTGCAGAAACACATCAAAAGGGATAAAGTGTAGTAAATTTACCATTTCTGGCCATATTTATGCATCTAATGAATCTTTAAAGACCTAGTAAGTTAACCTATTTTGGTAGACAATGATGTTCGGATATATAAATGAATAGAAGATAAGCAATAGAAGAGTCTAGGAAACTTCAAGATACCCTGAACAACTTCGTTCTAAATGAAAAACTCAAAATCATTGTTCTTTTTTTTTTTTTTGGGGATTCAGACACTGGAGTATGTGTGTGAAGATCATGGCGGCAGAGTTCAACTCGCAAAGGCATACTATGAAGGATTAAGTAAATCTCTTAAAAATCATTTCAATGGAACAGGCCTGATTGCTAGCATGGAGCAGTGTAATGATTTCTTCTTCCTGGCTACAAAGCAGATCTCAATGGCAAGAGTTGGTAAGTCAAGCTTTTAACTAGCACTTGTTATGTTATTTCAGAACTTTTAACTTCATTACGTAGAAAATCTATGAGCTTAAAATGGCGAACACGATTACCTTTCTAGGTGATGATTTCTGGTTTGAAGACCCGAATGGGGATCCAATGGGTGTCTACTGGCTGCAAGGAGTCCATATGATACATTGCAGCTACAACAGCTTCTGGCAGGGACAATTCGTTCAACCTGATTGGGATATGTTTCAGTCTGATCATCCTTGTGCCGAGTTCCATGCTGGATCAAGAGCTATCTGTGGCGGACCAATATATGTCAGTGACAAAGTTGGGCACCATAACTTTGATCTTCTAAGGAAGTTGGTATTGCCTGATGGCACCATACTCAGATGCAAACACTATGCTCTTCCAACTAGAGATTGCCTCTTTGAAAATCCACTCTTTGATGGCAAAACTCTTCTCAAGATTTGGAATTTAAATAAGGTAAGCTCGATCCATAACAGAAATCCAGCCTGAAATGTGAAAAGCAATTACAAATAGCATCAGCATTTAACTTTTGTACCTCAATACCTGCTCCCTGCAGTTTGGTGGAGTCATCGGCGTTTTCAACTGCCAAGGAGCTGGATGGTACCCGGAAGAGCACAAGTGCAAGGCATATCCTGAATGTTATACCACAATATCAGGAATTGTATCCCCAGATAATGTTGAGTGGGAGCAGAAAGACTTCACTGCCAAGTTCCGCGAATATGAGCTGTTTGCTGTCTATCCCAACAAAGCCAAAAACCTTTATCTCATGAAGCCTCATGATGAAATCAACATCACCGTCCGGCCCTCTTCATTCGAAATACTTACAATCTCACCAGTACAGATTTTCGATCAGAAGGCTAAATTTGCTGCAATAGGCCTTGAGAACATGTTTAACAGTGGTGGAGCTATTGAGGTCCTGAGATACAAATGTAACAGAAACAACTACACTGCAGAAATAATCATCAAAGGTGCAGGAAAGTTCTTGGCCTACTCAAGCATTAAGCCTAAGGAAATCAACTTAAATGATCAAAGAATTGATTATGAATGGTTAAGCAATGGATTCTTGAGGTTTGAAGTGCCATGGAAAGGCGGAGAATCATCTTCTGCTCTTATAGAGTTGAATTAAGTCTTTCTCGCTCTAAACTTTGATGTTTATTATATTGTGTATATTTCTATTGTGAAGCATCTTTTTCACTTTTAATTCTTTAATTCTCTGCATTTTCTGTCAATTATGATCTTGTAAATATCATTATCATCTCAAGGTTTCAATTCTTGTTTTTCCTTTGAATATGTAAATTTCATTTAGACTTGAATGCAATAGTAAAAGATTATTGAATGTACTAACTTTGTAAGTCAAAATTTGCAAAGCATCATTTATCAGGAAAGAATGTTAGAATTAAGCATAATTTCTCGTGGCAAGCCAGTAGCTTACCCAGCCAAGGTTCTAGATTCAAACTACATCCTCATCCCCGTGTATCAAAAAAAGAAAAGAAAAAAAAATGTTCTCTGCATCTTTGCTACTTCATTACACCTGAAAGTAGAAACCTAGTTGTTTCTTGGTTTTGGTATCCAGATAGCAAAAATACTTCATCCAAATAGCTTCTTCAATGCATTGATAACCTTGCTCTTAAATCCTCGATTAGGCTTTGAAGAACCTGTCGACTGCGAGCCCTCCCCTCGATCAATAGCCTCTGGTGGAGAAATGCCAAATTGGATGAAGGCCTTTTGGAGATCTTTATAGGTTTTCGAGAGACTAGACTTGAATCCACGTGAAACATGGACTGGATTTGTTGAAGAAGAACCACCTTGTTGATAATGTCCAACCACAGCAGTACCATCTCTATAAGCATTAATAGCTGACAATATAACCTCTTGGCGCTGGCGAAAATGTTCAAAAACAAGTCTCTCAAAACCCTTTGGTGGCCGTTTCATTTTGTGTATCATTGTCCTACAAGAGTAGACAAAAACATTCTGATTGTAATTCATGACTTTTTTGTGCCAAAAACCAGTCAAAATACCATTCTTCAACTGCTGCAATCCAACTGCAACCATAGGCTCATTGAAATACGGGTTATCATTGAGCACAAGCCCTTGAAGGGAGACCAAGAGTTGCAGAATTGTGGAAGTTGAAGTACTCCATCTTTCCACCGCTCTTCCCTGCCAAGTGTTTATCAAACTCAAGCAAACATATCCAGAAGCATAAAGATTGGGATTCAGACAGTAGCCATGGGAATGATAATTAACTTTTGGGGGATGATGTGGATAGTCAGGAGGAAGAACAATGTCAAAAACAAAAAGACCATCATGGTAAGGAGTTCCAGGGGAACCAACGATCACAGCTCGAAGAAGATCAAGTCTCTGCTCATATACTCGGACATAAATGGACTCAGGAAGGTCTCTTTCCAGGATTCTCCATTCTTTGACAATCCTTTTTGAGACATTACTATTTGGATTGTTGAAGGCGGCTGTTTGAGCTTGAACCTCATTCAACTTGTTAGCACCTATATAGCTATGATCAGAAATAGCTGAATCCCCAGAAAGAATGTCAAAATTCTTGAACACATCCTCTTGATCTTGACCTGATAAACAAAAGTCACAGATGATTGATCAAAGACACAACAGAATATGCAAGATTTCACCTTTGAGCAAGTTCATAATGATCAAACCCAACTAAAGCATCAAAGGGTCCAAATAGGTCTATTTTGGATTGATTATTATTCCCAACTTCTACCCTGGTCCCCAAAAATGTTTTAACTTTTATGAAATCCAAGAATTAAAAAAAAAAAAAAGCCTAAGATCTTTGTTTGGTCTAACCACGAGGGTATCTGAACCCTGAACCCCATTGTGGTGAGCTCTCCCACAAGAGAGGATTCGAACCCGAAACCTCAACTATCTCGCCTATATGTGACAACAAGATTTTGGGGAAGCCTCTGCTTAAAGCAAAGTTCTTGCCAGAATCAAACTCCTAACATTACATTGGCGTTTATGATAATAGGGTTACCAAATATTCTGATATATATATATATATATATATAACAATTTGTTCATCAAGACTAAGGCCAACTAAATTGTTTACTAAATTTTAAACAGAAAAAAGAAGATTCAAAGAGCCCAAGAACTTTACTGACAGTGATTGCATATCATTTATGGAAATTGAACAATACAAGTACAAACAAAAGAAACAAACCAACTTTCATTTAATGCCCATATGTAAGAACAGAACAAAAAAAAAAAAGATTAGGCCTTTAAGAGAAAGACTTGCCTGGAGCAACTGCCAAGTCTGTGTCTGCCATTGTTGATGTTTGCAAAGATATTTTCCAACCCTTTTTAACAACTTTATATTGCGAAGAAATCCCTGTTGTGTGGGAGAAGAAGTCTAGCCCATATAGAATTTCCTTTTGTGTATCTAAGACTAAAACCTCTTTGTAACTTGTTTGTTATGTTAGGCTTTTGTTTTGGTCTTTTTAACCTGAAATTTTGGTAATGGTTAGGATATTGTATTGTGTTAGTCCTCCTCCTTTCCGGGAATTAATAGTTGGATAACTCAGAAATTTTCTTAACCGAATTATAATAACAAAGAAAATATGTTTGTTTAAATTATATTATGAGTCAATCTAATTTCATTTTATAAATAAAACGTGAATCTCTTAAATCCGTATGATCCATCCTTAGTCCATAAATAAGGACATAAACCTTTTAAACTCGTCAGCCCATACTCAAATCTATACTTAAGGACATAAACCTTTTAAACCCACATTCGCATGGATAGTATGATGAATACATTAATCTTTTGGGTCCATAAAGAATTTAGCTAGATTGTAAACTTGATTGATTGACCTAATTTTAAACTAATTTTAAACCGAAGGAGTACATTATACAAGTTTAATTTATTAAGCATTTTGATAATAAGGACCTAAAATTACGTTAGAACTTTTTAATTTTGGCAAAGAAAAAAAGAATTTCAGGAATGAACTCTTTGCTTTATTAAATCTATGATGCATGTAAATTTTACAACAATCTACTTAAACGTGGAATTTTCGAATTCAACAGCAGAGATTATCTACAACTTGGACGAAGGCTTCTTGCCGCTCCGACCGGTTATGAATTCTTGCATTTTCTTGAACTGTTCTTTGCTCATCCCGTCATAGTATTCATGAGCCCTCTCCTGAAAGAAAACAGTATACTAAAAACTTACATCAAGGCATCAATCATAACTTAGCTATAGATCAACCAGAAACCGAAAATATGTCAATCAAGCAATGCATTATCTTGCAGGATTTAAGCCACATTTGATAAATTATGTGGGAAGAATCAGTTTGCAGGTGATCAATAATTTACTATTCTCCCAAAAGGAAGAAATTCAGTTAACCTAAAAAGGCCTTCCTACGACCATCTAAGATTACTTATGTAAATATTCTACAGTCACATATGAGCCTTGTGATGAATCCTCCATCAAGTTGAGACCAGCTGAACAAAAGCAGAAGACAGCAATCCAGTAACAGCAATATGACTAATGTAACAAAAATAGTCTAAAGAACTGTTAGTAATTTATGTTCTAAAAGACAGTCAATTATATCATTGGTGTAAAAGTACTTGAGCTATTTGTAATCAATCTCTCCTTCACCATAGGCCCCCCAATCCCCACCCCAGCACCAAAAGTAAGCACGACAGCTTCCTCTGTCAACACCTCTGTGGAGAAGAAAGGATAAGAGCCCTTCAGTTGAACTGAATCCCATGAAAGATAAACCTATGCCACTTTTCCATTAATACCTCCCTTTCCCTCGCCCTCCACTCCCCCACCACCATTCCCCCCAAAGTAATAAACGACCGTTATCACTTACCTCATAATATTATTTATACTAGCATTTGAAAAGCAAGGTTTCACTTATCTATGATTTTGGCTGTTAGGTAATTGAACAAATTGTTGTATCCTCCATCTGAAAGTATGTTTTCCATGGAACAAATAGCTTGAGTATGAAGCCAAATTGCCAAGAACACAAGTGAGAAGCAGAGACAGAACTACAAATCTGTAAACATGAGCTGATGGACTAAGATAGAGAATTACCTTTTCTAATGCAAGAGCATGAGCCAAGTCTTGTTTAAATCCATCGTTTATAACTGCCTTGTACCTCAGCAGTAGGTCTTGGTTATTCTTGATTATGGCAAGTGCTAGTTGATGAGCTTTTTTCAACAGTTCATTGCCTTCAACTACATGGTTCACAAGACCCCACTTTTCAGCTTGTTCTGCAAGTATTGGCAGTGCAGTCATTGATACCTCACGAGCTCGGTTAGGACCTATAATCCGGGAGAGCTTTTGTGAAAGACCCCACGAAGGAAAAATTCCAAACCTGTAAAAAAACGAGTTAAAGCTCTTTTAAGAGTGTGAAGAAATGTTGGAGCCAAGACCACAAAACAAGAAATTCAGAACCTTCACAGTATCTTTATAAGTGTTGGAGGGAAATCCAGTATTCCCCAGGATTTCCTCATGATTAAACAATCCCACTGATATGGGAATTTGTAATTAGCTCGTCCCTGAGACTTAATATATATTTCCCTAAACTAACTATTGAATGGTAACGCAAGTTTTTTCCAACTTCATCAGTTTTAACACTAAGGTAAAGACAATTGAGGGAACAATATAATTTCAAGTTCTTATACAGTAACAAGAGTTCAACAACATGAATTCAAACGTGTAGCCGGGGCAGGGGGGAGGGGGGCGGGGGCAGCAAGCAGTAATTCAATTATTGATCAAGCTTGACCAGATTGAATCCAAAGCACACAACCTCAAAGAATCAAACTTTTGAAACAATAAAAATTCAAACAGACCCTCTCAAAGGTCCAAATCTTCAAATCTGCCTAAGTAAATATCAGAGACATCAAAACATCATGCAGAGGATTGATTACCTTAACACATTTTCTCCATTTTTTACCTTTTTTTTTTAAACTGAATTCTCCATTTTTTACTCAATTCGATACTAAATTCAAGATTACAATCACTGATCAACTTTCTACTTAAATAAACAAAAATATAGACATTCAGAAAAACAAAAAAAAAAAAAATAGAGGGAATGAAAAAGTAAGAAGCTGAACCTAGCATGTGTATCCATAAACTTGGCATCTTTAGAAGCAACCAAAATATCACACGCTAAAGCAATCTCGAATCCAGCCGTAACAGCAAAACCATTAATAGCTCCAATTATGGGCTTCTTACACCGCTCCATTTGAGCAACCGGGTCGGATTCCACATCCTTCACGTCCCCCCTTAAACACATCCTCTGCAGAAGTCAAGTCGACACCGGAGCAAAATGCCCGACCGGAACCACAAAGAATTATAACACGAACTGACCCGTCGGCATCCAACGACTTGAATGCTCGAGCTAGATCTGTCATCATTTGCCTCGTCAAAGAGTTCAAACTCTTCGGCCGATTGATGGTGACGTAAGCTACGCCGTCCGGCTCCCGATTTACCAGTATTAGCTCTTCCGACGTAGAATTAACCATTTTTACCGGTAAAAAGACGCAGAAATTTACAAACAATGATGATTTTCGAACTGATCGCAGAATGAGCTTCGATTAGGAAATTGTTTATAGTTTTTTTTCCATAAATGGAAATTTATTTATAGTTGGTGCCTCGAGATGTGTGCCTTATCCTCTGTAGCCGTCGATTTTCAGCTGAACTTTTTTATTTTTTATTTTTTTTAAAATTACAATATACCTGTTTTCCCCTAAACAAACCACCCATTAATCTATTTAAAACACTTAAAATATTTTTAAAGTAAGTCCTCATTTATTGCGAAACAATCCCTAAAATTTAATATAAAATTATTTTAATTCAAAATATAATTTATTACAATACTTCCTTATATTTTGTAATAATATCTTTTTAGTTTATTTATTTTATATATTGAGTATTTAACTTTAAAAAAATTATTATTTAAGAAAATAATATGATAATTTAACATTTAATTCAACGAAAAAATATAGTATTCGGTTATAAATAGAATATAAGATTTTGTTAACTTCAAATATTTATTTAGAATTTATATAAAATTTAACTTGTTAGGATTTGTAATAATTTATTGTAACAATGATTAAATAAAATTTTTTAGTAAAGTACTAAAATAATATACTAAAACATATTTTCTTTCTTTATGGTAAATACTATTAATTTATTACAATAAATTAGTGATATGTTTATAAAAAAAATTATTGACAAATTCTTATAGTTTATTTATTTTTATAAATTTTTTTATTTAAATAACAATTTTAAATAATATAGACTAAATTATTATAAAATATTTCCATAAAGATTCTAACAATATCTTTGTAGTCTATATTATTTCAAGTTTGATTATTTAATTTTAAAAAATTTTATTATTTGAAGAAAAATATCACGTATATTCTAAATTTAATTCAATGAAAAAATATTTGTTTATAAAAAGGATGTCTTTCAACTTCAAATCTTTATCTTGAAATTTTTAATTAAAAAAATTAACATGTTAATATTAGGAGTAATTTCTTGTAAAAAGTAATTAAGTAATAGTTTTAAGGAAAGTATTAAAATAAGAGACGAAAACCTAAATTTTTTATTTAAAGAAAATACTATTAATTTTTAGTAGTTATGTATTACAATAAATTAATGAAAATCCTAACAGTTTTATTATTTTTAAAAAATAAAATATATATTTTTTAGTTAACTAATCAATCTTATAATAATATAGATTAAAAAATATATTATTACAAAGTATAAGGGAAGTATTTTGTAATAAACTATAAGTTAGATTTTGGACCAAAATGATTTATTAAACTTTAGAAATTATTTTGCAACAAATCATAATTTACTTTCAGGGTATTTTAGGCATTTTAAATAAATTAATTAATTTTGGAAGTAAACTGTCTATTTAGTGAATTTGAGAGTAAAATTCATTTAACCCCCACTTAAGGGGTATTTTGCAATTAACTTTTTTTTAAAGGGAGTTGACGTTGTTTCTAGAAGAAGAAAACAATTAATTCTAGAGTTAATTTCATATTGGTCCTCAAACTTAGATGTATTTAATCGATTACCTAAAATATTAGTGTATCAATTTAATGTCTCTATTTTGTAAAAAAATGTGTAAATCAAGATTTCTGTCAATTACTATCTATGATATAGTGGTTTGAATCTATACTTTCCTTTCTAATGTAGTTTTATTTAGCTATTTTTCTCCATAATATATTATTTTATATATTTAACTTTTTTTATTGGATGATAAGATCCTATTAGCACTAGCTAAGAAATCTAGTGGTATTAGATGAATTATAGAAAGAGCGTTTTTAAAGTACACACCTTACTCTTATTTTATTTGGTAAGTCTCGCGAATTTTTTGATTAAATTCAATTGTATTTAGTCTTTTGATATATAATGTGTACTCTTTTAAAAAAATGAACAAAATTTTATTTTATTATTTTAATTAAATATATCTCTTTAAGTTGTAGTTTGTTTTCGAGAGGAGAAATGGGAGGGAAGAGGAGAAAGGGAACGACACCATTTATATCAGAAAAAGATATACATATTTACTGTCAACTTGTTTAGTAAAGTTAGAAGGTATGCAAATTAGATTTTCTTCTTTTTGTTTGGTTAATGAAGATAGATTTGTTACATCTATTGGAAGGAATTTTCTTAGAAAAATATATTGGGACGAGTTTTAATTAATTTGTAATAAAATTATTTATAAGAGAGTAAAATAGTCTTTTTGGTCTATTTTACTTTCCCTCCACGTTTACCTTTGCTTATATTCTGCCCACTTTACAATATAACTAAATGACATAAATATATATTTATGGTTTAATTGACATTTCTTTCTCATTTCCTCCTTATTTCCATCCAACGAAATTTGCGGTAGAAGTCTTATAAGGATAGTATAATAAGAAAATGGCATATTTAGCCCTTAAATATCCAATAAGATCGACCTTTATTATGAATTAAATAATATTTGTGAATATTCATAAGAGATAATAATATTCCATATAAAGTCTATCTTCTGAAGAGATAAATATTTTATAGAGAAATATTGTAAAGAGATATGTGATAGAATTTTATAGAATCCATCCCCTATTCCACCCTATAAATTGGACCTTACATTTTAGTTGTAAACACAAAAAAGTAATAAAATTTTCTCTACTTTTCTCTTCTCCTTTCTTATTTCTCATCTATAAAATTTTTAGTTATTCAGGTATCAACGGTGGAAGACAAAAACAGCGATAGTAAATAAGGCATTATTTATTAGTAGTATACATATTATTCGTAGTGTGATAGAGAAAATATTACACCCTTATCATGTTTCAAATATGTTAATGCAAAGCAATATTGAAAAAGATGTTTTAGAATATTTTATTAAATTAGTCTTATATTTTTTTTAAACTAAATTAATAGAAATTGAGTCATTGATTAAATATTGTGATATTGGCTGACCAGTGAATTTTATGTCATTCCCTAAAGTGAATACATTAAACTTATAATTGATATATAAAATTAGATTTTGGTCATGATTATACCTGTGATATAAATGTTAATTATATTGATCACAATGACTTAATAAACTTTTAATGTATAGATTTTTAAAAGAAGTGGAAATAGCGAGAAAGGGAAAGAGAATATATGATTCAATATTTCATAAAATAGTTATTGATGTGATTCATTGTGTTTCTGAAGCACGCCATTTGAATTATTATTAAGTATGGTCCAAGAAGAAATATGAAAGTGTTGTTTGCTTTTTCAAAATTATGCTATTGATACTAATGAGTCTACTACTAATGACATCAAAATGGCACACATAAATGATGCCAAATGATGCCAAATTATTAAATATATATATATATATATCCAAATGATTTTTCCTTGATATATATTATAGTTGTTAGATTTTTTTTCCAAAGTAGCAGATTATTTCATTTGTATTCATTATATTTAAAATTTATCTCTAATTAAGAATGATGCATTGAATAAATGTTCAAATGTATACATGGTAACATAAGTACCAGAAGACCTGATTATTTAAAACTCCAGAAGAGTTAGCTAATTAAAAGGCTCCAAAAGAGCTAGTGAATCTTCATAAAATGTCGAATTTGTAATGCATGCTTCTCGACAAAGTATCTTAGAATATTATTTTTAGTCTCAATAATATTTTCCATCATTTGAAACAATGGATAAGAAATATACATTACTATTAGTGTTCTATAAAACAAATACTACCATTTATTTGTATTCCACCGAATAAATAAATTTGAGATACAATTATTCAATAAATCATGACTTTATTGAGTTAAACAATTTATTATTAGCATGACCGGTTTGACCATCCCGATAGAATCATTAAAATACGAGTAATATTTATGAATTCATATGGAACCAAAAGTTTCATAATTTGATGAATTCCATGTGCTTCTTATTTTAAATACAATTTATGTATAAATATCATCGGTACTATTTTATGGTTATATGTGCTACTTTGGGATGAATGCAATATCATTAATTGATGCGTCGATAACATAGTAGTATGAATTATTGACTAGTAAGTTGCACTTTACAATGTCTTAATGAGCTCATACTTTAAATTTTCCTAAACGTACAATTTATCCTAATTATATAAGTTGTGATATGTATGTATTGATATTAGTGTTAAATATCCTGCATAATAGGTTTATACACTAAATGGTCCTGTAGACCAAATGCATCAATATGAGTTTATAAATGTAGTAGCACTTGCTTCGTATTTTTGCCAATAAATTATTATATATATTCCTCTTTGTTATTGGTTTATGGTAAAAAAACCAAGTATTGCAATCTATGAATTAAATGTGCGCTATTCATTTTTATTGCTCCACTAAAAAAGTATGTGGACTTATATATGTTGGGCAAAGAATATCAAAAGAGATATTCATAATTTGTTGATTTTGAATATCCCAACATTAAGAGGAGAACACATGTGTTAGATGAAAATATTAATTACCTTGTGTTTCTAATAAGTTTTCAACCAGAAGTTCAAACGTATATAGCCAGACATGTTTTCTGACCAACATCTAACCAATAATGCTCCTAATATATTTGATGTCCCTGAAGGATAACCTACTACCATCAAAGTATTTGAGACATAATCTAAACGTGGTAAATAAGTCGATTCCATGAATATAAACTCCTCGCATATGAAATGAGTAAATGTTTAGATGGTCATACTATAAAGTCGAGGAAATAAAATTCCAAAAGAATTTTCCAAACATGACCAACGTATTATTTCCAGAAGAAATTTAAGTACCTGAAAATGGTGATATTATGAGATCCCATCATAATAGGTCATGATTGAAAATGAATGGAATCGCAAAAGTGCACAATAGTATTTATGTGCATAATGTTAGAATGATATTTTCAAAGTTTGCAAACTCAATATAATATAGAGTTCGAATGAGAAACATAAAAGTTAATCCAGACAATTAACAAGTACACATGAAATGTACATAATTCCTAGAAGGAATTACATCTGAAGTGTTAATCCCAAAAGGATAGTGTTAGCCCTAAGGGCATTATTACTTATGATTTTGGTTATGATTAACATATGCTTGTGTGAGTATTTTAGCTAACCTTTCATAGAACAAAAGAAGCACTTTTGAAGTCTCAAGTCTACATTTTTTAAAAGCAAAAGATCTTGGTGATAAGGGCAAAATGAAGGAGAAAAGACCAAGTCATTCCAAGATCAAGTCATTGAAGACATTAAAGACCTTGTCTAAGTTAGGGTGCTAAGGTATTTCTTTGTAAAACTCCCTAATCTTATTCTTTGGTTATTGATCATATATGAAGCTCCATTTATGATTTTCTCAAATAAACTTTTTCTTAAAATCTAAGTATTCTTGATTGAGGTTTTGATGCGTTTGAAAGGTTCTTCTTATCTTTAAAATGAGTATCAAGATTATATGTTTTGAAATAGAAGGGAAAGCTTTTGTAAAAAAAAAAAAAAACGGGCTGTAAAATCTTAAAAATCGATCATCCAGTTTTGGAACCTGTCGTCCGATTTTTTCTACACTTAGAAAAAATCGATCGTCCGATTTCTTGCAGGACAAGTCCGAATCTTTCTGTTTAAGAATCGTCCGATTTTGTTGTTTACTATAAAAAATTATTACCGTTACACAGAGTGCAACAATCACTTTTTCAAGAAAATATATTTAGACTTTTTTTATCAGCCAAAAGGTAAGAAGTTTGGTGAAATATTTATTGAGATCATTTAAGACTTTTAAAGAGCTTTAAAGCACATTTATTTCAAACACTTTCAATCCCAAACAAACATCTTCTTGAGCTTCATTACTGATCATCATCAAAGAAGAAGGAAGGAGGAGCTTGTAGAAACATCCATTGAGTTGTACCTACTATTTCTCAAGCTCAATTTGGTAACATTGTTCTTAAACTTATCTCTTTCTCTTATTGATATCAAAGGTTTGTGTTGAAAAACTCGTTGGTAATCCTTTAATTTACATTGTGTTGTGAATTGAGGTTGTGTGCAAAACCCTTGTAGGGTGATCCTCAAATTTATATTTGGTGTATATTGTGTTTATAGTAAATTTGGAAAATCCTTGGGTGTTGACTCAAGGTAGTGGATGTAACTCTTTGAGAGAGTGAACCACTATAAATCTTTATGCCTTTCTTTCTAAGTTTCTTACTTTTCTCTCTCAACCACAAGATTTTGTTTGGTTTGGAATTTTATTAAAAAGAGTTTTAGAATTCTATTTCAAATAAAATTGGAGGTTTATCCTTTAAAAAATTAGCCAAAAATCTTATTCACCCCTCCTCTAAGGTTTTTCAGATAGTTATGAGTATTTATGATATGCGGACTATGAAATAAGTATTGATTATGACTTTTTATAAAAGTTCGGCATTACTTACGAGAAATGTTTATGGCGAAGAATATTATTACTTTTCATATATATATATCGCATGAGATAGTTGATACACGCGTATCTTTTTTATTATTTGATAACATATTTATATGAAGTCCTTGATGGACTTAGTATGTCTAAAGTATATAAGTAAATTGTTCCAGAAAAACATAATGTCACTGTCTTAGTGAATCATCATTGAAGATAATGATGAGAAGATCGAATCCATGTATGAGGAAATATTTACTCATCTTGGTTAATTAGACTTGCCATATATATTATTTTGTTAAGATTTTTGCTAATGAACACTTTGATGAACTAGTGTACTCCACATTAGGGGGAGAAAATTAGCAATAGAAGAATTATATTATATGAGTATATCATCTACCCACGAACTAGAAGTTCACAAGATTGATCATTTGTAAATAATTCCAAACCAAATACTTGTTATATTGTACCGAAGTTACGAGAGTTTCTAATACATACTCTTATTTGGATAGATGTTCTAAAAGGATAAAGTATAGCTTATAATATTGAATCACGCAGAACACTTCATTCTAAAGACAATTATCCTCTAAAAGGAGGATTATATGCTCAAAGTGTTATTCTTGAAGAATAAACAAAGGCAAATATAATGATCAAAACTTTTAAAATCAAACTTTTATCTCGATTTATAAATTAAATATTCTAAAAATGTTTTACATGGATCTAGCACATCATTACTATTTCAAGTCATTAAATTATTAGATATCGATAAAAATGTTTTGTAAAAGAATATTGAAGAGTCGATTGGTCATGAAACACTATTAATATGCAAATTAGTACATGATTATACTTGTTTTAAGCAAGTATATGACTATTGTGGTTTTTTTCTAACTAATGACTTTGGAATATATTGTCTCATTTAAATTATTATCTCGAAATTTGAAAAATAACTACAGAGATGGATTATATAAAAGATTGATTATTTACATGATCCACACAAATCATGTCATGCATTGACATGCACTATGATTTGTATATAGATATATATAGTCGTCACTTCTTGTACATATATTGAAGGAATAATTAATTATAATGGCTGACTAAAATGTGTGTGATCAAAATGAACAAATTAATATGCATATTTGTACATGATCTTCAGACGAGATGTAGCAATAATGTGCAAACAAGTTCGACCACTGAAATCTGGAAACAACACTCGAAATCATCTCTCAAGTGATGTACTCTTTTTTCTTTACTAAAGTTTTTTTTCCTAGGCTTTTATCTTGTAGTAAGGTTTTAATTAGACATATTAATCTTAAAGAGATAAATATTCTACAAACATAAATATTATGAAAAGATATGTGATAGAATTCTAAAACCCTTACATTTCAATTATAAACATACAGCAAAGAAAAACAATAAAATTTTCTCACTTTTCTCTTCACTCCTTTCTCCTACCCTTGCAATAATTTTCATAACAATCTCTTCAATTTTGGAGAACTAAAATAAATATTGAAATATTTAGTCAATAATACATGAAAAAAAGTAAGTTTTATATTAAATTATTAACGCAAAAATTGTACTTGTACGTGAACAAAAATTACAATATATATATAAATTATACGCTTTTTAATTTTCTAAATAATAAATATTCAATTTTGAATGGAAAGATTGTATACGTAAGAGAGGCTTCATTTTGTGCATCTCCTATGATAAATGTTTTTATCAGTAAAATGTAATGAGACTGCAGCAGTCTCAGTCGGATAGCAATCTCAAATGAGGGACCAACCACGACTTCAAGAAGAAAACAATTGCCTAATGTTAATTGGCCAAATATCATTAGAATCACCATCCAGCAAACGCTTAGCTACAATGGCATTAGCTGCATCAGTTGGATGGTATGGATCCCAAAACACATACTTTGATCTGTCTGCACATACTTTAGAATTTGGTCCACAGGGAATTAGTCCCCCCATACCTCCCAGCTACATAGCAACAAGCTGAATTTGCATTCTCAAATCCTGTTCATGAACACAGCACAAACTTCATCACCTAGTTCAAATTTAACATTTTAGGCCATTTCATGCCAAAAAGCAAACGTTTGTGGTGTGTTTCAGCAGAGTTCATCACATAAGTTACACGTACTCTTGTTCATAAAATGATAAATAAGGTATAACACTGTCTGTATTTGTCAATCTCAGTGATGCTTAGAAGTATATATACCTATTTTATCCTTTTTTGAACTACCATTTGTAATCACGTGATGATTTCTGCTCAAAGACACCAAAAACATCCATATTCTGGTATGTATGGCATAAGTGGCAAAATAAAAAAAAGGAATTAACCCTAAGTTGGCAAAACGTAAAAAGGTGAAGGATATTTATGACTATAAAAAAAAAGATGTGTAAGATTAGATTTTGCTCACCATAAGATATGTAGTTTTGGATGATATCATCAACAATGTGATAAACATCTGCATAGATGAATTTTGATCCCTTGAGATTAGCAGAAAGTTCAGTGACAAGACCTCTCAGCTGGCTATTGAACATCACAGCAAGTTGATTAGGAAGGGCCACACAATTCTCTCCTTCAGATGGGTTGATCTCCCTTTGATATGGTATGCATCCAATTGGCCCAACATTCACAATAACAATCTTTCTTGCACCCATGTTGTATAGTCTCTGAAGAAAAAATCAAACATGTGACAAAATGTGACGTAAAAAGATTCTAGTGTTATATATATCTTGTGCCTCATGACCACAGGCTAGAGATAATAGATATCCTAAGGTGACAATGGATATATATATATATAGGCCAATCTCTTATACATTGTATCATTTTCAAATATCAAACATATTACAAGAATGTTGTATAAAAGATTCTAGTGTTATATGTTGCGCCTCATGCCCAAAGGCCCGAGACAATAGATATCTTGAGGTGACAATGCATGTTTAGGCCGATTTTCTTATACGTTTTATCATTGTTAAATGTGTAAGGGTTTAACGTTATAGTACTTGCAGATTGTTGAATGAGGTCTTACCGTAAGCTGGATTCTGTATCGCGAAATCAGGTCTCCTACAAAGGCTTCTGGGGAGATTAATGTCTGTTCAAGTTTGGAGACTAATGGAGTTAAGTAATTGTTAATGAAGTCATTTGAACCCATTGCTACGGAGAAGAATGCAGTTTCAAACAACTTCATTGCTGATGGAACACCAATCCTGGCAATTATTTGTTGCCTTGTATTTGCAAAGTTGTCCAATTGTGCATCAAAGTTAATCCTGCCAACCTGTGGCAAACATGGTTAAAACAATCGTGTTATTCTATGCTGCTTAGTAGAGTAGGAGAATGGGGAGGGAAAGGCCTTACGAAAATCGCTCCTGTTTTATTCAGAATCCCTCCTCCACCAGAAGCATAATTGACACCTTTCAGAACAACTGAGCCTGTTGTTGTTGGTGCCAAATATGGAGGAATGAAGCCCTTCAAACCAACTTCGCTTCCTGGAAAAACCAAAACATGGACATAAGAATCCTATAGTCAGGGAAAAGGCAAACAAATGTCAATATCATAAACTGGATAATGTTAAGAACAAGGTTCCCAATTCGAAAACTAGAAAACAAAACAAGTATTGAAGAGGGAAAAGATTACCTAAAATGTCAGGTATTGTTCTGTCATTAGTGTATCGTCCTGTTGGCTCACCAAAGTCGATTCCATTTGGGACATAATTGGCTTTTGAAAGAGATTCAATGTAGTTATTGTTGCCTGAATCAACCAATGAATCTCCAAAAATAAAAACAGAAGGAGTATCTTGAGCCAAACAGACCTTCAACCAGACAAAGATGGTTAGAAGTTGGAAAACAGCCCTTCTTGTTATTATGCCTTGCCTGCACAATGGTTTATCCATTTTAGACTGGGAATGCCTCATGATAAGTACTCAGGAGCCAAATGTTATCTTCTTCAATATTTTCCCTTTGTTCAAAGTGAACTAACAACTAATATATTTAATCCAATGGAATTCCAACCTCTAGGGCTTCTGTTCTTTTCAATCCTTCTCAAACTAACAAAGTATGTGCTGATATTGGCATTGCCATATGTTGGGAATTTAATGCAACTAATTTCTTGAAGTACTTTTGCTTAACTATATAAATATAGGATTTATGTGAGGTCAACAATAGAAAATCTTTAGATAGTGCTAAGATTAAGCTCCAATTGGTACAGAAGAATTTGATGACAACAGAAGCAGAAGTTGCAGAAGAGAATTACCCTTTTATAGACCGGCTTGAAGTCAGAAACTGAGAGGTACGCAAAAGAAGTCATTGAATAGCCAGCTGAATCATCACCAACCCCATGAAAGCTAAGGAGCTGAAAGATGTACGCGCATAGCAGTCAATGAATTCATTTAAAGCATTTTTCTTTCTACCTTTGAGGCACAACCATAAACATTGCAATCTTGGGAAATCTTCTGCTTTGAAATCAAGAACATATCATTTCCATTTACAGAAAGCGCAAAACTAACTTAGTAATTGCTTTCAGCTGCCAACGAACTAACAGTTCTGCCAAATTTAAAAAAATAGGATGGGCACATGAAAACTCATCAATGCAATCACTCATTTATTGAATCTATATACTAGCCCTTCTCTACATCTCTGAATATAATTCTTTAATCAAGAAATGAATTTAAAGGTTTATAATATTTCTCAATTTAAAGTGATAAAAAAACTGAGCTAAAGATGCTATCTTTTTCAGCCCCATTTTCTTCTGGTTGAGGACCAACATCAAACACATGGTATGAATGGCAGCATGGGCATGGATAACCCAGCAAACCCTGCAGCTTACTGATATGGTTTGTTGGTGATGTAGTAAATAGTAATAACTTCATAGCAGAGAGCAGTTTTCATGCCTTTCTCTGTTGCACTTAAATCTGTTTCTTGAATCTCTGATTACAGCTATCTGTGTGTGCTGTGTGGAAAGAGTTTTTAGTGACTGCAAATTGGTACTATATAAAACTAGTTCTGTACAAATCTTTGTAAGTTTGAATATGATGATTACACTCTGCAGTTCAACATTTCTTATAAAAAAAAAGCATATACTAAATGCCTATTCTGTTATGGTACTAAAATCTGGCCATTTTTGTTGCCAAAGATTACCTTCTTTGCCTGAAACCTAAAAGGGTTTCTATGGATAAGGGTGTTATGAATTATCAAGCCCAAGAAAATTTCTGCCACACACTGTAAATGCAATAATCCTAATGGGATGGAAACATTTTCATTGCCTACCTATTACATGTCACTAATGGATCAATATTCACTAATAGTGAACCATAGTAAACACCTCTTGTACTGTCTCTCTAGCTAAATTCATATTGTTTTCATCGGAATTTCAATTATTTTAATCTACGTTAGTTATTCTGATCTAGTCTTTTCGCACTTAGCTTGTATTACTAGAAATTTGACAAAATTAAGAGACCAATATCTTTAGACCTCAACGTCTTTAAAATATGTCATTTTGCCTCTTCCAAATTATTAAAAATAATATTTAAATTGTTATAAAATTATTAATATTCTTAAGCAGAATAACAATAAATAAACTAAAATATAAACTAGAACAAGGTAGACACAAGAGAAACATATAGAGAGAATAGTGATTCACTTTTTATTTTTCCAATCTTCATAAGTTACAACCCCTATTTATAGGGTAAAGTATGAAAATAGTGGAGGGGATAAACCTTAGGATAAAATCCTATCTTTTTTTATTGAATAAAAAAGTTATCCATTGATACGAAATAGGTTGAGATCATTATAACCAAAATAATTATCAAACCTTTTCTCTAACAAAAAGAAAGAGAAAAGTTGAGAAATTGCGATAACCATACAAACATTACATAAAGTAACAATATAAAACCACACATTAAGTGGTGGACAAAATATACTAATACTAGTAAACTAAACGGACAAACAATAATCTTCTTTGCAAAGTCTTCCTCACAATCTTCAAACCACACCCATTTGATTTATGGATATCCAGTGAATAGATAAGTGAATAGATAATTCGTAACATAAATTGTATTTTAATATATATTTCTTTCAAGTTGGTCCCTCAAACATAGTTCTGTTCTTAGCTTATAATCTGCAATTAGGACTTGTGGATCAGAAAAAAGCTTTCTTGTAAGAAACTATCCATCCATATGTAACTGTAAACTAACAGAAAATCAAGAATTGCATGGCAACCAAACATTTACTATCCGATTTTGGTGCAAAAAATTCAAAAGAATGTCCTTTTTAAACCACAAAATTGGATGAAAATTATATTTCATAAAATGGAAATTTAAATCTACTCAAAAGATTTAGCAAAACTCAAAAAACAAAAAAAAAAATGGCTTCATCAATGAATATTGTCTCTTTATTGATTCTGATTTCATCTTTCATTATCTTAGATGTTGTCCATGGCTTCTCAGCTGCAAATTATGGGATTGATTCCGATTTCTTGAGCCAGAAAATTGATAGTAATCGAACAATAATAGTTGATCTTAATGGAGAAGGGGATTTCAAATCTATTCAAGCTGCTATTGATTCTGTTCCTGAAGGAAATTCAGAGTGGGTCAGTATTCATGTCAACAAAGGCATTTACAGGTGATTAAAAATCCTTTATAAGTGTTAAATTTTTTTCACCCTTTTTGTCATTTTGAAGATTCTCTTTATATAAATTTTCGTCCTTCATCAACATTAAAAGTTTAGATCGCGATTCTTTAATGTTGAAATGCAGAGAAAAAGTGCACATACCGCGTAACAAGCCCTATATATTCATGAAAGGAGATGGAAAGGGCAAAACAGTGATCACTTGGTCAGAGAAATCCGATCATTATTATAAGTACAAATCTGCTACTTTCGTAGCAGAAGCCCCAGATTTGATTGCCTTTGGTATTAGCTTCAAGGTTCATTTTCTATATACTTTTCAACTGTGAAACTTTCTTTTTTTTTATCCATTTTTCTAGACTAGACCATAATTTGGATGTTTTCTTCTTGTAGAATGATGCCCCTAAAGGTGGCATTGGCATTGATTCTTCTTCTTCAAAGAACCAATCAGTGGCAGCATTAGTAGGAGCAGATAAAATTGCATTCTACCAATGTGCTTTCTTTAGCACTTATAATACTCTTTTTGATTACAAAGGTCGCCATTACTACGACAATTGCTATATCCAAGGCTCTATCGACTTTATTTTTGGACGCGGCCAATCATTTTTTCAAGTCAGTTTTTTTTTTTTAATAATATTCTCGAATTTGTTAATAAAACTATGTTACAAAAAACACAGACAGACAAAATCAAAACTTTACTGAATCGTAATTGTAGTAAACAAGATTATGATTTAACAGAATTTGTTTGTTGTATGATATGGATGGATGATGCAGAATTGTGAGATATTTGTGAATGGCGATCGGAGGGCTGAGATTAAAGGATCAGTGACAGCACATAGCAGGAGAAGTGGTGGTGAAAACAGTGGATTTGTGTTTATCAATGGGAGAATTTATGGTGTTGGAGATGCTTTCTTGGGAAGGCCTCATGGAGCCTTTTCAAGGGTAGTTTTTGCTAACACCTACTTGTCCAAGTCCATTGTACCACAAGGCTGGACCAATTGGAGCCATAATGGCACCACTGAGTAAGAATTCAAACAAATCAATCTCATAAACTATACTTGTAATCTTCCCTAGATGTTTCAAACTTAGCCCAAGACTAAACTTAGGGTGCGGAATTTCAAAAGTGGCTCTACAACACATGCATGGTTCAATACTTGACAACTATCCTCATTATGTCAAAGTGACAATAGTCCGACCCTAAATATTTGTGAACATTATATTTTAAAATTTTTTTGATTCTCTGAAAATTAAAGTTCTGATTCTATGTATGCAGTCAATTATACCACGCAGAGTACAAATGCCATGGTCCGGGGGCTGTTCCGAGAGACAGAGCTCATTGGTCAAAGCAACTCGATGACAAAGAAGCAGAGCCCTTCCTCTCCATTGACTACATCAATGGCAAGCATTGGCTACCTGCATATATGTGATTAATTAAGCCAAATAATAATAGCCTATAAACATTCTTAAAGTTCATTGAAAATGGTACTCTACTCACTCATGTGTTCCTGTTGTAAATTTAGGTCAGTTTTAGAATTGTTGAAAATTCCAAAGATATTATAGGTAGAGCTCCAATTCCATTGAGCAGCTCCTAGAATAGTTAATTAGTTTGGATAAAATACAATAATGTTAATTTGTTCTTGTTTTCTGAATATCTTCATAGATATGTAATAGACCAAAGGAATATATAATGTTTCTTATCAAGTAAAATGTTCTGAGTTCTCTATATCTTTGAGGGGAAAATCAAGTAAATACAATAGCATAACTAACCCAGGAACAATTCTTTCCAAGTAATGCTTCATGCTCTTGAAAACTCTTAGAGCACGGGCCAAATTGTTAAAAGGTCAAGCATGAGAATCGTCTGTAAAGGGAACAATGTAAAATTTTAGCATTCTTCACCCGGGGTTGTGGACGCCTAGAACAACCTTGGCTTCTCAGCTTAGTGAAGGAGAGATCTAATGGCAGCAACAGCATCGCCTTTATGCTCACGTAGAGTCCTTTCAGCAACTTTCTTATCCAACTGTTCATAAGTTTAAAATGGATCATAAGTTATGAAACACAAAGCAAGGCAAAAATTCTCTCCATGTCAAAGATAAAGATGAAGTTTACCTCTAGCTCATTTGCAATTACATCTACATCAGCGGCATTAATCTTGACTGCAGCTAATTCCTTCTCCCTGCAATGACAAAAGATCCATAATCACATACATGATATAAGCATTGAACAGTTAGTTATTAATGTGACTTCCATGCATGACAAATATTCGTTCTGTACAAGGATATCTGAAATCAAATGGCAGATTATAATTATCAAAATGTATAGGAGCTGCATGATTAAGCTTGAAGGATTTCTATGTAAGGAAACAGAAGAAGCAATGCAGAAGACATGAGAGCAATAAAGAAACATAACTGAAATTAGATTATTATACATGGGAACAAACCATCAAAGGAGAAAAAGCAAAAGATGCAAAGCAAGAAACATATAGATTTATACACAGAGCTTACAAATTGAGCATGGCAACTTCGTTAAAAAACCAACAAACCACATGTTCCGCATCAAAAATACAACATCAACCTTACAAGTTCATTGTCTAGAAGAACACAGGGTTTACTGTCCTAGAAGTCAGAATGTGCCTTCACATAAGTGCTTTTTCCAAACTCCTTTCATAAATTCAGCACCTTCACATAATTTGAAGGTCACAGAAAGTGGCAAGCTACTCCCAAATTATGAAGTGCACGATCACATCTCACATGTCCAAAATATTCACTATGAGGCCAACAGCATACACCATTCACCATTACAAATCTCATTAAAAAAAAAAAAAAAGATGCTTCCTTTTCTTTTTGGGAATTAAGTTCTTTCCTTTCAACTCAATCCATACAAGCAGAAACATTCCCAAATGCATAAGAGCGAGTTTTGAGTTTTGAATTAACAAAGTAATATAATAGTCATAATTTACCGGGAAAAAAAGAACTACGATGATAAAATATCAGCTAAGAGCTCAAATTCCAAGCACAAATATTTTTTTCATCGAAGCTTTTTGACAGAACTTGATTATCAAAGTAACGGAAACTACCTCATCCTCATTGCTTGAATATCAGCTTCTTTGGATGCTGAAATTGATGCCATAGCCTGAAATCGAAAAATACCTAAAATTAAACCACAAAATTACAAGCGAAAGAAAGTGAATAGAGAATAGTATAGTACCTCTTGAACACGAGTAGAATCGAGCTGACGATCTTCTACATGATCAGTGAGCTTATCGAGTGCTTTGCTCTGCTGCTGTAAATCCTTTGAATCTACCACTCTTTCTATTCCTTCATCTCCGGCCTCCATTTTCTTCTCTTCCCAAGCTTCAGAGCTAAATTTGTTCCGAGAATCAATCCTTCCAGCCCTAGATTTTCCTCTTTGTTGCTCAGCTCACCGGTTTATTTATTCTATGAAAACGCATTAGTTACACCAACCGCAATAGTGTGTATTTCTAGTGGGCTTTGCTTGACCCGAATATTGCACGAAATTGGGACGCATTCTTTTTCTTTCTTTTCTTTTTTTTTTTTTTTTGAGGAAATTGGGCCACATTCTAATAAACCAAAATAATTATTACTTTTATTTTTCTTTAACGGGTGTATGGACCAATTTTATTTAGTGGAGATAGATTCTTCGTTAATTATTAAATTAAGAACAATTACAATCCTTACAATCGGAATGCGGATATAAAAAAAAATTGTTAGTGATGCCTTGAAATTTGGCCATAATCAAGATATATGGTCTCATAGAATTGACCACTAAGTTTATGAAACGACCATGATCTTTTTGGAAGCTTGATTTAAGGTACTTGTTTTTTATCACCATTCTCTCATGATTGGCACTTATCTATTACTTTCACTACTTCATGAAGCGGTCTAATCTCTTAGTCATCTATCGGATTTTGTGAAGCCAATTGCGTTATTCGCTTTTGATAGAGTGAGTAAAGAGCCACGGCTATCGTTCGCTTTTGTGAGATTGTGCTTACTTTTATAATCTCTTTTTGTTTAATTAAATTTTTTCATCTTCAGCCGTGAACGTAAACTTTAAAACGAACCGTGTAAACTCTTGAATCTATATTTTTCTTTTTTATTTTTAATATTCTTTATTATACACTTACCAAATTCATTTAAGTATGAAACTTTATACAAAAAACTAATATTTTATATTATGCCATAGTAAAATAACATAAGAATTAAGCTTTCAACCTCTAATTAGGAGGCTCAACTCTTGTCATTCTGACAAAATCTCGCGAGCATCTTATAAATTTCAAAATAAAACTCTATTCAATCAAATCTTAACTTTCAAACAAGTTATCTGTCATTGCCACAAACACATAATCAGAATCGTCTAACACACTTTTTAAAGAGTATACCAAAAGATATAATGAAGTATCCGAAAAACCCGATTCATAACAGAAATATTCTTAATCTCCTCACACAAATAGCATCTCAAATGAACCTCATTAGGACCAACCTGCAGAAATACATACATATAATATAGAGCTCATGCTACAAAAATCTTCACTAATTACTAACCAGCAAACTCTTTTTTCAAGTCAAGAAAAACTTTTTCACTGGGGAAGATGAACTTCCAATAGACTGCAACGTTTCTTGTTTCCTTTATACAAATACCTTTTCTGCTGGAGGGGGGGGGCATTGAACACTATGAATGTGGATCATGATCTTCCCTCATAACACAATTGACTCATACATCTCACAAACTGCACTTTCCCTGTTTTGGCAGGCAGAAGATCTATCTGCCTTCAAATTTACTATCTATTTCGACATCCCAAGCATGAGATTTGTGGCAAATTTTTCATAACAATCTGCAAAATTCAACAACTCGCCAGCATAAGCCGTTAATTGGGATCCTTTAGTTAGAAAACCAGAGGTTTAGTTTCTTCAAGTTTCTTTCTGACTGCTATCTCCAGAACCAGCAGCGGCACGTGAGGCTTGCAATTGGATGGCATACTGCCTTTGCAAATCTCTTAGCTTGTCAACTAGTTCTTGGAAGCTTGGACGGAGCTGTGGTTCACTGCATTAGCCAAGAAGAGAAAAGGATGATGTATATAGAAGCAGTTGAAATCTATCTACTCTTAAGAAGAAAGATAAACAGAATATTGGTAAACAGTGCTGTGGTTCACTGCGGTTTCCAGCAACACAACACCACTGTGCAAGGTGGTTTCGGGCGAAAATGTCACCCAGAAATCGCCGTGCACATTGGTGTCACGTAGAAAAAGCTACTCATAAAAAGTTAAGCATATAAAAAAACAAAAGTAAAACTCGTGGGTAAAAATCACAACGAGAACATTGTTGGTGTATAATTATCGCCATTTTCCCTTGCTTTCTTTCCCATGATGCTAAACTACACATGAAAGTATGAAACAAACGCAAGCCATTATGTCTGAAAGCATTTTAGAAGATCCATATAGTATCTTAGCAGTTTTAAACCATATCTATCAGTCTGTTTGCAAATGAAAAGGGGATTATATGGCACATATAATAAAAACCTTTGCCAGCAGCTTTCGATTATTGCAGTCCACTGTGGATCAACGTCCTTGGGAATATCAAGCCTTTGGTTCATGAAACCAACAGCTCCAATCACCTGCAAGAGTCATGTTGTAACTCATTCATGCACCGGCTCACTAGGGCTATGATAAGCGAAGATCTTTCAAAAAGATGAATACTACCTGCATTGAGTTCAGGTTATCCCAAGGAATTTTCTCGGTGGCAAGTTCCCATAATATCACACCAAAGCTGTATACATCAGCCCTAGTGATTTTACACAAGAAGCAATCAGGGAGTTTAGTTTTACATATAGTGCCTACTCAGCTTACATAAGAAATAAAGACCAATCATGTCATACTTCTCATCTGAAGGTTCATTTCGAAGAACTTCTGGTGCCATCCATTGAGGCTAAAAGCAAAATTATGGAAATTATGAGTTAGTCGATCAGCAAAACTAGAGTATATCATAGTGAAATAGCTAAAGGAAGTTAGTCGATCAGCAAAACTAGAGTATATCATAGTGAAACAGCTAAAGGTAGAATATGCTGGCAAATTACCGTTCCTTTCCCTGTCTTTGTTGTCAGGTATGTCTCGTGTTTCAAACGTGACAGACCAAAGTCACCAACCTGTCCCAGTTCAATAAGAACAAACCTCAAGTTGTCGAATAGTTTCTGAGGATTAAGTGAAGTTAGAAAAGAGCCAAAGGAAGACAAACCTTCACAGTCCAGTTCTTATCAACGAGAAGATTCGAAGACTTCAAATCACGATGGATAATGGGAGGATTGCAATGATGAAGATAATTCATACCTCTTGCCTGATAAAGATAACAACATATTTGTTGCATTAGAATAGCTTCTCTTGACCAAAGAATGGACATCAAAGACAACAGGCAGCAGAAACCACGCTGGTAGTGGTAAATCAACAAATTACCATACATGTGTTTCTTTGTTGTGACGGAAATCCATGTCTCAATAATAATGCAGCCATATTTTTGAAAAAACAAAACCCAATAAACTATCATACAGCTAATTAGAATTTGCAGCACTCACTATATCCAAAGCCATGTGAACTCGCCGTCTCCAATCAAATTTAACAGTATTCCTTTGCAGTAGCCTAAACAAACTTCCACTGCTCAAAGACAAAAATGGAATTCAAGAGTGAATGCAACAGCTAAGTGCTTGATTCTAAATTAAACAAAATACATGTAAACGGAAAGTGGAGAACAAACCGAGGAAGGAACTCTGTAACAATGCACAGACGTTGAGGTGAAGTTACGGCACCCATGAAAAGTAGAATATTTGGATGTCGCAATCTTTTCATTAGAGACACCTGAAACCCAGCGAAAAACAAAATAAAATAATAGAATGTTACAAGAAGTTATGTATAGATATAATCACAAGAGACATCCAGAAGGCAATTTTTTCCCTTTAGTACGGAATCTGACAGTGATATAAGATAAACAAAGCGAACAGCGATAAGAAGCAAATATAGCCCAATATCGCATAAATACCTAAGAAAAAATCATCCATCAAAAGAAAAAAGAAAGAAATTATTAAGGTACATATCTAGTGTTGGAATAGGATCTCTGAGTCTATAAATACTGCATGCAACAAACCTTCATAAAGGAATAAAGAACTACGTGAAGAAATTAACATAATTTCTATTAATTAACATATCTAAGATGCATGATTGACATTTAAGAGTTCAGACCCCACATCAGCATTTCGGTGAGAGAAGGGTAAACCTCGTGGCAGTAACATGAAAACACTATTACTTCAAGATCATTTTCAACACAAGTAGATAGCAAAAATTTATGACTAGTCATCTCTTCTTCTAAAAGTGAAATCAGACTGCATAACTAAAAAAAATACAATGGAAGCACTGTGAAAAATGTATAAAAGCTGTTCAGCTCAACATAATTCGGCATCCGCGTGAAGAGAACTCAAACAACATGCTTTTGATATACAGCTTCACTTCACTCATAAGGCAGATTGTTTACAATGTAAGGACAGCTTAAACATAAACTGCTTATACAAAAGTTGACAAACTGAATGGTAAGAATATTCAATCACCTCCTGTCTGAAGGATAATATCACATCATCAGAATATTCTTGCTTGGAGAATACCTTGACAGCAACGTCCTGCATAACAAGGGCATCAGTGAGGAATATCACCTGAAAATGATACGAGATGCCAGAATACGAAAAACAGCAGTCTATATCTGCAAAAGGTTTAGGTGGGGCTACCTTGTCTTCTTTTAGAAGAAAATGTCTAGTTTTATGCAGTCAATCAAAAGCATAAACTCTAAAATGAAACCACCCAAGAAAATAAGCTCATAATTCTATCATGCATCTATAAAGTGGACACAATTTTAAAGACAATACAAATTGTTCGTATGTAATGCTAACTTAATTTGGATAAAGAAGAACCCATTTGATATCATTCTTTCGTGGAGATCAGTAAAAGAGATGAGACAAAGAACGTACTGATCCATACCACAGAGCATGGTATACAGTTCCACAGGAACCTGCACAAACATATTCAAAATTGTGTGAGAAGAATAGAGAAAACAAAGTGTCCCCAAGAAACTATTAAATACTAAATATATTTCAAAGTAAGATGATTACCTTGGCCAATTTGTTCCCCAATTGTCAAGTCCTCCCACAATATTTCATAATCCAAGCAGTCAGTATCCATGTCAACCTTATTAACAGCACTACTGCTTGTACTTCCGCAACTACTTGCACTACTTGTGCTGTTAACGTTGAATGATGACGACCACGAACCAGAAGCCTCATTATTCACTGCCCTGTTACTTTCCTGAATATCGGTTTTTGATGGAGTAGCAGATGTTTTGTGTTGATCAAGGCCATTCTCTTGGTCATTTTGCAACCAAGGCCACACAAAACGGCCAGACCTGGTATCAGATCCATCCCGTTCATTTCCTTTCCATGGCCAAGATAAACCTTTCTTACACATCCATGCTTCTGCCTTTGAGGTAATAAGCTTAGAGATCCCAGATTTTCCTTCACTCTCATCTCCAGAATCTCTAGAGCTTTTCCCTGGGGAAAGCTCTTCATAAGTTGCATGAGAAAATTTTCCGAAGGGTGAAGGATGCACATCTCCTCGTGGTGTGCTAGCTCCACTTGAAGCTGCATCCTCTCTGTTTTCAAAGAGAGCAGCATCTGAGATTCCATGATCAGATTGATGACTGTCCCCACTGCCGCCCTCATGAACCAGGCCATTTTCTCCCGGCCTTATTTTCGACTTGACTTTGTTGCTGACTTTTGAAGCCTGCAAGTTTTTCCCCTTTACCATGTCAGCAAATGATACAATTAATTCCAATCACATAAACAGAAAGGGTATAATGAACAAACCAAATTTGATATTTTTGAGGCAATTGCAGCTTGAAGGGGCTGCTGGGGATCAAGCCCAAGTCTGGCAGATGCAGTCATTCTTGGCCGGCTAAAGCCTGGGTTAGCTTCTGCATGCGTCACACCAGACAATGATGTCGTTGTCTCTTGAAAAGGCCTTGAACTAGTAGATACACAAACAGAGCCCACCAATGTGCCATCATCATCATAAAACGGAGTATTGGTTGCAACAACTACAAATTTTTCGCCTCTCTTATTTTTGACAGGGAACAGCCCTGTCCAACTCTCCCCCTTTATGAGACGTGCTACTAGATTGTTGCCCATATCGTAGTCCTGGGGATCAGTTAACAGCTCAATGACATCCTGCCCTAAAGCTTCAGCAGCTGAATGACCATAAAGAAGTTCAGCAGTTCGATTCCTGCTCAAAAGGATAACAAGCAAGCGGGAAAATAGTGTAAGATTCGCCTGATCTATCAGATATTCTTATGAACTTCAGATTCAATCAGACAAAAAAAAGAAAAAAATAATAGTAGACTCTTAATGAGTTAAGCTGTGAAGTCTTCAGAGTAATTGCAGTGGAACTGTGGGATTGAAACTTGCAAGTAATTGACAACCATAAATGCACAAACAAGACCATCAATCACATTTTCAACATGCTTATAAACTTTCCAGAGTGGCATAGTTAAAGTAGCAAATTAGAACTTATGAAATTGGCTCACCAATAGATAATACGACCATTGAGATCAAATATATGCACTGATTGTCCCATTGACTGTAAAATGTTCAAATACTGCTTATCAGTAAACTTCACGGCCGCAGGTCCTGCACTTCCACTACCACCGCCATCCCCACCTCCTGTACTAAAGCTACTACTCCTACTCTCCCTCTGCAAAGGTGAAGAATGCCGGAAGGATGAGGACCCCTTTTTCCAAGCCGCCATTAACCCACCATCGAAAACCACTCCGCCTCCTGCCCCAGCCGGCCGCCGTGGACCAGACCGCTGAGGGGAGATAGAGTGAGACCTCTGATGATGTTGATGATGTGGTCTTTCAGATTTGCAATCACTTTTAGAACTCAAGAGCCTTGACATCTCTCGCTTCAAGTGGGCATGACCAGCTTCTAGTTCTTGAATCTTCTTCAGCAACTCCTCAGCTGGTGGTGTTGCAGCTGTCGATGCTGACGTTGTTCTTGGAGTAGGATTTTCCATTAAAACTCAATTTCAACCAAACCCAAATCAAAAAACAAAAAAATTTACCATAATCCCAAACAAAATCCAAGCTGAACCTCCTCCCCTCTATATTCCTCCTGTCTACATTAGCCCATAAACATATACCTCTTTCAACTTCCAAGAATGGACTAAAACTTAAATACTTTATACGAAAGAAATGGATCTAAAAAACCAATTCACAAAGGAAAACAAACTCCTCTTATACAAATATACTCATCTGTAATCCAAGAAATTCTTTTGCTGCCGGCGTCTTTGATGGGTTTTTGAGGTCAAAAAACTTCCCCCTTTTTCAGCTTCTTCTCTCTCTAACCCTGCAAATTCCTCAACTCTCATTCAATCAATTTTACTTTATTTTTTAATGGGGCTAATCTGCAAAAATATGTCTAATTATATATCTGGGGTCTCTCCACCTCCTTTCTCTTTGAGTGTGGGGGGGTTCTGGTTTTTTTGGTTGCATCCTCTTCTTTTATCATCTGAATCTGACCCATTTGGACCGGTTTTTGTTTATAGTTATGACCGCCAAAGTAAACCATCATTTGCACCGGTGGCGCGTGTAGAAAACGCAAGAAAAAAACCCATTTATGTAATGATAATTTCATGCATCTCTGGCCAAGAATGGCAATAATGTGTTGGAGCGCGTGACTTCATTTAAAGTGGCCAATGGAAACCTTTTTTTAATGCCTCTTCATTTATTTAATGTTTTTTGGGAAATGATTTTTGTTTTTTTATTTTTATAAAAATGATGAAATTGTTAGGGGAAATAAATAATAAATATATATATTATTAGTGATGAGGTTTGCAAAATTGGGAAGGATTAATTAATAGTTAAGGTAAACTTCATATAAATTAATTAATTAATTAAGAGTTTTTAATTATCATATGTTCATTGTACTGACTTTGAGTACAGCTAAGAGCCACACTATATATGTATAGATAATGTTTTTTTTCCCACTATGGCACTACACCATTGCCAATTCTAATAAAATTGAAAAGTTTTTATTATCCATGCAATTTACATTTCTACTCATAAATTATGTAATTTATATTAAATTATATTATCTCGTGTGCTTAGTTATATTTTTAAATATAAAGATAACAATAATTAGAATGATAATGTGGTTTAATATAGATTATATAGTTCATTTTAAGAGACATGTATCGAGTCCATAACGAAATTTTCCAATAAAATTTGCAAATGTATTAAAAATATTGCATGTCTAACATCACTCAAAATCTTCTGTAACATTTCCTGTAACATTTTCGGTAACATTTCTTGTAACATCTTATTTCTTGTAACATCTTCTGTAACATTTCCTTTTATAGTATATTTTCTCCCTTAGGATTTACCTTTTTCCCTTAGAGTTTATCTTTTATTTTGTAAGTTTTATTAATAAAATATATCAAATTAAGAGTGTTACAGATAGTGTTATAGAAAATGTTACAGAGGATCCAAACCGGTCTAACATATACTCATATACATGTTAACATAGATAAAACATAACATATATATTAGTATAATTAGTTGTTTAAATGCAAAAAACCTTACTGTGGTCCTATTTTGATGGGGTTAATATTTGTGCTGATTGTTCAATTTGTCTGATATATGTATTGATGAACATGAGAATCCGAACATGAAAGTAGCGGGAGGTGAACTCGTCACTGTGGCTATCACCTTCCTTTTATTTATCAAAAAGATGAAATAAATCTTATAAAATTTAAAATTATAAAGAAAATTATTAAAATCTCAACAAATTAATGTTTCAAATTAATCTACATTTACGTGTGCTCTAGAGATTACATTAGAAGCCTTTAGGATTAGACAAGAGACGAGGATCCTTCTTTTATTAGAAAATATGTTATAGACCAGGTTCACATTCCCATTCATAAATTGTGTGACATGTATTAAATCTATCACTCTTTGTTGTTAATTATGTCTCACGTTATAACAATAACAAAAACAAGAAATAACCAGAAAGATGATGTGGCTTAATGCAAGCCACACATAAAATAATGGTGGGATATAAATTTGGTCCATAACATAATTTTCTTCTTTTATTAGATTTTATGTGTGTTTTTCCTTGTGATTTGTGACTTATACTAAATTATTGATGATGAAAATTATATAATTTCCAATAGTAACGTGCCATTCTTAGCATTGTCAAATGGAGCGGATCGGAACGGATCGCGTTTAACCAGCACTTAAAAAGTCCGATCCAAAGTTAATTTTTTTGCAGGTCGAAAAAACATTGAATAATATCCGTCTGCAGCTAACTCACCGACCTGCAAGCTTTTTATTTTGTATTTTTGAATAAAAATCATTTTTAAACCTTAAAAATATTTAAAAAATTAATTTTATTTAAAATATTCACCTAATCATAGAATCACACTAATATCTAAATAAGAAATAAAATATTACATATAAATAACACCTATTTTTGACTAAAAATATTTTTTAACCTTAAAAATATTAAAAATTAATTTTATTTAAAAAATATTCAACTAATTATAAAATTATACTAATATCTAAATAAAAACAAAATAATTACACATAAATAATACCTAAATAAGGTGCAAAAATTTAAAACATATAGAAAGATTAATATAAAAAATGAAAAAGGGCCAACTTACCAAGTCAGACCGAATTGTAAAAGTCCACACTCAAAATGATTGATCCAATCCGATCCGAGTTAATTTTTAACGGACCTATTTTTAAAAATCTATATCCGTTCATTTCGCAACAATCCAGGTCAATCCACGAGTCTATGTCTGTTTTGATAGTGGTATTCACCCTTGGATAAAAAAAAAGACAAATAGAAAATTTAATGATTTTTCTTTTTTTAAAAAAAAATGAATCCCGTCCATAAAAGAATACATAAACCGCAAAATTATATTAAACCGCTTTATTTATGTGGTTAATATGTAATTGTTTTTTTCCCAAAAAAAATATATGTAGATTCCTTATAGATATTAGGTCCCTACTTATGACAACAAGAGAAGAGAGAGGTAAAATATTAATCATATAGTAATATAATATTTATTTCTCTATTCATAAATTGGATTTATATTATTAGAATATTTTGAATGGGAGAAGGGAAGGAAGTCAAAATCAAATAAAAGGGGAGTTTACTTTTTGGTAAGAAGGAGATGTATAAAAAGCATTATTACAGTAAAAATAGGAAAGCATTTTGTTGTTGTTGTCGAAAATCTTGATGTACAAGGATTTAGTGCTTTTATTTTTGTAAAGTTTCCTTAATCTTATGGAAGAACCCCTAAATAATGAATGCAGCCTCATTTCCTTATTGTTTTTTGTTCCCCCAAAATACCAATTTTCAACCTCAAAAGATGACAAAATTTTCACTCATCATCTCCTTTCCTGCTCCCTTGGCCCCAAAACACCTTATCTTACACTTCGGGAGTGTAACCCTTTCTTTTATCGGTATCCGAGTTAATAAATCTAACTTCAAATTATATATATGTATTTCGCAAAAGAATTTATTTTTTCATTAAAAATTTTCTTTCTAATTCAAAGTTCAAATATTTCACATTCAATACAAATTCAAGATAGATATAAATTATTTTAAAAAAATTTTAAAAAAAATATCGATTTTAAAATAAAAAACTCATAAAATATATATTTTTTTCAAATTTGTAAAATTTTTCCCATATGGGCTCATTTTTATTTTTTATTTTTTTAAAAAATAACTGAAATGAATTTTGCCCATCTAAGCAAAATTTTCTATACATTTTCGCCATAATGGGCGAAACTCGATCCAGAAGCGAAAATTTTTTTTGATAGTTTTTTTACTTCAAAATCGATATTCTATTACAAAAAATCTTCAAAATGATCAATATCTATTTAAATTTATGTTGAATGTAAAATATTTGAATTTTTAAATTAAAGAGAGTTAGGTTAGAGAGATTCATTTTTATGGGAAAGAATAACTTTTTTCGCTATACATATAAATTTTCGAGTTATGTTTATTAACCCGCATTTTGTTATACCATAATGTTACGTTCTGCACCTATAAGGTTAGCAGTACTCACGGTCTATTACTTGATAATCGTCCTCGTTATGCCAAAAATTATATTTCAAACGTTTCATACATATTTGAATCTATACTTATATAAATACAAACATGTTATACTTACATAAAATAATCAATCAATACATCAAACAAGTTGATCAAAGTGTTCCCTTAGTCATGAGAAAATTGTTTATATTATTCTTTCATTCCCATATTTATTAAAGGTCATTTTGCAACTGCCAAAGGAAATGATTCTCAATTTTTCTTTTTGCTTCCAGAAACATACACATCTGATTATCATTCTCCTTTCTCTCATCCCATCCCACCCCATGCTAACTAAGACTTACTCAATTAAAATTTTATTATTTCATATTATTAGAAATAAATAATTCAATTATAGATGATTATTGATAACTCAAATAGTCATCAGTTAAAGTTAATCGCCTCAACTCTTATCACTCAGATGAAAATGCAATTGTAGTTTGCAAAACAGCTCATGTATAGCTGCAAGATGCCAAATAAGTTAAAGAAGAAGAAGAAGAAAAAGCCAAATGAAGTGCAAGTAGGCATTCATCCTTAGAAGAGAAGAGTAAATGGGGATAAAAGGATATGCCATAAATGGGACCAGAGAACCTACCAGAATAAGCATCTTTCTTATTCAAAAAGATCAACTTTTCCCACCTGCCTGCCTCCCCTCTTCATTTCCACAACAGGCCATACTCCCCAAGCTTCAATCTATTTGCCGTCTAAACATACTTCTTTTATTCTGATAAATCAAAAGAGTATTTAATAAAAAATTTTCACATATATCCCTATTTACTTTTATAGAGATAGTACAATCTAATAAATGCTTAGATATAATTCAAATAAACTCATTCAATTAAGACAATCTAATCATTTTCTTGTGTTATGTCATAAGATAACAGATAATTAGGACAACAGATAAATTGAAACGAAAAGAGTACTAACAACAGAACAAAGACACGCCCCAGCATGAACAGAACGCGACAAGCTTGAAGAGAGAGGAGGAGATACGATGTTAGTTGTTGACTTGAGTTCTATATAAGACATTAAGAAGTTGGTTGCATGCTCTCTACCATTTGTTGTTTTAGTTTCTTGACTTGGAAGATATGATATTATGTGTGTATATATATATATATATATCCAATGCAACAGTTTTCAAGTCTAAAACCTCAGCAACCAATCTTTCCTGTGCAAAATACTAATAACTTTTGATTTCTTGACAACACATCAGCTAAAGAGGTCATAATCAAAATAATGGACTGATAAAACATTGGCATAAACAGAAAAGATATCAAATTGTTGTCAAGAAACAAAAGGCATCAACAGTTCAGACAATTGCTTCAACAACCTAATTCTACTGTGCAATCTTACATCAACAGTTCAGAAAATTTCAGAAAAATGAATATCGAAAATTTGATGCCTACCCTATTTCAGCACATAAAGAACCTAGAGCCTCATATTACGATGATTGTAAATATATGAAAGCAACAACTGGAACATTGCATTTAGGATGCTACGCTGGCAGATAAAAACTGAGGCATGAAGCAAGTTGAAATTTTGAGATTTTTTGTTTACCATGCCGTTATACTTTGTCTTGGAAAAAGAATGAAAGCATGCATGAAAGAAAATTCAAAAGTCTCCTAGATTCTTACAAGCAAATTCAAAAGAGTCTTCCATATTATTACAAGCAAACCAAGTCACTATCAGCATAAACTGTACCGAATCAAAGGTCACTATCAGCATAAACTGTACCGAATCAAAGGTATCCACCCAAAATTAGTAAAGAACGTCAACGCAAAGATTCCCAAGGGCCATATCAACAGTATATAATGACATACCTGGCAGGGATGGACCAATTAAAGTGATAAGAAATACAGGAAGTCTTCTGCCACTGATCCAGCAGTCACAATCTGCAATTGAAACTCTGATACCAAAGTTAAGGTTGTGTCATACAGCTGAGGGTCAAGAAGAAAAGAAAACTCAGGAAGACTTTTGCCACCGATCAAGCTGTCACAATCAAAGTAAGGTTGTATCATACAGCCAAGGATCGAGAAGAAAAGAACCAGTGGAAGAGTGTATAACCAAAAAGTGATTATTGCACTTGTTTCTCTACTAACTGGCAGATCCACATTAGCTATACATACAATCCAAATTACAAGCTCAAAGTTAGAAGCATATCCAGCAATAGCTTTTGGGACATGTACCTAAAAGTATGTCAAAGGACCTTATTGGCACAGTATTATTACACATGGCAGTCCCCAGAATCAGGAACTTGAGAATCTTCAGTAGATGCATTAGTGTTACAATTCAATAATGCTTAGTGATTAAAGTGAAAATTACCAGCTCCATATCGATACTAGGTTATAGTTTTAAGTTGAGGTTTTGGCAGACAGCAGATGAAGCAGCATCCTATTGGGAAGAAACCAAGTCTGTGGTGGCCAAATACTATAACAGAATGCCCAGTGACTGACTTGGAAACTACAGCTCATTCTTGTTCTTTGGCATCCAGAGGATCCCAGAGTCAGGGTCGGAAATTAAGTCTCACATTGGCTTCCGATAAAGATTTTATGGGTTTGGTGTCCTGCCGCCAAGAACCTAACCAATATTCTTTGATCCTCTGCGCTGCAGTGGCAATTCAATGACAATTAAGAAATAACATCTTTCAGATTCCCTGATATATTGAACCTCTCCGTCCATAAGCTTCAAAATTTTTCTGCACATGCTTAGCCCCAGCCCTTCTTGAGTCACCCATCGACTGCTATTGAACATATCCTGAACCACTTCAGGTGGAAGTCCTTCACCAGGGCACACAATCCTACGTGAGAACGGAAGTTATTAGTTACTAACTGATATATCTTATTTTATTTGGTACAAGGAGAGGAGCAGGGAAGGGAAGAAAAAGAGAAGCAGTTATATATTAAATTTTAGTTAGATACAGTTTGCTAGTTGGCGTCTTCACTCCCAATTTTTCCAATTTCAGAGGGGAGTAAAAGTTGGGAAAGAAGTGGCCAAGACCAGTTGAAGTTCCACTTCTCACCCTTCATACATTCCTTACCATTAAAGGAGAAGCAAGGCCATTTTTTATTCTTTCCTAATTACGTAAAATGAGTTAAATATAACAAGAAAACGTAACACACAATCTATTCTTGCCAAAAATGATTTGTGTACACATTCAACATGAATTTGACATAAGTCAATAGTGCATGCCACCAACAAACATTCTTTCATGAAAATACAGTACCACCGCAGAAGGCTGAAATATCATATACAACTCTTGGTGCAATTCCCATACCCAACTTTCGTGGAAAATATTATATTGCACCACACACAAGGGTTAAGTTCATATGTACACTTATTTATTTAATTCTAATTGACGAGTGCATAATATAATACACATCCCATATTAGGATAAATATGTAAATCATGTGTCTTATGAAGTTGAAAGTCGAAATTATAGTTCTTATTCCTCGTTTCTTTTTGTTTCTGTTAGCTTTCAGGCTTTGAAGTATCAAATTCCTGCAATCTAATCCTACACGAAAGGAGAATAATCAACTACCCTTCCCCAAGCCTACATAGGATAAGCTTTGTTTACAATAGAGTCAGATCGAGTTGAAGTCAGGGTTTATCTTGAGTAAGCCTCACTCAAAAGTTATTCTGCCTTTCGGAGTTACTTCTTTGTTGCTTAAGCTTAACAAACTCAGGCCTTTAGATAAGAGATGAGCATATTGTAAAAGTATAACAATGAACGAACAATAGAGAAATAAACTAATAGAAACCTACCTGAATTCAATGTGAACAATGTTTATCCCTGCAGAAATTTGCTTCAAACTTGGCCGAAGTTGAATTTCCACCCATCCTTCTGGAGAAGGTGCACAACGCACCATATTCAACAAAAAATCTGCCAGGACTTGCTGGATTCTTACTTGATCACCACAGACTGCTAGCGTTTTAATTTCTTCTGGAATATCACGTATCAATTGCAATCCTCTTTCCCTCAATAATAACATGACCTGGCTTACGACAGCATCAATTACACTTCCAAGTAAAAATTCTGACTTTTCAAGCTCAATTGAACTGCAAAATAGCAGATAATGTTCAGTTAGAGCCTTAAACCAACGTATCAGACACACTTGTAAACAGAGTTTGCTCAAATAGTGATTAGAACTATGAAAAACTTCGATAGAAATCCTTAAATTACATATTAAAATAGGGGCACAGAATTTGCTGAATATATGACTATAATAAGAGAATTAGCTTCCTCGGAAACTATACTCAGGAATGGGAAACTAGAAGCAAACTGGACATGATTGTTCATGCATATGTGCCAAATACAACACGAGAAAACATGCATACACATAGGACCACATAAGTTCTGAATTTGTAAGGAATAGCACAATGCAATCATATCATTTCTGGAAATAATTGAATAAGGAAACTGAAATGACAGAAGACATTCAGCAGTCCTGTTCCAAATGTATATTCCTAAGCTTATAGAATAAAATTCGTAAAGTGCTGGTGTAGAGAAATTTCACATGGTTACCAAGGAACATTTTTATAATTGTTGAACAGGAACAACAAAATTTTCATCTTGACTTCGGAAAGAACACAGTAGATGTGGTAAGTATGTGAACTACATCAAAACTTTATTTAAACAGGGTCTTGAATGACAAGAAACTTACCCATCCTCGAAGTTTTCCAGATCAACGTCTTTGATAATCTTTAACATCTGCTTTTCACAAGCGGAACTTGTTTCAAGAAACTGCCTTTGATTTTCTGTCAAATCCGTGGCTTCCAAGAGTGAATTGGTAAAACGTATGCCACTTAATGGATTCTTTATTTCTTGACAAATGTAGGCCAACTCTTTCATCCTTGAAAAACATTTTTTTTCCTGCTGCCTCTGGAGTTTCAAAGCTTGCTGCAACTCAGGACTTGCAATCTGCAGGAAACAAAAGGCTCCAGTAATCTGGCCATCCATATTAACCCTCTTATTCGCTGTCAACAGAGCTTGCACATATTTCCCATTCCGGTCGAAAAATGAAAAGGGAAACTTATCAGCATCCTGCCCACCAATGGCATTATGCAAAACAATCATGAACTTGGTCATCGCATCCGGACCTTTCAGCCGACAGCAACTGCCAAAAATTTCCCCAACTAACATCTTTCCAACGACTTCCCCTCTGCTCCAGCCTGTGAGCTTTTCCATTGCTGTGTTCCATTCAGAGCAACAAGTGTTCTCATCTGAAGCAAATATAGGCGGGATCAATGGGTTGAGGCTATGTACAATGGCCTTGTAATCACCTTGGATGTGAATGAATTTGTCCATTACCACTTTCTGACCGGTAACATCCTGACCTACAAAGCAAACCCCAACTATGTTATTTGTGTAGTCCTTGCTAGAGCAAGCATTGACTACCACAAAAACAGCCTTTTTGTGCTGTTCGGTTCCAAAAGTCTTCAACTTTATCTCGACATTCTTGTCTTCTTCCCCTGCATCAGAAAACTCAAGTGTCAAACCAGTTATTAACAATAAAATGTGATATTCATACAACGATCATAGACATGATTCTCAAAGCATCTTCTGTGATACTATGTATTATTCTCCAATATGTTCAGATAGTCAAATTCTTTGATACCAGATATATGGGTTTCACAACTGAACTATAGAAATTAAACACTTAGTAACTTTTAGTTGATGCTACAGTTAATTCAATCATGATTCCATGTCGAGCACAAACCTAAGCATTAGTTTAACAGAAACTATAAAATGAGAAGACAACAATAATTAGTATACAAATCTTCAGAAAGAATGAAACAAGATAGCATGCACCGAATATATGATCAGTTTATTTCTTCTTCCTGCAGATAACAATGAATAAATCAAATATGCAACTGTCAAGGCTTCAATACAGTCCAGTTCACTCATACGAGATCAAATAATTTATGGAAGGACATGCAAAAGCGAAAAAACTTCTTGATTCACAGTGGCACTATGTCATTCGTAATTCTCATCTGTGCAAAACAAGCCAACTTTTCTCTGCTGAAGCTATAGTGATTCTATGGCGTCGCTTATTCCTTTAAGCATGCTACCCCTGACCGCTATCATGCTGACTTCCTAGAAAGTTAGAATTTTCCATAAGCTGCTATTGTTAAATAAGAAAAGGTTATGTTCTCTCAATAGAAGGAAACGGAAATGGTCAAACTCTAGGGTAGGGGCCAAGTAACTAGAGATCTCACTCAGGAATCAAACTTGGTTATAATTACAAGTACTCCAGGAAAGGGAATGGCAAGGCTTCTGTGCAAGTGTGAAAAGAGAAAAAAAAGCACATTGAGGAAATAAAAGCCCATATCTTATCTTTGGAGTGGACTTACTTTGATCCTTGATCCTAAGATGCCCTATTTGCAATCTTTTTTTTTTTTTTTCTTTTCTTCCTTAATATCTAATTCCAAGAAAACCCGAATACAACAAAACTATAGAGTAAACCACAAATGGCGTAGCCAAATACCAGGTACATGCATAATGAGGACAATGTTGTAACATTTAAATAAATTAAATTGGTGAAAGAAGACTACCACTTAAAGCATGGACCAGAAGCTTGTCAGCAGTTTCTTCAGACTCTTTATGAACAAGATCACGGACCAAGGATTTTCCCATTGCTTCTTCAACTGATAATCCTGTCAGCTCAGCTATCTTTGCATTCCATCCATTAATCCGGCCTTCAACATCTACAGCAAATATTGGAGCTGTTGCAGTCTCTATCAATCTAACCATTTCCCTGGCAACAGAACTGAGCTCATCAATACCTTGCAACTCAAGGTCACTCGATTGCTTTTGAACAACTGCTTTAGAATTGGTTCCTTCAGCATCCTTAAATGAATCTCGCAGTATAAGCTGCAAGGAGTGAATTGCATCCATTTCAGCAGTTTCCCAAGGTGAACTTCGACTTTTGACCACTTCCAGAAATGCTTTAAATGAGGAACGTGGATGCATCCTCTGTCCATCATCTTTGTCCTCCGGGTGATGTTTTGCACCACCCCATTTAATCTCTTTCGCAGTGTGGGAGCGGAACCAGAACAAGAAATCTGTTGAAGTAATATAAGCTACAGCCATCCCACAGACTGCATCACCGAGTGCAGCAGCCCCAGGGTAACCTGCATCAGCCAAACTGTCGGTGCTCAAGCCCGTCGAGTCTCCATGGTAAGCCAATAACCAGTCCACAATATCTTTTATCTGTGGTTCAGTAGGTGTCACTCCCAAAGGATAGTACTTCCCCTGATAGTACAAGGCAGCACCATCACACTTAACAAGGTCCACAATGCTGGGGCTCTGTGTAACAATTCCAGTTGGAGAATCTCGGAGGAGCATGTCACACAATAACGTTTGTGTCCTCAAAACATGCTTCTCAGCCAGCTGCAATGCCAACTGCAACTCCATATTTAACTGCAGGCCAAAGGCTTGCATTAGAAACTCACAAGCATAACGCAGTGGGAATGGGATGCAGCGAGCACATGTGTGGTGGCCAACAACCAATCCCCAAAGTCTCGTTGAATTCCGTCCCCCACCACCATCCTCTTCATTTCCATTAATAATAACGGCCAGAGTTAATGAAGCAATTGAGCCCATATTTGCCATGTACTGGGCGTGGCAACCATGGGGTGCCCGAAGTGTTGAACCAACTAAACAAAGAGGCTGCATAAGCGATTCATCCTGAAATACCTGAACTGGGGTGGAATGGCAATCCACGATCATCCTAACTCTGTTCTGCTTAAATAGAAACCTAGATGCCTGAGGAATGTCTGTGGCAGGATAATGCAGCCCAATATAAGGTTCTAAATCTGGTCTCTTGCTCTCAGCCACAACCTCACCATGCTCATCTTCATGAAACTTATACACCATGACCCTGTCATATCCCGTAAGCTCCCTCACACTTTCCACAACTGTATCGCACAAAAGCTTGATATCCCCACCTGGGAGTGACTGTAGATGTGAAATTGCCCTCACTGCAAGCTTCTGAGACTGAACAGCCCCAGCAATTGACAGAGCAGGGTCTTCTGCTCTAGAAGGCTCCAAATCAATAACAATCCCAACATCAATCCTATGCAGAATAGCATAAAAGGGTTTCCCAGAATTCTTTGAATGAATCCAAATTGGATTCAACAACGTGATTTCTCGCGCCCCAAACGCCCTCTCCAGCAACACGGAGCTAGAAGGAGTGAAAAGGGTCCTTACATCAGTCCCAATTGAGAGGATCTCAGGCCTCTCAAGACTCGGGACTGATTGTGGAGTTAAACTAAGCATTTCACGAGCATTTTCACTATAACCAATGACCCTAAAAGAGGCTTCATCTACAGCTATCATACAACCAAAGGGTTGAATGTGCCCTCCTCGTTGAATTTTAGACAAATAAGCAGTGATTTGCTGCTCGGGAACAGAGTGGTTAGTAGTATTCCTAACAGATTCAGAATAATCAAACGATTTACCAGACTCGCCAGATTGCTCAAACACAGCATGTAGTCTTGCATCAACTGTGAATTGCGCCACAGCCTTGCTCACTTGCTCCCTATTGCTAACGTTATGACTTGTACCTACACTTTGAGCTCGATTTTGAGCTCGAGAGTGATTATGGTGACGAGGGGCATGCGATGATGTTCTGCTTCCTGAAGCCATTTCTTCCTCTTGTCTACTCATTGTGCTTTCTGTGGGAGTTTAAATTAGCATCCTCTTCAAATTATGGCGAAAACATGGCGCAGTAACCCAAATTGATACCTAAGGATTGAGAATTTCTACAGAAAAAAAGGCTGCGTCTGACAAGGGATCATAATTTGAAGGGATTTTTTCGCTCAAGTGTTTTTTTTACACACATGATAGAAAACAAATACATTAAAAACCAAGCACTTGGCACAGGCTCACAGCTTAAAAAAAATGACCTTTTCTTTCTTTTTTTTCTATTTTAATTTTATTTCTTTCTTTTTTTTTTTTTGATAAATAATTTTATTTCTTTCTTTGAATTGTCTTAATTAGAGTTGTAAACGAGCCGGTCTTATATGTACTCGCGCGTGTTTGTACCCGTTTTTATCGGGTAAGGTTTAAATTTTATATCTGCGGACCCGTACTCTATTATTTATACTGCTATATGGGTCTGGGCCGGGTATGGGGATGTCCAAACTCGTATACCCGTATTAATAAAATAATATATATTATATATTATATTAAATGGAAGATATTAAATATATATAGAAAGTTCTGGTTGAGTGCTTAGGGAGGGGAAGCTAAATTCATATTAGCTTGGCAGCACAAGTTCAAATCCTGCCGCTAAAAATATGGATTATGACAGAAAGGAGAATCTTTTTATTTATTTTTCTTTTTCGTTCTCTATCTTATATGCTAGTATTTGACTTATCTATTAGGGGTCTATATCCCTATTCATTATGTATATGTTAAATGATTGTATTTGTTAAAATAAATGTTGAGGAGATTATATTAATTATGTTAAAATTTTTAATTTAGGATTATACATTATTTTATATATTTTTGTTTAACAGGAAAAAAAATAAAAAAAATATCATACGGGTATGGGTTACCCTACCTGGACCCTGGAGGGTCGGGTTTGGGTCCAAAATTATATACCCTGGAGGGTATGGGTCCGGGTCTGGGTCCAAGTTTAACTATAAGGGTACGGATTTGGGTCTGGGAATACCTTGAGGGTCTGGACCCGTTTACAGTCCTAGTCTTAATGCATAATCATATCCGTTTTTTTTTTTTTTTTCAGTTTTGTATTTTTCTAATTTTCTTTTATTCAAATGTGGGTCTTTATCAAACTTTTTACCTATATCCAAGGAATTCTTTGAAATTTTGATACAATCAAAGTTACAAGTCTTGAATGCTATTTTTGATATACTCGTAAAGTTGATAGTTGATTTTGAAAATATTCGAAGAATATTAAATATGTATTAATTTATTTTTATTTTATTTTTTATACTCGTTCATAAAATATTGAAGATTTGTCTTTTATCAACATGTGTAATTTATTTTTTGTTATCTAATGCAACTAACTACTCAATAAAAAAAAATATAAGGGAGAAAAAACTGCTTCTAACTCAAAATTTATATACATTATATTGATGTCTCGAATTTAAAATCTTTTAATAGGATAATAATTCAGGTTAGTAGAATTACACCAATCAAATTAAGATTATTTTGAAATAAAATATTTATTTTTATGTATTATAAATAGTCCTAAAATGGTACACAATATTCTTCAAGATATTTTTTCTTCATTTAGATACCCTATTGAGCTTAGAAGAAGAAGAAAAAAAAAAAAAAAAAGGGAGTTGCATTGGATTGATTTTGATTTTGGTACATTGAACTTGGTGGATTTTCAATTGAATTTTGGGACCTCACTCACTTTTACTCAATTGTGACTTTTATTTAAATGTAAATATCCAAACAACTGATTTATTTATTTATTTTTATCCATCAAGTTGCTTTTGAGATATATATGCTGGGATTTGACACCCAGAAACTATTCTTAATCCATGATCGAGACATCAGAGTAAAAACTTATTCCTGATCTAAATGCGGAATTCGCTTTATTAGAGGTATCCTGTGCTGGCATAGGCATAGCATAGACTTTCTTAGCCACCTTTAGAATGTCACATCTAGGAGTGTAAATGAATCCAAATGCTCAGAGTACTTATAGTGAAATATAAACCCACACCTGTGAGTACAAAAAAAAAAGCAGTTGTGGTCTTGGCCTAAAGAGCATCAAGCAAACACAAGGACAATTCCAAAGTGAACAAAATAATATACATATATATATATATATGTCTATTCCCTTTCAGATCACACCCCCTCCACGTGAACAAAGAACCATAATTGAGCCCCAACAATAATAATAATAATAATATACTATCATTTCTTACCCCCTTCCCTTATTCTCTTGTGTTGTTTTTTCTTCACTTGCCCTTTGGCCTATTTCAAGTTTCAACTCAGAATGGAATATATCTAAGCATAAGGCATATATTTATTAGATGCTGTAAGATATTACTCGGGACGCGACAAAATTTACTCACTACATTCTTTTACCAATAAAATTTATTCAGTACGCACCTTTGAATAGTAACGATAGATTCCCTTGTCAACAAAAGAACAGATGTTGACGTTATTGGTTGGGTATTTCAAAAGTTAAAGAATGAAAAGACATATCTTTTCCAAAAGTGAAAAATAGATGGATAAAAAAATTGCTCTATGGAATAGATGTCTGAATTTGGTACAACAACACTCACTAGTTATTTCTTCCTTAGGACACTTCAACAAAGATCACTAATAATCATTTATCCTTTTTGCCAACTTGGGGGGGTTAAAGACTTACAGATATAATTTGCCTTCTACATGCTCATTTAGCATAACACTAGTCTAGACTGGATAATCATATCATCACAACAATTTGATCATAAAAATACTTTGAATGAAATGATATAGCAGAGAAAGCGAATGGCAATGCCACTTTTACTATTTGGAACATCTTCTTCACTTGGTGTACAGAACGTCTTCCCATGGATGACGGTATAGTGGCTGCTTCAATCTCTTCTGATCAAATGTATGCCTGAATATCAAAGTATATGTGAATCAGAAGAAGGAATTGTTGAAAATGGTGGACGAATTTATAAAACAACGTTTGAATCTTACCCGATGAGACCAATGGAACGGGCAAGAACAAAGAGTCCATTCAGGTAACCAATCTCAACAATCTCATCAATTTCTGCCTTGGTGAACAGTCCACTTCCAGATAGCAGATCCAGGAACAAGGAACCAATGGCACCATCAACGTTAAGGACAAGGTTGTTTGCTTTTGAAAGTGTATAGGTTTCAACCTGGACTGCATACTCCATGTACTTCACTGAAGGGAAATTCTCGCGTGCATAACGTTGTAGCAGTAGTACTCTCTGATCTCGGTTGTCTCCTCTCTTGATTCTTTTCCATAGAAAGAAAATACAGTTGCCCGGATTAATATTTGAAGAGGCAGAATCAAATTTATCACTCGTACTAAATTTAGCTCAAACATGAGAGGAATATCTACCAGCCATTAATTATACCCAAGCAAGAAAATCTTCAGTGCATACAAGCTTAGTAAATATAAAATGTTTCTAACCTGTGTCCAATTCCTGGTACTCGAATGCCTTTCTTTTTCATGCTTTCCACAAATTCGTAAGGTGTAAGACCCTGCAGATATAGCATTGGAACTACAAATCAGCAAACCTAAATGCCAGAGAAGCTAGAAATCAGGTTCTCTTTTTTATTAACTAATCATAACAACTCACCCTATCGTAAGCATCCTTGAAATATCGCGCAGCATCATCAATAGCCCCACCGAATCGTGGACCAATAGTCAACAGACCTGTTTCAGAAAGCAAACTTCAACATTCCTTATCTTAAATAAAAGTCAAGTCCATTCATTTTACTGGAACTTAAGAGTCTCTAGTGTACTATGTATCTTCAAAATTATTACTATTTTCTAATAAATTAAGAAGGAATGAACAGGTTATAGACATACCAGAAACTAGACTGGACACCAGGTCTTTTCCAGCCCTGGCAGTTACAATGGTGTTGTGAGCTCCAGATACACAGGGACCGTGATCAGCACAGAGCATGATGCAAATCTGTTCAAGTGAATAGCATCGACAATAAGGGGAACACACAAGTGAGATAGAATGCCAAATGAGTTGATGCAATTGAGATATGAAAGTTCAGTTAAAAAAAAACAAATTTAATAAAAGAAACAATTGAAAATTTGAAGTAATAACTAACCTCGATAAAGCGTGTGCAATATCGGGGAAGGCTGCGTTTAAACCACAAGAGGGAAATAACATCCCCCACACCCAATCCCTGTTCAACAATGGAGGACATGGGAACTCCAGCATAGCTTGGCTCCTCACCTGTTAGATACAGTGGATGTTAATCCAGGAATTTGGTTTTCCACCAACTAATCAACAGAATTTGCAGCACAAACTAAAAGTTTCATTTCACACCTCTATCATCAGAGATTGTGGAAATTATATGAGTAGGAGCTCGGACTTTTCCACTCTTAATTGCTGTGTTAAGATCCTCAGGAATTTGTGGAGGTGTTATTTCCTTTACGGCACTTATTTTTCCTTCACCAGCCTATTACAATAATTATACTTTCAGTTAAACAACTGATAAAGGAAAAAGGATGATGCGTGAGCAGAAAATGCAAAGTAACTTTTTGAAGGCATACCAACTTATCAAAAGTATCTTTAATAGCACCCTCAAATGCTTCATATGAAGTAGGAACAACAGCGCCAGCTTCCCTGAGTGCTTGATTCTTTGCCTGTGCAGACTCCATCTCACCACCACTTTTTGCACCCTAGTAGACATTATCAAACAAAATCACTGTTAGCTGCCAGTCGGAGCAGTGATGCTCCAAAGCATTTGAAATTCCTCTTGGTCAACCTCGTAGCCAAAGAAACCAAGAAAGTAAAACAAAATGGCTACAAGAAAGTTTATGTGCTTACAGAACAAAAAGATTGAATAAAGATTCAAAAGTTTACCGCATGACCAAATTGTACTTCAGACTTGAAAAGCCTTGCACAAGTGCCACTAACCCAAGCCACCACAGGCTTGTTAATTTTACCCTGTTTGAGGGCCTCAACTAGGGAATATTCATCTCTCCCACCAAGTTCCCCAAGAACAACGATCATTTTAACCTAAATTCAAAGAGAAAGCCAGGATTAAGAAATACTTTAAGTGAATAAACCAGAACAAAAAAAGAGGGAAATTTATCAGCTTAAATAAAGAATGAGCAGCTCCAACCACATGGAGAATTGTTTTTCCCTTTTGGCATGCCAAAGCATCCATTCATTTGATTGGACAGAAGAATACAGTGCAGTTGAATTCAGTCAAACCCCAGCCAGATTCAGTTAAGAACATTTTAAAAGCGAAGGTATCACTTCGTCTACATCCAGTCTCAGCAAAGATTATTCTGCTTTGGTAGTGGTATTTAAGTAATCATTAAGCATCCATTCATTTGATTGGACAGAAGAATCCAGTGCATTAGGAACCGCAGCCAGATTCAGTTAAGAACATTTTAAAACCAAAGGTATCACTTTGTCTACATCCAGTCTCAGCAAAGATTATTCTGCTTTGGTAGTGGCACTTAAGTAATCATTACAACAACACCCCCCCGCAAGTAAGAACTATTAGTCCTTCTGGACTAATGCCCAAGAACAAAGGGTTCTGAAATAAGGTAACTTTTGAAATAAAACACCTCTTATACCCTTACTAAATAAGGAGAGAAATAGAGTGAGTGAAATTAGATGGGTACGGCTGGAAGTTACGTAATAAATGTTCATTGAAAGGTGTAAAATAACTTTTTTTTTTTCACTCATCTTCTCCCTAAAAGGAATTATATTTATTATCAGAGGGAGTACTGCACAATATAACTCCTACTTTTAAGCTTTTCAAGTCACACTTTACATTTCAAGAGCAAGAACTTAAAATGTATACTATTATGCTAACAGCCTTAGAAGGAGAACTACATAAAGATTCAATAACATCCAAGATTCAGGTTTTGTAGCCAACCTCTCAGAAACAAGAAAACCCCAATAGAGTTAATTCTCCCCTTCGACAGGGGCATATCTAATCCGAAGGAGGATAATTTACCTGAGGGATGTTATTAAACCGCAACACATGATCAGAGAGGGTGGAGCCCGGAAAAACATCTCCTCCGATAGCAATACCTAAAAAACAAGAAATTTAAAATCCAATCAATATCCAATCCCAAAAGCGAAAAAGAGATGTATATTAGCTTGGGGGAGAATTTAAATAACCTTCATAAATTCCATCTGTAACACGAGCAATTGTATTGTACAATTCATTTGACATGCCACCCTGTATAGAATAAGTATTGTTATCCTAAACGAGCCAAAAGATAATTTAGTACTAATCTTGCACTCGATATCCCAGAAAGGGAACTTGCTTCATTCATGTGCATGCAAAATTTTGACCAATCTGACGTAAGAACATGATAAAAAGTGAAAAGACACATGAGCCAACGACAGACAGCAGAATAGAAACTAGTGTTTTTTGTTTTTTGTTTTTTTGGTGGGGGGGGGGGGGGGGGTGTGGAGGATGGTAAAAGAAACTAGTGTCCATTTGAATGTGAAGGTAACATGAGTAAAGCACCCTAACAGTAGAGAAAATATCTGAAGGGTTACATACAGATTTGGAGACAAAGCCAACAGATCCAGGTCTGTACAGCTTGCATTGAATTATATTGTCAATTGTTCCAGCCGTATCACCAATCTTAAAAGCTCCAGCTTGGATACCTCCAACCGTAGCTGGTCCAATAACAACCTGAAATCAGATGTCACTATAATCAGACATGCATACAAGATTTACGTTCTATACCACCAACAGCAGATTTTTTGCATCTGACCTTATTGTTTGCCCGGGCATAAGCAATCAGCTGCTTGGTGTCTGACTCAGGGACACCTTCAGCTATAATGGCCACAACTTTAATGGTCGGCTGCTTAAGGGCAGTCATTGATGAAGCAGCAGCACTGGAATAATATTAAAGCTAGGATCAATTAAGGTACTTCCATTATTCAGCTTTCTAGAGATAAAAAGATTCGGAAAGCAAACCTTCTAAATGATGCAAAATTTATGAAAACATCAGCAGTGGGGTGAGCAGCACAAGCAGCTTCAACACTGGAGCAACAGAAAGTCAATAAAGAAAGATCAGGTAATCTTGCACTCAATAAAAATAAGACAAATTTAACATGGCACTTGCCAAATAGAGGAATGTCAGCTTGAAACAACATTACGAACTGAACTAGATAAATCAATTTCTCGTGTGCAATGATGTAACAGTAGTTGTTTATAGAAGACTGTACGATAGCTAAGACATTAAAAGATCGAAATATAAACATGATATGCTCAATAACATGATATTAACAGAGACATTGACATTTCATAATTAACAAGCGCACAAGTGCTTTCCAACATGAAACTTGGACCTCGTGGAATGGTCCACCGTATGGGTCCTCTAAAAACATCAAAGAGGTTTTTATCATAGTAAGAGATGATGATTGCGACAAGCAAACCTGGCAAACAATACATAAACTTATACATGGCATAACAAGAAGAAAAGAGGGACCCACGTGGAGTGTACTGGGATTGCAATTTCCTCCTGTCCAAAGAAGAGTTTCTGAAAACCTTCTGAACCAGGGTTTATTATACCAGCAACAGAAGGTGTTTCTCTTCCTGTATATAAAGAGAACACATTCAATGAATTCCAATCAAAATACATATAGGTAAAACTACCATTTTATTATAGATTATGCTCCATGTGGAGTGGCACTACAGACAAGTGAAAAATGGTATACGAACCACAAAGGAAGTCAAAATCAAGCATCCGTTGGATTGGGAGCTGCTTATAATTATAAAATAATGCTTGTGTGGTCTTGGAGAAAATCTGTCCGGTAGCCATGGTGTTGGCTCAAATACCTGCTGCTTGAATTACATGATCAGAGTTAGAAGAAAAAAAAAATCAATCGCCTTGATTGTCTATATTAATAGAATAAACAATGCATTAACAAGATGCAGACTTAATCCCTTAATTCTATTGTACAAGAAAAGATCACAGCAAACTAATTAGTCATTTCTAACTCCAGGAAACTGATTCAAACAAATGCAAAGATTTTTAAACAAAGCCATAAAACTCTATTAAAAGTAAATACTTTATAACTCTTTGCTTTTGTGCTAATAAAAACTCATTTTCAGCAAAGTTAGATCTGTGCGGATCTTTTATTGCTGAAATTAAGAAATTACATAAAATCTTGATAAAAGAGGATCTAAGCACCAATTAACCAAAACAGTCTGCCAAATTCAACCCCATGAAAATGTACCATATACTATAGAAGGTTCTTTCATAAAATTATACATTACTACATATATGATCACTTTGATCAAGAAATGATACTTAACCGAGCTAAACTTGAGATCCTTGTATCTAGTGATTCAAATCAGCCAAATGCACTTCAAAAATCAGCTGACTTTATTCAAGTGTAAGTTAAAGCAAAGAGATCTATTATCGACTGGCGGCTTAAAATGTTCAAAATCTCAACTAGACAACACACTGAAGAATCAAGACCGCCTAATCCTAAGTTCCTCGTAAACATCGAGAAAAAAAAAAAGACACAAACAACCAAAACAGGAGATCCAAAAAACAAGACATTCCACAAAACAAGACACGAATTGGAATCAAGAGACACAACCCCCAACAGATCCAAAATCATAACAGATTACAAGAATCTTCGGGAAGAACCTCATAAAATGCTCAAAAGGGTCGAATTACAATGTAGTTACGTATTGAAATTTAAAGGGCTTGCTTGTTTTACCTGTTTGATTCAACTTTCAACAGTCCCCAGGGCCGGTAAGAAGATCAAACGCGAAGAACGGATTGAGAGCCGAGAGAAAAGGGTTGGGATTTATATAGAAGAAATCCAGAGAGTGTTGTGGGCTATGGTTATGGAAATCTTTTCCAATTTTTTTTTTCCTTTTTTTTGAGTAGAATAACGTAGTAATGGCAGTGAGAGAGGACAGAGAAGCTAACGAAAGGAAGAGTGTCACGTGGACAAGGGTGGTAGTTAGTTCATGACTCTCACTTGAAGAAGTTTTGCCAGTAAGGATGGGGTGTTGGCCGGTAGCCGGTAAGAGGTGGGGTGGATGGTAGGTGTATGGGACTGTTTGGCTTGACTTTCTTTTTTTCTTTTCTCTTCTCCCATATACGTGGATGGACTTAGATACCCATCTCCCATAGAAAATATAAATCATTTTAATCAATTTATAAATCATTTTAAAATTGAATGGTCAAAATTATAATTATTTTTTTACATATTTAAATATGTATTTATTATTTATTTTTTAATTTTACCCTTTTAAATTTATTTATTACCTTCTTTCTTCTTTTTTTTCTATATTTATTAAAATAAAATATAAATCTTTATCTTAAAAATTGTATTGTTTTCTTTATCATTTATCTTTGTGCAAAAAGTCAAAAAATGACTTATATTTTTAAACAGAAGTAGTAGGTTTTAAACCAATACTTTTAATGAGCCGTGTTTATAACTACGTATGTGCTCGATCTAAAATGATTGAAGTTACTTCGCTTGCTTTTACGAGTGGAATAGAAAGGAAAGCATGAGTAAAGATTTTTTTATAGTTATGAGTTTTTAGTTGACAAGAAAAAAAACAAAAAAAATTATCCGTACAACTGTTTTTTTTCGTATTTCACTTATGTTAACCCCATTTTTTCTTGTTGTTTGTCTTTAAAGAAACTTTTTATGAATTAAGGACATTTAATTAGAGTATAGGGTAAGTGTATCGATCATGTTAACGTGCAGTTACCTAAATTTCTTTTATTGGTACAACTGATTTGATTGACTGAATTAGGTTCATTGAGTGCGTCTACATTTAATCTAAAGTAGAGGCATGATCGTATCCACTTATCAGCTACTGAAATAATACCGTATAATAACATGTGATTGCTTTATTTATTTTGTTCATAAATTATTATTTTAATCTCTAAAGTTAAGCTCATTTAAACAACGCTGATAATAATTTATCTATTATTATAATTCTTTATTTTTCTAAAGAACGGTTATTATAATTCTTAAAAGTACATACTTCATCAAAGTATTTTTCGTAAATTTACGATAAAGGCAACAATTGATGGTTATGATTATTTTAACGGTATGTTTTCTTCAAAAACTATAAAATTTTAAGTGTATTTGGATGAGATATACAAGAACAAATATAATATATAAATCTTAAACAATTATAAAACACACATTTAATACTTAAAATTGATTCGTTTGAGTAGGCACGACCAAATAACCGAATAGTAAGAATAATATTTGATAGTAATATCATATTTTGTTAATTGATATTTCCTTCTCTTTTTTTTTCTTATCACATTGTGATTTTAAAATAATATTTAATTAACTTTTTTCTATTATATCCTCATACATTAATACCAAATTATAATTTTTTTTTTTTTTAAACGTAAAAAAATTGATAGAAATAATAATAATAAGATAGATAAAAGTTTGAAGGACATTATAATCTAAACAAAATAATATTTTAAATTTTGAATTTTTTTAAATAGTTTGATATTTAAAATAATAAAAAAAGCGGAGAAAATAATATTTAGATAATAGTCACGAGTGTGTAAAAGATTATGGGGGATCTTTGACATGGGTGCGGTTTTTAAATTTGACCAAAAATATTTGGTCATTAATGTAAGAGAAGTTTCAAAGTCTTTCTTATGATTTATGACCAAATTTTTGGTAATGAATTACTCCTAAAATTGGGAAATTAATAAGTTTGTTTATGTATAAATATATGAATTAAAAGAGGAACAAGAATTATCATCTCAACCAACCTTGAGGTTTGGTACCTACCCCATTATAACCAACACTCCAATTTAATTTTAATTTTGCCACCGAAATAAAAGTACAAAAGGCTGGTGACCGCTGAAAAATAATTTAATATAATCAATTAATGAGTTTTTTTTTTTTTTAAGGAAATGAATTAATGAGTAAAAAAATGAACTACCATTTGATTATTCTTAAAAGCTCAAACCACGTCACTCTCCAACTGAAAATTTCATATCTCTGTAAGTGGTTTGTAAAAAATCCCGTGGAGGTACGGGAATTTTTGAGGGCCCGAGTTTCCCGCCCCATCCAATCTCCGCACAAGCAAAAATGATTGAAAAGTTTACTGTTTGAAAGAGAGTAGAAAAGTTCAGCATTTTTCTCAGTTAGTGGGGGATAACCAGTAAAGCAAAAAACAAATCCAATACAAATACTGAAAAGCTTTCATACAAATTATCGTAGAAGTTTTCATTCTGTAAATGTTGTCCATTGATTTCAAGACTGGTTCTGAACGCTATTTTTCAGTCGTATTCAAGCAGTAAGAAGACTAGTTTAGCTTTCCCTTTTTCTTTTTATTCGGTTTTTAGGGGGATTTGATCGGATTGAACAACCGGCCGGCAGCCACCCGACTAGAGGGACTAAGATTGAAGATATATAATTCCTCCAACGAGCGAGCAAATTTGGAAATGAGGGACTCATCCTACTGGATTGTTGAAATTGCCGGACGAAGCTTGACTTCCCTCTTATGGGATTAATGTATTTAACCAGAAAAATAGATTATGCTCCTGATAGGGTTAAATCTGCAGGGATCATGGAAATATATAGGCTTCCCTTCTCTTTTGAATATAACTAGCAAAAATAAAATAAAAACAATAATGGTAAAATATTAAAAGTTGAATATAAAATTCCTAAATGCTCATGTATGACTAAGTTTTAAGTTTGAATATGGTAATACATCAGTCTTAAAACCACCGGTTACTAATCAAAATATCTTATATGTTATTTTTCTTCATAGTTTCTAAATTCAATGAGTTAAAAATAGGAAAGTAAAGACTATTATTTCCAATGAAATAAAATATATAAGATATATTGGATGATTTTATCGAGTATTATTAATATCTCATTTACTCATACAATATACGAATATACAAAATGTACTGTATAGTCTACGTGATTATACCACTAACTATACTACATTCAAAATAGCGATTTAAATAATTTTTAGTATCATGATAGATAAAAAGTATACAAAATAAGTATTTAGAAATAATTTTTGGTATTATGTTTACAATTAAATAAATAATTTTATTTTACATTACCAAAAGAATCTAGACCGATTTTATAGTCTATTATCTAATAACAGATGTTTTTTTCTACTAATTAAATTTCGTTTTTCTCATTTTCGTCCTCATTTTTCAATGAATAATTGACTCATTGGCATGTGCTACACATTGTTAGAGAGAATTGCGACTTTAGTACTTAATATTGCTCCATATATAAAAAATTAAAGGCAGTGGGTTTTTAGAGGACAAAAAAAGTGCCTATCTTTTCTTCAAAGAAAGGTTTCAACCAAAAGTTCCAACAAATAAATGGGAAAAGAGTAATGTATTCAGGCCAACCTCATTTTCCTTTTTTCTTTTTTTTTTAATAATTAGGCTCTATTATATTGGAATTTAATGAAAAAATGAAAATATTTTTTGGTTTATAAAAATTAAATATTTATAAGAGAATATATAGAATTTAAAGTAAAAAATAAAATTATTTTTATTTTTAAATATCATAATTTTTTTTGTAAGATTGTATCAAGTTTTATTGAATAAAAAATGATAATGAATTAATTAAGGGTTAAAGTAAAAAAAAATTTAAAGTTAGGAGTTTGGTCAAAGTGTCAATTGAGATTCTAAACTTTATTTTTTGACAATTAGCACCCAATATTCTCTTACTTTTACAATATTATTGGAAATAAGAATATAATTTTTAAAATATTCTTTAATAGAAATAAAATTTTAACAATTTTAGTTTGAAAACTCCCCAAGTTAAAAGTTTGTCTATCAAGAACATAATTATTTAATCTTCTTGAATAATTATAATCTTGACAATTTAAATTTATATTTCTAAAGTTTTTATTCTATAAAATGATTTTAAAAATTATAACCTTATTACCTTTAATCTTTTAGATGTAAAAAATATTAGGGACTAATTATCCATAAATAAAATTCAATCGACTGAATTCTCTACATTAAGAGTTGCTTTCAGATTTAACCATTAATTAATTAATATAAGTCTTTTCTTGCATGCATAAAAGATGCATTAAAGTATTGGATCCAATAAAAAAAAAGTATTTGATTAAATATAGCATTTCCATGATTGACTTGGAAATATATTGCACAAGTCTCAACACTTGTGGACTTTGGAAAAGCTTTTTCAACACTAGTATTTTTTTATAAAAGCTTTTTTCTTGTTAGTTTGTGTATGTTGACCTATATCTTGATCAAGACAAATTCCACTAGTATATTCAAACTCTTATGCAACAATACCTTGCTACTTCTTTTTTGTCTTGAGAAAAATATTATAAAAATATAATTAATAAAAATACCTTTTTAAATATATATATTAATAACAAAGATTTGTCTAAAATGTACCTCTAAAACATTCATAAATATAAATTAATTTTTTAATTTAAAATATAAGTTTATTTAAGATTTAATAATTTTTATTAAATTTTTAAATTTTATAAAGTTTGACTATTATATATAATATATTTTATTCACACATATATTATGTTTTTATTAATATTATCGTTAGATAAACTCTAATAACAATTCATTAGAATCTTAGATTAGACATATAGCTGCATTAAATAAAAATTCCTAAAATAAAGTTTACTTAAAAGAGTAAAAGATAGATAATTTATTATGGTATATTAATTACAAGAACAGCAAATGTTGGACACTTGCATTAAACTAATGTTATGTATATGAACTTATTTATTTTTTCATTAGTTTCCAATAAAAAAAAATTATTTTTTCATTAGTAGGTGCCCTAGGCATCGGAATCAGAAAATATACTATTTAAGCATAATTTTATTGGGTATCTCATTTCATATTCAAAAAATATACTATTTTAAATCTCACATTTTCTTTTGTAAATGAATTATTTGTTTACAAAATTTAATAAGTAAAAATACAAAATTTAAAATCAAAACCCAACCCAAATATATTATAAATTTAACAGCAACATGTGAAGAATCACATCACAAGTCAGTTGTTTGGATCCAATTGATCTATGCACCACCAATTTCGAATGCTATTTATTTATTTTCTTAAAAAAATACTTTTTAATGTATTGGCGGGCTGAAAAAGATATCAACCGAAGGAGAAATCTTCCAGAAAAAAAAACTTTAGAGGAATTCCGTGCATCAAAACTATCAATTTAAGATATAAATTTTCTTATTTAAAATATAAATTTGCTTATGATTCAATAATTTTATTATTAGAGTTTTAAATTGAATTTGATTAGCCATGTTACTGGAATATATAAGTTAATATGTATTCACTTTCCAAATTTAATAAATAAATTTTTATAGGGTTCAATAACTTTTATTAATTTTCAAATTTTATAACATTTGAGTATTATATATAATTCTTTTCTGTTAATATATAATATGTTTTATTTATATTAATGTGTGTCATAATCATACAGTTTAGACAAATCATTTTAAATTTATAAGGTTTATTAATTATCATAAACTATCGTATATGGTATATTTTATCTATCATTAGACATATCCAAAATTAAAATTACACGTAAACTATTTACATTTAGCCTGTGACACCCTATATATTTTTAAGATACATTTTACATTTAGAACCATTTATAGGGTATCATTTATGTCTAAATCTGACTATTTTTAGTTGGGTAACTGATGCATTTCGGTACTGATACATATCATAATATTATTGATGATAAAATTATAAGTTTATCTATCAATCATTCAAATAGGGGTTAAGCACATCGTAAATAGTTAAAAGGTAAAAAATGTTTTAACGAAGAAAATTTAAAGTATAAGTTGGCTGAATATAAATAGTTGAGAATATTTTTGACTTTTTTTTTCAAAAATGGCACGAGTCGAGTTATTTAGGGAGTAATTTAATATTGTATGCAAGTCTAATGTTACTATTTTGAGGGTCACGTGCTCTCGAATTCTTTTCAAATTAATCAATGATTTTAGGAATACAAATTAGTGATGTCGGCTTATAAGCCCCAAGAAAATGTTTGGTTTTAAGCCCAATTTTGTTTATGAAGGCCACTGATGTCCATATACCATTACCCGTTCCAAAGGCCCACCCGAACTGGGCACTACAAAGCGATAAGTGATCTGTATATACTAGAAATTCCCAGTCAATCGATAAAAAGAAACTCAAATGGCGTCGGCGATTGTGAGATCTGGACTCCGTTCCGCCCTGCGCGGCGGCGCTTCTCGCGGTACTCCCGCTTCCAAGAGGACCTTCTCCTCCTCCAGCCATCACGATGAAGCTGGTAAAGCTGTTTTTTTGTTGTTTATTTTGTTTTATAATTTTGGCTGTTTAGCTGTTTATCTTGTTACTTGTGTTGAATCGTTGATCTCTCGATAAATGACAATTTTTTTTTTGGTAATTTTTTCGTTGTTTGCGGATATATAAACGATATTATATTTCTGGTTGAATAATAAATCAGCTGTTTTGATTGCCTAGTTTTTCCGTCCGTGTTTTTCATTTATGTATTGTAGATGTATTTAGGGCTTTCTATGTTTTACTTTGTCTTCAGATTTAATTAATTTCACCTGAATCCTTTTCTTCCATAGATTTCGTTTGTGATTTTGGTGTCCTGCGATTAAAGTCTGCGACTTTGATTGTTATGATTATTTACTTTTCACATGTGTGATCAGCTGAGGCTGCAAAATGGGAGAAGATAACTTATGCAGGAATAGTTTCTTGCACTCTGCTTACAATCTATAACCTTTCAAAGGGTCATCCTCACCATGAGGAGCCTCCCGTAAGCTTTTCCTTCAACCTTCTTTTATTTTATATTATTTTCAGATTATAGCTATTCTTCCGTTTTCTATGTTATTGGATTAGGAAGTCAGTTTATCAAATCTTTGTTCCTTGTATCTACATTGTACTATTGTGTTTGTTCTGGAATTCTTGTTCCCAATTTTAGCAAGCCTGCCAGTTCTTGCTTACACATTTTTATTTACTTTTGCAGGCATATCCATACCTGCACATTCGTAACAAGGAGTTTCCATGGGGTATGCATCAAGCCTAGTTTTTTTTTGCTTTTCTGATTGTTGGATTCATTTCTCCACTAATGTCTTCGTTGATTGTGCTCCACTTTGTACATTTTAAGTTTGATTTGTGCCTAGTTTCACTATTTGGTTGGTGAAGTCATTGAATTTGGAATTCAGTTTCTGCTTGAAATGTTTCTCATAAAATCTGGGTGTGAACTGGCTTCTGGCACCTGGTTGCGGGCGTTGTTTCGTTATAATCCACTGTTCTCCCACCCCGTCTCTTTTTTCCCTCTTTGTTTGGACATAATCCAAACAATAACTTGTGTCTAATTGCGATCATATTTTACTCTTCTTACTAGAGGGTAACATTTCATTTGACCTCGTATGTGGTATTTGTATGTGTTGGGGCTTATGCAAATGATTTACCAACTTTGATGGTGCCACTTATTAATTGAAACAAAAGGGCTTTCTTGCATGTATTGAGTTAGCTTATAGTTGTGGCACTAGCATTAGCTCATCATATTGAAGGTGTTTGAGACAAAGTAAACATTAATAGTGACAATTTGACAAAGTATCTAGGGGAATTGTTCTTGTGAACTTTATATTTAAATTATTAAAACATGACCATTAGGATAACCATGACAGGTATCCTTTATACAAATAACCTTGTTGAAGTGAAATGTGCATCTTTGCTGAATTCTGAGTAGATCTTAAACTACATTAATGAGCATGTATATGGGTTGTTGATTATGAAATTTACTTTGTTCAACTTGCCTACCTTATGCTGTGTATCCTGTCAGAGAAATCTTGTGTCTGCATGTTCATATTATGTCACACCCGTCTGTGATCTCTGAGGTTGTGCTTCTTAGGATGCATATCATATCTACTCTCCATATTCAATTTCTTATGCAAATATGTTGTTTCCATCATAGAGGCAGTTTCTTCTGGTTATGGGGGTCTAAATGTGAATGTCAGCCGTATAGTTATGGAGACAGAGTTGCATGGGCTTTAAACTCAAATATTTTCTTGTTTTGAGCTTTGAATCTAATTAGTGAGCCATATATTTGTTTGCTGTTTGGATCATGTGTTTTAAGTTGGTGGTGGTCGTGAGTAATTTCCAATTTTAACATTCATAATGGCAATATGCTCTCAAGGTTGATCTTTTATTGGCTCATGGTGCAGGTCCAGATGGCCTTTTCGAGGTGAAGGATCATCACTAATTGTGCGGGACTAAAGTCTTTATCAATAATGGTTATTTTTCATTGGTCCAGCAGTGTATTAAAGTTCAGGTTATCAATGCGATTCAATGGATGGATTTCTTTTGTTGATACTTCTTGAATTAAAACATTGCTATCTAGACATCTCTGTGAAGTTGAGCAGGAACAGAGGAGCCGCTGGATTGAATTTAGTTTTGAGATCTTTGAATTGAATTTCATAGAAGTTGAAAATAATATATAAGATGAGATATGAGACTCAAATTGAGAAATTTGTTTTGAACTTTTTAATGAAGTGTTACTCGAGGTCTTCTTGTTCTGACCTACTGCTACCTGAATTCTTGCTTCTTGCTTATTTTCTGATCCTTTTTCTTATCTTGTTGCATCATTAAGATTTACATATGAGATGAGCATAGTCATCACTTGTGCAGGTAACTACACTATGGTAAATGTCCCTGTTCAACAGCTTCAAAAGAACAATTAAGCAAACAAACTTGAAGATTCCAGGACCAATAATCAATTGAATTTTCCAAAATTTCAATGAAGTTATTATCTGAAACTAGGAACCAGAAAATTTTGAAAACAGTTCATTGTCCTGTTATTTATTCATTGATGAACTTAACAATGGAGATCTTAAAGCATTAACACTGCGAAGCCTGAAGTTGTCATGCATTTCATCAGTGGTCGCAGCCTCAATCAATGCTACTGATTTCACAAGTGCCCTTAGAAGATGCACAACATCCTCAATGGAAGAAGCATGCACCCTTAGCTGTTGTAGCCTTTAACGGTTCCAACCAATGCAAGTGATTCCACAAGCGCGTTCAAGAAAAGCTCGGGGTATTCCTCAATGCAAGCATGTCCATATTGAGATTCCATAGATGTCAAAACTCTTCCAACTATCTGAATAGGAAAAGAACTAATGAATGCCATACTAAGCAAAGGAGTTTAAACTTTGCAACATAATCTCACAGAAGAAAGAAATTTGGCTTCATTATATGATACTATAGGATTAAGAACTGACCTTTCGAGCATACCCTCCAAAAGCTATTCCACTGATCAAAGCATTATCTGAACTGGATAATAAGGAAGGTCTTCTTTCATTTTCCGAGAACTCTGGAGAGAGATAGATAATGATTTTTACGTAAAGAAGAGCAAGCAAGAAACAAGAAGTTCATCACTGATGGTCAAGAATGATACCAGATATAGTGGTTGTTTGGAATAATCTCACCCTTTTTAACCCATCTACTGTATGAGCATTAGTCCCACCGGCTAACTGAAGAAAACCTATAATGCAACAAAAGTTTTGCCACATAATGAGCTGGATTTGGCTAATACAATACAAATAATTGCATCCCAAAATGGAAGTGTTTCTAAATGAATGCAAAACCTTTGGGTTTATCTTCAGCAGATGCCAAACGTAGAGCAAAGGCAATCGCTTCTCTTGTGGCTCCTCGCCCAATATCTCCACTCATTGGACGACCATCCAACTTTAGTTATGATCAAATGCGAATTGTCCCCCCAAGAAAAAAGGAAATGACATAGTAAAATTGGATAAAGTTGAAACATAGCAACAGGGAAAGTTAGTACAATACAAAGTTACGAGGCTGGAACCTGCCATAAATTGTTGCAGCACAGCTTTCTTTCCATTATAGAATGCAAAGTCTTCATGGCACCTATTGTTACATCCTTCAAATCAGGCATACTAACCTGTAAATTGTTGAAAGGTTGATTATAATTGCTTCAGACATTTGAATATTGATGATGATGACGACTGCTATGTTATCATGAGTTCTCATACTTACTGCCACTAGCTTCAAATTCTCAACCGAATCCCCCAAGCCATTCCAAAGTTCTTCAAATGCCATATAATGCCTGAAAACAAAAAGGAGAAACTAGGGCTTGTCTTCCAGACTTTTTAGCCAAATGCGGTCAATTATTAAGTTTCATTGGAAGCCCCCCAAACATTTTATTTTTACTCAAGACCTGGATGATCTATGATATGTGTTCTACCAAGCATACATGGGCACAGAAACACACACATCTTACTACCACAAGTATTCCCAGCTTTAAGGTTTACCTTCCACTCGTGTGAATCTCTATGGCATCAATGTCATCTCGTTTAAGTAGTTCAGCTGTTGTTGTTACATCTCGCACATATGTATTTTCTCCTAAATGAACCAATCATTTTATTATCATTTAGAAACCAAAAATTGAGAAGAAAAACGAAAAGCAATAAGGAGTCAAGAATATAGTTCGTCTGAGGAAGTCAAGCTTCAAGTTACAAAATGTTGTATCAACAAAATATGTCTACTCATTAAGGAAACATTAAAACAGTTGTAGGACTCACTTATTTTGTCATATGGACAAACAGGAAAGCAGCGGCCACAGCCATAGCAACGTTCAACCAGCACTCCACCCTGACATAACTAGTAACTGTAACCAAGGTTTTCCAATCCTAGCTTGCTTTTAGCTACCTGAATTCTTTGACAGGTTATGAAAGAACCTTGAATGCACCAGCTGCACTTTCCAATCGTATTGCATTAGCGGGGCAAACGGTTTCACACGGTCTTGAACAATCACTTGGACACTCATCAGGGTTAAATTCTGTGTAAGGTAGAAACAAGTCACCTCAACTATTGCCATCAATTAGTTCACTAAAAATTCAAAAAATACTACATTATGGAAACAATCTACTCATTTCATTAGAAGTGAAGTACAACCGCTGGAGGGAAGATTTGGTTTTCCCATATAATATATTATCTTTTATTACCACTCATCTATAGTTTACCAGCTAGTAATACTTGTAGAAACCATTCTTACATCATATGTTTTTCTTTCTGTTGCAATTCTGGACTACCGATGATGATTTCAGCCTAAGATGGAACCTAATGGGGCAAGTTTATCCTCAACATACTATCACATATAATGCAAGGAATGAAGTAATCAAACAACTAGAAAACTTGAAGTATTGCAGAGAACATACCTGCTTTACGGAAATGAAGATCTTCATTATCGTTTACACTGATCATAACCCATGGTCTCCGAACAGGTACAATAGCTCTAGCAACCTCAATTCCTTCATTTACAGCACTCACAACCGATGCTTCAGCAGCACAATCAATGCAATCGACTAAATATTCCCAAAAAAAATTAACTTCTTTGAGCTACAGGACTTGAAAAACATTAAAGAATTTTGAAATTGAAGAGGAAAAAAAACCTAATTTAAAGAACTTTCTTACCCCCAGCAAGAGTGTAAACCAAAGAAAGATTCCTGATATCAACCGCATCCTCGAAACTAGCACCACAAATGAGCTTAACCCAGTTGCCTTTTCGTAGAGATTCATCAGGAGAAGTGATTATTGAAGGAATTCCAGTTCTTGATACGTGATTTTTAACTTTTTCAAGGCCTTTCTGATTGCTCACATTGAGCTGAACTGTAATGGAAAAAACAAAACAGGATCATAAATACTCAAAATCCCTCGTTTTTTTTCCTCTGGAAAAAATGAGAGAGAGAGAGAGAGAGACGAACCATTTTGAATCTGTAGGGAGATTGAAGCGCAGTAAGAGAAGCAGAGAGCCATCTTAGTATGGAAATGGAAGACGAAAGAAGATAGGCCTTTTATTCACTTTTTTTTCTTTTTTCTTTCTTTCTTTTGAATTATAATAGTATTCACTAACTTTTCAATATTTAGTTTTGGCCACCGAATTTTAAAATATTTATTTTTTTGCCCTCAAACTATAATAACATATTAATATCCGTCATTTTGTTAAAGTTTTTAATAGTAATTTTTATGTAAAGTTTATCTTTTAGAGTTTATAGTTTTTATTTTATATGATTTATATTAATAAAAATTTTATAAAAAAGTATAATAAAAAATGTATTAAACAATCCCACTCTCCCTTAAATTGAAATAACATATCAATATATTTTATATGCAGGATATTTCTAATTACTTGCCTATTTATCATAATATGTATAACCTATTACCTCATCATCTTTACATGACTTAATATGTTATAATTATTATGATAGAATATTAATATATTATTTTTTATTTACTAGGTAAATATTACACATAACAAATAAGATTCTTAATTTTACTTAAAACTTATATACACTATTTGTTTAAATAATTTGTATGGACTTGACTTGTACATATAATTTATTTATTTACAAATAATTTATTTTTACAAAATTTGTGAAAATAATTAATCTTCCCAAGGAAGATGTTTACCAAAAATTACTTGGTTAACAAGACACACAAAAAAGTAAGAACTAGTCATTATATTATGATGCCTAAATCATGCCTACTCCATAACTAATTCCCAAACCCCAAGAGGCCTTCCTTGAAGAAAGAGATGCATTGTCCAATTGCTGTCATAAAAAAAAAAAAAAAGAGGTCTTTTGAATTTGTGGATAATAAAGGAAAAGAAACCTTTTTGTTGTTGCATAATTTATGGCCTTTTTTCTTACTCTTCATCTTTTGCCTTTGGCTAACAACATGAAACTTTGACAAATTAGAATAATGGACCAATCTATTCTTTATTCCATCTTGAGTAAAGGTAGTAAAGAACTCCAGCCAATACCCCTCTTCATACTAACTAGTACTCTGATTTGAACATGAATCCTATATAATTTATGTCATGGACTTGATTTATAAGTGGAGATATGAATCTTTTTATTCATATTAAGCTACATCAGTCTCATCAAAGTATTTAATACTTAACATACTCGAAGGTATTACTCACACGAGTAGTGTGACTTTTTGTGATCCAAACAAATTCATGTTCAAGAGATTCGAGCTATAGCTGGAGACACAATTCACATAGATATTAAACAAATGAATAATATAATTTAATATGGTCCAAATGATTTTTATAAATCGAGTCAATGACAGAATTTCACATTAGTATTATAATACTTAAAAAATAAAAAATAAAAAACTATTCCTCTGTCTCCATACTATTACTAGTACCATGTACAGTCTTGGTTCTATTTGAACTCCTTAGTGCTGAGCAATATATAGTTGTCTCATTCTTCAAACCCCCATCATCTTTCACTTCACTCCTCCAAAAAGAATATCTAAAAATCACTACTAGTTTCTTATCTCATTTTGTTCTTTTTTTTTGGGGGTTGGTTTTTGTACTTGAAGATTCTTGAACAAAACAGAAGAAAGTTGGTGTTTTTGAGAATCAAATTATATATGATGAACCGTGTTCATTTGGTTCTTTTTTGCTTCTTTTTGTTCATCATTGTTGCTGTTTGCAGCATTGGTTTTCAAGCAGGTGAGAAGTCTTGTAATTCCTTAAGAGCCCTTTTGGTTCTTGATGAGTTTTCTTTAACCTCATTTCTTAATTTCTTCCTTTTTCTCTAGGTAAATCCTGGCATTCAACTAATGAAAATGGCAACAGAACTTCAACAATTAACCCCCACCAGAAGGCATATTCAAGAAACAGGAAATTTTTTAGACATGGTAAATACCCTCTGTCTTTTTTACTTGTCACATTTCACCAATGTACGAGTTTTTTCACTCGCGGGTAAGGCCTGGCTCGGGGGCATTTCGCAGCGCCATGAATGCTGAGGATTCGAACATTCACCTGTGCCAAGCCATGGGTTTATCATTTTCTTTCTAATGGTGTTAAAATTTTTGACAGGTTTTTGTACAAATAGAGATATAAGCATTTCACAAAGCAGGTATTCATCAACAGGGATTCCACAATACATAGTGCAGATAGTGAATACTTGTATTTCTTCTGGTTGTCCACCTTCAAATATTCATCTCCATTGTGGTTGGTTTGCTTCTGCAAGAATGGTTAATCCAACAATTTTCAAGAGAATTTCTTATGATGATTGCTTAATTAATGGAGGAAAGCCTTTAGAAACCAGCCAAATTATCAGCTTTACCTATTCTAACTCATTCATGTATCCCCTGTCTTTCAAGTCTGCTAAATTTTGCTAACCAAATCTTCCAGTTTTCCATCTTTTCTTGAAATTTTTTCAAAAGCCCATTATGAATATTCAAGTTTTGGTTTCTGTGGAGGTTCATTCAAAGAGGGGAATTCGATCAAGAAAGGAACTTTAGTAGTCAAAAGGTTCTGTCTTGGCAGTTGTTTGATGCATGGAAGGCCTTGATAAAAACTGACCCTTTGTGTATCTTTTGCAGTAAGTGTTGTCTTATTTCTTATTGCAAAAGTAGCTGTCTCATGTCCGTGTGTACACGGAAGGCATTTTTAAACTATATCACACTCGGATTAATCCTCATTCGAGTAAAGTAGGAACCACAAACAATTAAGATTCAAATAGGAAAGACTTTAGCCATATCTCTTGTTAAATAGGAAAGACTTCAGCCATATCACCTACACACCCCAATTCTTGTGGTAAAAGTCCCTTTCTTTCACACTAAAATATCAAACCTCTACAGAGAAAGAGGACTTTATTGGTATCTCTACTTCCGGAAGGACCATTTGATGCAATCTCAAACGTTGTCAGAATTGAAGGAGAGGCGAGAATTTAGTAGGAGAAACGACAAAAGAAGAACTCCAAGAAAGAAATGAACAAAACTTTGGGCTCCCTCTTCCCTTCCTGCCCTCGACATCTGAGCTATGATGTGAAATCAAGTACCCTTCTTTCTTCTGATCTTTGATTCAGAAAGCACAACAGAATTTTGCTTTCGAATCTATTTGAAGTTCTAAAATGCAGACTCAATAGTGAACTTCATTTTGTACAAAAATGTCATTTCAACAATATTATTATATATAAACTTTATTTTTCTCTAATTATATACTTGAAGAATTTTCGAACATTTAAAAGTATCCACCACTATATTTCACGCGGAATCAGCCGCGTCTTTGTACTTATGATACATTTGTCAGACAAATAAAGTTCTTCACAGTCAACTCACATATATAGAGCGTGCAAAGACTCAAAACCTTTTCCTCTTCTTCTATTCTGTTAAAGATCTTCCTTTATTTCAATCTACTTATGCAATTTGTGTTATGTTTTGACATAATAAAAAGGAATCAATTTGAAAGAGCAAAATAATCAGCTTTTTTGCAAAATGATATAACAAAGCAAAGAAGAGTTCCCATGTCAATCTTTTTTCAACCAAGAAATTTACATCTAATTGAAAAGGAGAACCACAAGCTGTTTGTTTTTTGCCAATAACATTCACAAAGAGATCCAAAACTTCAGATCTATAAATCAAAATCTTGAAAGTTGTGGTAAAAGTAACCTATCTTCCACGTAGATCTATCTCTGAGAATGCATTTGAATTGTTACCTTGTTGATCCTTGTCTTGTTCATCATCTTCCTCAGCAATAGTCAGTAAGGTTTGGTACATGGCATAAGCATCATTGGCTTTTTGTTCAGCTACTGATACAGATCCATCTGGATTATTTTGAAACTGAAGAGAATATTCGAGATTCCACAGTACTTCACCCATAGAAGGCCGCGAAATCCCATGATCAGACAAGCATTTTGAAGCTGTTTCAGCAAAGTGTTTCAAGCACTTTGGTGTAATTTCATGTTTGATATGTGGATCAATAATTTCATCAAGAGCACCCCCAGTATAGCTTCGCTTCGCCCAATCTGCTAGGCTAACTTGTTCTTTTGGAAGGTTAGGATTAAGAGCTGGCCTCCCACACAAAACTTCAAAAAGAACAACCCCAAATGAATAAACATCAGATTTCTCTGTCAATTGTTGCCTACGAAAGTATTCGGGATCCAAATACCCAAAGCTTCCTTTCACCACTGTACTAACATGAGTTTTATTATTACTAGTTGGACCTGTTTTTGAGAGGCCAAAATCAGAAACCTTTGCAACCCAATTGTCATCCAACAAAATGTTTGTGGTTTTCACATCTCTATGGATGATTGTGTACTTTGCTCCAGTATGAAGATAGTGAAGCCCTTTTGCAGCACCAATGCAAATTTCCAATCTTTGTTTCCAAGAAAGTGGTTTTTTGCTGTTATAAAGATGTTCCCTTAAAGTACCATTAGCCATGTAGTCATAAACCAATATCATCTCATTATTTTCTTCACAAGCCCCAATCAGAGAGACCAAATGCCTGTGTCTTAACTTTGAAAGCAAGTCAATTTCAGTTTCAAATTCATTAACTCCTTGTTCTGATGAAGGGTTTGATCTCTTAATAGCAACTTTAATACTTCCATCGATGTACCCTCTGTATACCTTACCAAATCCACCAACTCCAATAACATGGGACTCATCGAAGTTCTTTGTACCTTGTTTGATCTCACTCAAGGAGAAGTGTCTACAAAGGCCTCCGGCAATACTTGGAATCCGGCTGCTGCCACTGCTCTTGCCTGAAAATGTAGAGCCACTATATATTGGCAACCAACTTCCAGTGGTAGAATTTCTTCTGTTCAGCGTCTTCCCACGTCTGAGATAAGCAACAGAAAACACAATTAGAGCAATTCCAGCTACTGCTCCCAAAACTCCTCCAATAATTAGACTACGATGCCCAGACTTTGATGATTCAAACTGTGTTTTCTCTTGAGAATCAGCCTCAGGAGGTAGTGCCGTTGGCACAGGGTTTGGACTGGCTAAGTTCCTCTTTACATCATTAAGTTTAAAGATCTCAAGACCATTCAGAATCACATCATAATACTCTGGTTTGTTTTCCTCATTAGGTCTCAACGCAACCCACAGTGACTCACCACTTCTATCACTCACATATATAGCAAAATCCTTATAAATTGGCACATCTGGTGCATTAGCCCAAGCAATCACATCAGCAGATCGAAATGCTGTTTGGTTATTGATCAATATATCAAACACCCTCTGATTAATTTTTGTTAGTTCATAGTCACAGAAATGGAACCTCGCGAGATAAGTGTAGTTTACATCAACTTGAAACAACCAAGTGAGATTGTAGTTCAAGTTAACCTTAGCATTTGATCCCATTGATCTTGATGTTCTATAAACATCAACGGGAGCAATATATTCCGGCACCCCTTTTGAGTATTGGATTGTAACATTCTTTTCAGCCTCAGAAGCCATACCTATGGCTGCACCAAACAAATAAGGCGAATCATCGTACCATGTTCTGCTAAGCCCAGAATCATTACTAGCCGGAATATACTGTCCACCAACATTAATCCTAAACATTGTCTGCATTGTATAATTCCCAACATCCATCATATGATCTGAATCCGAAAACCCAATAAAAGATGCTGTTTCGAAAATTTGTGGCATAGATATAATCTCAATCCCATTAACAAAGGCAAAAGAGTCCTTATATACAGATGAAGGAGTGAATGTGAGACTAAGAGTGCCAGAATCAACTGGAATTAAAGTGAACTCTTTAACAATATACGCCTGTGTAAGAGCTTCAGCAGTAATTGAAGCACTAAAATTGTTCAAAAGTGTAAAACCAGCAGCAGCTACTGAAAAAAAGCTATTTGAAAGATTGAAATTCTTGTAAGAAGAAGGATAGAAATGAAGTCTAATCCAATGGCGATTTTTTGGAGAAATCTTGATTGTATAAAAGGATTCAACTTTGAAAAATCTGGCTGTCATATAAGGAACAGTTGAAGGTAAAGAAGGATCTTGAATTTCAGCAGTGGCTGAAATTGCATTTCCTGAGGATTTCAAGAACTGAGAATCTGAAATCCAATTCCTACCATTGGCATCAGTGGCATTACTTGAAGAACCACAATCCAAGACAAAAGAATCAGAACTTTCCCAATCTGGGGTATTCATATTTGCAGAATGAACAACCCTAAGGCACATTATCAAAGTACATGTAACAAACAAAAACAGGACATGAATATCAAAATTCATATCTACAAAAAAGTTCCCCTTTTCAAAATCTTGATTGTAAATACAAAAATGGAAAGAACCCTAATCTAGAAACCCCACAAACAAACTATGTACAAGAAATCAAGGAAAAAAAGAATGGATTCCTCAGATAAACAAGAAGAAGAAAAAAAACTTATCTTTTTGAGAATTGAATACACTTCAAGAACTGATCTTCTGTGAATTCGGTTCCCCAAAAAGTTTTTTTTTTTTTTAAAACTCACCTGGGATTTCCATTTTGTTTGTTTTGATTTCTGAAAACAATTTTTTTGTTTTCGTTTTCGTTTCATTTTCTTCTGTGTTTTGGATTTGGAAGATGACGGTTTCGGATGATGAGGACGGAATAAGTTGTTAAGAGAGCAATGGTAGAAGAAAAGTTACGTTTAATATGCATTGAATTGATTAATTAATTTTACTAATCCTTTGGAGTTTGGCGCCATACATTTTCTGTTTTAGTTTTGGAGGCAATTAAGATAAAGCCCTCTTAGCTTACTAATTGCTCATCTTAAATGTTAATTAACCCAGCAACTGTTACATCTCTTTAAAATTAAATATCTTTTGGATTAATCCCAATTTCATCCCTGAAAATATGTGTTTGTCTCAATTTGGTCCGGAAATTTAAATTTTCTATAAAGAATCCTTGGAAATATAGCATTTGTGTCAATCAAGTTCTTGGCTCATTTTTCTGTTAAATAATGGACGGAAAAAGTGAGAGTTGAATGTAGGGTTTGAATAAAATGAGAAAGATTTTTATGGGACTTTAATAAATCAAATTTTACTTTATTTATTTTTTAAACGATTGATTAATAATGTCTAATTTATTTAACAATCAATTCATTATCAATTTAGAGTTTAGGCTTTAAATTTAAATGTAAGTATTTTAAATAGATGATTAATCCTTTAGTTGATACTTTGTTTATTAATTGTTAATGTTACTTTAATTGTGTAAAACAATACGTGTATAAAGTAATTATAATATATATCTACTAATAAAAAATTAAATAAATATAATGATCCAATTCATTTTATAATTTAAATAATTAATAAGGAAATTGTTAGAAATTTGGAACAATGAACAATGAGGTATTGCATGAACTTTGATGATTATCACATGAATTAGAGGATTTAGGCGAAAGTCATGACAGAATAATTTTTAAATATAATATTATTGTATTATAAATAGATGTTTAAACATAAGTCCAAACATCTAAATCCATATTCAGCCCACAAAACTCCTAGGGCACCATTTGATCAAAATGATAGCCGCAAGTAAGCTGCAATTGCTCACTACTAGAAAGATAAACTCAAATGAGGTCGAAAAAACCTGCCTATAACCCTCATAAAAAAGTAAAATCATTCTAAAATATTAAAGTCATAAATTGTAAAGTTTAAAATTGTAAGAGGGGACATATATCAAATGGAAATAATTACAAACATATCCTCTCAAGCGAGCAAAATTGCAAACATTCTGCTATTTACCGTTGACTAAAATGTTCTACAAGGACAAGAGCGAGTCAGTTAATCGCCATCTCCTGGAGAGGGTCGTCAAAGGAAAGTGGCAAGGGGGCTCGAGAAAAAAAATGTAAAAAACACTAGCAAACCCTAAACCATAAATTATGAACCCTAACTCTAAACCCATGCGTGAAAAGATTCGAATATAATTAATTTCTAATAATTTGTGCTATCAATTACATCGATATACTTTTTTATTTACAATTTAATGGATTTTAATATATTTTATACAATTATGTTAGTATTTTAGTTTATTTCGAGTTGTTTATGTTATTACATGTATTTATGTTAGTGTTTAATCTGATTTAGTTGATAATTAACTGTTTATATTTAATAATGTAATTTATATTATATTTAGTTTAATATAATAATTTTACTTGTTAATGCATTCATAATTATGAATTAATTAACTTTAATACGTTGATAATTGTTATTAGTATTTTATGTGTTCGTTATATTACTTTGTCTTTAGATTGTTTGGAATAATTAAAAAAGTTAACTAATAATGAATTCTTAAATAATAATTTAGTTTAATAATTGAAGTTTAATTTAAAAAAGCTAAAAAAAAATTATTATTTTTTATATTACTTTGTGATGGGAACAAATGATTGGATAATTTCTATGAGTTTTTAATTTTTTCAATAATTTGATTCTTTTTATCTCAAAATTAATGTTTTTAAACAAATATTTATTCAAATTCATTCATGTTTTTTCAAGAACTTGAAAAATATTCAAAAAATTTTAGAGAGAAGTAAGAAAAAATATTTTTACAGAGAGAAAGAGTTAAAGAGAAATCAAACATGCACCTTATCCATACTCACATAAATTGAATTTTTTTTTTAAAAGGCACAAACAGAGTGATAAAATATAACTTTTCTGTGGACTGATAAATGTACCCTGAGGTAGTCTTTTATTTATCAAAAAAAAAAAAAAAAAAAGAAGAGGTAACTGGTAACCCTGATGTACAAGTCATGGAAAGATGGCTCGCCACACTGATAGGGTTTAAGGATTTTGTTAGGGTTTATCTTTTGGTGAAATTCAATAACAGAAATGCGTGAATTAGACGATGATGATTTCGGCGATCTCTATGCCGACGTCGAGTTGCAAGTGAGCTCTGCTATTAATTCCATTCAGGCATCAACTAAGTTGCAACCAGAAAATGATGAAGTTTTTGGCAATGGCGGTGAGAATGCCGAGGCAGAGGAGGAGGGAGCTCAGGGAGAGGAAGACGGGAAGGCAAGTGAGAGTGAGGATGATTTTAATATAGTTTTGAATGATGATAAAGATAAAGATAATGATAATGCTAACGGGAATGCAAATGCTGGGAAAGTTGCAGTCCTAAGAGGGTTTGTAGGACAGGTTGGTAATGATGAGGAATGTGGAATCGAGGAGGAAAATGAAGGGGACTATGGGGTTGAAAACAGTGGCAGCACCAGTGGCGAAAAAGGAAATGGAGGAAAGGGGGACTGTTCTGCCGACGGTTATAATTCGCAGTACAAGGTATGAAAGGGGCATTCATGTATTATGTTTGGAAAGGTTCCTTTCTTTGATCTTGAGTTTAGTTTCTGGGATGTATCTTGAATTTTGTTTTTCAGGCAATGGACTTGTTCTGTAGTCAATAATGTGTATCTTGCATAAATACTGGATAGTGGAGTCAAAATGCTGTGTGGCAGATAGGGATTGCGGATATGTTTATGTCTTTTCACTTTTGTTTTATGAGCAGCTTAAATACATCTGAAAATTGGCAGAGCAATTTATCTGCGATTTTTTTTGCTAAGCAAAAGCCGAGTAGAGTGTTTTACATGACCTATGTGTTGACTTATTTTGTGAGGATTTCCTGCTTTTTGGATGTTAAATATTCCTTACTCATGTAATTGTTTTTCTCTGGTTCCTTGTGACTTAACAATTTGTTTATTTGTACAGAACATGAGATTTAATTCAGCAGTGGTTTCAAGTTATCTTAAGAGCAATGCATCTGCTGCAGTAGCTTCTTACTCGTCCACATTTGTTAGAGATCTTTGTGAGAATGATGGCTGCACTTATCAGTTCAGGGCAAGGGCGACAGGATCCCAAGTTGGACGTAACTTTGCACTTCCTCGTTCTAGGTCAGCAGCATATTACAAAATTTCATCTTTTGTATAGTTTTGGTTTCCTTTTCTGGCAATCTCTATTACTTTTAATGAGATCTAAGTGGCTGATGATGTTGAAGTTACACAAACTTGGTTGTTCATCGGTTCTTGTGATGTATTACCATATTTATAAGAAAATTGGTCACATTTCATAAGAGCTGCCTTTCTCATGCCATTTCAGTAATTCTAAAAATGTTTCTTTTGTCATTTCTTTTTGCTTTCTCCAAATTTACTATCTAAAATTTTCTTCTATTTCCTTGATTAATCTCTGCAGGACTATTTTTGATGTTAATATTGATGCATTGGAACAGAAACTTTGGAGAAATCCTGGGGCTGACATTACAGATTTTTTTAATTTTGGTTTTGATGAAGATAGCTGGAAGAGCTATTGCAACGACCTGGTAAGTTAGTTGCTGCTCTCAATGTTCTTTATTTATATTTTTTATGCAAATTTTCAGAGACGAGCATGGGAATATAAATGGATAATTCATTCTTTTGGTGTTAGCATTACAATCTACCATCAGAATATTTTGGAATCATCTTTTGTTTCTTTTTTTCTTCTGGATATTCTTATTCTGAGTTGAATTACAGGATAGACATCGAGAGCAAGCAAATAAAGTTACTGGTAGCACTGGTTACCAGCATGCAACGCGTAGTAAAGTATGTTTTATTAATTATTGTGGAAGATTTCTAAATTTTCAAAATTCTAAAATTCATATCTTCATACTTTCTGCCTTTCCATTTGTAGGACCATAAAGTTGGATTTGAGCTTGATGTAGTGCAGGAAGCTACACGCAATAATATTATTCATTGCAATCAGATGAAAGCAGTCTCTCTGACCAATGAAGTTTCTTGTCGGCAACCACAGTCAGAGATGGTATAACTTATGAGGAATTGCTTATCTATCTTCTGTGATAACATATCTGAGTTGCTAATGTTTTCAGTGATTAGTGTTTGAACTGATTATGTTGAAAATCACTTTTGTGTTTTCAGCTGAAGGGAAGAGCTATTCAGGTAGAAGATGGTCTTGGTGAACGTCAAGCATCTGTTGACATACGGCTATCTGTTGAGCGGGATTCAAATGTTATCATAGAGGTGGGTCATGTTGACCACAGAAACTTGATTCTAACCTGCTGCTGCTCATATTTTCATTTTTTTTTTTACTTTAGTGTTATCTCTTCTCTCTTCTTTTGGACTTTTTGCAGATTCCTGTACAGGATCTGGATGAAGATATTTTGAATTCTGCCAAGCTGGCATTTGACACAGCTACTGGTAGAGATGCTGATATTGACGATGCTGGAGATATGCTCTGTTTTAGTGCTAGTGAAGACGAACCACCTGTTCTGGAAGGACCCACTGTAAGTGGAAGAACCAGTAAAACTGATCCTGATAGGTCTGTTCTGCATCCGATGTATTGTGATACAATATTCTTTTGGAATTCATATACTTTGTATATTGTGTCCTAGATGATAGACTTTCTGGGCTTTGAGGACAAAGACATCCATTCACTTAGTGTTTTTTCTTCCAGATTTTGTATGAAAACGAATCAAGCGTTTTGTTCTTTCATTGCCTGATTTTTTCCCCCTGGGATAGGAGTAACAGCTTTACTTTTCTGTTCTGACATCTATTGCACAATGGTTGCTTGAAGTGCTTTCCTCCTCTGTTTCCTGATCCAAACCACAAACTAATAAATTTCTTGTCAATCATCAGGTGCTCCAGACATACATCTACAGGTGAAGGTGATCCTTCATCTTCGGATTCAGACAGTTGCAACAGTCCTCATGTTTTTAATGCCTGTGAGCAGCAGCTTCAGGTGATGGAGTGTGATACAGATGGACTAGCTGAAGGCAAAAATGCTTCTGATGAACCAGAGAGAAGTGTTGAGCAGCGCAAACTCACTACAACGTCCACAGAAACACCAGAACCATCACAAAGTGAGCAGAGTCTGCACAGCCAAAATTTATCTCCTTATCAAAGTGATGATGCAAGATCTAGAGGTTATGCTTATGAAGATTTGGGTAACATTCATGATCATTTGAAGAGGGAGTCGTCAAGCCCAGCATCTGATCTACGGGAATCAATCACATTAGCCTATCACTCCTCAAAAGATTCCAGAAACCTCAGCATGAGGCCTGGTGACTTTAAAAATGTTCCAGGAAGCCGAAGTCCTGTTAGAAGAAATGTAAAGTTTAAAAAGAAGAGATCAATTAGGATGTCAGGAACAGAAAACTGCCTGGATAATAGAAGTGCTCTGCATAAGAGATCATGTAGGATGACAGGAATGGAGAAGCACCTGGACACTAGGAGTGCATGGCATATTTCTGACGCAGAGGAGCTCTATGATGTGCACTATCGAGCAGTTGGTGCTCACAGGGGGAGGAATAGGCATCATGATTTTGATTCTTATGAAGACAAAAATGACTTGTATAAGGAGAAATCAGAACACCATTTGAATTACGGGAGGACAAGATATCCCCGCAAGGCTGGCAGTGCTTTCTCCAGATATCGTCATGGGAAGGATAACCGAGATTGTGGATATAGGCAAGATCAGCATCCTGGTCAAAATGTGAATGGAAAAGAACGTTGTTCAGAACGAAGAATTCCAAGGTTGACTAATGAGGTGATGGAGCGGAAATGGAATCACTATAGAACGAGAGTCTCTGTTCACAAGATAGATTACTCCAACCATGATGCATTGAAACAGTTGACTGCTGAACAGTCCCCTTATTTGGATAATGTGAATAACACCCGATCAAAAAGGAAAGTAGATGAGTTGCAGTTTAAGAGAAGAATGAAAAATGATGATTTCTCATCTGAACATGATTATAGTATTGATTATACACGAGAATATGAACCCATGCCCTATAATGGAAGGGAAAGGTATTACCTTGAGAACACACATGATAAGCAGTTACCAGTTTCCAGAAGAGAAGTTATGAGCCCTTTAAGGAGGAGGAGGGGATATGGAAATCCACAACATGATTCTGAGGGTATTTGGCATTCCGATTGTGAAGAGGCTAGAAGCCGATGGGCTAGAAATCATTTATCTTTCCTTTCTAACAGAGAACCTCAAACTGCTGGCAGGGTTAAGGGGAGAGCTGCTCCTTTTTCAAGAAATGGCATGTTTGAAAGACATGGTGAACGAAGGAGAAAAGATTATGTTGAGAGATACAGAGTTACTAACAAGTTAGATGACTATGATGATGGTCATATATATGACTATGACAATATGCAAGGTCCTGATGACCATGATCATTTTTTGGTAAGAAGACAGTATTGTCAGTCTGAAGTATTGCATTGGTCAGAAGAGGAATATAAATCTAGGCATCAGGAGGATATTTTTGAGGTTGAGGGAGCATCTTATCCTCCTGGCAGGTCTTCAAGGTATAAAATGTTTGATTCTAAACCTGGCTCTGGTAGTAAAGGAAAGCTCATAGATGGCTGGGAACCTGATGAGAGGAGATATAAGCAGCCAACAGAGGGTGATAGGTTAGACAGAAGTCCTAATAGTGTACATAGAGACAATTTGTGGCAGGCACTCCCGAGTCACTGGGATTCAACTGATTCACATATTGTTGTTGGGGACTGCAAGGTAAAGTTGGGGAAATTAATGCCAAAGTCTTTGTACTATCCTATATATAGAGCCAAATGTTTTTATCAAGTATTCCTATCTTCTCCATTCCATTTTTGCTTAGTTTAGAGCCCTTTGAATTTTCACATTTTTTCTCGTATCTTCTACTTTGAATTTAATGTTTCTCACTTTATTTCTGAGTTCCTGGACGGTTATCTCTGCTGAGGAAATAGCTATTTGGGCTTAATCCTTGAAGCATCTGAAAGTCCTGTCACGGGCCCAGAAGCAATCTGTAAGCAGTTACAAGATTCATTTGCACCAGAATGAATGGTGCTCACATGGCATTGATTCATTGAGAGTTGTTACTTGTGGTGTGTATTCACGATTACTTGCAACCCTTCCTGTTCAAGTATGGGGGCTGAGGTCAGCAGTGTTCTTTTTGTTGCATCTCAGTTGGAATTTTCACTAAAAGTGTTTCTCTAGGTGAAGCAGAAAAAAGAGGAAGGAAAGAAAACAATATTTCATTAGATCTTGTTGCGTAATCTACTTGATCATTATGGACCGGGTGGAGCTTTTTTGTTGCCTCTTAGAGGATTTATTCTCCAATTGCTACTTGTCCATGGTTCTCTCTAGAAACTCACATTTTGTCTTTTTCCAAGCCTTTACCATGACCTTCTATTAGAAATAATTACGAATTACTGGTGGAGTTTGACTTAAAATCTGAAAGTTTTTTAGTAGTTCCTTGGGGATATTAGGGGTTAGACATATTCTGTATGAGAGCTTACATGGTATGCGTTGGTTCTGAACCCGTCTTAAGAGCTATGCACATTCTAGATTCCATCGTAATCTCCAATGTACACTCAGGATCGTCTAATACATCCTCTAATACATTCTCTAGTACACTTCCTTTAATAGTAACTTTCTCTTAGGGCTTATCTTTTAGAGTTTAGGGTTTATCTTTTATTCTATAGGATTTTTATTGATAAAACTACTATAAAAGATGTGTACTAGGAGTATGTACTAGACGATCCCAACCGTCCAATGTAGCATGGCCCAAATGGTTGTGCCTGGGGAGATTTCCATGCTAATCACCCATTTCCCTTTGTAATCCTAGAGAAATAAAAGTTTTTGTATATACATACCTTCATATCTGATTACCAAGGTACTTAATTCTGTGTTTCTTTTTCTATATGCATTTTGTGCTTCTTCACTATGGCTCCTTTCTGTCTTCCTGTTTCTTGTTGAGTTTTAGTCTTACACCCTCAGTTCGGTTTGTCATTTGACTGGAGTTCTAGCTGTGTAAGGTGCCGGTTCATTTATTATGCTTCGCATGGTATTTGATTATATGTGGAGGAGCTCCGAACGGTGTTGATGCCTATTACTGGCAGTAAAAATTAGACTCAAGTTGGTGGCAATTGCCATTCTCTCCCCATCATGGACCCTATTTTATTATCAGGGTATTTTGTCAAAATGACCTGTTTTATTCTCTTCATTTCTAGAATCTCTAGATAGATTGTTCATGATGAAGATGCTGGATTTTAGCTTCCTATGACATATAGAGTGAGATGTTATCTAAAATATGGCAGGATGTGGTACAGAAAGATGCTCATCCATCTTTTGATATATAAACTTTGTAAGGTTGTTCACATGCCAGAATTCTGGGTATTATATGCAACTCTCATCTTCAACTAGATGCCTAGAGTTCTTGTTTCTCTGAAATTGCTATTATTCATGAGGGTTGGTTCTGTGGTATAAATATTATTTTTGTGAGGAAATACTTTACTTTGCTCCCCTTGTTAGAGCAGAGAGAAGACAAAGGTAGTTGCATGTTCTGTTTTTTTCTCATCCTGACATTGTGGCAAAGAAACCCATCTATGGGTCTATTTTTCTCATTCTGCATCTGGTTCTATTCAGGTAAAGAAATATTGTCAGATTCAGGTATGAATTCAACTCTGTTTCTCAGGCTGAGGCATATTCTCAATTTCTATCTTCTCTGTTGAGGCAGCTTCTTCTTGTTTGCAAATTAGCTTGAAACACACTATGTCCCGTACTTCTCTCCCTTTCCATTTTTCATGTGATGATACCATCTTCTTGCATCTCTTCTGAGAATTGGTTTTTATGTTAACACTAAGAATGCAGAACATCGTGATTTTGATGTTTTCTTCTTGTTATGAATCTGCAGTCCTCTAGGTACTTCAAAGAAACTCGAAGTTTAGTGTACTATGGAAGATGCGACCTCTTGGATTGGAATGATGATCTGGAGCAAAGATCTACCAATGGTTTTAATGAACCCCATCGGAAGAAGGCTGTTCAAGCTGACAGACCAAAGACGGTTGGTTTCCAGGACGATGGCAATTGCCGTGAGAAGCTTCCAGCTATGAAGCAGAATGATTCTCTGGATACTGAAGAAGGTCAAGTAGTTAGTGAACATCTAAACAAGAAATCTATGCAGAAGGCAAATGCAGGAAAGTTTGCAAGTGTGAAGAAATTTCCAGGTAGAAATGCTGCTGCAGATCAAAGAGGAAAAGTTGAGGAACTTGAAACTCCTAGAATTATGGAGATCTTAGCGAAGATGGAAAAACGAAGAGAGAGGTTTCAACAGCCTATCACTCCGAAAAATCTGTTAGAAAACCATTTGAAGCTGTCGTCGCCAGATTCAAAGGCCCAAATTGTTGAAGGTAAAGTACAAAGACCAGCAAGAAAGAGGAAATGGGATGGCAGTTGAAACACGATGATAAGTAACAAGTCCTTGTGGATGCAATTGGCCAAGGTATACAATGAATTCAAGTGAGCAAATTTTTTTGAGCAACTGAAGAGTTTTTAAAAACAGTTTTGGCTTGTCATTTGCTGTGATGAAGCATTTTATGCTTGTAAATAAAACCCATAGACATTGATAAAACTATATAGAGTTATAGTGGATCAAGTATAAACATTATATTATTATGATGAATTTATGATATTCACACATTTAGTCTTGATGATCCTGTGGCTGTTTCCATGGGAGTTAAATTCTGCTGCTTCATTTTAAATGTAGTTGGATATTGTATATTACAAAATTCTATTATTATGAATCCAGTTTATGCTTAAGGATATGAAGTTCTTGAGTTAGATTCCGATAAAAGGTCAAAATATTATTCACCTCTTTTAAGAAGTAATGTCTTCACCCAATAAAAATATAGATCTAGATATGGATAATGTGGTTTAATATGATTAAAGAAGTTTATGTTTTTATGTATCGAATCCAAAACAGAGTTTTTGTTGTATAATAGATGTTTTGCCTTCCAAAATAGATGACCAGTGTGGAATTTATCAATTTGGTGGCTTATCGCGGTAGGTAAATTTCCAATATTTTTTATGGTTGCGGGAACTATGCGGGCAAAGGCTCTAATCTCTCAAATTTTGCGGTTGTCGTCTTTATAAGTTGAGTCTGAATTTATCGGGACTTTGAATTAATTAGGGCTGTATATCTGTACTGTCCCCTAGGTAAAAATAAAAAAAGAAATGGACACGTCAAATTACACACTAAAATCTAAAATTTAAGCGCGAAAAAAATTTCATTTTCACCAAATCATTTTCTCCAAATCATTTTCTCTCTACGCCCTAAGACTTCAACCGATGGTTTACTCAAATCTAAGCGTAAAAAATTAGAAAAAAAAACTTAATATATCGTTTTATACTTGTTTATTTACATTTTTATCGATTTAAAAATTAAAAATGCACCGAAATAGAAAAACCAGACATCGACAAGGATTTGAGCTGCCTCGTGCAAACCAAGTAAACCTTGCGACAAGGTATTGGTTGTTCCCACCAATGCCCGTACCAAGATTGTTTTTTATTGTTTTAAATTCTTTTAATTATTAATATTATTTAAGTTGTTGTATTAATTATTTTTAATATATTTTATACAATATTTTGTCACTAAAAAACTTAACACCATTATATATAATTAAAATTAAATATTTAATTATCAACTAAACAAATTAAACACTAACATATATACATGTATTAACATAAAAAACTCAAATTATAATATTAAATTAAAAATTAAAATAATGGTACTAAAATATATATTAAAAATAATTTAAATTAATAATTAAAAAATTATAAAAAACATCAAAAATTTAAAAAAATACAACATCTACACATTTAAGTCATGCCCTAGCGCGAATAGGAATATTCCCGCGTCAAGTCTTAGGGCGACTCTCTCATTGTCTGCACTAAGGTGTGGCGCGAGGATACTCCTATTCGCGTCAGGGCATGGTTCAAGCATGCACATAGTGCATCTTTTAATTTTTTAAGTGTTTTTTATCTCAAAATTAATCTTATCGTGTATATAATTTTTAAAATTATTTATTTTTAATTCCAAAATCTTCAAATTTTGAAAATATAACCACATTTTTTTAAGAAAGAAATATGTATAAAGAAAAATTGTAAGTTTTATGGGCAAAATTTTTTTGTGTAAATTTTATATTTTAACGTGTAATTTATTAATATAAAAGAAATATGGGGAATTTATATGTTCTTTTCTTCAGAGAAAAGTGTGGGCGGTTGATGAGGTGGAGGAGGGAAGAGATATTATGATCCAAAAAATCCCCTGCTCTTTTTGTCCATTGAATGCCACCAACAATTGACATCCACGTACCCACAAAATCTACTTACACTTAAACCAGATCATCCCTCAGCCACTCAACTCTCTAAACTGACGTGGCTCCACTTCCTTCCAGTACTATACTCTACTACTGCCTCCTGCTTCCAAGAACAGGAAAAAAAAAAAAAAACCCATATTATTCACAGAATTCATCAAGAAATTCCAAAACTATTTCACAAACTTATAATTAAGTGTTAATTCAGCAATTCTCTTTTAGAAAATTATTTTTGAGAAAACTTAAAAAGATGGATTCTTGAAACAGAGAAGAAAGAAAGAAATGCAAGCATTTTCATCTTCCCCTTGTTCAACTTCAACTTCAAACTACAATTTTCTTTCTCCTCAAAACTCAAATCTTTCTTCAAAGTTTCAATCTTTCATCCCTTTTAAAAACTTTCAGTATCCCTCTTCTTCTTCTTCTTCATACCCTTTTTTACATCCAATTTGTTCTCATGAATCATCATCCCCACCCCTTCTTGAAAGTACTAAAGAAGAAGATGATGATTATGAGGTCACTGAAAAGATCAAAACGGCCAAAAAGTCATTGGAAGAATTGCTTGTTGTTCGTAAGCCAGTAATGGAATCTTCTTCTGCCCAGGAAGAAGAAGAAGAAGAAGAGGGGCAAGAGGCTTCACCATCAATGTCAATTGATGATAAATTATCAAGATTTGCAAAAAATATGCCCATTTTTGAGCCAGAAGAAAGAACAGGTTCAATTTCTGATAAAAAGCCACTTTTGGTGAATTTGGATTTAGCCCTTTATAAAGCTAAGATTTTGACAAGGAATTATCAGTATCAAGAAGCAGAAATGATACTTCAGAAGGTATTATTATTATTATTATTATTCATCTTGTTCAAAATCCCTTTTCTTTTTTTTTTCCTTAACTTTTTTATTGGCAAATTAGCATTTTTAAATCCTTTTATGAATTTGGATTGTGAAGTGTATATATTATTGGCCTGAAGATGGAAGATCATATGTGGCATTGGGTAAACTTTTGATTAAGCAGTCTAAGATGAATGAAGCTAGAGCTGTTTATGAGAAAGGGTGCCAAGCTACACAAGGGGAAAATCCTTACATTTGGCAGGTTAGTTTTGCTGCTTCTTTCTGCTTTTTAACCCAAATTGTTACCATTAATTGTTAGTCAATGTGATACCCCCACCCCTACCCTACCCCTATGGGATAAGCATGATGCTTTGTATGGTATATACAGTATATAAGCAGGGTTTTCGAGTTTGTATTGTATATAAACATGGACTTAAAGTACCCATAGTCACATTTGAGTATCCATTTTGGCATAATAAGGACAAGGACGGTTGCCAAATAGAGATCGTGGATATTGTTAGGGTCATGAGTTGCGAGGTTGAAGCCCAGAGCCTGACAGCTAGTCAACTTCTCAGAGAAAGAATTTATTCATAATTGATGCTTCATAACTACAGTCTGTTAGTATGTGAGAAGAGCATCTTAGTGGATCAAAATCAAGAAATTGCAATAGTTTCATTATTGAAAAATCATCCTTTTGGTTTTCACAAGAAGAATGGTAGGATTTTCTCGCATCATGAGAAGTTTACTTGAACCTCTCTATTCCTTTGTAGTGCTGGGCTGTTCTGGAAAACAAGATGGGTAATATAAGGAGAGCTAGAGAATTATTTGATGCCGCGACAGTTGCTGATAAGAAGCATATTGCAGCATGGCATGGTTGGGCAACATTGGAGTTAAAGCAAGGAAACATTAAGAAAGCAAGAAGTCTTCTTGGAAAAGGTCTCAAATATTCTGGTGGAAATGAGTACATTTATCAAACACTTGCATTGCTCGAGTCTAAAGCAAAGAGATATGAACAGGCGCGATATTTGTTCAGACAAGCTACTAAATGCAATCCTAAGAGCTGTGCTAGTTGGCTTGTAAGTATTCTTATCCACGAGGCGTTTTCTGTCCATTTTCCTTTTGGTAGGCATTCGTTTACTGACAAAATATTTCCTCGATCTCTCCATGGGCGTAGGCATGGGCTCAGCTAGAGGCACAGCAGGAAAACAACAGCATGGCTAGGAAACTTTTTGAGGTTGATTTTTTGGCCTTTTAATTTCTGATTTATTCATTTCAGCAGTACCAAGAACTTAAATTGAAATTTCATGTTTGATTTAGAAAGCAGTGCAGGCTAGTCCTAAGAATAGATTTGCATGGCATGTATGGGGCGTGTTTGAATCGAATTTGGGAAATATTGATCAAGGAAAAAAGCTTCTGAAGATAGGTCATGCAGTGAATCCAAGAGATCCCGTTCTCCTTCAGTCACTTGGTTTATTAGAATATAAATACTCGAGTGCAAATCTTGCTCGAATGTTGTTCAAGAGAGCATCTGAATTGGATCCAAAACACCAACCAGTATGGATTGTAAGACTTCTTCTTGAAGATTTCAATAGTTTTCGTTCATTTTCATGATTTCTGTCTGAAATGATTATTGTGCCACGAAACAAATGCTCGATACTGTGAATATATGGTTTTTTATCGATAAGAATCTTAGTGTACTCTTTAAGGTCTACATGCTATAGCCTGTAATTACTTGAATTTGTGCAGTTTGCGATGCTTGCCATCCCAAGAATTTACTATTATTTCCTTGTCTAGTTGCACCGCGGGTAGATCATATTTTCATGTGTTTTCACGACATTTGTTAACTTCATCCGAAAAAGGATATGCGTATTCTCAGCTCTTGTTCATTTGGGCAGAACCCGCGGGTTTCATATCATATCATATCTCCTTTTATATGTATATATATAGTGGGATGGGTGATATAAACATTCTTTTGTTACATCTGATCTAGGCTTGGGGGTGGATGGAATGGAAAGAAGGAAACTTAAGCACGGCTAGGGAGTTATACCAGCGAGCTCTCTCAATTGATTCAACGACTGAAAGTGCAGCTCGGTGCCTTCAGGTAACAAGAATGCTCAAGACTAATTTTATCCTTACTCTTCCTTATCATATCAATTATAATTGATTCGTTGAAATTAAGAACCACAATCAGCATCTTTATCATTCTGGTGTAGGCTTGGGGCGTTTTGGAGCAAAGAACTGGCAATTTATCAGCAGCAAGAAGACTATTCAGATCTTCGCTCAACATAAATTCTCAAAGCTATGTAACATGGATGACATGGGCTTCTTTAGAAGAAGATCAGGGAAATTCTATTCGTGCTGAGGAAATCCGTAATCTATACTTTCAACAGGTACGAATAAAGAAACTTTCGAGTCTTTTTTTCTCCGGGAACTAATCAAGAATGTGGAAACTTATAAAGACTTATAATTTGTGGTGGTTGTTGAATGCAACAGAGAACTGAAATTGTAGATGATGCATCATGGATTATGGGATTCTTGGACATTATCGATCCAGCAATAGATAGTATAAAGAAGCTTCTGAATTTTGATCAATCTATGGAGGACTTATCGCGATCTAGACCAGGAGGAGCTAGCGGTGGCTCGTCTTCTGAGGGCGTAGTATCTGATAATGGCGTGGAAAATGAGAGCGGCTTTGATCTGGACAAGTTCATTCGCGATAAATTATCTCTGGATCCACTGAAACTAGACATTCAATGGGGAGCTCAGAGCCTTATTCCCAGAAGTACAAAATCATGGAGAAAAGTGGTGCAGCCAAGGAAGAGAATTGCATTGTAGCATTTCAAGATTGAGAATTTCTCTGTTAAGGAAGAATGAAGATTTTCATCTGTTAATTGCCCTTGTTCCCCTTTCTCTCTTTGGATTAAAACTAGCTTACAGAAAGTTATATTACACTAATGTTACTTACAGTTTTTGATAACCATTCAATGATTATAGATTTGAAATGAAGCAAAAATACAATTGCAAAGCTACTCATAGGAAGTTTTCTGTGATTGAAAATATCAATGTAAAGAGGTACTCCGGAGTCAGAAATATAAGGGGTTTTGAACTTATATCAAGAAATATAAAAAGAATGTGTGGGTGAATTTTAGTGGGAAGGTGTGCATGAATTTTAGAGAGATAAAAATATAATGAATTCTAGAGAGAAATTAGAATTTTTAAAATTGGAATTGATTGATTTTATAAAATTGGAATCCGTAGAAATAAACAAAAAACCCTTTGAGTAGAATCAAATCAAATATAATCAGAATAAAAACAGAATTTTTTAACTAAAAAACGAAATAAAAATGAATTTTTCTATTGAAAACCAAAATAAAAATTAAAATTTTCAATCGAAAATTGGATGCACACCCCTAATTTTTATTAGTTGATGATAGATAGTTCAAATTCAAACTTAAACTCTACTATCAACAGTTTTCACATTTCCATGGTCATCTTTATATTTCGTTCTTATGTAAATTTTTCTTCTTTATCTTTTGATTTTTCTGATCAGATTCTTGTATGTTAATTGCACTTAGAATATTAGGCAAACTAAATTGGAAGAGAACAATAAAATAATTGAGGTTGAGATTGATTCAAAGTAAGATATTTTTTTCTTTCCTTTTTAATCCAAAAAGGTTAAATCCCTTTCTTGCCTTTTTTCTGGAAATTCTTCTTTTTATCTAAAAAAATCATAATTGCTTTTTTTTTAATTTTTATATAAATGACTAGCAAAACAGTCTGTGTTTAGCACCGTTAATTTTATAAATTTAAAAAAATTATAAATTTATTAAAAAAAGAAAAAAATTGTTAATTTTTTATATATAATATGAAAACTATGTAGTTGTCTCTTTTACGAATTATATTTATAACTTCTTTTTTATTATTTTTTTATGTTTTACTATTATTTTTTAATTTAAGAAATCTATGGTGTAAGAATTTTATAGATTAATTTTATTTTAATACTTTTTTATTTGATTCACAATTAAGCCGTTAAAATCAATGACTTGATTGAGCACTTGAAATCTATGGTAACCGAACATCGCATTAGACTCCGACTGTAGAAGCCAAGTTCTGGAATTCCCCCTGCATTGATATCGTTAAAATAAAAAACCTCATGCGTTCTTAAAAAGACCGCATTTCCTAACGACCCCGAAACTCCCGCCATTTTTATCTTCTCAGTCACTAGAGTTAGGGTTTTAATGTCGTTTCTTCGTTACTAGTGAAAAATCGAAACTTTTATCTCATGGTGCTCCTCAATGGCACGAGGAGCTGTGATCCCTCACCGATGGACATTATCAGTCAACAGAAGCAGGGAGAAGAAGATGAAGAAGATCCATTTCTCAAGTTCATCGATTACGCAAGATCGATTTTAGTTGAAACTGGAATTGGAGGCTCAAATGCTCCAGGTTGGAGTTGGATCGCTTCTCGGATCCTCAGGAATTGTATTGCTTATTCTAGTGGTGTTACTCCAGCTATTCTCCTCTCCGATCTCTCTCAGGTATTTGCGGCTAAGAGTTTTTCTTATTTTCTCTGAAAGTTTGGTCCGTTACATATTTGTTCAATCGGATTTTTTTTTGTTTACTGCGACGCATAAAGTTATTATTGTAATTTTCCCGTTTCTGTTTGCTGGATAGATATGGAGATCGTCTCTGATCAATATCATGATTTATGACCTATTCTTCTGGGATATGATTTGGAAATCTTTGATTTTTCTTGTTTAGTGTTAGTTTCTATTCATGGAATTCAATCCCTGAATATCTTATTGTAGTTTGGCTGAAAAATGCTCATGTTTGCAAGTACAGGCTTGGAATGAGCAGATTAGGGGTGGAGCTCCGAAAAAGAGGCCTGAATGTATCAACCAGTTAAAGCATAAGCATAAGAGAGTCAAACTTCCCAGTACTGTTACAATTGACTCAATCTATGAGAAAAGATTCTTATCTCTCAATAGTGTTATTGAAGCTGTAGTAATAGATTCATATATTCTCCCAGGTACAGTAAGAACCTCCTTGTTTTCCTCGTATTCTGCTTCTTAAAAAGGTTGAACCTGTACCTGTTGGTTTATTTCTCCTTTTCATAGTACTAATAGATAATATTTGTACTCCAAGATTATTTGTCATCTCTAGACTTGTATGTATGTACAAATGTTTACTGAAGACAGGTATGGTTGGGTCATGAAATTAACTTTGTGCTTGAATACTGCTTCCTTTTTATTGTGAATCAGTGTCTGTCAGTGTTTATTTCTGGTGTTTCTATTTTGACCGTTTATGCTATTTGGCCATATTATGGTGTTCTTGTCTCTACTGGTAGTATTTATGTAAATGTTGTGCTGTTGTACTTATTATACTTATTCTCTCAGGAACAAACATTCACATGCTCACTTTGGGGGACTTTTGGAGTTCAAATACAATTGATCTATATCTCCACCAAAGGTAAACTGCCTGACTATATGCTAAACCAACCTTACTGATCTATTAGAACTTTTATTTATTAGTTCTCAGAGTGAAACTTGTAGATTGTTCACCAAAAAGACAGCTTTTTGATGAACTAAACATAAAGCAGAAGAATATTTGATTTCATAAAATATTTTTCACATATCTCTTAATTATAACTTATTCACGGGTTTTGCACGTTGTGTCTGTAGTTATATCTTCATATATAAAGACCCTAACAAGAATTTTGAAACAGATTTTACAAATTAGCTGATCCTAACAATGGGATTCTGAAGAAGGGCCGTGAAGTTTTTCTAACTGGATGCTGTCTTCGAACTGCCAGTGGTGGTCCTTCTCAGACACGACTTCTACCAACTGAGTATTTTATTGTATTGCTAGATGAGGTATCTTCATAATCCTTTTTCTGTTTTTCTTTTGGATGACTGTTTGTGATAGTGGTCTTATAAAATCATTGTTGCAGAAACATATCACAAACTTAGAAAGATCAATGTAGCCTAAAAGTCATTCAATATGAATGGGGCTGAAGCACTTCTAAGGCGGGGAAGGGACTCAATTTAATGCTAACTCTGTGTATGTCTCAATAGCAAGTTTCAGAAGAAGTCCTTTATGATCTGGAAGGCTAAAAAATCCTTCAATTGCTAATATTTGGAAAAGGGAACATATCACGTAGTGTACTATAGCTATATAAGGAAGTCTGACAAACCCTAAACTCCTGAATCTGATGGAAAAAGGTCCATCAACAATCCCACCGTTAGGTAGGGGGGGGGGTTACTTTTGAATTCTACAAGTTTTTTACCTATAGGTACTTGGTGGTTTTAGTTAATTTTACGTCCTGTTTCCTTATGTTGTCTGAAAAAAGTTGAAATAGTAGCTGTATCTTGATTTAGGACCAAGATGATGATGCAATACTGCTTGGGGCTCAGTTCTGTTCAGATTCTTTCTCTTCTATTTCTCTTGAGGAAGTGAAGCAAGGGGTCTCTTATTCATTGTTTGCTAGGTAAGATGTCTTGATCATTTGTATTCTGTCACTTACAGGCTGAGCTGATGGTAATCTTCTCTGTGATAAAAAAGCTACAATATCTGTCATCTTATGCTGTTGCTATTGCCTCCATGAGGAGAAAGGATCCAGCATCAATCTGGCACTTTTAATGCATACGGTTTAAACTTTATTTTGTTCACGGGCAGGATTGAATCTATTGGATCTCTGGAAATTCAGGGGAAGCATGGTACTGTGCAGAGAAAGAAGATAATCCTTGTGGATAATGATGGTGTCAAGTTAACATTTCTTCTCTGGGGTGAGCAGGTTATTCTAGCCAATCTATTAAGGTACCCTTTGATGGTTAAGTTTTTGCTGTTTCTCTTTGGTACTTGAACATAATTCAGTTGCTTCTCAGTGTTGGAAGTATGCTTGCCTTGGACAGACCATTTATTGCAAGTTCCTCCGCCAGTGCTTTTGAAACATGTGATGAACTTTGCCTCGAGTACGGTAGTGCCACACAACTGTATTTGGTTCCACTCATCCAACATGAAGAACAAGTAAGTCATTCACTGGTTCAAGGATTACAGCAGAAATTTTCTTGTCATGAATATGACATTGACCACTAAACTTTTCAGGTAAGCATAGCACTGTCACAGAGCCGTTCTCAAGGATCAAGGCTATTGAATGTACCAGATCTGACCCAGGGAGCTATGGTTTCCCAGGTTATGTTACCTTGTGATTCTCAAGGATCCATTGACTTCAGCCATTACCCATTTCGTGTAAGTTAGCATCCTAGGAACTCATGTTGGAATATGTTAATCCATTAATCTTATGTGCTTATTTCAATTTTATTTTTCCCCTAATTTGTCTTATGCCGCAAAGTCTTGCAGTCATGTGTGGTTGATCTACGTGACAAGATGACTGGCATCAGTCTTTATGGGGTTGTTACTGACATTATTCGAGAGGGAAATACTGCAGAGGCCACTTTCTCTGTGAAGATTAAGGATATGACCGGAGCAATTTGGATAAAGCTACAGTTTTCTGGATCTTGGTAAACAATTGTTGATTACCTACATGAAATAAAAACAGAATTCATTTCTTAGACTAATGCACTGAGATAAAAATGATTTTTGTTCAAAATTATGCTACTCAGGTCACTAGGGAGATTAAGCCATGGTCACACTGTATATGTCTCTGGTTTGTCGTGTTGTTGGAGCAAAGAAAAAAGGTAAGAAGGATAAACTTTTCAGGTATCTATGCTGGCATGTATAATTCTTATTGCATACACGTTTCTCCCAGGATGCTGAGCATAATAGAAGAGATATTCCTATGAACATTATCATTAGATGAAAAAGGAACAACTTGTAGCTTTTAGTCTATGGATATCCCACAATAGGGTTTTGTTTTGGTCTAGTAGTATATTTGCTCTGCCACGAGCAGGTCTTTTCAGTTTTATGATGCAGAAAGGGGCTCTCTTCTTGCATGGAACTTCTGTATACACCTCTCCCTATATTAACCTCGCAATGGGTAATGTATTGGGTTTGCCTTCTTTTAAGACATCTCAGCTTGCTACGTTGTTTTTGGTTTGCAGACTTCACTTATCATGGCGGGAGGGTGACAATGGAGCATCATTTATCAATATAAGTTACTTACCAGCTCTGCTGAACTCATCTTGTCTCCATAGGTTATCGAAGCTTTCAGATCTATCCAGAAAGTTTGGTCCAACTCATGTAGGTTTATGTTCTTATGTTTTTGGTTTGATCGTGAATTTCCTTGAAGTAACCTTGTGAAACTATTCTTACCGTATATTGCTTCTGTGAATATTAATTCATTATTTTCTTTCCCTTAATGCTGCATCCCTTTTTCAAAACGCCATTCATGCTTTCGTGTTTCTTGTTGTAAATATATCAGATATGCCGAGTCTGGCTGGATCAGATTGAACATTGTCATGTGAATACAAGATTTTTGCATTCGCTTTGTGGTCATTTTGTTGAGGAGGACCAAAATGCAGATTTCATGTGCAACTTCTGCAACCACCACATTAGCAGTACTCAAGTATTGCGCACCTTCCATTTGAAGATTACACTGGCCGATGAAAGTTCCAAACTTTTTGCTTGGTGCTCTGGTCGGACTGCTGCAGAGTTGTTGCAAATAACCCCCCATGAGTTCGATGAACTGCCTGAGGTACTTTTTGTTGAACATAATTTGAATTGCCACCCTAAAAAATGTGATGATATATGAAGTCTAGTCTGTAATTTGAGCTCCTTAATTCTGTACGTTTTTCACATTAGTATTGCCCCTTGCCAAAGATTTAGTTTGTTTCCTTAATATTTGGACATGTTTTCTTCAATGCCAGGAAGAACAACTCATGTATCCTTCTTCACTGGAGAACGAAAGATTCATTGTTGCAGTTGTCAACTGCGGGACACAAGGTGGAAAGACGGGGGAACACGAGCAGGAAAGAATCGAATGGGAAATCACTCGTGCAATTAAAGTGTAAAATAAACACAAGGATATCAATATTGACTTAAAATTTTTGTTTAGAATTTTACATGATTAGCTTGTGAATCCTCTCTACCTCGAGGTATCTTTTGAAAGTATGAAAATGCTGAAACATTGATTCAAAAGTAATCTCTTCTATGCTATATGATGTCCTTGGGCTACTTCGGGTACCAAATGGTAGCAAATATTCACATTCCAGATGAAGTCTATTTAAGAAATGAGGGATCAGCAATATCAGGAAACAAAGATGGTGGTCATAAACATCCAAAAAAAACCTCACCTGATTTCAGTGTTTGGTTAGCTGTTCTAAACAGGTTTTGATACCATCAGATTGGAGTATGTACAGGTTTTTTAACGAGTAACTCAGAGCATCTAGCAGGAAAACTGAAGCAAAATTACATTTGAACAAAAGGGCAACACAGCAGTGAGCTTTCGAGGGAATGGTTAAAGGCAAAAGTTCGATGTTCTGATCATTCATTCCTTCTCTTGTTCTTTGTGGGAGGATTTTGGTCTGTAATCATCTTCACAACATTCACCAATGCCCTCAGACGATCCCATACGCTCAACCCATAGAGGGCCTCGATTAATGACTCTTGAAACTCGAAGCCATTTTCCGCAATAGGATACTGCAGTTGAGCAGTGAGGGGAGAACAATTATAAGAATGATGAAGCTAAAGATTCTACAAGCTAAGGCACACAAGTTGTGAAGTTTATTACCTGAATGGGTTTTGGTATCTTAGTTTTGACAAATGGCCACCATCTATCCTCCACAACGGACTTCACCAGACAACAAGCTCGCAATCCTTCTATCCCGGCAAATCTTCCAAAACCGCTGTCTTTCACACCACCAAAAGGCAATGACTGCAAATATCAACGTTCAAATTGCCATAAAAACCTTGAAACAACTATTTTCCCAATTAAGTGGAGACAGGAGAAGCTAAACAAGTCTATCATGATCAAAGAAACTAAAGATCTATTAGGATGGCCAGATACAAATCCAATCCAACAAGTAGTTCCACAAATACATCGTATAAGCCTGCCTATGAAAAGCAACTAACAACCCTTGATCCAAGTTATTTGTTTCCCATGTAGATTTCCCAAATGCAACTTCCAGTCTCAGACAGAAGATATTATCTTATCTGGCTTTCATTATAAAGCTTCAGATCGATTAAATATTTGATGAGCTGACAGCTCAGCTTATATGGAACTCTTTGGGATAACACAGGTACCCAATTCTGAAAGAAACTTACCTGGCACATGTAATTGGAAGCAAAGTCATTAACAGCAGCAAGTCCGCAGTGTATTTGTGATGCTATTCGTTTGGCCCGTTGTTGGCTGCCAGAAAACACAGCACAACCAAGCCCATATTTCGAGTCATTTGCTAGTTTGACGGCCTCTTCATCAGAGCTGAATTTCATTATTGGCATAATTGGTCCAAAAGCCTGCACATCAACTTGTTATTTACAACAACACTGGACTTGCATTGCACAATTACTTAACAGTAATATGAACTCAATCAAAAGATACCTCTTCCTGCATCAACTTCATGGAGTGGTTTACATTTACAATCACAGTAGGAGGGAAATATTGATCAACAGCACCTTCCCCAATATTACCAACACTTCCTCGACCGACAATTTCAGCTCCTTTGTCAAGTGCATCATTTACAAGATTTTGAAGCTTTTCAGAATGCTCCATCATGCATATGGCTCCCATGTCATATTTTCCAATCATTGGAGGGCCCTGCATAAATCATCAGATAAAAAAGGACACGTAGTTCAATGACATACAAATTTGAGCACTGCAAGTCTACCAACTTTTGAGTGAAAAACAAAGAGATGTTACATACAGAATGTATTGGAAAATGGTACTTACAGCAGTAACAGATTTCACAATTTTGACCACTTCGGCAACAAATGAAGTATAAACATCCTTGTGAACATAAAATCTTTCCGCACCAGCACAATTTTGCCCACTTGATTGGAGAGCGGCCCTAACGGCAATTTGTGCAACCTGCTTCAAGTTGAGTGATGGCTCAGAACACCAAGCCAGTATACAGTGAAAGAAGAATATTTGTGTCCAACAATCTCCTATAGCAAGTGTGACATAAAAGATACAAATAGACACTAATCTAATTTGGAGGGCATCATACATGAGGCACATCTACATCTTCACAAACAATAAAAGCATCCTTTCCACCAAGCTCAAGTGTGACCGGGATCAATGTGTCTGCAGCATTCCTCATTATCTGCAGAGATGATAATAGCACTATCCAATTAGTACAACAACGATTAGCAATTAGATTGCAGCTTGCAGGCTTTGATAGTTCAAGTTCCATCCTCCAAAGAGGCCTACTCAGTAAATTTTTGAACGAATAGGACCGTTTTTGTGTTTTCAGAGGATGCAGAGAGGAGAAAGGATACACGGATATTTTCAAAATTGTGTAATTACATGAGCCTAACCCACAATCATGCTGAAAATAAATTAAAAAAAAAATCAAGAATAATCTTGCGGCCAAGGGGAAGATCCTACCGTTCTGCCCACACCAGGCGATCCAACAAATATAATTTTGTCGACAGACGATACCAGTGCTTCTCCTGTTTCAGCAAACCTGCAAAGAAGGCTCACTCGCATAAAATATCAAGAGATGCTCAAGGAAGAACTTAGATGTAGGTACATACCCTGTTATAACTTCAACTAGATTTTCAGGAGCTCCTACAGCAGCAAGGGCTGTCTGAATAATTCGCAGATAGAAGCATCCTGACCAACTTGCATGTTCAGAAACCTGCAGTGAGAAGAATATGTAAACAGCAAGTCACAAGCTTCAAAATTATTTTCTTATTTTCTTTATAGGGATCACTTGTTTGAAGAAAGTTGAATTATTCAAACTTCTTATAACTGCACATTAGTGGGTAGATTTAAGGATTAACCCAAGAACTTCTACAGTTGCTGAAGTAAACCTCAGGAAACAGCAGTTAACAGTCCCAGAGGCCAATGAGCATGGAATTAAATAAAAGATGGAATGAATTTAACTGAATAATACTTGCTTATTTTCTGGTATCATTCCAGAAATCGAAAAAATGTCTGGAACTTTCCTGCACCAACCAATTAAATCATGTACTCCCTTCAGCATCTAGACATGAACATAAGCAAGCCTAGCAGCATAAACTAGACAAATTCAGCAATAGTTTATGTAAATAATCTCCACATTTGAGAGAAAACTATCATCAAACAAATGTTCGTGGGCATTGGGACACATAGAAGTCAAAGGAATCAAAATGGTTAAGCCAATGCCAGTTATTTTACAAAGATTCATGATTAGTAGAATACCTTGATCACAATGCTATTCCCTGAGAATACAGCGGCCAACATTGGGTTGAATATATTATGAAATGGATAGTTCCATGAGACAATAGCACCAATTACACCAAGGGGATAGAACTCCACCTTGGCCCTCTTATGAAGCATTGACCTCCCACAGGACCTATAGGATGTTGAAAAATGACAAACTTCAATTTAAATATTGTCTTAGACATCCATACAAAATAATCGAATAAACCCACAAAAATTGTCCAGTTAGTGAATGTGATCAAACTTACAGAATAAACCATACCTGTATTCAGGCTTTAGCCACCTTTCACCTTCAGAAAGAAGCCAAGTGATTTTCTCACATGTCGTCATTATCTCCCCCAAAGAGGCATCTACCATTGTCTTTCCAGTATCGCGTGATGAGATTCTAGTTAAAGGGTGCAAAAATTAGAACTGACCATGTTACTAAATTAGAATGTTTAAAGGTTTTTGTTTCATCAGTAGAGTCCTTACTCGCATATAAGCTGTTGATGTTCAATAATATACTTCAGAAGAATCCTCAAGAACTGGCGCCTTTGTTTGAAGCTACTCTTTGCCCATATCTTTTGTGCCTTCCTTGCCTGCGCTACTCGCTCCTTAACCTAAGTTTATGCAGTTTCAGTTTTAGGTAAACAGAATGGGATTTAAGCCTTAGTAAATCATTTCAAACAGCAGAACTTTTTTTAAAGGAAGCCAGTACACTACCAATGGCAACATTTAGGCAAATTGAACATACTTTGCATATGAGAAATTTAAACAACTTCGCAATAATAACATCCAACCTCATCTGGTTTCAGTGCAGGGAAGTAACCCAGATACTTCATTGTTGCAGGCTCATAGCACTGAACTTTGTCTGATTGTCTTCTTGAAGGTATCTGGAAAAGCAAAGATTGAACTTTGAAGGAACAAATTTTGCAATAGTAGAACTAGATACCAATATTATACCCAAGGAAGAATAACTAGATATAAGAAGAATCTCTGTCATACATATTTGCGAACTGAACACTCATAATCAAATATCATGAACTATTCCTTAGGGGTAACCATCCCCAATCCTTTGCTTTCATCAGTATATTAATAGGTATGATTAGATATCAGAACCATATTTTCTCCCAATTAAATATACATATGTCCAAGTGAAGCAATATATCCGCTGATCCAGCAAACTGAAATAGGCACGAGAATGAAGGAGATTTATTTATAGTCAGCTAAATTTCATCCAGAAAAGTAGTTTTTACAAACTTACATAAATGAAACTGTTGTCTTTGGCCTGACTCCCATCGTCCAAAACTGAAATTAATGCAACAAATTAACATCTGCTCATCTCTTGATACATTTATAGCTAAACATTCAAATACAGACAAAAAAGAAAAAGAGAAACACATACACATGCGGAGAAGTCAAACTCCATTAACAATAACAATACAAACATAAACAGATTTTTTAGGGAGGAAGTATTACCGTCAGAGGCATCAACATCAATGGAAGGAACATTAGGAGGAATGAGCATCAAGAGGAATTTGCAGATCACGTAGGCGAGCGCAACCACAGTCAATATCCACCAAAACGCCATTGTATACCTGGATTCCGAAGAAACTAGCAGATTTCAAGCTTCGATTACTTCAGAAATGCAATGGATCGAAGAGCATTTCAGAGCAGCAGGGAAGCTGTTCTTCTCTCACGGCTTCACTTCACATTCCACACTGTCTGGTCAGTGATGAATGAAGTAGCACTGTAGTACTAGTACAAGGGAAAATTTTTGACCTTGCGCAAATCTGCCCCGTTTTTTGGGGCCAGAAAGATAACGCATTCTTATGTGTACGTTCAAAAGAACCACTAATGCGCTTTTAAGAATAGTCCATTCTAGATGCGTTCATAATTCATATGGCATTTCGTGAAGAGCCTAGTATTGAAAAGAAAGAACTCATATCGTATTATATTTTAGAAGTCTTTTTTTTTTTTTTTATGCATGTTAAAAAATGACACGTAATTTTAATTTTTAAATAAATAATATAGGATATTTTAGTGAAATTGAGTGACCTAATTATCTTAGGCGGTCGGCACCTAAATTGTTTAGTAAATTCTCTTAAAAAAATAAAAACGATTTCGGAATATAATGAGACTTAATAATATAGATGGTATGCTTTAAAAAATTTTCGTACTTTTGAGTATTCCGAAACTTCCATTGAAGCAAGTGATTGATCTTTAGCTACCACTTTTTTCTTCTAAGTAAACATGCTTTTGTTGCAGCTTCAGAAAAACTCCACAAATGCTGCTTTTTAGCTACATTTTTGTTCTATAAATTGAAATGTTAACAATTTGAACTCCTTTTTCTTCCTACAATTTGAAAATTTTAAGAATGTATTTCGGCCCACATAACTAAATGCATGATCTTTTAACCTGATTGAGCATAATTCCGGATTTGTCCTTAAATTACTATTACAAGGGTAAACTCTCTTTAAGCCACAATAAGACTGACTTTATGTATAAAAAGGTATAATTTTTAATGAATTATGATTTAGAGTTAGATTCTCTCATACTCTCTCACTTTCTTTGTTTTTCATTGTTATCTCTGTAAGAATTGATTGACTTAAACATCAAACTATTGATAAAGAGCAATCTCTGTAGAGATTCATTATTGTAATTACTAAAGAACATTATTGAACATTAAATTCGATGATAAAATTCTTAAAAATCAACCGTTAAAAATTTATAAACGCACGAAAATCTTATCGCGTTAAAATATTGTACTTGTGTCACCAAAACATGTTACATGGTACATTTTCTTCTTAATGAAACAACTCTTCAAGTCTAGAAGAGATGTAAGAATGTTATAAAACAAAGAAACTCTCATTGGTGGAATGGAAAAACAAGAAGAGGTTGTTAATGTTTTCAAGAGTTTTCATCATTTGGACATGAAAATTGAGGATTTTTACTATGGATGGATTTATGAGAAGATAATGGAACAAGGAAATATTAAATTGCACAAGAAATGGTACCACAAAATAAAGCATTTTTTGTGGGAGAACTCCAATTGGAATTGCTGGATTGAGCTTTGCAATTCTTGTTGTTGTTTCTATTTTTACTACTGCTCTTTTCTTTGCACTTGCATTTCTGCTACACAATTATTATAGTTAAAACTATGACAAGTAAGAGGTTCTGAGTTCGAATTATTTAGGGATTGCATATTAGTTTAGTGCTATTGTTTGGAGGCTTTATACCTTACTATTCCTTTCAAATTGGTCGATGATTTTCAGATATTGAGTTAAAAAAAAAAAAGTTATTAAGACTATGTTATCTTGTTGCATTTGTGACCAAAATTTTCCTTTTTTGTTTTTTGGTCAATTCCATTGTACTATGAATTTTGTTGATGATTTTAGTGGTTTGTAAGAACGAAAGCTTTAAGAATTTTAGGGTCCATTCGATTAGAAATAGAAATGGAAAAAGTGAAATTCTTTTACTCGAAATGCATAAAAAGTAAATTGTTTGTGATAGAAGAAATGGACCATAAAATAAAAAAATATAAAAAAGTTAATTGATTTTAAATTTTAAATCTAATCCAAAGAGACCCTTATTTTGACTAATACACAGAGAGATTTACGGAACACAAAATCAATTGTAGCACAAATTAAATTTAGGTGAAAACTCCTAAGAAAGAGGTGTTTTGCAATTATCTATGATATTAACAATGCAATGAGTTTTTAAAAAACAACAAAAATAAGTAATTAATAATTATTTCTACTTTTTTAGAATAAATGTAGTTTCTAATTAAACTTTTACTACAAGCTCTTTTATTAAGAAATTTGAACTTCATTAGTATAAACTTTTACATGGGTGTAAACTTTGATATTTCTAAGTTCGACATAAGTTTCTTAATTGATTATTGTAGCAAGTTGATGGGTGAATATAATAAGTTCCAACTAGTAAGTTTTTTATATACTTTTAAATTATATCACACTCAAATTAATCTTCACTCGAGTCGAATAGAACTACAATAGCGACAAAACTCTCCTATAAAATATAAGTGAATTCTTAACATTCAAACTCAAGACCTCTAATTAAACCAAAAAAGACCAATAAGTTAAACTAATGTGATATCTTACCTAATAAAATAAAAACAGAATTTATTATATTTTCCTCTTTGAGGTTTGTCCAAATTACATTTCAACCTTCTATTTTGTATAAATTATAAATATATCTTTATCATTTATATTTTTAAAACTTATTAGTCCCTACTACTAATTTCAATAAAAAAAATTTTATCAGAAAAGGCTTATAGGTGTTTTTCCCTTTTAAAGTTTTCTTATTGTGAACTTGGTCCATAAACTTTAATTTGTTACTTTAGGTGCTCAAATAATTTATTTTTGGTGAATTATGTATATCCGTCCAATTTCGCCATCAACCAATTCTTTTATCCGTTAGGTGGAGGGTATTTTCATAAAAAAAAAATAGCCTTAAGACGCATTTAGTTAAGATTAAAGTAAAACCCAACCCGACCCACCAATTATTTGCAAAACCTGACCCATATTTACATATTACCTAATCCTATTTTCATTCCCGCTATTTCCCAAATAAAACTAGGGCTTTGTACTTGAATCTTCTAACCATCTTCCAATCGTGGAATTGTACAATGAGGAAGAAACAAGTTGCTCGGAAATGAACCGAAGGTACAGGAACTATTGGGCAACACCAGCAACGACGGGCAGATACAAGTGGAACAATCCGAAGTGGAATGCTCGATACTGCTGCGGAAAAGTATTTTGAGTAAGTTTTAAACATTTGTGTATTAGGGCTTTAATAACATGACATTATGAACTGATTATTGAGGTAATAATGTAGAATGATTTGTAATAAAAGTGATGAAGAGAGCATTGTTTCAATATTTGGATTCACTGTGGTTCAACAAATTTACAAGTAAGGTTGAAAAAAGAGGAAAGGTATTGAAGTGGATTAAGAAAAAGAAAATTCTAACAAAGAAATATGTACTTGTTCCCATAGTGATGTGAGGACAAATTTTTAATTTCCTCAGCGTTCCTTAGTTTTTTTTTTTTTTAATTGTAACTGCATTAGATATATATTTGCTTGGAAGGTCACATGGGACTCCGTTGATTCTTTATAACTTTGATGAAATTGAGGTTGATTCAAGTAGTGAATGCATGTTGTTGTTGGATTCTCTACCGTCAACAGGATATAAAATGGAAACTGAAATAAGGAAGTATGTAACCTAACTATCCTTTGTTATATTATGTACAAATTTATATGCTAATTATTTTTCTCTATTTTATATTCATAGTTTTGTGTTAGAATTGCTAAAATCAGAAGGGGTTGATATTGATAAAGAAAGAGTGAGGCAGATTCCTATTTTGATTCCAAAGGCAAGTTTGTAACTGTTTTTGATTCCTATATCTATTTTTGTTTTGTTTGTACTGATTGTTGGACTGCTCTAATGAGAGCCTATTATTATTGTTAGGTTCCCCAACAAATAAATGGGAAAGATTGTGGGTGTTATGTGCTATACTATGCACACTTATTTCTGGAAAATGCCCCTAAAACCTTTAGCAAAAGTGAAGATTATCCATACTTTGTAAGTGAAATTAGTTCATTTTCATTTTTTATATATAATATTTTTATTCTAATTTGTTCCATGTATCTTGTAGATGAATAAGAAGTGGTTTTACATTAGACATGTTCACTTATTTTATAAGAGGTTTGGGGAAACAAAATGCAGCTGAACCAGTAAAGATATAATATGTTTCGGGTTGTGTTTAATAGAAAAAAAAATGGATCAAAAGTTGGAGGAGACAAAGAATTTGGGAACTGAGAACATAGAAAATAAGGATGGCCATATGGAGGAGAAGAATTAATATCCCAATTTGTTAATTCTGATTATGATTTGAGTGGTGATGATGATATAGGTGCTGAGGTTGTAGAAAAAATAAGCTCAAGGTTTTTATGAAGCATGTGTGAGAGAAATGAACAAAAAAGAAGATCAAATGGATGAAGTAGAAGCTGATGATGGAGGACAAGTCATACAATTTGAGGAACTAGAAAAGCAACCAGAAATTGGTAGTGAAAAGTGTGAGGATCAGCTTGGGGTTCAAGTAGATGAAAAGATGATTGAAATGAATAAAACAAAAGGAAAAGAGAAGTTAGAGGAACAACCTGATGTTCAAGAAGCAGAGGTGGCTGAAATAGATAAACTCAAAGGAAAAGGAAAAGAGAAAGAGGAACAACCTACTGATTCACAAGTGAGAAATAGAAGGAGGGGTATGCGAGGAGCAAGGAGACAATGGTGTTGACTCCATCATAAGTGGATTTAATAGAAGATTCTGATTGGAAAAATCCTAATGAGTCAAGTAGTGAGGGTGAAACAAATTCAGAATTTTATGGTAAAAGAGCCGTGATGAAGATCCTGATTGTCCAATAGACCACAAAAGGAAGTTTCCAAGGTTTCATAGTGAAAAAGAGGGTGAGGATCTTAAGTTTATTGTTGGGCAACTATTTCCAATTGCTGCTGTCTTGAAAAATGCTATTACATAACATGGAATTACTCATGAGGGAGAGATAGAATTTCAGAGGAATGAGAAGACAAAGGTGCTTCAATTTGTCGAGGAGGAAACTGCAAATAGAGGATTCATGCTACTAAGATGCCCGATGTGCCAACTGTTCAAATTAGAATATTGAACGATAAGCATGATTGTGCAAGAAGTATGACCCACAAGCTTACATTAGCCAAATACCTTGCATAGAAGTACATCAACACTTTCAAATTAGAAACCACACTGAATGTTGGTTAATTTGTAGACAGAGTCCACACTGAGGTGAATGTGTATGATTCAAATTGGAAGGTGTATAGCATAAAGAAAGAGGCAAGATTGATGCTTGAAGGAAGTTATTAAGATCAATACAAGCTGATGTGGAATTACATTGAAGAGATTAAAAGAAGTAATCCGGGTACACATATTAGCGTGGACAGCTATGTAGATGAAGAGACAAATAAGGAGCATTTTTAGAGATATATTTGCCTCGATGCATTGAGAAAGGGCTTTAGGGCTGGTCGTAGGAAGGTGAAAAACCTTAGAGGGTGAATAAGGTTTTTGGCTAATTTTTGAAAAATCTTTTGTGTAATTAAAAGATAAACCTCTAATTTTATTTGAGAAAGAATTATAAAACACTTTTTAATAAAATTCCCAACCAAAAAAATCTTATAGTTATGACAATCAAGCAAGAAACATAGAATGAAGAGGCAAAACGATTTATAATGGTTCACTCTCTCAAAGAGCTACATCCACTACCTTGAGTCCTGTAATCCTGCTTGCCCATTCCATACCAAAAGGAATGCGTGAGCCCGGACCAATGCAAAGCCGAAGGACCACCACCCCCTCTTCCGGCGATTGGAAGGGTATGCCTTCCTTCGGATGCCTTCGCCATCCTCGGAACGGGGTACCCTTCCTTCGGAAGGGGGTTCCATTCCTTCGGAACCCCCTAAGGAAAGATGAAGTCTATGCACACTAACCGAACCGTTATCGAATCTAATACCTCTGTAACTCTTCCTTTCTTAACGGTAGGCTTTCGCCATTTTTATCTTTTTGACCTGAGGTTGCATGGTTGCATCTGATTGTTCTGCAAAGGGTGAGTGCGGCTGGCGCCGAAAGGGGGCGTAGCAATGGAGTCGTGACCTAAGCTGGCTCCATCCCCTATGTCATCTTTGGAATTCCTAAAAGAGTTTACGGACTTTCTAGCTTAGCTAGATCTAGGCTGCAGGAGAGACTGCTAGACTGCATTCCTTCTTTGGTTTCACTACTTTGAGCTTGAATATGGGAAATTGACTCTTTAAAAGAGGAGATGTGCACCTTAGGGTAGGTAACTCAATAGGGAATTTTCTCTCTTCTATCACCGGGTTAGGAGAAAGAGTTAGTTTAGTGTGGTTAAGCCAAGAATAAGAATGGCTTAGTCTTTTCTTTCATCAGCTGTGATTTCCCGTGTTCAAAGAAGAGATGCTCTTTCACCTCCTTTATTTCCCCTTTGAGGTGAGCTCATGAAGCTTAGATATCTTTGGTTATTCTTGCTTGAAAAAGACTCCACACACAGGTCAGTGAGTACCTAGGCGGCAATATACTCTGCTCACGACCGCCAGCTGTAGCTGAGCTTTCATCGCTAGCCTATCTGGCTAGAGCTAGCTTCGACCGCGATCGCTCGTCGCTTCTGGGCGCCTTATTCCGTCACCCGAGATCCAAGTCTGCACCGGCAAAGATCTCTTGATTCCTTGCGGCCGGGCCGGCTTGGAAGCAAGCTACCTCTTGCCTATCTCACCCCTTTTCTTATTATTAGTAAGATAGGTTGCCCCTTTCCCCTTTTAATAATAAGTTAAGCTTCCAAGGGTGAGCCTTCGCTGGGATCGTCTTCGCCCCAATGCGGTACCCCCCTTTGGTTCCCATTGGGTTTACCTTGTTCACAGGTCGACCCCATGGCAGCAAGCAAAGGCGTTCTTGTGCTATACTCCGATGATCTCTTTCCTACCGAGGCACGCAAACTCCCATCGTCTCCCAGATCACATTCCGTGAATCGAAAAGAGAAGCCTACTCATCTATCAGCTCCTCTCGTAGATCGGTGCAGTTTTACGAAGCGTCTAAGCACAGTTCACTCGCGTTGATCAATCAAAAGGTTTGCCCAGCAAAGAAAAGAAAGAATAAGTACTTGCTGGGGGAAAGCAGTTAGATAGAACAACTAAAGAAAAAGCCATTTATGTAGCGTGTAAGTAAGCGGCAATGGTGCTATACCCTCATCGCTTTACATAATACATTAACTCAAACAAACAAGAAGAGAAATCATCCTGCTACGAATAAGCGATAGGCCAACGGACATACAACTCGAAAGAACCGCAACTCCCTCTACGAAAACAACCGATTGTACTACATCGAAGACTTCTACCACTTCTGACGACTTCCACTAATCGAAAGACCAGACGGAGAGACAGCCAAAGGGATTACCGAGTCGAATGAGATGTCCCGATTCCAATGCTTAACGAATGGACAAGAGAGAGAGAAATTCCACCCTCAAGGGGTGTGGCTATTCCACCAACTGAAAGTGAGGGACCTTTCGAAGACAACAAAGATAGGACCTAATTTCCCCTCACCAAAAGCGAGGCATATGGGGCGGAAACTCAACCACTCGCTAAAGAATTGAAAGGGCTCATAAGACAGGCCTGTGAGGTTTAGTATCCTGAAGGTCGTAGGCTCCCATCCCTTCTCAAGCGACGCTCCTCTCCCCTTCCCTGGTAGCTAGGATAGAGTTATCTCTGTCTTTTTCCATTCAAGTAGGTATATCAACACCCAAAGATTTTCCAAATCCATATAATAAAAGGTATACAACAATAACAATTTTGAGGATCACCCACCAAGGATTTTGCACGCAACCTCAATCACCAGCACAAATACATTCAAAGGATAACCCAAGGGGTTTTTCAATACAAACCTTTGATGTTAATAAAAGAGAGATGAGTTAAGAACAAGATTACCAAATGAGCTTGAGAAGGAAAGATACAACTCAATTGAATGCTTCTACAAGCTCCTCTTTACTTCTTCTTTGATGGATGTGTTGGAATCCGTAGGCAAAAACGAAATAAAATAAAACTACGGAAATCCACCAACAGCATCTGCACATACTAGAAAAACCGATTGGATAGAAATTACTTCAATGTTTTGATTGTTCGTTGTGGAGGCTCTGCTTTGTACGCTTCGCCCTCTACTGGTATCCACGCGACGAACTCCTCTGCAAGCGATCGAGATGCTAGCCCCTTCTGTATTCTGAAAACTGTTCAGAACTGATCCTGACTATCTGGTAATTGGTCGTATTTCGGAGAGAGGAGGCTAGATACTATATCGCCGTTCTAGGGTGTAGGGTTTTGTTTTTCTTTAATCAGATAAAGGACGGCCACCAAGAAAAGGTTAACATAACCTTTTATAGCTGTCAATATCAAAACCCTAACTGTCATCTAATGACAGTTTAATCTCGTCCGTCTATTCCTATCATCATCCAACTATTGGATGAGTAATATTAAGTAATTAATTTCATTTATTCGATTAAATAAAATTAATTACTTATTAACTTACCAGAAAGTACAATATGGAATCTGATTCCCCTTTTGTATACGTTCAACGAATCTAGACACAATCTAGATTCATTGGACGTGGACATTATGCTCAGAAGATTGTCTATGAGTGTGACCCTATAGGTTCACTTAACGTTGGCAGTGAATGAAAAATGTCCTAGACATTTATTCACAAAACATAAGCGGCCTCTAGCAAGATATTATACTTACCCAAGTTAAGTAAATGTAATAATAACCTAGCATCAGATTTAATATTTAGTCCTTTTGTCACACGATATCCTAATTAAGTATAAGGCATGGATCAAGTCATTCTTATAAAACTTAATTAACCATTTACTTGATCACCAGGCAGACTGTTCCAACAAATAATATTAATAACACCTTATTAATACTTATTTGAGCATGGCCATGCATATTTTCCAGTTTTCCTTATCAAGGGGCCTATGGATATCTCTCTCTAAAAAGAGAGGGAAAAATCTCTTTCACTATCTCCAATATTCAAGCCATGACGAGAAAATAAGTCAACCAATAGTCAAAAGTGATGTTTGACTATGTCAAAACATATTTTCTCCCCATGCAAGAAACATTAGGTCAAAGGACACCAAATATAAAACTGAGAAGAGATACTTATAACTTAAACTCATGCAATATTTCTTCTTCACTTTGGATCATGTCCAATACAATATTCTCAATATGTATTTATGAATTGATTTTATATCTCATATTCATGATTAGTAAAACTTGACCATCAATCAATTTCACACTAGTTTACAAGATGTAATAAATTAGGGACAAATAAGAATAGTATTTTATTAGCTATAAGGGTTTTACTATTAAGTCACATACTTGATGACCAAGAGCATAAAATACAATTCAAAAAATACATGCTTCATAAATCATAAATGTGAGTCAATTGGTCTTAGGGCATATACTAACAGGATGATCATAAATGAAGCTCAAGATGATGTTTTTGTGAGATGAAAATTTGTTTGAAGTAATGTACTTTAAAGCTCTTTAAAAGTTCTTAAATGATCTCAATAAATGTTTCACCAAACTTCTTACTTTTACAGCTGATCAAAAAATCAATATATATATACACGAAAGAGAGAGAAAGTAACTGTTGCACTGTGTAACGGTAATATTTTTCACAGTAAAAAGGAAAACTGGACGACCGGTTTCTGAAAGCGGACGTTCGAGTTTGAAACAGAAATATTCGGACGCTTCTTACAAAAATCGAATGACTGATTTTTCTAAAACCAGAAAAATCGGACGACCGGTTTTTGAAAAGGATTTTACAGAAAAGAACTTTCCTTCCTATTTCAAAAACATGTATTCTTGATACTCTTTTAGAGATAAGAAAACTTTCAAAGACATCAAAAATTCTATCAAGAATACTTGAATTTCAATAAGAGTTTATAGAAGGATATTTATGCAAAGAGCTTTATACATGATCAACAATCAAAGATGAGAGTTCGAGAGTTTTACAAAGAAATACCTTAGCATATCTCTGACTAAGACACAAGTCTTCAAGGTCTTCAATGGCTTGATCTTTTCTCCTTCATTTTGCCTTGATCACCAAGATCTTTTGCTTCTAAGAGTGTAGCCTTGAGACTTCAACTATGCTTCTTTTGTTCTATGGAAACTATGCTTAATACTCACACAAACCTATGTAATCATAATCAAAATCATATGTAATAATGCCCTTAGGGCTAATAGAAGGTAATTGCGTTGGATAGGACATTCCTTAAGGGTCCACATCCCAATATTTTACTCACTGCAGTTGCAATTGGTGCAATAATGGGATTTTTCCTATTGTTTAAGTTGTGGTTGAGGCTGAGAACCGCAATTCTTGGACTTAGTTTATTGAGAGGTTAAGATATGACCTTAACATTGACAAAATAGAAGAGTGGTGTGTCATGAGTGATAGATAGAAGGTATTGTCTTATGTTGTTTAAAATTTTCATTTGATATGATATCTGATTCAAATATAAAAAGAACTTACCTTTTGAATTATAGGGACTTATTCAAGCTATTAATGACTTGCTGCCTAACATTGAACATAGGAATTGTGCTAGTCATTTGCACAACAACTTCAAGTAGGCCCATCTAGGAAAAGCTTTAAAAGATATATTGTGGAAATATGCCAAAGTAACATAAAAGAAGAAATTTGAAGCAGACTTATTACAACTGAAAACTTTTGATGACAAGGCATTTAGATTGTTGGAAAAGAGTATACACCCACGGTATTGGAGTAGGGCATATCTCAATAATGCTATGAAGTGTGATATTCTATTCAACCATCATGCAATATGCAGATCTGACAAGCAAGAAGTAAGCTAACACTTGGATTACTTGAGGGTATTAGGATATACCTTATGATGAGGAATCAACAAAAAAATGGATTGGATTGGTAGACAAAAAGGAGAATTTCGTCCAAGAATCATAAAAACACTTGAGAAGTTGAAGAAGGAATCAGCAAATTGTTTTCCTTCTTATGCTGGAGGGTCACAGTTCCAAGTTAGGCAGTCAAACATGGATTAATTCACAATTGATATTGACAAAAAGACCCACAGCTACAAGAAGTGGGAACTTGCAGGTATTCCATGCATCCATGCTATTGCTGCCCTAGGAGTGAAAGGGGAAAACCCTGAAAAATATCTTGACAAGTGCTGCTCCATTAAGGCATACAAGAAGATTTATGAGCCAATAATCTCACCTATTAATGGCCCTAACAATTGGCCTAGTTCAAACATATTGCCATTGCTACCTCCCAAGAAGACAAGACTGCCAGAAAGGCCCAAATCAAAAGAGAAGATTAGAAGGAGAAAAGGGTTTCAAGATAGGTGTTGATGGAGCTATAAAGTTATCAAGGGTAGGTCTTACAACCAATAAATATAGGAATTACCAACAGCCTGGCCACAACTCAAGAAAGTGTCCTAAAAAAATGTCTGCATATGAGTGGGGCAGAAAAGGAAAAAGAACAAGTTGAGGCTCTCCAACCATCAAGAACAAATATAAACAAGTACTGGAATTGTTTTCAACTTAGGCATAATTCAAGGACATGCAAATTCAAAAAGGCAGCACCACAAGAAGGCCCAGCAAATACCCCAACATATGATTTCTTTGATGCAGATGCATCAGCATATGATCTCTGTTTCATGCAGATGCAATAGATGGGCCCGTACCAGCCCCACAAAATGCCCCATCATATGCCCCAGATGGGCCTGTACCAAACCCATAAGAAGGCCCACAAAATGCCATTGGATCAAGCTAAAAAATGGCCCACAAGCTACAACAACTGGCCCTTCGGCAGATCCATCAACTTCTGGCCATAATCAAGCATAGTCATATCTTAAGTTGGTTAATATGAAAATTCATTACATTAGTTGGCTTTCATTTATTTTCTTTGTTTTTACAAGACTAAACAAAGGAAGCTTAGAAGGTTCGGGAGATGTAGTTAGTGTACTTAAGTTGGTTACACCTGAAAAACCTTAGAGAGGGGGGAGGGGATGAATAAGGTTTTTGGCTAATTTTTTTAAAAAATTTTGTGTGATTAAAAGATAAACCTCTAATTTTATTTGAGAAAAAATTTTAAAACTCTTTTTAATAAAATTCCCAACCAAGCAAAATCTTATAGTTATGACAATCAAGCAAAAAGCATAGAGTAAAGAGGTTCAACAATTTATAGTGGTTCACTCTCTCAAAGAGCTATATCTATTACCTTGAGTCAACACCCAAGGATTTTTCAAATCCACTATAAACAAAGTATACAACAATCTCAATTTTGAGAATCACCCACCAAGGGTTTGCAAGCAACCTCAATTTCCAATACAAATGCAATCAAAGGATAACTCAAGGGATTTTCCAACACAAACCGTTGATATTAATAAAAGAGAGATGAGTAAATAACAATGTTACCAAGTGAGCTTGAGAAGGAAAGATACAACTCAATTGAATGCTTCTACAAGTTCCTCTTTACTTCTTCTTTGATGAAGATCAACAATGAAGCTCAAGAAGATGTTTTTGTGAGATAAAAGGTGTTTGAAGGAATGTACTTTAAGGCTCTTTAAAATTTCTTAAATGATCTCAATAAATATTTTACCAAACTTTTTCTTTTTTCAGCTGTTCAAAAATTCAATATATATAGGAAAGAAAAAAAGTAACTGTTATTCTATGTAACGGTAATATTTTTTACAGTAAAAAAAAATTGGACGATCAGTTTCTAAAAACGGACATCCGATTTTATTATTCAAGAAAATCGAATGAGCCATTTTCTGAAATAGGACGACCGATTTTGAAACAGAAAGATTCAGACATCCTAGAAAAAATCAGACGACCGATTTTTCTAAAACTAGAAAATCGGACAACCGATTTTAAAACTGGATGACCGTTTTTTGAAAAAGATTTTACAGCCAGTAATTTACAAGAAAAGAGCTTTCCTTCTTATTTTAAAAATATGTATTCTTGATACTCTTGTAGACATAAGAAAACTTTCAAAGGCATAAAAAATTCTATCAAGAATACTTGAATTTCAATAAGAGTTTATAGAAAGATATTTATGCAAAGAGCTTCATACATGATCAACAATCAAATATTAGAGTTCGGGAGTTTTACAAAGAAATACCTTAGCACATCCTTAACTAAGACACAAGTCTTCAAGGTCTTTAATGGCTTGATCTTTTCTCCTTCATTTTGCCTTGATCACCAAGATCTTTTGCTTCTAAAAGTGTAGCCTTGAGACTTCAAATATGCTTCTTTTGTTCTATAGAAACTCAGCTTAATACTCACACAAACATATGTTAATCATAATCAAAATCATATGCAATAATACCCTTAGGGCTAACAACACCAAATCTAAATGTCCAAATACAAGAGCTTCTCTCTACCACCCTAAGATAAGCAAGCTTGACACAATGAGAGTTCAGTCCAGTTGGTAATTAAGTCATGCATAACGTGAACTAAAAAGAACTAGAAATGACACCATAATGAAGTAATACAAGAATCTTTCATAAACATATTTCAAAAGCAACTTTCAAAGCTAATACAATTCAACAAAATGAGCTCTAAAAGCACTTTACAGAAGTTTCCATCACTACTAACCACTTAAAACCCCTTACAAAAGCTTAATTCACTATCTAAACCCTAACTAAATAACTCCTTGTCCCAAGCACAATCAACATAACCCAATATATACTAGCATCAACCAACCATGCCTTCATCTTCATCTGGTTGCTTTTTCAATTTCCAGCTCCTTAATATTCTTATGCATAATATAATTCCTCCTTCCAACAGGAGGATCAACCCTCAAAAAGAAAAAAATCACATTTGTTTGCAACCTATAAAAATCAATCAACAACCTTCAAAGATATACTGAGTAATTCAAAGAATGTAATAGGAAAATTACCTTCTTCACCTCACGTGACATAAATCGCCTACTCGGATTCTTCTCCGTCATAGAAGTCCGAATGACATTGTAAATTCCATAATAGCAGTGGATTGGTTGCTCCATTTGTTGTTGGGTCATGCTTTTAGTATGAAATGAAGAACATTCTCGGTCTTCATCCTCTTCAATGGAGTTTCGATTTCGAAATTGCAAGTTGGATACCTTTGATTTTTTCCATGACTTGAGAAGAAAAAAGCTCTAATTTTTTTAGAAGAAGAAGGGGAAGAAGATGAAAGTGGTTTCTCTGTTAAAGAAGAACAATTGTTTTTTAGACGAAAATGCCCTCCACTTATCAGACAAAATAATTGGTTGACGGTAAAATTAGATGGATGTACCTAATTCACAAAAAAATAAATTGTTTGGGTACCTAAAAGTAACAAATTAACGTTTATGGACCAAGTCCATAGTAAAAAAAAGTTTGAGGGGAAAAACACCTATAAGCCATCAGAAACAATGATTATGTGGTAAAAAGTTTAAAATATTCTTAAATAGTTCATGATTAGAAAAGATAAAATAAAAGTTCATGGCTATTTTCAAAAGAACAAAAATAGTTTATGATTAGAAAAAGATAAAATAAAAGTTTATAGTTATAAATGAAAAGCTAAAATAGTTCATGGTTATTTTTAGCTAATTTCTCTTAAATTTCTGTCAAATACGTTGCTCCAAGTAATTGATGCAAAAAATGGCTTTCTATTTTAAAATGTTAGTAATTTTTAATGACAAAAAGGATTTTTAAAAAATAATATTGTTTTATTTTTGTAAAATTAGCCTTTATGTTCAAAAAGGATGTTTTGGTCATAATTTTTTTTAAGTGTCAACTAACATAAGAAGGTACTAAAGTGTTACAAAACCTGAAGTTAAAGTATTAAAGTAAAAATAACATAAAACGTTATGGTACTAAAGTGAAAATAATATGAAATATGATGATACTGTAATATAATTAACCTTATATTTCTAAAGCACTTAATATGATATTTTTGAAAATTCATTTCCAAAGACACTCAATAAATTGACAACAACTACTTTTAAAAAACTAATAAATGATCTTTGTATTTTCTTCCATAAAATTTAATATTTTTCATCCAATTAAATACTCAATTGTCAGAATAATAAATTTGAGTACTTCATTGTCAATCACCTAACGGCTTAGAGGGACTTATACCTACTTAACCCTACAAGATAATGACTTTTATATACTATAAACTTTTTTGTGAAGTTCATAATTCTCCAATACATTTAATACTTTAAGTTTAAGTGAATATCAGAAAGCTAAAGTGCATAAGTCAAAAAACAAAAAGAAATTACCCAACAAAACTAGCAATTCAATGTAGTCTTATCCGACAATTGTCGTGCCCAAATAATAATGGATAAGTACAGAAAGTGCTGACTTTTTCCCTTCCTTGATCCATCCTTCATAACCCACCCCACCCCGGAAGAGCACTAATAGTGGCTCTGATCTTCTTAGCATCTGAAAATCCTTTATAAAAGGGAATAAATCGTAGAAAAATTCTTAATAATCGAAAATCAAGAGAGAATAAGGCAAGAAGAAGCGATGGCAGATGCAGCAGATAGAAGAGTTGGTGTAGCAGTGGATTTTTCACCATGTAGCAGAAAAGCATTGAATTGGGCTGTTGATAACGTTGTTCGAAAAGGGGATCATTTAATTCTCGTTACGATTCGTCCTGAAGGTCATTATGAATCTGGAGAGATGCAGCTTTGGGCAACTACTGGTTCTCGTACGATCCCTTTTTTTTTTCTTGATTTTTGCTAATTAGTACTTTTTAGATTCTGTTTTCTTTTTGGATTATTGGGATGCTAATTTATGGAAAGATTTGATTTTTTTTTGGGTTGAGCTGAGAAGAAAAAGGAAAAATGAGAAATGGATCTTTGTGATCTTGATCGGTTGATATGTTTTTCCTTTTTTGATTTCTTTGATTTTCTTTTTCTTGTTAATGAAAGTTGTTTAATAGGATACCCAGAATCCTGCATCGCCTAATTCCTTTATTCCTTATAGACTTGGAAGAGCCTAGGCAATCCTCCTCCTCTCGAGCTACAAAGGCCTCAAGCCCAAAATTTTGACATAGAATCATTTAAAGTGTTAATGATTGACATCAATGTTGTTTCCTTTTGATGATTCTTGAGGGACTAAAAATGCTCACTATTTACGTTTATATAATGTTTTTTATGCCCTTGACTACCGAAATTCGATCATTTGGATGAGCAATTGATACGTACAGGTGCTCAAAAAAGAAATAAACAGATAGTTTTGCCTATTAACAATATAACATATCAATTACTTGGCCAAAATAGGGGAATTTTGGAGGTCAATGACATAAATGACACCAGTAAATTGTTGAGGGGTAAAATGTATATTTGTAATCATTATTTGATTTGCACAATACCCTTGCTTATGGTGGAGGTGCTAAATCTTTCTTTAGATTTTGTCCCAGCTACCTCAATGCTTATTCAGATCATGTAATTATATATAACATAATGGTAGGTTTTATCCTTATTAACATGGGGCACGCTTACTCTGTGGAAGATTGCAGAATCTTGTAATCAATTTGTTGAGCTGATTCGCCATTTTGTTAATATTTTGACAGCACTGATCCCTTTGTCTGAGTTCTCTGATCCCCATATCATGAAGAAATATGGGGTTACCCCTGATGTAGAAACATTGGAGATTGTCAATACTGCAGCTCGGCAGAAGGAGGTAATGATATGATATGATCTTTAGGAGCTCTTCAAGAATTGTTTCTAGTCCGTTGCAAAACTTACGAGTTCTTGAATGCAGATTGTCGTCCTTGTGAAAATTTACTGGGGGGATGCTCGGGAAAAGCTCTGTGAATCAGTTGACGACATACCTCTAGACTGCATTATTGTGGGGAATAGAGGTCTTGGAACGATCAAGAGGTTTGTAGCTTCCATAACTTGGATCTTTTACAATATTTCCTTTTCTAGTGTTCCATTAAGTTTCGGTTGGTAGCTGCGTTGGTTGATTGAATTACTTCCATATTGATCACTTCTATATAACATAATTGCCAACACAAAGATCCTCTCTACTCTGGCAATGTACTGTGATACCATGTGTCATATATGATAAGTGTAATGAGATCCAATGGTATAAGCACACAGGATTAAGCATTTAGTATTAACGGATATTCAATTTGGCATAACAGTTGTGTTCCTGCCGATTTTGTTTCAATCTGTTGTAAGCCTTGCAGTTGGATTTCAATTTTGTTTCTTTTCATCTTTGCAGGGCTATTATGGGAAGTGTAAGTAACTATGTGGTGAACAATGCTACTTGCCCTGTTACAGTCGTGAAGCAGCACGAGTAGAAGCTCATTTCGCGTGGAACTGAGATAATCTGCCGGTGATCTAGAGTCGGATTGTACCGAGTAAAGTAGTGTGGATGGAGGTTATGTTGTAGCGTTTTCGAGTAGGCTGTTTTTCAGTGAGGTCCTGTATTTGATTAATGATCATGTATATGATTATCTATCAAGACTTTTAACTTGGTTTCAAGAGTCTTTTAACTGCTCCCAAAACCATGTTGGCTAATGGGGAATGAAATAAAGCAGAAAACTTCTAGATGATTTTTCATTCATATATTTTCTAGATGATTATATACAGGCATAAGATGTTTTTGTATTCTGTTTCGTAAAATGGTTTGTGAGAGCGGATTTGAGTTTTAAAATTGAGATTTGCGATGATATTCTATCTCAACATGTTGGTGCTTGTGTTGGATCTCTAATAGTGTTATTTTCTTTATCCCTTGTGCTCTTTTCTTCTCTTGCTTTTGTAGCTGAGAGAGAGAGAGAGAGAGAGAGAGAGAGAGAGAGAGAGAGAGATTTCCCCCTAGATTTGTTATCAGTTTTAGGGGACACAACTTATGTTACAATGGATGGTAATTTACAAAGAAATAATCCACAAACTATACACAAGTGAGTTGTACTAGACAAGTTTTGTTCAACAGACTCTTCGTTAGAAAGAAAATTTGAACTTTGATGGTTAAAATTGAATTTCATCCATTCACAGTAGAACTAATTTTTATCGAGAATAAGTATATGTTTTAATTCGAAAAGAGGATTGAATTTCGTTAAGAATAAATAAGATACTTTGGCTTGAAATTCAATCCTTCAACACCGTTGAATACAAGGATGTTCTTTCTCCAAGAAGCAAGTTGTTTCCAAAGAATGATAAAACGGCTAACTCTAAATCTTCAATAATGAGACCTTCAAATACTTGCGGTTGTAAAATGTTTTTATTTTGAGAAATTCTTAGTTCTTTTGTCCTTCAGATTTCCCTTGATTCTTGAAGGATTTAGATTCTTGATATATTTTGATCTTCTTTACTTAATGAGATACACTAATTTTGTATCCAAACACTGGTAATCGATCTTCAGATGGACCTCATGTGTGTATAGTCGTATTGACTTGGGTTCACACAATTACAACTCACACAATAGGTTAGTATAATAATTTTCTACAATACATACAGGTAAAAAGTAAAATTGTCTGAGGCAAAGCATATGACATCTAAACTATTTTTATTTGCAGTGATGCTAAATGACTCGGTGTTTAGTCAAGTGATTGCTTTAATTGAAGACAAAATGGTCTTTTCTCCGTGTCATAAGATTAAGGAGTCAAAATGTATTTTTTTCTAATTTTCTAATTATACCTTCAATCGAGATAAAAAATTACCTCAATATCGAGGCAATAACTTTTCTCTTTTACTTGTATAGTCCAAAGTATATACATGTAAAACCTGTCTAAACATCATGCCACGTAATTTTTCTAATCTTTCCTAAAAAAAACCGTATTGATATCTTGAAGTAGAGGTTTTTTTTTTTTTTTTTCCTTGAAAATAAATGAAAGACTTGTTATAAATCACAACCCATCATACGGAATAGGAGGGAATGGTTTGCTAGGGTATCCGATAAATAAGCCTAAACACAACCCCGAAAAAGGTTTTCCCAGAAGGTTTCGAATAATAAGAGGTCATCCTACTTTCAATCACATTCTATCAAATTTCAATGGTGAATTTGAAAAAACTAACCAAAATTTCCCAAAAAAATCATCCTATTTCTCCAAACTTTCTCATGAATCTTTCCATTTCCATTTCCCCATCTTTCCTTCCCCAAATCCTCAACAACAAAGAAAGATGGATCATTACTTTCATAAAAAATTGCTGCTCATTATTTCTCTACTTTTTCTCGTTTCAATTTCAACAATCGCAACTGAATCACCAACCTCCTCCCCGTCCGCCGCGCCGGAATCGTCTCCACCAAATCTGAAATCGGAATCTCCAAATCTCCAGCCTGAATCATCATCATCCTCATCGGCATCTCCTAATCTCCAGCCTGAATCATCATCATCGTCATCGGCATCTCCAAATCTCCAGCCTGAATCATCATCATCTTCATCGGCATCTCCTAATCTCCAGCCTGAATCATCATCATCGTCATCGGCATCTCCAAATCTCCAGCCTGAATCATCATCATCGTCATCGGCATCTCCTAATCTCCAGCCTGAATCATCATCATCGGGATCTCCGAGCCAATCACCGGTATTTCCTCCGTCAAGCCATGTCTCGTTCCCTCCTTCAGGTTCCGATGCTCCTTCACCATCGATGTCTTCTTCCTCTGAATTAGATTCACCGGATTCACCAGATGCTAATCGGAATACTGAACCAGAAGATTCTCCGGACTCTTATGTTCCAGAAGAAGAGACTCCAGAAGGACCGGATGGGGAAATACCAAGTTCAGTTCCGTCAAGTTCGTCCGAATCGGAATCAGAATCAGACTCATCAGATCCGCCACTAAAAGAAGAAATCACCGACAAGAATGCCAATCCAGAGGTAAAAAAAGCTTGCGGATCAACCGATTACCCGAATCTCTGCATCAACACATTAGATCCAATTATAAGCCCTAAAAAAGAGGTAACACTCGATACAGTACTGAAAGTATCAATTAAAGCTACAAATGACTTAGCTAAGGCAGCAAAAGTTATGGCGACGAAATTAGCCGCTGCTCCGGGAACTCCACCCGAATTAACTAAGGTACTTAATGATTGTAAAGAAAGTTACGATAGTGCTCTGTATAATTTCGAAAGAGCAATGGAAGCTTACGATACTCATGATGTCGGAACTATGAACACGATGCTCAGTGCTGTAATTACCGATGTCGGCGATTGTGAAGATGAGTTTTCTGCGGTTAATATTCCGTCTCCGGTGGCTGAATTTGCTCAGAAACTGACTAATATGACCAGTAATTGTTTGGCCATTGTTTCATTGCTTCAGTACTGATTCACAGAAAGTTATTAGATTTGATTTTCTTTAACAAATTTGTGTATTTCTGAATTATTCTTTCTTCATCTGCATGATGAATTTTTCATGCTTTTGGATGTAATTGGTAAAATGTTGAATCAATTTTAGATATGTATATCGAATTTTTTATTCATATGGGAAGACAAGTATACTCTGCTTTCTTGCATGGATATTCATGCACATGCACTTGCGCGAATTCTTGAAGATCCAATGTTTTTTTTTTTTAAATTTTAATATTTTATTCATATATATTTTTAAAACTTCTCTAACATTTTAGCCAATCTTTTTCTCAACGGTATGAGTGGAAAAAAAATCAAAAGGGAACAATAATTTAATTACTTTTAGATCCTTAATTCTATAAGACAATTAATTAGTATCATATAGTTAAGTTTTCTTTAAAAAATAATCTATCAGATAATTTCTTTAAAATACCACTAAACTATATATAGATTTTATTTATTTCATATCAAAAACATATTTTTTTATATCCTAATTTATTATTGTACTAGCCTAAAGAATCGTGAGTAAAGACTTTATTAAAAAAAAAAGTTATATTTAGAAAAAAATATTATACATTTATATTTTCGAGTTAGATTTATCGATCTCTTTGTTCTCAAAAAATAATATTATGTATTTATGAAATAAGACTTTAGTCTAGGTTTTTTATTTATTTTTTAAGTTTAAAAAATTTTCAAATTATTACATAGCTCGAAAAAAATCATTATTTACCCTCCTCTTCCCTACTCTTTCTCTCTTTACACAATTTCTCTCTAACTTCTCCCTACTCCTTCTCCACTCTAAAACTAAAATATTTAATATTGAACTTAAATTAGAGGTACATATAGATCATCATGAGAAATTTGTAAAAGAAAATATCAATTTAGATGTAAGAAAAGTTGAAATAATTTTTTTTTTCAAAACTGGGCTCGTATCTCCCGAACGGGCAACCCAGACATGAGCAAATCGCCCAGATGGGCAACCAGTACATGTCCGAGTCACCAGTCCGGGCGACCCGAGCCCCTTCCTTTTTTTTAGAGGAAGAAAGAATATTTGTAGATATTTGGAAAACTTGAAACATGAATAACTCTGCGATTGGAGGTCCGTTTCATGCGTATAACCACTCGTTTTGATGATTCTCGTAAAGATGAACGCAACGATATCACCGAAAAGGTGATCCGGATGTGTTTCGTGGCAAAAAAATTATTTCGTATAGTCGAAAACTTTGACGGGGCATAACTTTGCGCTCGGACGTCCGATTGAGGTGATTCTTGTGGGCATTTCGGATATTTTTTCGAGATCTACGCGTCAAAAATGGCTTTAGGCGGTTTCCACCAACCGTTCCTACAAAAACCTCGTATTTTCCTTTTAATTTACGTTTTTATAATTTTCTAATACTTTCTCTCTTATTAACTAAAAAATTACGGCACCAATTTGAAAATTAAACAGATGAGCAGTCTTCTTTTTGCTCTAATTAAAAATTCAAATGATTGAAGTTGGTAAATATTGGAATTCTTTTTGTACGCAAATTTTTTGTCCCGAAACGCGTCTGGATCACTTTTTTGGCGATGCCGTTGGGTTCATCTTTACAAGAACCATTAAAACGAGTGGTCATAAGCGTGAAACGGACCTCCGATCGCATAGTTATTCATGTTTCAAGTTTTCTAAATACCTACAAAAATTCTTTCTTTCAAAAAAAAAAAAAAGGACTTGGGTCTCCCGGACATGTGATGGGCGATCCGCTCATGTCCGAGTCGCCTGTTCAGGCGATCCGAGCCCAGTTTTGAAAAAAAAATTATTTCAACTTTTCTTATATTTAAATTGATATTTTCTTCTATACATTCTTCATAATTATCTATATCTACCTCCAATTCAAGTTCAAAATTAAAGATTTTAGTTTTAGAGTGGAGAAGGAGTAGAGAGAAGTTAGAGAGAAATTGTATAGAGAGAGAAAGAGTAGGGAAGATGAAAAAAAATAATGATTTTTTTCGCTCTATACATTTATATTATCAAATTAGATTTATCAATCCAAAAAGAATTATCTTATTAAAATGATAAATATTTATTTAATAACAGAGACCAACAAATCTTCCTTCCTATCTTTGAAAAGTTTCATAAAAATATCTATTTTAAAAATAAATAAAGAAAAATATACAAGGATTCATTATATTTTCATTTTCTACCGTAAAAATTTTACCAAATAATCTCCTACTTTATCCCACCAAATAAAAAATCACCCCCCCCCCCCTACCCTCACAAAAAAAAAAAAAAAAAAATCTTCTTCCATCCTCCCCCTCTTTTCCCAACAAAAAACTCCTTTCCTCACCCTACTCCTTCCATAAAAATTATATAAAAAAAAACTACTTCTGCCACCCCTGCCCCAACCCCAAGCACCCCCTCCCATAAAAAAATCTCTTTTCCCCACCCTACCGCCCCCCCATAAAAAAAAACCCGCCTACTCCCTCTATATTGTTTTTACGTACAATTGTTCCATGTTTTATGTGAGGTAGGAACAACCTCGTTTCCTCGACTCCTACCAATTTCTTTTCCCTTCCCCTCCCCACCATCCCTCGCCCCCTAAAAAACAAAAGAAAAAGCCATTCTTTTTCATATTTAAAATATATATAAAAAAGAACTTAATTTCTTTTTTTGAAAAAAAAAATTATTATCTAATTAAAAATGATAATTAATATTTTAAAGCAAAGACTAAAACTTCAATTTTCTCACCTTGAAATGTTCTCTCAAAATTGATCTAAGGTTTTTAGGGGGAAAAAAAGTTCATGATCTAAGGGTGCAAGCAAAAGCACATATGTATTTCATTATCTTTTTGGCTCTCTTGTATACTTGTGGCAATAATCTTGTTGAGTATTTAATATCTCATATAAATAAAAAAGAAATAATAGTATTAAATAAAAGAGATACAAAATTAAAAAATTGAATATGAATGAGAACAAATATAATGATTTATAATACTCCCTCGTTCCTACTCTAAAAATAAAGCAAAAAATTGTAATTGATATCCCTCCCACCAATTATCCGCCCCTCCTTTCCCATAAAAACTCATCTTTCGATCGGATTCGGATTTTCTTATCATTTTGTGTACTACTCTTTGTACTGCTTTTTAATTTGATATATTTTATTAATAAAACTTAATAAATAAAATATAAATTCTAAAAAGAAAATATATTATAAAAAAAAATAGTAAATAGAGTGATACACAAAGTGGTGTAGAAAAAAAAAAAAAATCCTTTTCCGCGGAACCTTCACCCCTTCTTCTCTTCCCCTACTCCTAAATGTTCAACAACAATTTGTAAGTAATATTGCTTCCACCTTGTGACCCACCATCTTTCCCACACCTCCAACCCTAGAAAAAGTATATGGTGTAATTGAAATTGAGATTGAATTTCTTCCTATAAAACATAGTATTATATAGCTATCAAAATTCAAACAACCAAAAAAAGATCAAAGGTGCAACTTGAAAGGAGAAAATTAGGGATAGAAAAAAAAAGAGGAATTGAGGAATGCAATTAAAAATTAAGAATTTGCAAGAAACAAATAGAGAGGCACAATAATATTAACAAACAATATTGGCAAACAGAGAGAAACTGAGAAGGTAAAAAGAGAGAAGAAAAAAAAACAAAACAAAAAGATACAATAGTATTAGCAAATAGAGAGAAACAGAGAAAAACAAAAACTATTAGCAAAAATAAATAAATAAATAATCAGGGAGAGAAATTTAAAAGCAAAATAACATAACATAGCGTTACCATGAAAATGGATTTTATTGGGAAAAAAAAGAAGAAAAACAACAAATTGAGTGAAAAGTAAATTTTTAGATTATATAGTGACTTACAGAGAATGATTTGAATTGTGATTGAATCCTTACTTGGTTCATTGGATGAGCCATGATAATGTCCTTAAAAAAACTCAACCAAAAAATACAAAATTTTACTGCAAAAAGAGAAGGAAAAAAACACATTGAGTGACTTATTGAGTGAGTTACAGAGAATCTCAACGGATGAAATTGAAAGGGGAAATTGGTTAGGAAAAAACACATTGTGGTCTCTTTGATGGGGTTGCTTTCTCTGAAGCAAAAGGCTTTTTTGGTGTACTGTTGATCTGAACATTGAACTCCTAACCTTAAATGACCAATTCATATCTTTAGCTATTTTGGCTGATCATAGTGTGGAATGAATTTTAAAAGCGATATATGCATCTTCGACTGAAAAGTATAGGAAAGACTTGTGGAATTATCTAAAACTAATGGGTAACCATATTAGACTTCCTTGGCTTCTTGTAGGGGGTTTTAATCAGGTCCTCTCGGTTGAAGATAAGTTGGGGGGTTCGAACCAGTGGGTGAGGAAAGCAGATGGCCTTTGGGATGTGATTGAAACAAGTGAACTCAAGGTCTTGGGTTTTCGGGACCTGCTTTTATGGAGACAATGGTATGGCACAGATTGACCGGGGACTTTGCAATAGTGTTTCAGTAAGCTTCCGTTTTTCATCTTCCTTGTGTACATTCAAACCACTACCCTATCTTAATTGATTGTACCAATTCTGAGCCCACCCTAAGAGGAGGAAGACATTGTGATTCTTAGCTGTCTGGCTTGACCACAAGGACTTTCCTGCACTTGTAAAAAAAGTTTGGCCTCCACCGGAGCAAACACTAGAAGAAGCGATCAATCTGTTCACTATTAGGGTGCGCAATAAATCAGGAAGTTTTTGAGAATATATTCTTAAGGGGTAAGAGATGTCTGGCGCGCCTAAAAGACCTCCAGCACCACCTCTCACACCAACGCTAACTTTACCTGCAACAATTGGAACATCACCTAATCCAGAAATACAATGACATACTTAAACAGGAGGAGAGTTATGGGCATCAAAAGTTCCGCATATATCTACCATCATTAGAAGAAGGGGCAGCCAGATTTCTTGTCTTAAGGATGATAATGATTCTTGGGTATAGAAGCCCGAGGAGCTTAGGAACACAGCCGGGAATTTCTATGATTCCCTATACAAACTCGAAATGAGATTCTGAACATTAACTATACGTGAACTCCAATCCCTAAACAGAGAATTTGTGAGGCAGAAATAAAAATGACTTTTTTTTCACATGGCACCAGAGCCAAACAGATTATCACCGGGTTTTTTCCAGAAGCACCGGAAGGCAGTTAAAGGATCAATTACTTCCTTTATTCAAAGGGCCTTTGTAAAGGGTGAGGTCCGAGCAACCTTGAATAAATCTAATATTCTTGATCCCAAAGGTCGAGAGTCCGAAACACATGTCCCAATTCCAGCCAATAGCCTTATGCAATGTAGTTACCAAACTTGTCACAAAAATTGAATCCAAATAGAGCCCAATGCTTTTTGTAATAAAAATTAAAAACTCAGTCTAAGTGGTCATCAGCCCAATAATAATAGTAGAACGAACCACTAATCTAATAAAGTAATTACTGGGTTGACCCGAAGCCCACAATGACTTTGACCATTTCCTTCTTCCCACGTAGTAATAACAGAACGGGCCAACCAAAACAAGGCCCATTAGTATTCTACCCAATGATTTATTTCCACGTCATCCCAAAGTTCTCCCAAATGACGTATCAATTTCTTACCAGAGTTTTTTTTTTTTTTCTTCTCTCTCAATAATTATAAAGCCAGGAAATTCTTCAAAGAGAGAGAGAGAGAGTGCTCAGTATTATATTAGATATTTTCATTTCGTAGTTTGTTTGGATAATTTATATAATCAGGTACGGTTTGGATCTGCCTTTGTGAAATTGAAATCAGAGGAAGAAAGAAATGGCGGAGGAGAAATATAATCGGAAGAATCCGGCGGTGAAGAGGATTTTGCAGGAGGTCAAAGAGATGCAATCTAATCCTTCCGATGATTTTATGAGCCTTCCTCTTGAGGTACTTTTTATTTTTTTTTAATTTTGCTTCGGTTTGATGGATTCCGTGAATTTCTGTAGGTTTTGGCTTTGATGTGTTTGGTTTGGAAGTTTTAAGGGATTTACTTTTTCTATAATGATTATGGGATGCATATGAATTTGGAAACATGCGATTTTTGTTTTGAGACTTCCTTTTTAATTTGGAAGTGTTGTTTTTTGATTGATTTTAGGTTTTGGTAGTCTGAAAATTTTGGGAAATTAGGTTAGGGATTTTGAGGAATGAATCAAATTGGAATATTTTTAATTTGCAATTTCGATCAGGAAAGGAATTTCTTGCATATTTATTAGCTAAGTATTTGGATTTATCTAACAAGAGCTCTATAGCTGTTAATTTGATCTGCTATGGTGAATTTTTCTCTCAGGTGAGTTCGTTCTTTATGCAAGTATGGAACATTGATGACCTTCTGTTTTAAATTTGTAGGAAAACATATTCGAATGGCAGTTTGCAATCAGGGGGCCAGGTGACACAGAGTTTGAGGGAGGAATATATCATGGACGAATTCAATTGCCTGCAGAATATCCTTTCAAGCCTCCCTCCTTTATGCTATTGACAGTAAGGCTCTTGTTTCTCTTTTTCATTTCTTTTTGCCTTGAATCATCACTTAAAAGATGCCATTCCAACTGCTGGAAGAAAACATTACAAAGAGTAACTTAAATTTATGAGCTAAGAGAGTATTATTTGGTTTGTTGTCCCCGTTTGTTTATTTAATGATAATCTAATTAGTTAATGTTGTTTGATCTCTCCCTGTTTAGCCAAATGGACGTTTTGAAACCCAAACAAAGATTTGCTTGAGCATTTCAAATCACCATCCTGAGCATTGGCAACCATCATGGAGTGGTAATCTTCTATTCTTGCTTCTTGCCACAGTATTGTGGTGGGAGATTTTGTGCTCTATTTAGCCTTTCTATCTATCCTAATTTGCTTGGGAGCAGCATAAGCAATAGATTTTTTCAAACGTCAACTGAACTAGCGTAGTTGAAACTTGCAATATCTAATATGAAGCACTTGGGGTAATATGAATATATTATTTGGTTTCAAACTTCAAAAGCTCAAGAAAGTAGACCAACATAACAGAAGAGCCTTAACTCTTCTGGAGAATAACTCAACTCGGCTTGCAACTCTCTGCAGTTGCTTTAATGTACTGGTTACTAAAAGTCCAGATGATGGAGGTAAAATTTGTTGATAGGAGAAGAGTTTGAGTTATGCATCTGTCTTCACATGCATATTTGCCTGATCATAGATCCTTAGCTTCAAGTAATATTCTTCTCGGCCCAATCCTGCCGCTTAGTGAGCCCTGTCAGGGTGAGAGGCATATAGTGTTACACCATTCTTATTGCTGACGTAGAAGAATTAATATAATAGACATGAATGCAAAAGGCTGGCTGCAAAGTATGCATTGTCTTTTTCACAGAGTAGGTTTGCTTATATGAATGAACCATGTTGTGTAGGACTGCATTGGCTTCGTTTTTTTTCCTTTTCTTTTATCTCTGTTACTTACTCCTAAATAGACAAATTTCGCTTTTCTTTTTTGTATGTTTGCCTGACACTTCTTATTTCTATGGCATTAAAAGTCCGGACGGCATTGGTTGCGTTGATTGCTTTCATGCCTACCAACCCAAATGGAGCTCTGGGATCATTAGACTATACGAAGGAAGAGAGGCGTGCTCTTGCAATCAAGTCTCGTGATGCTGCGCCTAGATTTGGGACTCCGGAGCGTCAGAAACTAATTGATGAGGTTAGCAGTGTTACAAGTCCTTTATACATACTGTTTTGCAATTATGTCTAGCTTCTGTGCTGAAAGGTTCTCTTTCTGTGTAGATTCACGAGTACATGATGAGCAAGGCTCCTCCAGTTCCTCAAATTAGCTCCTCTCAGGCTTCTGAAAGCCAGACTACTGAGAAAGAGGGTGAAGTTGAGGGGAGTTCTAGAAATGCTGATGCAGATGGTACTCAGGAAGGACTTAGAGATCCAACTTCAACTGACCGGATCATCGAGGAGGAACCACATGAAGTTCCTCCAAATAGAGATCCTATTGTGATTCCACAATCAGTTCCTGCCACGCAGCCAGGTGATCAGCTACTGTTGCAAAGGCCAGAACCTAGGGTCCCCAGGCAGGCTGATGATCGCTTGTTCACATGGGCAGCTGTAGGGCTTACCGTTGCCATTGTAGTATTGTTGTTGAAGAAGTTTCTGAAAGCCGGCGGACATGGTGCCTTCTTTACAGATGAATCGTAGATACCATCTGTGGCGAATGAATGGATCCCCAAAGGAATTGACTGAGCAAGAGGCTACAACATATAGTAAACGTTTCGGCTATTTCTCTGCCTTCTAGTGTAGCAGACAGCAAATAACAGTATATATATGCAACTTGAGCTTGTTGAGATATGAAACCTTGATTTCTCTGTTTGGTGTTTTGGCCTTCGGTTATTACTTGTATAGGTTTAAAGGATATGGTTTCCAGCTAGCTCTAAGCAACACTATTATGTATAGATGTTTCTTTTTCCTACAGCATCTCTTTATCTATAATAATTTAGTCAATCCTTCTATTCAACTCTTATGTTACTGACCCTCAACAATTGCATTTGGATTGGATGAGTTGGCTCTACTCATCTCATCTCATCGTGTGAATGGATATAGTTTAGTTTTGAGATATTTTAATTATTTTTTTTAATTAACCCTAGGTCAAAATAATAGATACTTTAGTTTATGTTCTTTATTGTATCTTATTTTAATTTTAGTGCAGATTTGTCTTGATATATTTCATAGGTTTCTTTTAAAAAAAAAGAGTAAGAGCTTGTTGGTACACTTTTAGCATCCTTTCTTTTAGAAATAATTTTCCTTTAGAATTTATCAATAGAGTGTACTAAAAGAATGTATTAGACGGTATAACTGACCCAGATCCTAAATTGGCCTAGCTAAGCCTAGACTAGAACCGGAGTTTAGATCTTGAAACTGGCCTAGTTAGTTAAGCCTGGATTAGAACTGGACCGTGCACTGTAACATGATCTTGATCGGGTTTGAGCTTGGGAAGTCGATCCTTGATGAGCTAGGGATTTTAGCTCCTAAAACCAGTCTAGACGGAGTTCTAATTTTGCAGTGAATCGAACTATGATCGCAGTTTGACCCATACGAATTTTAATTGTTGAGTCTTTTAAAAACTTGAACCGCTTGAATCTGTTTGTCTAGTCTTAAGTTTTTTGGTGGGTTGTGTCGGTCCCACCTGCCCAAGTCCTCCAATTAGATCGGCTGGAGATCAGCACACCAGAACCGATCATGGGCCAGAAGCTCGGATCGGCACGGACCAAAATCAGTAGATCGGCCCATTTGCCATCCCTAAGTGTGTTACTGGTAAACAATTGTGAAGTTTTGCCTCTTCCTATCAATTTCAGCTCATTGTTTTTAATTGTTTATTTTAGTCTTTATTTTTGTACTTACACAAAACAATGCCTACAAAGTTGTAGTATTTCTTGTTCCCAATCAGTCTTATTCAAAGAAGTACAGATCAAATGTAGATTTCTTCAACTTTTCATGATTGAACTTCAAAAAAAATGGTGCATGAATGTTTCAAAATCTTTAAACAAAATCAACCACGTAACTTTATTATACAAATTCAGTTTGGAAACAGAAAGAATAATCTGAATATATTTTTAAAGCCGAATGACGATAATGCTATTTAAACATATGAGTTTCAAATGTCATAATCAATGCCAGAAAGAGACTAGATATATGGAAACAGAGGATCATTCTTATTAAACTAGTAGATAAATGGCCTCTTTCATTTGGATTAAACTAGTATGAACAAGGATAAAATGGCCTCTTTCATTTGGAAAAAGAATATATTCAAGGGTTATTTATGAACTTCCTTGTTTGATCAAACTTGAAGTTTTCAGGAAAGAAATCTTTCCATGGAAATGTTCCCTTCCCAACAGTTGGATTTTCCTGGATTTCCTGTTCTTTCGAAAAGTTTTGAGATAGATCAAGATGGTTGTTCTAATGATTCCTTCTTTGATATCGCGTCCAATTCGCCGTCTCCATCATTTGGTGAAGTTTTCACTGAAAATTCACGACTTATTGAATCAAGAAAAGAAAGATCATACACAGAATCCCTCAAGATTTTGAAAAACTATCAAAACAGGTTCAGAAGATTAAGTGCTGCTCCCGCGTATGATTGTGTATGTACTAATGTAGTTTTCAAGAAACTATCTGTAGCTGAAATTATCAAATTGGCTGCTGAAAAGATCATCCAAGGCTCTTCTCAACACTCTGCTGATGAATCATCGGTAGTAAGTCATCCTTATGCCAGTTCATTTCTTGGTTACTCCGAGGAGGATTATAATGATGTTGAACTTGTTATGTATCTTCTAGCATCTGCTGAAAAAATAGGTGATAATCAATTCGAACGTGCAAGAAAATTGCTTAGTGAATGTGATAAAATGAGTTCTGCTAAAGGAAAAGCTATTGAAAGGGTAGTATATTATTTCTCTGGTGCTCTACACGAGAGAATTGATCGAAAAACAGGAACTGTCACGCCTAAGGGGTTAGGAAACAAGCAATCTTTGGATATTCTAGATTCTTTGATGGATTTAAAGCCGGATATTATTGCAATGCAGAAATATGTACCGTTTTCTCAAGTTTGGCAATTTGCTGCTGTTCAAGCTGTATTAGATCATGTTGGAGATGCAAGAAAGATTCATATAATTGATATGGAGATCAGGACAGGAATGCATTATACGATCATGATGCAAGCTCTTGCTGCTCAAAGGTGCGTTCCTTTGGAATATCTTAAGGTAACTGCAGTCGGGACAAGATCACGAGACAAGATTGAGGAGACAGGAAGACAACTGATAAGCTTTGCTGAGTCCTTGAATCTGAAGTTGTATTTTGACATAGTTATGGTTGATGATATCCTGGATTTTCACAAAAGACTCCTCGAGGTTAAGACTGATGAAGCAGTTGCAATCTATGCTGAATTGACATTTCTTTTCTTGGTTTCGCGTCAAGATAGGCTGGAGTTATTGATGAATGTTATTAAGAGTATTAATCCTCGCGTAATGGTTATGGTTGAAGTGGAAGCAAACCATAACTCTCCTGTTTTTTTGAACCGTTTCCTTGAAACACTTTTCCACTTTGGTGCATTTTTTGATTGTCTGGAAGATTGTCTGAAGCATGACGAAGCAAGTAGAATGTTTACTGAAGGAGTGTACTTTAGTCAGGGAATAAGGACTATAGTAGCAGCCGAAGGGGAAGAAAGGACAATACGACATGTAACAATGAACATATGGAAGATGTTCTTTGCACGATTTGGCATGGTTCAGGTAGAATTAAGTATGTCTTCTGTTTACCAAGCGAAATTGATGCTAAACAATTTTGCTTGTGGAAGTTCTTGTACGGTGGAAATGGATGGTAAAAGCCTTATAGTTGGATGGAAAGGAACACCAATACATTCACTTTCTGCTTGGAAAGTTAAATGAGATAATAATAAGACCTGTAAAAAACTTGTGATGGCAGTGAAGGATAGTTTATCTCTGGATTTCCTAGTTGTCTATGAAGTTGTACATTTCCGGGAGGCAAATATCTACAAGGTTACGGTCAAACAAATTTGTCTTTTGCCTTTCAAAGAAGTATCTTTGGTTGTGATTAACAGTTTAAATGGACAAGATAGAGGCCATTGACATTCAATTTGATTCATCACAGTTTCTGTGAAATGTTCGTAGTCTTTTAGCTATGCAAATACTGATATCTCTGAAGTAAATTAGGCGTTCAGCAACAAAACTAATATTGTTTGTGCTTTACTGCAAGAAATTAGCAACCAAACTTAGTTAAAGTTCTTTTCGACTGAGTTTTTGAAAGTGATGAATTGTGAAGCAACCAAACTTAGTTAAATGGATATGCATCCATCTGGACTGTGTAGCCGAATTGTAGGATATATCGATGCTTTGCACTTTGACTTATTCTCATCTTAAAATGCTTTTTCTGCTGCCTTCTTATGTTTGTTGGTTAGTCTTTGTTATATTTCTCTGTTTTGCATATTCTACATTTCTGCAGAAAACGGCATTTGGGACAATTCCTTTATCAAGATAACGATGTGTTTAGTAACAGAATCTTCTTTGCCAAGTATTAGCTCACAATAGAGCAGGCTTACTTCATCAGAGTCAAATATTGACAATATAGTCACTATTTTCTATGATCTTTGCATTGAAAGTTAACGAAATGATCGCCATCAAGAAAGAATCTGTCACTAAATTTGACAACTTTGATGGATATACAGAGACATGCAGTGGAACATGCTTTTTCTATCAATAAAAAACTTGCCAGGGCTGGCAGCAATACTTATCAAATTGGGCAGATGTCTGGTAAGATGTTCGGTTTTGACTTTGAGGAACTTGATACTGGTGGAGTTGCTGATAAAATAAGTTCTTCCAAAAGTATTGACATTGAGGAAGTAGAAAGACAAACGAAACAAGCTCAACATGAGCATGGCCAGCAGCTACGGCAGTTTGTGGACTTCGGGGGCTTTGATGATTTGTATCTTGATGTAGTTTCGCCACCCTTCCAATCTTGTGCCGAGGAGATCAAAATGTTGGTTCAACCCGAGCCTAAAAATGTAATGATTGTTGAACACGAGAAGGAGAAGCTGCCATATGCTGCATCACTGGAGATTCTAAACAAACACAGAAGAAGGCTTAAAAGGTTACATAATGAGAAGTTAAATGTCTCTGAATGCAATAAGGAAAATGGACAGAAAGTATCAACAATAGAAATTTTAAGGTTGGCCGGCCAAAGTTTCGTCCAATCTTCCTTAAAAGGGAGTGAACTTTCCGTGCTTATTCATCCATATGCAAGTTCATTTGCTGGCCTCTCTGAGGACGATACTAAAGACGTTCAACTTGTCCAGTATCTTCTTGCTGCTGCTGAGAAAGTAGGCGAGAAGCAATACTGTCGAGCTAACAAGCTCCTAAAGAAGTGTGACAAAATGAGCTTTGAGAAAGGAAATCCTGTTCAACGACTAGTCCACTATTTCTCTGCAGCCCTTCATGAGAGAATTGACCGTGAAACAGGAAGATGTGCAGCAGAAGGCACGGGAAAAATGCTGTCAATTTACATTGGAAATATATTATCAAGCACAAATGCCAGCATCCTTGCCTTCCAAAAAGCAGTGCCTTTTTCTCATGTTAGCCAATTTGCTGGCATTCAGGCCATTTTAGAACAAGTAGCAGATGCAAGAAAGGTTCACATCATTGACCTACAGATTCGGATGGGAACACAATATACCATACTAATGCAAGCTCTTACAGCTCTAGCTCAATGTCCCATTGAAGGCCTAAAGATAACTGCTGTTGGAACCAATTGTAAGGCCTCAATTGAGGAGACCGGTAAGAGATTGGCAAGCTTTGCTGATTCATTTAACTTGGCCTTCTCGTTTAGCATGATAGTGGTTGAAAACATGGAGGATCTTAAAGAAGACGACTTTGAGCTCGATGAGGATGAAGCTGTTGTAGTCTATGCTGAATACATATTAATGCTTATGTTACAAAATCCAAAGTGTGTGGAAAGTTTGATGAGAGTTATCCAAGACATTAATCCCCGTGCAATGGTTGTGACTGAAGTTGAGGCAAATCATAATTCTCCAGTATTTGTGGACCGTTTCACTGAAACACTGTTTTATCATGGTGCATTCTTTGATGCCTTATCTGATTGTTTTAAGGATGATGATGCACATAGAATGGTTATGGAGTCAATGCTCTTCGGTCAGGGAATAAAGAACGTTGTGGCAGCTGAGGGAGAGGAAAGGACAATCCGGCATGTGAAGGTTAAAGTCTGGAGGGAATTTTTCACACGGTTTGGAATGATGGAGATGGAATTAAGTATGTCATCCAAGTATCAAGCAAATCTAGTACTGAATAATTTCCCTTGTGGGAGTTCTTGTACTCTGGACATGGACGGGGAATGCCTAATTGTCGGATGGAAGGGAGTGCCAACTCAGTCACTTTCTGTTTGGAAATTTCGGTAAAATGAACTAGGACCTCAATAAGTCATGGTGGTGCCATATCATCTGTACAACACATGTACTTTTTAAAATATCAAATCTTTCTTATAAGACTGAAGAGAATTCTTGATCAATAGTTTCTGATTCCATTTGTTGCTTAAAAAGCTGCATTTTCTCATTCCATTTGCAAAGTAGGCTTGTATACTTAAGTGGCCTTTATCGTCTGCAATAGGATGCTCCATGCCTCAGGCTCTTTCATTTTAAGGTAAATTCCAAGACGTTTGCTACATGCGTTGACATTCATATTTTTATCGCATAAACCATATTGTGCCAATTGGGAGGACATATTGATGCTTGCACTTTTGACTTCTTCTTATAAATATTGGACATGTATTCCTTCCTGCTGTCTTCCTGTTTGTTAGTTAGTCTATGTACTTTCTCTGTTGTGAATTTTAGCCGCCTGCATCTTTCTTTTCTGCAGAAGACGGCATATAAAACGATTCCTTTATCAAGATAGAATTTAATATTAATAAAATGGTCACTATTCAAGAAAGAATCTGCATTAAACTTTTAACTCTTGTTATATCTGATCCAATTGCTATGTGAATAGAGACATGTGGAAAACGTGTACTGTATCAGTAAGAACTTTAAACAACTGGCAGCAGTGCTCTCAAATTTGAGATGTCTAGTAAGACATTATCTTTTGAGCAACTTGTTATTGGTGCACAGGATGGAAAGAAACAAAACGAACAAATTCAAACTGAAACTCGTGGCTTTGGAAGTGAAGAATCTGGCCTCAGTCTGGATCATGAACAGGATTATACAGCTGAGGAAGGAAATTTCTTGTCTAAGTACCAGCATGAGCAGCAGCTACAACAGTTTTTAGGCTTTGGAGGGTCTGACGATTTGTATCTTGGTGTGGTTTCCCCACCCTTCCAATCTTGTCTCGAGGAGATCAAAACATTGGTTCAACGAGAGCCTGAAAATGTATTGACCGTTGAATCCAAGAAGGAGAAGCCGCCATATGCTGCATCACTGGAAATTCTAAACAAACACACAAGGAGGCTTAAAAGGTTACACACTGATAAGTTAAATGTCTCTTGTTATGCCACCGAATGCACTGAGGAAGAAAAAGGACAGAAAGTATCAACTCCAGAAATTCTAAGGTTGTCTAGCGAACATTTCATCAAATCTTCCTTAAAAGGAAGTGAACTATCCATGCTTAATCATCCATATGCAGGTTCATTTGTTGGCCTCTCTGAGAGGGAGACTAAAGATGTTCAACTCGTCCAATATCTTCTTTCTGCTGCTGAGAAAGTAGGCGAGAAGCAATTTTATCGCGCAATGAAGCTCTTAAGAAAATGTGACAAAATGAGCTTTGAGAAAGGAAATCCTGTTCAGCGATTAGTCCATTATTTCTCTGCAGCCCTTCATGAGAGAATTGACCGCGAAACTGGAAGAAATGCAGCGAAAGGCGTGGGGAAAAGGGTGTCCCTTTATGTTAAACGAATGTTATTAAGTACAAACTTCAGCATTCTTGCATTCCAAAAAGCAGTACCGCTTTCTTCTGTTGGCCAATTTGTTGGAATGCAAGCCATTTTAGAACAGGTAACAAATGCAAGAAAGGTACACATTATTGACTTACATATCCGGTTGGGAATACAATATACTTCACTAATACAAGCTCTTGCAGCTCGAGTTGAATGTCCGGTTGAACATCTAAAGATTACTGCAGTTGGTACAAACTATAAGGCCGAAATTGAGGAAACAGGCAGACGATTAGCGAGCTTTGCTGATTCATTTAACTTGGCCTTTTCATTTAGTCTTGTTATGGTTGAAGGTTTGCAGTACTTGGACAAATCCCATTTTGAGCTAGATAACGATGAGGCTCTCGCAGTATATGCTGAATACATATTAACAACAATGCTCCAAGATTCAAGGCATTTGGGATCTTTAATAAGAGTGATTCGGGATATGAATCCTTGTGCAATAGTTATTCCTGAAGCAGAAGGAAATCTAAATTCTCCAATATTCGTGGAACGTTTTGTTGAAGCTTTATTCTATTTTGGAGCATTTTTTGATGCATTTGAAGATGGTTTAAAGGATGATGATGCAAATAGAACGGTTATGGAATCAATATTCTTTAGTCAAGGAATAAAGAACATTGTGGCAACTGAAGGGGAAGAAAGGACAATGAGGCTTGTGCCTATTAAAGTTTGGAGGGATTTTTTTGCTAGGTTTGGAATGGTGGAGAGGAAATTAAGTATGTCATCTAAGTATCAAGCAAAGTTAGTACTTGAGAATTTTCCTTGTGGTAGTTCTTGTACGTTGGATATGGATGGTGAATCCCTCATCACTGGGTGGAAAGGGATACCTACTCACTCACTTTCTGTATGGAAATTTCGGTAAGCATGGGCCTAAATACTCGTGTTTACCTTGGAATATCTATTTTGGCATTGTAAGGACGGTTGTCAAGTAGAGATTGTCTCTCCTGCCAAACTCATGAGTTGAGCAGTTGGGGCTGGAACGTGACAATGCACCATCTGAAAATCTAAGAGAGCCTCTTAACCATGTATAATGCATGAAAAAATATGTATGTTTATGAATATAAGTTCTTTCAAGAACGGATGTTTTAATTTTTACATATTCATTGTCTCGCCTCAATCCTGTGACTCACAAGTCGTGCAGCATCTCACGGTCCCTACTTGACAACAGTTTTACGTGTTAGTTTCCTTGGACATAATTGAGCCTCTTGGATGTCACTATTACGAATACTTAAAACCTAAACTATTTTGAACTCATTTGTTTTTGTACCAAGTGCATGTTTCTTTCCTTTTGGCATGGCTAGCTTGAGAATCAGCAAGAGCTATGTATTGCCATTTGTCATATATGTGTTAACTTCTGCAATCATGCATCTCCATTGACAATTATCTGGGAGACTTTCTAAGATTTTGTTTTCAATATAGTTGCAAAGGCTTTAAACATCAACAGCGATGGTCACGCCCCGTGCCCGTAAGCCCAAGAGCACGATTTATGGGCTTGTTAGCCCCGACTACTTGGTGAAAGATCTGGCTAGGCCAAATAGATATCCCAATGTGACAATGAATATGTAGGTTCATATTTGGTTTCTACATATGTGTAAAAACTCCAAAATATCTTATATTTTGAAATGGAGGAAGTATGAATATGCAACTTTGAAGTCTCATGGACACAGAAACTTGCTGCAATTTGTTCTAACTTTTATATTGATACATTGATATTGGACAAAAATAATTTGAATTCACACTTATGAGTGAAAGTGTATCAGGGTTGTAATTGCATGATTATTTCTATCTGATCATAATTGGAATATTTCATTCTTATAAAGATTCAATTTTTAAGCAGATATTGCCGTTCAGCAGGTGATTTTATCTCTTTGGAATAGAATCTTTGTGTCTGCCGGCTGTAAGGAAAAGTATATGGTTTTCTAACACAATTTCTTTGTCAATATTCTAATCCAAATATCCATTAGTTATTAATGTAGGGAATGTGTTTGTGATTTTGTCCCAGAGAATCTCATATTGAGGAGGTCCAGGAGAAATGGATCCCAGGGAATTAGAAATCACACTTTCACTAAAAATGCCTCATTTTGATGAAGCAAATGAGGAAATCACACTTTCACTAAAAATGCCTCATTTTGGTGAAGCAAAGGAGGAAATCCCATCTGCTCGTGGAACATCATTGGGACTTCTGAAGGTATATGGTAACAAAGTGAAGCGTTTGCGCGGGGAAATGCTAAATGAGCAGAGGTCTAATGTTCCAAAAACCTCTACTGGCTTTGAATCTTTATCGCCTAATGGCGTCATGAAGTTAGCTAGAGCTCAACTACTTCAGCTAAAAACCCAAAATGCTGATGTTTTCTCCGTCTTATCTAAGAGTTTTGGAGCTCAATCTGGTCTGTCTTATGAAGTTCCTCGAGACTTGGAGCTTGCAATGTTGATCCAAGCAGCTGCTGAACATGTGGCAAACAAAAAAATTGTTTCTGCAAGAAAATTACTCAGCATCTGTCATAGGTCTGCTACAGTGAGCGGTAATCCAGTTCAAAGAGTTGTATACCATTTTGCAGAAGCTCTTGAGGAGAAGATTGACCGAGAATGGGGAATTGTTTTGCCAGGAGGACTTGAAGCAAAGTTCAGGAAGCCATTGGATGTAGAACAGACTCTGATTAGTCTAGAACCGGCCATGGTTGAACGTCAACAAGAACTACCAATTTTGGTGATTAGTGAATTCACAGGTATCCAGTCAATCTTAGACAGTGTGGCATCAGCAAAAAGAGTTCATATAATTGATTTTGGCATCAGAAATGGATCACACTGGACAATAATAATGCAAGCTCTTGTAGACCGGCATTCATGTCCACTTGAAATGCTCAAGATAACGGCTGTAGGTACATCTAAAGCGATGATGGAAGAGACAGGAAAATGGTTGTCTTCTTTTGCTCGGACAATGAATTTAACTTTGTCATTCAAGATTGTCGTCTCAGACTTGAAAGACCTCAAACAAGATTTGTTTGAAGTTGAAGCTGATGAAACCGTGGCAGTTTACTTTGGCTTGCGTCTCTTTACTGTGTTACCTTGGCCTAATCACTTAGAAACAGTGATTGGGGTGATTAAACACCTCAAGCCTTGTGCAATTGTGATGGTCGAATTAGAGGCTAATTTAAATTCTCCCGTCTTCTTGGAAAGATTCACCGAAGCACTATGTTATTTCAGTGCAGTATTTGATTGTGCCGAGGGTTGTCTGTCTCATCATGATAACTGTAGAAAGCTGACCGAACAAGTTTACCTTCGGGAAATGATTCAGAATATGGTAGCAGAGGAAGATTCAGAGAGGACACAACGATTTGAAAGCATCAATTTCTGGAGGGGACTTTGTGCAAGACTTGGTCTTATGGAAACTGAGCTGAGCCCCTCAGCACTCTGTCAAGCAAGTTTGTTGCTTAAGAGGTCTGCTTGCCAGGACTTTTACACTCTAGTCAATGATGGAAAATGCTTAATTTTGGGCTGGAAAGGTACTCCGATTTTGTCTATCTCCTCCTGGAAATCCAGCAATGACTGAAAATTAGCACAGAAGCTGCGATTTATTGGTGGCAAATCTAAAGGATCAAAGCAATATTTGATCTTCTATCTGTGTCTGCATTTGTGTAAGTTAAAATTACTACTGATGCAATGAATCAAACTAAGATGAATTTTAGTGATAGAATCTCTCTTTTTTCCTTTTCTTGTTCGATCAATCTAAGTATTGTGCATCTTGTTTGATTTTCACGCTTGAAGGAGAAGCAAGGATCGGTTTCTGTTTGGCTATATTTGTCTAAACTAACATGCATTTCTTGATTCCTGCCGGCTTGAGGATACTTTGTCACCTCCACTGTTATGAATCACTAATCTAATTGCTTTAAGCAGACAATTTCATCGACTATATCAAGATCCAAAAATTTTATATCCTGACATGATAGAATCTACCTAATCTTTGTATAAATAACTGAGGAGAATGGCATGTTTTTGTAATCACTTGAGCCAATATCACGGTGTTTTGGTTTTAGTTTATTGATACAGGGAAAATATGGATTCTTCTTTGAAATCTATGGAAATTCTAATGGAGGTCATAAGTAAAAGGAAGCATTTCGAAGTAGAGAATCATACTGCGCAAAGCTCATCCGATGCACCAAGCGATAATACTTCTAGCTGTCAAGTTTACTCAGCTGATAAGATAATGAAGTTAGCAAGGGCCTGAATGCATCTTTTGAAACTGGCGAATGCTTCTGATCCTCAATCCATTATAGTCAGTAACTCCGCAGTTCAATCTGATCTGCCACCTGAAGTATCTGAAGACTTAGTACTGGTACTACTAGTTCAAGCCTCAGCTGAAACGGTGGCCATTGGCAAATTTGCTTTGGCAAGAAGGTTGCTCTGCCTGTGTGATGATGAAATTCTCGTGCACAGCAGTCCTGTCCAAAGAACTGTATTCTATTTTGCCAGAGCCCTCAAGGAAAGGATTGATCAAGAGTTGGAGAAGGATCCATCTAGAATGAAAGCAAAAGTTCGGATGCCAGTGGATTTGGAACAGACTCTTATTAGTTTGAAACCTTCATATATGGGAACACAAGAAGAACTGCCCTTTCTTCTGGCTACTGGATGTACTGGAGTTCAATCTATATTGGACAGTGTGACAAAACAAAATAAGATTCATTTAATTGATTTTGGAATCAATAACGGCTCACACTGGACGATAATGATGCAAGCTCTTGCTGTGCAATCTGAAAGTCCACTCGAACTTCTCAAGATAACTGCTGTTGGAACATCCAAGAAAATGATGAAAGATATAGGTAAAAGGTTGTCCTCTTTTTCTGAGAGCTTGAAAATAAGGTTTTCGTTTAAGATGGTTATATCAGACCTTAAGGAACTCGAGGAAGATTTGTTCAAGTTAGAAGCTGATGAAGCTGTGGTGATTTACATGGAACTCTGGGTTTGTACTTCTTTAACATGGTACAGACAATTGGAAGGCCTAATGGGATTGATCAAAAACCTTAAACATTATCTAATCTTAGTCAGAGAAGTTGAGGTATGTACTAAATTTCCAAGTTTCTTGGAACAGTTTAATGAAGCCCTCTTGTTTTTCAGTGCATCATTTGATTGTTTGAGGTATGCATGAGAAATCAGTTATGGAGAAAACTGAATGAAGAACATTTCCTAGGGGAAAGCATACGAAATATTATGGCAACTACTGGTTAGGAGAGGATTCACCACGAAAGAATGGATGGCTGGAGGGCAATCTTTGCTAGATATAATATTGTCGAACCTGAGCTTAGTCCCTCATCTTTGAGTCAAGCTAGTTTGCTGCTCAAGAGGTCTCCTCAATGGAGTTCTTGCAGCTTGGAGATGGATGAAAAATGCTTGATATTGAGTTGGAATGAAACTCGAATGATGTCCCTTTCTGCCTGGAAGCCTCTTGAGTCATTGTAACTGATTATGGCAACTGCATTACATTTTTTCTCGGATATCTCAAATTAACAATGAATACTGATGCAGAACTGGCCTCATCTGCTTGGACCTATCCACTGTCCGATTCCACCAACATTGGTAATTCATATTCTTATTAAAGTTTTGTTCATCGAAAGAATTACAAAGCATGTGCAGAGAGACAAATTTCTTGTTATCAATAAAATTATTTCTTACAACATGGGAAATATCATCACCTAAAGGCGTGGACAGCCTGCCTGCCTGTGTTAACTTCTGTCGTTGGATATGAAACCTTAATTACTATAAGTCATGCATTTCTATATCTGAATGTGAATCAGGTGATGAAACTTTGAGTTTCATTCATATCTTATTCTTGTATACTTTGGAGATTCAGAAAACAATTCATATACTATATGCATTGTAGACCTGTCACGTAGCATTTCCCTCACTATGCTTCATGTACTTATGTTTGGCTCCTGAGCATATTTGTCTCTCCTGAAATCCATTTCTTGATTCCCAGCCGACCTGCAATGATAGAATCTGCCAATTTTCCGAATATATAAGCTGAGGAAGCACTTCTTAATATATATAGTATTTTTGTTCAAGTTTCAGCAAGAATTCTTGGAAAAAACATGGATTCTGGTAAAAGGAAACATAGCGTACGAGTAGCTGATCTTGATAAAACAGATAAGAATGAAAATCCGTTCACTATTTCTTCGAAAACATTGGAACTTCTAAAGGGTTTTTTAACTAAAGGAAAGCTTTTCGAAGGGGAAAATCACTCCAATTCACCAAGCAGTAGTAATACTTCTAGCTGCCATCAAGTTCTCTCAGCTGATAGGATCATGAAGTTAGCAAGAGCCAAACTTCAACTCTTGAAATCTGAGAAAAACGCCGACTCCACATCCATTATAGCAACCACTAATCACTTTGGCCCTCATCTGCCTTCTGAAGTGTCTGAAGACTTAGAACTTGCTCTATTTGTCCAAGCCTCGGCTGAAGATTTGGCAATTGGAAACTTTTCTGGCGCGAGAAGATTGCTTCGCCTTTGTGATGACGAATCTTTCAAGGATGGTAGTCCAGTTCAAAGAGTTACATACTATTTTGCTAAAGCTCTTAAAGAAAGGATTGAATTACAACAGTTTAAGTCTCCATCTACCAAAAACCGGAAGCCAGGGGAGGATGTGGTACAAAGTCATAGCTTAAAACCGGCATATATTGCAGCACAACAAGAATGTCCGTTTTCTTTAGCCACAGGATGTACTGCAGCACAAACTATATTAGACAATGTTACAACACAAAAAAAGATTCATTTAATCGATTTTGGAATCAATAACGGCTCACATTGGACGATAATGATGCAAGCAATAGCAGCGCGATCAGAAACTCCACTCGAACTTCTCAAGATAACTTCTATTGGAACATGTGAAGAAATGATGAAAGAAATAGGTAAAAGGTTGTCTTGTTTTGCCGAGAGTTTAAAAATAACGTTTTCATTTAAGATAATCGTATCAGACCTTCAAAACCTCAAGGAAGATTCCTTGGAGATAGAGGCTAATGAAGCTGTGGTGATTTACATGGCACTCCGTGTTTACACTCTTTCAGCTTGGCATGGACAATTGGAAGGCCTAATGGGATTGATTCAAAACCTTAAACCTTGTTTAATCTTGGTAAGAGAAGTTGAGGTATGTACTAAACATGCAAGTTTCTTGGAACAATTTCATGAAGCCCTTTTGTTTTTCAGTGCATCATTTGATTGTGTTAAGATTTGTATGGAAAATCAGTTATATAGAAAGGTGAATGAAGAACATTTTCTTTGGGAAATTATTAGAAATATTATTACAGCTGATGGTTCAGACAGGATTTACCATGCCAGAATCGATGGTTGGAGGAAACTTTTTGGAAGATTTAATATTGTTGAAGCTGCACTTAGTCCTTCATCATTATGTCAAGCTAGTCTGTTGCTTAAAAGGTCTCCTCAATGGAGTTCTTGCAGTTTAGAAATGGATAGAAAATGTCTGATTGTGAGTTGGAATGAAACTAGAATGATGTCCCTTTCTGCTTGGAAGCCTCTTCCGTTTCGGTCCGTATCCATTCAAGATCGTTTATAACATCTTTTACAATATTTTTATGTGATATTTTCTTTTATTTACTTTTTTTTCTTAAAGTTTGTTTATTATTCATTAAGTTTTATTAATTATATATTGTATTGAGAATATTACAAAAGTTATTTTGTCTTTCACCAAAAAAAATTTCTAATTTTCTTACGATCAAACACGTTGAGTATTCATCAAAGACTCTATTTAGAGGACGTCTCCACTACTTTAATTTTCTTTTGAGAACGATCGCAAAAATATAATTAGTTGTCCTTTATCCAGTGAGTCGCTGCTTGGTGACATTCATGGCCAAATCTAAGTCTTACTAACTAATTCATAATGTTATTTCGTTTGTTTGTTAAGTGTCGGTCACCATGCTATCTCTATGGTTCATACAGTAATCACTTATACAGTTTAAACTTATTTAATACAATTTCTCATGTTTTTCCTTAATGTTAGAGGAAAATGTCATAGAGGACATTATAGAGAATCGATCACTAAATTATTGAACATTAACAGAATTTACATTTTAAATTGGAACGTCCACTGTTAACCTGTTCTTTTGAAAACGCATGTTACAATCCTCAAAGAAATTCAAGAGAATACAGTAAAAAGTATCTTTTACCTTTTTACGTTTTGTCAATTTGAGACCTATTCAATTTTTGTCACTACTTATATTACTCAACTTTTTATGATACCAACACATGTTGGTTTATGATATTTTAGGTGGAGATCATAATGTGAATTACACATGATTTGTAAAATGGTAAAATAAACATAATATTATCTTTATTTGCTAATCAATGATACTATCATGTATTGAACATACTTGGAGGGTAATGGCCCCCCTCAATTTGAGGAAATTAACATTTACGCCACACAAATTTTGATATTTTTAATTGGCCCTCCTAGATTTTTTTTTAGAAGAAGCTTCACTAGATCAATTGAGAGTAAAGTATTTACTATCTAAATTAACAATTCAATATCAGTAAATTAAACCTAATTTGGAAAAACATTTTAAATATTGTATTAACATAATTATTCATAACAAAAAAAATTTTATTGTCATACACATGCCTTTCACAAATCCTAAGGAAAAATATAAATTTTTAAAAAATTTAAAATTAATCCAAGTAGAGCATAATTTGAACTATTCCTATTCTTTTTTTAAAAAAAAAATTTATTTTTCTTTAGATTTATTTTTATAGTAAATTACTTTGTGGGAAAATTATGATTATTCTATAAGATGTTTTTCTTTGCTAGAAATGTGTAAATGTAATAAATTTATTTGACTAATTGTATAATTTTTTAAAAGTAGAATGATTTATCACACTTTCATATGAATTTTGGCCCCCCTGAATCTATTTGTTTGGCTTTGTCTTAATTCACGTGTATAATTTTTCCTCACATTTTACTTGCGTCATTCTATTGTCACTATATAAAGGTAGCATTATGTATATTTTACCTTTTTATGAATAAATTATACGTATTTAGGAGATGATTTCAATATAAAGACACCGAAAGCTTTTGCGTTTTGGCATTTTTCAACTAGTAGAAAAAATTGAGTGCCATAAATAGCAACAAAAAAAAGTTGAGTGGCATAAGAGATGACGAAAAAAGACTAGGCCTCAAATTGGAAAAAAAGTAAAAATGGGAAGAATTTTTTGCTATATTCTCAAAAATCAAAAGAAAAGGAAAATAAAAGATAAGGTCGATAAATGACGCACGAAAAAATTCATTTTCAACTAAACATTTTCTCTCTCTTCTCTCTAAGTCCTAAATACACCTGAAGACTTCAAATGACGATCCAATCAAATCCAACCGTTAGATATCGTAAAAAATGTTAGTATATCGATCTATACTCGTTTATTTATATTTTTAGCCGTTTAAAAATTAAAAAAATGTACTGAAAATGAAAATATATTGTTTGATAAAGTTCCTAGTAGTCGGCACCAAGCGATGGCGGGTAGGCGGGTACTAAAAGTTCCTTGCGCCAAGCGATGGCGTTGGGCGCTATACTTTATTAAAAAATATTCTTCCCCCGTTTTTATAAATTCCCCAAAAAGTTTCAGGATCTAATAATATTACAACTTTATTAAAAAAACATAGACAACAACATAATTATAATTTTATTAATCTAATTTTTAATTTAATGACATTATTCATTATTATTCATTTTTTTTAATTATTCAATTATTAAGTTGCAGTTCTTATATTCATGATTACTTTTTTAAGTTGTTATTTTAACTGTATATTTGATTATTTTATTACTTAACCATAGCTTAAATAATTACAATTTTAAAAATTATTATATTTTTTAAAAATATTAATTAAAATTTTAATTATTATTTAATCTCTAAAAAAATTTAAACATGTTAAAAAGTAACCTAAACAAACAATTATATAATTAAAATTAAATATTTTATAAACTAAAAATAAATTAAACGGTAACATATATGTATGTATTAAATAAAACGTATGTATTAACATAAACTAATACAAATTTAAAATATTAAACTAAAAATTAACATAATCATATACTAAAATATATATTAAAAGTAATTAATATTAATAACTTAAAAAAATTAAAAAAAAAAGTAAAAAATAAAAAAACAGCTGACCCATTCAAGTCATGTCCTAGCACGAATAGGGGTGACCTCGTGTCAGGCATTGACGTAGACCTTGAAATAGTCACGTCAACGCCTAGCGCAAGGTCACGCATACTTACACAGGACCTGACTTGATTAGGTCCAAACGTGTTTTTTTTTTTTTTTTTGTGGGTATTTTTACATTAAAATTGATCATATTGTGTAAATAATGTCTGAAACTATCCATATTTCACTTCAAATAATTATATAATTATCATAATTTTTAGAGAGAAGGTATTTTTGGAGAAAATTAAGTATATTGAGAGAAAGTGTTTTCGTGGGAAAAGAATTGATTTGAAATTTGTGGCAAAGTAAATTTTATATTTAGCACCAAATTTATTATCCCCATAATAGACGGTCTAGAGGATGTCTCTCAAGTTCCCGCCGGAAATTCTATACAGTATAAAGAAATTACACAAAGGAGTGGAGATGTCTCTCCAGCTTTCGATCACTCTCTTTTGGCTGCGTCTGGTTCCTCCTGAGTGAAATTCTCAGCTGCAAGATGCAACGGAGAGCGAAGTAAGAATAATGGAATCGAAAAGCAAAGTTTCTGTGATTGAATCATGGCTCAGAAAGCACCGTTTGATGTATGTTGGAGATGGAATCGTTAACCTCAACTCATTCAGGCGATGGCTGGTAATAATTTCAACTTTTTCTTAGCTTTTTTTTTTTTGGATCAAAAGGCTTGTTTTCTTTCTTGCTTTTGTTTTTGGTTAAAAATGAAATTCATTAGAACACTGAAAAAGCTGGATTTACATTAGTAGAATTACAGAAAATTGGCCTTATATAAAATTCTGATATGCATTTGTTGCTTAAGAGGTCTGCTTAGGATGGAAAATGCCTAATTTTGGGCTAGCTTGGAAGGGTACTCCAATTTTATCCATCTAAGCCTGGAAATCCACTGATGACTGAACAATTCATTGAAGATTTTGCAGATTCCTTTGAAATCTGCTTATTTGAAGTGGTAAATCTAAAGGTTAAAAGCAATATTTGATCTTCCATCTGAGACTGCATTTATCTAAGTTGAAATTACTGCTGATGCATTGAGATCTATCTATCCTTGTCAAATTTTGAAACAAACTATAAGATGAAATTTTTAGTTCCTTTTCTTGTTGAGAATATATATAGTAAAAAATGGCTTTTAACTTTTTTAACTTTTACCGATTTGGAGCCTATTATTTTTTTGTCAGCTACTTATGCCCCTCAATTTTTACGAATGCCCAAAAATATCGTAACACATTGATTTTCTGGTATTTTAGGCGGAGATTATCATATGAATTACACATGGTTTGGTCATAAAAGGGTAAAATAGGCAGAGCACTACCCTTATTTGCTAATCAACTGTCTTGTTATGCATAGAAACATACATCATTCACTTATACAATTACTTTATAAGAGTAATATTACGTCTATTTTACTCTTTTATGAACAAATTATGTATATTTATTTATTTACTTGATGATTTATACACGAAGACACTGGAAACCTCTGGGTGCACAAAGAGTGACATGCACTTTTGGTTCATCCAAAGAAGTATATGAAGCATGTGCAGAGAGACAATTCTTGTTATCAATAAAATCATTTTCAAGTTGTCAATCCTGAATAGTCTTACATGGGAAATACAGTCACCTAAAGGCATGGATATGAAAGCTTAGTTACAAAATGTCATGCATTTATGAGCTGATGAATTTTGAGGTTCATTCATATGTTATTCTTTCTTTACTTTGGAGATTCAGAAAACAATTCATATACTAAAATGCATACTTCCAATTACATATTTCTTTAAAGCTGTCTTTGGTCCATTATTTATTTCTTAGATCTGTCAAGTAGCGTTTCATTTGTTTCTTTCCTCTTTGTGCTTCAGACGAGGTACTTTTGTTTGTATATTTATCTGTTCTCAAATCCATGTCTTGATTCCAGCTTGCCTGCAGTGATAGATTCTGCTATTTTTCTGAATATGTAAGCTGAGGAAGGACGACCACTGCAATTCATATAAGTTTCAGCAAGAGTTCTTGGAAAAAACATGGATTCTGGTAAAAGGAAGCATAGCATACGAGTAGCTGATCTTGACAAAACAGAGAAGGAAAATCCATTTAGCATTTCTTCGAAAATAATGGAACTTCTAAAGGAGTTTAGAACTGAAGGAAAGCTTTTCAAAGGGGAAAATCTCTACAATTCACCAAACAGTAGTACTTTTAGCAGCCATCCAGTTTTCTCAGCTGATAGGATCATGAAGTTAGCAAGAGCCAAACTTCATCTCTTGAAATCTGAGAAAATGGCCGATTCCATATCCATTTTAGCCACTGATCACTTTGGCCCTCATCAATCTAGTCTGCCTTCTGAATTTTCTGAAGACTTGGAACTGGCTCTACTAATTCAAGCCTCGGCTGAATTTCTGGCGAGTGGAAACTTTTCTGACGCAAGAAGATTGCTTTGCCTTTGTGATGATGAATCTTTCAAGGATGGTAGTCCTGTTCAAAGAGTTACATACTATTTTGCTACTGCTCTCAAAGAAAGAATTGAATTCGAACAGCAGTTTAAGTCTCCATCTACTATAGACGGAGAAAACAGGAAGCCAGCTCAGGATGTAGTACAAATTCTTAGCTTGAAACCTGCATATATTGCAGCACAACAAGAATGTCCTTTCTCTCTTGCCGCTGGATGTACAGCAGTTCAATCTATATTAGACAATGTTACAACACAAAAGAAGATTCATCTAATTGATTTTGGAATCAATAACGGCTCACATTGGACAATATTGATGCAAGCTCTTGCAGTGCAATCAGAAACTTCACTCGAACTTCTCAAGATAACTGCTGTTGGAACATTGGAGGAAATGATGAAAGAAATAGGTAAAAGGTTGTCTTCTTTTGCTAAGAGCTTGAATATAACGTTTTCATTTAAGATAATCGTATCAGACCTTAAAGACCTCGAGGAAGATTCATTAGACTTAGAGTCTGATGAATCTGTTGTGATTTACATGGCACTCCGTGGACAATTGGAAGGCCTAATGGGATTGATCAAAAACCTTAAACCTTGTCTAATCTTAGTCAGAGAAGTTGAGATATGTACCAAGTTTCCAGGTTTCTTGGCACAATTTAATGAAGCCCTTTTGTTCTTCAGTGCATTATTTGATTGTGTTAAGATTTGTTTGGAAAATCAGTTTTATAGAAAGCTGAATGAAGAACATTTTCTTGGGCAAAATATTAGAAATATTATTACAGCTAATGGTTCAGACAGGATTTACTATGACAGAATTGATGGTTGGAGGGAACTTTTTAGCAGATTTAATATTGTTGAAGCTGAATTTAGTCCCTTATCATTATGTCAAGCAAGTTTGTTGCTCAAGAGATCTCCTCAATGGAGTTCTTGCAGTTTAGATATGGATGGAAAGTGCCTGATATTGAGTTGGAACGAAACCAGAATGTTTTCTCTTTCTGCTTGGAAGCCTCTCTGAAAGTGATAGTAAAAATATGTAATTGATTGTCTTTTATCCAATAAATGTCAGCTCAGCATAATAGGTCACTCATTATTTTTGTATTTTTGATTTTATCTTCTTCTATCCATGAACTATCTTTGTTTTTTTCTTTATAGCGATAAACTTTTATTTTATCTTTTCTAGTCATTAACTATATTCTTTTTAGAACTAACTATGAACTATTTTTTAACTTTTAAATATGTGCATGAATTATTTTTTAATAAATTTATATATTTGAGAGGTAAAAAATAGTTTATAATTATTTTTAAAAGAAAATAATTTATGATTAAGAAAAAAATAAAATTGAAATTTATAACTAGAAAGAAAAAATAAAAAATACTTTATACTTAGAAAAAATAAAACAAAAATTTGTACCAATAACGAGAAAAGCGAAAATATATTACCATCATAAATAGCTCATCTTTCCACCGCTTTTTTTAAAAAAGAAAAAGAAAAATAGTAGACAGTCTAGAGTATGCACAAACCACCTGGCAAAGGCATATGCTTCCACCTGGAGCCGTAACTAATTTCCAGTTTCCGCTTGGAGTTCTAAAGAAAGGGGAATTGATAAATTAAGCGTTAAAACATAAGATTTACGTATGAAAAAATAATTTTTTTTTCTTTCTATACATTTTTTTACCTTTTTTTAAAAAAATATAGTAATATTTTTAAAATTTAATAATTCTAAAGTTAAAAATATATAATTTTAAAAACTAAATATATAATAAGATCAATTTTGAGATAAAAATAAAAAAATGCATTATCAGCACACTTAAGTCACATTCTAATGCGAATAGGGTATTCCCACACCAAATCTTGGCGCAGATAATGAGAAAGTCGCGTCAAGGCTTGGTGCGGAGTTCCCTATTTGCATCAGGGACGTGACTTATGCGTGAAGATAGTGTTTTTTTTATAATTTTTATATATTTTTTATAATTTTTATATATATTTTAGTATGATTATGTTAATTTTTAGTTTAATGTTATAATTTAAGCTTTTTATGTTAATACATGTATATATATTAATGTTTAATTTGTTTAGTTGATAATTAAATATTTAATTTTAATTATATATAATAATGCTAAGATCTTAGTGATTAAATAATCGTATAAAATATATTAAAAATAATTAATATAACAACTTAAGTAACACTAATAACTAAAAAAAATAAAAAATAGTCTTAGTTACGTACACCTATTAGACTTTGGTGCAAAGTAATTTAGATCCGCTAATACTTGATTTTTTTAAATTGACGTATTTTTTTAATTTTTAAAGTAATAAAAATATAAATAAATGATTATAAAATAATGTATTAAATTTTTTTAATTTTTAATATTAAATTGAGTAAACCTTATATTGATAGAAATAAATTTTTTTCAACGCTTAAATTTTAAATTTTAGTGCGTTTTTTACATTACACTTACGGAAATGACACGAAGGAGTACAAATGTCTCTCCAGCCTTCGATCACTCTCTTTTGGCTTCGTCTGGGTCCTCCATTTAAATAGAATTATCAGCTGTAAAATGCAACAGAGAGCGAAAGAAGAAGAATGGAAACAAAAAACACTAATAAAGTCTCTGTAATTGAATCGTGGCTAAGAAAGCACCGTTTAGTATATGTTGGAGCCACCAGACACCCTTTTATTCATAGCATTCGAGATGGGACCGTTAACCTCAATTCATTCAGGCGATGGCTGGTAATCGGTTCTTGCCCCTTTCTGTTTTTCTGCTCAAAAGGGTTGTTTTCTTTCTTGCTTTTGTTTTTGGTTAAAATTGAAATCGGCCTCAAAAGTTTCTTTTTTCTTTAATTTTCTTCTATTTTGCATATGTTTGAGATACGGGTTCAAGA